>JAZHAC010000008.1:15081010-16487180 GCA_039707435.1 Actias luna | reverse complement strand
TTAAACAGTACGTTCATGACGTGTATTGTTATTAGATGATTTACTTTGTTTTTATAGTTATCCAACAATGGTTTAATGCTTGGCCATAAGCTAGAATATATACGTATATATATTATAAAACGTAAACCGGTACGTACCGGGTGGATTATAAAAAAATATGATTATATTTGATTAAGCATTCATTGGGTAAGGCTGTAAGCTGTTTGTTGGCGCGTGTGTTAAGTGGACTGTGTCATAGGAATCACGTTTTTCTTTCGGTTTTAACGCTCAAATGCGTTGGGGGCGGAACGTGTTGCACCGGAAAGGTACCTCGAACTCTTACAACGCAACAACCTCTGACCTGTATTCTTCCCTGACGGTGTATGCAGTTTCTGTCCAAGGTTCATCTAACGGTCAACACACAAGTTTTAAAATGTTCTTTGCACCTTAAGCTTATATTATATTGTAGGAAATTGACCCCAACGACGACACAACTACCCCCACCACTGCTTATAAAAGGGCATTACATTGAAACATTGAGAGTACTACATCACAGCGCATACCACCCGTGCACACCCCACACGTTAAGTACACGATTCTGTAAGGGACCAAACCTGCGGCCCTGCCAGTTGTTTTGGCCTTTTTATATCATCTACAGACGTTTGAACGCGTAGAGTTCGTCCTTCATACCAACAAAATCCAAACGCCAGTCCTTATTATTTATTATGTAATTTTCCTTTTTCCGCCAGCAGTACATGCTCAGGGCCAGCCACTAAGGCACCCTTGTGCCCGCTGCCTCGGGGCTGAGTGCCCTCAGCATTCGCCTCAAAAAGTCCTGCCAAGCTGTAAAAGCCCCTTCGGCTAACAGCGTATTTCCTGTAGAAAAAAAAAAACAAAACCGAGGCGCTCACTTATATTCGAGCGTTCGTCGCGTGCACATCAGTCGTATTTCTGTATTGCGTCAGCATTAGGCCGTAGCAAACTTGTTTTTTTATTTTTTCCGCTTCTGATTGATAAAAAATATTAGTGCTAAGCGATGGCGGAATTTACACACTGCACTCTAGCGCAGTGCAGCGGTAAAAAACGTAGACACTAAAGACTTGACCAACATACAGGCAGGGCGTTATCTCATCAATGTAACAAAATATCTCTTCGGCGCAAACTCTATTTGATAACATGCTACCAACAATAGGAGAAACGCTGTATTATTTAATCATATTTAGGTTACACGCAAACAAAGTCATGGCCACAGCTATTATCTAGTAAAATGGAAAAACTACGTAGGAAATAAATATATACATGGTTTTAAATTACGATTTTCTTTGTTATATAGCTGACAATAGATATAAAAATATAAGTTTTGATCGAATTTCTACATGTATTCATAAGCGTACAGGGTTTTTTGGGAACTGCGTCAGCCGATAACAGCTATGTTAGTCATACATCAATATAATTGGTTCCGTTTTTCATTTCATTTACCAAGTATTTTCACAAACTACATTTTCAATAAACAAGGATTTAAGATAGAAATGAAATATATTTTTTAAATTACCTACAATACAGCACTGGTACCATAATATTTTACAGGTCTGCTGTGGCAGTATTGATTTCCATTGACAAAATACTAGTTACATTTGAGGTTAAATATATATACACTTGTATTCCGGATATGTGCGTACAAATTGCAAGTAGGTATACTTTTGCGTCTACAAGCATCGCTTCGTTAGCAAAACGCCTATCATCTTTTTTTTTATAGATAAGGCTTGGCGTTATGGCCATAATCTCACCTAATCTTAAATGACGATACGGCCCAAGTTGGTACACACGCTAAATCTGTGAAGGAACTGGCTCTCAAGTGTAACTGCCGGAATACACCTATCGGTATTTGGCGGCAGATTCTCAACTTGAGGGTGGTAGCTAGCCAGGTGGGCATCAGAAAAAGTCCTACCACGATGCTATGGTTTCCTCACGATGTTTTCCTTCACCGAAAGCTCAAGCTCATTGTAGATGGTTGGGTTCGAACTCACGTCCCTTGACGCAAAGTCGTACATGCTACCACTGAGCTATCATCGCTTCTATTACCAATTAGATGCCTTGGTGGTTTAAGTGTTGACGCTAAATGTTGTGGGTTTGAATCTCAAATAGGACAATCATTTCCTATAATTACGGTTTTAGCGGTATGGCGACAATCTCACCTGATATTAAGTGACAATCCTATTCAAGATGGAGGACGTCTATTGGAGGGACTGGCTCTCAAGTGCAACTGCGGAAATACATTTACAGGTTCAACTTGAGGGTTGCAGCTAGCTAGGTAGGCATTAGAAAAAGACCTACAATCGTTACTCTGAATCTTGATGTTGCTTTTTGTCCATTACTTAAAGCAGATGTACTCAACTAGTTGTTAAGGCAACTTAATGATTTCTTATATTTACTCGAATATTATTCATCGAAATGAAACTAACTTAAACGGATTTTATCGCGGTTATTTATTAATTTTGAAGGTGAAGGTAGACATAACATGAACTTTCTGGACAATCTACACCTCAGTCCACCCTGTGACCACGAAGGCTGAAAAGCTCTCGAGACGTCGGGTTTCAAAATTAACAAATAACCGCGATAAAATCCGATTAAATTAGTTTTATTTCGATTAAGACAACTTTTTAAATACGTATTTTGTGGTTGCGTCTCAGTAAGGCATCAGGGCTGAATACGTGTTTTTATACTAATTATATTTACGCTTACACGTTACCTCTCCTCAATTACAAGTCTGATTATTATGAAATATTTTCTTAAATTGCGACTATATTTCAGACATGCCATGAGAAGATAGGAAAAACATGGGATGAGAAAAACAATGGATATGAATGTTGAATGATGGAAAATAAAAGAAATGTCAAAAAAAGTATAAAAGGGAGTAAATAAAGAGATGACGGCAGATAGAGATCTATGTAAGAATATAACGTACTGCGCCGATCCCGAATAAATTGGGAACAGGACACGAACGTAATGATTGCAACTATATCACTTTGTAATAAAAAATGCACCCCAAGAATTTGCGATTCGTAATCCGTTGAAACGAGACAAAATATTGTATATGAAAAAGAAAAAAAAAACAATAAAATAATAATTTAATCGGATTCATGAACAATAAAGAATTATAAGTATCCGTATAAATCCATGTCGAAATATCGCATCACTATCAAACAATTTGAACACGTGTCATGAACGACAGTGCCTTTTTTTTATTCGCAGAGATCATCGCCACCAGCTCTGCGTGACTGGAAAGCGAATAGGTCAAGTCTACTTATGGCGGTGCTACCAAATGTTGTCGAAGATCGTACGATTATCGAACGGTTGTCGATTCGCATGCGATAAGACCAAAACCGTTCTATACATTTATTGTAACTCTTTTTTTAATGCAAACCTCGGATACGATTAATTTGCGTCACTTCTGAATAGCGAACGGAAGTGAACGATTACGTTAGTGTCGGTGATACTCTGAATCGTGTAGCAGCTTCAGTCGTTAGCAGCCACGTTTTTCAATTTTCACTTCTGTTCTGCTGACAGTCCTCCGTAACTGCAGACTTTATATTTTATTTTATTTTGTTTACTCAGCACGCTGACATAACTATTACATAAATATAAATAAAATGCATATTGCTAATTATTACATATAATTACAATGTATACAGATTAATAGATTCCAAGAATTGCTTGGCTCTCGGTACAATATCGAATAACTTAATTAGGGGCTTTGACAGCTTCACCGAACTTTTTGGGGCGAGTGCTGAGGGCACTCAGCTCCGAGGCTGCGAGCGCAAGGGTGCCAGGATGGCCGAACCTCGGCTTGGGCTGCTACCGGAAAGTGAAGAAAGGATTCGCGATCCTAACTGACCACCAGATTCTAACTTACTAATTTAGTGATCCCAGCACGACCTTATCGGTAGTGTGGGTTTACATGGATGGTATGCGGTGTGATGATGTAGAGTGTCACTGTATCTCGCGAGCAGAGTCACGCGAGGGTATCTATCCGGAGCATCGAACCTAGGCTCAAGCGTCTGCGGAGGGAGGCCGCGGCGGGTGAATATGAAATGTTACCAAAAAGACAAAGAGAGGTAAAAAACAATGCCTATGTCACGAATAATAGATACTATTTCCAAGCTATTACCACCGAGTTGATAACTGAAAGCAATATATTTTTATATGTAAATATTACGTATTGCCATTTTTATATTTATAGCTTTAAGACTTAGTTGTAATATTAATTATTGAAATAAAACTAATTTAAACGGATTTTATCGCGGTTATTTATTGATTTTGATCCCGACGTTTCGAAAGCTTTTCAGCCTTCGTGGTCACGGGGCGGACTGAGGTGAGGTTGTCCAGAAAAGTTCATGTTACTGTGTCTACCTTCAATTTAATTTTTGTTATTGATAGAGTTTCGATAAAATCCGTTTAAATTAGTTTTTTTTCAATGAATAATATTCGCGTAAACATAATATATCATTATGTAATATTAGTTTATATTATACGACAATATCACCTACACAGACTAACAATCGACTACAGTAGCTGGCATTGCCTGCATGCGTTATTGAATGCATTACCCGAATTCCTAATACTGTTATAAATTTTTCATCTTATAAGCAGACCTGTATATGACAAGAATACATAAAAATATCATATCATTATACTTAATATATTCCCTAATTCTCCATTTCAAGACGTTATTAATTAAATGAAAATCGATTAAAGTAAGTTAACCCATTCCTCCCCACTGTCATAATTTTAGGACACTATTTTCATCAAAATTTCCTTTTACGTATTAGGACTTTCATTTTTATTATTTAAACATTTTTTACAGCGAAAAAAGTTTATTTTAGTGGAAAAATAGTGTAAAAATATGAATTTCATCAGAAATGATAAAAATTATAGTCCTAATACGTAATAAAGAAATGATGAAAATAGTGTCCTAAAAATATGACATTGGGGAGGAATGGGTTAATATCGATGTTGCATGCATGGTGATAAACCCCAGTAACTTTTAAATAATCTCGTTTTGGAATTAGTTAGTATAGAAACTATTAGGGGGATTTTAAGTAAAAGCAGCGATGATAGCTCAGTGTCTAGGAACGCCGCGTCACGGGACGTGAATTCGAATCAACCACCTACAATGAGCTTGAGCTTTCGGTGAAGGAATACATCGTGAGGAAACCATAGCATGGTGGTAGGGTTTTATCTGATACCTGCCTGGCTAGCTACCAGCCTCTGACTGAAAATCAACCGCCAAATACCAATAGGTGTGCTCCGGCAGTGGCACTTGAGAGCCAATTCCTCCTATAAAGGCCGGCATCAGGTGAAGGCAAGGTTCTTGGTCTTTTGCCCGCTATTACATAAAAAAAACTTGCTGAAAGGCTTGCAAGTTGGTACGATAGAAATAATCCAATTCTTTTAGTAGTCGATACTGTTTTAGGATTCTACTGTATCTACTATTAGATAGACAACAAGATAAATATTGAATATACTAGAAAAGTAAGTAAAAAGAATATATATAAATATCTCATGAACGCAAGATAAATGCAAACATATATTTATTTACAGTCATCATCTTGAATTCCAAATATTACAATGCAAGTACGAGATGTCAGTTAATACTTAACAGAATATGATGGATTTTAAATTAAGTTTGAAATGTAGCTTTCAGGACAGAGATTCCATTATACAATTGACAAGATTTTAACACTTGGATTATCAAACCGATGGGTTAACTACAATCCATTATTAACGTACATCAAATCGAGTTACAATGTTAATTCGCAAATAAACTATCACTGGATTTAATAATTGTCTGAGTTTTTACATTCGGCTTAATTCCTCAAAAAGTTAGGCGATGTTATGGAATACCAAGTTACGTGTAAATTTGCATAGGATACCCATTTTCTGGTACATAGGCGCCTATTTGGAGATCAGAATTTATGTACGATAATCTAATGCTTATATTATGATATCATATTATTTTTGTTTATACATTTTATTACAGTTAGTGAGGTGACAGTAATGTCAACGAATAAATTGACTATAGAATAATGTATGAGAACCTTTCATGGAGATCAGTATTTTACTGGAGCGGTTGTAGGGTAAGGGAAATGTTACCACCACACACCAAGTGCCACGGTTAAGCATGTCGCCAAGTTTTGTGTTTGTAATCCAATTCAGTTGTGATCAATAATTGAATTGCATCAGCTACAATGTTGGTATCCCTTCATATAGGGTCAAATAACATATGTATTAATTATAATAGAAACTAATAACATGTTAAAACATCCAATTATCGTTAATCTTGTTTAATGTATTAAGGAATAACGAAGGGTAGAAAACCTGTTTTGTTGACCATACTTAGGTGGTATAAGTAAAAAAAGGTTTTTTTTTTTTTTTAATGGAATAGGAGGTAATCGAGCAAGCCTGTAACCTGATGGTAAGTGATCACCGCCGCCCACGGATACCCACTACTCCAGGGGAATCGCAAGTACGTTGCCGACCTTTATTGCAGGGGCTGGTTCTTAAGTGCAACTGCCGGAACACACTTATTGGTATTTAGCGACAGATTTTCAACTCTAAGGGTGGTAGCTAGCCAGGTGGGTATTAGAAAAAGCCCTACCACTATGCTATGATTTCATCACGATGTTATCGTTTACAAAAAGCTCGAGCTCGTTGTAGGTATTTGGATTCGAACTCACGTCCCATGACGCGGCGTTCCTACGCACTACCATTGAGCTATCAGCGTTTCAAAGTAATGTCGATAGTACTTACTTACTTTAAAATTGGCTTTTAGCAAGGACCCATTAAACAAATGGTACGTGACAAGAAATATTGGTGTGTTCCTTTCTTTGTCAAAGGAGGCATATATAAGCTGACTTTGTATATCTATATGTGCAGTTAAATACAAGCAATGAACTATTTATACACTAAATCTTCTACCTTACGCACTATGATGTCACTCAGTCGTTGATCTTTAAATTCATATATCGTCCTTTTAGAATTCGGCCCAGTGCACAAGATTCAGCGAGATTATTGAATTGAATTATTTGAAATAAAATTAAAGCTTATTAAAATTCGTTATAGCATCATAACGAACTCGAAAAATGGGCCAGTCGAATATCCAAAAGCCCTACCGTAATGCTATAGTTTTATCATCACGATGTTTTCCTGCAACAAAAGCTCAAGTTAGTGGCAGGTTTACACACTACTATACATATGTACTAATAAACATATGTACAATTTTTCGTGTTAATTAGATCGTCCTAAATATGTAAAAATTACGTCGAAAATTTCCCTAACATTTATACGTATACGTATATAAACATAAGATTAACTTTATTACTTCATGTTTTTACGTATGATGCCACAGTAGAGGTTAAATTGAGTTCGGAATTAATATAATATAATAATATTAATAATATACTGAAAAATTAATCCTTTCAAGTATTCTACGCCAAATTGTAAAAAAAATATTCAAAAATGTTTTTTATTTATTTTATTAATAAATATCATTAATAACTATTACAGATAAAGTAAATTGATTGATGAACAGAAGATTAAAGGTGATGAACTGATATGTCTTCGCCCACTCATATATAAATACTAAACAGAGCTTGTGTTTTGATTACTAAACTATTGACACACTATCCTTCCTAAAATTATAAATGCGAAAGTGACTTTGTCTGTTTGTTACACTTTCACGCCTAAACCGCTGAATAGATTATGATGAAATTTCGTATAGAGATAGCTGGAAACCTGGAGACGGTGATAGGCTTTTTCTAGCGCGAAAACCTTATTGAAAGTAGGGTAAAGAGAGGGATAAACTTTGTGTGATCTTTTTATGCGTCACCCGATTTGTTTGACAAAATCGTTTGATATAACGCTTTGATAATTATTATACTCAACTCATAAAATGACACTTTTGAATGTGAATCGTGACATCTTAGTAAGACTGCTTTTTTTATATACTTAAGGTTTAGCGTTATGGCCATAATCTCACCTGATCTTAAGTGACGATACGGCCCAAGATGGTAGACACGCTAAACCTGTGGAGAAACTGGCTCTCGAGTGCTGCTGCCGGAACACACCTATTGGTATTTGGCGGCAGGTTTACAACTTGAAGCTTACATTATTATTTAAATTACTGAGTAATGAATACTATATTGCATTGTAGATATAGCTAAATAAGTAATATTACCTGAAAAAGAAGCCGTATAAAACGCTTGCTCATACACTTTAGGCTGGCTATCGCGAAATAGTATAGAAACGACAAATCAATCGGGCACGCGCCAACCGCTTGACATGTATATGCGCGGGCGCATGGAATGTCGATCGATAACCGAACGTTGCCGGATTGTACAGTCACCGCCATAAATATATTGTTGACTTGTGAGGTGCGTCAAATATAAATGTATGATTCATCAGAACGATGTTATTGCTGGCAGAGTAACACTCTGTTAAAAAATTGCTGTGAAATAAAAAACTGTGTAAAAATTACCAATACTTTTTTATTATTGTTATACCATTTATCGGCAAACGTCGCTCTCAAGCGAACCTGCTCAAATGTCTCTCTTCCAACTATGTTAGACACTGACCGGGATATAATTCTAAAGATTCACAGCCCGGTAAGTATATTATATATCACACAACTCTTTGTGTGCATAATATGCATGATTTTTTAAACTTTTTTGCATCGCCTCATTTTCTTATGTCCGTCTATCGTATGTCGCATTACAACCGGCCGCGGATTAAATGTAAAATAAAAGGCGCTTGGAAAAGAAGCTAAGATCAAAATGATGGCGCCCAAGGCTCGCACGAGCTGACAGAGTAGTGGATATCTTGTCTACTATTGATAAAAAAGTTTCACTTTCATTATTGTTACATAAATCCACACCATGTTTTTTTTTGTTACAGTTTTTAGGTTTACTATCATGAGTAAAATCTCATTTATTGTAGAGGTACGATGTGACCTAAGACAGTGGATACGATAAGCCTAATCAAGGGACTAGCGGTCAAGAGCAACTGCCGGTACACAACTGATATTTTTGAGGCAGATTTTCAACCTAATGGTGGTTAAAAAACCCTACCAACATATTGTAGTTCTATTTTTTTTTCTGCACTATACTTCGAAAATATTTCCTGATTGTTCATAGAAATTTTTTTCTTAACTATCAAATAATAGTGTTAAAAAATTTTCGAATCTCTAAGCAGTTAACTTCGTATGTAGTATGTTATAACGATAAAAATATGGTATTACGTCTATTTATCAGTAAAATCTTTAGGATTACATATCTCAAATGATTACTTTTTTTTATGGAATAGAGGACCAACGAGCTAGCGTGTCACCTAGTGGTAAGTGATCTCCGCCACCCAAGGACACCCACAACACTAGACGAATCCCACGTGCGTTGTCGGCCTTTATTGGCTTTCAAATGCAACTGCCGCAATACACCTAATGGTATTTGATGGCATATTTTCAAGTTGATGTTAGTCGCTAGCCAGGGGGGCATTAGAAAAAGCCCTGCCACAATGTTATGGTTTCCTCATTATGTTTTCTTTCACCGAAAGCTCAAGCTAATTGTAGGTGTTCGGATTCGAACTCACGTCCCATGACGCGGCGTTCCTACACACTACCGCTTAGCTATCATCGCTTCAAAATTACATTTGACATTCAATTAGCATAAAACTAAATGAAGTATAGTGAAAAGCTCAAATACATCTATACTAATCTAATAATATACATAGTATCACGCCTTTCTCCCATAAGTGTAGGCAGAGACCGCATCCGTCCACTTGCTACGATCCTGACATATATCTTTCGCTTCTTCTACTTTCATAAGAACCTTCATACATGCTCTTCGGTTACGGATACTTTTGACCAGGCCTTTCTCCAGAACGTATATTATATATATAAGTTATGATCTCCACCACCCTAAGGTCAACTAGGACAAATGCCTTAGGCATTAAAGTTCGCCTGTATACCTTGTGTACAAAGTTCAATAAATTAATATATATAATATGAATACTTTAAAATCGCACTTATTTTTGACGCTGACTGTACAGTTGATTCCGCGTAACTGTGACGTGCCCATTATTATTTGCAGCCCGTATATATGAAGAAGTTCATACGAGAATTATCTATGACGACAGTACGGCACTGAGTTTGCATAAAATTAGTACGTAGGTTTGAATCGTTCATTGATTTTAAGCCTTTTTTTTAATTCATTCACTAACTTAACTTGATATCTACAAAACTATCAGAGCTAAATACTTGAAATTTTCAATATACATATATTCTTTCCCATCCGAAATACTCACTAAGAACGGGTTTTAAAGCGATGCGATGATAGCTCAGTGGTAGTGTGTACGAAAGTCGTTTCGATTGACGTGAGTTCGAATTCACCTCCGATAAGCTCGAGTTTTTAGTGCGGGAAAGTTTTGAAGCGATGATAGCGCGGTGGTAGTGTGTAAGACTTCGCGTCATGGGGCGTGAGTTCGAATCCAACCACCTACAATGAGTTTGAGCTTTCGAGGAAGGAAAACAGCGTGAGGAAACCGTAGGTTTTAGGGCTTTTTCTGATGCCCGTCTGGCTAGCAACCACCCTCAAGTTGAAAATCTGTAAGATCTGTAAGATTGAAAATTTTCTTTAAAAATTTTTTTTTACGTATTTTTGATAATTGACATATTTTATTATTTATATATCTTGTAAGAGCAATAAAAAACTATTATCTATATATAACAAATAGATAAATAACATTCAGTTTAATATACATGTACACGTTTCGCAATTTATTCAGTATATATTAATGAACTTAAGTTGTGTGCATATAAAAAAGATGTTTGCAATTTTTTTGATACTCTCCCAATAATTTTTTCGAATTTTCAATTCATTTTACATAGTCAGATTTCTACCACCGATAGAACAATATTTTAATTTATTGTTGATGTAGGTAATATACTACAGTATTTTGCAAACAAAATACAGTCCAAACTCAGTGTAACACCCGTCTATGTAACTCCGAAATGACTTAATTTTTTTTTATGCTACGGTCTAGCGTTATGGCCATAGTCTCACCTGATCTTAAGTGTCGATATGGCTTAAGTTGATAGACACGCTAAGCCTGTGGTAGGATTGGCTTTCCAGTGTAACCACCGGAACACATCTATTAGTATTTGGCGGCAAATTTTCATTTTGAGGGTGGTAGCTAACCAGGCGGGCATTAGAAAGAGCCCTACCACCATGATATGGTTTCCTCACGATATTTTACTTCACCGAAAGCCCAAGCTCGTTGTACGTGGATTCTAGCTCACGTCCCATAACGCGACGTTCCGACACACTACCACTGAGCTATCATGGCTTCAAAAACTTTTGTTGGTCAAATTTATTATCCATACAATGATACACTTAGTTGATTTAATGCCCAATAACATAAAATGTTAAGACCTTTTAATGTTCTTATTGTATTTTTTTAAATCATTTATCTCGAGATCAACTAACAAATAATTTGGAGCGCCGCGCGACCAACGGTCGAGTTTGTGACCGTCGACCGTCGAGCGGCGACCGTCGACCGGCGACCGGCGACCGTGGGAATGTGGAGGTGCGCACTCGCGCAGCTATCTAGCGCGATCTCATCTGATATGGGAGTTATCTGGCACGATCTGCGCACGAGCCCAACCTCTTACAGTATGACCATGGTTTATTTATTACCTACGAAATGTTTTACACTATAGATAATTTTACTATGTTTAAAATTACTCCAGAGTTACTATCTTTAAGAGTAAACAAAATTTACGGCATGACATTCTTGTTTAGAATATTGACTCTATATCTGTTTTTTTATGTTACGCAACATAGTGACTGCACTCACCTGGTGTTAAGTACAGTACAGTCCAGATCAGCGGTGACTGACATTTAACCAAAATACACTATCAGTAACCGCTGTCATTCTGACCTGCTAAGATACCACTTTTGAAGAACTCCATGTCATAGAATGGTGAGAATATAATTGAGGGAAGACGGTTCCACAGTTCCACGGTACGACAAAAATATTAGTCAGCAAACTTTTTAGTTCTTGATTTAATATGAGTGACACCGAAATCGCACTTGCGTGTTTCTGTGGTGGAACAGACAGGAGGGGATTATATCGAAGAGCTCTTCAGAACACTAGCCTTGGTACATACGGTAGAACACGCTTTAAGAGGCAATGGACCTTCGTAGCTTCAGCGGCTCTACAGTGCTGGTGGTGTCTGCATCATTCACAATGCGAATATCTCGCCTCTACATCTTGTCTAAGGTACCGAGGAAATATTGAGCGGTTACAATAAACTTACAAATGACCAACTTTTGAAATATATCATATATATTTATTTCACAGCTAAATATAGTAAAGACAGCATATATTTAAAATGCTTTAATTAAGGTATTCAGTCCAAAGATATGTCAGCGATGTTTTAAATAAAATTTTCTTCCATATATTAATTACTACTCTTTAGGATATCGCATTTAGATAAAAAAAAATATATTAAATAAATATAAACTTTCCATTCAAAGTTCGCGGGTGTAGATTTTGTGATATCGATTATTATACATTTATATATATATATGTTTCTTCACGTCATATTTCTCATAGTTACATTTGGTTTCATCAACAATTAATTGGTGCCAACTAAGAAAAAATGATTTCATAAATTTGTTTCTTATCAGTTACATATTTTTGTGTACATTATAAGGCATGCATTTTTGAATACATATGAGGTTTATGTGTAGGTATCAATTGATTAACTTTCGTGTCAGTGATAATACTACTCAAGAAATTTAGATAAGTTTGTCTTAAGAAGATTGGTCTACATCCCTAAGGAACTATCATGATATAGTTATAGGTTAAAATAAAAGACCTGTCGATGTTCTAAAAGAATAACTTTTCTATTGATACTCAAAGTATTTAATATTAAATCGTATTAAGGTTAACCGATACTATTTAAAACAAGTAGACAGTAATGGAGGACTACCCACAGTACTGAAAACTTAAAAATAAGACTGGTGCTGAGTATGCGCAATTCAGTGCTTCAGGGCGTCGTGCGTACCTAATGTCAGGTGGAACCGAGTAAACTGTATACCGTGTCACCAACACGAGTGTGGTGGTTCGTTTTCATCCACTGCGAACGAGGCACCGGAAATTGCGTCTAAAGAATTTTCCATAACAATAAAAGATACGTTTTAATACCGGATAGAAAACGTGGTCACCCTGTAGGGCGCATGTTGATGACTCGAGCGTTCCCGGTGCGGCGTGTAATCGTGATTTTAGATTCTAAATA
The DNA here is from genome assembly GCA_039707435.1 of Actias luna. Classification (NCBI taxonomy): domain Eukaryota; kingdom Metazoa; phylum Arthropoda; class Insecta; order Lepidoptera; family Saturniidae; genus Actias; species Actias luna. Next base: position 16,473,847 of record JAZHAC010000008.1, on the reverse strand, counting down.
ACCACGTGAGAGACTATTCGGCGAAGTGAATATATTGTAATTTTTCTGTTGAATTAGATATTATGTGCGACGTGCCCAATAACTGTCTTTATGTGGTGTTGATTTAAATTACTATCTGCCCAACAGATGATGTCTTACCTTGTCCAGTAGTTAATAGCTTGAACATATTGCGAACTATCGCGTTGACGAATAGGATTAACAACTCAATATTATTAATAATAATAAATATTTAATAGTTAAGTAACATTGTAGGCTACGCTGGTGAACACGCTAAACCGAAGAAACTGGCTCTCAAGTGCAACGGCCGGATAACACCTAATGGTACTTGGCACATGATTTTTCAACTTCAGGGTGGTAGCTAGCCAGTCGGGCATTAGAAAAAGCCCTACCACCATACTATGGTTTCCTCACGATGTTTTCTTTCACCGAAAGCTGAAGCTCAGTGTACGTGGTTGAATTCGAACTCACGTCCCATGACGGGGCGTTCCTACACGCTTCCACTGAGCTATCATCGCTTCAATTAAATCTCATTCTAGAGCTACCATAATAGAACCACATGCGTTGGGTTTTTGAGTCAAGTTCAATCCAAACGAAATAATTCACGATGACCCACTTTTGCCGTACGTAAGATTACGTATTCCATCACTCCTCAAATCAAATCAAATCTAAAATCTTTATACAATTTAGGCCTTAAAAAGGCGCTTATGAATTTCAAAACTACCGTCAGTTTAGAAAGTAAAGCAGTCATTAAGAAGAACTTTCAAGAATACTCGATTTGCGTCTTTTTGTAGGTACATTTCTTTCTATGACATTTAAATCCTGAACGAAACGTACAGCCATTCACGCAGGAAAGCATGACAGTTGCACCGATCTGGTCGAATATAAGGATAGCTGGTCAGGCTGCCTGGATGGGGCCCGGTCTTTCCATCAGTCAGGACTGATTGCTGCGGTGACACGGTGATTGCAAGCACGAACCCGCGTCGCCCCCGGCAGGCGACAGAAGGCAGTGGTGCTTAGTGGGCATTTCCGGCGCCGACGAGCGCCAGGCGCGTCTCACATACCCCCTCAGTAACCCCGGGCTGGGTACTACGTAAATGCATTTTTTCCCCACGTGAAAAATAATAATAAATAAAGGTTAGCATGGCAATGGTGACTTAAGGTTGATTGTCGTTTCCTCGGTAGCTGTCGCTAATTTAAAATAAATAATAGTTTAAAAAACTAGAACACACGCTTTATATAGAAAACTAAACTAAAAAACAGATAATAAATTTTAATAAATATTAATTAAGAATAATGTAAAAAAAATAATAAATATAAGTTATTAATAGTTTGAATAAGAAAAAAATTGTTTTATTGTAAAAAAAGCGGGGGTGCTTTTCAAGATATTATCGAAATGATAATCCTTCTCATATCTGTCAATTAAATATTCATAACTATTGACACCATGCACTCCACGCTTTTTTTACAATAAAACATTTTCTTCTTATTCAAACTAATAATAACTTATATTTATAATTTTTTTTTACATTATTCTTAATTTATATTTTTTTAAATTTATTTTCTGTTTTTTAGTTTAGTTTTCTATATAAAGCGTGTGTTCTAGTTTTTTAAACTATTATTATTTTTTTTTATTTTTTAGTTACTGGAACTGCACGCATGCGTAGTTCGCGCACTAGCTCTATCTCTCTTAGTCGCATGCAAAGGATGCGGAAAGGTATTTATTAATCTTGGTGAATCTAATTCATCGATCTTTGACAGGTGCGCAAAGTTTGAATTAAATCTGATCGTTCAAAGTAGGACAAAATCGAGCCCAAAGGGGTCGGTTACATAACAGGTGAAGCTAATATAAAGCGTGTAATAATTAGATCCCGTTGATGTCTTTTACTTGGAAAAAGGGGTCGGTTACATACATACATACATACAGGTGAAGCTAATATATATAGCGTGTAAAAAAAAATTTCCTTAATACTACTTCAGAAGAGAAGATTGTGGATACTAATTATTAATTTTGTATATCACATTTAGTCGTAGGTATGCGTGTATGTCGACGGGGAATATAACCTGACCTTTATGCGGGGGACAAGTCACAGATGTGGTTATTTTAATTGCGTCGATGGATATCTTCGACTAACAAAGTTGCAATTATTTCTCCTAATTGGGGTTTCAACGGCCGTGTCAAATGGCGTGGGTTGTGTCAAGCATAGAGATTCTCGGTTGACAATAATTTATTCCCGAATTACACTCTTCGCTTATATTAAATGTTAGTCATTTAATAATTAACCGATCTGATATTGCGATGTTAATTTTCTTTGCGGCAAAGTAAAAAAAACCGAGGATAGCTCAGTTGTCAGTGTGTACGAAAGTCGTGTCGATTGACGTGAGTTCGAATTCATCTCCGATAAGCTCGAGTTTTTAGTGCGGGAAAGTTTTGAAGCGATGATAGCGCGGTGGTAGTGTGTAAGACTTCGCGTCATGGGGCGTGAGTTCGAATCCAAACACCTACAATGAGGTTGAGGTTTCGGTGAAGGAAAACATCGCGAGGAAACCATAGCATGGTGGTAGGGCTTTTGCTGATGCCCGTCTGGCTAGCTCTAACACTCAAGTTGAAATCTGCCGCCAAATACCAATAGGTGTGTTCCGGCAGCTGCACTTGAGAGCCAGTTCCTCCATAACGGAAAAATTCGTTATGAAACCATAGCATAGTGGTAAAGCTATTTCTAATGTCCACCTAGGCTAACTACCACTCTCAATTTGAAAATCTGTCGCCAACCAGCTGTAGGTGTGCTTCGATAGTTGCTCGTGTGAGCCAGTTTCTTCAGTAGGCTTACAGTTTTTTGACTATCTTTATCTACATCGTGACCGATATATATATATATATATATATATATATATATATATATATATATATATATATATATATAATATATATATATACATACAGCAAACTATCAAACACAAAGATATTTTTTGAAATCAGACCGGCAGTTCCTAAGATTAGCGCGTTCATACAAACAAACTTTTCTGCAGTATAGTTTTCCCTCAAAGTCTTAATTACACTAATTAAAAATAAAAATAAGAAAATCGCTGTACTTAACTGTTCGTAAGCGGTACACTCATGAACAAACATTAAAACGATGCCCAAAGTATTCCACGCGGGCAAAAGCTAACAAATAGATAAAAGAATATGATATTTCAAATCCAACCCGGATACAAATATGTATACAAACGTACGTTAACTTTATTAAAACTGACCCACATACGAACAAAAACCGCGACGAATCGAAAAACAAAACTCAGACTAATTAATCGAGGCGTTTCAAATGGAATCGATTTCAACAATCTATACGAAAATCAATAAAATCATTGTGTGAGGATAACGAAAAAAAAAAAAAAAAAAAAAGACCCAACGTGGTGCCTTTGATCTCGGCCGGTGCCGGCGCTCTTTGATCTTTATTATAATGCGACCAAATTAAGTCAAACGTTTAAAACGTGTGACGAATTGATCCATCAGTGTTTCTTCTATCGGCCGGTCTATTGCGATATCGTTACTAAATGGTGTTTTAAATCTCTCGATTATTATATTTAGTCATTGCGTCTTCGTTGACCGCATGAATAATGGCCATGTTAATGGCTAACATTGGAATTTACATGTTACTAGGATATTCATATTGATAAATTGTAAGGAAAAAAGTTTTGAAGCTTTTTTTATTTCTTCAATGTATAATTACCAGTAAATTTTCAAATAGTCTTTATACTTTGAAATGTAATGTCAAATTGAAAATGGCTATGACATAGTTAATTATTACATATGTTTACTGTTTTGTTCTCAATGTTGTATTTTTTGTATTTTTCCTATATTTTATTTTATTTGTGGAATCTCTACTGAATGATTAAATTCATGGCATAACTTATAGCAATAACTATTTAAATGAGCTGATGTTTTCAGCTTGTGATTTGTGCCTATAACTGAGATAACATAGCATGCTTGTAATGCCAATGTAACATATAAATTGCGTCGATGTTTACTTTGTTAGTACAATTGTATAAATAAATAAATAAATATAATACGCTCTCTGTATTCGCGACTTTCGTTAGGTTGTAAATAAAAAGTGATTAACAACTATTGCGTGTTTTAGTACCTTTTTATCACACAGCCTTATCCCTAATAGTGGTAGAGTGATTTTCTTCATATTTCGCGCCGTGTCGGAAAATTAGAATAATAAAAAAAAAACGCCTGGGTCGTGTTAAAAAGGCTGGCCAGTCAGTAAAGTTGGAACCGAGACTGCCTGTCCTGGGTAAGCTGGACGCACTCGGGTATCATCACTCGTGGAGGCTCTTCTCATGCACCCCGTAATGTTTGAATAACCGAAAATCTTTTCATGAAACTACGATATAAAATGCAAGCAATTTTTAAAGTTCGATTGATAGAAGACACAAATGCGCTTTTACTCTTTTTAAAATTAACATAGATGTATTATTTAGAAAATGTTTTTTTTTTATATATGTGGCTATGTCATAGCTTCTTACTTCTTTGTCAAAATTAATAAGTTGCGAATAACTTTAAAGTTTATGTTTCCTGTTACCTATTCGTGAAATTTGTTAGTCAAAATTATTTGTTTTGTATTTTTAAATTCACTTTCGTTATAAATACTAGCATTGTCTATGGGTGCCAACGATAATAAACTATTTAAGTGTAATTATTACTCCTAGGGGGAGCTATGCAGGCTATCCGTAGATGATATATTGTGATCTCCCCACGCTATAAAACTCACTACCTAGTGTATAGCATGCAATATGTAATAGCACAGCAGACAATGAGCTTTTAGCTTTTAGGGCTTTTTCTAATGCTCGCCTGGCTGGCTACTAGCCTCAAGTTAAAAATATACCGTTAATAAGTGTGTTCGGGCAGTTCTTGAGAGCCAGTTTCTCTACAGGTTTAGCGTGTCTACCAACTTAGGCCGTATCATCACTTCAGATCAGGTGAGATTATTAACTATAAAAAAATAAAAAACTCTCCTACTGTTTTCTCAGGGAGAAGTTGAACCTCTTCTGGATGCAGTACATGCTTTCCTATACCGGATTATAGGAAACGTTTATGTTACAGTCGATCACATTCAACTAATTAGGTAATATAATGCAAATATAATCTATTACTAAAATCAATCAAATAGATACTAAACGATTTTTGATTACAACAATATGCAAAATGATTTATTTATTTATTTACACTTTATGTTTGTTACAATGGCGGACTTAATGCCATAGGCATTCTCTAACAGTCAACCTAAGGTGGTGCAGAGATAAAAGACGATAAGTGTAAAGTAAACAACAAATGAAAGAAAAAAAAACTATCTACTAGAATACTAAGACTAACTATGATACATATATATACGTACATACTATGTATATTATATAAGGAAATATAATTAATAACATACTATTAAAATTTATACCAAAATGAACTCATTATGTGGTTGGCATATTGAACATTTTGTATATAATTATAGATATTTTGAAGCAATGATGGCTCAGTTGGTGATGTGTATGGACGAGTGAATGGACATGAGTTTGAATCGCTGGAATCAGCTCGAGGTTTATGTAAAGGAAAACCTCGTGAGGAGACTGTAGCATGGTGGTAGGGTTTTTCCTAATGCCCATCTAGTCAGAGCTCCCACCCTTAATCTGCTGCCAAGGTACTTAAGGTTTTAGTATTATGGCCTTAATCTCACCTAATCTTGAGTGACGATATGGCCCAAGTTAGTAGACACGCTAAATCTGTGGCGGAACTGGCTCTCAAGTGCAGCTGCCGGAACACATCTATTGGTATTTGGCTGCAGGTTTACAACTTGAGGGTGGTAGCATTTGAAAAAGCCCTACCATCATCACTTAAGAGCCAGTCTCCATACTAGGTTTAGCGTGTCCACCATTTTGGGCCACATCGTCACTTTAAATTCGATGTGATTATATAGTTCAATAATTTTTACATGAAATTTATTTATTAGCCAGTCAATAATACTTTCTTTTGTATATATAGCAAATAAGATATCGAAAAGGCCTGATGATTGCACGATTATAAAACTAAAGCTAACTTTTTGTTAACATTTTCTTGTAACACCCTGTAGTGTTTGTATATTAATAGTGGATGCAAAAATGTCGAGGCCGTACTGTGTTATTTACATAAAACATACTTTCAATTACATATATTTAAATTTCGCATTACGAATATCATTGCCTCAAGCTATATGTCAGAAGCATCTTCATTTTTCATATTTTTGAATTTACATCATTAAAATCAATTTACATATTTACATGTTCTTATGAAAGCTATCAGTGAAGGAAAATATTGTGAACAAACCATAGAATGATGTTGGGGCTTTTTCTAATGCCCGCCTGGCTAGCTACCACCCTCAAGTTGAAAATCTGCCGTCAAATACCAATAAGTGTGTGCCGGCAGCTGCACTTGAGAGCCAGTTCCTCCACAGGTTTAGCGTGTCTACCAATGTGGGCCGTATCGTCACTTAAGATCAGGTGAGATTATGGCCATAACGCTAAACCTTAAGTATATAAAAAAATATATAAAAATTATAAATGCGAACCTGAGTTTGTTCGTACACTTTCGTGTTTTAAAATGTTACATGCACATACCAGCAGCATTGAGAAGGACATGATATTTTGTCTAGAAGTATAAAAATAAACTTCGGTTAGTTAAATAACAGTAAAATATAACTAAACAATGACATGTGAATTAGACCACACGATAGAAGTGAAAACTTCATCAAGGCGAGGTTAATAATCCTTACACTAATATTATAAATGCGAAAGTGAGTTTGTTTGTGACGCTTTCACGCTTAAACCGCTGAATCGATTATGGTGAATTTTGGTATAGAGATATATGGAATCCTGGAGATGATGATAGGCTACTTTGTCTTGCGAAAACCTTATTGGAAGTGGAGTAAAAAGAGAAATAATCTTTGTATGTAACTTTTTATTGCGCCATCCGATTTTTTTGACAAACGCTAGCCATAACGCTAAACCTTAACTATAAAAAAGACCAGTAATATTTTATGTAATGTTTATGTCACCGAAAGCATGTTATCGATTCGCCGTATAGTAAGTCAATCAGCATGCCAAGTGGGTTTTGATGTCAAGAAGTTATTACAGAGTGGATCAATATGTGAACAGTTGCGGTGTCTGGAATTGACACCCCTCTTTGTGCATCCGTTAAAACCTATTGTACGTGTATTGTATTTTATTATAAAATAAATGTATTTGAGTAAACTTTTTTGAACGTGCCTAAGTAAAAAAATATAACCAGGTAAAGTTTCTTGTCAGCGCTTGTAGATGACTAGTGGTAGTCTGACGCTCAAAGCGCTTTCCCGGGGCCTAAATTAAATGAAGTTTTTCGATTTGATTCGATTTATCGGAGGCTCGTCGTTATTTTGATTTGTAATACCGTTACCAGCATATAGATTGATATCATTGCACCATGCTACGAAAAAGTAATCTCCAGAGGCAATATTCTAATTCAGAATTAATGATAAAAATTAACTTTCATGACAAAACGCATTGGAGTCTGATTTGAATAAAGTGTTCTCACAAATTTTGTTATTTTCTCAACGCGAGTGTATTAATTGAATATCATCGAATGGCGTTAAGCGGATTATTATAATTATAATTGAGTATGTAATGTGGGAAACGATTTCTCACTGGTGACGAGGGAACGCGCGACAGACGCTCAGGCATGTCGGTACACGCAAGCCTTCGGTAAACAGATTCCGTGAGTGGACGTACATCGCGCGCTCATTAAGCGCTGTAGCTAAAGGAATACCAACTCATTAGACGTTAAACATTTCGATGTGTACAGTTAAATGCGTTTAATTATTATCGGTAATTATTAATCTTTGATTGTATTTTTAAATAATAGATTTATGTTTAAGGCACGTTGGTATTATACACTTTAATATTTCTCGTTAATAACTGCGCCCATTGTTGAAGAAAACTAATAAATAATAAATAATAAAAATCTTTATTGGTACAAAAAACAATATAACATATAGTTCAATTGTATATTGCTAACTGCAGTAGTTAGTAATCTAACTGTGTCGCAGTTAACAGCGCCCACCTCCGGATACTGACAAAATATAAGGGAATGTTGAATGAAATAAAAAAAGAATTTTAAACAATAAAAAAAGAAGTTAAACAATATAATATATAAAGATAATAATAACTGAGAAATGAAAAAAAAAGAGTGAAGTGTGTGTGTTTGTGTGTGTATGTATGTGTGTGTGTGTCATGTAAGTGGCCGAACCGAATTTAGTTGTCTAAATATTAGACTAGTACACGTTGGATATGAGATTTTCAGTATCATCATATGTGAATGTCATTAGCCATTGAAGAAGAGTCTTTTTACAACATCTATAAGTCATACCATATATATTAAACATTTTTAATTGCTGCTGCTGTGATTATAGAAATAATTAATAAAATCCGTTAACGAATAGAGAAGGAAATGATAATAGCAAAATAATTAACGTACAATGTTTTCTATATCCGACTAAAAAGTAGAAAACTAAAAGGTTGGAAAGGAAAAACATGGTTTGCATGATCATAGTTATGCATTGCATGTGCCTCGTGTCTTTCGTTTTTGAACTTTGATTTTTCACTTTTTATTATTAAATTATCATTTTCTGCTTTTCAGGGTTTGTTGTGGAATGTAGTTTTGATATTATCTGTTCATCTGTCAGTTGGGTTTGGCTGTTGAACTATATTTAAGTATATAGGTGATCGAGAAGTTATTATTGTTATTTTTTTTTCAATAGGAGGCAAACGACCAAGCGTACTGCCTGATAGTAAGTGATCAGCGCCGCCCATGGCTACCCATAACACTAGAGGAATCGCAGGTACATTGCCGGACTTTATTGGGAACTCGCTCTCAAGTGCAACTGCCAGAACATCTATTGGTAATGGTGGCAGATTTTCAACTTGAGGGTGGTAGCTAGCCAGGCGGGCATTAGAAAAAGCCCTACCACCATGCTATGGTTGCCTTACGATGTTTTCCTTCACCGAAAGCTCAAGCTCGTTGTAGGTGGTTGCATTCGAACTCACGTCCCATGACGCGGCCATCCTACACACTACCATTGAGCTATCATCGCTTCAAAAAGTATATAGCTGAACGAGAAGTTATTTTTAAATCGATTGTTATATTTTTTTTTCACATTCTATGTTGGAGTTGTGGTCCAAATTTTAAGTTTCTAACTCATCGGCAAGTTCATTTAAAATCAATTACAAAATTCCATTCAGACAGACATACAAGAAAGCGCGTTAATAAAAATATTGTAATATAAAATTACTGTTTATACCTATCAATACAAAATAATGCTTAATTTTTTTTTAGTATACTTAAGGTTATGGCCATAATCTCACCTGATCTTAAGCGACGATATGGCCCAAATTGGAGACACGCTAAACCTGTGGATGAACTGGGTCTCATGTGCAGCTGCCTGAAGACACCTATTGGTATTTGGCGGCAGATTTTCAACTTGAGATTGGTAGTTAGCCAGGCGGGCATTAGAAAAAGCCCTGCCACCATGCTATGGTTTCCTCACGATGTTTTCCTTCACAGAAAGCTCAAGCTCATTGTAGGTGCTTGGATTCGAACTCACGTCCCCTTGACGCGAAGTCGTACACACTACCACTGAGCTATATGGAAGCCATATGGAAAAGGTGCTGAACTGTCTGCCTTTGCTTACGTTATAAATGTTCTGTATATTACAAAAAATAAAAAAATAAACAATCTAATTCATTATTACAAGAACCGCAAGATTGCGATCTATTTTGAAATTTAGGATTTTCCACTTCGTTCGCAGACAAACGGAACATTTAAAATATTCACTACGATGACTATAAAACGATCATCAAAAATAGACGTCATGACATTAAAAAACCATGTCTTAATTGAACTGTTATTTTGTATGATAAGATTATTCCGGTAAATGTCAATGCTTTCGGTATCACTGTTTTTTTATTTTCATTCCCCTCAATATGTTTCTTTATTTAATGCATTATAGGTTTGGCTTTGACTACAATCTCACATAATATTAAGTGACAATGTGGCCTCAGATGTTAGACACGGTAAGCCCACAGGAGAGAGTGGCTTTTAAATGCAACTGCCGGAGCTCACCTATAGGTAATTTGAGGTACATTTTTAACTCAAAGGTGGTAGCTTACCAGGCGGTCACTAAAAAGCTCTACCACCATGCTTTGTTTCATTAACATGATTTGTTTCACCAAAACCTCGGGCTCATTGCAAGGATTATAACTCACGTGCAGTTACGTGATACGTGCTACAAATTAGAAAAAAATGCTTAGTGCTGTTAAAATTGCAGGATTAATCTGGAATAAGAAATCGATCCATAAAGTTTAGTTATTTGTGGTTTACTTAATCTAGCTCAGTACTAGTGTGTACGATTTTGCGTCAAGGGACGTGTGTTCGAATCCACCTACAATGAGCTTGAACTTTCGATAAAGGAAAACATCGTGAGGAAGCCAAGCCGTGGTAGTGGGGCTTTTTCTAATGCCCGCCTCGCTAGCTACCACCCTCAAGTTGAAAATCTGCCGGCAAGTGCCAGTAGGTGTGTTCCGGCAGTTGCACTTGAAATCCAGTTCCTTCACAGTTTTAGCATGTGACTTGGGCCATATCGTCACTGAAGATCAGGTGAGACGACTGCCGTAACGTTGAAACTTTAACTATGTATAAAAAAGTAACGCTTCCTGTACTGATTTTTTTATTTGCAACTATTTATCAAATGTGTATATTGTGTATTATTTATTATGGAATGTTCATATTTCTTGACCAAAGCATTTTAATGTATACTCTGTTTTTGTTTATTTATTTATTTACAGATGAGAACAAAACAGAATTGTATAACAAATAAATTAACAAAAGTAATTATAAGAATAATGACATATTCCGCAGTTTACTAATAATTAAACCATGTCAGTGTACGTACGAAATGTTGTAAATAGAAAAAATAAATGAAAAAGAAATGTTATAGTCTAAGTGCATATACACTAATACTACGTCATCATACAATAGTTTATGCCCTAGGTGGTTTTATACAAATGGATATCCATTCCATCCATTATAATTAAAGGTAACATATTTTTTCTGTGAGAACACATAGCTTATGCTTTCCTTTTTAAATTCCTTCTTGTTATAACAAAATATATCAATGAGTGTGAAAAACCTGTTTCATCGATTAGTATTTTTTGTAATAGAATTACGTAGTTGAACTTATGTAGTAAAAAAAAGATAATAAATTAAATAAATTATAGTACAAAATTCAGATGATATCAAATACGTTGACCTTACCGCGAACGCAGCACTTGTAATCGCGTTTGGTGTAGCCGGCGCGCGCTCACCTCACTCTAATAATGATCAATGATCTCGGCCTTCCTCGGAAAAATGCCAAATATTCCATACATCACCCGTACTTTGAATATTGACAGGCGTGTGGTGTTTGAAGATCATAGACCTATGCATCTACTATAGTATTCACAATAGATATTTTCTGACGGGGAACGACTATTGGTGCGTCTTGGCATTAAAAAGACCTTTTTTTGAAGTGTGTACGACATCGCGTCAAGGGACGTGAGTTCTAATCCAACCACCTACAATGAGCTTGAGCTTTCGGTGAAGGAAAATATCGTGAGGAAACCATAGCATGGTGGTAGAGCTTTTACTGATGCTCATATGGGTAGCTACCGTCCTCAAGTTGAAAATCTGCCGCCGAATACCAATAGGTGTGTTCCGGCAGCAGCACTTGAGAGACAGTTCCTCCAAAGGTATAGCATGTCTACCAACTTGGGCCGTATCGTCACTTAAGATCAGGTGAAATTATGGCCATTACGCTAAGCCTTAACTATAAAAAACCTGATTGCCGTGACGACAAACGGCACGACGCTCGTTTGTGCCGTCATGTACCCTTTACGAAACATCTGTCGACTCCTTGTATGTCAGCTGTTTACTTTTATTATATTAATGCATTTTTTTAAATCATTTGTCATTAGTTATAAATTCCAATATTACCTTAAATGTTTCACATCTTCATGGAGTCCCGTGACGAATAATTTTATTTAAAATTATTATTATTTAATGGAATACTGTTCGATCGGGGATAAACGAGCAAGAGTGACACCCACAACACCAGAAGAATCAGGTGCATTGCCAGCCTTTATAGGACAGGGACTAACTCTCAAGTGCTATTGCCGGAACACACCTATTGGTAATTAGAGACAGATTTGCTACTTGAGGGTGGTAGCTAGCCAGGTGGGTATTAGAAAAAGCCCTATCACCATGTTATAGTTTCCTCATGATGTTTTCCTTCACCGAAAGTTCAAGCTCATTGTAGGTGGTTGGACTGGAACTTACGTTCCATGACACAGCGTTCCTACACGCTACCACTGATCTATCATCGCTTCAAAATATTATTATATTTAAGGATTGTAAACATAATATATTTAAATATTAGATAGATAAATATATAATAATAAATACAGAGTGAAGATAAGTATGAAGAAAATTATCTATACTAATATTATAAAGTAGAAAGATTTGTATTTTTGTTTGTAACGAATACACTCAAGAACTACCAAACCGATTTCAAAAATTCTTTCACCATTAGAATGCTGCATTATTCCTGAGTAACATAGGCTATATAACATTTTTTATTATAAAAATAATCAAATAAAATTTTTGTTCCACATGAAAGGACACAGCTAGTACTGAAATACTAATTACAACGCTAATTACTACGTAGTACTAAAACGCTTAACTGTATCATCTTTTAATGGACTCTTATAAAAATTTACAAATATCTGTATTCTTCATGGTTTATGCTTATATGTTCTCCCTAAACGTGGTAGAAGGTGCTATGTTTAATCTATCGACTAAAGAAAATCTCCGGACAACATCTGACAGGGGATTTATTAAAAAACAAACCAGGACCTTCGCCCCAGGAAGACGACCGACAGACAGTGGGGTTTTAGTGAATATTCCTGGCGACAAGCACCGGGTTAATCCCACATCATCTTCCCAGTCTCTCTACGCTGGAAGCATATGAGACGAAGTTCTTAGCAAACCATGGATTCACCGTGCTGGCGGAATCTCCGAACAATATCCGAGACTTGTGACTCGTCTGTAGGTTTAAGGGGCCAGTTGTCGACGCGCGTCAATACTCACCGTTACTACTCGGCTTTCCCTCCCTACCCAGTCAAATTTGGTGACAGCCTGCTAATGCAGCTTTAGACGCACGTTCTTGTATAGAACTTACTGCAGTCCTGGACAGGCCAAGATCTTTTTGAAGGTTATAGAGAGATTTAGCTGGTATACCTTTCATTCCCACTTCAACGGCGTTTATGTTGACCACGTAGCCATTCTTATTCAGTTCATTTAGTAGCTCTTAGTATTCCTTTATAGCGTGGTCCTTTGGTCCATGGTACAGTAGGCATTTTTTCATTCTTAAGGTTTAGCGTTATGGCCGTAATCTTACCTGATCTTAAGTGACGGTACGGCCCAAGTTGGTAGTCACGCTAAACCTGTAGAGGAACTGGCTCTCAAGTGCGGCTGCCGGAACACACCTATTGGTATTTGGCGTCAGGTTTACAACTTGAGGGTAGTAGCTAGCCAGACGGGCATCAGAAAAAGCCCAACCACCGTGCTATGGTTTCCTCACGATGTTTTCCTTCAACCGGAAGCTCAAGCTCATTGTAGGTGCTAGCATTCGAACTCACGTCCCTTGACGCGAAGTCGTACACACTACCACTGAGCTACAATCGCTTCAAATTTAATTAGTACTATGCGTTTAGTTGTTCTAGAATAAATATATATATCCGGTCTGGAAGTCAAACAATTCTCTGGGACATTGTAATACTTTTCATGCATGTTCATCAGAATATGCATTATAAAAAAAAACGTAGTAATAATATAAAATCCTTGCCGCCTCTATAAGTTCCATTATACACGGCGGAGTCATAGTGAGATCGAGGTCAAAAACTTAAACTCAAAATATCGATTGGCGATGTAACAGAGAACGCATTTGATTACTATTTGTAACGTGTATATTAATCTGTACGAATGCTCCAGCTCGTACGCGACCGGTGTGATTGACACGCAGTATAACGAGGGTACTTTGTTGTCGATTCGAAAGCGGACCCCGCGGTCGTACGGAGCATTTGATACGACGTTACTTATACGGAATTAGATTGTTCTTCTTGCGAATTCATCACAACCTCTTTGAGCTTTCGTTTAACTATAACTTTTAGGTTCTATTCGAAAAGGAGGTTGTTGTCAATTCGTTTGTGTTATATCTCATATTTACCGATACGGAAACGCTGATAGCTCGGTTCGTGGTGTGTCCGGACAGCGCGTCAATGGGCGTGAGTTCGAATCCACCGGCAATGTAGGGTTTTTGTTACACCCGCCTGGTCAGCTATCACCCCTTTTTAGTGTGATGTTTGAAATCCAATCTTTAAACACATTTACCGGGTTCAGGCCAAGGGTAGGGTATGTGATGACCCATCGGGTGATAATCACCCAACACTACCTACCCACTACAATACACCACGGTGACACTACAAACGCTCGTTTGACAAAAACCAGAGACAGCTCTCGCACTTCTTCAGTCTCTGGTGGGAAGAGCTAGCTACCACCCTGAAGTTGAAATCCACCACCTAATACCTAATATATATAAATATATATTCCGGCAGATTCAATTGGGAGCCAGTCCCTCCACTAGGTTTAGTGTGTCCACCGTCTTAGGCCACATCGTCACTTACCATCAAATGAAATTGTGACCGTAACGAGAAACCTATAAAAAATAGTATGCGGCACATACAAAGGACCAGTGATGTGTATAGTATACAAGGAAGTCAAGATAAGCGAGTATATTGCCATCTGTTGTCACGGCTAGCGGATCGTTTTCTTCCTATCTCTTCCTAAGCAAATAGTAAATTTTCGAAGCGATGATGAATGATGATGATGAAAGCGATAAAAATAAAAATAGGGCTTTTTCTGATGCCCGCCTGGCTAGCTACCACCCTCAAGTTGAAAATCTGACGCCAAATACCAATAGTTACGTTCCGGCAGTTGCACTTGAGAGCCAGTTCCATCACAGGTTTAGCGTGTTTACCATCATGGGCCGTATCGTCACTTAATATCAGGTGAGATTATGGCCATAATGCTAAACCTTAACTATATAAAAAATAATAATAATAAAATTGCAGGACTCGATTGAACATTATAATTTTTGCATTTGTATTCCAAAACCAGTTCTCATTTCTATGCATAGCGCTTTACAATCATAGGGTAAAGCGCCAATTAACCTCAGGTCAAGTTATAATCAAACGCTAATATATAACATATTATAAACAAGTTATTTGATTATGGTAATTATTGTAAATCATATTGTTAGAAATGTAATTACCTACGGTCATAATCATACATACCTAAGTGATATAACTATATATATTTTATGCAATCTATTCATAAAATAAAATTGGAACTGAGCTAAATCTTATCATGGCAGGAAAATATCACTTTTCCCTGAATCCTGAAAGTGCGGGTGTATGTTTTGATAAAATTTGATAAGGTGATAAATATACCGATTACTACAAAGAGACACTATGTATCCTATAAGAAGAAGGGATTTCTTGTGGTTAAGAGATAAAAGGAAACATAAAGTTTTATACATTATGACAAATAGATATAACAAAAGTTCTAGACAGTTAAACTTAGCATAGTTATAACATAATCTAAAAATTATACAATCTAAAATAGGTAATTGAAATTTGAAAGTATGATGAAGCCGATACTGTTAGCTTTTACATAGATTTTACGTTCGTCTTCGCTTGTATTCATATTGATTTCGTTAAAGAAATCGCATGACACAAAAAGAAACTTAAGTTAGTTTATCCCTCTTTGCCCCACTTCAAATAAGAGTTTTGTAAGAAAATGTACCTTATCACAGTTTCTAGATTCCCACCTATCTCAGGTTCAGGCGTGAAAGCGCAACGAACAAACTCATTTTCGCAATTATATTAGAATGGATGGATTATTATAGATTAGGGTTTTAGTGCAAAAATCCTATCTAGTTGCTTATACATCTATAAATCACTTCCTTTCGCGAACTGACGGTGAAAACTTAGGCCCCTAAAAGCTGAATAACTGTAGTCTCATTCCAGTGGTACCTACATACAATAAGTCGTGTTTGCTGACACACTCGTAATTTATAAAGGTCCTTCCAAGGACGGTTCTGCCGGCATAGAATTTGATAAAGCTTAAAAGCTCTCTCGAACGCTCTCTACGACAACTCTCGGCCAAGTAAGTGAGAATATAGGATAATAAATATTACTTAGCTTACTTACATCTGTTAGCCGTCTAAGACTTTTTTAAGAAAGCATTAGAAAAAGAAATTAATGATTCGGGTATGTGTGTTGGTTTTATGTGTATATTATATATATATGAAAATCCCCCAGAAACATTAGCTTAGATCCCGTAGAGCGGAAGCGGAAATGCATTACGATAATTGTGGATCAGTTTTTGTAAACTATCGAAGTTTACAAACGTACGGAGCACGTACTACGGTATTCTGTCGATCAGTTGTCGCCTCTGCAACAATAATCTTAATTAATCCCCGACGGGTCCGATATTGACAGCCCGAGCCGGCAGAGCGTTTGACTCGGCACGACCTTTCGCAGCTTCATGTAATCGATGCTATGCTCATTATGAGCCGATGATAAAAGATAGAAACTGCTTGCTTTTCGTCACGTACTCGAACTTACTTTGCGGGGGTCGAAATTATCACGTAACTAGCTTTTACATGCGGCTTCGCTCGCGTTAATATCGATTTTGTCGAACTATCCGGATGATGCAATAAAAAGCTTCATACGAAGTTTATCTCTTTTTACTCCATTTCCAATAAGGTTTTCGCGAGGAATGTAACCCATCACTCTCTTTAAAGTGCCATCTATCTGTATACAAAGACTCATTGTAATCGATTCAGCCGTATAGGAGTGAAAGTATAACTTACTTTCGCATTTATAATATTAGTATATACTAGTGTAGATGAAAATTGCAATATTGTGGAGTAATAATTAAGGACCAATTTTTGTTTTGCTATCGCTACCAAATCAATTCGGGATTTTTGTTTTGTAATGCGTAATCGCAGTGTGCATAGCAAGCTACAAGGTACAAGATACGCGTGTGGCAAGACTCATTAGGTGGCAAGCACCGCCATATATACTCTAAAGGTGTTGTATAGTAGACTTTTTTCATTTCTAACCCTTTCATGTCTTTTTCCTAGCGCGGTAAAGTGACTGTTTTTGAGCTGATGGTAAGTTTCAGTACGGTCCAGTAACAATAACGACTGCCGTAGGGGCAAATGTCTGTCGTCAGTCCACTAAATATCTCTTCACGTCTCGTTTAAAATACCCGATATTATGTAAAGGAGGGAACACTCAGACCGGAAGACGGTTCCACAGCTTTTCAGTGAGACAAAAAAGAGGCTTTTCGGACTTATTATTAATGACATAAGATATGTTGTTATAGCTAATAACAAAAGTTTCAATGAATTGCCTTTATTAGATAGAGACTAGATTAGTCTTTTAGATGGTGCTTGTGGGCTGATGACTTCTGGATGCCTCTTACGAAGCAAAGCAGGCATATGCAAGGCGGAGGGCAACATTTTGAAGCGATGATAGCTCAGTGGTAGTGTGCATGGACTCCGTGTGAAGGGACGTGAGTTCGAATCAATCTACGATGAACTTGAGCTTTCGGTGAAGAAACCATAGCATGGTGGTAGGGCTCCCACCCTCAATTTAAAGGTGTATTGCGGTAGTTGCACTTGAGAGCCAGTCCATCCTCAGGATTAGCGTGTCTAGCAACTTGTGCCGTATCGTCACTTAAGATCAGGTGAGATTATGGCCATAACGCTAAACTTAAATTATAAAACTAAAAATGCGAGAAAATGCAAATATTATGTATATTTTTTGTTTCCGTTAACAAAAAAATTAGTAGGAGTCCGGATAACGTCAGATTTTCCGCTCAGTACGTCCCTGTGCTATGAAGATCGATTCCCACGTTTCCAGTCGTCAGGTCATTAGTTTTCTTAATCTTTGATGAGATTTTTAGCGAATGTAGGACGACGCTTGGCATTTTATTATCTATTATTACATTTATATTAATAACGTTGTGAATCAATGATAGCGTGTGATATTAATATAATAAAAAATTGTCTTCGACGTTTAAACGAATGTCTGGTGATATTTATTTTATGAAGGGTTTTTAAATGAAATACTAATGGATGTTAGGTAACAGGTATAAAACGCTGATTATGATTTACGTGTTAGGCGTTTAATCCTTAACTACTTAAATTATTATCATAAACTTTTGTATAGCCTTTGTAAATGATATATAAAAGGAATGCGGTACCTTTAGTTCGGAAAATAATGTCATTTACACAGGATACGGAAATAAGTTTGTTGTATCAAGCAAACGAAATCACAGCTAGTAAATACGTAAAATGCAATTCTTAGACTTCATTACATTAGTCCCTCTTTGAAGATTAATTAATATACAATAAACAAACATGAAGTGTTAGTGTGTGCGTCTTCGCGTCAAGGGACGTGAGTTCGAATTCAACCACCTGCAATAAGCTTGAGCTTCAGTGAAGGAAAACATCGTGAGGAAACGGTAGCATGGTGGTAGGGCTTTTTCTAATACCCGCCTGGCTAGCAACCACGCTCAAATTGAAAATCTGCTGCAAAAAACCAATTGGTGTGGTCCGGCAGCTGCACTAGAAAGCCAGTCCCTGCTATAAAGGCCGGCAACGCATCTGTCATTCCTCTTGTGTTGTGGATATCCATGGGCTGCGGTGATCACTTACCATCAGGTGGCTTGCTTACCAGTTACCAATACAATAATTGCGTTGAACGTTCATCTTGCAAACCACCGCTCCCTTGTGTACTGTACTCGGCAATATTGGCACTATTTTCGGGCAATAGCGTGTATTTGTGTTACTAAATTTCTGGCCTAGTGTTTACAAGACTTAACGCGCACAAGCAAGTAGAACTGAGCGTTATGAAGGTTCAGTTGCACATAGCCAAGAAAAATCTCTACGATCACGCGCGGTATGTAGGAAAACGCGAACGAAGTCGAGAGCACGAGCTAGTTCATTATAGAGGCATAGCATAGTTTCAGGGATACCACTGTCAAGTTGAAAATCTGCAGCTAGGTGTGGTCCGGCAGTTGCACCTGAGAGCCAGTCCCTCCACAGCTTCAGCGTGTCTACTCACTTGGGCCGCATCGTCACTTGAGATCAGGTGAGATTACGGGCATAACGCTAAAATATTCAGTGTAAAAAAAGGCGTGAATGAGACGTAACAAAGAAAAGAAAAAAGCTATGATTATAATTGTAAATCTCCGAACTGTCATATGCACGTATGTATATGTCAAAAGTTTTTTTTTTTATTTTTTTTTTATCTGAACATAACAGCGAGATAGAAACCCACACCCCGCGGAGTAACGTCGCGACAAAGGGCAAACCTGACGCACAAGGCTAGTTCGAGAAGTCAAAACATTATTATTCCAAGAATTTCGAAGTATTGTCTCATCGCGAATCGTTAATTTTGTACCTCTGTCCTTGTATATACAGGCTGATTTATTTATCTCGTTCTTAGTAATCGAGATGTGAAGTTTTTATGTGACGCTAGATTTTACCCGCGGCTTCGCTGGCGTTAGTACTTATTTTATGGACCGTTTCTTTTTTGGCGATGATGAATTGTTTGAACTGATGGTAAGTGATCACCGCTACCCATGGATACCCACAATACCAGAGGAATCGTAGATGCATTGCTGGCCTTTATAGGAGGGACTGGCTCTCAAGTGCCACTGCCGGTACACACCTATTTGTATTTGGCGGCAGATTTTCAACTTGCAGTTGGTAGCTAGTCATACGAGCATTAGAAAAACTCTATAACTATGCTATGGTTTCTTAATGATGTTTTCCTTCACCGAAAGCTCAAGCTTATTGTAGGTGGTTCGAATCGAACAAACGTCCCATGACGCGGCGTTCCTCCACACTACCACCGAGCTATCATCGGGTCATTATTTCAGGATGTTGGTTAATATGGGTAGATATGAACTTACTCAAAAAACGGACATCATAAGCAAATATTCTCTAAAGTTTCAAGTAAAACGGATGACGCGATAAAAAGTAGCCTATAAACCTTCTCGAGGTCCCGTCTATCTTTATACCAATATTTATCATAATCGGTTCAGCGGTTTAGACGTGAAAGCGTAACAAACAAAGTAACTGACTTTTACATTATTATATAGTATTCGTGAGGATAAGGTTACCCCGTCACGAGATACAAAGCAAAGGAAATAATATTGTAAATTAATTTCTTCGACATTAATATAAATGAGAACACTGTGTATAGATTATACACATTTACATTAATTACAGTGCCAATTAAGTTTCAATATTTTGGGCACGTGATATAAGCGTATAAATTTTCATTTGCAGAAAATACAATTATATTGAAAATAAAAAAAAAGCCATTTGAAAGTTTTCCTTTCTGTCGACTGTTCATTATTGCTGTGTCCTTTTTTACAGAAGAATATTTTGGATAATTTAATTAAATATATAGCTTCTCTATGATACACATTTATGTACATTATTTAAAATAAATTTTGTATGTATTTTCTATTTGTATGTACATTATTTTTTTTATAACAATGCATTTATGACGCCATAACTTATTATAGTTGAGAGGAATACTCTCTCTCTCTCTGGGAAATAATTTTTGTAAATGCCAGTATATCATGTTTGTTTTAAATGTAATTTCAAATATTTTTTAAACATTTTTAAAATTAAAATGTCTATTATGATATTACTATAAATTATCGAGAAATTAATTAATTTTCTCATAGTTTCGTACAGTGGTATGATTAATGGAAAATAATCGGTTTTTAGTGAACACCTCGTATATAGTAGTTTCCTGTCATTCCGAAATCTTACTCCGGGACGGCGCATGTGCCCCATGCTGATCTGAAGACACAAAAAAAACTATAATGAACCATAAATATTCCATAATCTTTCAAGAATGACCAGGTTTAAACTGTATGCTCTTGGGATTCGTATTCATCTCGGCCCAAACGATTTTACGCCTTATCGTCTACACTATACGAGTGAAAATAAAATAAACACATGTTGTTACAGTTTCCGTGAAGGGTTTAACTTCTGTGAATGAAACCAGTTGTTTGTTTGCGGTTTTAGTCTTATTGTGTGGAATAATGAGGAACGGACTTCCATGTAATTATGTACCCGTCATAATGCTTTATTGACATTTCAAATGACAATCGGCATTCCTTTTTTTTTAACTGTAACTCGATAATCTATTCTGTGTTTTTGTTTATAATCTAGCTGAGTATTTGACTTTTTTTGTCAAATGCCGTGGGAGAAGTATTTTTGTTTGTCCTTTTTACAATTTGCAGGTTTAGCGCTGTGGCCATAATCTCACCTGATGTTAAGTAACGATGTAGCTTGAGACGGGTGGACGCCTAGTGGAGTGAATTGCTCTCAAGTGCAACTACAATGAGCTTGAGCTTTCGGTGAAGAAAACATCGTGAGGAAACCATAGCATGGTGGTAGGGCTTTTTTGAGCTACTACCCTCAAGTTGAAAATCATGCGACAAATACCAATAGGTGTTTTCCGGCAGCTGCAGTTAAGAGCCAGTTCCTCCACAGGTTTAGCATGGGTCGTACCGTCACTTAAGATCAGGTGAGATTATGGCCTTAAAAAAAACTGCCGAAACACATGCAGCTATTTGGTGGCTGATTTTCAACTTGAAGGAGGTACTTCAGAGATCAGAAGAGGTGTGAAAGCTGTCCGTCGTCGTGGTGCAATTTAGTGGGTAGAGTCGAGTGCTTATCGCCGAATGAGTCTTGCCGCACGCCCCTATCGCCTTGGCCTGAGTCCGGGTAACAAGCTGCGATTTGTATTTCCGTAAAGAACAGGATTTTGAATATGACATTTATACAAAAAACATGGTAGCTAGATAGTATTAGTATTAGTAGTGGTAGCATTAGTATAAGCTCTACACTATGCTATGGTTTCATCACGATGTTATTCCAACATCGAAACATTAAGCTTATTGCAGGGATTCGAACTTACTTCCATTGGCCCGGCGTTCATACTCGCTATCAATACATATCGCGATCTATGATAGTCGTGATCCCAAAAATAACCTTCTATTAGAATAAATCTGCGTAAACATTTATTTGTTTATTATTGTTACGTGTCAAAGTGATTGCCCTATACCTAATGGTGACCATAATTAAATCCATATATTATGACGACAAAAAGAGACGAGAAACCCCTCAGTGATCGTCAACGTCGTGCGAGCCCGCATTTAATATTTAAATAAATTGTTTAACGCCTAGAAAAGTAGTCAGGCGTTTGTGTAACTAGTTTGCAGTGGTTTCTTGACGACACTAGATGCAAACAAATTATTTAACTGCCGTGTGCATCGCTTCGATCGTCTTGATACTTTATATGCCTGTATTCAGTACTTAAAAAAATTTATGGTGTATTATCTGTGGTGAGGCGGAAGTCTCGCCATCTAGTTTGTTTATGTGAGATAGTGTTCTTCTGCACAACCGTTCTCGATACCAGACTCGCATACCGCCGCGCAAATCTTGGTTTGATTTAATACCATCTCTTTTTAGGAACGCTAATAATATATATATATATAGGTAGTGCATATATATGTATATCTATCTATATATCTGTATAGATACTGCAGAACATTCTTTAAAGTGAAGTGAGAGATCGTTTTGCTGGTGACCACCAAGCTCCGTAACTGTTGGAACCTTGGAAGATTGGCAGCCGCAATAGGGAACGATCGGTAAGCGAATTTACGCATTAAGTTCTGAGTTGAGTGCCAGATCCACCCTCTTCCGTTCACGACCTCGTTATAAGCAAATAGACAAAGTTAGACTGACTCGCTTCCCTGTGTTCAGCCATAATGTGTTCTGAAGTCGCTGATTGAGCACGGCTATTTACACTCCTGCCTCAACATCCTGCTTGGTTCCTGATACTTTGGTTTAAATTCTGATTTTTCGTATTCTAACATCACCTGATAATAAATCAAATAGCGCATATAAAGGATTCGGAGCAATTCAGTTTGAATAAAACGCAAGCGTTTTATTTCACGTCATAATAAAAATTGTAGGTATCCAGCATTTTTGAAGTTTAATTTATACAAACGACATAAAATAAGAATACCCATAAAAAGCTTCGATTAAACTACCATTTTATTTTAAGCTACATTCATCAAAAAAAGGAAGTACATTACGGTGGTATATTATTATCATTTTATTAATGCAAGTCCAACTTTGTTCCCCATAGCAAGTATTTTATCATGGGATACTTTATAATTATACATATAACAGTAACAAAGTAATGTCTAGACTAATAAAATAATATTTGTAGATCACTTAATTCCATTGCCTTGTGCTGGTTTTGAAGGTATAGCACTCCACGCGCTGAGACGTCTCCTCACACCGCCAGATTGTTATCGCAGTAGCTGGTTTGTCTTCAATCGGGTATTTCAAATACCTTCAACTATCAAAACCTCATGCAACTACTGCACTTTGCGTATACGTTATTGTAGCCCTTAATTAGACTATAAAGTATATGCATGGACTAAGTTGTAACTATTTTTGAATTCAGTTATAATTACTAGCTATTTGCGCTTAGAGGTTTGTTTTATTTGGTTAATTTAGCATCGTCTATCATCTCTATAACTCTGTAGTGGTTTAAGTTTTCTACCAAAAAAATAATAAAAAAATATATATATACAAGTATCAAAGTAATATATCCTCGTATTAAGCTAATCTCATTGCGGTGAAGTTACCCCGCTGACCGCGGAAATGCAAAAATATAATCTATTTTAAACATTTGTCGTGGCGTTCGCCTCCTTTAGGCATCGGGGTAATGATATAGGCAACGAGACGGCGCGGTTTCTTACGGTTTCGCGGTTTCTCTGGCATCGTGTTAGGCATTGTTTCTCAAACCGTGCGCTCGATTGTTGCGGTGTTCGTATTTCGAACTCTGCAAGCTCCATTTAATTAAACTCCCTAAAGCGTGCTTTAAATGTTTGTTCTTTTTGAAAGTTTGCTGAGATAGAACATGCCATCCTTAGGTATCCGTGGTTAGTGGTATGGTGGTAGGATCTTTTCTCATGCCCGCCTGGCTAGGTACCAACCCTCAAGTTGAAAATCTGCTGCCAGATACTAATAAGTGTGTTCCGGAAATCGCACTCGAGAGCCAGTCCTTACAAAATAAAGACCGGAAACGCACCTGCTATTCCCTGGTGTTATGGGTGTCAATGGGCGGCGGTGATCACTTAACATCAGGTGACACTTTGGCTTGGTTGCCCGCTATAAAATAAAAAAAAATCAAGGTGATATACTTAATTACTCATTCTAGTACCTATCTACCGATGTCAACTAAATTGTCAATTAATTTGGCTTCTTTCAATGTTGGTCGAGCCATTATTTCGTTGCATATATACATATATACTGTCGTTGTGCTTAAACGTTTGTCGCCTTAGAAATCTTTACGTACATAGTTTCTTAGAAATCATTTTCATTAGTCGTTACGTGGAAAATCTCCCGTCAATTACCTATAGGTGTGTTTCGACAGTTGCATTTAAGAGCCAGTCCTTCTACTTTTTTTAGTGTGTCTACCTTCTGAAGCCACATCGTCACTTAAACAGATGTGATTGTGGCATTAAATAAGTATACAAACTAAAAAAAAGTGTTAAATTTAGGATGTTTATAAAATATCAATAAAAATATGGCCAAATTTTCCCGCCGGGCGAACATTAGTACGGATCATTTGATAAACGTCAAACTTACATATTGCTAACTCTAACAAGGTTGAGAAACGATGGTCTAAATTAATATAACATTTATTTAATACAAAATTTTATATTACAAAAGCGAAAACAATTTTCCGTTCTTAAATACTTGCTAAGTGATTGTAAGGTTCTATTGCGATCACTAAGGGATTTATCAACTATCAATAATAGTACATCCAACATACGTACGAGAAAAATATATAGTTTGTTAAAACATAGAAATCTACTGAACAATTTAATCTATACATAGAAATATAGTTGGTTGACTGACTCATTTTAAGCGATGATAGTTCAGTTGGTAATGTGCATAGACGCCGCGTCAGGGGACGTGAGTTCGAATCCGCTTGCAATAAGCTTGAGCTTTTTGTGAAGAAAAACATAGTGATTGAACCATAGCATGGTGGTAGAGTTTTTCTAATGCCCGCCTGGTTAGCTATCACCTTCAAGTTGAAGCCTACCGCCAAATACCTATCGGTGTGTTCCGACAGTTGCACTTGTGAGCCAGTCCCTTCACAAGATTAGCATGTCTACCATCTTGAGCCACATCGTCACTTACACCAGGTGATATATTGAAGCTAGAAACATGAAATTTAAACTGCAGTTATCTTTTATAACGTAGAGACTCACTAAGAAGCGATTCTTTAAAGTATATCCCATAAGTGTAACCGGAAGTGGTTAAATTTGTATGGGGGAGAAAAAAAAACATTATCTATTGAATTTAAATTTAAATCGTGGTTTAGGGTTTTAAAAATTTCTTCACTAACTACATATTCTATTGACACTGTTACTGAAATATGTCCCAAAGTAAATGATATATTGGATTGAAATAGCTAAGGGTATGCATTGTATGACGTAGACGCTTAATCATAGGGGGTATTACGATCACGTGTTAGGGGATCAACGCGAACGAAGTCGCGAAGACAGAGTTAGTTTATTTATAAATGAGAAACTAATTAACACAAACCTGAGTACCAACTTTTCTGAAGCGATGAGAGCTCAGTGGTAGTGTGTACGACTTTGCGTCAAGGGACGTGAGTTCGAATCCAACCATCTACAATGAGTTTGAGCTTTCGGTGATGGAGAACATCGTGAGGAAACCATAGCACGGTGGTAGGGTTTTTTCTGATGCCCGCCTGTCTAGCTACCATCCTCAAGTTGAAAATCTGCCGCCAAACACCAATAGGTGTGTTCCGGCAGTTACACTTGAGAGCCAGTTTCTCCACAGGTTTAGCGTGTCTCCAAACTTGGGCCGTATCGTCATTTAAAATCAGGTGAGATTATGGCCATAACGCTAAAACCTTAAGTATAAAAAAAAACTTTTAAAGAATATCGCCCAAGTCATTTCACTTACTTTACAGGGAAGTGGGAAAACTGGTGTCCTGGACCACGCCCGGGTTTTTCCTGTCGATTATGTATTACAGTGAAAACCGTTTAAGTGTCTACGTTGTCAAAGATATATCCAATTAAATTGTAAAGAAAAAAAAAAAGAAAAACGAACAAATCGACCGGACGTACTTCAAGTTACGGAAATGTCATGATGAGTGTCATAATTTTAATTTTCCTTACACAATGCAAATGAATTCAGGTTGCATCCACTAGGCTGTTCTGGTATCATTTTCGCGTGTTGATGTTTCCCGACCGTGCATAATAAATTGTAGTGTAACTGCGGAGTCACACGTGACGAATGGAAAACTGTTTTCCTTTTAATTTAATTAGTAATATATGCTGTATGTCCTAAAAAATATTAATAATTATATGTATTCTTCATACATGCGTTTTATCGGGTTTTGAGAAAGTTTATGGAGTCACATTACACAACAAAAAAAGGAAACACTAATTTTGTTATAAAGAAATAATCAAATCGCGTCTTTGCATAATCATTCCTCAACAGGGATATAATTAATGAAGTTTTAGTGAACGTAGTCGCGGGGATACCGTTTGTATAATTACTGATAAGTAAAAATTTTACCCCAGCCCTTTGTTAAAATAGTTTCATCGTAAAAAGCCACACATTCTACGATCCATGAGCCATATGCTAACCAATTTAAAGCTTCTGATACCAGTTAACCAGGCGTGATAGACCCTCGTCTACCGTAGAATCCACCCTGTCAGGGACCGGGAATAGGTTTACGTAAGAAAAGCGGGGGAGATCACCGTACGCCGGTGGAACGGGATCAGTGCTAACAAATGTGATAAAGCCGTATCCGTGATTTATATACTTAACACCGATAGATTCCCGTGTGAAATAATTTCGGGTGAATGCATTATTCGGAATGTCGTGGAAAACTCGCGTCTTGTATGTAGCACATATATATGCCTGAATGTTTTGGTGGGATCTTTATTTTTTCGTCGTTAAACTGTGTAACTCTTGATGGTTTTGCGCGTGATACAGTTTGGTATTTTCCACTAGTGGTTTATGAATATCAACCGGTAATATGTACACAGGCTGTACGGAAAGAGCCTTCGCGTGTGACGTACCTGAGTACATCCGGAGCACCAACAGCAGTCGGCCTTGTTCCGAACTAATTGCATGGTCAAGGTTTTCATCACAAAATGAGCGTATTTTTTAAAATGTGTCTTATGCACGTTTGTCATTGGTATAGTCGAATTAATAATACGTAGAATTCCTTTTTTGAACTTACTTCTACGTAATTATTGTCGATTTTAATTCTATTAGAAGTGATTTATTAAAATAACCACCCTCCAATACTTGTGCTACCCCTCTGATACCTAAATGTTTGTTATGCAGTTTGTTGCGCGAGGCGATTTTAAAACTAAAGCCGCCATCTTGTGAACTATACTTGAATTAAAAAAAAAACGTTCGAGTATTTTTCAGTGTCAATCAATATATGTGTAATTATAAATATAATAATTAAAACATACATAAATATAACTTTTATATTGATAAACTAGTCACATTGGAAGCGATGATAGCTCAGTGGTACTGTGTACGGATTCCGCGTTAAGGTACGTGAGTTCGAATCCATCTACAATGAGCTTGAGCTTTCGGGGAAGGAAAACATCGTGACGAAACCATGGCATGGTTGTAGCGCCTTTTCTAATACCCGCCAGGCTACCTACCACGCAAAAGTTGAAAATCTGCAGCTAAATACCAATAGGTATGTTTCCGCAGTTGCATTTGAGTCAGACAGACTCCTTTACAGGTTTAGCGTGTCTACCAACTCGGGCCGTATCGTCACTTGAGATCAGGTAAGATTGTCGCCATAACGCTAAACCTTAATTATATTAAAAAATAAGATTTTATTGTGTTTTTTTTTTTAATGTCAATCCAGATTAGCCATGTAACTGTGCGCACTGTTGTAATAAGAGTACAAATTATATCACGGTCGATTTACTTTAATACACTATTAATTTTATTCCACAGTTTTATTATTGATAAATTGACCGGAAATGCGATACAAATTCGGTTCTATGAACAAAAGAAATATGTGTATGTCGATGTTACACACCACGATATTAGCTAAAATTATCAGGTCAATTCGGACAAACTTCATGGTGTATTATGGTGTAACAAAAAAAAGCATTAACAACAACTTGTTTATCAAAATTAATATTGATATAAATCGAGGAACCTTCGTAACTTATTGCTTCAGTGATGCAACAGTTTCGTATATTTTTTTTTAACACATTTAAATAAAGGTCAGTTATAAAACTATTTACGTTGCCACAATTCTGACATCATCCAATCAAAGTATAAATTACTACGAAAACCTTTAAGGCTGCAACGTGTCACGATTCGAAAACGTTAGCCGTTGTTAAAAAAGATGAAAAAATAATAATATACGCAATTATTCGGTAGGAATTCGATTCAACTACAATATATATTTTTAACTTATAAAAATATGAAATGCAGAGTAAAAAGTACAGTGAGTAAATTAAGTTTAGTTGTGGGAAGTACAGGTAAAGAAAACAACTAAAAATGTTATCGATTACACGTCAATAAGTTTTAGGTTCAAATATTAATTTTTCTGGTACTATTGGGCAGTAGACAGGCAGTCGGACAAGCTTAGTTTATAGGTTAAGCGTTATGGCCATAATCTCATGTGATAATATCGATACGCCCAAGTTGGCAGTTGACTCGCTAAACCTGTGGAGGTACTGGCTCTCAAGTGCAACTGCTGGAACACACCTATTGGTATTTGGCGGCAGATTTTCAACTTGAGCGTGATAGCGAGCCAGGCGGGCATCAGAAAAAGCCCTACCACCATGCTACGGTTTCCTCACGATGTTTTCCTTCACCGAAAGCTCAAGCTCATTATAGGTACATTCGAACTCACGTACCTGCAGTCTAGTATTTCTAAAGTCCTTTTTGATATAGCACGCAAACCGTAGTGCGGAAATTTATATATAACAAAATCAGGTTATCGAGATGCAAAAATCATGTAGGCAAATAAAACATCACGACCTACCTACCTTAGGCACCTATGTGGTGGTAATGTAATTACTTTTTTGCCCTGATGCACTCGTCCAAAATCAATTTCGACTCGTGCCGAGCGAGACGTTTTGAGGGTTTTTTTGGATCGACAGTTTCGCGTACTATTATTTTTAATCTACACAGAACAAAAGAAAAAAAAAAACGGAACCTCCAAAAGGGTACCCGATCGGTAAAAAATGTCGTTAGTATCAGACTGTGTTAATGATTGTGCGCTTATGTTTATTTTTGCCGGGTTTTTTTGTATACCGGTCTATACAATTAGGATGGGTTTTATATATCTAATTTTTAAGTTTATAGTCTAGATTATAAATAATTGAGTACTAAAAATAAAACTTTAATAGTTTTGTCCTGTATCTTTGTAAAATAGAGCTAGCTTTGCACGCGACTTTGTTCGTTTGTACTCGAATTAAAAGCAACCTTAGTTACACTTTACGGCTCAAACTAACCACCAGTGAGAAAAAAAACAGTCGTTTTGGAGATTAACCGGAACAAACAAATAAACAGGCAATATTTTATACTTATTTAGTAAAAATCTAGTATTTTGCACTTTCAGTTTTAACTATATGTTATAATTAATTAAGAATATACATATATTTATGTTAATTTTGACATTTGAAGACATCGCTATATTAATTGTTACATGCATCCCACCACTAGAAGGGTACGGAGTTCGAATGTCGTACAAATAAAATTCATCCAGCTCGTAATTGCAATAGATAAATATAACTTGACGCCTCAAAATCGAGCGAAGCGAGGTATGATTTTTTTTTCTCTTGAACTGCTTCTACCACAACCAGTTTGCATATGTAAGATAATACTAGTATATGTATTTTAAAAAAAACTTGTATTTAAAAAACATTCATACATACTGATTACATTGTTATATTATTGACAATGTTTTTATACTTAATGTTAAATAATTTTTAAAAAACTGTGAGGTTTTTCCTTGAAATGTATATGTGTAGATATTATTTTACAAGTGCAATATATGATATATAGAGACATTTGAAGTTACAAAACTCAATTGTTTTGCGTGAACTGACAGACTGCGTCGCTTATTACGCGTGCAATATACATACAGCTAGCCCCTAAAACAAATGAAGCCGCGAGATAAAATGACACTCAAGGGTCCTTTAGATTAGGGAATGGAATTTCGAGAACCGTCTAATAAGGTGACCTCTAACACATGATTGACGCGTGGGCGAGATATATCGAGATGATAATCTTGATAATCATCGAACGCTCGGAGCGTAAAAAACGGCGAACTCGCTCGGGTAATAACAATTTTCGGGTGAATCCAAAAAGTTAATTTCGGAATCATTACGGGTCTCGGCTCTGCTACTGGTTGTTAGGTTTTTTGCTGGGCACAACGTTTTATGATTAACCGTAATTCCTGTAAGACTAATGTCTCTAATAACTACCGGTTTACGTTCATCATATTTTAAGCACTTAACGCCGAATCGGCACCCGCATTGAATCTATTATTATAATTTTCCTAACTTATAAGTGAGTTTGTTTGTTTGTTACGCTTTCACGCCTAAACGGCTGGATCGATTATGATGAATTTTGCCACAGGGATAGATCGGACCCTGGAGACGGTGATATGCTATTTTTTCTCTCGATAAACTTATATAAAGCGAAGGATAAACTTTGTAGGAAACGTTTAAGTGCCAAAGTGAGTTTGTTTGTTTGTTACGCTTTCACGCCCAAACCGCTGAATCGATTATGATGAATTTTGGCATAGACATAGATCGGAGCCTACAGACGGTGATAGGCTCCTTTTTCTCTCGATAAACTTATAGGATGAGGGTCAATCGAAAGATAAGCTTCGTATGAAACGTTGACAAAAATCGATATTAATGCAACCAGAACCGCGGGTATAAACTGGTCTAAATATTATTTTATATATATATATATATATATATAAGCAATATAGAACACCTATGCCGGTCCATCAGGACAAAATTATTGAACTTATTATGCATAATTAGAATGTCATGACTTAGCTTGCGGCATATCGTAGTGTCGTATATCTCAACCCACCCAACATTCAAATATTTCCATATCTTCTACTAATACTTTCATTTTGAAGCGATGATAGCTCAGTGGTAATGTGCACGACTTCGCGTCAAGGGACGTGAGTTCGAATCCAAGCACCTACAATGAGCTTGAGCTTTCGGTGAAGGAAAACATCGTGAGGAAACCATAGCATGGTGGTAGGGTTTTTTTCTAATGGCCGCCTAGCTAGCTACCACCCTCAAGTTTTAAACCTGCCGCCAAATACCAATAGGCGTGTTCCGGCAGCAGCATTTGAGAGCCAGTTTCTCCACAGGTTTAGCGTGTCTACCAACTTGGGCCGTATCGTCACTTAAGATCAGGTGAGATCAGGGCCATAACGTTGAACCTTAAGTATTTTAAAAAAAAAGTCCTATCCCCCGCTCCGTAGACTCTCATCCTGGTACACACTCAGGAAGAGAACACATAACATCTAGAAGATTTGGGGCGGGGCGGGGATTCGCGAGTTCTAACTATCCACGAGTCCCATGGGCTGGTGTCTCCGTCGGTAGTCATTCTCCAAACGAGAAGCAGGCGGCTGCGAATACATGGTAGTGGATCCCATACAGTAGTCGCTAGCGCCTGACACACTGACACTTGCTTATACAGTGATAAAGCCAGTTAAAGAAATTATCACTTACATATAAAGATGGCTATAAAAACATGGAACATGGGCACAGTATATGAGATTGTCAACCTAATAGAAGACGTGTTTACCACTGGTGACCCAGTCAATAACGTTATAACCATTTTATAATTACAATAGCAATATATATATATATATATATATATATATTTAATTTAATATTTTAATTTTCTTGTATAAAATTTATTTTTGTTGTATGAATACATTTAATGTCTTTACCTCAATAATACTATTGAATAGATAATTTAATTTGTATTGTCTGTTACACCTACTTTGCATTATCTCTGCACCGTCCTAAGGCTGACTGGTAGAGATTACCGCAGGCATTAAGTCCGCCTTGTATAGACATTGTATATAGAAGTGTAAATAAATTTATATATAAAAGAAGACCTAGTACACTTTTGAAGCGATGATAGCCCAGTGGTAGTGTGTACGGACTCCGTATCAAGGGACGTGAGTTCGAGTCCACCGGCAATTAGCTTGAGCTTTCGGTGAAGGAAAACATGGTGAGGAAACCATGGGATGGAGGTAGGGCTTTTGTCCGCCTGGCTAGCAACCACCCTCAAGCTGAAAATCTGCCGCCAAATATCAATTGATGTGTTCCGGCAGCTGCACTTAAGTGCCAGTTCCTCCACAGGTTTAGCGTGTCTACCAATTTGGGCCGTATCATAACTTAAGGTCAGGCCTTAAATATTACAAAAAATAAAGTAATAATTTATATTATACAATTTTTATTAAGAGTTCTATATATATAAAAGAAAGACTTAATAGTTTGTATCACAGGGACGATTGACAGTCACAGAGATATATTTCACTGTTGCTTTAAAATTGCACATTGTTAAAGTGTATATGTATATGTATATATATATATATATATATATATAGTCAGCATATATACTTTATCCGGCCTTTGCGAGTAGTCAACCACATCGATTACAGCGTCATCTATCGCGTTATGATCACTCATCGAGACAATAACTATCCTACCTCTCAAGTTCAATCGCTAGGAGTTCATCGCGGACAAACAACCTGACAAGCAATTATATATATATATGTATATATTTTACACACAGAAATACAAAAACTAATGTTACCAGTAACTTTAGTGAACTACTTTTTGCTGTAAATACTTACGTGTAGACGCTTCCTCGTTTTTTTTTTTTGCATAGCTGTCGATTTCGAGGTTATTTATTTATTATTACGTGTTACCTTTATTTAATGACTCCGTTGCGCGATTTCTGGTTTTTAGACGATTGTTAATATAATTCGAGTTATGATTTTTATCCTTCCTGTGTTATTATTAGTCGTATCTACCTTTGCCCGCGACTGCGTTCGTGCACTTTCATATATATTTTTGAAGTGAAACTTCTATAGGCGCGTTGAGCACTTTTTTGGTGAACAAAAGTCATGGAACTCGCATCACCGTCACCGAACGCTTTCCATTTATGTAATTTTTGCTTCCTATTTATTGATTGATTTAACGGGCGACTTAATAATCACACGCAAGCAAGGTCGCTAGGATCCAAACCCCACAGACGGATACGACTTTTACTTCTGCTTTTTTTAAATTATTTTGTAGAATAGTGTTTCTATAACTATCGATGCTTCAAATACGGTTTTCGCGAGATAAAGTAGCCTATCACTGTCTCTAGGGTCACGTCTATCTCTATCCCAAAATTCATCATAATTGATTCAGCAGTGTAGGCGTGAAAGCGGAACAAGCAAACAAGCTAACCTTCGCATTTAGAATATTCGTAAGGATATAGTAATAGTATATATCAGTAATATCATAGTAATGATCAATATATTAGTAATAAATTAGTAAATTAATTAGTATTAGTATGTATTATTAGTATTACTTAGGACATCGTATTTAATAATATTGAAATTTCATGAACTACGTAGTTGCACGTATGGATAACTATAATTAATTATAATTAGTCGTCTATAACACGGCGACTTTGAAGCCTACGAATGTATAATTTAATGACTTTAGAAAGGAAATCGCCAATAAAAAAAAACGTTTTAACATGGCCATTAACAAAAAAAGAAAGAAAAAAAAAACGTCGACTAGACGCCATGAAACCCATTCGAACATCCCGCGCGATGAGATTCCAAATTCAAAATTCGAAATCGTATCGCGTTCTGACGTTTCCGCTACGTGCGGTTTCCGCTCGGCGCACGCGCATCGAGAATCTGTAATCGCGCGCTTTTACATTCTTTTTTATTATTTTTATATATATTTTTTTTCCACTTCAACTATATGTATCCTGTATTTTGATTGATGGCGGGGAGATAGGCCGAATCCATTAGGAGTCCGACCTCATAGGGTACCGTTGATAAATCGGTTACTTGTATTCCAGGCGCGCGGCGGCCATCTTGATTTTGTGATGTTCGCAATTGGTTCTTTGACACGGATGTTCTTTTTTTTTTTTGTTATTGTAATACCGATGACATGACTCTAATATTGATTTTTAAGATAAATGTTATATACGTAAATTGCTACGCTAATTTTACAGTAACAGTTTATAATAGTGGTAAATTTTATAATAATGTTTGCTAAAAAAGCCACTAATTTGTTTAAAAATACTGGTTTGAAATGTAGCATGCCTATTCCTGTTACATCACAAATACCTACTTAAATGGATTTTACAAGCACGCGTAGTTAATGAGTGGAACAAAGTCGTGTCCGCGAACTAGTTAATAAAGACACTTAACTGAAATTAAATTTTTCTCTCATTACATTTAGTGACTTATTTGGATTCTTATATTTGCAATGATTCAAATTTTACTCTTTCATTTATATACTGAGCCATTTTTGGTAGATTTATTATAAATACCGAGTAGAATCATCTCTATATTTTTTACCAAAATTATATAATTTAATTTTGGTAGCATATTGCGTAACGTTGCTTGGTGATTGTCTTAAAGCCAATTTTTAATGTCACCAAATATGCTGTGGCTAGTTTTAAACAAGGGATTAGGAAACTTGTAGGAGTAATATTGTATTTTTGTAACTAATTTTGCGTTATGACCACAGCATTGTCTCATCTAATTGACGATGTAGCAAAAGACGATGAACACGCTATGCCAAGAGGACGGACTAACTCCGAAATACAATCAGCGGAGTTCCGCATAAAAAAGATACGTAATTTTATAAGAAAAGTAAAGGGGAAATACTGATTTTGTCTTTCTCTTTGATGTCACAAATCGTACACTATTACTTTTATACAGTATTAAAAGCCTTGTATTACTTGGTAAAATATAACACTTTAAATCAAGAACAATTTCATTTCGAATTCGTTTCGATCACCGTTTATATTTAGAGTTATTCTTTCTCGTATTTAATGGCAGACAATTTACGCTAATGTCACATAGAATAGAATAGAATCTTGCAAATAATTAAGGTTCATACAAAACTGTACAACAAATCGGATATTTTCTTGTTAAATGTGGCCAGGGAGTTTTTGTTGCAACTAAGAGACTGTACTCAATAATATTATTCGTGAGCTGTCACTCACCCGTAACGCAAGCTGTTTGACTTTTGTCAAGATTTTCAACATTTATCGACATTTATCAACTAATTTACATAAAGCCTTAACAAATTATACACTTAAATCTTTCTCCTGCAGTTCTTCAGTAGTTTTTCGCGAACAAACCGACATACAGACAGACGCTGCGGTGGCCTTGCTTGTATAATATGTAGTAGATTCACTTTGCTAATGTACAACGATGAAAAGATATCACGCAAAAAGCTTCGAATGTACATATAAGAGTTTGGTATCTATGGACTTCAAAATGGCTGGAAATTTTCAGCCAACCTTCAGATAAGTACAGGATATGACGCTGTGAAATCTTAAACATGTCATGTTAATATCCTCTAAATTTTTTCTTGCTAAAACCTCTGTTACCAATCATTCCCATGACTTCCATTTCTATGCGTCAAGATTATATTGGCAAAGGTCCCAAGCTGATTTCAATATATTGATCTGTAAATAGTATCGGCTAACGGTCGAGACAAGGTGGTATGTTATTTGAATGCATCGCGGTTGCGATCGCATCGTGCGGTGTATTCACGGTGATCATTGCTTATTCCGGTACACTTAATTACTTTTAACAGCCTAACTCATGAGTTCCCAATCTTTAGCAATCCACGGCACACAAACATGTTTACTATTTTGCCGCGGCACCTTCAACTATAAAACACTGGTTTGGTAGATCATCATTTCCATATATTTGAAGCGATGATAGCTCAGTGGTAGTGTGAAGGAACGCCGCGTCATGGGACGTGAGTTCGAATCCAACCATCGACGATGAGCTTGAGCTTTCAATGAAATCATAGCATGGCGGTAGGGCTTTTTCCGATGCCCACATGGCCAGTTACCACCCACGCACAAGTTTCAAATCTGCTGCCAAATACCAAATAAGTGTGTTCCGGCGGTGGCACTTGAGAGCCAGTCCCTCCAAAATAGAGGCTGGCAATTCCCCTGGTGTGGTGGGTGTGCATGGGAGTCGGTGATCACTTACCATCAGGTAACACGCTTGCTCATGTGCCCCCTATTAATTAGAAAAAAAATGTATGTCAACTATTTATTTATATGAATATAAAATAAAAATTTCCGAGTACGTAGGTAAATATCGCGAGCGCTTGAAATATAATTATCTATTTTGTCCGACGAATATTAAAGTTGAAGTCACGGTAAAGAATGGTAAAAAAAACGCTTTTTTCACTCTTCACGGCACACCAGGGCGCCGTGGCGCATACTTTGGGAGCCTCTGGTGTAACTCATGAATGAAAGAAGTTGGTATCATTGGTTGGTTCAAAATGAGTCTCCTTGAAGAGATTTCTCAAGATCCATAATAAAAAAAATGTTCTTGGCAGATTTGTTTTCATTTAAATACACATCAAGTTATGGAAGTGCTTAATACGTTTTCATAAACATAATTTATTGTTAAATTCTTGAAAATGTTTTTTTACTATAAATAATAAGTTTAGTGTTACAGCCAATATTGTATCTGAGGTTTAGTGACGATGGGGCCCAAGATGTTGGAGACGCTAAGCCTAATGAGATTATTGGTATTTGGCGGCAGATTTTCAACTTAAGGGTGTTAGCTAGCCAGGCGGGCATCAGAAAAAGCCCTACCGCTATGCTATGATTTTCTCACGATGTTTTCCTTCACCGAAAGCTCAAGGTCATTGTCGGTGGTAGGATTCGAACTCACGTCCCATGCCGCGGCGTTCCTGCATGCTACCACTGAGTTATCATTGCTACACTGCAATACTATTATAACCGCTACGGTTGCATCATCAGAACTATCGTTGTACTCTTACACGCTGAGTCGGTGCGAATTGTACCGAACACCAAGTATTCTGTTTCATATTATTATTATTATAATTACTTTCTTTATTTTGTTTAGGGGCTTTTAACCGTAGTCATATCAGCCCCATCGCAACCTAAAATAATATTAAAATTTAGCTCTTTCATACATCCTCGTTCATACATACATCTTTCACTCATTTCATACAGCATTATAGCTGCCTCTCTCGAAGGCTTTACTAAATTTAACATGTCCATATTTAAATTATTTAAATTACACTTGTTAATTAATTTATTTCTAATAGTACTATTCTTGACACATTCCATCAGACAGTGGTACACATCAACAATTACTGTGCATGTTGTACAAACTGAGGAAGAACGTTTCTGCATTAAATATCAAATTTTTTCCGATGGAATGTGTCCAGAACGGAACCTGTTTAAAGCTACAATATATGACCTATTTAATGTAATATCATTATCATATTATATATGAGAGTATAAACCACCGAAGATTATATCACAGTACTGCACTAGGTATACACGTATGTACACAGAGTATCAGTTATTCAAGGCATATCTATCGCGACAGATTTATGGGCGCACACCTTAAAAACTGGTCGGTTATTGGCAGTTGTGTGATGACTTCATTGCGATCGTGCCGGTAGACATAAGACCCGTTGACAGTCTAAGTGTACCATTGGTAACAAGGAATATCATTTACATGCGCATTATATTTTGCTGTATAATTTCCAGTGCCCATCGCTTAAATCTATTGTATTGAAGCGATGATAGCCCAGTGGTGGTGTACGACTTCGCGTCAAGAGATGTGTGTTCGAATTTAACCACCTATTGAGCATGAGCTTTTGGTGTAGGAAAACATCGTGAGGAAACCATAGCATGGTGGTAGAGATTTTTCTGATGCACGCCTGGCTAGCTACCACCCTCAAGTTGAAAATCTGCCGCTAAATACCAATAGGTGTGTTCCGGCAGTTGCACTTGAGAGTCAGTCCCTTTAGAGGTTTAGCGTGTCTACCGACTTTGGCCGTATCGTCACTTAAGATCAGGTGGGATTATGGCCACAACGCTAAACCTTAAGTAAAAAAAAAAAATTTAGCTTTGCAATTTCACTATCTCAACTTTTGGCTTTATCATTAGAAGAATTATTTACTAACCTATAATAATATCAAGCAGATATGTTCAAAAAAGGATGACAATTTTACTCGTCGTAAATACATGTTGTATTTACCCCCATTTCCTATCTACATAGGGTCAGTGCAAAATTTTTTTCCTCTGCAATCTCCTGTATCAACCCTTAAAGTAGAAAGAAGATGGTTCTTTCTACTTCGTAGTCAAACCTTTCGTAAACATATCATACCTGAAATAATCAGTTTATACAATCTCGTTCTACTCCCATATCATGTCACCTTCATATTTAACATTATTATAATTACGTGTTATTCATTTCTATTTGGCAACATTTTCTCCCCACCTTTTATAAGAGTTTCTTAAAAAATTTAAGAATCATTACAATCAAATTTCGACCATCGCTCAAGCGTTTATTATTATAACGAAGCTTTTATATAGAGTGATTAATAGCAAACCAAAATATGATATCAATTATGCAATGCAAATTATATCGAACGATTTACATTGGAACTCGTGAGTACGTAGCATCCGCGATTGGTCGTTAGCGGTGACGTTACTGCGCGCGGTGCGTACGCACATATAATTTTCTCATTCGATTATTGTTAGCGATAATTGTCAAAGGTAACAGGAAATAAACGATGAACAGTAAACTGTAAGCGATGTCGCGATGATAACTCAGTGGTGGTGTGTACGACTTTACGTCTAGGGACGTGAATTCGAATCCAACCACCTAAAATGAGTTTTAGCTTTCGGAGCCTGGCTAGCTACCACCCTCAAGTTGAAAATCTGCCGCTAAATACTAATAGGCGTGTTCCGGCAGTTGCACTTGAGACCCAGTTCCTCAAAAGGTTTAGCGTGTCTACCAACTTGGGCCATATCGTTAGTTTAGATCAGGTGAGATTTTAGCCATAACGCCAAGCCTAAACAATAAAAATAAATGTGTGGATATTTTAATAAGTATTTCTAAATCACTCTAGGTCTTACATACCTCTCAAATGCACACATGCTAAAGGCTAAATTTAAGGGATTAAAAAAAAAAGATAGCAATCTAGCAAATTAAATTTGGAACAAAACACAACGACGATACACACAAGGCGCTCGGCTATATCAAATCGTTTGAATGTTCGAAATTAATTCAACATTCATAGTATATAATAATACAGTCTGATTCCAATTCAGGCGAGCGAGTGTGTAACGATATGCGACCGGCGTCCGCCCGCTGACGACACGGCGCACGTTAACCATAGGACAATGCGATGATCTATATACGAGCTGTACACGAGCTATGCGACGCGCGTTGAATAGCCGAGCGGTTTCGGGTGACGCAAAGAATGCAGAATGGACACTGGTGTTGTTTTGAATTAATCTTTTATTTTTTTCTACGGTAAAGCGATGACCTTTAACTATTTTTTAACGTAGGTGGATCCACGTATTGCCTACCGGAAGATGCCAGGCTGGCTTATGATGCATTACTCCGTAATTAGCAGAGGTCGGGAATTGCTTTAGTGTTGATGGTAAATACTGGAGATGCTAAATATAAGTAATCAATCGTTTGTCGCTTTCATGGTCTAAATTGAATTGCACACTTTTGGAGCCCATTTAAAAATTCTTGTACGGGTGAAAATTAAACCCCAAATGATTCGTGTTAATACAGAAAAAACAATAATAATGTTGACAATTAAATTCATTGATTGTACGTGCAAATACAAATACCAGGTATAAAAAAGAAAATGTATATGATACGAATTTCGTCAGTCAATGTATACTTTTAGATTTGTGAAAATTGTTGTGTCTTGATGAACAAATTCCTCCAAATTTATTTTTAAATTTCTTTTTATTACTTAATTGATAAATAGTAAAATGTGAAAAGCAAGTCTTTGAGAAGCTAAATATATAGAAACTGTTTTTGAACCATGTATTTCACCACATGAGTTATGTCTACAGCTGAAAGAGGGACATATCCCTAGGCAAATTCACTTATTACAGCAATAATTAATTCCTTTCTGGTTATTAATGTTTTTACTAAGTCTTCTTTATTAATATCTTAATTGACACTATTATAATCTTCACCAATCTTCATACAACGCCCACCAATTCGCACTCAAATAAAAATCCAATTCACGGAGTGTACATTCTACGGTTTTCAAAAGACTTTGTTAATACAATTCTAAAACTGATTTAAATGTTGTATCACACAAGCTAGCGATTTTATCTATACATCTACAGGATTTCCGTCGTCTACCGTCTAAACGGGCTACTTGCTAATTTCCAATGAACTCTGAATCACACGAAACGAAATCGTTTCGCGGACTTTAACATTTAACTATCAAGTTTTATGACTATTTCATATATGAATTTGTATTCTTGTAACGTTTTTATATCGTTTAAATATCGAAATGATGTCATGTTAGCTGTAATGGTCTCCAGAATAGGTCTTTTAGGTTTGCGTTTTGTTTTTATATATGATTTAGGTAAACTATTAGTTTTTGATAGTAGCCGAGTTGATCTTGTTTTGTTTTATCCAAATTAATGTTATACAACTAATTTTACTGTGAAAAAGGGCATCACCCATTCTTATTACCAAAGCACAAGGACTACTTTCGCACTGCTTTGAGTCAGCTGGCCGCAAACCAGCCCGGCACAGTTCTCACGTCCTCAAGTTCAGCAAATAATATTACCGATTTCATAGAAAGGCTACAAAAACTGTAGTCTCGTAAAGCGTTCGTGGTGTTCTCTTCATCACGATTTCATCAGAGAGTCGTAAACACTTTAAGAACACGGAGTTTCGTATTAAGGTCGGAGCTATCGAATGAATCAGTCAAATCCACGACTCGCCCGACACGATTTCTATTCCACATCTTTCACTTTTAATTTGAAGTATTTACTTAAAATGGCTCCTTATTCTTTAAACAAAAATATTACTTAGGTTAGTATCAGGGAACGCGGAATTGAAAAGTCCTAACTGCAGTTAAAGGATTTTAGATTTGATATTATTAACATATAGAGCAATGAACATTACTTACGCTATTATTATTTAAATTAATTTAGTTTTTTATAAAGTTTTTATTAAACAAAATTATTACTTAGGATAGAATCATGTAAAACGGAATTGAAAAGTCCTAATTGCATTTAAATGATTTTAGATTTAATATTATTAACATATGGAGCAATATATATTTCTTACACTTTTATTATTTAAAGTGATTTAGTTTTTTATAAAGTATTTATTAAACAAAAATATTACTTAGGATAGTATCATGTAAAACGGAATTGAAATATCCTAATTGCATTTAAAGGATTTTAGATTTGATATTATTAACATATAGAGTAATAAACAATGCTTACACGTTTATTATTTAAATCAATTTAGTTTTTATTATGACCTCAAAGTAGCATATCAACAACGACACAACAGCATTCAATTATTTTCTTGTATTTGTTAACAGTTGTACATTGTACACTTGAATAATTGAAATTAACCTTTATTGTACCTCTTTGAAAGATGGTTTATCTCAAACACAGAACAAAATTTATTTCTTAAAAGCCTATATATCAATTAGGTATTCCTAACTTGAGAAACCTATGATTTCTCCATACCAACTTCCATCCGCTATTTTGCCCCCGGATTTTTTTACGTGACAATAAGAATCCATGTACTTCTCCTAGATCTATTATATCTTTATACCGAAATAGCTTAGGTATGTGAAGGCATGAAAATGTTACAAGCAGACAGATAAACAGAATTAGCTCTTTTATAATGTTAATTAAGATTGCACTACAAATTACTATTTACTAGCCAAATTGACGGTTGAAAGTTCTTGCTCTAAAATCGGCAACAAGTTCTTATAGTTTCCTATATCAGTTCTCAATTATAGGTAACCTCTA
The DNA here is from genome assembly GCA_039707435.1 of Actias luna. Lineage (NCBI taxonomy): Eukaryota > Metazoa > Arthropoda > Insecta > Lepidoptera > Saturniidae > Actias > Actias luna. The sequence continues at coordinate 16,431,353 of JAZHAC010000008.1, read as the reverse complement.
CAAATCTGGTTGTAGGGCTTTTTCTAATGCCTGCCTGGCTAGCTACCACTCTCAAGTTGAAAGTCTGCCACCAATATACCAGTAGGTGTGTTCCGGCAGTTGCACTTGAGAGCCAGTCCAGAACTTGGGCCGTATCGTCACTTAAGATCAGGCTATATTATGGCCATAACGCTATACCATAACTATAAAAAAATCTCTGGTACCAGTATATTCTTTCTAATATTAATCGGAATTAAATAATAAATAATTTTAAGTAATAAAAATCGGACTGTCAAGGCTTTTCAAAAAGTAAAAAAAAAAAAACAATCACATGACAATTTTTATGACGTTACTTATTTAAGTAAGACTGAACCACAAAAGCTCAAGTGATCTTGATGGTTTACAGTATGCCCTAATTTAGTATTATCAGTAATTACTGCAAATGTAAATTACTCTTTAACCTTAGGAGGTAAAGCATAAATAAATATACATATATATCTACGTATATATACTTAAGAAGCAAAAAAAAAATACAATAAAATAAAAACAACAATGTCACCAGAATACAGCCGCTAATCAAATTAATTAAGTTAATTATTCGTATTTAAGTCTCTGTGTGATCTACATAGGCTGTTTAACATTGGCGTTGAGAGACGGTGTGGTCGATCAACTGCTCACGATTAGTTTAGACTCACTTCCTGCGTATTTGATTTGGATCGGTCGACGGATCTATTCTGGGAAACATGTCATCGAGTCATAGCTTAAACAATGAATGCGTCATGGAGTAATTCCACCTTTAAGTGCAGATACGGCTGTAGGTAGATTTTGAAATTCATTTCATAGATTTTCAATTTCATTTCAGAGACCCGTTTGATGTCCTAATATTATAAATGCAAATAAGTGTTTGTTTGTAACTTTTCAACGCCTTAACAACTCAAAAAAATGTTATGACATTTTACATATTTATACGTTTATCAGGAATGTAAAAAAAGACATAGTGTTCCTGTGAGATGAAAAAATAAGTTTGCTTCAAAACACAGCCGCGGGCACAACTTGTTTTAGGTACTTAGCTTATTTCACATATAACACATTAAATATAAGCCTATAACAAAATTAGCAATATTCCCAACCCTAATTGATTGCCGATGCACGCAGTAGATGTATATTTTTCACAGAAACTAGTCGTTTCGACCACGTCTATCATAAAATGTTGAGAGCTCCATTATATATAGGGTTATATACTTAGTTTTTTTTATATACTTAAGGTTTAGCGTTATGGTCATAATCTTACTTGATCTTAAGTGACGGTACGGCCCAAATTGGTAGACACGCTAAACCTGTGGAAACTGCTCTCAAGTGCAGCTGTCGGAACACACCTATTGGTATTTGACGGCAGGTTTACAACTTGATGGTGGTAGCTAACCAGGCGGGTATTAGGAAAAACCCTACCACCATGCTATGTTTTCCTACACCGAAAACATAAACTCATTTTAGGTGCTTGGATTCGAACTCACGTCCCTTGACGCGAAGTCGTACACACTACCACTGAGCTATCATCGTTTAGTTACTTACTGTTCAGGTAACACCGGTATCTGTGTCCCGGTTGTTTTTGTGTTTACCGCTTGGGGGCGCTATACGTTATTTTGAATTCGCACTCGGTAACGGAAAGTCAGCATCCGAACAAGTCATCGTATTTTCTCTGTTTTGCTTATGACGGACTGTCATATAACTGTCATGTGTGCAATTAACTGTGAAGCTACAAGTGGCCAGCAGAGGTTTTCAGTATGTTAGCATATCACTATATGGACAATGGCGGCCGCCAAGAGTAACAAAGTGTAGTGCGCACCCGATCACGTACGCCACGACAACGAGATCATTACCAACGGCTATCCAGGCGAGACAATACTGTCAGTCGGGCGCAGTTGTTGGCGGACCCTAAACACAAGTAATCAAAGTAGATGGGAAGTCGCAGGATCGCGAGGATTCGGCCCTAACACTTACACTTGTATAACGCAGCATACTTACCGAAGAAAATTATTTTCTCAAAGGTTGTATTTAATTTTCTTTTATGAGCGAGTAATTTATATGATCAATAAAAGCATGGTAAGTAGGGCCTTTTCTAATACCCTTCTGGTTAAATATCACCCTCACGTTTAAAGTCTGCCGCCAAATAACTATAGATATGTTCCTGTAGTTGTACTTGAGAGCCGCCCGCGTAACCGCCGTCCTTGCTGCCAAGGCCGAGCAGATAATTTCGTTCCCGCACACCCGCCGCGGCCTCCCCCCGCAGACACATGAGCCGAGGTTCGATCCTCCGAATATGAGCCCTCGAGTGACTCTGCTGGCGCGATACAGTGACACTCTACATCACTGAGATTACACCATCACACCGCATACCATTCGTGCACCCTCACCCGTTAAGTACACGGTTCTGTAAGGGACTACCCTCGCGACCCTTGAGCTGCTTACTTGACAAGGTCGTTATTAGGATCAATAAATTTGTAAGACAGGATCTGTTTGTTAGTCAGGATCGAGCATCTTGTTTCATTTACCGGCAGCAGCCCAAGGTTCGGCCGTTTTGGCAACCTTGTATCCATTGCCTCGAGGCTGAATGCCCTCAACACTCGCCTTAAAAAGTTCAGTGAAGCTGTCAAAGCCCTTGGGGCTAACAGCGTACGTCAGTTCAAAACAATAATGTATTTGAGAGTCAGTCGCTCCACTAGGCTTAGAGTGAACCAACTTGGATCATGGTCATAACCTTAACTATAAAAATAAGATCATTTATGAACTGTTATCACTTTAAACCCATTTAAATATAATAAACTAGCTATCCTTGCGACTTCGTTCGCGTATGACTGAAAATGACTTAATCAGTTTTGCACCGTCTTGTAACTTATATATTTGCTTAGCTCTTATGGGTGATAGGTGGTGTTATATACGACTTTTTTATATAGAGTAAGATTCAGCACTATGGCCATAATCTCATCTGATCTTAAGTGATGATACGGCCCAAGTTTGTAGACACGCTAAACCTGTGGCGGGAATGACTGATGTATACGACTTCCTCAATGACTGCTCTAACAAAAAAAGAGTATGACATCCGGCAGGTAGTTACTAGTGCGTTTAAACAAACGAACATACTTTTCCGCTTTATAGTATTAATGTAGGTATAGATTTGTGGATGACAAATTTGGTGCACGTAAATGCACGTCTCACGGAGACAGTAAAACGCTATCCACAAATACTGAATTAAAACATTCGTTCTCCTATATAATTTGATCTATAATTGTATTATGGATCATCAGTACGATGTGCGTGGGCGCCATTCAGACGTGACTACGCATGTGTATCGATCTTAATCAATTTGTACCATAGTATACAGTTCGCGGTTATGCAATTTATGTATTTGGGCTACATAGTGTATTATTGTTGTGTTAAGTTACATTATAAAAACACTGACTATTGTCCGCGACGTCACTTGAACTAAATTTCCATGGTTTTACCTATAATTCAGTATTACATCAGGATCAGGAGAGTTCCTGATCTTAAGTGACGATACGAACCAAGTTGATAGGCACGCTAAACCTGTGTTTATTGGCTTTCAAGTGCAACGGCCGGAACATACCTAAGATTTTCAATTTGAGGGTGGTAGCTATCCAGGCGGGCATTAGAAAAAGCCCTACCATCATGCTACGATTTCTTCAGGATATTTTCCTTCACCGGAAGCTCAAGTTCATTGTACGTGGTTGGATTCTAACTCACGTATCATGACGCGGCGTTCCTACGCACTACCACTAAGCTGTCATCGCTTATTTAAAATTATTATCGTTATTTTTGTAGAGAATAACATTTTGATTTCTTAGGTTTACGCGAATATTATTCATTGAAATAAAACTAATTTAAACTGATTTTATCGCGGTTATTTATTAAATTTTCATCCCGACGTTTCGAAAGCTTTTCTGGACAACCTACACCTCAGTCCGCCCCGTGACCACGAAGGCTGAAAAGCTTTCGAAACGTCGGGATGAAAATTTAATAAATAACCGCGATAAAATCCGTTTAAATTAGTTTTATTTCAATGAATAACATTTTGCTTGGTGGTAGAGCTTTTTCTAATGCCCAGCTGTCTAGCTAGCATCTTTAAGTTGAAAATCTGCTACCAAATACCTTTAGGTGTTTTCCGGCAGTTGTACTTGAAATCCTATCCCTCCACAGGTTTAGCGTGTTAACCAACTCGGGCCACATAGTCATTTAACATCAGGTAAGACTGAGGCGTTAACGTTAATCTTATAAAGTATACAAAAAAAAGAATATGCAGAAATGTAGTCACGTGTATTGTATATTAACTCACTGTACCCGCGACTTCATTCGCGTGTAACTGAAAGTTTTATTTTTATTTCTCGGATACATTACCTCTTACTGTATAATAAGTACCATGTGCCCTTTCCTATACCTGTGGCAAAGCATATGCAAAATTGCATAAAGGTATGACAAACAACTTTTGTTACATACACCCTTACGATATTAGTATTTTTTTTTATACTTAAGTATTAGCGTTATGGCCATAATTTCAACTAATCTTAAGTGACGATATGGCCCAAGTCGGTAGACACGCTAAACCTGTGGAGGAACTAGCTCTCAAGTGGAGCTGCCGGAACGCACCTATTGGTATTTTACGGCAGGTTTTACAACTTGAGGGTTGTAGCTACCCAGGTGGGCATTATAAAAAGCCCTACCACCATGTTATGGTTTCCTCACGATGTTTTCCTTCCCCAAAAGCTAAAGCTCATTGTAGGTGCTTGGATTCGATTCGGTTCATTGACACGAACTCGTACACACTACCACTGAGCTATCATCGGTTATATTAAAGAGTAAATATGTATTTATAATTGCCGGTTTTAATACGAACAATTAAAATAGAGATCAAGATTTCCTAGTGTGTCGATTTTTCCTAATGATGATTACATAATAGAATAGATCAAAAAATCTCACCAATCATATACAAAGTATTTAGAGCCCGGTGATGATGTTTGGACATCGTTTCGATTGAGGTGTATTCAAATCCCGATATCGTCTTGAACTACCGGTGTAGTAGAGCTATATGTATAGTGCTGATACTAAAGAAACAGTATAGAGCAGGAATTACTGTTATGTTGAGATGCAACACTGTAACTTAACATCAGATGATTTTTCACAACTCTAAAACCTATATACGAAAAACAAATTGTTACGTGCTTTAAACTCTGCCGTGTCAAAGGTAAATTAGTGCAGTCAATTTGCGTGAATTCGAACAAACAAAACGTATTTAAATCAGTTACAATTTCATCATACGTAGAGATAATCAATCTATTGTCAAAGTAAATACATATACATATAAAAAAGGTATTGTATCGTACGACGGTGCTCGCGAACAGCGTGACCGAAGGTAAACACAAAATTCGTGACGACACGAACGGTTGAGGTCAAAACAACACAACACTATCAGACATCGATGAAGCACATTACAATATTAATTTAAATGGTAATTTGCCAGCGATGATCTAATTTTACAATAGATATTGTACGCGTTTATATAGTTGTAAAGATCTGAAATGCGATAGAAGGACGTTCGTTTGATTTAACAATTGAATTTGGAACCATTTTTGTTTTTATCGGAACACGACATAGTGTCTGCATTATGTCTCAAGTTGAGTACTGAAGAATTCAAAAATTGCTACGACCTTCATAGGTCTTCACTATCGTGTCCATATGCAAACCTCTGGAGATTACCTAATTGCGCGTGTAATATAGTAACTAAATAAAATATAGTAGCGATGATAGCTCAGTGGTAGTGTGTACGATTTTATGTCAAGGGACGCGAGTTCGAATGCAACCACCTACAATGAGCTTGAGTTTTCGGTGAAGGAAAACATAGCATGGTGGCAGAACTTTTCTGTTACCCGCCTGGATAACAATAATTTCAAGTTGAAAATCTGCCGCCATATACCAATAGGTGTGTTCCGACAGTTGCTCTTGAGAGCCAGTTCCTCCACTGGTTTAGCGTGTCTACCAACTTGGGCCGTATCGTCACTTAAGATCAGGTGAGATTATGACCATTACAATAAACCTTAATTAAAACAAAAAACCAATGATTAATATTTCCCTTTTTTTATGAAAATGATGTTCAAAATGCGTTTATAGACACCCGCAACGTATAAACTCATTATCCGGGCACCACTACCCACATAAAAGCACCACGGGCGACTCTTCAAACTCCCGTGTTGCGAATCCAGGGACAGATTCCACACTTTTTCAAATCTCTGGCTAGAGTGCCCTATGTTGCATTCCTGCCAGCGTCCCCAACTACTTTTAACTAATGAAATAATTTAACTACCAACAATAATTATGCCTTGCATTTATAAAAGCTATTGTATTGATCTTACAGTTAGTGTCATGACTGTGAAAGAAGTTGGTTATTTGATTAAGTGTGATCCGGGTGGTAGCGCGACTGGATGAGGCAGTCGAATTAAGAACGTTCGACAGTACGGACGTAAACTGGGGTTGCAAGCGGAAGCTCTGCAGTAAAATGCTGTAAAATATAATAATTGTGGAACACGACTTTTAGTTTTATTCGACGCAACCTCCACGGTCTCTAACATAAGACTTGTCAAAACGAGCTTAAAAGAAAGAGTATATTAAGGAGTATTTTTGAATATTTCTCACTCTACTTGCAGCAGTATGAGTACCGGGATTAGATGATGAATATGAAATCGCTCCATAAATCTTGGTGGAAGGTACAGAGGCCTTCGGTTTTTAGTCAGTAAGAATCTGACATAACCCCGATACTTTTGTTGCCCGGCGGAAAGTGGGTGTCTTGTGTAAGATCTTCCTATGAAAAAAAAGTGGGTCTGGAAAATTTCTTCGCTCGATAATACATCCCAGTTAAAATCTTGGATTGTGACTGCGCTGAGTAGGGATTCTATGAGTTCTTCACTAAAGGATTTCAGTGTTGATACCTTCGGTGTTGCAAGCTTTCATTGACCACAGTGATCGTTGCATACAAAAGTATAATAAAACCTCATTCAATCGACGATGTTTTTGTATATATTGTATTTATTCATCTAACAAGACTATTACAATAAATCATCTATTATACAAAATTGTATACTAATGTAAGATTAGAAAATTAAGCATTATAATTATTAAATATATATGTAGTATACTATATCAGAATATCATCATTTCTTTGTGTATGTTTCGGGGTAATAAAAAGTAGAGGTTGTACTATATCTATATTTAAGTTATGTTAAGTAACGACACCTAAGACGTTGAACCCGCTAAGCCTAGTGGAGAGTCTGGCTCTCAAGTGCAACTGCCTCAACACACGCATTGGTATTTGGTGGCAGATAACAATTTATTGACAATCACAGATTATTAACATAGACTCTATAAACTACAATCTCTTTGTTACACACTTTAAAAATGTATGAATGTAAAAATAACTAATTATCGAATTGTGGCTAACATTAGAAATATAATGAGTTCATTCCAAAGTCGTGAATTGCGACTTAATTACGTCATTCTGTTTCCTCGAACGTACAATCGATGATCTTTTTAATTACATTTGTTTCGTGCGAATTTATTATCCGCATTGGTAAATGGGCACGCTTTATATACTGTTGTTAGAAAAACTCAGAAGCGTGGAAGTTATAGAAGGATAATCGGTCCAATAATAATGAGAGAATAAGAGATAATTACGAGACTTACGATTCCGGATGTAGGCTTAAAGAGGCCTCGTTACGTGTTTCGTCAACACTCGTTAACTCTCTCTCCGATTAGTATAAACAATTCCCGATAATGATTTACAGCACAAACGTCAACACAGTGTCAGCAATGAAGTTTTTTTTTTATTGCTATAATCTCAGGTGATCTTAAGTGACGATACAGCCCAAGTTGGTAGACACGCTAAACCTGTGAGGGAGCTGGGTCTCAAGTGCAGCTGCTGGAACACATCTATTGGTATTTGGCGGCAGATTTTCAGTTTGAAGGTGATTAGCCAGGCGGGCATTAGAAAAAGCTTTACCACCATGCTATGGTTTCCTCACGACGTTTTCCTTCACCGGAAGCTCAAGCTCATTGTAGGTGCTTGGATTCGAACTCACGTACACACTACCACTGAGCTATCATCGCTTCAATACGCCTCGAATACCTCGCTTTGACTTAATCCAAAGCCTTTTATTTTCGAAATGACATACGCTGTTAGCCGGAAGGGCTTGCACAGCTCGGCAGGACTTTGAACCCAAAGCGGGCGCGCACCGCACTTATATACTAATCGGTGTTAAAAACTACCTTCGTATAACTATATTCCTAACACTATTTATATTTTACTAGCTGGGCCTGCGACTTCTTTCAGGTCGGACTAAAAGATATTTTATATTTTTTGCCCGTTCTTGTAACCTTTTTGAAGACAGCTTTGCTCGTATTGAGGGTAGCGTGACTTTAAATATCCTAAACCCATGCCTCATGATTGCGTTATAAAAAAAAAGTGTGTGAACTTATTATGTGTATTATGAAGTACACGCGTTAGAAGTTATTACATTAAGAAAGAGACATTTAATAAAAAAAAAAAATTGGGAAAAATTAATTTTTGCCCACTTTAATAATTATTATCATTTGTGTGTATTATTAATTTATATATAAACTCATTACACATAAAATAAGAATGTGAAAATTTATTTTAGTTTTCCATCAACTAACCCTAAATTCTACAAACGTCAACTCAAATGTTGACTGTACCTAACTTCAGGGTGTCGGTTTTTCGTGTCGGTGTGCGCGGGCATCGTAAAAATTAACTTTTTTATTTTTTATGGAATAGGGGGCAAACGGGCAGGAGGCTCACCTGATGGAAAATGATCACCGCCGCCCATGAACACCTGCAACACCGGAGGGCTCGCAAGTGCGTTACCGGCCTTTAAGGAAGGAATACGCTCTCTTCTTGAAGGTTCCCAAGTCGTAACGGTTCGGAAAGACCGCCGGCGATAGCTGGTTCCACAGAGCGGCTGTGCGAGGTAGGAAGTGCCTTACAAATCGCACTGTTGTCGAACGCTGGACATAGAGGTGGTGTGGGTGAAATTTTTTGTTGTGGCGCAATGTCCGATGGTGAAATTCAGCGGCCAGGATCATTTTTCCCTAATGCGCCAGAAGAAGTATAAGCTCAAAAATATTTTCCCAAATCTGGCTGATAGTTCTTAAGATTAGCGAAGAGAAACACTTGAGAACCTTAACGTCTCCGCCATCTTGAGTCACATAGTCACTTAACATCGGCTGAGACTTCGCTAAGCGTTATAAAGCTAAATGATAGTTTTTCGAAGATTGCTCAATAAATTCCACCGTTTCGAAACTGAGGGTTCCGGGTTCAATCCGTAGCATTAACTGTTACGTCTCACGAGTCGACATTTGACAAATGCTCAGTAATATTTTCGTTATTTATTACAGATGACAAGGTGACCTGCCGGACCTCAGTTAAAAGCTCGCGTCTGTCAAATATATAAGATATTGGATATTTTGAGTGATCGCTGAGAGGTCTTTGATTAGTTTTTTACTACATTTTTTCGACTCGTTAAATAGTTTTAATTGTTTATTCGTGTAGGTCGAATTATTAACACAATTAATTGGACATAGGATGAACATGGTATACATAATATATATCTGATGTGTCTCTCCTTATATCTGAAGAACAGCAGAGGATATTTAGGTAACTGAAACCATTTATTGAAATAAAATCCGTTTAAATTGTTTTATTTCAATTTATAATATTCGCGTAAACCTAAGAAATCATTATGCAACCATTTACCTTCTTTCCTGTCACATGAAGCGACAAGCATGATAGCTTAGTGGTAGTGTGTACGACTTTGCGTCAAGGGACGTGAGTTCGAATCCAAACACTTACAATGAGCTTGAGCTTTCGGTGAAGGGAAACATCGTGAGGAAACCATACCAGATAGGGCTTTCTCTAATGCCCGCCTGGCTAACTACCACCCTTAAGTTGAAAATTTGCCGCCAAATACCAATAGGTATGTTCCGGCAGTTGCACTTGAGAGCCAGTTCATTCCCAAGTTTAGCGTGTCTATCAATTTGGGCCGTATTGTCACTTAACATCAGGTGAGGTTATGGTCGTAACACTAAAAGTTTAACTATAAAAAAATGCAAGTTTAATCCCAGTAAGCGCCGGGTGAGTCCTTCAACAGTATTAGTCCCCCGGTACGATATACGTCGATACATTTCCGCGTGATCTCTCTTAAATGCTTAATTCAACGACAAGGTTCTAACCTCACAACGGCTTACAACATACATAAATCACATTGCGAACGGCCAAAAAGCCACATTGCGTGATATATACCGAACTATTATTGCCAAATATACATATATATATATATATAAACATAAACATATATTAGCATTTTTGAAATGTTATGTACATTAGTAGAAAAATAATCGGTTTTAACGAAAAAGGTGACAATCGAGTCGGTATATATTAATATTCATGAGAAATTATCAATTTGTCTGGCGAGACCATTTATAATAAAATCTTAGGAGGTAACTGTTAATTAATTATGTCGTTCTAAAGTTCAACGATTCGACACAATAAAAATGGATGAGTTATTACTATGCATTCGGTTACGAATTGACAGAAGGACTATTTAGAATACTTTATCACCTGCCGCGGCACTGGAATTGATACATCCTTGACATACAAGTGGATACACACATGTATCCAGATTTCTATTGTATGTCGCTCTTTATTTTGTTTGGCGAATATCTCTTCATATTTATACGATAACGTTATAACCGCTTCACTATTGATCGCATTGAAGTTTACAGTACAAACCAACTTTCCTTTGTCACGTATTATAAGCTAAAATACGTGTATTTCTAAATTACTATATGACTAACAATAAATTATTATTATTATTGTAATTATTGTTAAGGTTATGACGACAATCACACCTATTGATAAGTGATACTGATGGTGGACACTCTATGCTTATTTGAGAGACTGGTTCTCAAGTGAAACTACAGGCACCTATATATTTAACTGCAGATTTCCAGGCGCCATACTATATTGTAATTACCATGTTTTCTTACACCGAAAGCACATGCTCATTGCAAGGATCGAACTTACGTCCATTGTCGTGGTGTCCGTACATACTAACTACTAAGCTATCATCGCTATTAACTCAACTCATATTATATAGTAACCGCAAGGCTTGTGGAGATAGGACTCTGAATACTTCATAGCGACGCCTCGATGAATTTCATGATTTATTGATTGTACTAGACTTACTATATGGTACAATGATTAAAAAACGATATTCGACACTCGAATATAAAACAAACAAGACATAGCCGAGAGTAATTCGTGATTAATATTTGAACTCCGGTATTACACGGTGCATTCCAACCGCTTTCTATGATAACACTGAGCCCACGCGGACGTTACCGAATTAATTCGGAACTTCCGATGTCAGCGGCGAATGGATGCGGTAGTTGGGACTTATAATTTTATTATTCGACTATTCAGATGGAATTTCGACGTTTTAAAAACCATCCTATTTTATTTTATTTTTTATTTTCTCGAGCACGGAAATTTATTTATGGTCCCCAAGTCAGGGAGGATTGGCATACATGCCAGAGTATGTGAGACCTTTTCTGTTTATGGATACCACCTAACACCAGTGGCACGAGCGGGTTATATGGAATTTTCCTGGTGCGAAACAAGAATTTTGAAGCGATGATAGCTCAGTGGTAGTGTGTACAACTTCGCGTCAAGGGACGTGGGTTCAAACCCAAGCACCTACAATGAGCTTGAGCTTTCGGTGAAGGAAAACATCGTGAGGAAACCATAGCATGGTGGTAGGGCTTTTTCTAATGCCCGCCTGGGTAGCTACCACCCTCAAGTTGGAAACCTGCCGCCGAATACCAATAGGTGTGTTCCGGCAGCAGCACTTGAGAGCCAGTTTCTCCACAGGTTTAGCGTGTCTACCAACTTGGGCCGTATCGTCACTTAAGATCAGGTGAGATTATGGCCTTAACGCTAAAATTTAAGAATAAAAAAAAAAAAAAAAAGAATATCCCCTGAAGTTAAACGGAGTACCACTGCCGCACTAATTGGCACGACCCGGGTTCGAACTGACAATCACATGAGAGATAGTTCTAAGACAAATTCGCTTAAAAACCACGGTGTGTTATTTGCCGCTTCGGATCTGAGTCGTCTCTCTCACTCTGATTTATAGTGACAAAAAAGGAGAGGCGTATCGGTGCCTTAAAATAGTGGGCAAACCATTTTCGTTCGTTGAGACAGGTGACTTAGATATTTTATCTGGACGGTGTACGACAACGCTCATAAGGTAACTGTCGGTTTTATTAGGCATAAGATCGAGGTCGAGTGTCTCCTTGCGCCTGATCAAGAGTATCGTGCTCTCAATGCCCAGATACCGAACACGTATTCAAAAACTTTGGGAGATGTATATTCTTGTATTTATTGCTAGCAAATGTAGATAGGATTTCAACGTCTCAGGAACTATTTTGCTTTTAACCCCTCATTATAAGGTTTACATAATTATTTCTTATGTTTACGCGAATATTATTCATTTAAATAAAACTAATTTAAACGGATTTTATCGCGGTTATTTATTGATTTTGATCCCGACGTTTCGATAGCTTTTCAGCCTTTTGCGTAGATCGGAACACTATCAATAAAAAATTAAATTGAAGGTAGACACAGTAACATGAACTTTTCTGGACAATCTACACCTCAGTCCGCGCCGTGACGACGAAGGCTGAACCGCTTTTGAAACGTCGGGATCAAAATCAATAAATAACCGCGATAAAATCCGTTTAAATTAGTTTGATTTCAATAATTATAAGGTTGTTTAATTTTTATTTATTTTTTACTTTTCTAGACGGATTTCTATGTTGTACGACCTATTTTCACCATTTGGTTGTGTTCTTAGGGTTATCTCTATTACCGGTAGGTTGTATCTAAAATTGTTTTATATTTATGAGCATTAACACGTCTGAATATTGTTTTTTTTTTTTTTTTGTCAATTTATCATGACTTAGTTATATTGTTTTGGTCTATGTTTTGCTCTTTTATTATTTAAATACATGATTAGTATTATTTAAATTAAAATTTGCAGTGCATATTAATGAGAACAATAGTTGTATAAATATTTATAAAAAAGAAATATATGTATATATATATAGAAAAAATTATTGCTGTAAAAATACATCGTTTTGCATTTAAAGGTTAAAGGCTATCAGGTCCTTACTATTATATAATTATGTTAAAAAAATAAATAGAGATGAAAGTAGAACATTAATTCGTATTGATTTATTTGAATAGATTGTATTTTATTTTTATTTTAATGGCGAAATCTTCTACCACGGATAATTTATGTCCCCTGGCACACCTCTAAAATATCAAATAATGGCTCTCGAAATTGCATAAAACATATCAAACGTTTTAAAGATTTTCTAAAACACAATGAAGTTCGTAACACGTTCACGTCGAAAGTTCTAGTTCATTGTAGAATCAAATCCACGAGGATTAACGTTTTCTATACAACATACGGTTTTTTTTAACTTACATACGCCGTTAGCCTTAACGGTTTGACAGCTTGATCCCGAACTTTTTGGGGCGAGTGCTGAGGGCACTCAGCTCCAAGGCAGCGGGAGATTCGCGACCCTAACTAACAACAGGTCCTAACTTACTAATTTAGTGATCCTAACACGAGATTATCGGGCAAGCCGCGCAAGGGCCGCGCGGATAGTCCCTTACAGAACCGTGTACTTAACGTGCGGGTGTGCGTAAATAGTATGCGGTGTGATGATGTACTCGCAGTGATGTAGAGTGTCACTGTATAAAGAGCAGAGTCACTCGAGGGCTCCTGTCCTCAGGAACGAATCTAGACTAAAATGTACTGTAAATGTGCATATCAATATACCACATCCATTGGAACTTTGCTTTCCTACGTGCGAGGCGATAATCCGAAACTATTGACCGACCGCTACCTACGGTGTTTGTTCTGTACTTTCGTCCAGTATTTGAGTGCACTACACAAACCCTGTACAAACTAGACTGCACGATTCATTTCCTAAAAATAATCTCCAGTTTCAACTACATCACGGTCGAGTACTTTATTTGTTTGCCGTCAAACGGCTATTACTTCGCACCGTATTGTGGCACGATTAATATGTACTTTATATAATTAATATATTACAAGTAGATTAGTTATTTCCGTGACCTTGTTCGAGTCGGATTTCGTCAAGGGATGCGAGCTCGAATCCAACCACCTACAATGAGCTTGAGCTTTCGGTGAACGGAAACATCGTGAGAAAACCATAGCATGGTGGTATAGCTTTTTATAATTCTCACCTGGATAGCGACCAGAAAAGCATTAGAAAATTAGTATTAGAAAAAGACCAGCCACGATGCATTCTAAGTTATATGAAAGTTCCTATTAATGTCAAACTTATATATCACGCATAATTCCCAAGCATGAATATAACCGGCCACAACAGTAAGTGCGTCGCATAAATCGTAAGGTCGAGGTCACACGGTACAATTAATAAATTAAAGGCCCGTACACACGGGTATAGTATGTTAACAGTGGAATATTCATTGCCGGCATAATGCGTTATAAATTCAGCGAGGAATATGCACGGGCACAGGTTCTCAATGGGCGCGAAGCGTATTCTCCCTAAGTTATTGTTTGCGATACATTCAGATAAATTCTTTATATTCTAACTTATATTCATAATATATTGATTTAGATGAAGTCAGGTAGAATACATTGAAAGTGTAGTTTTCTTTGTATAACTTACAATTTCCGGTAATTTTCTTTTTTCATAGCGCTGTCTGTCGCCATATCACTTTTTATATCACAAGGTGTTTTCTGCGTTACGGCTAGTCGTTAGACGTTAGCGGTTATGAGCGCTTGTACTGGACGCAACCTCGTTTAGGCTTCAGGTTATCTGTCGCTCGTAGGCTTGTGTAAGTAGGCCATTCCCTCTATTAAAAGACTTCGGAACTGATCACAAGTATGTTAGGGCCTGTTAGAAAAAAAAAACGGACAAGCGTTGAGTGATAAGATGAGGTTAGTTAGTTGAAAATTCTCTAATATTATTGTAGACGAACATCCAGACACGATAAGTTTAGCTGACCAGAAGACATTGATCTGGCCTCTCAGACAGCCAATAACTTGACCAGTGAATATATAAAAACCTTTTCTATCACAAAGTGTATATATCTGGCAAAATTCATGTTAATCTGACCTACAGATGTTACTTCATAATATAAGATTTCAAGTGTTAAATTTTATCAAATTACTGATGGATGATATAGATAGGGGATGATAGATTGCCTGTGAAGCAGCCGAGAGTTCAAAATAAAACATTTTCACCTGGATTATTACCCATAACTACACTCATATAATAATTTTCAAAACTGCGCGTTTGGGCTGGCGATTTATGGCGTCGTATTTACGCTGCCTTTGTGCTGCATGATGGGGGGTTCGAATTCTACATAGGAAAGTTTTTTGTGTGCTCCAAAAATGAATATGCAGAGCTTGGGTGTTACTTTCGTCCATAAGTTGTAAGTTTGTAAAGTCTATATATTTGCGCAATAAGACCAGATCTTTATCACGGTAGTTGCCTTAAAAAATCAAGTTTTACTATATATACAGGTTGTTTGAATATTTCCTATTGACTAGCTATAGATTTATATAATTCTGCCTGCAGCGTACGCTATACACTCTCTCGTTCCCTATTGTTTTGCGTTATCAGTTCTGTAACAATGAAAGATGGATACACTAACCCCACATTCAGTATATACGACATAGAAAGGAATTTAAAAAAATTCTAAATGAATTTTCAAGGAGTCGTGTATTAGGAATGCGGTATTAGAGTAATTTATTTAAGTTGAAAATATCTTGCGATATACTTGGAAATATGTACCGGCAGTTGGACTTGAGGGTCACTTCCTCTACTAATTCTAACTTTACTTAACTTCTCATCTGATCTTAAGTGAAGATACGGCCCATGTTGGTGGACACGCTAAATCTGTAGAGGAACTGGCTCTCAAGTGCCACTGCCGGAACACACCTACTGTTACTTGGCGGCAGATTTTCGAATTAAGGGTGGTAGCTACCCAGGTGGGCATAACAAAAATCCCTACCACCATGTTACGGTTTCCTCACGATGTTTTCCTTCACCGAAAGCCCAAGCTCATTGTAGGTGGAGCGGATTAGATCTCACGTCCTTTACGCGAAGTCGTACATACTACCTCTGAGATGTCATCGCTTCAATCGTTTCTCCACCGTGTTCACCATATTGGACCACATCGTCACTTAACATCAGGTGAGATTACACCAATAATAAAAGCATAATTCGTCGTGCGAAGCTCAAGGAAATTGCTAGTAAATAATAAATAGCTAAGAGGTGCCTTTAATTTAATTCAAAGCGCATGTTTTCCTTCAACAGTTTAGATTTTTTGACCTCATACAGAGTTGACTACTAAATTCAATGTTATCCAAGCTTTGGGTCGTTGCTTCGACTATAAAAGTGTTATGAGCTTATAAAAGTATTACTTTAACCAATTTTTTTTTTTTAATTTTACGTCCTTTTGTATTATTTACAGTCAACGATATGAATACGATACGATTTTAAAAGCGAAATATACCTTTGTATAGATCAAAACTTCAGTGTGACGTGATGAATGTTGAAACGAATTGCGATAGGTTATTATAATTGATAAACGTATTACATTATTGATTATCAAATTAAAAATTATGAATAATGAACATAGAGATAACTAATTAATTGGATTAACATTTGTGCATAATATTTTTTTTACATAGTACAACAGCATACGTGCTAGGGGTATCATCTGAAGTTGTCACTTAATATCAGGTGAGATTAACTATATAAACAAATCTACACTATAGAAATATAGTGCAATATAGAACCGACTAAAGAAAACACGGTGCCGGCAAAATCTTATATTTTAATTTGTATTGCCTTCACCCGTACCGTGTGATAAGGAACTTTGATCCATATAAAAAATAATTTCACACGAACATTCAATAATGAAATTATACTACAATCAGTGTTACCTTATATAAATTATGTCCTCAGTTTTCTATCTCGTTTCAGCTGAACTTGATATGTTATTGCAATAAAAAATCGTACAGTATAAAAAAACATTTTACACTTTACATTCGGCTCACGCAGCACGTTGTGGATCATAAAATATCTACGCTCTCATTACGTAAACATATATTGATACTAACTAAGGTGACCTCTGATTTGTATCTACTTTTGAGTCTATAAACTGTGGATGCAGAGTGTTCGGTATCGTAAAATATAATAAAAAATAAATATTACAAACACGGATTAAAGCAGCGTAAAAGCCTTAGTTCGAATGCCTGCAATCAGCCTAAGCTTTCGATAAAGGAAAACATCGTGATGAAACCATAATGATGGTAAGGCTTTTTCTAATGCCTCCTTGGCTTGATCACAACCTTTTTTTATGAACGTGCTGTTCAAAATCCTATGCTTTATGGACTTCCTCAACATAATAATAATAAAGCTTTTATTTCCAGAAAATTTTACACAAGTATTATTAAAAAAAAAAACAGAAAAATGTACACTTGTATACAAAATGTCTCTTGCTTCGATGTGCCTTACAGCAAAGGCCTCCTCTTACTCTTTCCACGAATTTCTGTCTGCCGCTACTCTTATCGAAATGTTTCTGTCGTTATTTCCATTTCATCCTACCATCTTCCTGCTTTGCGACCTCGATTCCTAACTCCATCCCTTTGGTATTATTATTATTATTATTTTTCTTACGGGAAGCTATGCAGGCTTTCCAGACCTGTATCACTGCGACCATAGATGGTCTATTGTGTTTGCTGCCCCAGATAGCTTGTTTATTATTAGTTTAGTTTCTTCAGAGGTCGTTTCCATGGGCGGTGCAGTCACCGAAGTGACTTTCGACCCAAGGTTCATCCTCTGGGCTTCCGGAGTCGGGGAAGAGTTACTTCCCCCTTCCCAACTAGTTTAACATCCGTAGAATCTTCCAGAGCGTCAACAAGAGAATTTAGGTTTAGTAAAATGTTTTGCGTATTTTCCTTATCCATTTAGTTCCCACGAGTAGCTAGGCAAATGGAGTCACACACCGTCAGAGCCTCGGCACGGTTCACTGAACACCTTGAGATTGGTATGGTCCTCTTTGTCAATGGTCAGCAGTTCTCTAATTTAGGTATACTGCTGACCATTGCCCAGGATGCACCACGTGGAGGTGGGACCATATTCGCACCCCACTCCTTGATTTACTCTATTTCTCCTACTTGCAGCAAATCATATATCCAGTCCGCCTCAGTTAAGTTGATGGATTCGTCACAGGATGTCTGTTAATTTCCTTTTGCACCTGATGTCTATACATATAACTGTATCTATGAGTTTTAATCCGAACATGCTTCTTTCATTACATGATAAGCACTTGATACTACCCACTTAAATGCATCACGGCAACAATGCAGCTGACACGGATATCCAGGGATAGTTTTCACAATTCTTCTAAGTGATAGCTATCAACCTCAAGATAACAAGTGACCCCAAATACCTATGAATGTGTCATACCATTTCTTTTTTTCTTTCCCTTAGCAGATGTTGAAATTCAAATTATCTGTGACATGTGTGACACAATGTGTCAATCAGTTCTGCAATAAATATATTACGTACCAGTCGAAGTAATATTTCCTGTGTATATTTTGTATATTGTGTATGAGTACTACAATTTATCTAGGAATTAATATCGGAGTGATAATTCTATAGTTATTGGATTTTTCCAATGTTTTATTTAGAATCACAAGTAAACAGTTATCGTTGAGTTGGTGTCTTCTGTTCATAAACGTACAAAGTTGCGATCAAGAAATTCCTAGGCGAGCAATATTCAGAGCCGACCATATAGGCCCCGTTTCCTGCGCTCGCGCATGCGTCCAGTTTATGAGTCGCAAGGTCGTAACATCGGATTGTACCGCTACGTGGGTTCACGGGATATATGCATGCTACAGATGTACTGCAAATTGTGGTAATTCGTGAAACGTCTATAGATGTAAATTTTCGTGTAAATATACCATTTGTTGTTGTTATATTTTTCAGTGTTATTGTTCGGTTGCGTGGTTGGAGAAACCACAAAACTTTGTTACATATCTTAATAAAAATATCTGCATGCAGAGACAGGGATCTATTCGGCCTCATGCAACTTTTTTTGGTTGTTGTTTTGTTTTAAATAATATTATGATGTGTTATATACTTTTCTTACTTTCTTTGGGGTTGCATTAAATTACTTTATCAATATGTTGGCGTTCATTAAGTAAATGACATGATCGAACAAGAAAATAAACAGATTATACTTTAATATTGATATATATCCAAGCCATTATATTGCCATATTAAAAAAAAATATATCTACGATTGGTCCTACGCAAAATATAATGTACTTGCATTCAACTTTTTGCTACCATGAAGTTATTTTTATTATAAAATAATTGGTAATACAAAAGTGTACTCATATTGGAAGAGCTATACTCATGTTGGAAATCTGGCACCAAATACCAATAAGTATGTTCCGGCAGGTGCACTTGAGAGCCAGTCCCACCAATAAAGGTCAGTAACGCACCTGCGATTCCCCCGGTATTGCGGATGCCCATGGGCGGCGGTGATCGCTTACAATCAGGTGACACGCTTGCACGGCTGCCCTCCGAATGCATTAAATAATCCTATATCCATCAACCTTCATACTTAATATTCTTCTAGTTATATGGCTTTCATCTTTCTTTGTAACATAGTCATACATGCTTCTATACTTGCTATTTTCATCTTGAATATAAATAAACTATTAATAAACACAAGTATATTATAATATTATTTATGTCGATTCAACATCATATGATTGAAATATTTATAAAACGGTAGGATGACTACGATATTTCTAACAAATATAAAAACAAAATCAAGCATCAACCTTCACTGTTATACTAATATTAATTCTTTATTTAAGTTTAATTAATATTAACGAAATAATATTAAGTAGAATATTAAAAAGAACCCTACAAAAGAGAGACCCAGATAGCCCTAACTATTTTTTAGGTATACAATGTGTACCCTCTCTTTGTCCCTTTTCCTATGTTATACGCCTAAATGTTCTTTAAATATGAAGTAACATGAAAATTTCACTTTCAAGTTTCATTCAAATCTTTAATTTGCAACCTAAAAATAAAAAATAAATCAAACCTGTGAAATAAAACTAATTTAAACGGATTTTATCGCGGTTATTTATTAAATTTTGATCCCGACGTTTCGAAAGCTTTTCAGCCTTCGTGGTCACGGGGCGGACTGAGGTGTAGGTTGTCCAGAAAAGTTTATGTTACTGTGTCTACCTTCAATTTAATTTTTAATATTTATAGTGTTCCGATCTACGCAGAAAGAGCTCACAGTGTCTTGAGGTCTGGCAATTGGTCTTTTGGGTTCCGATTTAATTAAATGTATAATTGGATCCCAGGCTTGTGCTAGCTTCCAACCATCTTCTCTATTGAAATTTGGATGTTTTTTAATTTCAAAAGCCTCACGAATCATCCTATGTAGGAATCGGTGTTCTTTGGCAAGGATTTGTGGCTTGTCGAATCGAAGATAATGTTTGGAGCCTTCTTCTGAATGTTCAGCAACTGCAGACTTCGTAGAGCGTGTGAATATATTTATGTTTATTTTGACGTACTATGAATATTTATAGAGCGTTAGTATTGATGACGTTTTGAAGATCGACCGTTTTTCAATACTGACTGCTACACGTACATACGAATAATATATATAATGTGCGAAAATGGCCGAGCAATTAGGACGTTGTAGGAACAAGGTTTATAGGTACTTCGTATCTTACAAACCGGATAAACGCTTCGACCACTCGTTATAAAGGGCTTGAAACTTGAATCCAATCTTGTCCTATAATTTCTAAGAGACACACGTTACAGTATTTTTTTATTTTTATACTGTTTTAGTTAAATATTTTAAAATGTGGTACTCATAGAAGAAAAATTCTGTCGTTTTACATTTCTAACGGTGTGCTCAGTACATTTGAAACGCGATGCCGATCATAAACAAATAAAAGATTATTTCTACCACCCCGCGTGATTACCTAATTTTACTAGAAATGACCTCCGAATGTGATATATTTAAACATGTTTCCATGACGGATTTTAGTCGAGATATATGCATACATACATATATATGTATATACAAACTTCATGGTATAAAACTCTCAATTAGCTTCAGTTACTGAAGATTTTAGATCGCTGGAGTAGTTAATGCGTGAAATCGTAACAAACAGACATTTATATTTTTAATATTAGTTAGGTTTGAAACTTTTAAATGATTACCTATTCGCATAAGACTTATGTTATTTGATTGGTTTTCACATTGTAATTTTTTTTTGTTATATTTATTGGGCAGCTCTCTAAGCTGAGAGGGATGCATAAAATAATTTTTCCTACATTAAAAAAGTATATCTCGGAATTTCTTCGAATGTTACAAGTGATTTATCAAAAAACTGAGTATTGAATTATAAATACTACTGAACGATACTTCAAAAACAAAAAAGACAACCGCTGGAATGGGATACGAACTGGTTTTACTGTATATGTACTATTACAGGGTGCCTGAAGGGCCCGTGAGGATGTACCCGTGGTCAGCCTCTCCATCCCATATGCTGATAGGCTCGTGTCCTTCCGCCGCCCCAAACCGAACTTAGGTGGGCGGGTTGGGGGACTCGCCTTTCATTGTACCGGTCCGGCCGTCCAAGAGGGCAGCTTACTTGGTTGCTTATCACCATGCCAGGCCGGTCTTCGGGCCGATGCGTTGATTGGAAGTCTAAACTCGCTTCGTCCCAGCAAAGCGACAGATAGCCGGGGGGTATCATTAGGTATTCCTGGCGGCTAGCACCCGACTAGCCCTACATAACCTTCCCAGTCCCTCAGGGTTGGAAGGGTAGCTATTCGTAAATGCATTTCCCCACGATAAAAAAGGTTCCATGAACTTGATCAATATATTGTCTTCGACGTGCAATTTTTTAATATTTTTAGTTCGATTGATCGCTTAGAGCGATAATAACTCAATGGCAGTGCGTCAAGGGACGTGAGTTCGAATCCATCCACCTACAATGAGCTTGAGCTTTCGGTGAAGGTAAACATAGTGAGGAAACCACAGCACGGTGGTATGGCTATTTCTGATGCCCTCCTGGCTAGCTACCACTTTCAAGTTGTAAACCTGCCGCCAAATACCAACAGGTGTGTTCCTGCAGTTGCACTTGAGAGCCAGTTCCTCCACAGTTTTAGCGTGTCTACCAACTTGGGTCGTATCGTCACATAAGATCAGGTGTGATTATGGCCATTACGCTAAACCTTAACTATAGAAAACAAATATCAGCTATAGTATTGAGAAAATTTGCACAATATTTATTAAGGGAGTTCAAATCAACCTTAATGTAAATACAACAAAAATATAACTTTTAACATTTATACAGAAGGAATCTTTTCTATTTATGAGATCGATTTTAATACTTATGACAGTGTCGAATTTCCTCAAACTCTTTCTAGTAATTTCATAATGATCTACATGCAAAGGGACAGGCAGAAAAAAGCAAGCTAAATATAGTTCGAAAAATACTTATTATAAAGATTAGGCTCTGTTACATTGTCATTTGTAAATGTATTTTTTATATATCTTAGCTCTTTTCGAGGTTCAGAATATTATTACGTTTGAATTTAAAATAGGTGTTTCAGTGACGTCATTATAATATTCTAGTCGGCCATATTGACCGGCAGCGTGTACGCGCGGTGTAACGTCCGCTGGTAACATATCGCGCTCATCGGGGGTCATACGCGGTGACCTCAGCCAGCGCATCCCCACTCATTACTATTACCTATGTCCAGTACGTGCCTCTAAAATTACGCTTCTCAATACATTACATATTGTATAATCTTTACTAATATTATTAACGCGAAAGTGAGTTTCTTTTATATAGCGTTATGGCTATAAATTCACCTGATCTTCAATGACGATACGGCCAAATTTGGTAGACACGCTAAACCTGTGGAGGGACTGACTCTCAAGTGCATCTGCCGGAACATACTTATTGGTATTTGGCCGTAGATTTTAAGCTTGAAGGTTGTAGCTAGCCAGACGGGCATCGGAAAAAGCCCTACCACCATCCAACAGGAGGTTTCCATGGATCAGGAAAACAGGTTAAACCGATCCTACTTAAGAGAGTAAGAAAATTGAAATGAGGAAGGACGTGGTATTTTTATAAGCGCGTTCTTAGCGCTTCGACGGCTAAGAATTAACTTAAGAAACCAGTCGTAAATTAATCCTTGACTATTATTGTTAATGTGAGTTTTATGATTTGTGGTAAAAGGTGATAGGATACGAGAATTGCATTCGACTAGATTGCAACTATCATATATCAGTGGCGTATCTATCGCAATTGCTCCTGGATCAACCGATATACTTAGAAATTGAATGGTTTTTTTTTTCGAACTGACCTATATTGTTAGCCCCAAGGGCTTTGGCAGCTTCACCGAACTTTTTGGGGCGAGTGCTGAGGGCACTTAGCCCCGAGGCAGCGGGCACAAGGGTACCAGAACGGCCGTACTTTGGCTTGGGCTGCGGCCGGTAAAAGAAAATTATTTACAATCCTGACTAAGCAAAAGGTCCTGTCTTACTAATTCAGTGATCCTAACAACGACCTTATCAGGTAAGCAGCTCAAGGGCCGCGAGGGTAGTCCCTTATAGAACCGTGTACTTAACGTGTGAGTGTGCACGAATGGTATACGGTGTGATGGTTTACTCTCAGTAATGTAGAGTGTCACTGTATCGCGCGAGCAGTGTCACTCGAGGGCCCCTATCTGGAGGATCGAACCTAACATTCGAATGGGGTAGTAGGAATCTAAATGCGGCTAGGTCATGATTAGCAGATATAATATGGCATTGAACTCATAACAGTGTTTTTTTTAGTATCGACCTCGGTACATTATACTTCCGTAAGGTTGGCATGAATGTGAAAACTTTTAATGCATTGATTATCTCTGAGAGGCCGTCGTTGAACAAATATGTATAGTGTACATATTTGATGAGGAAAGGCCAATGCGGAATACATTTTGAAGCGATGATAGCTCAGTGGTAGTGTGTACGACTTTGCGTCAAGGGACGTGAGTTCGAATCCATCCACCTACAATGAGCTTGAGCTTTCGGTAAAGGAGAACATCGTGAGGAAACCATAGCATGGGGGTAGGGCTTTTTCTAATGCCCGCCTGGGTAACTACCACCCTCAAGTTGTAAACCTGCCGCCAAATACCAATAGGTGTTTCGGCAGCTGCACTTGAGAGCCAGTTCCTCCACAGGTTTAGCGCGTCTACCAACTTGGGTCGTATCGTCACTTAAGATCAGGTGAGATTATGGCCATAATGCTAAACGTTAAGTATAAAATATATATATCTTTCGTCCATATCCCCCTAATGCTAATGAAGTGGAATGCAGTCTCTAGCCGACATTACATTATTCTTGTTTATTTTTTTAAGTTTATTAGGTAAGCGTTGTGTCCACAACCTAACTTGATGCTAAGTGACGATGTGACTCAATATGACGCTAAACATAGTGGAGGGATGCCTAATAACATTACTTCTGCTGCCACCTCCAGCCTTTCATCTAGCTTTCTCACTTTACTTCCTCGCGGATTTCATCAAAACCAGTTGCATATCAACGCTGAACCACAGCAGATATACTTTATCTAATGAGTAAAGATCAATGCGAAATGTAGATGACTGAAAATATCATTATATGACAATTAGCGGGTACTTGCGATCTCATTCGTGTTTTGTTTTGTCAACCGTAGGTTACCAAAACTACGTTCTTTTTTTCCGACCTGACATACTCTGTTAGCATTAAGAGCTTTGACAGCTTCACCGAACTTTTTGGGGCGAGTGCTGAGAGCTCTCAGCCCCGGGGCAGCGGGCACAAGGGTGCCAGAGTGGAGAGACCTCGGCTTGGGCTGCTGCCTACAAAACAAACAAACATTCGCCAGCCTAACTAACAGGTCCTAACTTGCTAAATTGAGTGGTCCTAACAACGACTTTATCGGGCGAGTGAATACATTCTTTTGTACGTGAGTAATATTAATTTCAGAACTGCATTAAGTAGTTTAATTATGAAGGTGCATTATTGTTGAGAAATAAGTGACAGTCTTAATATAGACAGTACTAGCTGAGCCCGTGACTTCGCTTGCTTAGTACTAAAGGATATTTTTCTCTTCCTCGAAGAGAGTACTTTTTACTGGATAAAATGTACTTTACGTCCTTTTACAGTATCTCTAACAACATGTGCGCAAACAAAGTTGTGTTAGTTTTTCAAATAATGGTTTTATTTTTTAAGTGTTATTTAAGTGTTGTTTAGTGGTATTTTCCGAAGGGACTACAGCTTGGATAATGATATATAGCGGCTATAAGAGTTTCGAATAAATAATAACATTTAGTGTGACGTTTAACTTCATACAATATTCGTGACCCGTATAATAAAGAACATATTTACGGACTATTAAGCTATTACTAACACGGCACATTTGAGTGACGCTCGAGCGTCTGTAGAAAAAATATCGATACAAAATAATATATAGTATCGTTATCGTAGAAGTATTTAATACTAGCTTTTATCTGCGACTTCGTTTGCGTTAATACTGCTTTTATTAAACAAATTAAAAGTTTCACATAAAGGTTATTCGGCAGTTTAGAAGTGAAAGTGTGACAAACAAAATAACTCAATTTCGTAATGATAATATTTGTAAGGATACATTCGTTTATATCTATTTTATCCATCAACAATATCTATGAACATTATAAGAATAAACTTTCGCTTAGAGAAAATTTTTAAATTTTACGCCCTTCAATATATATTTTTTAAAACTCCTCATTGTAGAAGAGGTATAATTATTATTTTTTTTTACTTACGTAGATAATAATTATCTAATTGAAGTAGACAACTTCCACACTATATATCAAACCCTGTATTTTTGATATATGTATTTATTGTAAGGTATACATTTCCACGCAAAAAACTTACTGATAAATCACTTATTTTCTCCGTTCAAGTCCATCTTTACACAACACAGTATTTCAAACTTTTACTTCATCAGACAATATAATTTGTTTATTCAATACCAATATCAAATATATATCAATTCGATATGAGATTGCTCACATCCCTATGAATATATTCCGCTCAATAACAACGCATGTGAAGTTGTAACGTTTTCACGCGTTCCTGTGATTTTAAGATATAATTTTCTATTGTATTATTTTATTGGGCCCGTTAGTTTAACAAATATAATATTAGTTTTTAACCGCTACGCTTGTCAACGCGTGAAAAATCATATCTCGTGCTGAGTTCGATGCCCTGTTTTAAGCATTAAGAGTTTTTTTTATTTATTTGTAAGTTTTACTAATAAATAAATAAATAAATATAGCCAAACATTTTGTGTTTATTTTAGAAACTCCTTCTCATAGTTTATGGCATAGATTGCATTCGTTAAAAAGAGAGAAGGGAAATAGGTTACCGATCCCAAGCTCAATGTCCAATCCTGGGATGAATATGAAGATGACATTTTGTAATGATAACTACATTGATAGTGTGTACGAATGCCACGTCAAGGGACGTGAGATCAAATCCACCTGCAATGTAATTGAGTATTTCGGTGAAGAAAAACGTCTTTTTGAAATGCACGCATGTCTAGCTACCACTCTCCAGTTGAAAATCTGCCTATGCCTATATGTGTGATCCAGCAGCTCCCTGGAAACCCAGCTCCTGTAGCAGGCTTAGCTTAACGTTAGGTAAAATTGTGGCCGTAACGCTGAACTTTAAAAAAATAATCAACTATTACAAACTAAGATGGTGTAAACTTGGGCATAGCCTAGCATCCCATATGTGGATAGAAGATCTAATGAACTCATATAAAATAGTGCTTTATTGTTACTTATACGTAAAACCGACGTGTCAAATTGTATGCATAAGAGAAAGTGCGCGTGAAACTTGAACAATACGACTTGTTAATTTGTACAACAGGTGATGTAAACTAACGACATCAACGCGCGCGTAGTGATTTATCGACTGTGGACATTATAGTCCAGGAGTTGAGCAGTGCCGTGAGCTAAAATGAGACATAGTCTTTAATTTAACGTTAACCATTTCAAATAGGCAAAGTACTGTATACACTTCAAAAATTGTGTACAAAATACTGTATCACTTTCAGGTCTAATTATTGTGGGATATGCTTAAAAATCCCTGAAAATTTGACACCTTAACATACTTACCTTAAATGGTTTGGTTATCGGGAAGAAGAGGTCGGAAAATACTACGACAATACGCAGCCGATGTCCTTCTCCGGTCTAACCTGTCTCTAAACCAAAATTTAGCTATGTACGTGTGACAAAACAGAGTTACTTCCGCATTTATAATATTACAGTTTGAATAATTATAGTTCATATTGTGAGGGAGAAGCGGACAAAAATACGCCATCTTTTATTTATTGCCCCAAACTATATTAAGTGTCCCATCGAGGCATACAATAATTTCCCATACAAAATAGACGTAAACTTTGATACTTTTTTTCTTAAATATTCTACAGCTCCGAGGCAGGTTATGGTATATATAGTAGTGGTCAATGATAGGATTCTAGGAACTCTACAAAAGTGTACTTTGCGCGTAATCGTAACTCTAACTGATAGAGTATACGGATCACCCAATTTTTTTTTATTGAAATTCTCTTGGTTTTGCTCTAATCTCGTAAATAACAAGAAATAAGAAAAAAATTGAACGACAAACTTGTAGGCAATTCAGTTTACTACAAAAATATTCCAGGACACCAAATTGCTAACACCGTATATGGTATATATACTCGTATGTTTCTTATGAACTTCAAAAACTGTATTTTATCACGCAAGTCGTAGTCACAGATAGTTGGTGTTACATAATATAAAAAAAAATTAAATAGTGTTTATTTTTATTAATATATAATCTTATATATAGTGTACTAATATTGTAATAATAAAAAGGTGAAATTTACATGGCACATAAAATACATAATGGAACCTCTCTCCTCGCCGGCTCCTCGTCTATGTTTGACGTCAAATGGCTTTAGATTAACAGCTTTGGTGATTTTGCATTTTCGGTAATGGGACTGTCTGTTACGGTGTGTATATAGGAACGTTTTCGAGTTGTAAACCACCTTTGAATAAGTGTTGGTCGTAAAAACGAAACGCGTTAATATCTCTTCTATACTTAATTGACTCTATTATACTGAAGAAAAGAACGGGTTGGCTTAGAAGTTATTAAGATGTTTGACGAGTGCGGTGTCAGCTGTACTGAAAAATACAATAAACGCTTCGCGCATACAAGACAATTGTTGTCTATGGCAGATATAGGAATAGGTCATAAGGTTATTGGAAATAGATATTTCTACTCTATGCCGGTGGTAATTTAGAATAAGATTTAGTGGAGGTGTATAGGATTTAATGGGTCTTAAATAATTTGAGAACATACATATCGTAACATACATAAATTAAATTAATATCGAAGAGTGTCTGACTGAATTGAGACCAGCATACACTGGATGTAAAACAAGCTATTGTAAAAAGCTTATGCTTATAGCGTATCAAGACCAACTGTATATTCAGTGATCGAGCTGAGTGGTAAAAATTTCGGTCTTTACTTTATAACAGCTATCATGTACATTATATTCACTTTGCAATACTACATTTTATTTATAAGTTCAGCGTAATGTCTACATTCTCATCTGATGGTAATCGACGATGTGGCTTAAGATGGTGAATATGCTAAACCTAGGGTAGGGACTGTCTCTCAAATGCAACTACCAGAACCCAGCTATAGGTATTAGGTGGTAGACTATTAATTATATAATATGATAACTAATGGTAACTATCCAGGCAGGCATTAGAATAAAGCATTGGAGATGACCATGCTAAAAAAAATTTGAAGTGATTATAGCTCAGTGGTATCAGGAACGCCGCGTCATGGTATGTGAATTCGAATCAAGTCACCTATAATGGGCTTGGACTTTCGGTGAAGGAAAACGTCGTGGGGAAACCATATCATAGTGGTAGGGCTTTTTCTAAGTTGAAAATCTGTCGCCAAATACCATTAAGTGTGTTCCAGCAGTTGTACTTGAGAGCCAGTTCCTCTTATAAAAGCCGGCAATGCACCTACGATTCCTATGGTCCATGAGTAGCGGTGATCACTTACCATCAGGATTCACAATTGCTCGTTTGCCTCCTATTCCATAAAAAAATACATAATAAATATCAAAAGATAAACAGTGTAATGGGCAGAAGTTTAATATTTATTTTTGACAAGAATTAAGATTCTTAATTATATAAAAATAGTCAATTAAATAAAAAGGATTATGTTTTTAAAAGTTAAATATTTATTTATATAACTGTTGTACTTTTCATACCCTTTTAAGGTGTTTTTGATTTTTTTAAATAGATTGCAGTTGACTTTGGCCATCCGGTGACTAAATTGTTTATTTAAATGAGGACTTAATGTCTTATTTTTCTTATTTAACAAAAGGTTAGTGTCAACTTAAAATTAATTACGATGACATAATGCTAGAAAAAATCATCGTTTTATGCAAAACCGACTGTCAGTACAGATTTATAATGTAAATTGTTTGAACACGTTCCGGTAAAGTGTGTAACACGGCTTATATATATAATGTTCAGTGTTTTATTAAAAAAGTAACATGAAATTGAAATACTTTATCCCTCGGAATAAATGTAATTAATACTGAATTAATATTCGCAGGGTAGTAGGCCTTTTTTTTTGCTTGCCGGAAATATATACTTTAAGGAAAGATGAATTAAATATACAAACATACGATCACGCCGGAATTGTATGTATGTATAGAATAATATGAGTAATTGAAATCAGATTTCATTATTGTTTTAGATATAACTTGTATTTTAACTGTTCAGAGAAGGCATTTAAACATTAATAAAGACAACTGTGTAAAATAAAATAATAATTTTTCCCGGGACTCTAGATGACAGACTTCCGAATACCTAAGGGCTGTATACTTATATCATGTACTAAATTGACGACGCTATAGTCAATGTAAAATTGGGCAAGCATATTCCTTTCACAGCTTAGATAGCTAGTATGTTCTTTATAATTATTTTTACACATAGGCTAACATATATCGGTTATTTTATTATAGTAGCATTACAGCTGAATTTTACAGATTGTCCAATAACTCAAGCTAAATACAGAGAAAACGCGAACAAAGTCGATCTTATCACCTATACGTTTTCCTTTAAATGTAAAACAATTATATCTGAAGCTAGAACTGGAACTTTAGCGATAATAGCGCTGTGGGTAGTGTGTATAGACACCGCATCAAAAGGTAGTGACTTCAAATCCAACTACAATAGACTTAGCTTCCGATGAATGACGAAGGCATAGGACTGTGGTAGGGCTTTCTCCAATGCCCGTCTGGCTAGCTACCACCCTCAAGTTAAAAATCTCCCACCTTATATCTACAGGTGGGTTCTGGCAGTTGCACTCTCTGGAGCTCTGGCCAGTCCGTACACTGGGATTAGCTTAACCCCATCTTAGACCACGTCTTCACTTAACATCAGGTGAGATTGGGGCCATAATGCTAGACCTATATGTTTATATTTTTTCCAAGCTATATTATCTCTAAATTACTCTTAATTCTTTTTATTGTTAGAGAAATAAATAAACATGTGTTAATGTAAAAAGTGTCTACATATTTCCGTAATGATAGATTTGTGTAATTGGCATGATAGAAGTGATAGGCAATAAATTTCTAATTCGCTGTTGTTTTGAGATTGAAATCGAGGTAGTGCTGTCACTTTACCAGATAAGTAATTATTATTTTTTATTTATCGGTAAGGTTTAGCGTTATGGCTATAATCTCACCTGATCTTTAGTGACGATACGGCCCAAGTTGGCAGACACGCTAAACCTGTGGAGGAACTGGCTCTCAAGTGCAACTGCAGGAACACACCTATTGGTATTTGGCGGCAGATTTTCAATTGAGGGTGGTAGCTAGCCAGTCGGGCATCAGAAAAAGCCCTACGACCATGAAAACAAAATAACTAATCTAGGCGGAGAGGTTCTGTATGGGAATAATATGAATTATATCGTTTTGTAATATGATAATCGAAGCGGATCGCTAATCAGTTGACATTAAGAACTCACTAAGGGTATCAAAATGGAAATAGACGTGACTCGGTTTCGCTTACATCATAAAAATTGTAGATAAGGATCACACACCTGACCTTTGCATATGATAAATGCGGCCGGGCAAGAGGTCACCGTGAAGTTGGGCCACGAGAACTATGAAAAATAATGTAATCTAATACGAATTTTGATACAAAGAAGTTGAAACTGAAATTATAACTTATAATCTGAAATACTAATAAAATTGTAATATTATCATATCTACACAGTAAAATTCCTTATAAATGAAAGGCCGAGTGTATTTTATAAATGATATACAGATAAAACGTATTTTATTTTAAATTTTTGCATTAATTACCTTCTCTCAATTGTCAGTGATGTATTTTGATTGTATAATGATCTCGTACAGTGCAATCAGTCAATTTGCCGTGGTGAAATAAAAAAAAATGCCGTCACGTGACTCCCAGCAGACTTGAAACATTTAAATTGATGTTCGAATTAAAAAAAAAATCCTTTTAAACTAATTTAAACATAATATTACTTTAAAAATATATAAAGCCTTGATATAAGCAGTGTACGTGTCAAGATTGTCAAGTGTACTAAAGTTAGATAGAAATAGTTCGCAGTTCACTCGCATAAGGTACGGAGTGTAAAGTATCGTGTGCCGACACACAATAGCGTCATGCTGTTTGTTTTATATGGGTCGGTTGGGTCAATTTTACTGCCTAACCACTTAATAAATATTCCAAACCAGAAAAACGTCTTTGTACAGACCAAATAGATAAACTGATTTTGAAACATTTCAACAAGTAACGTTTATGTGATCGCTATAATTTATTATGAAAATCTTAACATCTAGTATTTCGCCACGCCTACTTCGTGGCCCCACCGCATAATCTTAAATCTAGAAAACAATATCAGTATCGATGGGAGGGCGGCGCAGCTCCGCCCTACATGAATAAATATTTAATTAAACTTATGGGAGAGCACGGTTTTGTGTTTTAATATTTGTATAATGTATTTTATTCGAACGTGAGTAATTTCAAAACCGCCTAAAAGTATTCGATTCGTTATAAGATATCTCGTCGTGGATATTGAAATGCGATAGATGTCCACGTACACTCTGAGAGATATAACAAATAAATCGGTTTTGACTGAATATAGAAAAACAATCACATTTTAGAAGTATTATGTTGACGACAAATCGCTAAAACGTCGGGATAAATCACTTGAATTGATTTAACATTTTGGGCGTACAATAATAGACTCATAATTTTTTTTAAATGTTTATTGGTATCTCTGAATATCGTTATAAAAAAAACAATCCTTTAAGTATCACTGAATAGAATTTCGCACTCACGATCTTGAGTTATATTTGGAATGAATTTTAAATCTATTATCCACCTTAATGAAAGTTGTATTATTAAAATAAACTTTCAATTCACATATTATCACAGAAAGCGAGAGCTTTAGAGCCCTTTTAAAGAAACTGTGCGTACGTAAGAAGGTGAGATTTGGCATAGTCAAGGTTTATACCCAGAAATGCAGAAATCTAAAATTTACATTAGTATTACGTATATTTAAATAAAATTGAAACAATAAATAAATAAAATTAACAAATAAATACTACGAGTTATTATCTCCAGAATATTTATTCTGAATTGGGATGTTATTTTTTTTTTCTAACTGACTTACGCTGTTAGCCCCAAGGGCTTTGACAGCTTCACCGAACTTTTTGGGGCAAGTGCTGAGGACACTCAGCCCCGTGGCTGCCGACACAAGGGAGCCAGGGTGGTTGAAGCTCGGCTTGGGCTGCTGCCGGTAAATGAAAAGGATTTATGATCCTGACTAACCAACAGGTCCTGTCTTACTAATTTAGTGATCCTAACAACGACCTTATCAGGTAAGCAGCTCAAGGGCCGCGAGTGTAGTCCCTTACAGAACTGTGTACTCAACGTGTGAGTGTGCACGAATGGTATGCGGTGTGATGGTGTACTCTCAGTGATGTAGAGTGTCACTGTATCGCGCGAGCAGAGACACTCGAGGGCTCCTATTCGGAGGATCGAACCTACTGTATTGGAATGGCTACGTGGTCAATTTAAATCTCTTTATAATCTTCTAAAAGATTTAAGTCTGTCTGGATCTGCAGTAAGTACTAGAACGTGCTTCTAAAGCTGCGCTAGCAGGCTCTTTAAATTTGGCTGGGTAGGGAGAGAAACGCGAGTTGTGAAGGTGAGTGTTGACGCGCGTCGAAAAGAGGCCGCATAAACCCACATCCGTGTCACTAGTCCCGGAAACTGCTCGGAGTTTCTCTGCCACACGATATCCCCGGCACACGCACTGTGAATCCATGGTTTATTAAGAAGTTTGACTCTCTCTTTATTTCGTATATTCCAATGTAACGTTCTGTATATTCGGTATGTTCTATGTCACGTTAGTTTCGTAACATAGAAATTTTCGTCAAAAAGTAAAAAATGTTTCGTCAGAAAATCACATTGTTTTTTATATGTACCTGTAACAAATAATATACTTTACAATTTTATAAATTGTCGTCGAATTTCGATTACTAGTATCTATTAAAACCAAATCAATTTATCATAAATTTTAAAAGAATTCCAGTTATTACTAAATATGAGGCATTAGACAAATTTGATTAAAATTTCTTCTGTAGTTTAAGAATGAACAACGATTAAGCATATATATATATATGAAAATAATTTCAATAAAATGAAATGGCGTTACAAAATTGATTACACATTAGTTAGAAATGTAATTGTAATATACAATTCCACGTCTCCATATTCCATTAGCTGTTAATAGTACCACTCCTGTGTTTCACACAATATCCGGACGTAGCGGGTTCGAATCTCAGGCGAGGCGGGCGGCGGATCGTAATTAACACACGCCCACATGCGCTCAAGCGAAGTTACTATACATCCAATATTCTGTTTGAATTTATACGGGCGGAAATATACGGTTTTTGATTTCACTGTGTTGCATCTTCAATTATTATGAAGAGGTTTATAATGATTATTATAAATTCGTTTCTGTGAACGCATTATTCGACATTTTAAGATTTATTGTTGGACCACAATTTCACATGATGTTTTTTTTTTAATAGTTTATAGGTTTTGGCGTTATGGCTACAATCTCAGGTAATATTAAATGAGGATGTGGCTAAAGCTGGTTAACACGCTAAACCTGTGGAGGGACTGGCTCTCAGGTGCTACTGCCCGAACACACCTATAGGAATTTGCAGCAGATTTTCTGCTTGAGAGTGGTAGCTAGCCAGGGGGTATTAGAAAAAGCCCTACCATCAAACACAATACGTGCATTTCAACTAACGTACTTTGAGGCAGCGTCCGTAGACGCACAGTTCTATCGTCACTTAATTATAAGTGACGATATGATCCAAGCTGGTGGATAGGCTGGCTAGTAGAGTATCAAAATAGCAACTATCGAAACACACCTATACGTATTGAATGCTTGACTAAAATAAGTGTAAATGCTGTCCCCAACATGAGGGTTGAAAATGTCTCTATATTTCCTCTTTAGTGGATGGTTTGTTGGTGCCTGAAACTCGATGAGTCAACACACGTCCTTCTCACCTTAATTTGTGCTTCGGTCGTTGACGCCTTGCGAAGAAAAAGTTAGTGTTTTGTTTTTAATACTTAAAGTTTAGCGTTAAGGCCATAATCTCACCTGATCTTAAGTGACAATACGGCTCAAGGTGGTAGACACGCTAAACCTGTGGCGGAACTGGCTCTCAAATGCAGCTGCCGGAACACACCTATTGGTATTTGGCAGCAGGTTTACAACTAGAGGGTGATAGCTAGCCAAGCGAGCATTTGAAAAAGCCCTACCACCGTGCTATGGTTTCCTCACGATGTTTTGCTTCACCGAAAGCTCAAGCTCATTGTAGGTGCTTGGATTCGAACTGACGTCTCATGACGCGAAGTCGTACACACCACCACTGAGCTGTCATCGCTTCAAAAGATGATAGAACATGATAGAAGTTTGAAATAAATAATTTACTTTGCGTTGAATAAATACATTGATTCGACAGAGTATTTGATTGTTATGTTTTACGTTTGCAGGGATAGCCTGTAGAATCAATTACGGAAGCGGAAACATGACTAGGTTAGGTCCTATATACATAATTACATGTCCGATTTGGTCCCGACCACCGGACCCTAGGCGATAGGTATTTGTCTAGAAGTAGCGGTAACTTTACCGTGCCATATGTTATAAAAAATACGAATATAATCCTAATTATAACTAAGCGAAACAGACGAGTTAATTTATCTAACTTTGTTTACAAGAAATATTGCGAGTTCTAAGAAATTATGAAATATGAATTAGTTGCCTGTCAAGTTTATTGGCATTCAGTGTCATAGTGTATGAGAGGTATTGCACAGAAACTTTACTGTTGTCTATGTAAACGTTGCTTCTTTGAACTAAGACAATTCTCCATTAGACGACCATCAACTTTCTAATAGGGTACAGCGCTTCTAGTGCAAAATAGAAGTCATTGTCTTTGAAAGTTTATGTAACTACTAAGTTTGCCCAACAACTAAAATAGTATTTCATTGATTGGTGTTTTTTTTTAATATGTGGAACCTTCATTATTTTTAATCATAGAAAATGTGAAAATTGTAAAACAAACCACTGAAGCGATCATAGCTCAGTGGTAGCGTTTACGGATGTCACGTATAAGCAAATCAATTCGAATCTCTACAGTGAATTACTTTTTTGATTAAGGACAACATCACGATTAAACCATAGCATGGTGGTAGAGTTTTTTCTCATATACTATACATATTATATACTACTCATACATATACCTATAGATGTGTTCCGGCAGTTGCATTGGACAGCCAGCCCTTCCACAGGCTTAGTGTGACCACCATCTCGGACCTCATCGTCACTTAACATCAGATGAGATAGTAACCACAACGTTAAATCAATAAATAAAAAACAAAAAAAATCTAGATAAAATATAAATGGTAACTTTAACAAACATATTTTATTATCGTAATACGTAAATATTAAATAAAAGGTAATTATTGGAACGATGCACTCCTTATCAGGTAGTAATTTTGGTAGACCAGGACTGGAGCCGAGTAAACACGATTCTACGTCACCGACCCGAGCATGATGATTTACTTTTCGTTCACTATTTCTGTTTCTGTGGTTATTCGCAACAAACGCTTACATTGCATGACTATACACTGACTAAATCTGTTCCATAAAAAAAAGTAAATTATTTATATACTTTTCATTATAAACAATCAATTGAAGATAGCTCAGTGGTAGCGTGTAGGAACGCCACGTCAAGGAATGTGAGTTCGAATTCAACCACCTACAATGAGCTTGAGCTTTCTGTGAAGGAAAACATCGTAAGGAAACCATAGCATGGTGGTAGGGATTTTCCTAATTCCCGTCTGGCTAGCTAGTACCATCAAGTTGAAAATTGTCACCAAACGCCAATAGTTGTTCCGGCAACTGCACTTGAGAGCCAGTTCCTCCACAGGTTTAGCGTGTGTACCAACATAGGCCGTATCGTCACTTAAGACCAGGAGAGTCTATGGCCATAACGCTAAACCTTAACTATATATATTATTATATATCTTTAAAATAAATATACTAATTGTTTTCTTTATTAGTTAATTCATACATGCGAAAGTAGAGCGGCTTGCGAGATTTCTATTACCCAGAGAAACAAAAGCATATCAACTATATTTATATTATAATAAGTTCTATAGTTTTAGGTCTATGTATGGAGTAATTCGTGCGCACGCGTCTCTGCTACTGTGCGAGCGCACAATCTATTCTCGACCGCAACACTGATTTGCGTAAATAAAACAAGACCGGATTACAGTCGGCGCCGGTATAATGGAATAGTGTTGGGCTACACTCGTCGATTATATATCGATACGCGAAAGAACGAAAAACAGAGAAATTATGAAGTGAACATTTTTATAGCTCTTATCTGCAGCCTTTTTGCGTGGTACTCGTTTGGGTAAAGGCTCGAGACGACTAAGGAAACGAGAGTATGGATTTTCGCTTTTGGCACGTTGTTTCATCGTGCACTGTATTTTTTTTTGTTGAATAAAAAATATGATGGCCAAAGTGTAGGTAAAATCTAGTAAATATATATACCCTATATAGTATGCATTCACTCATACTAAGGAGTTGAGAGAAGTGATATAGGGCGCATAACAGTACGAGCGTCGTGCCGTTTGCCGTCATGGCTAGAGAATTGATTTACCAGCCAAAAGGCAGCCACAGATGTTTCCCACAAAAAAAATACTATTAAATAATAACCGGTGACACCACGTTTGTTCGCGGGTTTCCTGTAATAAACTTATCGGGAAATTTATCATCTAGAGTATTGAAGAAAATTAGGCTTGAGCTGAAGCGATGATAGCTCAGTGGTAGTGTGTACGACTTCGCGTCAAGGGACGTGAGTTCGAATCCAAGCACCTACAATGAGCTTGAGCTTTCGATGAAGGAAAACATCGTGAGGAAACCATAGCATGGTGGTAGGGCTTTTTCTAATGCCCGCCTGTGTAGCTACCACCCTCAAGTTGTAAACCTGTTGCCAAATACCAATAGGTGTGTTCCGGCAGATGCACTTGAAAGCTAGTTCCTTCACAGGTTTAACGTGTCCACCAACTTGGGCCGTATCGTCACTTAAGATCAGATGAGATTATGGCCATAATGCTAAACCTTAAGTATAAAAAAAAAGTCTTTTATTTAATAGCGGTCGGCAACGCACCTGTGATTGCACATACCACGTTACCATCAGTTGACCCGCTTACTCGCTTACCCCCTATTCCATAAAGAAAACGGTTGTCTTTAACACCAAATAAATTCCTTAACTGGTCTGTTAAAACATAAACATTTACATTTAAAACAATAACGAAATCTGTTTTCAATTAGTCATTTATTTATATGCATATATAAAGTTCCAGTGTGTATGCTTGTATTTTTGAGGTCATCTAAATCGTATTTAGCTTTCGTAAGAATTGGAAGGCAACTTGGTTATCGACTGTAAATTTGTTTTTAATTTTGTGTCTATCATAAGGGAATGTATACTTACCGGGGCCGCTAGTATGCTAATTAGGGATATTTAACTACTAAGTATTATAAAATTTCTTAAAGAATTGCACTTAAAATTGTTTACATCGTTGCATATGAAACAAAGATATTGAAGCTATAAAGAGGCCTGTCGATAAGTTTTAAAATAAACATCGACATATATTCGAATTATCGATTAAAATATATATCGTATCCCATCACTGCCGGACAAGGAGAGATCCTCAAAGTAATCATTCGTCTACTTGACTAAACTGAATTATATATACTCCTTTTTTTTCTTATTATTTAATAATCCCGGTAACAATTGAAGAGAGACCGGGCCGCCGTACGCGTCGGCTTCTGTAACGATTTCTGCCCCGAGCTCATTGGAATCATGATTGTGAGATACGGTTTGTGAGTAAAGTTTATATTATTGGCCGCGTATAAATTAATGTTTGCAAAATTTCCGAACGAGTAAGATCTTTAGGTGCGTTTTGCGATTTCAGACATTCAGGCGACACCGTAATCTGTGGCCCGGTTGTGTTTGTGTTTGGCGCTTGGGGGTGCCGTTTGACGCTTCGAAAACGCGAACGGTAACGGAGTGTCGATGCCGGAAGAACTCATCGTATTTCCCCCCTTTACGGTTGGTAAGTACGTTATTGTGAACTTGCAAGTGACCATGAGAGGTTTGCATTGGTTTTAGCTTATTTAGTGCTGCACCAGTTACGTGCGCTAGGCTCTGAACGTTGGTTAAGGTTTAGCATTATGGCCGTAATCACACCTGATCCTAAGTGACGATACGGCCCAAGTTGGTGGATAAGCTAAACCTCTGAAAGGACTGGCTCTCAAATGCAACTGCCTGAACACACCTATTGGTGTTTTGCGGTAGATATTCAACTTCAGGGTGGTTGCTAACCACCATGCTATTGTTTCCTCACGATGTTTTACTACACTGAAAGTTCAAGCTCATTCTAGGTGGATTCGAAATCACATCCCTTGACGCGGGATCTGTAAACACTACCACTGATCTATCACCGCTTTATTCTTCGCTTCTTTCGGTATATTTTTAACACGTCCAATTTATTGGTAATCTTTATTATTATGATTAATTAGAGTTTGACCGCAATCCAATTTATTGTTGCGGCTTAAGCGAAAAACGTCCAAAAAGTTTAACTAACAACAATGCAGGGCAAGGTTCTTAGAGATAGATGTAAACCTTGACATATTTATGCTGCAACTGGTTATACACTCGTGAATTCGAATCACTTCTTGTGAAATTTTACAACCTACTTCCCAATTATTATTTTTTTACAGTAGTCTAATTAGATATAACGTATGCAATCTACTACATTATTATTATTAAACATTATTTATACTTTTCATAAACCCTTGGAGGCTCAATCGGGATGTTATAGTGTACGAATAATTCAATTTTTCTCGTTTTCCTGCATCGTATCCGCAAATGTTTCCTAGGAAAATCATTTCGTGTCGTTAGCACGCCGGACGTATCAGGTATAAACGTTCAGGGAGGCTGTTTTCATTGATTGATCCCGGGTATTAATTATTAGATAACTTTAACTTTTATCCATTCCCCCTTAGAAACCTTTGAGTTTTATGTGAGAAAAAGTATCTCACATGTGTATCTGTAATATTAGCATTATGTCAAAAATATAAATTTGCAAAATGGTTTCAATGTATGTTTTTTGATATTTGCTATAGTGAAAAGAAAAAAGTGGAATGTCATTCCATACATTTTTTATTTGTACTTAAGGTTTAGCGTTATGGCGATATTCTCACCTTATCTTAAGTGACGATACGGTCCAAGTCGGTTGACACGCTTGGATAGCAAAAAGGCTACCAGATAGAAAGACAAGACAGAAATTCAAAACAAAATAATTGTAACTAACATAATTAGTACCTACAGACTAATAATAATTAAAAAAACGTGGCTGACGTGTTCCGACAGTTTTAAGTAGTCATTTATTTCGATATTAATTGTTTCTGGATATGGTTCTTTCCTTTCTATTAGTACTATATGGTATTAACGTTATAGCTACAATCTCACTTGATGTTAAGGGACGATGTGGCCCATTGTTGTGTGCACGTTAATCCTAGTAGAGGGATTGGCTCTCAAGCACAACTGCCACGATTTTTTCCTTCACTGAAAGCTTAGCCTCATTGCAGCCATCGAACTCCCGTCCTGCGACGCGCAGTCCGACCTCATAACCAACCGAGCCATCAGCACTTCTAGAACGCGGTGCTTCTTGAAGCGGTGATAGCTCAATGTTAGTGTGTACGACTTCGGGTTAAAGGTCATGAGCTCGAATCCAAGCACCTACAATGAGCTTCAGCTTTCGGTCATGGAAAACATCGTGAGGAAACCATAGCATATTGATAGGACTTTTTCTAATGCCCGCCTGGCTACTACCACCCTCAAGCTGTAAACCTGCAGCCAAATACCAATAGGTGTGTTCCGGCAGTGACACTATGGCCATAACTCTAAACTTTAAGTATAAAAAAAAACTAGGTTTCTACTAAAACGAGGTCCTAATAAACACAACGCAGATGAACGCAAAATCGCTTTCATCGCATCGAACAACATCGTCGATTAACGTGCTGTCATTTTAAATAATAAATACACGTATGCACGTATCGGGAACGAACGAAATAATGAATATGTATATCCAATAGCATATCGTTACATTCGACAGCAAGTTAACCTTTTCTCGGTCACACACGATCGTGACAAATCACCGCCTTCAAAGTAACCAGAGCATTCGGACTCCGTCAATTATAAACCCTGATTTATATGTGAAGATTATTCATCGCCCGTAGCTTTTCGCGATGTGATTATCGAAAGTACGCTATTCGAAACGAGACGCGCTTTTGAATGTTTTAATGAGGGCTCGTTATATTCGTGCGTTAATTATTCGGTCACTAATTTGTTATAAGATTAGGTCTAGTGTTAAATACCACGTCGCACAGTACAATCTTGCCTCGCCTGCCATGGCATAGTATAAACGAAAGTGAGTTTCTCAGATCCCGAATTAGATCAGTTAGTTTCTATCTTATTATTTTCAATTCGCGTCTTTACGGTCACTCTTCTTTTTTGTAGCTAACACCGCGTGCGGTTTTCTCCTACGCGATTCGGTAACAGCCCAAGCCGAGGTTCGGTCACTAGTGACACCCTTGTGCAAGTTGCCTGTAAAAGCCTCTCAGGCTAACAGTGTAGGTCCCGTCCAAAAAAAAACTACATACCACGTTTACTGCATATGAATATGGAAACTTAATAATAGTACATTCTTTGAATTAATGAGGATGAGGGTAGTTGCTAACACAGATTACTGTATAAGTGCGATGCGCGCGCGGTTACAGGCTCAGTTCAGTTATAGCGACACTCGCGTCAAGTTCAGTTGAGTTAAGAACGTTCTACAGTACGGAAGTTTTTTTTTTCGTTTTATACTAAAGTTTTAGCGTTACAGCCATACTCTCACCTGATCTTAAGTAACGATACGGCCCAAGTTGGTAGACACGTTAAGCCTGTGGAGGAACTGGCTCTCAAGTACAGTTGTCGGAACACACCTAGTGGTATTTGGCGGCAGGCTTACAACGAGGCTTTTTCCTTCACGAAGTCGTACACGCTACTACTGAGCTATCATCGCTTCATGTAGTGAACGGAAGTTCTGCTGTAAAACATAACGATTTCGGAACGTGACTCTTGAGTATGATTCTACGTAACCTCCACGGTCTGGAACACTAGTTCAACAGTGATTTAAATGTGTAGAAATCAGTCATAGTGTCGCATAAAATAACGTAATATATATCCAACTAAAAACATGTAACGCCGTGATGCGTTGCCGATAATGATAATCAATAAAAGTTGTACTCACATCCAAAAAAGCTCATTATAAGGAAATTGTTGTTATGAGTCATTATCAAATTTAAATTTTCCGAAAAGAAAACAAAAAAAGCTTTATAAAACTTAATCTTTAGACGGAATCGATTTTAGAATCTACTCTATTTTTATTAAAGAAATATACATAATTTTTTTTCCATAGAAGGTGCATAAATCGATTTCTGTTCGAAAATTACTTGAACTTATATTTTCACTAAGTAAGGTCTATTAGTACGCAATCACTTTTGACGAGTATATTTTCAAATGTAATGGGACCGCCCGTGGTTCGAACATTACGTCTTGTCTTATTTATACCTTTGGAACATCTCAACACGTTTGTATTGAGAGAAAAAAAAAACATAACAAAGTTACGTGTACATTAATTTATAACTACGTGGTCCGTAGATATCATCTCAGTATGATTTTTCTAGTAATTTTGTAATTAGATTAATCGGAACAGGAATAATTTTATAACTATAATAATTATATTAGCTACATTTTTATAACTTTTCATGTTACGGAATCTGTCGACGTAATATTCACATATATAGAGTCAATTAAAAATTGAGAAAAAGAATTTAATTTAAAAATATTTGAAAATTGGCGGCACACATGTGAAGAGTCAATAACATTACAATAATATTAAAATATTATCATAATATACATTTATTTATTTATTTCATACTATATGTATAGTACAATGGCATTCCTATAATATTTTTTCTATAAATTGAAGCGATGATAGCTCAGTGGTAGCGAGTAGGAACGCCGCCTCATGGCACACGAGTTCGAATCCAATCAACTACAATAGCTTGAGCTTTCGGCGAAGGGAAACTTCGTGAGGAAACCACAGCTTGGTGGTAGGGCTTTTTGTAATACCCACCTGGCTAGCTACCACCTTCAAGTTGAAAATCTGCACCTAAATAACATTAGGTGTGTTCCGGCAGTGGCACTTGAGAGCCAGTACCTCCTATAAAGGCCAACAACGTACCTGCATTCCTCTGGTATTGTAGGTGCCCTTGGGTGGCAGTGACACGCTTGCTCGTTTGCCTCTTATGCCATAAAAATTGACTGCTAAGTTACACGAATCTTACGGTGTTTCACGTCAAAAAAAATAAATATAATCTTATGTTGTCTTAGTAGATTTTTCATAGTGGAAGTTACAAGAAAGGGGCGTGTAGAATCACTTTTCACTGTACGGGCAGTATAATTATACTACACCCATACAGATAGTCATTTCGATTCGATTATTTTAAGGTAGGGTAATTAAGGCGAATATGTATATAGAAATAACAGGATATGCCGAGTAATTTAAAAGGTTCATCGGATAAATCTGTTATGAGAATTATATACGAACTTCTTAGCAAATCACTGATTTCACCGTAAGGGTGCCGGGTATATCGACAATCCTAATAATTGTAGCTGAGAGGATAATAAGAGACAGTGTCCGAGACTTGCGACACGGATGTAGGTTTAAGGCGGCCTCCTTTCGATGATCAGCAACACTCACCTTCAGCGCTCGTGTTTCTCTCAGCCCAGTATAAATCATTCTTGGTAATGATTGACAGCATACACAGCAAAAGAGTATCAATAATAGAGAAATATAAATCTTACATCCTTTCGGTAATGTTCCAGCTACATGCAATAAACCCGCCTCAAGTGCTTCGCTTTGACTGAGCCCAGAGTTAGCTTTATACTAATCAGTGTTATAAACTACCTTCATATAACTATATTCTACCATAAATCACCTACCATTTAACCATATCCATATATAGTTTTAAATTATAATCACCGTGTAAATGTTCCTTGATATAGGGATTAACAATATTGTATTGTGAATAGAATCTTCATGCCTG
The DNA here is from genome assembly GCA_039707435.1 of Actias luna. Classification (NCBI taxonomy): domain Eukaryota; kingdom Metazoa; phylum Arthropoda; class Insecta; order Lepidoptera; family Saturniidae; genus Actias; species Actias luna. Next base: position 16,387,178 of record JAZHAC010000008.1, on the reverse strand, counting down.
TTCCCTTATTATGTGTACTATTCTGAAATCACAAGACGTATACTAACGAAATTTCACACAGTGATAGATAATATTATAGATTAACATACACATATAGATTTACGAAGAAATTTGTCTAGTACAATAGTAATGAATATGATTGAGCTTCGATAAGTTTATATGAAAAATCAGCAGCTAAATCACGAGCGTTTTTATGCTGTAATAATTATGCCATTATAGAAATCGCACATAAGTCGCTTAGAGTCTTATGTCGTCGCTACGAGCTCGACTATAAACATTTCGATAGTTGACGTTAAATATACTGGACCAATAAAAAACATAACAAGTGTAAGAACCGGAAGTAGTGAAACGCGATAGGACTATATAAGAATTTTAATACATTAGAAAAATATAATACATTTTACTGTTATTTGCTTGCTGGTTTTGTTCGACCACAATCACTATTAGAAGTTAAAAAATCTGGTGTAGGTATGAAAAAAGAAAACCTATTGCTTTGTATAAATTGCCAACAGCAATTAGGAATAAAAAAATCGATTGAAAAAAACCTGTCAAAAATATAACGAAGTATTTTTCTATTCCTATTTATGTATAACTGCGTCATTTAATTATGACGTGGCAATTGTTGAAGGTTGAAAATAACCCTCAACTCATACAGTTAGTTTTTGGTAGACTCAAACGGATATGCCTCGTGAGGCCGGGTACATTCCACTTATCTGAGAGACATGCAATGAAAATAAGAAATAAAATAAAATAAAATCTTTTACAAATAACACTGTAATTAGAACGCAGCCGTAAGCGTATTTCTGTTTGTAAAATTAAATATTTGGTTGCTTACGAAATACGGATAATTATCTTGTTGGCGAAACTTTTTTTTTTTGTTTGTTCGAAATTTCCCGAACGCAGTTCGCATCGCTCTTAATTCGTTAACCACAGAGTTCACGTTTGATTAATTCAGAACTATCGGTGTAGTCGTTCTATGTTCAGTATTCTAGTTCGTATGTCTATAGGTTTAAGGTTTCGTTTTTCTGTCCACACTCGAACGCAGGACCGAAAGACCGAAGTCGCTGTTTCCGCGGCGCCATTTTCTCTCGTGAACAGCAAATGTAACGGTTTTGCCGAATTTCCGATGATTGCTTAATTGTTTTCTTCAACTTATACTGTGTAATTTCTTTTTAATTTTGACATGTGAAATTGTATATTTAAAATATCCTATTTAAGTACACTTAAAAATATTATAACGTCCATACATTGTATTATATACTTGTATATATTTCACGACTTGGTAACATGAACGTATGTTCCATCATTCATTTCTTATTCGAGGGTGTTTTAGTAAGATTACAGTTTTTTTATCGCAGCCCCACGGAATGAATATATTCAAACTTTAAGCCAAAAATAATGGTAACAACCCGATAATCTAAAATTAACTGTCATAATACTTTTATACGAACTCATGCTTTTATTGTTTTAAAATGGTAATAAAAATTGTGCAGTTCATCTGATGGTGAGTGGATAACGACGCTTCTAATACCAACTTGTTCTAAACGCGTTTTGAAGACCCAACCTGTTTACTTCCTTTTACAAGAACTATACCGGAACACTATACCGGAACACGAAGGCTCATACTAAACCTTTATTTTTCGGCTGTCTTAATCCGAGGGTGGTTGCTAACCAGTCGGGCGATGACCCTACCACCAAACTGGGTTGTATGGTTAACCGTCATGACCAAAACCAGATTGCTGGCAGAAAGTCAGTTGGCATATATCTACTCGCTGAATAACAGTCAAGATTGGAACAGGATTCGACGAATTACTAATTTCACAATGGTTGTCAGTATTTTTGAATCATACTGTGCTTATAACATCATATATATTAATAGTAAGGGCTCAGTTTATTTATCCCCTATTTTGGATGGGAATAAAACAAAAGGGAATTAAAATCTATGAATAGGTTATCTAGCCAAGGTTTTGCTCGATGAACTCGAGGATGTAAAGGGCTTTAATAGAAATACCGGGTTCTGCGGGCTCTTTACAATTAGACCTCCCTATTTGTATTTTTAATTGCTCAGCTCAGAGCTTCCAATTTATGCATCTCCAATGGCGGCATTTCGCTCGGTTACCGCGTATTGTCTACCTTTGCATTGAAATAAATCGCGGATATCCTTAGGAGCAGATCGGTTTTAGTTTGTCGGTTAATATTTTTGTCATACCGTGGAGCTGTGGAACCATCTTCCGGTCAGCGTGTTCCAACCCTCCTATGACATAGGGTCCACCAAAAGAGGCGTGAAAAGGTATCTAAGCAGGTCAGCATGACAGCGGTGACTGATTGTGAATTTTGGATCATTGTCAGTCACCGCTGTTCTGGATTGTACTGTACTTAAGACCAGGTGCAGTACAGTCACTATGCTGCGCATAATAATAATAAAAAAAAACAGTAAACTGTAGTTTGTTATCATATTTGGTGATCTTTAAACATTTGGTTAGTACTGTGCCCACCATGAACGTATTTACGTTCTCGCACGATTATATAAATATACCTAGATAGATCAAAATATGACGATAGGAACTGGAAGCGAGCGGAAACCAGCCCCAGGTCTTTGGCCAATGACCTGATATACTCGAGTCACCATAATCTTTCCTAGAAGGAATTTTGGAGAACCATGAGAGTCCTACATATCACTCTGGTAGCCTGTTGAAGTAAGGGAGATTAATAAGTTAACAGGAATATACACATATATTTTTGAAGCGATGATAGCTCAGGGGTACTGTGTACGGACTCCGCGCAAACGGACGCGAGCTCCAATCCATCTACAATGAGCCGGAGCTTTCGTTGAAGGAAAACATCGTGAGTAAAACATAGCGTGGTGGTAGGGATTTTTCCAGAAGTATTTTTCCTATGAAGTTTAATAATGCTGCCAAATACGAATAGGTGTGTTCCGGCAGTTGCACTTGAGGGTGAGTCTCTCTACAGATTTAACATGTTTACCAACTTGGACCGTATCGTTACTGAAGATCATGTGAGATTATGGCAATAACGCAAAACCGTAACTATAAAAAAATCTAGAAATATAACTTATATTTTATTTTACTTTATATTTATTAAAGAGGTTTATTGTTATTAATTAAAAAAAAACCTGGACGACAGTTATTGTTTTCCACTTTTTTTTTTTTTTTAATTTTGTAAATCCCTAATTACATTAGTAAGTAGGCATATTAAAAGAAACACACTAATTTATATCTATCACACCAGATACCAACTCTAACGTATCTCAGTTCTACTAGAACCATCTTCGGATATCCAATGTAAAATGAGACTTAATCTATTATCGTGAAAGTTTAAATTATTATATTTCCGTACAGAAAAAATTGAAACACAGCCAGTGCCATGAGAAGAGGCTTCACAGGGACCAGGACAAATCGCTAATTTACATATAACAAATACTGGAGTCACGTTTAAAGAAAAATCTACTATTGCGTTATGTTTTTTGAATAGTTTATACCTTCTCCAGAAGAAGGTTTCGCTTCTACATCGAAGAAACTTAAAATACACACGGTCCACCATTATTATTATGCTTGCATACATTTAAGAACATATAATGAAACATAACATATATTTCATGACGAATCGAATACTTCTGAACATTTTATTTTATAGTTGAGATTTAGCGATATTGCCATAATCTCACCTGATCTTAAGTGAAGATACGGCCCAAGTTAATAGACACGCTAAACCTGTGGAGGAAGGAAAAGAGGTGATTTGTTGTTTTTTCTGATTCATTAATAATTACGGAGTTTTTATTTCTTCTTAACAAAATGCTTTTTTCTTTTAAAGTAATTGACTTTATTTAAATTGATTAATAATTGAGTTAATGGGAAATTATTTATACTGGTGGCTGCCCAGTGGTCGAAATTCACACCTATTTTAATATGCATAGTTAAAATAGATATATTAGCATTCTGCATTCCTTCTTTATAGAAACTTAATTGTGTGAATTTTCATACTCCTCCGTCCGCGCATTTTTTACAAAAAGGCCACAAAATTTTTGATTCAGGTATAAGTATATAGACTTTAATGTACCTATCGAAAAAAAAAAAATAACATTACGATATTAAAATTTATTATATTTTTTTATTTCACAACAACCTCTTTTCTCAAAGTGTTTATATTTCGATCAAAAAAATGTTCAATTCAATTTCATCAATTAATCGAAAAATGTCTCCCAAAATGAATGAAATGAACTTTTATTTCATAAAACAGCAATCCAGAATTTTTTGAAATAAAAAAAAAAGCTATGCAAAATAAAAATTAAGAAATGAGGAAATAAATGTGTGTCCAACACAGGGCCTGCGTTAACTCATTAAGCATAATTGTAGGTGATTGGATTCGAACTCACGTCCCTTGACGCAAAATCGTAGACACTCCACTGAGTTATCACCACTGCATTGTATGATCCGACTCGAAATGAAGCCAAACGTTTAAAATAACTGCAAATATATCAATTAAGTCGGTGGAACTCAGTACAATTTTTAGTGCAATATCGTATGCTAGTTCCTTGGACTATAAGAAATAAGTAATTTTTACAGATAGTAAAAGTACGTTACAACATTGGGCTCGTCGCGCCTCCGGAAATAGAGACTTATGCTATATCACGTGAAGTTCTGAATTTGAAAGAAAAAGGGCTGGCCCTAAGTTACAATGGATTCCGTCACACATTGAAATGAAAAGCAATGCGAAAATCAGGCCAACTAACAAAACAGTCTATTTTAAAAGGTACTAATATAAACAGACCAAATCACACAGAACTCTTTACGAAATGTAAATACAAACTGGAAGAATATTTTGAAGATCGGTCTAAAGATATTTGGTGTAAAACATTACAAAGCGAGACGCCTCTAAAGAGATCTGTAGTTGTTACTGAGAATAGAGTAAGTTCTGGACACATGCCTCTCAACAAATTTGCATTTCTTATGAGGCAAAGTGTCTCTCCCAGCCCCATAACGTGTGGATCTATAAAAGACTTGCAACACATATTGAGGGAATGTGAATGGAACTGAACTCAACGGACAGCTATCATAAAATTTCTAGGACTGAATCTAATAGACCAGAGCATGTCTCATGGAATCTTGGCTGCACCTGCAGGTGATGAGGCCAAGTTTTTATGGAATTCTGTGATTAGTTCTAAGTAGTTTTTGGACATATTCGACTTTATTGAAATGAAACTAATTTAAACGGATTTTATCGCGGTTATTTATTAATTTTGATCCCGACGTTTCGAAAGCTTTTCAGCCTTCGTGGTCACGCGGCGGACTGAAAAGCTTTCGAAACGTCAGGATCAAAATTAATAAATAACCCCGATAAAATCCGTTAAATAGTTTTATTTCAATGAATAATATTCGCGTAAACATAAGAAATCATTATGTTCGACTGTAATTATATTTCGCACATACTTTAAGTTCAGGGTACTGGCATGTCGCTTTTGGACCGTAGTCCGTAATAATGAAGAAAGATAAAAAAAAGTATTAACGCAAGCCGCAAGCAGAAGTTAGTAAGTCAGTAAATAATACAGTATCAGATGTTACGTCACGTGAAACTTTCATATGCCCGATGGTAAAACCGACCGGTCGATTCTAAAATAATTTTCGCGTTTATGGACATGTAAATTTTCGAGTTCGCATCTAAATGAAGCCATAGCTCTCTTGGATAGCTTTATGCGTTAATTGCTGCGCGCAGATGGGACCTGTTATTACTTTTAGCACCACACGCATAGTGTTCAGTACGAGAAGTGACTAAAATAATATTTACTTTTTTAACTGACTATAATTAGAAAAACTTAGAAAAATACTATACCGAAGAACGAAATAACATAGCATGAAGTTAATTTTATAATACGCTTGTATATTTTGATTCCAGCTTTCGCACACTTTGCCCGACTCTTCGAATAAAAGCCGGTCAGTTCATTAGGTAATTGATTAAATCTGTAACTTAAGGCATATTTGAAACGATGATAGCGCAGTGGTAGCGTCTAAGAACGCCGTGTCATATGACGCGTGTTTGAATCCAACCACCTAGCTTTCGGTGAAAGATAACATCGTAAGGACACCATAGTATGGTGTACCTATTCTATAAGAAAACTTTGTAGTGTCTCGTTTAGGTTAGTATCTTCGCTACAGTGGTGTCTTAATCGTCACTGTTTTCCCTATTATAAAGTCTATTATGTCCTTAATATAAAAAAATATGATTGACATTTAAATTCAGAATAATAATGTATGTAATGTGAGTGAAAAAATGTCTCTAAACTACCAAAAGCAATAATTAGTGAGTTTTGTGGTTTTGTCTTGATTTTATATCAAAAATAAGTCCATTAGTATTTATTGTCTTAACTAATTGCACTACAGTTTTATGGAATAGGGGACAAACGAGGATGCGTGTCATGTGATGATAAGTTATCACCACCGCCCATGTATACCCACAACACCAGGAAAATTGTAAGTGCGTTGCCAGCCTTTACTGGAAGATCTGGCTGTCAACTGCAACTGCCTGAACACACCTATATGTACGTGGCAGCAGGTTTTCAATTTGAAGGTGGTAGCTAGCCAGGCGGGCGTTAGAAAAAGCTCTACTATTTTTTTTTTTTTTTTTTTCGACCTGACTTACGCTGTTAGCCCCAAGGGCTTTTACAGCTTCACTGGACTTTTAGGGGCGAGTGCTGAGGGCACTCAGCCCCGAGGCAGCAGGCACAAGGGTGCCAGGACGGCCGAACCTCGGCTAGGACTGCTGCCGGTAAATGAAAAAGATTCATGATCCTGACTAACCAACAGGTTCTTTATTACTAAATTAGTGATACTAACTACGACCTTATCAGGTAAGCAGCTCAAGGGCCGCGAGGGTAGTCCCTTACAGAACCGTGTACTTAACGTGTGAGTGTGCACGAATGGTATGCGGTGTGTTGATGTAATCTCAGTGATGTAGAGTGTCACTGTATCGCGCGAGCAGAGTCACTCGAGGGCTCCTGTCCGGAGGATCGAACCTAGGCTCAGGCGTCTGCGGAAGGAGGCCGCGGCGGGTGTGCGGGAGCGTAATTATCCGCTCGGCCTCGGCGGCGAGGACGGCGGTTACGCGGACGTGTGCGCGGACACGTGCGATTGGTGGAGACGGCAGGGAGAAGCGCGTTTAATCTCGTTATTTTATCGACGGCGTCGGAGAAAAAAGCTCTACTACCATGTTATGGATTACTCACGATGTTCCCTTCACCGAAAGCTCAAGCTCATTGTTCATGGATGGTTTCGAACTCACGTCCCATGACGCGCCGTTCCTACACACTACCACTGAGCTATCATCGTTTCAAGCTACGCTTGATACATAATTCTAATAACGATAACATTACAGGTACAAAAGTATATTTATGCGTAATTGGTCTGTGAAGACATTTACTTCTCAGTAAACTAAAGGTTCACTTCTCTTTACAGCAGTCGATATCGAGGCAACTGAGATATTAAGAGAAATTCAACCTTGTATCGATATATTTAAGGACATATAATAATATCCGCTAACAATCTAAAAATGCGTGCTTTCGTTTCCCAATTTTAAGGATTTGAGTGGTTGTACTAAAAAGCTTACAAGCTACTCAGATATTGAAATTGTTAGCACTAGACCCGTTATCGATTGGTTCAATACTAGAGCAGGTACACCTATTTCACGGCGCTTCTAGAAATTTTATTCATTTTACCTGTGCTCGCGACTTCGTTTGCGTAGAACCAACATATATTTTTCTACATCTTGGCTACAGTCCATTTTTTATTTATTTATTTATTCGTTGGAAGACCAATAGCTATATTTTGCATTTTTAACAATTATATTAGAAAAAAAAGGCTTTTAATGGTCCTCGCCAATAAGTAGCTAATTAAATAAAAACAAATACTTTGTTATTACACGATATAAAATTAAAAACACAAAAATATAACGTTTACTATTACGGAAAGCCGCCATTATTAAAGACGATGCTGCTTAAGGACGTCGTCACTTTATTTATCAACTTAGAAAGAGTGATGTTTACGGATGAAAGTACACTACGACCTGGATATCATATACAAAAAGAGTTTTTTGAATCTATTAATAGTTTCAAGGCTTTCATGTAAATTATTAAAAAAAATGTTTTCAGTTTAAATGTGAATTATTAAATATAAAAAATAAATAAACAGCAATCCTTGTTCAGACGGACACAACGTGGGGCAGAAAGAAGAATTCAAGCAAAAATATGGAAAAATAAATATATTACTTGGAGATTTTCAAAACTAAGTTGTCGTACAGTATTTTACTTACTTGCGCGTCGGTCGTTCTAATAGTACGTAAGGCCTTACGGCCCGCCATTGTGGCCGCATCAGGTGTTTGTGAAATATTTTGTAATATCTTATGCGACCTCAGGGATAAAATAATTTAACTACGAGCGCACTTTACGCACTCGTAAAGGTCGTGCTTAAGCTGGAAATATGAAATTAGATGCTTGAGATTAAATTGAACAGAAATATTACTTTTAGCCACACAAACTCATGTTTATCGTCGTGTTCCTTAGAGTCGATCGTGTTTCCTTAAAGATTTTTCATGTTGTATTCTTTTTTTTTTTTATTGGTAAGGTTTTAGCGTTACGGCCATAATCTTACCTGATTTAAGTGAGGATACGTTCCAAGTTGGTAGACACGCTAAACCTATAGAGGAACTGGCTCTCAAGTACAGCTGCCGGAACACACGTATTGGTATTTGGCGGCAGGTTTGGTTTCCTCACGGTGTTTTCCTTCATAGAAAGCTCAAGGTAGCTGGTTGGATTCGAACTCAGGTCCTTTGGCGCGAAGTCATATGCACTACCACTGGGGCTATCATCGCTTCTAGTGGAAACTTTATATGCATGTTTTGGCTTCTGCCGGAATAGTAAAGGTTAGTGAAACGTCACATTTAGGTCGGCGACGCACTGAAACATAATATGGCGTTATCGACAGTTTTTTTTTTTATATACTTAAGGTTTAGCGTTATGGCCATAATCTCACCTGATCTTAAGTGACGATACGGCCCAAGTTGGTAGACACGCTAAACCTGTGGAGGAAGTGGCTCTCAAATGCTGCTGCCGGAACACACCTATTGGTATTTGGCGGCAGGTTCACAACTAGAGGGTGGTAGCTACCCAGGCGGGCATTTGAAAAAGCCCTACCACCATGCTATGGTTTCCTCACGATGTTTTCCTTCACCGAAAGCTCAAGCTTATTGTAGGTGCTTGGGTTCGAACCCACGTCCCTTGACGCAAAGTCGTGCACACTACCACTGAGCTATCATCGCTTCAAGATGTTCTTATACCAAACAAAGTTAAGTTTTTTGATGCATGAAGGAGTTCGTAGTTACATCGATTAGTTATTTTACTGGACAATTTAAAAGATTTTAGTGCTTTCATTTGATAATTCATGTTTTTATCCTGAACTTCTTAGGCAAGTAGTTCGATAATTGCATTATAATTACGAGTAAAATTTTAATTAGAACTTTAATATTTAATTACATAAGAGAGGAGGTAGAGTTGTTATGGGTTATACAGTTTCCTTTTCATACGATTTTATAAAAAAAAAAAAAAACTACAACAAAAAACAAACTACAAAAAATACATGACATGACGATTAAGTAGAACATGAAACTGTGTTACACGTAAATTAAATACTTTATAGTATAGTGTTATGGCCCCGATCTCACTCGCTTTTAAGTGGCTCAAAATGGTGTCCACGCTAAGCCTTATCGAGGGGCCGGTGCTCTAACGCAACTGTAGGAACACACCTATAGGTGTTTGACGGTAGATTTTCAACTTGAGACGTAGGAAACCAGGCGGACATTAGAAAAAGCCCTACCACCTAACACATTCTACCATTCTTATAACTTTCTATTAACATTTTCACCATGTTAATCGGCGATTTAGGCAAAATCGAGTACCCTCCACGTGTAAATTGAATGTACACGACTTTAATAGTCATTAAAAAAGTATTTTGACGTTTCACATCACCACCCACTCCTGACACGAGAGGATTCGAACAGATGTACCAATTAAATGATTACCAAATGTACGACCTTCTTCTTTTTGACTCGATATTAATTATTGCTATTGTACTTGGTACACTCTCCAGCAAACATCGGTTTGCCGTTCGTTAACTGGAAAGTCGTTCTATATCGTACATCAATTAGCCTGCGATGTTAATTATCGGTGCGTAAATATAATTTGGTAATGCATAATCCAATAACATTAGAACGCGTCTGCCGGGCCACGCTCGCGGTTGAGTGGGTTAACCGAGTTTATTTTGTTTTCGCTTTTCGCTTTTTCGAATTTACCTTAGTTTCTCGGGTGAATTTTGTAATGCAACTTTCGTATCTAGTCATAGAGTATTTTTAATATTTGAATTGAATATTTGCGATTCGAAATATCTGTGATAAATGATTCCTCGCAGCCATAACCACTTAACTGGAAGATCAATTCTCTAAGTTAGAGAAATGTAAACGTTTTCCAATTTTGTGTACATGCAAAAGAAACGCTCATATAGATCATGAATTTTCTTCTAAGTTTCGAAAGAGTAATTCTATTTTCCTTAGCTTACGCATTTGTTGTAACAAAGTAAACTGAAGATATGGCCCAAGACGTGAAAACTAATAAAGGGACTGGCTTTCAAATACAGTTACTGGAACCCATTTATAAGTACTTGACAATTTAGATCGTTTATCTTACTGACGATATAAGCCTTTGGCTAGTAAAACTGGTATACTTCCATAACAAAGTTTGTTTCAATGAAAGTTCAGGTGTGAAAATTACCACGTCGATACTATAAAATGTACATACAAAAATAAATTCGCGATTCGTTTACATTCGAAAGTGAATCGAAACTCCCGCCAACCCCCACACTATAAAGAGCACTCGAGCCTCGCTTGAACATCTTTAAGTTAAGCTTTTGAGTTAGCGTGGGCGTCAGCCCGTCGAGTGTGGGTCTTATAGACATCAGTAATTACTTTCCAATGTTCTCTCGGGTACAAAAGGCCCGGATAAGGAAAACCAAGGTGCACATTGCACTGATTACTAATAACGAGAACTTGGAACGCGTGTAGGTGTGCCCTTGGTTCGATTCATTCATTGTTTTACTTTTTATTTAGATACGGTTGTGCAAAATGAAATAATTGTTAGTGTAGGATGGTGTATCCAAGACTGACGTTTCTTTACACGTCTCCTGCTACTTCGAACTCCTTATTCTTAAATAAATATTTTTTAATAATATAATATTTGTCTATTGATACAAATAAATTACAGTAGAGCCTCTATAAGTCGAACATCAAAGGAGACGCCAACAAATGCGAGTTATAGAGTTTTCGACTTATAGAGAATGGAGGTTTTAGCGTTTGAAGGGAAGGGAACAAAACATTTTTTCGAGATTTGAAGGTTTTCAACTTATCGAGGTTCGACTTAACGAGTTTCTACTGTAGTATAAAAAAGTCAATCATTGCAACTGTCAAAGAGAATAAGAACAAAAAGTTAATCTGGAAATTCATAAATTCCTTGATTTTTAACTTAAAATCGGAAAACTATATCGCACAGTTCATATAAAAATATTGTATAGACTATTCTCAATACAATAAATAAGTTTGCTTTGTAATGTCGTGTTGATTTATAAGCGCAGAAAAAAAAACTGTAACACATAATCGAACCGAAAATGAAGTAATGAATGGATGTTAATCAGTCAGCCCACGGAACACTATACAAGGTTATGAGCATATATTTATTTCATATATATATAAACAGTTGATAGTTACGTTTGTTTGTGATTTCAATTTTGTTTTATTGTTAAGCTTTAGCGTTATGGCCATAATCTCACCTGATCATAAGTGACGATACGGCCCAAGGCGGTATACACGTTAAACCTTTTAGATATTTGCATTAAATTTCCACCATTATATAAATATTTGCATGGTGGTAGAGCTTTTTCTAATGCCCGCCTAACTAGCAACCACCCTTAACTTGAAAATCTACCGTCAAATACCAATAGGTGTGTTCCGGCAGTTGCACTTGAGAGCCAGTTCCTCCATAGGTTTAGCGTGTCTACCAACTTAGGCCGTATCGTAACGTTAAACCTTAACAAAAAAAAATTAATCTATAATAGCTGGTGATAGCGTTTATAAACACAGTATTGATAAACATGATTTTATTGCGATAGCTGGTTTCCTAATACCCGCAGGGATAGCTACAACCCTCAAGTTGAAAATGTATCACAAAGTAAGTACTTATTTATGTGTTCCGGAAGTTGTACTTAAATTCCATTTTTCCGAATAAACTTAGTTTCGACGCCATTTTGAGCCACACCGTCACATAGCATCAGATACAATTGTATCCAAATTCTAATATATTTTTAAAGAACTATTTGTCACTATTTATCTGTACGTAGTCACTAAATATTTGTATTAAAAATTGTAGATGATTCCAAAATCATGAGCTTTATAGAACCTTGAAGATGAAGGGAACACTTCAGTTCTTTATTTTTCAGCTTTAAAATTTATTGGATCTTCATTTGTTAAAGTCTATAAGACGCCATCATCCCACTCGTTAATGGTAGGGTTTTTGTTGTCATAACTTAGATTTTAAATGTCTGTAGGTGAACCATTCCAGAGGAGACTACTTCAATGGATACTCCGTATCTAGAAAGAGTTCTATCATAAAGTTTTCCAGTGGCTCTTTGGAAAATGAATAATAAAAATGTTGGCAGAATCGACAACGGTTCTGTGTCACTTCTGGTATAGAAAGTTTTTGTAATTTGCAGCGACTGCTTGCCTTTACAAGGACTGTGCAAAGGTTATTACTGTTTACGTACAAAAATATTTAGAAACTAATTTACTGAGTTATATTATTTAGTATAAGTAAGTAGTAATTAGTTATATTAAAATCGCAGAATTATATGCTGGAAACAGTGCAAAATGATATTTGCCCACTTTGGTACTGTCTCTTTCGTTACTATTGCCGCGTTTTCCACTAAGCTTGAAAAGTTATTAAGGTTCTAGTTAACAAGTAATGCTTTTGGAATGAGAGAAATAAATGATAATCTAAGAATTTTTAATCATCTAGGTAAGCCCGGGATAATCAACTACCTATAATGAAATCGTGATCATAGAGTTACCGAATGAGTCATTTGCTATGCGAGAGATAATCTCACGATGTTTGCAGTTCCCACATCATGATATAATGGTCCACCTCATACCGAGATATCATCGGTAATAATAAATGTGTAATACTTAACATATTCTTAAGTTGATCTCACCTTGGATCGCGTGATATAGTATTGAAAGTTAACGTTGTAAATATAAATATTTGTAATGAAGATAGACAAAGGATTTGATTTAATGATCGAGTGCTTAAGATATATTTATTTATTTAGACAGGTGAGAACAAAACACTAGTATTAAATTAATATATTCACAAAATTAATTACAAAAATAATTTGTATCTTCCAAAGACATGGTCTACAGAGTACAGTTAAGCAACATGTAAATCGTGCAAGTACACACGAAGTCCAGTGTATAGAAAAATTAAATTAAAAAGAAATGTTATGGGTTAAGTGTAAGTTAAAACTAAGTGAAAATCATTAAGATTTATTAATTTAAGATAGACTTTATTTGTCCCCAGTTTATGCATTTTTTTATACAACACCTCGTTTCAGTATTCACTGAATAGTGTTAGTAATTAAATTCAATGGGCAAATTGATGCGGACTGTTTAATATTAACTGATTATCGGATGAATTATTTTTCGTATTCGAAAACGTTCAATCAGTATGTGATTTAATTACAAAACTATCGAAATTCCTGTATATTTTAATCAGGAAATCAACTATACCATACTGTTCGGGCACTTGAGGAGGTTATATGAGATTTTTCGGGAGGCGGATATTAGAAAAAGCCATACAACCTTGCTGTGGTTTCTTCGCGATGTTTTCTTTCGTCGAAAGCTCCAGCGCATTGTCATATACTTTACCACTGAGCTATCATCGCTTTTCTTCATCGTACTTTTATAATTCTAGTAAATATTTTATGAATTTCATTTACAAATACGTTAATTCAACAGTCATAGTAGAAACAAATGATTAGATTTCTTTCCGCGTGACATCAAGTAACCTAGAAGTACCAAAAAAAAGCTGAAAGGATGAAACCGAAAAAAAAGTCTAGGAACCTTTACGATGGCTTTACATCCGCCCTACGTGCACTGGAAACTCTTTTCACATCTCTAGAATTTAGAAATGTAGGCTTTCTTGAACTTCGACAAACCCACGATATATCGTTGTTCAAATTATTCCATTCAAATGGTCCACCATAGAAACAACCAGTATACCCTAGCTCTATATGTCCCATGCCTTATATGAATTACTGCCACTGGAAATAAAAAACACGTACGCATCAGTGGATATTCTATATATTAATATGATAATCTCAATGCTGTGATTAACTAAAACCTCATGTCACCTAATCCTAATCGAAGTCATCGCTATAAATATAATTTGTGGTTGGAACTTTTGGGTTTGTGTTTCATATTTTCCCTCATTATAATATTTATTACATACCTTGGTGTGTATAATTTGAATAATTTTGTTTTTTTTTTAATTTTTTTCCGAATTCAAATTGGAAATGACTTTGATTTCGTTTAAAAATTTGAACGACACTTTTATTTGAGATTAATATTGACTTATAATATGGAATGGCGTATTAAAGAAAACAAATTTGCAGTGACTATTAAATGCGTACGTACGTACAAAGTGCGTATGGAGCTGTCGGTTATTTTCAAGAGGCTTCAAAGGATCGGCGTAAACCTTACGTTTGTATATTGTAGTACCGACAAATTTTGATACATTTTCTTAATCAGTTATCAAATAGATCATAGAATAAATTTGTATTGAACCTACAAAGGTTATTATAGCTATTAAGTTCAGAAATCGCTGAAAACTTATACAGAGCTATAAAAAATGCATGGTGGTAGTGCTTTTTCTGGTGCCCGCCTGGCTAGCTACCACCCTCGAGTTGAAAATCTGCCGCCAAATACCAATAGGTGTGTTCCGGCAGCTGCACTTGAGAACCAGTCCCTCCACAGGTTTAGCGTGTCTACCAACATGGGCCATAACGTCACGTACTATAAAAAAAAAAAACCAGAGAAATGAAGACTTTTACTGGAACTACATACGTGTAAACAAACAAATTCTAAAATACAAATGTTCACACAGTTATATAAATAGGTGGATAAACGACGAACAAAACTCTCACAAATATGAAGAACGTATACGGATGGTTAAAAAAGCCAAGTTTTCCCGGAAGTGCGTTGCGCGGAAACACAATTAACAATACGTGGATCTGATCACGGAAATACAAAGTTAAATCTCTGTGAAAAGGGAGTAAAGGCAAAGTACGTCTAATTTCCGTTTTAGATCATGTCGGGGAATCTCTCAGCAGTGCACTTTTTAAAAATACATGTTTAACTTGTCAACAACACTGTGCGCTTGGTCACAGATCACGAACTGGTGCAAAGCCAATGTTTTGGGCTTACAAAAGCTAAATATTGGCTCTCTTCTTCTTATGCCTACAAATTTTATCAGTTTGAGAGTACATGACTTACTCTAGACGTTATTCTGACATTGAGTCCATATGAAATCAGTATTTCCAGAATAAGTCCATAGGTTCACGGCTAGACCTGTATCATAGCAAAACTAATCATTTTAAACAAAATTATTTTTAATAATTACAAATTATTTTTCGGATTAATAAAAATTTCGGATCTTAACCGAATATATATGTACACATTTTTCTTTTGTAACAAAACTTATGACTGTTTTAAGTATTAATAATTTATAATTTATCTCTTTTTTTCTTTATTAGAATCACGACGTTATTTCTCCCACACACCCGCCGCGACCTCCCTCTGCAGATGCTTGAGCCTAGGATCGATCCTCCGGATAGGAGCCCTCAAGTGACACTACATCACTGAGAGAACATTATCACACCGCATATCATTCGTGCACACCCACACATTAAGTACACGGTTCTGTAAGGGACTACCCCTGCGGCCCTCGCGTGGCTTGCCCTATGTTATTGTTAGGACCTGTTGGTTAGTTAGGATCGCGAATCTTTGTTCGTGTTCCAGCAGTTATCCAAGCCGAGGTTCGGCCATTCTGGCACCCTTGCGCCCTCTGCCATGGGGCTGAGTGCCCTTGGCATTCGCCTCAAAAAGTTCGGTGAAGCTGTTAAAGCCCTTACGGCTAACAGCATATGTCAGGTCGAAAAAAAAAAACGACGTTATTTCAAAGAGAGTTATTTTAAATCATTTCTGTAATAGATAAAAAACTTAAAATATACGCTCGAGTAAATTTATAGAACTCTGCACAACCGGGAAGGGATGCAGCGTAATGATATAAATTATAAATTAATGAATGGTTACATACAATAAGAAGCTCGAGAGTCAAGAACGCGGTACGTGGGCGTGCGATATTGGCCCGAGCTCAGTTCGCGCGGCGCGATGCCCTATCTAGTTCACGGTTATTGTTATAAATCTATAATTCGCGGCCTATTCTGTGTGGGTTTGCCAAAATAATTATTATATTAATAATAACACAGTTTTACTGACTCATCACACGAATAACACTCAGGCGGATGAAAACTGGTCCTATTAATTCGAAATAATGTTAATAACTCACGCGTCGGAGTCATAATGTGACTTATACTTTTCCTTAGTAATATACCTTTTTTTATAGTTAAGGCTTAGCGTAATGGCCATAACCTCACCTGATCTTAAGTGACGATACGGCCCAAGTTGGTAGACACGCTAGACCTGTGGAGAAACTGGCTCTCAAGTGCAACTGCCGGAACACACCTATTCGTATTTGGCGACAGATTTTCAACTTGAGGGTGGTAGCTAGCCAGGCGGGTATCAGAAAAAGCCCTACCACCATGCTATGGTTTCCTCACGATGTTTTCCTTCACCGAAAGCTCAAGCTCATTGTAAGTGGTTGGATTCGAACTCATGTCCCTTGACGCGAAGTCGTACACACTACCACTGCGCTATCATGGCTTCAAAAACCTTAGATTAGTAATCAGATATTTAAAATAATGTAATATATATTTTTTTAATTATGGTTTACTAGCGTTATGGCTACAATTTCACACAATGTTAAGTGATGATGTGGCCTAAGATGGTAGGCAGGCTAAATCTGGTGGAAGGATTGACTCTTAAGTACAACTGCCAGAAACATTTACAGGTGTTGGCGAAAAATTTCCACTTGAGGGTGGTAGTTAGCTAAGCGGAAATTGAAAAAGCCATACCAACGTGCTATGGTTTCCTCATAATATTTTCCTTCACCGAAAGCTCAAGCTCATTGTAGGTGGATTGGAACTCACTTCCCTTGACGCGGAGTACGTAGACACTCCCACTGAGCTATAATAAAGTTAACATAGATAATGGTTAAGGCGTCAAAGTGTAGCAAACAAACGGATCAACATTCGTTATAACTTATATTAAGTTAATATTGAGTCATACAGAATAAGCACGCGGCTTAGTCAATCTACCTGATCGCAAATCAACTCGATACGTAATGAGATCGTGATTTGAACTTATGAAGGATTCCTAACATTCATTCCGTCTCAATAAAACATGAAATTTAGATTGTCATAAATTGACAAATGAGGCAATGCCTCTATCATTTGTCTTCAACCAGAGTATTGTGGCGTAGGTAAGTAGGGAATCGTTTGCAGTTTGTTGCGTTTCTCGCGATGATAGCTCAGTTGGTAGTGTGTACGGACGCGACGTCAAGGTACGTGAGTTCGAGTATATATATATGTATATATGTTACCGCTACATCTGTAATCAGTATACGTAGATTATAAATAAAAAAAAATATTGTTTTATTTATACCAGCTGACCCGGTGTACTTTGTATCACACATAATCGATATTCTTTATTCTCGCTACAATTCAAGAACTCAAGATAATCGATTCAGTCGTTTGTGAGTTTCAGGAGACTAACGAACGACGATCCATTTTCTTATATATAGATTTTTCACTTATATATATATATTTCTGTTATATCTATTCAGTCTTCTGTCCCATTCACTCACTCACTTTTCATATTATGAGGTTTGAAAAAAATATTTTCTTTTTTTTTTACACCAACTTTCCCCTAATAGCAACGAACTCAATAAAAGAAGATTTATCGAATTTGGTGCAGTCGCTCGGTAGTTATGCGCGTGCATACATTTCGGGGATTTATTTATATATTAATATATTTTATACAATTTTTTTTTAACTACCGGAAGGCACTGAACAACGTCTAACGAACGAGCTAATATAAATATAAATATTTGACACGAAATTTTGTGCATTTAGAAAACCGGATTCTATTTATTAATCAGGTTAAATATGTCAAATATATGCAATATATTTTATATAGAACCGCTCACGGCCCTCCAAGTATAGAGAGAAGAGTCATCAAAACAAAGTGGACAAAATATTAATTACATTTTCACCGTATTTCGACGTCTTCATTTATCTGTGACGCTTTTAAACCTGCATACATAAATTTCCAGCATAAATAGAACTACGTCTGTTATGATGTTTCGGGAGTAGGCGGGCCAAGAAATAATTGGACATGTACATTGAATTCGAGTTTCGAATTGCAGGTCATTACGTTGAATTGATAAGCGACAGAAATGTAATAGATAATATACACGGAAGCGGTCGTGAGATTTTTTATTTCCCCATTATTTTACATGAATAATACCATGAGAATAATAAAATTTTTCTTATACCAGCCGAGTCAGCGACTTCGTTCCCGTGAACTTGGATTATGCTTGTGTTACGATATATTTTTCACTTTGTGGTTACGCTAAATATATATGTTAATTACATTTACTGGTGTTTTATATGTTTATTAAAAAAAAAGTGATATTAACTTTTTTTTTTTTTTTTTCCAAAATATTCTGACTCGATATTTCGTTCTCGAAGCGCCAAATTTTATTTTCCCTTCCCTATGAGAGAGTAGTTTTTTTGATTAAACGATGCGAGTCGTAACCCACCTTCACACTATTCCATCTCTCTCACTTTGACGATATTTCTCTTTTCCCTCGGCTCGTAAGAGCAGTAGCGTGATGTTACATAGACTAAACTGTCCAATACAAAAAGACATTTTCCAATCAGATTGACAATTTCAGAAATTAATGCACCCTAATGAATAGTAATCAAATTAAATAGTATGCCGCTTGTTCGGGTAAGCTCGGCTGAAATCGGCTAAGAGAGTGAGAGAGATATAGCTGTCGCGTTATTGCTCTACCAGCTGGATGAATAGAAAATTTAGAAAAAAAAAAGTGCTATTTACCTCGTTTTATTTCTTTTACATTTAGACTGGGAATAAATTCAAAGTCGAAGTTGCAGCGAGGACACGTATGATAAATATAAGTTAGCATAACGTTCGTGGTAAGCGGTTTCTTATAATGTAAATAATAAAATGTTGGAGGATGTTCAATGGGCATGCGCGAACCGACTTGGACAGATCTCTATCGGCGCGCTCGGAATATGGGACGCGAAAGTTTTGTGTGGATACACCTTGAGCCATAATATTATATCTAATTAATCTACGAAACAACAGATCTATCTACTTTCATGGTGTTCAGTGAAACGGTTTTAAAGTTTCTCAATCTTATATATTTATATTACTTGCATATATGTATTTCATGGTGGTAGGGTTTTTTTCTGGTGGGCGCCTGGCTGGCTACTACCGTCAAGTTGAAAATCTGCCTCCGAAATAAAGGCCGACAACGCACCTGCGAATTACCTGGTGTTGTAGGTGTTTATGGACTGCGGTGATCACTTACCATCAAGGGACAAGCTTGCTCGTTTGCCCGCTATTAAATTAAAAATAATCAGCATTTATTTCTTAAGTCAAAACTTCTTTAGGCATGTCGGGCAATTTTGAGATAAGGAAAAAGCACCGAGCTCAAGTTACCGTCAGGCTTAGATACATATATATATATATATATATACATACATACATACATACATATATATATATATATATATATATATATATATATATATATATAGTTTTTTGCTTAGGTATTTATCACCGAATAGACGCAATAGTATACAAGTCTGTCTGAAGTTAACTTACTAAAAATTGTTAAGTATTTTCTCCTATACCCTTGAAACCCTTACATTTTATGTGATGAGAAGTACCTTATATATTGAAATATAACATTAGTTACTACGTGTTCAAATATCATCAAAATATAGTAGACAATAACCAGTCGATAGACATAAACATAAAAATCAAATTAAAAGAAATTGATAGCGAGTTGACAGTAAGGCTTCGTGGAGGTATATCCACAGTAACCTAGCGGTCGTGTCGCGTGGGCGTAGACGTGCCCGCGTTCGCACATCTGCCGCACGACTTGCTAAGCTCCCATTGAGTACCCACTGATAGTATTGTGACATAGCCCATCCGGCGTGCTCTGGCTTATCATCACGCTATACCGCTTGCAGTGCAAGCAACATCCCGTATTTAGTTGCGATTTTGGCTTATTTATTCATTGCTAGTTTCTATGTAGCTTAACTTTTATTATTTTTCCCTTTCAATTTTTTAATCTATTAAAAGTTCAATGTTGACGTAAATTATCATCTAAAGATAAAATATCTTCCGTACTGGTTTGGAGCTGGTAATAATATCATATATTTTTCAAATGTCGAAAATCGGCAAAAATAAATTTACCAAATATTAATATACTTCGGTTTTAAGAAGGTTATTAAGATCAAAAAATATTATTTAGATTCCAAATGGGGAAACATTTTGATAAGAATTTTAGGAAATTTTCAAACTATTCTCTGAAGGATTATCTTGAGAATATTGAAACCGATCGACTGACTATTCCTAAGGGATAAATAAAAGGAATTTGTTGCCTCCTGAAAAAAGTCATAAGCAGCTATTTATTAAAATGTGCATTAATTTCCTTTAAGATATATTTATATCTATCTGTAGAGCTTAATAATATTATTAAATATGTTTGCTATAGTAATAGAGAAGTAGTAATGTGTAGGGAACATTAGACTAACGTTGTTTAACTCTGTTATTTTGGTAAAGTCGTTGATATCACATCAAGAAACAGCCCACCACTAGGCTTTGCGTGTTCAGCATCTCGGGTCACTTAACACCAGCTGAGATTGAGGCTAAATCCTAAATTTATTAAAAATGTTTTTTGTTACTTTAAAATACCCACACCTCATTACCGCTTGCCCGATAACTGAAAACTGATATGAATACTTTATTTTTCAACCCAAAAGGGTTTTATGCCATAATTAAACATGATAAGGAAGAATGTTGACCGTTGCAATGTTTGACGGGGAAAATGATGGTGCTTTGGATCAGTTCTACAATTGAACAGTGACATCTATAACATCAAGAACGAAAATCTTGCCGTCACTTATTTTTCTCAGAGCGTAAATGTGTGGACCGTCTTCCGGTTAGCGTATTCCCTCCTACCTATGGTTTGGGTCCTGAAACAGAGACCTGAAGAGATAGCTATGCAGTTCAGCATGACTGCGACGACTGGCAGTTAATTTTGAAGCTTCTTTGTTTATAGCTTTATGACCTAATCTCACTTGATCTTGATTGACGATACGGCCCAAGCTGGTAGACAAAACCTGTGGAGGAACTGGCTCTCAAGTGCAACTGCAGGAACACGCCTATTGGTATTAGGCGGCACATTTTCAACTTGAGGGTGGTAGCTAGCCAGGCGGACATTAGAAAAAGCCCTACCACCATGCTATGGTTTCCTCACGATGTTTTCCTTCACCGAAAGCTCAAGCTCATTAGGTGGATTCGAACACACATCCCTTGACGCAAAATCGTACACACTACCACTGAGCTATCATCGCTTAAGACCAGTTGCAGTGCAGTCACTAAGCTGCGCAATACATTAAAAAAACACATGAAGTGAGATTGCGGCTAAATATATAAACTAATAAAATAAAATTGTCCAGCTACCGAATAACGGAATTGAAACCGACCAGGTGATAATGGAGGAAGAGGCAGGTCTACAGTTGACCGCTTTCCGGTTCACAGTTCACAGTTCACAGTGTTTCTCACAGCAGACGAGGTGATGATGATATTTTAATGGTGTCTAAATGGGCCGGGGTTCGATACCCACTGTTATTACTTGGCATGTGTATTTGTTACGGAATTCTGTGAACCGAAGCATTGTTATTTTTTTAATACCCTTATTAAGTACCGGTCTGGTGATAATAATTTGGTAATGATGCGCAATGAAGTTATTTGTTCGTCTAACTCGCTTATAACGGCTTCGATAAAACGTAAAAAGTATGTAAGTACTTGTACATTACAATCATTGCCCCAGCAATGGAGTCCTACCCTTTCCGGTAGTTATTGTAATATTTCGATCGTCACTTTACTTATTCAAGTTTACTGAGCGATCTTCGTAATAAAAAACATTTAAACGACAATAAATTTAATTATTACTACTGTTAACTATTACAAATATCACAATCAGTGAATCGTCTGAACAGAGTGAGATGTCCAGCACAACTATCTTAATTATTATACTATGATTAAAAGGAAAACTATATTCTAATCGTTCCCATAAACTATACGAGCGTGCTAGGAAGTCGTTACTTTTACCTTCAGAAATAAATAAACAAAAAATGTGTGTGCAGTTCACACGCGAAAGAAGTGAAACCTTTAAAAGTTCACTTCGGAATGTAACGCTCGGATCCTGTATAATGCCTTCTATCTTTAGGTTCGATTCTCCGGATAGGAACTCTCGAGTGACTCTGCTCACGTGATGCAGTGACACTCTATATCACTAAGAGTCCATTATCACACCTCATACCATTCGTTACCACACGTTAAGTACACGGTTCTGTAAGGGACTACCGCCGCGGCCCTTGCGCGACTTGCCCGATAAGGTCTTTATGTGTTCATTTTCTGGCAGCAGCCCAAGCCGAAGTTCGGCCATTTCACCGAGCTCGGAAGTAAATGCGAACAGTACTCAGGCCTACTGTCAAACATGTTACAATTTTTCTTTTTTTTATTTTGAATCGATGATAGCTCATTGGTAGTGTGCACGACTTCGCGTCAAGGGGCGTGAGTTTGAAACCAAGCACCTAATATCAGCTTGAGCTTTCGGTGAAGGAAAACATCGTGAGGAAACCATAGCATGGTGGTAGGGCTTTTTCTAATGCCCGCCTGGGTAGCTACCACCCTCAAGTTGTAAACCTGCCGCCAAATACCATAAGGTGTGTTCCGGCAGCTGCACTTGAGAACCAGTTCCTCCACAGGTTTAGCGTGTCTACCATCTTGGGCCGTATCGACACTTAAGATCAGGTGAGATTATGGCCATAACGCTAAAACTTAAGTATAAAAAAAAAAAAAACTTTTTCTTCTTTACCCTGGAGTAACCTGTTTAATTCTCTTTTCTGTTGTTCCGTGGAAATATAAACCGTTCTCACCTTCTTACGAATTTAGGTACTTCAAAAGAGGCATAAAGAGGTTTTTAAGCCGGCTTGCAGGACACCGGTGATTGGCAGTGAATTTGGCTTTGTCAGTCGCCGCTGATAAAGATTGTACTATACTTAACATCAGGTGCGTTGCAGTCACTATATTGCACCACATAGGAAAAAGAAGCTATAACTTTTAATGGGATAAATAGTATTATATATGTCGATTTATAATGTTATAGTTGCAAAGCGATGCGCTTACAACACACAGATACGTAATAACTTCGGCCTCTATATTCATAACAAAGTACAATTACTTATTTGGCACAGTTTAAATATAAGTGTGTAGATAATATAACGGTTTGTATTTTAAAATATATTCAAACAAAGCGAGGAAACCGTGACGCGTCCAATTACGTAGAATAGACACGGCCAGTGTATATAAAACTTATTATGAACTTATTCTGTAATAATAACAATGTATTTAATAAGGCATCGTGGAACTGCTGACGCTGGGTTTAGCACGACATTATAAAGCGAGGAATACACGAGGCGCAGAAAAAAATGACTTTAGGTTTTACGAAACGGTAGCAATAGTGATTTCCAAACGATTATTGCTCAGTGGTTGTGTGTACGGTCGCCGTGTCAAGGGACGTGGCTTCGAATCCACCTAGAATGAGCTTGAGCTTTCGGTGAAGGAAAACATCGCGAGGAAACCATGGCATGGTGGTAGGACTTTATTTAATGCCCACTTGTCTAGCTTTCAGCCTCTAATTGAAAATCTGCCGCCAAATACCAATAGGTGTGTACCGGAAGTTGCACTTGAGAACCGGCCCTTCCACAGGATTAGCATGTCTACCAACTTGAGCCATATCGTCACTTAAGATCAGGTGATATTATGGCCATAACGCTAAAACTATAAACTAAAATAAAAAAAATGGAAGAAAACTTTTACAGTAGAAAAGAAATACATTTTTCGATGTTGATAAACACATAATGAACATTGCACGGTACTGATACCTTAGCTATCATAATGTGTTTCACACAAATGCGATGGGACAAAGCAATACCTCATACAACATTCAGCAGGTACAAGAAAAGTTTGACAAATACAAAAGCGCACGCCGCTTAATCTCATTTTTTTTTTGTTTATTTACTAACAATTAAACTACATCGAATCAGACCGTGAAAAATAACAGAGTTCTTTACCTAATTATACTGAAGCGTAAGAAAAAAAAGACTCGATTAGTAAAATATTTCAGTCGTTATCGTGATAACATACAGGATCCGCACATACAGACACACGGACGTCCAAGACAGTTTTTTTTAACATTTTTTTAACTAGTTTTAATAAAAAAACGTCATCATAATATCATGAGTGTTAAAAATTGTGTGTTTTTCTTGATATATGTGTGTATATATTACTTTACAAGTATACAAGAGGAATAATGATATTTTAAGTTTGCAAAATCAGTTATGTTGCGTGAAGTGACAGTAGTACCCAGCACAACGCTTCGCTTATGAGGCGTGCAATAAGCTAAAAATTCGCAGGAAGGAAGGAAGGCGACATACGGCCGTGGGGTTCTCGTAGGTATTCTCGGCGATTAGCAACTAGTGAGTCCCACGTAACCCTCTCAGTCCTCCCTAGCTAGGAGAGGTTGCGTAAAAGCATTTACCCACGTTAAAAAAAAGTAGTCATTCCATAAAAAATCCTTACGCCACAGTCAATAAAACACAGTTTATCTAAACTAAGTAGGTTTATATTTTCTCAGAACCTCAATTTGTAAAGGTGTGTAAGTAACGATTAATATGTTTGTTTGTGCATAGTAAATTATTGTATGAATCTTTCGTCTGTTTCGAAGAGCGAAGACAGAATACAAATGTCTATTTTTGACAGTAGCTTTCTATTAATGACAATATAATCTCAGTACCTAAAAGGTACAAGGTCTAGAAACACAAACTTATTAACTTTTTCATTTTATTCACAGATTAAATATTACTAGTGGTCGCCCAAATGCCGAAATTTGACCATACTTAATTGAAATTATAAGTTTGAGCATTATCAAGGTTCTGTTGTCATAGATTATACTTCTAAAATCACAGATGATGTAACAAATGAATTTATTATGGTTCTGTCTGACATTCAATAAAGACATACAATATTAATCTATAATCTATTCTCTAGACTCACAGACTTTTACAATAATCAAAAGAGTATCTATGCGTGTGTGTATCAAATACATGGTAGTGTGCGTAAGTTATTTATTGGTTTAATGTAATTTGTATGCATTATTTTTTTTTAATATTAGTAGGCTAGACTTCTTTTGCATATAAGCTATAAGTGTGCGAAATTTTATATTCCTCCGTCGGCGCAATTTTCGTAAAAAGGCGTACAAAGTTTTGTTTCACGTTTTTATATATATATATATATATATATAATTAAAAATCATTGTGTATACACTTCGCTTAACTTTAGACAGTATTCAAATATCCCGTTTGCGTTCATATCGCAATTCCTTTTCAATATTTGAAAGACATTCTGTCAACGTTAGTCTAAGGTTCCCTACACATTACTATTTCTTTATTAGTATAGCAAATATATTTAATAATACTATTAAGCTCTACAGATAGGTATAAATATATCTTAAAGCACATAATACATATTTTAATAAACGGCTGCCTACGACTTTTTTCGGGAGGAAACAGATCCCTTTTAATTATCCCTTAGGAATAGTATTTATTTTTGCCGATTTTCGACATTCAAAAATATATGATTTTATTACCAGCTCCAAACCAGTATGGAAGACATTTTATATTTAGATAATAATTTACGTCAACGTTGAACTTTTGATAGATTAAAAAATTTAAAGGAAAAAATTATACGTTACATTTTAATTTAATTCTTTTAAAATAGATTCTCAGGTACAACATTTAATAACGTATGTTCGAAGTGTTTAAATAAAACTGAATTTATGGGTTTATTTATAACATATATTTCTAACACACGAAAATCAATTGGAATTTATTTTTGAATAATAGCAAAGTGTCAGTGTCGTACTCTTCGTTGAATATGCATGTCACCGGTTTTCATTGGTCGTTACAGCCCGCATTCGGGGTGCGGGCGATTTCTCTTCTAGCATGCCATAGGCACCGCATGCGATAAACGTTTTATTAGTCGCATGCGATTTGATAGTTTCTCTTTTGAAAGCATTTAGCATTTCTTTTGAAAGAGTGGGACTGAGTAGACGTTATAGACGAGTAATATAGTAAATCGGGTACCCGCACTACGCTTGCTTCACACCAACCGATAAAATTCATTGGATGTTAGACCATGTGCGGAAAATACACGCATTCCGTATAACAACTGAGTTATCGACCAATGAAAATGAGGTTCTAATAAATTGTCAATTATTCGCTAAATGTTTCGGGTATGGGGCCATTCATATAATATGTTCGGACTTATGAGGGAGGGTGTGTCGCTTACTCTGACAAAATGTTTCATGGGGGACCGGGGCGGTAAGAAAACGTGACGTTAACAGCATATAAAACAATTTTGTAATTTTTTTTAACTATTTTCATTTAAAAATAATTATATAGCCGATCTTACTCAGGGCTAATGTGGCAGTCTAATATTGAAAGAATTTTTGAACTCCTCCAGTAGTTTTTGAGTTTATTCGTGGAAAAAAAAAATACAAATCTTTCCTCTTTATGATATAAGTACAGATATTAAGCGGGTTTAGTTATTTCAAGCAAAAAATATATGAAAATATTGAGATTTCTGTACTGCTATCTATTACCATGTATCATGTGTGATGAAACGGTCTAAATAGATAAAATTTTGCATGACGTATTTTATCATCGACCCCCTTAAAATATCGTGAACACAGTTGGGGCTCAGTTACTTATAGGTACGATCAAAAAATTATATGTGATTATATTTTCTTTATTATTATTATTATGGCGATTTTAAAGGCAAGTGTGCAAGTAACGTTAGTTAGGCTGGCGTGCGCGATATCGCCCCGGCAGGCGACATCATCGCAGCTAAAGAGTTATAACTCATGGAATGTTTTAATACGGTAAAACTTACACCCTTCCACTTTCACGACTAAATTAACTGAGTGCCGTCGAATTTTAACAATAATATATAGCCTGAATGATGTAGCTTGTCTGACTTATCTACTACGAGCACTTTTTGTATATTTATAGAAGCTAATTACATCATGGAGGGGTTTTTTAATGCTAGGCTTGCATAAAAAACATAAAGTGTCTTCCGGTAATTGCAAAATCGCAGTCCATCGGCTAGGCTTAGCGTGTCGATCATCTTGGGACATATCGTCACTTAACAGCATGTGAGATTGTTGCCATAACGCTAAGTATATAAAATATTTAAAAAAAGTTGAAAACATTAAATGTGTGTCAGTCATTTCTAAGTTCAGCCACTTAGTGTTGTATTTTACTTCTGTTGATTTTTTTTCTATAGAGATATATAAGTTTCTATTCACTGGATGTATGGAAAGCGTAGTACAAGATTTGTGATATATGACGGGCACTCCGTTCGGGTTCTGGCTCAGGTGAAATACTTGAGGCATAGCAGTAGCTAACCAGGTATATCCCTCGTTCATGATCTTAGACGTGGTCCGCTCCCTGGAACGGGCACACCGTTCAGGTAGTGACCCAAGTGGAATTTGAAACGAATTTGAAGATCGTTGAAGCGATGATAGCTCAGTGGTAGTGTGTACGACTTTGCGTCAAGGGACGTGAGTTCGAATCCAACCACCTACAATGAGGAGCTTTCGGTGAAGGAAAACATCGTGAGGAAACCATAGCATGGTGGTAGGGCTTTTTCTGATGCCCGCCTGGGTAGCTACCGCCCTCACCGGTCGCACTTGTGAGCCAGTTCCTTCACAGGGATAGCGTGTTTACCAACTTGGGCCGTATCGTCACTTAAGATCAGGTGAGATTATGGCCATAACGCTAAACCTTAACTATAAAAAAAAAAATCGTGGGTCTCACCCGGAACTGGCTGTAGCAGTTCTGACCTCATTTTAATCCTCGATATAGGCTTGTCACATACAAACATCCAATAAACAAACCCTTTAACTTTTATTCCCACATGTGAAAAAAAAATCACTTTTTAGTTTTTAGTGTAATGTCTACTGTTGTAATTATTTTCTAACGCATACTAAACCACGCTTACCTATAAAAAGGAGCGCACCCAGAGTCCACAGATTGTGTATATAATAATAATAAAATAAAAAATAAACCTTTAAATATATTTCATAAGTCTAGATTGACGTAAAGGACCCAAGAACGTCAGGTTGTTACGATCAGCCATCTACTGAAATTAAAACACCTGTATATAAGGACATATGCGTCTGACTGTTTATGTAAAAGTACGCTTCTTAACGCATCGGTATCAACGGTTAAGGTTATTTTACGCAATTAAAACGCTGACACACGGACGAGGAGAATGGTCAACATTTTTACCAACATACAAAATAACATAATTTAATATTCAACGCCGTATGAAGAAACTATTTAAACAGCTTAATATTTTTTGTTTTATTGTACTAAATTGCCTGCTCAATTCGAACATATAACGAATCAATAAAAACCTGTGTATGATAAGGAAAACTAAGTTAATTGCTAAGTTACTTCATTTTTTTTAATTATACCAGTTTAGTACAACTTGAACCTTTGATACAAAACCTGGTTTCTAATAGAACTTAAATAATCTAACAGCTGTCTTTTTTTAATAAATTATCAATACACGGCTTCACATTAACGGGATTCCTAATGAAAATACTCTTTTTGTATTTTTTTTTATTAAAAATTTAATTTTGAACTAGTCGTTTATTTCTCCACTTAAGCTGAAAAATTATATTTTATTCATTTGGACGTTTGGATCTATTAGGAACAGTATATAACCTTGGCTAATATTATAAATGCGAAAGCGAATTAATTTGTTTAGATCACGCCTAAACCGATGAATAGGTTATGATGAATTTTGGAACAGAGATAACTGGGACCCTGTAAACTGTTATATACTACTTTTTTTCGCGAAAAACTTATAGAGGTGTAGTGAGGAGATGCGTAGACTTTGAATTAAAGTACTTAATGCGTCATTCGATTGTATAAAACAAGAGAATAATTGTGTATAATCAATAATAAATGTACGCATATTTGTTATTCAAATTACTCTTAAAACGGGTGGAATGGGGTTGTAAATATGATATAGTGAAATCGTATTCACGAAACTAAAATTTATCTGTATTTTACAACCCCTTTAAATAAATAAATTTATAGGATTCGATAAAACAATGATTAATGTATCGATCGACAATCACATTGGTTTATAAGATGAGTATAAACGCGAGTACAGCAGCGGGAAAGAGCCAGTTTAAATAATAAAATGGTAAATTATTAACATCATATTGCTCGTATGGGTTCAGAAACGTACAGTCACTTTGCTGTGCAACATGAAAAAAAAAAAGGATAAATTTTACTTTTGGGTCCGTTAATTTAAAAGCCCATTTTTGTAGATAATACAAAACGAAAAGTTATTACAAATTTTACAGTTACAGAAATTCACGGTTTACATATATATTTTTTTATGGTTCCATACAAATTGGAAATTGACACACCATTTGCAAATTTTGGATAATATGTCATAGTATACGTCAAGTTGATGTTTCACCTTCCGTTGACGGTTGAGGTGGATTTTATTTGACGTCATGCTTTTTACTTAAATATAATATTATGTTTACATATTTACATATTAAATTTGGTGTGAAATTAATGAGCATATTAATTGTTGTTGTATTATTCAATTACATTAACTTTTTCACACAAAATATAATGATTTTTTGTTTACAATGTAGTATGGAACGCGAAGTGACACCTCACTCCGACGTGGTCTTGTATGCCGTACCCCTAGATTGTATATAAAAAACCGGAGTCGGGGAGCGAGAGCTGCTCTTTCCGCAGTACCAGAGATAAGACAAATTCAAAGTATCTCCATAACACTAGGATTCCGCGGGATGTGGATGGTACAAAGGAATAGCCCCCTCCCCGGACCACTGTCTGCCTAGTAAATCGATGGACATTTTTATTCGGGCCCAAAAACTTTAACCATGAATATCTCTATAACCATGGGTTTCCGCGGGGTGGGGATGGTACAGGAAGGTAGCCTTCTCTACCCCCTCTCGACACTATAAATCGATGGAAAATAATAGAAAGTATAACCAAAAAAAAAACATTAAGTTATATTATTCTCCAAACTTTACGACAGTATGTACATTCTTACATACAGGTGTCCGATAATCAGGTAAGTTAATCGAACTAATATTTTCTATAGTTCCCAATTAGTATTTATCTCTCAACTTACAGGACCTTAACTTCAATACAATAAAGTCTATTTCTAAATACCTTATAGGCAATATTTACGCAACAGAATCTTTGCCTTCATGATGTACCAATATTTTTCATACTATGTAATTGGCAGATGGCATACGTTATCTTTTATTGAGTACTTAAATTATAGCAATTAATGTTAATTAGTGGAGCGCTCTTAAGATAAAATGTCTGCTCAATTTATTTACCGATTACCTTTAACAGGATTATAAAAAATAAATAGTTGCATAATATAGTAATTATCTGACTGTATACGTGATTATAATAAAACTAAATGTGCCTGCGACGTGGTTCGCATCGAGATAAAAGTTATTTTTCTTTCCAAGGAATCAGTACAATTTTCCGCACGTAATATCACATTTGTTCTCTTCTGCACCCCTGACAACGTGTACACAAAATATTATAATAACGAAGAAAGAACGTGAGTTCGAATCCACCCACTATGAAGCTATCGTAAAAACATCGCGATGAAACCGTAATATGGTGGTAGATCTTTATGTAATGCCTGCTTAGCTAACTACTAACGTCAAGTTGAAAAGCTGCCTCTAAATACCTATAGCCGTGTTTTGATAGTTGCACTTATGATACAGATGCTTTATTAGTATGACCACCATCTTGGACCACAGCGTCACTTAACATTATCACATCACAT
Organism: Actias luna; assembly: GCA_039707435.1. Taxonomy (NCBI): domain Eukaryota; kingdom Metazoa; phylum Arthropoda; class Insecta; order Lepidoptera; family Saturniidae; genus Actias; species Actias luna. Next base: position 16,355,585 of record JAZHAC010000008.1, on the reverse strand, counting down.
AAGGATGTAGCAATATCAAAAACTTAAAAAAAAACTGAGCCAAATGTGTAGTATAATATATTTAATATTTGTTGATAATTACAATCTCAAAGTACTCTTTGAAGCGATGATAGCTCAGTGGTAGTGTGTACGACTTCGCGTCAAGGGACGTGAGTTCGAATCCACCTACAATGAGCTTGAGCTTCGGGTGAAGGAAAACATCGTCAGGAAACCATACCACGGTGGTAGGGCTTTTCCTAATGACCGCCTGGCTAGCAACCACCCTCAAGTTGTCAAATACCTACAGGTGTGTTCCGGTAGCTTTAGCTTGTCTACCATCTTGGGCCGTATCGTCACTTAAGATCACGTGAGATTATGGCCACAACGCTAAACCTTAACTATAAAAAAATGCTATCGGTATAGAGATCAAATATATGTCATTCTAAATTGTGATCAATTATTTTTTTGTTCTGTTGTACTTTTTTCGTTTGTAGCTAACCAGGAAATCATTTACTATCATACTATAGTATTATTGAAATGTTTTTTTTTTATGGTATAGGGGACGAACAAGCAAGCGTTTCTCTTGATGGTAAGTTATCGCCGCCCATGTACACTCACAACACCAGAGTAATCGAAGGTACATAGCCGGCCTTTATAGGAGAGACTGGCTCTCAAATGCCACAGCTGGAACACACCTAATGGTATTTGGCGGCAGATTTTCTACGTGAGTGTGGTAGCTAGCCAGGCGGGCATTAGAAAAACGCCTACCACCATGCTATGCTTTTCTCACGATGTTTTCCTTTACCGAAAGCTCAAGCTCATTGTACATGGTTGGATTCAAACTCACAGCCCTTAACGTGGCGTTCCTACACACTACCACTAAACTCCGAGTTTTTGCACAGTAAGCTTATTGTGGTGACTAAAATTCACGCCTATCAATGCAGTGTGCTAAACTGAGCCAGCTTAGTGAATTAGAAAAAATATAAGAAAATTCTAGATATATCATAAACAGAGTAATGTTAAAGTACAACTCATACCTCTAAAGGTTCGATATAACGGGGTGCGTGTTATCGCGTCGATCCGCGACGTATCGCAGCCATTAAGGTTTCTCCTGTGTCGGGATTAACGCAATTTATTAGTAGTATCGCCACGATTTTCATCTACTGTAGACTTTTATGTTTGAATATTAACATACTTTCTGCGCGGACTTTTTCTTAAACAAAAGACATGTATTGTCTGTTTCTATACCACTGAAACCGTGTATACAAAGTTTTGTGACGGCCCATTTGAGTAGTTAGGACTTAAAATCGTAACAAACAAATTCATTTTCGAATTTATTATATTAGTTAGGATCGCTACCTAATTTTGAGGCAGTAATATTTTCCCACGATGAGTTTGAGGTTTGTACGGACTCTGCGTCAAGGGACGTAAGTTTGAATTCACTTACCATGATCTTGTGTTTTCTGTGAAGGAAAACATCGTGAGGAAACCATTGCATGGTGGTGTAGGGCTTTCGCTAATGGCCGCTTTCTATCCTGTAATTTTAAAATATACCACCAATTAGAGGTTAGGTGCGTTCCAGCAGGTGCACTTGAGAGTCAGTCCCTGCACAGGTTTACCGTGTCTACCAACTTGGGCCGTATCGTCACTTAGATCAGGTGGGATTGTAGAAATCACGATATAATTTTAATTGAAAATAAAAATGATACTCTGTGCACGTGTGCGCATGTCAGTGCCAGGATAATATAACCCGCAAAAACCATGGTCTCCCTACAATAGCCTCGCCCGCACAACAGGACCTCAGGTGGAGGACAATAAAGCGCGACTGTGTACCTCTATAGACCTCATACATTACAGCCACTTGGTTGAACGTTTAACTGTGTTTTATTTATAAACATAATGTAGCAAAGCCACAAAACAATAATATATTTTTTGTCGCTGAAGAGTGAGTTTGAATCCCTGCAATGAACCGGAACTTACAGTAAAGAAAATGTCGTGAGGAAAAGTTAGTATTGATACAGCTTTTTCTAATACCCGCCTACCTAGCTAAAATGTAGGCTTAGCTTGTAACTTAAATTTTTTACTGTTTCGTTTAATAGTCTGCACTTCTATTCGATTCTTCACATCACTAATACTTCAGTCCACTAATTCGTTCTGGAGCTCCACTATCACTGCCTCAGTATTGTAGGACACACCGTATTTATATTGCCACAACCGGAAACTAAAAAAGCTAAAAGCGAACTACTCGAAATAGATCATTAAAACAATTCTTATAAAATCTTGTCATTACAATTAGAATTTATAAAGTTATTTTTAATCAAACATGTAAATATATCAAAACCCTGTAATATGGTATTTAATATAAAGAAACGATCAGCGATAAAGCTAATACTTAAAATAGATTAATATTTTTATAAAATCTCGTCATTACAATTTATTTAATATTACAATAGATTTTTAATCAAACGTGTAGATATTTAAACCCTTTTATATTATATTTAACATAAAAAGAAGATAACGATCAAATTGACACATGTAAGTGTATTAAAACAATGATTCCTTATTTATTTTGATATTTAAATAATTAAAAGACATTTCTCGTTGAACACGCCAGACGGTTAAGTATAGTGACAATGTAATTTAAAATCAGCTTGCGACTTGTACGGAATTAACCGGACGGCGTATGAACAAACCAAACGCAATATATATAGGTACACTTCGATCCGTGAATGGTACACGGTCCATTCAACTATTCAACAGGAATCGAACTACGAACCTCTCTTTATATGGACAGCGGACAAGTTTCTAACGCACATAGAATTTTCTCGACTCGTGAATTGCGATTGATTTGACTTCGTGTCTAATTTTTTTTTAAGGGACTTAATAAAATATATTTTGTAATATATATAAAAAAAAAAACCTATCGTGGAGAAACACGGACGGACGTAGGTTTGAATACCTGTAATATACTTGAGAGCTTGGTAAAGGATTACACCGCGATAAAGCCTTAGCATGGCCGTGGGGTATTTTCTATCACCCTCAACTTCAAAATTTCTCGTCAAGCATCCATAGGTGTATAAAACATATACTATTTCATCCGGATAAAAACTCATTTCATCTCTTCTCACTTTAGATGGTTAGCATTGATCATCTGTAATGGTTCGCAAGGTCACATATATTAAAATTACTCGAACTGCTTTTTCTGTGTAAAAGATATACGATGTCTACTTTATTTACTGTCCCCCACAGCAGAATATCTTTTGCTATGAAATAATTATGCAATGAACGTAAGCGAAGTAGACCAACTCAGCTGTAACAAGAGGATGTTACGAACCGGAAATGCAGCCGAACTTAACCTATCTTGCCTACAATTTGAAAATGTCAGGACCTCATTGTAATGATTTCTTATGTTTACGCGAATATTATTCATTGAAATAAAACTAATTTAATTTAAACGTGGTCACGGGGCGGACTGAGATGTAGGTTGTTCAGAAAAGTTGATGTTACATTGTAACATGAACTTTTGAACGAAGGCTGAAAAGCTTTCGTAAACGTCGGGATCAAAATTAATAAATAACCGCGATAAAATTAGTTTAAATTAGTTTTATTTCAAGCTCATTGTAATTTTGAATCAACTACTAAATTCCTATCGACCTTACTTTGGTGTATTGAATACCACCTGAGTTACCCAAGCCAATCTCACCTGCACGCGGTGCACCTTGCCGAGTAACCGACGAGGTTTTGCCGATTATTTGTCCACTTTTGGTTTTGGTCATAACGGTTAGGCATTAAATCCTTAATCCATCACAGCTTGGTGATAGGTAAGTGACCACCCACGGGCTTCGACTGCAGTAAAATAAAGGTTCAGTATGTATGTATGTTCAGTCTTTGTGTTCCGGCTTCCAGATACAGGCCTTTCCGTCAAAGTCAGCGACATGGCTGTAATAACCCAGGTGTTGCGGCTTGATGTCCATTAGTATAAAAAAAAAAACTTCAAACCTTTATCTTCTTTTGTGTTATAAACAGAAATGTAATTGACAACAATTATGCAAATACTCCATCCATTAGCAACGCACAGTTTCATAAATTATATCTCTCCTGAACCCGGTCATTATAAAGAGTGCGATAAAACAGAATTATAATTTGTACTGGTAAAATTCCCGTACCGTGCGGGCCGAAACCTCATTATCTCGGGCGATAAATTCTAATTTTATAGAGTGAACGTCTAAAACACTGCGTTTAAACGATATAAAATTTGCCCATACCTCGGCGTGATATATTTTATGTTTGCGTATTTATATTTATGTGTTAATAACGATGTACTTCAGTTAGCTCCAATAATGTACCATTTTTATTCTATACCACCTACATTTTGCCCTTATTTTTTAATAACGTGTTGTTTAAAACCCTATTCTATACCGACTTCCTCAGTGCAACGGGCAGTATGATGACTGAACTACACCTGGTGGTAAGTACAGTAGAGTCCAAATCAGCAGCGAATGATATTGAACCAATATTCACTGTCAGTCACCGCTGTCATGCTGGCCTGGTTATGTACCTTTTTACGCCTCTATTGAAGGACCCAATATCATAGAACGGAGGGAACACGCTAACGGGAAGACGATTCCACAATTCCACGGTACGATAGAAAAAAAGATGACCGAACTTTTTAGTTCGCGACTAATATATATAATAATAATAGGATAATAATAGGCGTCTGTGGTGTTTGTGGTGTCTGTGGTTCTGTTGTGGAACAGAGGGGAGGGGATTCCATCATATAACACTTCAGAACACTCGTCGCTGTATATACAATGGAACACGCTTAATGAGTCAATCTCCCTTCGCAGTTTAAGCGATCAGGTCAAACGAGAGAGAAATGTGGTGGCTCTTGGGTGCTAATCACCCAACACTACCCAGTAAAATGCAGCACAGCGACACTTCAAACTCCAGGGTTGCCACAGACCAGGGACACCCTCAACACTTCTAGTACCGACCCCTTGTTCCGGCCTTTCCAGTAGTTAATGAATTGACAGCCTAATAATATACTGACAGTTATTGCCCGATAAGCATTTTTCAAACGATGATGGCTTATTTGGTAGTTTTTTTTTATAGTTACGGCTTAGCGTTATGGCCATAATCTCACCTGATCTTAAGTGACGATACGGCCCAAGTTGGTAGACACGCTAAACCTGTGGAGGAACTGGCTCTCAAGTGCTGCTGCCGGAACACACCTATTGGTGTTTGGCGGCAGGTTCACAACTAGAGGGTGGTAGCTACCCAGGCGGGCATTAGAAAAAGCCCTACCACCATGCTGTGGTTTCCTCACGATGTTTTCCTTCACCGAAAGCTCAAGCTCATTGTAGGTGCTTGGGTTCGAACCCACGAGTTTCCGGTGATGGAAAACATCGTGATGAAATCATAGTACGGTGTTAGGGCTTTTTGTAATATCCACCTGGCTAGCCACCAGGTGTCTGATACTCGGCTAGTTTGTAACTTGGCTTGTTACTCACAAATTGAAAATCTGCCGCCATATACCCCATAAGTGTGTTCCGGCAGTTACACTTGAGTGTCACTCGTACCTAGGCTTTGAGTGTCGACCATTTTCGACAATATGTTTACTTAGTATCAGATGAGGTTTTGGCCATAACGCAAAACCTAGAAACTATAAATTAGTAACAATAATAACATTCTCCAGGAACAGGAAAATACATATTTCTCAAATATAGTCATGATCGATCAAATGTTGTCAAAATTTTGACGTTTTTTTTTACTATCCCAAAAGAACCTTGAGATTTTTAGGACAAAATGTATATATAGAATACATACAAATTTGATCTATACATTTATAATAATTTTCAAAAAAGGCTTACCTACAACTTATACAAATTGGATGATCAAATGTGCAGATTTCGGTTCATTACTGTTATCTATCTATCTATACACGTATATGAAAAGTGCAATTCCTTTAACGATCAACTACAATAAACCTACTGAGGTTATCGAGGTGGGATTATGGCCATTCGATGCGAAGTTTTTCGTAAGTGGTACTTAACATTTTTGTTCCATTATACCTTTGTCAATCTGTAATTTACATTGAGTTGTATACATTATTGACTTCTATTCACCGATATACTAAAGAGATACTAAAACTAACAAAAGATGCTAGACTTAGCGGGCCAGTGGCATCTAATAGTATAGCATTTAAAAAAAAAAAAATTATACTTAAGGTTTAGCGTTATGACCATAATCTCACCTGATCTTAAGTGACGATACGGCCTAAGTTGGTAGACAACGCTAAACCTGTGGAGAAACTGGCTCTCTAGTGCTGCTGCCGAAACACACCTATTGGTATTTGGCGGCAGGTTTACAACTTGACGGTGGTAGCTAGCCAGGCGGGCATTTGAAAAAGCCCTACCACCATGCTATGGTTTCATCACGATGTTCTCTTTCATCGAAAGGTCAAACTCTATCCCAGCAAATCGGTAATGTTCTTAAGAATTTTCTTTTACTTCTTCTTACCCTTAATCTACTTAGATAAGAAAGGAAGATCAAGTTTTCCTTTTCCAGTCTACTTAACAGCTGTCATCTTAGTATTCACATGTTCTATACAAATATCATTTCTAAGACAGTCTATCCATATCTCTTTCGGTCTGTCTCTACCCCTACATCCATCTATCTTCTTACTTAAAATTCATTTGGTTATAAAGCTTTCGTCTTTCTTAATAAAGCTCGTACCACACTCAGTTCTTAGAAATGTTATTAAAGACTACTTCGGTAAACTATCATGATTCTTGAAAAAACTAAAATAAGGGACAACTTTTGAACTTTTGAAGCAATGATAACTCAGTGGTAGTGTGTGCAACTTCGCGTCAAAGGACGTGAGTTGAATCCAACCACCTACAATGAGCTTGGGCTTTCGGTGAATGAAAACATCGTGAGGAAACCATAGCATGGCGGTAGGGCTTTTTCTAATGCCCGACTGGCTAGCAACCACCCCCAAGTTGAAAACCTGCCGCCAAATATCAATAGGTGTGTTCCGGCAGCTGCACTTGAAGGTCAGTCCCTCCACAGGTTTAGCGTGTCTACCAACTTGGGCCATATCATCACTGAAGATCAGGTGAGATTATGGCCATAACGCTTAAACTTAACTATAAAAAAAAACTAAATCGTGTGACAATTGACATTATAAAGTTACATTATATATTTCTAATAATATCTTACCGTCCGGTCTAATATATGCCTGCCCTTGTACGAAATGGTGCTAAGACCAATTCATTACAATACGAACTTAAAATTGAGTGTTTTTGTTAACACAAAATGCCTAAGTACTGTTCAATTGTAAAGTTTTGTGTAATGATCATTGTAAAACTATAAAACTTCGACAGAGTAACTATGTTTTTGAATATTAATAATTCTACGGACACATGTTGTTTTCATAGACTGAGGAACAAGAATGCGCTGTAGGAACGGACTTATCAACCCTACAGCTCAGAGCATCGATAGCTGGCAAAACCTTTGACTGATGAATACATACAACAGGAAAGGTACCGTTTAGTTTGCTACACAAGATCATAGCTAACGCCTCATTGCTTTGCTATTGTATGAAGTCTTAACGGCTGTTTTTTTTTCAGGAATTAGTGGCTACAGGAAAGCTGAAAAAGAAAAAAGGGAGAATGTAGAACCAGATTTTTTTTGCGTGAGTATTGCTGGTTCTTGTCTGTTGAGTCACACTTAATCATTTCGTAGCTTACCCTAGCGAAAGTAATCAAAAGATCTGTAGGTGGATTTTATCCACGGTAAACAAAACGTAACCATCGCTTTGAGAGAATGACAGTGGCCGATTTAACAAAAAACGTATGTTTATTTATTTATTTATTAAATTTTGTACACAAGGTATATAGACTTTAATGCCTAAGGCATTTTTGCTAGTCGACCTTAACTAAAGATCATAACTGAGGCAGGTGCATAATAAAATAAATAAAAAATATATAATTTAACTAAATAATTACGCACATAAATATATATATATATATATATATACATAAAAAATAAATAATATATATAGATAAATATATAATATATACACTAATATCTACCAATATATAATATGTAAGAATAGTTAATATATTACATACAAACGAATGAATAGAAATATGATAACATTCTTTTATTTTGTTACCAGACAAATTGTAGGTACTCCAAAATAATTATTATGAATAGAAAAAAATATGCAGTTGTAATATCTGAATACGCTTCATATAGAGTGGTCACTATATAGAATATTCTTCTAGAGAGTCAAGTTAGTGCATCGTTTACGAAATGTTTCGAAACTTCATACTTCGTACTTCATAGAGCTGATACTAGATGAAATGATATAATGATAAGAAATCTTACAATAGTATGTAATTTGATCTACAGTTAAGTGTAGATTTGAGAAATTAGGTTCAAAAGCGGTTTATCATTTACAGTAATTTATTGCTATGTGATATATTATTTATATCGTTTCTTAGTTTTATTTCACAAAAACTACGAATAATAAGAGATATCGTTTCTAACATTTGTACGTAGATATTAGCCTAATGGATAATACGAAACTGAGTATAAAAATGATGAAACACATGAGATCAATATGTGCTGATAGGTCGCATCTGATTGCATCAAACGTGTGAACATAAAAGACATTCAAATGATGAGTGCTAAATTGGAAGATAACAATTTACATCTATCCACTTAAAATGCTGTAGGTTAATGCTAAAGTTTCCTAACACCCTGCAATAAACAGTAAGCAATTTTTTACAAGACCTAATATCCATATTTGAGACTAGTTCCCTATCATATCAGGAACTTTATTTATATGGCTATCTAGTAATTTCTACTTAAAACTAAGTCAATAAATAATATTTAATGAAATCTAACCTTTAGTCTAATGTTAATATTATCTTTTTTTCAAATAACTTAAGCTCCAGCTCCAACTTATGTAGCAAATAATTTGGAACTTATTAAAAAGCCACGACGTTCCAAAATCCTTTGTACCTAGAACTAGGAATTCTTTTTGCAATTTTTCTAATCCCATTAATCTGACTAGAATTAACCACTAACGGAACGTTAATAAGGTTTTTACACTTTTGGGTAAACCTTACATGGTGGTAGAGCATTATCTAATGCCTATCTCGCTATCTATCATTGTCGACTTGGAAATCTATCGTCCAATAACTATAGGTAAGTTCCGGTAGTGGTCAATGAGAATCAGATCCTTTATAAAACAATCTTGAGTCTCATGGTCTTTTACCATTGTCTAAGATTGTGGTTATATATTAAACCTGTAACATACTGGTAACATACGTCCTAACCTTTTAATATTTAAGAAAATTATTTAAGAAAAAAAAATTAAAAAAAATTCCTGTAATTTAGTAAGTTGTCAAGTTTCAAACCTTTCAGCAAGGAACTACTTACTGGTAAGCATTTGTTTAATGGTAGTATATCTATTTCCGTTTCCATCCGTTTTCGGTCTTCAGGTGAACATGTTATCAAATACAAAACCCGTGCATTCTTAAATAAATTTACGTGAAAGCAAGTTATTAATGTCTGACCTATAAGAAACTTATTTATGATGCAATGTTAGTTTGGTGATTAAATGTTTGGTCATTACATTTATCATATGAGAGGATTTTGAAATTACTCTACTCTTTGATGACGGGACACATTGTGATGCAATCATAATAAGGTAGGATATTACGTTATATCTCCACAAGTAGCTACCATCCTCAAGGACTAAATTTGATCCGAAAAATCTTGTGATGTGTTCCAGCAGTTGCACGGACTATGGTCCAGCGTTTTACCAGTTTGCCATAGTATATGATGAGCTTGGATTATTTTTCGATGTCGTATGCTGATGTTAGTTTGTATGACTGTATATATTTTTATTTACTGTTTATCATCTACATAAATATTATTCCACTGTCTACTAAACTTTAGCAGGTAAACAGTAAGCATTAGATACAGTTGCAGTCTAAGGTAAAGCTTACATAAAATAAAAATATAGTACTAATTATCATTTATTATAGACCATAGTGTCTGATGTCCTGCTAGTTGTGCCAACATCTATGTTTACATAAACTTAAATAATTTCTTATTAATCTTGAAAATTTCAACTCTCACGTCTTCAAGTATATTCTTCAATCTATCTTGGTACCGTGATAACTTAATATTAGTTAAGTGAACACCTAACAAACAGACGGATCGATAACATTACTTTCGCATATTTCTTTTTTATTAATTTCACTTGTTACGCAAAACAGCATCATAACATCAACAAAAGCTATCTCAAACAACGCGTGTCTACGATCGCCTCGATATTTTGTTCAGCAATATTGGATATTATATTAATTTTGTTTAGCGAATGCGAACACACGTACATATTGCATTTTGATTGACGTGACTGGTTTCATTTGCGCGTGAACCTCGCTCTCGGGTCACGGGTTCGTGGGAGATCATCTAAAGGCTGGGCATTACCGACCCGATCGTCTACACGGATGTGTGTGCAATACATATAATATCGATTGACATTTTCTATTCGAAAGCTATTTTGCTTTTCATTGCATGCAATAAAATTAGAGGTGTATACTGGTAAAGTATCGACGTGGAATCTAAAGGCGGGATATAAAATTTTAATACACTCTTTAGCGGTGCATAAGCTTAATAGGGACATATGATAGTCGATTGTGGATATCATATTGAATATGACGAATAAACATTTCGTAAGAACCTCATTATTTTTTTCAAATTAGAGAAACTTAAATCTATCACAATAACAAAATAAATGCCGTCAAGTAACACGATTTAGAATTGTAAATTTAACTTATTAAAAAAAAGACTAGATTCTCTAGATTACTCTGTTATATTTAAAAAAAAATATAGATATAGGTGTTGGTCAATGGTTTTTCTTCATTTTCGGCCGCAACGGCTTTTAATATAAATTATTTTGCGAGATATGTGAAGCGATGATTGCTCAGTGGTAGTGTGTACGACTTCGCGTCAAAGGCCGTGAGTTCGAATCCACCTATAATGAGCTTGAGCTTTCAGTGAGGCAACCAAGGTGGTGGGGCTTTTTCTAATGCCCGCCTGGTTAAAATCCTCAAGTTGAAAATCTACCGCCAAATATAAATATGTGTGTTTCGGTACTTTCACTTGCGAGGCAGTCCCTTCACAGGTTAAGGATGTCTACCAATTTGGGCTGTATCGTTATTCAAGATCATGTGAGATTATGGCCATAACGATAAAACCTAAACTATAAAAAAACAATTAACGAATATAGAGTAACATCAAAACTTAGGGCAATCATTTATGAATAACCAAATTATTTATTTGTCTTCTACGTGTTTCGAACCCACTGCTCTAAATACGGCATCAGCGATGAGGAAGCTGTTTGAACCAGTCTGCTTACAATTATAAACTTCGAACTAGTTTGAGTGTCTTTTGCAAACAATTTAATGATTTTGCCTACGTTTTATTTGCGTGTGTATTTATTACGTATACTTTTACTGAACCACACTTATAATGTTATCTATAATCAAACTATTGTGTCCAGTTTAGAGATCAACTATAACTACCCGTATGTTGAAAATCTGCCACCAAATACCAATAGGTTCCGTCAGCTGCTCTTGAGAGCCAGTACTTCCACAGGCTTAGCGTGTCAATCAACTTGGGCCGTATCGTCACTTAAGATAAGGTGAGATTATGGCCATAACGTCTAACCTTAACTATCAAAAAAATTTAAAAATAATTATCAAAGGCAAACGTCCTTGAGTTCTTCTAGTTTGTTAAAGTTCCTAAAGTTTGTAGAGATTTTGTAGAAACTAATTTAATACTACAGTCAGAATTTCAAGACTAGTCTAACATTGTATCGAATCTACAGAATTATAAGTGTTTTTTTTTTTTTTAATCGATACAATAATTATACAACAATCCGCCTAATCGATTCTGATGATTTACCAATTTGATCCAACGATAACAAGAGTAGGTCAAAAGACCACTTCGACCGCAATTCAATCGGTTTTACAAGTCACCCAACTTTTTGCGTCTGAATTTGCAGCATCCGTTTGCGCATGAATCAACAAACATACTTTTTGACCTTACTTAAAATCTGAATCAAGATTTATACGTAAAGAATATTAACGGTTCCGTATTTTTATAGTTTTTTTTTTATTACAGGTTTTAGTGTTATGGTGACAATCTCACCTGATGATAAGTGACGATGTGGCTCAAGCTTGTGCAAATGCTAAACCTGTCGAACTTTCAACTTGAGCATGTAACTAGCCAGGCTGGTATTAAAAAAGCCCTACCACTATAATGTAGTTTCATCACATGTTTTTCTTCACCGAAGCTCAAACTCATTGCACGGATTCGAACTCACGTCCTTTGACGCGGCATCTGTATTCGATGCCACTGAGCCAGCATCGCTTCAACTATTATATTTTTCATTTTATTGAATGTTCGTTTTCTATATATTTGAAGAAAAACTTAAAAATGTTACACTTAGATCTACTAATACCTATATGTCATATGTTAACAGGAAAATTTTACCATTTTGAATTTGAACTTAGCCGACATTTCATTATTTACTGTGTTCTGCTACAGTAAATCAAATAATATCATTAGTAAATACGGAACACTGATAACCATCGAGCGTTTTGTCATATTGCCAAAGTGTAATAACCTTAGTACATAGGATTGTATGATTTCAAGCAAAACAAACGACAAAAACTCATTCTTAACAAACAACGTTCTGTGTTTGCATTCTCAAATGTTTTCTTATTAAATGAATATGATTTCAAAGGTTGTTTTTGATGGCATACACTTAGATTGTGTTAGAACCTAGTAAAACTTAACTGAGAATCTAATTTAACTTAGGTCTAAGTAAAATTAGATTCTCAGAGTTACATTCGACATAAATTGTTCAGTGTGTTATTAAATAGTTGTAAGTATTATTTCCTTTATAAAAAATGTCTTAAAATGGTTATTCTGTAGATACCCATTACCCGTTTGTATAATTTATTTTCGTATGTCCTTTGTAACGGATAGATGACGTTTAGTTTAAAATACTATTTTAGAGTCACTAGATAATGTATCTATGGGTGTGCGTAGGTCCTTGAATATCAATTTTTGACTCGAATGTAGCTAAGTAAATATTTCATAACTAGATTTTACGTGCGGCTGCACTCGTGTTACTATTGATTTTGTCAAACATATCGGATGGCGCAATAATAAGTTTCATACAAAGTTTAACCCTCTTTTTATGCCACTTCCGATAAATTTTTCACTAGAAAATTACCCTATCACCGTCTTCAGGTTTCCATTTATCTCTATACCAGAATTGATCATAATCGATTAAACAGTTTAGGCGTGAAAGCGTAACAAACAAACAAACTCACTTTTGCTTTTATAATATTAGTAAGAAGTAAGGAATGCATACTACTATGCTATGCTTCCTGTATGAAAGGCTTTATTATTATATTTCACTTACCGTGAAATAGAGTGCAAAGATAAATTCTTAAGCATAGGATAATCAACCGAAATACTACCAAGGGTCATCACTGTGATGATGAACTTTGATTCCGAAACGCGGCAAACTATAAGATCATCACTACAAAGGTTATATGATCAAGTGTACTGCACAGACGACTCTAATGACTATGGACCCCAATCATCACAATAGACGTTCAATGTTTTGAACGTCATAGTTATGAATGTGAGAACATAACATCTGCTTGTTAAAGCAGAATGTAGACTTTGAAGTTTACTATGTCGCCACCGCACATTTTAAGACAACTTACAACAAGTATAGTTCGTGTCAATCAACATAACTTGGGGTGACTGTGATATTGGAGTTTGTGGAATATTATTAAGAGAAAAATAGTGCCTTTAATTTGCTAGCGTATAGTCAAATGTTTGATTCATTTAGTAAACAAATTTATAAGTACTTCTCGAAGTTCATATACATTTGGAGAAAAGATAGGAGATCGACACTCGTAGGTATTATGTATTTCGCAAAGCGATAACAAAATTCACTAAATATTTACTTAGAAATAGCAAATTCGTATTATGTATCAATCAGTATTAGTGTTTTTAATTTGTCAGTTTATTGCTGATCACTTGCGATGTTTGTTCCGAATTGTTAGTTCCAACATCACGCTTATCGATAGATAAGACATTGGTAACTAATTATCAGTAAATTATTTATATCTCTATATATTTATTCATTTTCACTAAGGTTAATTAACAGTTTTCTTGTTGCTTTCTTGTTCCAAGACCACCGGTATTAATGTAATCAGATAATCTGGGGTCCTGCTGGAAGCTAACGCTATAAATATTAGCTTTTTCGATCCGACATACGCTGTTAGCCATAAGGGCTTCGATAGCTTCACCGAACTTCTAGGGCGAATGCAGAGGGCACTCAGCCCCGAGACAGCGGCCGCAATGGTGCCAGAATGGCCGACCTTCGGCTTGGGCTGCTGCCAGAAAACGAACAAAGATTCGTGATCCTAACTAACAGGTCCTAACTTGCTAAGTTTACTGGTCCTATCAATGACATCGGGCAAGCTGCGCAAGGGCAGCGTGTGTAGTAACTTACAGATAAATATTAAAGTAGCTTACTTTGCATAAAGTAGCGCTCGGATCCCTTTCATATTTTGTTAGAGGTATTAGTTTGTAAGACTGCATTTGTGCAAAATATAATTTGTAAACTGTGCATTTACCTTTAATTGTTGTAATCATCGAAATAAACCTTCTTTCTTTGATTCAAAACAGAATTACTACGATCGAGGGTCTGTCAATCGTATGATGGTTGCTGCTGAATGTGGTACAGATACCTACGCTGAATCTGGTACAGATACCTACTTCCTACAATTAACAATCAGTAAGTTCAAAGAAAAAAAAATGCTGGTAATATTTATAACCAGGATTTTTTTTTAATTGGTCACCACAGTAACACCGAGCTCAACTAATGTCCCAACGTTGAGATTAAGGTCACATCTAGTTGGTTTACTGAGGATCGTGTTTTTTATTCACTATTATGATTTCAACGGCTGGTTGTACCTTGAAGTTTATACAGAAACCGTAAATTATGGATAAGGTAATTTATTCTGCTTGAATATTGAAACGATGGTCGCTCAGTCGTCAGTGTGAAGTCGCGTCAATGGGCTGAGTTCGAATCCACCTACAATGAGTTTGAGCTTTCAGGGAAGGAAACATCTGGCATGACAGTAGCGATTGGCGACGGATTGTCCTTCTCTCGATGGTCGCTGCTGTTTTTGGACTGTGCTGTACTTAACAGTGCAGTCACTTTGCCGAACTACCATAAAAAAAAACTATAGAATGACGCTACAGCTTTTCCTAATGCTCATCTGTCTAGCTACCACACTCAAGTTGGAAATCTGCTACCAAATATTTATAAGTACGTTCCAACAGTTGCACATTCATTTTTACTATTCTTAATGCACCATCTTGGGCCGCAACGTTACACCACCTCAGGTTAGATTGTAGCCATAACCCTTAACCTATAAAATGCAAACCTGGCCTAGCGGTTCTGGCGGTTTTCTCGTCACCACAGCCGCACTGAACATACTCCGAGTTCGAAACCCACATAAATTGGTGTTCGTTAACTATGTCCTAGCAAAGTACTTGGCCACAACAGCTTGTCCCAAATTCAGAGCCATTAGCCAAGGTCTCTTTTTCTCTTACGCCAATGCTCGTGGAAATAAACAACCTGGCTGAGGGCTTGGGAGTGATTTTAAGAAGGTATCGAAATATCTAGGTATGCTTACATCCGAAGCGGGTCCAGCAGTGACGTATTGACAGTATTTATCTCGGTCCATTAGTCGACTTCAATCGTTTTTACTCGGGCTAGCGTTACATAGCCGAGCGTGACGGCTCAGTATACAAAAATTTAGCACACAGCACGCCTTAATAAGATTTCGTTTCAAGAAATCCAATTTCGCCTCTGGCTGTGTGCGTGTTAATGTAGATTTGGTCGATCTAAAACTTATCATTCTACCCTTATTTTACTAACATGGTTACGGACAACGGCGACACTTCAAGCTCCCATGTTATCTGAGATCAGGGGTAGCTTTCGCAATTAATCTAGTACTTATCTACCCCTCGAAATAAGAAAAATTTCTGTACCCCCTGATGACGTGAATGCAAAATTACATGACGGTCGTTGAATATTATAGTTACAACGTGAAAGAATATCAAAGTATGAAAGTTTATGAAGCGATGATAGGTCAGCGGTATTGTGTACCACTTTGCGTCAAGAGACGTGAGCTCGAATCCGACCACCTACAATGAGCTTGAGCTTTCGGCGAAGGAAACCATAGCATGGTGGTAGGGCTTTATCTGATGCCCGTGAGTCAGTCCCTCCACAGGTTTAGCGTGTATACCAACTTGGGCCGTATCGTAACTTAAGATCAGGCGAGACTATGGCCGTAACGTAAATCCACAAAAAAAAAAAATAGCCTGGATGCGGTATATCTATTTACCACATCCGTAGATTCACGCATCGCGGGTGCATAATCACTACCGTTACGCTCACTATCGGTTACCTTGACTTCAGCGCCGATCGGTGCGAAATAATTTGACATAATACTGCATCTGTCATTACCGAAGCTATTACCGGCCGGAGCGCAATACTGTGTGTACTGCGGATTTAATTTAGGTTCTACATTTATTATACACATATATCTAATATCGTACACGATGTGACCTTAAGTTTAATGTTTTTGTATCTACGTACATAGTACATACATCAATTAGCGTGTTGATCTTTAACCTTATTCATACAAATGTATACGTATTTTTTTTTATTATTATTTGTATTTAAAAAAAAAAATGTGTGACCAGAGATTTCTATTTATTTGTATACCTACGTTTTGTATGCGTTTTGAAACTTTCGCTTGTTAAAGGAAGACAGGCGATGTATGATAGGTTAATATAAAATTCGAAGTAATTGAGGATTAGTGTCCGGATTTAGTTTGATTGATTTCGATATGAAATAGTAGGTATGTAATTATGAAAGCTGAATTTAAGAAACGCCAGACTTAGATTGTATGTTACACTGGATCGGGACCGAAGTGGTCTTAACATTCGTTTTGGTCAAGTACTTAGGTGTATCCGTCATAGACATGGTAACAAATGCATGGATGTGATTGTCTCTTCGTTGTACGCTTTTCGGGATCGGCTAATATATAAAAGCTGTACCTTGCTCATTTATTAGCAATCATATCAATCATATCAATAATCAACTTGAGTGTTTCGAGAGGCTGTACTCTGAAACTGAGGGTACTCATTTGTCCTCATAAAGTCCTCAGCAGGCTTCGAAACCGCACCTCTGCTTTAACTGCTACCGAGAAGCTTGCGCTCAAAATCTTTCACTGACTATTAGGACTTGAGTTCGAATCCAGCCACCTACAACTAGCTCGAGATTTCGGTGAAGAAAAATATCGCGAGGAAACCATAGCATGGTGGTAGGGCTTTTTCTGATGCCCGCCTGGCTAGCAACCACCCTCAAGTTGAAAATCTGCGCCAAATACCAATAGGTGTGTCCCGGCAGTTGCACTTGAGAGCCAGTTCCGCCACAGGCTTAGCGCGTCTACCAGCTTATATATATGTATATATATATATATAATTGCACCTTTCACAGATTAATCGGAGGTGTGAAATCCACATGTATTGTCAAAGATTGCCCATCATTGTTTAGGACGGCGGTTGTCTCACAATAATTACTCCCATCTCCATTACACGCCGTGGCACTAGTTGTATGGCGTGACGTGCGTTTAATGTAGGGTTATAATTGTTCGAACGATTTCGGAGATCCGTTATAGAATTATAATAGAAAAATAGTATGGAGAAGAAACCCCTTTGGATATGGAACATCTATTGGCGGGTTTTAATCGTACAATAGGATTGCTTGTCGTGTTACAGTGAACAGCGTGACGGTCGCTTTTTTACGTTAGCTCTGCAAAGTGAGGGTATCAGTACAATCCGTGACAAGTGACAACCATACATGGAACGACCTGCCTGCTCTCGTACCTTTGACGCTTTAATTAACATATCCATATTGGCTTTATACTATTTATTTAATTATAAATTCTAATTTTAATCTAATTCTTAAAAGTGTTTAATTTCGAAGTGTAACTTCTTTAGGCGCGTGTGGAGATAATTTAATACTGTGTTATTATAAATATGCACTAACTTTAATAAATAAAAATCAAAAACTCTTATCCGTTTAGTGAGTGAAAGAGACGGTAGTTTGCTGCTATAACGCAGATAACCTGGGTATGCCAGTATAAACGAGTATCGTGCCGTT
This sequence comes from Actias luna, assembly GCA_039707435.1. Taxonomy (NCBI): domain Eukaryota; kingdom Metazoa; phylum Arthropoda; class Insecta; order Lepidoptera; family Saturniidae; genus Actias; species Actias luna. The sequence continues at coordinate 16,337,245 of JAZHAC010000008.1, read as the reverse complement.
TGCCGTCACGGCAAGCTGATCGATTTTTACCGCCAAGGTGTACCAAAAAGGTATTTTATGTCGATAATTACCGTGTAAAAAGTACTGGATCTATATAATTTCTTTGTTGAGAGTTAGAATTGATTACGGAATACGGAACCCCAACTGCTGAAAGCGAATGCTCGCGCCTTTTGATTTGTCCAACAAAAGGCAATTCGTGTGAAATCGATTTGTCACCGTCGCGTTTACGACTCGCTAATTGTTTCAATGTTACGTGAAAGCCTTTTTTTATGTATGCGTTCGTACAACGCAGTCGTATGATATCAAACACGCACGAAACTTAACTGTTTATAATAATTTTCGAAAATATGCAAATTTTTATTGACACCCAGAGAGCTCTATAGCCTCAACTTTTCATAGTAATTTATTTTTTATTGGCGTCAAATTGGTAGTTTTGTCGCTATCTCCCTCCCTCTCTCTTATAATAGAAATGACAGTGATGAATAGACTTTTTAAGTGTATTATTTCGAAGTGAAACTTGTTTAGGCGCGCGTGGAGAAAATTTAATACCGTATTATAACATATAAAAGATATATATACTTACTGTAGTCAATAAAATTATTATATTTAGTGTCTATACTATTATTTAAAACTTTCAAATCAAATCAACAATTTTATTCGATTTAGTCTCCGATAAGGGCGGTAGCGAACGTCAAAACTACTTCCGGTCCGGAAAGTAACGCAGTCATGAAGATAAACCGGAAAGAAAATCGATCTGCATGTTTATTTCATTTTTTAGATACTTTTTTTTACGTAATAAACTATAGTCATTAGAGAATTCACAAAGAGGGGTGTTAATTCCAGAGGTGAACATCGCCCACACATGATCACATCACATCACATGATCCACTCTGTAATAGCTATAAGGTTTAGCGTTACGACCATAATATCAACTGATCTTAAGTGACTATACGGCCCAACATGGTAGACACGCTAAACCTGTGGAGGAAGTCACTCAAGTGCAACTGCCGGAACACTCCTATTAGTATTTGGCGGCAAATTTTCAACTTGAGGGTAGCTGCTAACCAGGCAGGCATTAAAAAAGCCCTACCACCATGTTATAGTTTTCTCACTACGTTTTCTTTTCCCGAAAGCTCAAGCTCATTGTAGACGGATTCGAACTCACTTCCCTTGGCGCGAAGTCGTACATACTACCACTGAGCTATCATCGCTTAATCACTGAACTTACCGTCTTCTTAATTATTGTTCTACTTAATTAGCTTTTGTTTATGACTTAGAAAACTCTCCCACAAACCTCCTTTAACTTACTTATTTTCAACTTTAACTAATAGTTTAAATGCGAATGTCAATTTGTATGTTACTCCTTTTAGCCTAAACTGCAAATGGAATACCGATGCTTCATTCCTTTTTTTAACGTTAAGGTTAGCTTTATAGCCTTAATCTTACCTGGTGGTAAGTGACGATGTGGTCCAAGATGGTGGAAAGCCTAGTGGAAGGACTGGCTTTCAAGTCTAACCGCCAGAACGTAGCTATGAATTTTTAGGGCAGATATTCAACATCCGGGTGGTAGCTAGCCAGGCGGGCATTAGTAAAGGCCTACCACCATGATATAGTTTTATCACATTGTTTCCTTCATCGAAAGCCCAAGTTCAATGCAGATGGTATCGAACTCACGTCCCTTATCGCGACGTCCGTATTACATTAAAACTACTCACAGGCATTTTAACGTGACCCTAAAATGTGTTTACTAATCTTTATTATAAATAAATAAAAATCAAACATAATAATAAACGAGCAATTAATTTTTAAAAGTATTAACATGTTATCTCCAATATCAATAGATCCATCGCTCGATGCGAAACGTTTAGTGGTTCGAATACGCGCTGATAGAATCTATCAATGAAAAAAAAAAAAAAACTTGATACAAACTGACGTACTAAGTAACAGAGGTGTTTGTAACGATGTTAATCTGGAAATCTTATTTATTGTATAACATATTTTTTATACTATATCATAGTTCCATCCGCTTGGTGATTGCTATTTGTACTGAGTCAAGGTTTGAAGAGCTTGAATTTTAGAATTGAGTTTAAGTATCTGGACGACCGAGCTTAAATTGGTATTCTTTATTTTATACTTAACAGATTTAGCGTTATGGCCGCAATCTCACACTAGAATAATTGCGAAGGCTGTCGCTGGTCCCTGGTAACACGGAAGCTTGATATGCCGTCGTGGTGCATTGTAGTGGGTAGTTTTTTTTTTATTGCCTTAATAGGCAGACGAGCAAGCGGCCCGCCTGATGGTAAGCGCCAAGCTCTACCTTGCCTACGCTGCCTACCTCTGAAGGGATACTCTCTTTAAACCTCGTTTGAAGAAGGACATGTCATAGCGCTCGGGAAACACCGAGGCAGGGAGTTCATTCCAGAGCTTACACGTGCGTGGAATAAATGAACGCTGGAAACGTACGGTACTAGACCGTATTGTTTCCAGGTGGTATGGATGAACTCTACTGCGGTGTCGGGTGGTACGATGGTAGAATGGTGACGTTGGCACCATTTTAAACAGTTCCTCAGAGCACTCCCCATGGAACAGCCGATAGAACACGCAGGGAGAACCAAAGTCTCTCCGCAGTCCTAACGGTTCCAGTCTTAGGTGATTAGCTCACTCACTAGATACCATCATGCCTTTGGCCTGAGGCTGGGTAACTGAATTTGCGCGTTGCCATGAGGGAGTCAGTAAATACTGGGATATTAAACATTACGCTAAAAAAAATTACCAAATGACCTGAAGCTTAGTGACGATGTGACCCAAGATGATGGAGACGCTAAGCTCCGCGTCGCCCCAGGAAGGCAATAGATGGCCATGGGATTCTAGTGGGTATTACCGCCGGCTAAGTCCCACATGACCTTCCCAGACCCCCCCAGGCTGGGAGGGTATGCGTTAATGCATTTCCGCAGGATAAAAAAAGTCTAGAGGAGGGACTGGCTCTCAATTGTATGTACCAGATGACACCCAATTGTGTTTTATAAAAAAAAAAAACCTACGAACCGAGTATCGAGCTCATTATTAAAATAAAATAAAACGAACTTAATAATTATCGTTTTTAGAAATAACTGACTTAAAAGTTTGCGTCTATATGAAAAGCATAACAACTATGGTTATAGGTGGATTCAAAAAGCAGGAGTCTATCTAAATACAAAATATCATTGAAATTATAAGATCCATCGTTACGATACACGAAGCGATGATAGCTCAGTGGTAGTGTGTACGACTTTGCGTCAAAGGACGTGAGTTCGAATCCAACCACCTGCAATGATCTTGAGATTTCGGTGAAGGAAACTATCGTGAGGAAACCATAGCATGGTGGTAGGGCTTTTTCCGATGCCCGACTGCCTAGCTACCACCCTCAAGTTGAAAATCTGCCGCCAAATACCAATAGGTGTGTTCCGGCAGTTGCACTTGCGAGCCAGTTCCTCCACAGGTTTAGCGTGTCTACCAACTTGGGCCCTATCATCACTTAAGATCAGGTGAGATTATGGCCATAACGTTAAACCTTACCTATAAAAATAGTAGATTTATTTGTATAGGTAGATAGATTATAAATAATATTTAGATAACCGAAACGGGTGATAACAAAAACTATTATAAATGTATGCATGTATTTTATGTATATTATCTGTATGTACAATTTATTATAATGTATGTGTTCGTAATATTTCCTTCGAAGATACACAAAATATACTGGTTAGCCTGCTAAAATCAGTCAAGAATCGCTTAAACATACTCATTGACATACTTACACACACACACACACACGCACACACACACACACACAAATACACATCCATGCATGCATATTCACGTGCACGCACACACAAAACAATATACGCACACACTTTATACATGTCTTTACATACATATAAACATACGTAAGAACACGTTTGCTAATTTTGTCCTTACTGTAAATAATATATTTGTTTTCTTTTCTGGTTTTTATAAGGTAACTATTATATGCATAATTGTGGCAGTATATCAGGCTTCCATGCCACAGGCATTGCCTAGCTTGGAGCTTTCTAGAAATATAATAGTTGTATATTAATTTTTCTATGTTTAAATATGTTAGAGATGCTTACCTCAAAAAGATAATATAACCAGATCGCATTTCTCGCCGGTTCTTCACGAAAACTGGGGTATTTTCCGCAGCGGTGATAGCTTTTCCGTTGAAAAGCGCCAACTCAGGGTCTAAATTGAATAAATTACTGTTTGACAATAATGTGCAAGTAGATGGCGCTCATCATATATCATGTGAAATATGTCATCATCCAAGATCAGCTAGGGTATATCTAGCAGTCGAAAGAGATGGTAGAGTTTTCTCATTAGCTTGGAACGTAACCACTATGAGTCAGTTCCTTCACCGGTTCAGCGGGTTTACCAACTTGGGCCGTATCGTCACATAAGATCAGGTGAGATTATGGCCATAGCTCTCACATTACCTATATAAAAAATATAGGCATAATGTTGCATCCGACACAGTGACTAGCATTTCATTTCAGGTAAGATGACCGGCGCGACAGCGATGGACCCCAACTGAATGACTTATCTCTCGGAGGTCGACCAGGTTCACTGCAGTTAAGATTAAAAAAAAACATCTAAAAACAGTACATAATGAAAAAAAAGGTGCTATTATGTACTTTAGGATCATTATTTATTTACGAAATGAAACGGTGGTAATTTTGAATATGCTTTCATTAGTTTAACTGAGTGCCATTTTACGAGCTCGGGTCGAGCTTCAGGTCAGACGGAACAACAAAAACTACAATCTTATATGATTTTGTAATTAACGGGTTCCGTACAATAATGATTATTATATCACCGCTGATGATTTGGTCGATCGTTGGCTATCTGATAACATATTATTAGGTATCGCTCCTAATAGATCGCTAAAGGTAAATGATCCATTGACTTGAAATTCTGCATAAGTATTCACCGAAAATGGGTTTTTCGATACAAGCGCGAAATCGACAAAGTTAAAATTATTTTGCTAACCCTTCTTAATAGGTGTACTATAATTTTTGGCCAAGTAATTTATTTAATCATATTAAGACGTGATACGATGTTTATAATATATACACACACATATATATATATATATAACTTTTGCCTTAAAATCATCAATTAATTAAGTTTCCATCAAAGCACGTAAATGTAAGCAAGGATACTTAGACTTAAATTTATTAAGATGTGGTTTTGAAAACAACACAATTTGAAGGGAGGAAAAAACACTGTAGAATACGAACTCACCAGTTAATTACGTTCAACGACGACAGAGTGACGCGGTGATTGCTCGTTGGAACCCACTTCGCCCCAGCAAGGTGACAGATGGTCATGGCGTTTTAGTAGGTATTTCCGGTTTCTAGCGCTAAACGATTCACATTTTTTCTTTATAATTCAAGCTTAGTATTATGGTCATAATTTCATTTGATCTTAAGTTACGATACGGCTTAAGTTGGTAGACACCTGTGGAGGGACTGGCTCTCAAGTGTAACTGCCGGAACATACCTATTGGTTCTTGGCGGCAGATTTTCAACTTGAGGGTGGTAGCTAGCCAGCTCAAGCTCACTGTCGGTGAATTCGAACTCACATCTCTCGACTCGAAGTTGTAAGCACTACCACCGAGCTGTCATCGCTTCGAAAATTACAACTTACCCTACCTAATTACTTAATTATTTTAAAGTCTATCATTACCATCAATATAACGACAGAAACCCTTAGATAACCGTATGTACTAATACTGATCACGACACGTCACAGTGAGGCACTATGTACGGAGAGGAATGTTGGTTGACAGCAGAATAGGAATACTATATCAATCACATTGTTAACATATAGACATAGTGATGTCTCTCGCCCCGATTGCTGTTTCCGATGGTGCACTACGCACATCTATAAATGGGTAAAGGACCGGTTCTAAACCTGCTAACTAGACGTGAATTCAGATACAAACTGTTCGCGCAACAAATTACCGCTGCGTAAAATTAGTTGCGCCACAAATGTCGACGTCGCCTCCCGCGCTGCGATGTAAAATTATTCGCAGTAAACTTGAACTGTTTTAATGGCGTACTCTCATGTAAGCAAGTATAAGTTTTATAAAGTAACTTTAACGCGTATGTTTACGTATCATTTTGTAGATAATTTCGATTCACATGACAACGAGTATTATATGTAATAAACGCTAAAATAGTTCCGGCTTTTTCGATATTTTACGTTAGAGTCTGTAATGTTCGCCACAATGTTTATACATATGCGAAGGGTTTTTAAGCAAAAAGCGTTAATCAAATTGTAAAAAAAAAAACGAACTGACGCTAATACTCTACGATAAATTGCTCTTAAATAATACTTAAAAAATACCTCCACTTTATTCATGTCGATTGACTTGAAATTAACATGAAAATTCGTATTAGAAGTCAAAAAGGAAGGTATTTTATTACAATGCACAATCGACAACTAAAAATAAGGTCATACAAGCCACCTAGTAATTGGGAGCAAGGATAGAGTGGTTTCCTCTCTCTGCAAAGAGTGGGGAAATGTATGGTTATTGTGTGGAATTTCTAGAACATTTCTAGTCCGTACCAGATGAGTCGCAAATACCCGTATCGTATTCTTTGTTTTATTAACGTGGTGTAAAAGCCCGTTTAAAGATTCCACATTGCAATGATTACGCACTATACAAGAGGATATCAAGATCAGAGGGGTCTGTGATGATACATCGGGTGAGAAGCACTGTCAATATACTCACTAAATAACAGTACAGCGACACTCTATTTTTTATAGTTAAGGCTTAGCATTATAGCCATTATTTCACCTGATCTTAAGGGACGATATGGCCCAAGTTGGTAGACACGTTAAGCCTTAGGAGCAACTGGTTCTCAAGTTCAACTGCCTCAACTTGCTATTTGGCAGCAGATTTTCAACTTGAGGGTAGCAGCTAGCCCGGTGTACATTAGGGAAGCCCTACCACCATGCTATGGTCTCATCACGATGTTTTCGAAGTCGTACATACTCCCACTGAGCTATCATCGCTTCAAAAAGCAGGTAACATGCACAGCACTCTAAATTTTTTCTATTCCATGGTGGGAAGCCACCTTGCTGTGCCAAGTTTTTTAAGCACTGTAACATAGCTTGGGTTTCAGCTGAAAATCAGCGCTCAATATTTCGGACCCTCTAGTAATATGTAATATAGCTGGACACCATATTCTGATAACAAAATATGCAATTAGTTTCCATGAATTATCATTTATCTCTGAATTGGTTTTTGTTTTATTCACTGAAAAGTATTGATATTGGTAGACTCTGTTACACATAATTTGAATATACAATGTTTTGCTGTCTTGTTTATTAGTATAAAACGATTTCTTTTTTCTATCTATTTATCAAATGATATTTTTTAGGATACACATTGAACCGACAGTGACGAGGGATTTATGACGTTCATTATTTTTTCACGGGCCCCTAATACCGCACTATAGATTTTGTCCACACCACACTGATCAAGCGTATGATTAATGTACATAGAAATCGACACACGAACGTGAGTGTGCGGATTATTTTGAACCGTATACATTATTGCTTTAACATTTCAGAGGATGAGCAGAGACGTTTAAGTACGAAGTAGTGACAGCCCGGTGAAAAGATTCAATAGTACAATGGGACATGGATTTTGCCTACACAAAATATTATGATGAATTTTAAGCACAGATGAACGGATTGTGTGCTTGCTTTGGAAAACTTCGTCATAGTGACTGGCGTATAGTATCCAAAGTGGAAGATTTTTAAGGTGGTCATTGAGATGTCGCACGTTATGAGGTTTACCTTTTGACAGTTGCCAATACAAGAAAGAAGGAAATAGTAGTAGACCTCGTCTTCACTTTCCATCAGGTGTAACTGAGGCTATACGTCGTACAGTTATACAAAAACATTATAATAATTTTATAAAGGTTGGCAACGCACCTATAGCTTTTTCTTTCTTGGAGAAATCCATATATAGCAACCCTCTTGCCCCCGGGGGATGAGCGTTTTATGTGGGAACACCCACTAAAACTCACTAAAATTCCACGGTGTACCTCTGCCGCATAAATTGGGTCGAACCGGGGTCGAGCTGACAATCACCACTTCGCCCCAGCGGATGATCTAATTGGGTCCCGGCTCTAATGAGGTACAGCTTGGTATATCCCACCTGTCCCCTAGACGTCTGAACCAGTGCAGTGGAAAGATAGGCGCCCCATCCTACCTCCCCTTGGGTCAGCGCGACGACAACGCACCTGCGATTCCTCTAGTGTTGTGGGTGTCCATGGGCGGCGGTGATCACTTACAATCAGACGACCCGCTTGCTTGTTTGCCCCCTATTCCATAATTTTTTTTTTTTAATATTATCGTAATGTATGTATTATTTATTCAATCAAACTAATATTATTATTATTATTGTTAAAAAGAGTGTGTGGGCACTCTACTTATGTGCGTACGTAAGACGCTGTAAGATAATGTTCATAATAATATCTAAATATATATTTGCATGATGGTGGTTTTAGGTAGATAGGGCTTTTTTCACCTGACCTGATGGTAAGTGATCACCGCTGCCCATCGACACCCACAACATCAGAGAAATCGCAGGTGCCTTGCCGGCCTTTATACGAGGGACTGGCTCTCAAGTGTAACTGCCGGAACACACCTATTGGTATATAGCGGCGGATTTTTTAATTTGAGGGTGTTAGCTAGCCAGACGGGCATTTAAAAAAAACCTATGCTATGGTTTCCTCACGATGTTAACCTTCACCAACAGCTCAAACTTATTGTAGGTAATTGGATTCGAACTCACACTCGTGACGCGGCATTCCTACACGCTACCACTGAGCTGTCATCGCTTCAAAAGATATATTAGGTATATTAAAAATTAGTACTGAAATTAATATATATCTGAACCTAAACACTGATATTACATTTTTTTTTATATCCTTAAGGTTTAGCGTTAAGTCCATAATCTCACCTGATCTTAAGTGACGATACGGCCCAAGTTGGTAGACACGCTAAACCTGTGGAGGAACTGGCTCTCAAGTGCTGCTGCCGGAACACACCTATTGGTATTTGGCGGCAGGTTTACAACTTGAGGGTGGTAGCTACCCAGGCGGACATTAGAAAAAGCCCTACCACCATGCTATGGTTTCCTCACGATGTTTTCCTTCACCGAAAGCTGAAGCTCATTGCAGGTACTTGGATTCGAACCCACGTCCCTTGACGCGAAGTCGTGCACACTACCACTGAGCTATCATCGCTTCAATGATGTATTATCATTCATGATGATTCATGTATGATCAGTATGGTGGTGACGACTTCTGGTTGAAAATAAGGTTTCTACTGCCACCCCATTTGTAGACAGTTTCTGGCGATAGAATTTTATGTAGAGTATTGCCCGAATGGCTAACTTTTTAAAACTGCTTACCTCTTATTGGTGGTAAACTCGGTATTACATACCCCGAAACCTTTCATAAAGATGGCTCCTTCAAATACAAAAAGAAAAATTATATAATAACCGAATGGTATTAAGCTATAACAACTTTTTTATAATATTCCGGCCATTCCAGCCTCTCACAGAAAATTGTCGAAAGTAGCATACAATTTTCTTCCACTCATCAGCATACAGGTCGAGTAATGGAAATGTACCAAGACTACCTCTGGTCTACCACCGTGTTATCATTTTATCTCTGTGTTATCCATTAAAGAAAGTTCTCGCTTCTAGGATTCGAACTCACACGATCTGTGTACCTGTAAGGCTACCACTAATCTATCGCCGCTTCGTAAGCCAGTAATAGTCATTAGTTTACTTCAAATGAATAATAAAAACCGTTTTTTGTACCGTTAACAAAGGACGTAATAATACATATATTGCGTATAAAGGTGAATATTCTAATGGTAAATTCCACTATGTATTGATTTCGAACCATTACGTAAGATCGACCTCAGAGGGGTCACATGAAGCTCACATAAAATGTATTAAATTGACCGCTCGTGATAAAACCTGCATTAGTGTATGTCACTTGTCTAAATCGTTTACGCCCACGCCTAGGGTCGCGGCCGTATGGATAGCGGTTGGCGATTTAATAGACAAATTAAATTAAAACATTTTTCCGAAACCCGTTATTCTGTTAGTTAAATTTTTCACAGTAAGAGAAGAAGCCCGATGAAGATATTAATGGACTGTGTGAGGAGAAATAATGTGTGTTACTGAGATGACAGCTGATAGCGTTGAGTGGAAGGAAAAAACATGTCATGCTGACCCTACCCAGGTGGGGTAAGGGCTAAGATTCCTTTCCTTACTTTTAATTATATTAAAATGAAAAAGTTTATTTGTTTGTTTGGATTTCACACCTAAACAGCTAAATCGATTATAATGAATTTTGCTATAGTGAGAGATGGTACGCTGAAGACGGTTAAGGGCTACTTTTTCTCGCAAAATACTTATAGGGTGTGGGGTAAAGAAAACTATAAACTTTGTATGAAACTTTTCATTGTGTCATTCGAATGAGAGTATACATATTTGTTTCTCAAAATACTCATTAAAACGTTTACAATTTGGCAGGTACGCAGTTGCTCGATAGTAAACATTGGCTAAGAAGGGTTTCTAAAAATTCATATATAGCTGTATTGGCCAACATTCTGGATTAATTATTGCTTTTACACTAACTATTTCTGTAGCAATGTACAACAAGAATCGGTTTATAGAATTAACATCAATGTTAGCGAACCCTGAAAAAAAAAACCCTTATTAATATTATAAATACGGCAGTGAGATTTTTTTGTAAGTTTTTAAACGCTTTCATGCCTAAACCGGTGAATAGATTATGATGAATTTGGTATAGATGATGAAGCGATGATAGCTCTGTGATAGTGTGTACGATTTTGCGTCTGGTTCGAATCCAACCACCTACAATGAGCTTCAACTTTCGGTGAAGGAAAACATCGTGAGGAAACCATAGCACCATGGTAGGGTATTGCTTAGTGCACGCCTGGCTACCAACCAATGTCCAGTTGAAAATTTGCCACCAAGTACCAATATGTGTGTTCCGGAAGTTGCACTTGAGAACTAGTCCCTCCAAAAAAGGCCGGCAATGCATCTGCGATTACCCCGGTGTTGTGGGTGTCCATAGGCGGCGGTGATCACTTACCATCAGGTGACATGCTTAAAAGTACTGTCGCCTTAACCGCGTTCGCTTCGATCGCTATCAGTGCGACTGACGCTTTAAATTGAATATACCGCCATCGATACAATAATGTCACCTAATCCATAGTAAGCGAGACGCGTTTACATACACTTTAAAAGGTTGTGAAAAGTTTTTTGACTATTTAAATATATGTATATATGTTTAAAAATTACCATAAATATATTATTCTTTTACCTCCTAAACTCTCTACTAAATTTTCAATGTTTCACGGTATTACACAGTTTATAGATATAGTAAGTCTCTCATTGTATTTTTGATAAACGTACAATTTATAAGTTTAGAATTTCAACTTTCTGTGTATATCGGTGATGTGGGTACATAATGGTATAACATAGAAACCATTTGATTAATCGCCATGAAAATTATTTTTGTAAATGTATACATATTATTTAATGGTGAAGGATTTTTTTCTATTATTGAACGTGATAACTACCGCTGTGGTCGACTTCTTTACCTCTAAAAGGTGCTAGGGCCTTCTACTTATATTATTTTACCCCCTTTAATAGTTTCTATCTATCTATAGTAATTTTCAATATGTAGCGCTGATTTTGACTTTTATTGTCATTTTTTTATCTCATATAAAATAACAACATATAATACTTTATAATTCATCTCCCAGCGTGTGCTTTTTTTTTAATTTGTTTAATACGTTGTTTTATTATTCTCGACTTATAATTCTACTGCAGGACAAAGTCTACCGGATCTACCAGTGTTTGTATAAAACATAATATTCAACGACTTTTTGCTCTAAAACAGTGCAAAATATTATATAACTTTTTTACGTACAATTTAAATTAGCCGTTTTTAAACAACAAAAACAGTCCTTGTATTCATTCCGATGTAATTATCCGAGATCTTTGCAAATGGATTTAATTATTATAAGGAAAAATCGTTCGGGTTTTATATTTAAAAGGCTTTATATCACTTTTTGTTCGTTATTCTGTTATTGATTTCAATATTGATCGAATATTATAATACAAGGGATCATTAGTCAGCGCGTTTTTTTTTTTTTTTTTGTTCTTGATTGACATGAAAAATTTTAATGAACGATTCTATAAAAGGATCCGTGGAATTGTCTGAACGACCTTATTGGTAAGGTTATTGCGGTACCAGTTAATAATAGTCCGGCGCAACGTCTGCTCCGTACTTTTTTAAATTGGTGAAATTTCTTTACACTACCCCTCCCTGCCTTGTCGCCTGGCATACGCCCTAAATCAACACGGCTATTTGGTCGCATTCGAGAGGCTCGGCGGTGCGAGTTCGATCTAGCAATCACCGGGTGCTTAGGTAACTAACAAATCAAATCAATCAAATCGAAAATATATATATATTTAGGATACAATGCGCCGAGTAGTTTTTTTTTTGAGATAACATTAATAATCCAATCAATAATAATGTCAGGACGAGATACGAACTTCTAAGCAAACCACGGATTCACCGTTATGGTGCCGGGTACACCGTAAAACCTAATCATTGTGGTAGAGAGAAGATAACACGAGAGTGTCTGAGAATTGCGACTCCGCTGTAGGTTTAAGGAGCCCCTTTGCCGATGATCGTCAACGGTCTCACATTCACCACTCGTGCTTCACTTCACCAAGTGTGGTTTCCTGATAATGATTCACAGCATAAATACCAAAACAGTGTCAATAATATAGAAATATAAATCTTACGCCCTTCGGTGTAAGCGCCAAGCTTAGACTGCACCCAAAGACACTCTTGCATGGCGCTTTATACTAATCGGCGTTATAAACTACCCTCCTGTAACTGTATTCTGCCATAAAACACAAGGCTATAGAGTTTTTGTGGCTGGAAGTCGGAAACACCTAAGTATATATAGTCAATTTAGGCCCTAAGAAGACGCTTATGAAAACTAAGAAAACTACTACCGGTTCGGAAAGTAATGCAGTCATCGAAAAGAATCGTCAACAAACTCGATCTGCATCTTTTTTGTTATATTATATTTTTATTTATTTTTATGGCCACAATCGGCCCAAGTTGGTAGACACGCTAAACCTGTGGAAGAAATGGCTCTCAAGTGCAACTGCTGGAATATATCTATAGGTGTTTGATGGCAGATTTTCAGCATGAGGGTAGTTGCTAGCCAGACGGGCATTGAAAAATGCCTTAACACTATGCCATGATTTCATCACAATGTTTTCCATCACCGAACGCTCAAGCTCATTGTAGGTGGTTGGATTCAAAGTCAGGTCCCCTGAAGCAGCGTCCGTACACACTACCAAATGAGCTATCATCGCTTCGAAATTCAGATACAAACTCATTGTTATACGTAGCACATAGTTAGTAGACCAAGATACACAATTATTACACGATATATTTACAGGAAGCAACCATCGGTTATTATGTTAGTAGGCAAGATAAAAGCTATAAAAGAATTTTTTATGAAACAGATAGAAAGTCGAAACGAACACAAATATAAGTTGAAAGCTTCGTACGATTTGTAATCATACACGTCAATCCGGAGCGGGGTGATATATCTGCCGGTCGCTGCCTCCACTCCTCGGTCGTGATGATAAACTGTTACACGGACCACCCATTTACAGACGCGCGACGCGTACCGTCGCGGACGGCTCGAGTGCTCGGACCTCGCATACTATCATAGTATGGACATGACAAGGTTTATTTTGAAGCGATAATAGCTCAACGATAGTGTCTACGACTTCGAGTCAAGAGAAATGAGCTTGAGCTTACGGTGAAGGTAAACATCGCGAGGAAACCATAGCAAAGTGGTAGGGTTTTTTCTGATACCCGCCTGGCTAGCAACCACACTCAAGTTGAAAATCTGCCGCCAAATACCAATAGGTGTGTTCAGGCAGCTGCACTTGCGAGCCAGTACCGTCACAGGTTTAGCGTGTCTACCAACTTGGGCCGTATCGTCACTCAAGATAAGTTGAGATTATGGCCATAACACTAAAAATTAACTTTAAAAAAAAAAAGAGAAAGCTTATAAAATTTTATAAATTATATTTTGTTTTGTTTTAACGTTGATAAATTCATTCACGGATCCTCTCTCATACCTAATGTGCTATGTAGAGTATACAAGAGTCGATCGCAACAAACCACAAAAAACCTCACAGGCGTTCGCCGCCTCACAAAACGCAGAACGAAGATGAATTAGCATTCATCGAGTCGTCCCAGTGGCCGGTCTGGTGTGATGATAAACCATTATTAATACAAGCTAATCGAACAGATGCTATACTTCCAAAAAGAACACGAAAAACTACTTCCATGAATTATACGAATGAATTTGTAATTGTCACTAGGCAAACGGTGTTGGGGCTTAGCGATTATTTAAATACAAACATGCGTTTTTTAATATGTACATACATTGAAATTCAATCACAATTTATATTATTAGTTATATTATAAGCTAGAAAACAGATAAAGTCTATCATCAAATGGAAATTTATTTTCTATATAAAAAAAAAATTGTATCTTATTCTAGAGGAAACGTAAGAGTGTCTTATATTATGATCTATAAAATTAATAATCACTGTTCAAAGTGTATACAGAAGCTGCAAAGTGAATGCACGTAAAAATTAACAGACATAACAAATTTAAATTATAAATCCATGACTTATATATCGACTACAAATGCATCTTCTTTATAATGTCAAAAATAGTCTATTCCCTTTTGAATTATTAAAATTTAAATGATTTCGCTGCTAGGGAATTAAGTATTAGTATTCGCGTAAGAATTAAAGAAGTACAAATAAACTACCTTTTACCTGCGGTTTCGCTCGAATTCATACTAATTTTGACGATCAATTCTGGTTGTCGATTGATACAGAAATATTTTTTCTATCTAATGATATTAAAGTATTTATTTCAGAATATTGGTTAATAATACAGTTAAATATAAATTTGTAGCAAATTGGATGACCCTATACAAAGTTTCATACAGCGTTTATCTTTTGACCCCCCTTCCTATACGTTTTTTGAGAGAAAAGTAACCTTGACTGACCACAAAGTTTCATGTATCTCTATACCAAAATTCATTATAATCAATTCAGCGGTTTAGGCATGAAATCGTAACAAGCAAACAAACTCACTTTCGCATTTATAATATTAGTATGGAGGTCTTATCCACAACATGTCAATACATGCTCCCATGTATATCATTGTAATTGGATTAAACGTTTTCTTACTGTCATTGTTTTCCGCGGGCGTCCATTGTTCATTCGCTCTTGTTTGTTTGTTTGTGTGTTCGTGAACTCGTAACTACGAAACCTTGTGTGCTAATAAGCTTTAATGTGATTCAATATTTCATTCAGATAGTGATGTCGCGATCGTATGCAGTGATCGGTTTTTACTAGATAATGCTATTTGTGTATATTATTATAGTATTTTCTTCTGAGATTTTCATAATTTACTACGTATTACTTTAAAAATGTAAGCTGAACTTGGTCACAGATTCTAAAGAACACTGATAAGTTTCTCATTTAATTTTAATTGTATCTCATATAGAAAATGGAATAATTCATATTTTGTATCTTACCGTATGACTATAAAACTTTAACTATGTATATATCAAGCCTTTGAGGTAAAACATTGTTAGCGACAAGAATTTTAATATTTGTTTCTACCTTAAAAAAATTATCTTTATTGATACGAAGCTGTATATTAAAAGCTAAAAAGGCTCCATATGATGTTTATAAATAGTTTATTGATATATTTACACTAATCAGTGACATCTATCACTTTATTGCTATGTTTAATATATTAATATGTTTACCTATTGATATAATAAAACTGTAAGTGAACCAAAATTGTGAAATAAATATGTTTTCAAAACTATAATCGAGTTGTGTCCTTCGTTATTGATACAAAGGCATACATACATCAGCCCCGTTATGAGGGAATCATTAAACAAGTATTATTGATGAACATATAAGATTCTCCATGTCCTTAAATAAAAAAAGTGTTCCTCCCATAGGAAGTTTCGCTACAAAAATGGATGGGATAAAATGATAAAATCTGACTTCACGTTATTTTTTCTATACATTAGCCATTGTCCAAGGACAACTTGGCTTAAGATACAGATCAGCATTTGGCAAAATTCCATAGCGTTACTTTCAGTTACATCTCTGTACTAATAAACTCTTACTGATGATTTTGGAAAATATAGAACATTTTTTTATGTCGATAGGAGATATACTGTTAGCCTTTAAAGGTTTTTACAGCATCACCAAGCTTTCGAGAAGAATACTAAGGCACTCAGCCGAGGCAATTAGCGCAAGGGAGCTATGAACTGGTTGACCCTCGGCTTGGGCTGTTGTTGGAAGGCGCGAAGGGAAACCACGGCCCTAACGAATCTTAAAAAGGATCTTAATTAAGCAGAAAACTTAAGTCAGTAACCTGACTCCTAAACTAAAGAATTGCACTGACTGATACAGGGCGGAATGATTGAACTAAAATACATAGCAGAGATACTAAATTATTTGTACATTGTTGTGGGATAAAATGGTATCACATTATTGAGAAAAAAAACTGGTCTTGATATATTCAGTGATATTCTTAACGTCTTTAAATACATTTGCTTGACGAAGTAGTTTCATATATGTTATTTGATGTTAATCTCAATTAATTTCAATTCAGTTTTGCTAATTCAATTTCACCTAATTTATTTTGATTTGTCCGATAATATTTATTTAGGTTAAAATTAAAGTTTGTTCGGTGTTACTCACATAAGGATAAATGTATAATACTCACCTACAATTAACGTTACATTTGTGCTTACATGTATTTTTAATTTTATACATTGTAATAATGTAAACTTTGTTTGTGTTTTATAAATATAAAATAAAATAGTTTGCGAAAAGTATGTAAGAACAGAACATACATTATTCATACCAAATGTACCTGCAATATTTATTTACATCGTTAATGAAACCACGTAGGTATAAAATAGAAAATGATTAACACCGAGATTTATTTGTAAATTTAATATCTAAGGTACTTAAAACTTTAGTTAAAATTCAAGTTTACGTATATATTTCAATGCATAAGTTACAATCACTACCAGATATAAAATGGACTTTTTGCAAAATGACATATTTATGATTACAACCGCGACAATGACACGGCGATCTAAACAGACTTTTAAATATATTATTACAATGGATCTGAGATTAAGTGGGGCATTGTCTTATGTTAGAACAAACATACGTTCACACGATTACATTTTTTATCTTAATAAATAAATAGATTTCGTCCTTGCCACGGAGATCGGAGTCAAAACTTATTTGTTAGTTCGTGCTTGTTTATATCATATCCTTACTAATATTATTTCTATGCCAGATTACTAGATATCAAAGCAAGTTCAGGTAATGACCGACAAATCTTGAAATACAAAGGAGTAGTATAGATACTCTAACTACAACGGGTTTGTCATCACACACATACATGGTGCATGGTCACGACTCAACCGGAAATACAGACCCGAAAAATGTTGGTACAAGTTATTGAAGTGGAAACTTCTCTAGGCGTGTTGAGCACTTTTTGGATGGACATAAATCATGGCACTCGCGTCATCGTCACCGAACACTTTCAATAAGCTATATATATATATACATAGATATACTTATATAAAGAGTTCGACTCTCTTTTGTTTATAGTTTTAAGTTTTCAATTCTGTCGGCAGTTCTCACGACTGCATTGAATTGTTTTAAACTAGCCGACAAGAGTTGTATAAACATAGTTATGTATAATCAGTGACCTCGGCGGTTATGTTAAATAACAAGGTTGCGATGGAAGCGCTGATGGGCAAAACGGATGTGTGTGCGGACGCAGCGTCAACAGACGTGAGTTCGAGTACACCTGCAATGTTCCCGATCTAGGTGATGAAAAATATCGTGAGGAAACTGAAGCATGGCGATAGGGCTTTTTCTAATTCCCAACTAGTTAGCTACCACTCTCAAGTTGGTAATCTGCCGGTAAATACCAATAGGTGTGTTCCGGCTGTTGCACATAAGAGCCAGTCCCTCCACAGTGTGGTGGTGTGCATATGTGCATGTATAGGCTAAGTATATAGCCGTATGTAAGTTAGTAAGTAAGTCAGTAATTATACGCTTGTCAATCATGTCAGACGTTCATCGTTTTCAGATTCAGTTTTCAGATTCAGACGTTCAGATCATTTTCAGATCCCAACAACCACATGACAACAGGGTTAACGTGTCCACCAACTTGGGCCGTATCGTCATTTGAGATCAGCTGTGATTGTGGATATTTAACTCTATAAACAATAAAACAAAGGATTTCTCGCTAACCTTCGATTTGTTGAGGTGTAACTATATCGGAAACTGGTGAAATATAATGGTCACTGGTTTTCAATTTGCTTGTTTCATGAATAACACAACCTTATTCATCTTCGAGTGAATATATATCGAGCCTACAAAACTCTACGTAATATCAACCCCCCCCCCCCCCAATCATTTCAAATTCCAGTATATATTACTAAATTTACCCAGTTTTAGGTTTCGACTCAAACCGGTGGTTAATACATTGAACAGAAAATTGTTGAAATCATATATATGATATACTATCTCGTTACCATAACTTTTGTTCTAACTTTTTCCCTCAACTACGCGTTTAGATCTCTCTTACTGTATGTCGACGTTGCGAAAAGAAAACGCATGCAGAAAATCAAGTGATCAGATGGATGGACGAGTTCCGGAAAATTAGTGATGATTTAATGGAAGTTTTCTAAAATATATATACACGTACATGATATAAAGGACATGAAATGCAAAAGTTTTGCCGCGAATTCCTCACTGAGCTCTAAGATTTGGGGCACCGACACCGAAAAAAAAAAAAAAAAAACAGAGTCGTATATCAAAACCGTAATGCGGCGCTCTAAATTACAGATCACAGCAATAATAAGACCTCGAAGGTCTTGCTTGCTACTCGGCTGGGTCTTAATGTCTACAATCAACTGATACGGCGCGTCGCAACAACTTTAATAGTTGAATTTACGAGGTGTTCCGATGTCGATTTCGCCAAAATTCACTCGTACGCACTGATGAAAGACTTCGACAACCTGATTTTTTTTTTTTTGTGTTTAATGCGAGTAAATTGTGTGCTACGTAAGTGCCGGGGGGGTGGCGATGGAGGGGAGGAGACGCTTTAAAACGTGTAATGGTGATCGATCCGAGGTTCGTTCCAGGTAATTTCGTTTTAATATTTATACGTACGTTTATCTTCACGCTTGTTTATGCAGTGGGTGATAGGATTTAGTTCATTGATATTTGAATAACAATAGCATTGAATATATAAATTAAAAGCTTGTTAGGGCATATCGAATACTGATTTAAGAACCGTAACTTCGAGCCTCAGTTTGAACACAATATTATCGAATGGCTACTAAAAATATGGTCCACGATAGTCACAGGTAAAAATTAATTGGTGAGAGAATTCGACTGAAATGTGACTGCTAAGACATACTTCTATTTGATGATTTGTTTGCAAGTTAAAGATGGTAATTATTAAGTGATCTCAAAAGAATACGTACCACCATGATATGATTTCATTACACTGTTTTCCTTTACCGAAAGCTCACTTTTATTGCAGATTTCAAATGTTTACTGACACTGTATTTGATCAGCTTAGAAAGTAATCGTTACAGCTAACTAAATTTTTAGTATTTTATTACATTATGAAATTTATTATTTACATTTAATTAGTCATACTAATAATTTGAAAGGCAAAAAAGAGACTTGATAACTTGAAAACTATTCTGATGGTATCCCCACAAAGTTTACCAAAACTAATGCAAAAACTTTTGAATTTTTCACTTGATATTAAAAATCTATCATAAAGATGCCTTTTAAGATCGTATAATTTCGCATAGAAAAACTTCTTCAGAAGTGGGACATTGTTAAGGAATATATTTCAAACTCATTTATTTTTCACTCACTCGTGAAATATGAGCGTCTATAGTTATATATACAAACATTACATTCATCTAGCCATTAAGCAGTACACATAAACTTTATAGAGACGCAAAGACATGAATTCACGTGCACTTGCTAACTGTCATCTCTTTGTCCAACGTATTCACTCTACCATTGTTTAATTTATGACGATGTTCTCGATAAGATGAAAATAACGAAACATATACATGCAAAGTTGTCTAAATAGTTATTCTGATTCTTTGTCATATAAAAAATGAGAGGTTTTAAACCTTTTACTTTTTTTAAATAGAAGATTTTTTTTTTCAATTAATATACGCTGTTAGCGTTAAGGGCTTTGCAGCTTCACCGTACTTTTCGGTGTGATTGCTGAGGACACTTAGTACCGAGGCTGTGGGCGCGAGGGTTCCAGAAGGGCCGAACCTCGGCTTGATCTGCTAGGGCTTGAAATAGACGAATATATCAAAAAATTACATACCATATTCGAAGTGTATGAAATTATATAAAGGAAAATTTCATGAATACCAGCTGCTTCAACTAACGTTGCCCTGCTCTTTCAAGTTGTCGATAATTCATACCGCAGCGCTATCTGGCACATTCGAGAAACACCTAAAGGCTGTATATAAATACATGTAAGTATTTATAACACTAATTTTGTCCGAGACTTTGTTTGCGTGGAGCTAAAATTATGTAAACATTTTCATCCCTATGTGTAAAATTTTTCTATACAGATCTGCACATATTGGTGGTAGTGGGGTGTTAATTACTAAAATGCTAATAACCTATAGGGTTTTTTTTCTAGATAAGGTTTAGCGTTATGGCCATAATCTCACCTGATCTTAAGTGACGATGCGGGCCAAGATGGTAGACACGCTAAACCTGTGAAGGAACTGGCTCTCAAGTGCTACTGCCGGAACACACCTATTGGTATTTGGCGGCAGATTTTCATCTTGAGGGTGGTAGCTAGACAGTCGGGTATCAGAAAAAGCCCTACCACCATGCTATGGCTTCCTCACGACGTTTTCCTTCACCGAAAGCTCAAGCTCATTGTAGGTGGTTGGATTCGAACTCACGTCTCTTGACGCAAAGTCGTACACACTACCACTGAGCTATCATCGCTTCATTTTTAAAACATTGCTCTATTAAATACAAAAATAATTTTTAAAATCCAACTGGCAGTTCCTCAGATTAGCGCGTTCAAACGAACAAACCAACTTTTCCGCTTTGTTACATTATTAACGTAGTTTTATATTATATTTTTACTCATGTTATGAACATGAAAGTTTGTATGTTTCTTGCGCAATCAATCAAAAACATTACATTGACATACTTACGTTTTATTAGATGGCTTAATACATAAGAAATGTTTTACCTATAAATATTTTTAGTATTTAGATCTACCCTTTTAATGTTATGGTAAAAACTAGGAAACGGTTATTATATATTTTTACATATAGTACAGAAAAGAAGGTACCAAAACCCATTAAGTTCATTTGCTACATAAATTGAACTACAGGATCTCTATCATTCTATTGTTAGGTTCATGAGACTATTTGTTATTTATATACATTTATTTATATATATATTGTAGTGGAATTGATTGTTACCAGAAAGCGGAATTTGGAAATGTGGTTCATTTAGAAAATGGTTAATAATTGCTATTAATTAATACTCTAGGAATTAACTAAATTTATTAAGATGCATTTTTAATATTTTGTGTTAATCCTAATTAATTATTAATAAATGTAAATGATGCAAGTAAGTCAATCGCTAAATGTAATGCCGGCCGCTGTGGAAAAAGTTAGTCGATGTTGAAACGTAGTGGAATAAGCAGTTAAATAAAGAGTGCAATGATTATAAGGTATTTTTACTCGTACAGACCTGTCCCTTCACTATGATATAAAAATATTCTATTATATTCAACAATATTCACCATTACAATATCAATCACTTTGTCAGTAAGGAGCAATGATAGTGTACGGACGCCGCCTAAATGGACGTAAGTTCGAATCCCTGCAAGGATCTAGAGCTTTCGGTGCCGGAAAACAACATAACGCTTTTTCTAATATCCGGCTAACTAGCTACCACCCATAAGTCGAAACTCTGCCGCCGTAAAACTAAAGTTGTGTTCCGGAAGTTGCACTTAATAGCTCTACCTATTTAATTAGGTTTAAAACCACAGGCTCTATATCATAAAATATTACCAACAGTCATCTGACTGGAAACAACAAACTATCGCAATATAAGTTCCGATGAATTTATCTGTCGGCTACCGCGGATCTAATTTCAGAGGAAAAAAAACAACTCGCCAAGTAATAAACAGTAAAACGGCGCTCCGATGGCCTAGTAATGACCCTACTCAAGCGTCATTATTGATCTAAATTATGGACATTTACAATCAATATAGCGCGATTTAGCGTTAGTTAATTCAACGTACGGCTAACAGGCATTTATATAGTTCTGTATCTGGTTTACGGAAGATAATTAGAAATCAATATTATGTAACACGGTTTTTTTTATACTTCGCTCTAAGAACATTCTGGGTTATTTTGTTTGGGTGTAGGATAATATACAGTGCATAATAAATTTATGAATAGTAAACTCTTTAGAACTTCGCAGGTGACACACGATTTGTTTGTAGCGATGGTAACTCAGTGGGTAGGGCGTACGGATGCCACGTCTAGAGACATGAGTTCGAGGTCGACTACAATGAGGTTGGGCTTTCAGTGAAGGAAAATATTACCATGAAGCCATAGCATGGTGGTAGGGTTTTTTTCTAATGCCCACTCTAAGCCTTGTGAGAAGACTAGTTTACATACCTATGTAGTTTTTGATAACGTACGATAACTTGAGGGTGGTTGTTAGTCGGCGGGATTTAGAAAATCCTATACATTCACCATGGTTTCATCACGATGTTTTCCTTTACCGAAAACTTAAGCTCATTGCAGGGATTCAAAGTCGCGTCCATCGACGCGGTGTCCATATACGCTACTACTGAGCTATCATTGCCTTAATGTCGTTTCACTGAAGCGATGCTCGCTCAGTGGTAGTGTGTACGACTTCGCGTCAAAGGGGGTGAGTTCGAATCCAACTACTTCCAATGAGCTTGAGCTAGGGTTTTTTCTAATGTCCTTCTGGCTAACAATCGCCCTCAAGTTAAAAATCTGCGGTCAAATACCAATAAGTGTGTTCCGGCAGCTGCACATAGCCAGTTCCTCCACAGGTTTAGCGTGTCTACCAACTTGGGCCTTATCGTAACTTAAGATCAGATAAGATTATGACCAAAACTCTTAAACACAAAAAAAAAAAACAGACTTGGACAGAAAGTCAGAGAGCCAACCTCACCTACACGCGACGCACCCTGCTTGGTAATTAACAAGCCTCTGGTGATTACTGGTCCCACATCTACTTTTGGTCATGACGTGTAACCATGTAATTCTTGATCATTCACGGCTTAGACTACTGTAAAATAAAGGTTCAGTTTTAACCTTTGTATTCCGGCATAGTGAACGAAAACCAGTGATTTTCGTGCAGGTCAGCAACATTACTGTAATATACCTGTTGATGCGTTTGTCTATAGCGCGTCGTGAGAAAACCATAGCATGGTGGTAGGGCTTTTTCTAATGCCCGCCTGGGTAGCTACCGCCCTCAAGTTGTAAACCTGCCGCCAAATACCAATAGGTGTGTTCCGGCAGCTGCACTTGAGAGCCAGTTCCTCTACAGGTTGAGCGTGTCAACCAACTTGGGCCGTATCGTCGCTTAAGATCAGGTGAGATTATGGCCATAACGCTACTGCACCTAAAGTATATAAAAAAAAAATACCAATTTACAATCAAACGTATGCCTGTTTGCTGCCATTAGCATAAAAAGAAATTACATGTCGAATAAGAGGTCAATACGTATCTGATATAAGCTCTACCGATACGATATTAATGGACCAGAAACCTAGTGATTTAAAATCAATTTTTATTTAGTGCCAATTACGTGTGATATCATTAATCTAATTCACATATCGTTCGGTCGGGCTTATTGCTCTGCCGCCATTTTCAAATGATTTAATTGACACTTCCAATCGATGTTTTGATAATAATTTATTGTTATGCGTTTCTTTGCTACAAAGGTTAATAATATTTTTATACAATTTTGCGTTTTAAAAGTTTACATTTAATGTAAATTATTATTATAAGACTCGATTGATTTCATATTTTTGTTCCATGTTTTTCATCATACAATTTATAGTTTATCTCTTTGCCATCAACGAATGCTGAATTTTTTTCTGCGGTATTGAAGATCACAGCTAAAGAAACTTGGACTTGTATTGCTACAGTAACTTAGTTATCCAGGTTCCTTTGGTACGAGTATATTGAAGGTTTATAAAGCAATGATATCTCGTCGATTTACTTGAGTTCGAATTCTTGCAATGAGTAACTCAATTTCAAGTCAAGAGACAGTTCCTTTACTAGGCGTAATGTTTCCGGCATCTTTGGCTATAACGTCACTATTGACCCTATGCTATACCAATTAACAATAAATAAATATCTTAGTAACGCGCTTGAAATATCTTTGGTTTCCATAGCATGGTGGTATTTTTATTATTGCAGTCTTGTCAAACAAGAATTCAATACCGTTTAAAAACAATCTCATCTGATGCGATGATAGCTCAGTGGTAGTGTGTACGACTTCGCGTCAAGGGACGTGGGTTCGAATCCAAGCACCTACAATGAGCTTTGAGCTTTCGGTGTAGGAAAACATCGTGAGGAAACCATAGCATGGTGGTAGGACTTATTCAAATGCCCGCCCGGCTAGCTACCACCCTCAAGTTGTAAACCTGCCGCCGAATACCAATAGGTGTGTTCCGGCAGCACCACTTGAGAGCCAGTTTCTCCACAGGTTTAGCGTGTCTACCAACTTGGGCGGTATCGTCACTTAAGATCAGGTGAGATTATGGCCATAATGCTACACCTTAAGTATAAAAAAAGACTCATTAAACCTATTAAACTGGTTTTCAATTCCAACTGCCGGAAACCACCAATATAAGTATTTGACGACATAATTCCAAGTTCAAAGTTGTAGCTCGTCAGGAGTGTATTGAAAAGGTTCTACCACCATGATATGGTTTCATCACGATGTTTTCCTTCACTGAAAGCACAGGCTCATTGTGGGATTCGAACTCAGGTGCATTGCTGCGGCGTCCATACACAGTACCGACTGAGCTACTGTCGTTTCAAAATATATCCATATTTCTTTATATATATATAAAATATTCCAATTTATGTAATCTGTATTCTGATCATCTTCATTTATAATAAAAGTTCCTAACTGTGCAAGTTGTGACTAATGTAATTGGGTATGGGATTTAAAATGATATCAAAAATTAAGTTGCTTTTGTATTTAATCTCATATCTGTATCAGTGCCTTTTAAAATAAAAATTAAATACAGGAATTTAGTTATAGGGTGGGTGTTTTATGGCCGAATATAGTTATAGGAGGGTAGTTTATAACGTCGATTAGTATAAATCGCGATGCCAGCGCGGCTTTGAGTCCAGTCTAAGGTTGACGTTTGAGGCGAATTCGTCGTACGTAGCTGGAACATTACCAAAGGGAATTTAAGATTTATATTTCTCTACTATTTGACACTGTTTTGTTATTTATGCTGTAGACCATTATCGGGAATGGTTTATACTGGACGGAGAGAGGCACGAGCGGTGAAAATGAGTGTTGACAATTGTCGAAAAGAGGCCTCCTGAAACCTACATCCGTGTCGCAAGTCTTGGCCACTGTCTCGTGTTTTACGATAAGGTTTCACGATGTACCCGGCACCCTCACGGTGAATCTGTGGTTGGCTAAGAAGTTCGTATCTCATCCTGACATTATTATTATTTAATTAAAGAGGCCTCCTGAAACCTACATCCGTGTCGCAAGTCTGGGCCACTGTCTCGTGTTTTACGATAAGGTTTCACGATGTACCCGGCACCCTCACGGTGAATCTGTGGTTGGCTAAGAAGTTCGTATCTCATCCTGACATTATTATTATTTAATTATCTGATTAACCTTTTAAATTACTCGCCATATCTTGTTATTCTATAATTCGGTATCATCTTATTCTATATATACATAAAGACAACCGTGAAGTGCATATTATGAGGCTTCTGAGCAACTTTCACCAACTGGTAGTTAAAGGAACTTGAATTCAAACGGACCGTGTGCCCGTGGAACTCTACGGAGTCTCGAATTCACGATACGATTAGCATAATTGTATACGATTTTCATTAAAGTGTTGGGCATGCGTCGAACATATTTCATACCGCCTCGATTTATCGCTTATATTTTTTATCGTAAGAAATCAATCATTGATACCTTTGCATATATTACTTTTTGTGCTGCTTATGTAATGATAAAAACCGTGTATCTGTGTACTTTTGTACGCACGTAGGAAATTATACGTTTTCGATGTTACAATATAAAATACACCACCTATTTTTAATATCATAAAATAGCTCAGTGGTAGTGTGTACGACTTTGCGTCAAGGGACGTGAGTTCGAGTCCAACCACTTGTAATGAGCTTGAGCTTTCGGTGAAGGAAAATATCGTGAGGAAACTATAGCGGTGGTAAGGCTTTTTCTGATGCGGGCTGGGTAGTTACCACCCTCAAGTTATAAGTCCATCTATGAAACACGTGTTGCAGATTCAAAAAAATATTTTATCCCTTCTTCTTTACGTTTTATCAAACAACTTCTTTGCGAGGAACGTCTGCTATTAGCCTGAACGGCTTTTACAGCTTTGGCGAGCTTTTTGGGTCGAGTGCTGAAGACACATTTTTTTTGTTTTTAACTGACAAACGCTGTTAGTCCCAAGGTCTTTGACAGCTTCACCGAACTTTTATTGGAGCGAGTGCTAAGGGCACTCAGCTCCGAGGCAGCGAGCGCAACAGTGCCAGAATGGCCGAACCTCGGCTTGGGCCGGAAAAATAAACAAGAATTCGCAAGGCTAACTAATCAACAGGTCTTAACTTACTAATTTCGTGATCATAACACGACCTTATCGGGCAAGCCGCGTTGGGCCTCTACCGGCCTCTACCGGGAGAGCGAAAGAGAGATTCACGAGTCTAAGTAACCTATAGGTAGGTTCTATAGTGCATATTCGGCAAGGGATTCGAGCGGAGTTAATAGTACTATGCTTGTCATGACTGTTTGATGTACGAGAGATGGCGTGTCGATAATGACTCTACTATACTTCCTATCGAGGTTGGGCCAATGGAGGTCGTGTATTTGCTGTGCGATATGAACTGAGGAGATCGAGTGAGATGACTTTGAGAATAGTAAACAAATGTGAGGTGTACGCTAGGATATCGGTGTGAGGGCGTGGGCGGGCGGGAGAGCGGGCGGCGTAAAGGAAGTATGACTTGACCCATTATTAGTATTATATGCCACTTTGTGTTGGCAAACAAAATTCAGAGGCATAATTTGTTATGAAAATGGTCAAATCGCTAAGTATGTTGTGTTCACTTTTTGTGTAAATTGCATTCACATTTTAAACGCACGCCACGTTTTAGGACATAAAAAACTTAAAGATTGTCTCTGTTGCGCTTAAATAATATAATCTATCTAAAAAGTATATTGCATCTTGAAAGCCTAACTGTCATTCGCGCTTTCAACTTGTCGACTCAACTACTTCAATACAACGAAGTCTGTTAAAATTAATGAAATTACTCTACGGAAATCATAGCTCCTTGTCTATTTATATAATTGTGCGTAATTATTTATTGATTATATTACTTCATCACAGTCGCAAGTTCCCATGCGTAACGAGATTTTAAATATTAAAATGGACTCCCATAATTAAAGTACCGCGCAAAGATGTTAAACTAATATTGTATACAATTATAGACGTTTTTTTAATAAATAAATATAATTTAGACTTTTAGATTTTAGAATTATAGGTGGTTTTTGATGTCAAAAGGCTATTATAGAGTAGACCAATATGTGAGCGATCGTGATGTCTGGAATTGACGCATCTCCCTGTACATCCGCTAATAAGTAATGTAACACATTAATTATTGTATATAAGCATAAAAAATAAGACTTAAAAAAAAAAGATTCAGATCGAGTTTCTTGCCGGTTCTACACGATGGCTGCGTGTCTGCGTTACTTTCCGAGCCGGTAGTATTTTTTTACGTTCATAAGCGCCCTCATAGAGCATAAATTGAATAAAGATTTTTGTTTTGATTTGATTTGAGATGATACAGTGAAGACTTTACAAGATGAAGAGCGAATATCCTGCACATTTCTGTAGAAATTTTTAACTAGATCTCGATCATCCCTTTATTATCTCGCACCCAACCCAGCCCAGGCTGTGACCTGCCATAAATTGTTTATGGAACTGGAGCCTTGATTAAATTTCAGTGATATTTTTATCTTTTAGGAGAGATGTGACTGATTTGTCCTGGGATATCACCAAGACTTGCATTTTAGTAACCCTTAAGTGTTTAAAGAGTTCTGATAGTGTCTTTAATTTCAACCCATACCTATTATGATCCCTGAATAAAGTCGCGAGGTCAGCAGAGTGTGCCAGTCCGATCCATGACATAAATATCTTTTTGGCATTCGCATCTAACTCTGCTATAAGAGGTTTTTACCAATATATAATTTATACTTTTGGTTCTATATATATTGAATGTACAGATTTTGTATCATTACAGTTTTATTATATATATAGATAGAAATCTCGTAGATATATGATGATAGCCCATGCTTATCTCCGCAAACGCTAAACTAATTTCAACGAAATTTTGTAGATATATATCGCTTAGTCCAACTTAAGATATGGGATAATTTTAAGTACCATAAATTACACTGTACTTGTAAGTAAATAGTGTTCTAGTCTTGTTAATTACTACAGAAAAGTGCAAATTAGCGTAAATATGTTACGTCTCTGTACGGTTTAATCTCTTTGGCAATCACTGTATTGATTTATTTTATTAAATAATATATAAATGTTTGTGATGAGAAATGACTGATGCTACCGTATCTCGACTTTCCAGAAACCGCTGCCACGTTGTGCTCAAAAACATCGTTATATAGTGCAGCTGTCATGTAACCGTGGGTCGAGTTATCGATAATAAATTCTTGGGACGTCGTTCCTTATCGCACATTATCTGTCTGATTTGTTCGCAGGATGAGGGATTAGAGTATGACAATGAATAGCGACACTAAAAATCGACAACTTTTTCCAGTGATTTTTGACGCACTTGCCGATTATCTAGGAAAATAAGACTTTTTCTACCAATATTAGGCTTGGCGTTAATTTTGAGAATATAGAAGCAGATATTTTATCTTCTAAAATATTATTTGGACATTACTTTATACCGGTATATTTTTTTTAATCTTCTCGTCCAAAATACCTCTGTGTGTCAAGACGAAAGACTTCGATCTTTGTGTATTGTCAGTGATGGCATACGGCATTGAGACGTGGTCGCTCAAAAAAGCTCAAAGTTGCTCAAAGGGCAATGGAGAGGGCTATGCATGGAGTTTCACTGCGTGACCGAATCAGGAATAAGGAGATCCGTAGAAGAACCACAGTAACCGACATTGCCCGAAGAATTGCTAAACTTAAGTGGCAGTGGGCTGGACCCATTGCTCGTAGAACCGATGCCCGATTGGGCCAACGGGTTCTCGAATGGCTACCACGTACCGGAAGACGTAGCGTGGTTAAGCCCCCCACAAGGTGGACCGACGACCTGGTGAAGGTCGCGAGAATCCGCTGGATGCGGGTGGCGCAAGACGGGTCGTCGTGGAGATCTTTGGGGGAGACCTATGTCCAGCAGTAGACGTCTTTCGGTTGAATGGATGGATGGATGGATTACTTTATCAAAATACGATAAATATACCGCGAAAGGAACTCCGTTCCAATCGGGTGCCTATAAGACACCCCTATATTTTTCCTCGCGCGACTGCCTTATGGAACTAACTTGCTTCGACAGTGTTTCCGGACTGATTCGACTCGTCCATCTTTAAGAAAAGAGCTTACTCTTAACTTAGAGGTTGACAACGTGATTCCTCTAGCGTTCTGGGTGTCCATGGGTTGCGGTGCTCACTTACAATCAGGTGATCCACTAGCTCGTTTGCCCCTTATTCCATGAAAAAACTTTTTTGTTACTTTTCCACGGTTGGAATAAATAGCTTTTAATATTTTTTGCATAATTGAATTATCCATGTATATTCTAACTAGCTAATACTCGCGGCTCCGCTCTCTCGTTAATATCGATTTTTGACATACAATTCTGGTTGTCGAGACACATAAATATACTTTCTCTATTAGATGCTGTTAAATTGTTTCTAAATTTTTGTCAATATAAGATTTATAGATTATAGATGTATTCAAAATTAGACATTATAAGCAATTATTCTTGAAAGTTTCAAGCAAATCAGATGTCGCAAAATGAAAAGTTTCAAACAAAGTTTATCCCTCTCTGTACCCACTTTCTATAAGTTTTTCAACAGAAAAAGTAATCTACCACCGTCTCCAGGGTTCCATCTATATCTATACCAAATTTCTTCATAATCGGTGCAACGGTTTTAGGCGTGTAAGCGTAACAAGCAAACCCAAAGGCCGGCAACGCACCTGCGATTCCTCTCGTACTGTGGGTGTCCATGGGCGGCGGTGATTACTTACCATCAGGTGACCCACATATTTTCCCCCTATTCCATAAAAAAAAAACTCACTTTCGCATATATAATACTAAAGAAAATTATAGTCGAAGTGTAATTTAGTATCGAAGCGACACAGCAAAGATATTTAAAACTTTTGTCTGTCTGTCTAATTCCACGAGCTAGCTAGTTAACTTGGGGAGCTCGAGAAATCGTTTTTTAAAAAGAAATCATACGATTTAAGATGACTTATGTAGCCTATTTTCCCGGCGAAACTACGTTCGCATTGAGTGCACGTGAGTACGCCGTTCTCATACTGTTATATTATGGCAGCTGGTGGGCGAGCCTTTAACTGGTTGCTTTTCGTCTCCAGATCAAGTTTACGCTGAACCTCGCGTACATGGCTGTTCACTATCCTGCACCAAACTGACTGCTGTGCTGTCAGAAGTTCCCACCGAGAGGGCTCTATGTTGCATCTCTTCGTGTGTCGTTTTTGGACATCCTTGTACCTGAGGAGGGGACCGCCATGACGCTCTTTGCCTTCTTCCAGTTCAGAGTTGCGGATTCGCTTCCTACTCTTTCCTCCGCCATACGAGGCCCACCATGACGCTATTTGCCCTCCTCCAGTTCAGAGTTGCAGATTCGCTTCCCGCTCTTTCCTCTGCTATACCAGATACGATGATGGTACGGAGGCATTTAGGGTGGAACCGATCCAGAGTGCGAATATGGCGGCGGTATGCACACCACGTCTCAGAGGAGTAAAGGAGGTTTGGCAGCACGATATCCGATTAAAGTTATAAGTATACTGCAAATAACGCCCTTCTGTGATTTGAATATGATTTTATTTGTTTCCAGTTTTCTTATTAAAATATATTGTAAATGATATAAGTTTTTTATCAGCGTCCTAATTTTGCAGTAATCAATACGAGTGTATTTGCAAGACACAATATCTACGTTGTACTGCCACCAGCTTGAGTTTATTTTAATCTGTTTAGTAAATTACTATCTTTAAAGTAATCGGTATGGATTGTGAATTAGACAGAGCTTACTGTGGCATGTCTCAGAAAAAAATATAGATAAACAATTTGGTTAAAAAAAAAAAAAAGATCCATAAGAGTAAGTGCTGGGATGACTCCAGATAGAGCCAGGGGAAAAAAGAAAACATGTTGTGTCGATTCTACCTTGGCTCACTTAGGGATCCTCGGTATTTATCCCAGGTAAGGGTTACCAAGACAAAGAACTCGTCCTAAGGATATGTAGAAACCATAGTTTATAAGGGAACATTTCACATTTAATATATAAATTTTTGATAAAGGCATGGTTCGTGTTTAACAGATAATATCATTTTTTATTCTTTAACGGATGGTTAAGCAAGATTTTCATGGCCTGCGTTATAAAGTAATTTGCATTTTAGTATAATTATATCTGATATTTAAATAACTCAAACATATCACTATTCATATAATTTTTATATGTGCAACTTTTATGAATCATTTAAGAAAATTAGTTTGTTTAATTATGAAAAAATAACGCCATAACTATAAGCGACGGAGCTTTTAATATAACTTAATTTTAGATATACAAATTAGATTACATAAATAACTATACTACTTTTATATTTACATCAAAGTATGTAGGATAAATGTTTCCAACAGCTAAAAATTCAACTGCTGGCAAAAATCCTATTTTTAAATCCGACAGCCAATTTCTACGGATTTTAGGTATCCGCTCTCAGCCCAGAGGGACTGATAGCGGTATGTGGGACTCACTCGGCGCCAATCACCGAGAATACACACTAAAACCCCACGGCCGTCTGTTGCCTTCCTGGGGGCGACGCGGGTTTGTGCATGCAATCACCGCGACACTCCAGCAACCGGCCCAGCATGATGGGAACCTGGACTGCATCCGGGCAGCCTGGCCAGCTGTTATTACAGTCGGTCGAACTGATGCAATCGGGTGGCTTAAGCCCGTAGAAGCGCGCGGGCATTCCGGTCCCTCCGACCACCAATTTGTCTACGGCGGAGGGGGTTCCCTTGGGGATCTGCCTCACGGGCCCTTTCCGCGCCCTCCAGTGAACATGTTATGTTCCTCACCTCACTCTCACTGCCGAGCATGTCTACGCATTGCATCATATTAGTGGTGTCAAAATAGTTTGTTCTTAAATGTTCATTTTACATTACACTTTGTTTTTGATTCGTAGCTAATTATCTTTTTTTTTTAAGGCTTAGCGTTATGGCCATAATCTCTCCTGATCTTAAGTGACGATACGGCCCAAGTCGGTAGACGGTAGACACACTAAACCTATGGAGGAACTCGCTTTCAAGTGCAACTGCCGGAACACACCTATTGGTATTTGGCGGCAGCTTTCCAACTTGAGGGTGATAGCTAGCCAGGCGGGCATCAAAAAAAGCCTAAAATAAAAAAAAAGTAACGTTAAAAGATCTAGTTATTGAACGATTACCCCTTTATTGCATTCATCAATCTTTTTGACAAAATAGGTACACATTTATTTTATAGCGGCTTCTTGCGATTTGCATCAGGGAGTCGGTAGATCTACATATTATACGTTTTCCATTTCTAGTTCAATACTTAAAAAAACTGTGTC
This sequence comes from Actias luna, assembly GCA_039707435.1. Taxonomy (NCBI): domain Eukaryota; kingdom Metazoa; phylum Arthropoda; class Insecta; order Lepidoptera; family Saturniidae; genus Actias; species Actias luna. Next base: position 16,303,796 of record JAZHAC010000008.1, on the reverse strand, counting down.
TCATCGATTATTCGTTCAAAATCCTTCTGAAATTCAAACCTAGCAATTTTTAGATATATGCTAGTGGTGTTGGATCCTATATAATAATCAATTCTGTTTCCATTTTATCGAGATACTCTGAACAAAATCCTTACACAAAAATTGAGCTTTCTTGAAAGCCTTTTTTGGTTAGTGATCACGATTTATTGCCGTATGTAATTACTAGTAATGGAAACATCGTAAAGGTTTTCTTAAAGCACTACGGTAGTTCAAACTAACATATGTTATTACTACTCACATACTGTCCAACCCCCTTCAATTCTACAACTGTCCTGTTTCTATTGTCCTTTAATATAGATATTTCGCTTACTAAACGCCCTGTTACACTCCTATGTATATATTAGTACAGAGTTATGAAACTGTGAAATGAATAAACTGTATGACAACAACCTTCGAACCAGCTCTCACGTGCATCGAATAAATTACATGCTGGAACCGTATCGATCATACGGTCAAACTGTAACACAAATAAATCACCCGCAACGAACGCGATCAATCAATCAGATCATCTAAACTGATCCGGTTCATCGGTTAGAGCGGCGCGAACAAGCGGAACTGTCAGGAATTATGAACAGGTCGGGTAATGAACAAGAAAAATATTTCTTGCTGGTTGCTACCTTCGAGCACAATGTTACTCTAAATTGAGTGAGATCAAAATCAGTAATCTGAAATGTAATGACCTCTATAACAGTTACAAGTAGCCTTTTGAAGCGATGATAGCTCAATTGGTAGTATGTACGGACACCGCGTTAGCGACGCGAGTTTGATTCCATCTACAATGAGCTCGAGCTTTCGGTGAATGAAAACATCGTGATGAAACTATAGCACGGTGGTCTGTTGCCTTCAAACTGCCCTTGCAGGAGCCGGACTGGTGTAATAGAAGGCGGGTATAATGTTGTATATCTGTAAAATCGTTTTTTTTATATTTAGCATTATTGCTATAAACTCACCTGATCTTAAGTGACGATTTGGCTCAAGTTGGTAGACATGCAAAACCTGTAGAGGGACTGCCTCTCAAATGCAACTGTCGTAACAAACCTATTGGTATTTGTCGGCAGATATTCAACTTGAGGGTGGGTGCTAGCCAGGCGGCCTGTAGAAAAGCCCTACCACCATGCCATGGTTTCCTTACGATGTTTTCTTCCACCCAAAGCTCAAGCTCGTTGTAGATGGATTTAAACTCGCGTCTGACTCGGTCACTTTTAGTTGAAGAGTAATTGTTTAATCGTACCCTGGCTACGAAGGTACAGGCTCTGCCTAATTTGAACGTCATTGTAGATCAATAAAATAAAAAAAAGAAAGTTTCTGCTAAACGAAATGTCTATTTTAGGATTGTCTTCTCTGGCATTAACTGTCATAATATTTTTATGGCACTATCACAATACCAAAACCTAAGCGTGTCCGAATACGACATGACTATCTATAACAAGGCAGCAATTCATAAGGTTGTAGTCTGTCTCGTTGTCGAATTATGCAAATGCTCGAGTCGATATAGAGCCAACGATACGCGTATTGTAGCGCAAGGGCTATTGTTGCGAGATGACTAAGAGCTAACCAAAAGTTCTGACGGCGGGTCTGTGTCATAGATCAAAAGATTCGCAGACGGTTTACTCTATATACCTATGAATCTTATCATAATTCAATAAATTCATTACTTAGTTTGTATTATTAAAAATTAATAAAAAAAAATATAGTTAAGGTTTAGCGTTATGGCCATAATGTCATATGATTTTAAGTGACGATACGGGCGTCGCATATATTTTTATATTTTTTACGCCAGCGCTTGTAGGCATAGGCAACGTGGTGCGAAGGCTTCGATATTTTTTTTTACTGTAAATGTTTAGCGCAATAACCATGGTCTCAGCTGATGTTAAGTGACTATATGGCCCAAAATGTTGGACAGGCTAAGCCTACTGACAGGACTGGCTTATCACGTGCAATTACCAAAATACACCTATAGGTTTTTGGCGTCATTTTCTCAACTTGAGAGATCTAAATTAAACTTTTTCCCAGTTGAATCTTTACCTAAAATATTTCAACTGAAAATTATAGTCGAAATAAATGTATTGTACCGTTGTTCTCAATATCAAAATTAAAGATTTTTATTTTGCATTTTTATTTATATTTTTTTATACGTGGGTTGTAACTTAAGAGGCTCTCGGTCTAATCGCAGGTGCCTTGCCGGATTTTATTGGAGGGTCTGGCTCTCAAGTGTAACTGCCGGAACACACCTATTGGTATTTGGCGGTATTTTTCAAATTAGAAATAGCCCTACCACCGTGCTATGGTTTCTTTACGATGTTTTCCTTCCTCGAAAGTTTCTGCTCATTGTAGGTGGTGTCGTTTAACCCCACGTCCAATGACGCGCCGTTCCTACACACTACCACTGAGCTATCACCGCTTCGCAAGTTGTAATTCATTATCTAATATTTTTCTATGTAAACTGTATTTATCTGTTCATTAGAACATAATTGAAATAAAATTTTCGCGTATTCATATAATCTTACAAAGGTTTATACAACACTACTTCCGCCAAACTACATGACACTTTAATGCAAGGTGTCACTTCCGTTTCTTAATATGAATTCATTTGTCACGTATTATACTATAACACTAATTCATAAATACTTATTATATGCAATAACATTAAATACTTACACTATATAGCAAGGTCTGTTTGATTTTCTCTTTTTTTAAGGACTGTCCGTTCTGAATTCAGATTGTTCAATAGGTCATTACAAATTCTGTATAAATAATTTATCTGGAGCCGCGTGGGTGAGTTAGACAATGCTCGGCGAACGCGCGTTAGTGAATTTTTATTAAAGGTACATGTCGCAATATTAACCCTGATATTCATAACGTCGTTGATACTTTCAGTGTCTATTGTATCTACCTTTTTCGACCCACATCCGTGTCACAAGTGTCAGGAACTGCCTGAAGTTTCTTTGTCTTGCACACGATTGGCCGGTACTTTCACGGTGAATCCAAGGATAGCTAAAAGTTCGTTTCGTTCTAAAGTAGAAAACCGACGGAGAAGTTGAATACTGAGAATGATAGCTCAGTGGTAGTGTATTCGACTTCGCGTCAAGGAACGTGAGTTCGAATTCAAGCACCTACAATGAGCTTGAGCTTTTGGCGAAGCAGCGAGTGCAGCTGCCGGAACACACCTATTGGTATTTGGCAGCAGGTTTACAACTTGAGGGTGGTAGCTAGCCAGTTGGGCATCAGAAAAAGCCTTACCACCAAGCTATGGTTTCCTCACGATTTTTTTTTCACCGCTCAAGCTCATTGTAGGTGGATTCGATTCGAACTCACGTCCCTTGCCGCGAACTCGTATACACTACCACTGAACTACCATCGCACACACGACATCACAGACGACTTCTAACTAAACACTAAACCTATAAATAATTCAAGAATACTCAGTTCCAGTGTAATCTTATATTTGGAAAGAACATCTAATTTCATAACTCAATAGAAATCACATAACTTACATTTAATGAAACTAAAAAAATCCCCATGACGTATACGTAGATTCCGTTGTTAATTTTTTTAGATCTTTATCTCAAGTGTCCCGTAAGTTTAGGCAATAAATAAAGATTTCTCTCCCCCCAATAAACATAAGACACCGTTCCTTACATACCGGTGGAATATATTTACGAGTATGGGCTACTAACAAATCATTGCTTTGTGATGTTCATTCATACACCGATATTGCATTGGGATTCGACGATGTGTCAAGATTTATGTTTTTGTTCATGCTTTTTTTTCTACAACGACTTACAGTGTCACAGATACGGCGTGCTTTTGAGTGTATTTTGCGTATTTAAATTCGACTAGCTTTTATCTGCGGCTTTGCTCCTGTATTGATTTTATCATACAAATTGGATGACTAAAACCAAAAGTTTCGTACAAAGTTTATGGCTGTCTTTATCTCACTTCCAGTAAGTTGTATTGTATAGATCATATATTTATATTGATAAATATAGACACGGAGTAGTATATCGAACCACGTTCAAGTTAACAGAACTGATTAGTAACATGTGTGTAAACAGTACACTTTGACATCCTCATAACTCAAAAAAATGATTCAATTAAACATGTCGAAATCGGCTCATACTTTTCAACTTACGAGGTGCATATGTTACTCTCTTAATGTCATCAACACACCTCAGACAGTTATTTAGATATTAACGTCCGAATATCGTCTTTTGTATCATTGATCTATAGATCAAAACTATAAACCAGTTCCAGATAACCTAGAAAGTTCAAATTTGGCATTCAGGTATGTAGTTTTTTTTTAAAGTTAAGGCTTAGCGTTATGACCATAATCTCACCTGATCTTAAGTGATAATACGGCCCAAGTTGATAGACACTCTAAACGATTGAAGAAACTGGCTCTCAAGTGCAACTGCTGGAACACACCTATTAGTATTTGGCGGTAGATTTTCAACTTGAGGGTGTTAGCTAGCCAGGCGGGCATCAAAAAGGGTCCTACCACCACGCTATGGTTTCCTCACGATGTTTTTCTTCATTGAAAGCTCAAGTTCATTGTAGTTTGTTGGATTCGAACTCACTCCCTTGACGCAAAGTCGTACATATTACCACTGAGCGATAATCGCTTCAAGTTCAAGGAAGTTGAATATTTCTTTTTCTATTCAGTAGTTCCTCGTGAGCTTTATTGGTTGTACAATTAAATAAAAAAGAGGGTAAAAAACGGTGTGTCATGAACGTAACACGACAGAAAGGAAAACTTTATCAAGGCGAAGTTAATATGAAAATAACACAAATAACACGTATTAAGTAAAACGTGTTGATACATATACTATGTTTACATATATATACTGAATGTGACTAATACGTCATGTTTCCTCATGTATGGCGTACCGAGCGAATGTACATATTTCCCGCAACTTTAGTCAACTTGAGAAGATTTTTTTTTTATATTGCGCAGCACAGTGACTGCACTTTACCTGGTGTTAAGTAAATTACAACCAAAATTCACTGTCAGTCACCGCTATCATCCTGGCCTGCTTAGATACATGGTACGCATCTTTAGAGTTACCCCATGTTGTAGGAAGATGAGAAATGCTGATAAGAAGATGGTGTCGCAGCTCCACAGAACGATAAAATTGTGAACCAGCAAACTTTTTAGTCCGTGATTCAATATGAGTCACCGTGAAGCTGTGACACCGGATCTGCGCCCATGTGATACCGTAGTGGAGCGGAACGGAGGGGTTATACCCGAATGAGATTGACACAGTCGAACAGATTTACCTCTTGGATAAAGTAAACTTTAGAAGCAACGTGTCTTCTATATTTTTATAATAAAAAATCCTCATTATAAGTTTTAGCTTGATTTTGTGGTCAGTAAACGAGCTATTCTAGACATATGTAGCTCTACGTTAACGGACTTAATAAATGTCAAAATATTTTCAACCCTCGCCTATTAAGGGTTAACTAGGGTGGCAGAACTCCTCGACAAAGTATATTCCGTTTAATTTTATTTATGAACCGTGATCTTCCGAACTTCCAACCAAAACACTCTCATTGATTTTCGACATAGTTTTATTGCGTCGGACAAAGTGATATCCGTAGGAGACGTTGTCCGATCTGTTTGTTTTCGAACGGCATTAACAAGTTTGCAGGCAACCTTTGGGGAAACGATAAATTTTGTTCGGGACGAAACTGTAACAATTGTGCTCTTTAAAATACTATTACGTGATAGTTCGGGCGCGACAAATCTATTGGAGATTTGTTCTGCCTCTTAAATAACCTATCTATAATACTCGATACAGTCTTTTATGAGGCCATTTCTCTGTTATCCCAAATGTATTGTAAACCGAATCGATTGTACGATTATGAACTTCAAAATTCGTGGATAACAAATAAATATTCGTTTTAAGAAATATTGTCCTCAATTTTTTTAACAAAATACCTTTTTTTTATAGTTTAGGTTTAGCGTTATGGCCATAATCTCACCTGATCTTAAGTGACGATACAGCCCAAGATGGTAAACACGCTATACTTGTGGAGGAACTGGCTCTCAAGTGCAGCTGCCGGAACACACCTATTGCTATTTGGCGGCTGGTTTTCAACTTGAGGGTGGTTGCTAGCCAGGCGGGCATTAGAAAAAACCCTACCACTGTGCTATGGTTTCCTCACGATGTTTTCCTTCACCGGAAGCTCAAGCTCATTGTAGGTGGTTGGGTTCGAAATCACGTCCCTTGACGCAAAGTCGTACACACTACCACTGAGCTATCATATCTTTTTTTTATAAGTGTATGTATGGGTAAGAGAAGAAATCAATTTTTATGTAACTACAGATATTTTGCCCTTAATATTAATGCTTATAATCTGTTAGATACTTTGGGAAATGTCACCTTTTAAATTTTTTATTGTTAAATGAGATTCGAATTTTTTAATTTCAGTATATTAACCTCAGGTTAGAACATCGAAAAATAACTTAATATAGAAAAAACTAATCTGAAATGCACCTGAAAATAATATATTATTAAAAATATAACCACGAATACCTCATACATACTCTGTGGTAACAGAATTTCATGAAAATCAATTAAGCCGTTTTGAAATTTAATCCAGACGTACGAACATACAGACAATTTTACATTAGTTAAACAAAGGTCTAACATATAAATAACGAACTCCAGATTTTTCAGCTTCTTTTTTATTGTAAGAACACAGTAGTGCGTTGCCAATTTTTTTATCTGATCAGTCCATTACTGATTATATTTCATAACAGTGTTTTTTTACTCTATTGACAAGTTACTTGTTTCGACTTGTCGTATGGCAGTTAAAAAGGCTTGAAAAGTATGGTTTGTTTTTAAAATAGAATAAAAGTATTTTCTATTACAAAATGTAATTAGTAGTGTATTGAAGAAATGCACCAAACACTGAGGCAACGAGTGGTTGCACACAAACATGCTTACCGACTGAATGTAAGCGATTGCCGTAACCTACGTATATCTGCATCATCAGACGTACTGCTAATATAAGTGGTTCTTCTCACCCACAGGTGATGATTAAAATTTTAACCTGGTTTAATTTGAAGCGACGATAGCTCAGTGGTAGTGTGTAGGAGCGCCGCGTCATGGGACGTGAGTTCGAATCCAACCACCTACAATGCTATACTGAGGCAGTGATAGTGGAGCTCCGGAACGTACTTGTGGACTGAAGTATTAGTGTTCTGAAGAACCATGTGGTACTATACACATTGTACTTTCTTTATGTTATACATTCTAATATTTACCTTTAAGTATATCTCTTAAGTCAGGGGCTCCTAATCTTTTTCAGTTCGCGGCGCGCATAGGTTCATATTTAGTATTTTGTCATGGTGCCCTAACTTATCTAGACGGCCAGATATGTACAATGATACTTGTAACGTAGAAAGGCACATTTTTGAAGCGATGATAGCTCAGTGGTAGTGTGTACAACTTCGCGTCAAGGGACGTGAGTTCGAATCCAAGCACCTATAATGAGCTTGAGCTTTCGGTGAAGGAAAACATCATGAGGAAACCATAGCATGGTGGTAGGCCTTTTTCTATAGCCCGCCTGGGTAGCTACCACCCTCAAGTTGTAAACCTGCCGCCAAATACCAATAGGCGTGTTCCAGCAGCTGCACTTGGGAGCCAATTCCTCCACAGGTTTAGCGTGTCTACCAACTTGGGCCGTATCGTCACTTAGGATCAGGTGAGACTATGGCCATAACGCTGAACCTTAAGTATAAAAAAAAACATAATTAAAAAAAACCACGTTATGTATCCAAACTGTTTATTTATATGAGCACAAAATTAATCGTTTCCGAGCACGAAGTATATGAATCAAATTGTTTAAGTTGAGAGTAAAGAGGAATCACTTCTCGGCGCCCTTTTTCACTCTATGACTCATGAGGGTCCCGCGGCCCACACTTTGGCAAACCCTGCCTTAAGTTATTTCAGCTAATAAAATATATATGCGTTACATTTTCTCCAAATCCATTTATCAGTTTTTTTAGTGCTTGCGCAGCATACAAATATACATGGAAACATGCAAACATTGACATGTATTTATTAGTATAGATTGTAGAGATTTTAATAGTGATGAATTTGTAATCGATTGTTTCGTATTCGAATATCACTGTCGTTTATAATAATATGTTGTAGAATATTGCACAATTCAGATTTCTAAATCAAAGTTTACATGGCTAACGTCGAATGGCAGTGCAATTTTGTTGCAGTGAGCCAAGTTCTAATGTAATATATACTCTATATAGCTACAGGTTATTATTTTTTTAAACTCAATAACTCATCTCTGTCGTACCGTGAAGTTGCGGGGCCGTCTTCCGGTCAGCGTGTTCCCTCCTTCCTATAACATCGGGTGCTTCAAAAGAGGCGTGCAAAGGCACGTAAGTAGCCCAGCTTTTCAGCGGTGATTGGCAATGATCAGTATTCATACCTCGGATTTGGATTTTTTTATGGTTAAGTTTCTTTATAGTCAGTAGACACGTTAAACCTGAGGAGGGACTGGCTCTCAAGTGCAACTGCCGGAACACACCTATTTGTATTTGACGGCAGGTTTACAACTTGAGGGTAGTAGCTAGCCAGGCAGTCATCAGAAAAACCCTGCCACCGTGTAATGTACTGTAATTAACATTAGGTTACATATGACAGCTCAGATGGTAAATATACTACGTTAGAAAATTCGTTCAGAGTTCTCCACCACACATATTCTCCCAGTGAGTAACTCTACTAGCTATATGTAATGGTGACCACAGTACAATCCATAACAGCAAATGATTCCGACAAAACCAGATTGTTGTATATATTTTTGTATCAAGGTAAATCAGCAGCATTGTGATCGCTGGTGATGAAAAATGATCTAAGAAGAGTCATCGATACCGATATACTTTTGATATTAAAGTTTACCTTACTTGTCTAAATAATTTTGAACTGTACAAATACTATATGTAGGTACGTTAATAAAGCAGAAATTGGACGGCGCTGTGCGAATTGTTTCGCACGTAGGCGTCGTACTTAAAAGCTGTATGGAGTTATTGGGTTCTATTTAATATTGCCTTTGAGGTTGAGACCATTGATTATGGATAAGCATTAAGAGGACTGTCCCCTTATCTCGTTTAACGTCGTTATAACTCGTAATATGAGAAAATCTTAAACTATGTATACTATTTCGAAATAACGTTTTCTATTAATGGGATTAACTTTGTTCTATATGTTAATCCTAATGGATTTAATTAATAATTTTTTTTGTAAATTGTTTAACCATACTACTCCTCTATAAAAATAAATTCCAATTTGGCCGATGTTATTTTTTTATTATTTATTTAACGCTTAGCATTATGTTCATAATATCACCTGATCTTAAGTGACAATACGGCCCAAGTTGGTAGACACGCTAAACCTTTGGAAGAACTGGCTCTCAAGTGTAACTGCCGGAACAGACCTATCGGTATTTGGCGGTAGATTTTTAACTTGAGGGTGGTAGCTAGCCAGGTGAGTATCAGAAAAAGCCATACCATCAAGCTATGGTTTCCTCACGATGTTTTCTTTCACTGAAAGCTCAAGCTCATTGTAGGTGGTTGGATTCGAAATCACGTCCCTTGACACAAAAGCTATCATCACTTCAAAAGACTGTTTGACTCAGTACACTTTTTTTTAATTTTATTTTAAATTCGTTGGATGATTTAATTGGAGGAAGTAGAGATAGAACCGAGTTAATTCGGTTGAAGATATGCTTTTAAGTAAAGGGATTCGAGTTAATTCGTTTGAATCTATACTTTTTGCTAAGGGATTTCACAGCTTCACCGAATTTTGGAGGCGTATACGAAAGGCACTCATCACGGGAGACAACGGGCGTAAGGAAGCCTTAAATTGGCTGAACTTCAGCTTAAACTAATCAAAACAAGTCAATTAGTAATTACGGGCTTAAAGTGAATGGGTTTGAACCTCACACGGGACCATAACTTAAGTAAAAATACTTCCTTCTTTCCTTACTCGTATATCTTCAATTAATATTCGGAAATTTCCTATACATAGGCAGATGCAATATTAAAAGAGTAATAAACAAGATTTTTTTTTGTAAACTATTATCTTAATAAGTTCTAACTAATATTATAAATGCGAATGTGAGTTTGTTTAATTGATACTCTTTCACGTTTGAAAAAATCGAAGACCCATCCTGAAATTTGGTATACACGTTGGCAGAGGTACAGAAAAAAATATAGAAAACCTTTCATATTGAAGTAAAAAGTATCGCTCAAACAAAATCGCGAGGACAGCAGCTTCGATAATAAATTTAATAATTTATTTTACTTTATCATTTTCTACACTACATTTGTCCTTAATCATACGAAGAACCTTGGCCCCACTATGATTTACTTCCACCCGATTTCATTAGCATATATCTCATGCTTTTCGGTGACTAACGCCCGGGACATGTCAGTGAGTGTTTTGTTTATTTTAACAGTTTTAGACGCCACCTAAATGTTTGCATTTGAAATTATAAGGTTCAGGTATTATCCTGTTTGCTGGGAAAGTTCATCATTTTATCCTGTTCTGTAGTGGAAAGTATTTTTTTCTTTATAATCGCTGGCAAACGAGCATCTGTAACTTTATGGTAAGTGAGTACCGTCGCTCGTGGACATCCACAACACCAGGGGAATCGCAGACCTTTATTGGAGGGGCTGGCTCTCAAGTGCAGCTGCAGGGATACACCGAATGGTATTTGGCTGCAGATTATCAAATTGAGGGTGGTAGCTAGCCAGGCGAGCATCAGAAATGCCCTACCACCATGCTATGGTTTCCTTACGATGTCTTCCTTCACCGAAATCTCAAGCACATTGTAGGTGGCTGTGTTTAAGCTCACGACCCTTGACGCAAAGTCGTACACACTACCACTGAGCTATCGTTGCTTCAAAAATTTGTATCGTATTGTATTGTAATTTGTGTTGTAATAATTTATTTCCAGTAGCTCTCTTTTAGCTTCCGGTTGTGGTATTTTTATTATATAGTTTAAGCTTAGCGTTGTGGCCATAATCTCACCTGATCTTAAATGATGATACGGCCCAAGTTGGTAGACTTGCTTAAACTTTAGAGGAACTGGTTCTTCAAAGGTGATCCTCCAAAGGTTAGCGGGTCTACCAACTTCATAAAATCCTGGCATAACAATTTAAATTAATAGAGTTATTTTTAATCAAACGTACAAATATTTAAACCCCTGTAATATTACATTGAATATAAAGAGACACGAGGAAGTCGCGAGAGATGTCATAGAGGGGGTATGACGGTATAATCGAGCGTCATGCCGTCCACCGTCACGGCAACTGTCTGTTTACTGTCTAGGCACGCTAATAAATGTTTTACATAAAGGAAATCATCATGCCATTAGGTAAAAGTGCATTCCTAAATCGGGCAATAGATCCCTATAATAATCATTCTATCAACTGTCATCTCAGTGTTTACTCTTTTTATTATATCATTACTCGCAAAGTCCTTCCATATCTTCTTCGGCCTTCCTCTTCTCTTACATCCATTCACTGTCATGCTTAACATTCTTCTTGTAATATGGCTTTCCTCCCTTCTTATAACATGCCCATACCGCGATAACCTATTATATGTCTCTAATACTTATCTATAATATTTTTTATTACAACAATAATACCATTCACGTATTTGGCGACACACACGATTCGTTCAAAACTAAGTTACATAAACTGTATACTTCGTAAGATTTTAGATGAATGGTTTTGATTTAATTTTTATTTTACTCGGTTTATATATATATTTATTTTAGTTTAAATTTCATTTTCGATTTTACAATGTAACGCAATGATATTTGTATTGAAATTATATTTATTAAGTTAATTATGTATTTTAATACAAATTCGAATACGTATCAAAATTCGAATATCACGGGAAATGCTAAAAAAATCGTGTTAATGAGTTTGTGACTTAATAAGAAGTCCGAGATAAAAGGATTTGAGGGTTAAAATTAAGACTTAGAAATGCTTGATTTCTATACATATTTTTTAGTTCTATTGTACAGAGTTGTACCGAGAGTTGTGTTTATTTGTACCAGAGTGTTAATATCTAGGCAACATTATATCTTACTATCTACAACCTTCGGATTGCTTTTTGAAGTAGATAAAATTTCGCTAGGGTTACAAAGTGTAAATAATTCAAGATACCAGGGTTTCGACAGCGGAAGGAAATTGCATTCGTTTTCTGCTCACTGAGGATTGCGACTTAACGAGGTTCGAGTTTTAAAGATTCCACTGTGTTTCGGACTCTTTTGTTCTTTGGAAATTTCTCAGGCACGTGTTTTCCTCAGAACAAGCAAATTTTATCGGTTTTTTTGTTTTTAATCTTAAATTGGTCTCATATCGTTTAAACTTGACTATGTGTACTAAAATTATTTACTTTTTTTTATTAATTATTTGTGAATATTATGCATGTCTGTAATTATCGTACCGGCTTTGTATCAGCCATTCGTTTTATATGTAATATTAGCTGTATGTCTGTGAAATGTTGACTTACTTTAAATAAATAAATAAAATCAAGCCGCGTCAATCGCCATCAATTGCTCTGATACCTTCACGCGTACAACGCACAGTTTTAAAATATCGCTCCGACGAGCTATAACTTCATACGGGTTCCGTATAGATCCTCGAGGGGGCGTTATACCGATAATTACGATCGCATTGATTAATGGTAACATAACCGTCGGTGTAGGCCGTAAAAGATATTATCTAGCCGGTCGGGAGTGTAAAAACTATCGTGCAGTCGAGTTTTGCGAGCTAACGAAGCGGTATTGTGCGCTATTCGTTCGAGTTGAATCGCACACACTATACGCGAGGGCGCGGTCCACGTTCTTAGGCGGAGCGAGTTACATAAAGTCGTAAGCTAAGATGAAATACTATAATCGGTTCAATAATAAATAACCACGGATTCACCGTGCGGGCGCCGGGTATATCGTGAAACCTAATCGTTGTGGCAGAGAGAGAGGATAACACGAGACAGTGTCCGAGACTTGTGACACGGATGTAGGTTTAAGGAGGCCTCTTTTCGACAATTGTCAACACTCATTTTCACCGCTCGTGTCTTTCTCTGCCTAGTATAAATCATTTCCGATAATGATTTATATCATAAACATCAAACCAGTGTCAATAATAGAGAAATGTAAATCTTTCATCTCTTCGGTAATGTTCTGCCCACGTACGAAGACTACGTCTCGAGCGTCAAGCTTAGACTGAACCCAAAGCCGCCCTCGCATCGCGCTTTATACTAATCGTGGTTATAAACTACCCACTCTATAACTACATCCATATATATTTTTATTTTTTTAATAGAAAATCGATAAATTCATCCCTCTTTCGTTTTTTTTTTTAAATATCCAATAACAACAATGATCAGGTCTATCAAGGGTCGTAACTATGATGCTGGCTGATTACACGTCTCTCGCCAACTGAATATACACATTGGCTGATTTCATAATGCGAAAAACGAACTAAATCGTATTGCAGCAGGTTTATCACTATGTGTCTGATGATTCATGTATATAAAACCACGTGTGTGTTATAGAATGGGCAAGCACCTACATGGAATTGTATTGATGTCGGATCATTGGTGTTGATTGACGAGATGAGCTGGCTTGTTTTAACATTTTGTAGTGGATTGCTCCAACAAACTACTAATCACACACAGAATAACATACTTTTTTTCGTCTTTCAGCGCTGACTTGCGAGACTTTTTTGTCACACACTGTGACAAGTATATCACAGAGAATACGTCATGCAATATTTGCCGTGAACAGCCTCTGTTTGTTAAATTACTGAAACTACACCGGTTTAATATCATGGTGTGTCGCGATGGCGGTTTTCTGTATTGATATATGTTAGTTATAATCGACTCAGGTATGATAATGTTTGTCTGTTTTTAGTTTTTATTTAACGATTTATGTCTTTTAGAGTTATGTAGAAAATGTTTTAGCTGTATAACAAAAAAAAAAACTAAATGGTGTGCTAGTAGTAAGTAAGTTTACTGTACCAGAAGTGGCCGCTGCCGGTTTTGTAGGAACCTGTTGTTATGTTTCGTTTGTTTTAGGATATATTTACGATACCAAGGACACTGTATTATTGTGCAAAGTATAACTAACTTTTATATACCGTTTGAAACACAAATAAGTTGTGATACATACAGAGAATTTGATGTGCAAATAAATTTTAACTTTTATTTATTAATTCAGAAGAACCCTTTTTGTGTAATAATATGTGTATCACCATGTTAAACGTCAAAAGCTTTTCTGTAGTTTCATTGTGATATACAAAAGGGATTGATGAAGTGACAGACAAATGTACGATAAAATCTATTCTCCTATAAACATATTTTTTTAATTTAATACACATATTTCAGTTGGTAACAGTTTTATTATATTATATGTGTGAATGAAACCCTTCTTGACTTGGGCCAATGCAAAACGAATGCGAACAAAATCGAACCGGCGCGCCACCCAACAATGGTCCGTCCTCAATACAAAATTGACAATGGCGAGAGTGAGAAGAAGTGAATTTATCACCTACTGTTTCTTGTACAAAACGCTCGAGTATACAGTGTAACTAAAATGTTGAAAAACGATCAGCCTCTGTACTGTGTGCAGCTTTGTGCGGTCAATTCCACAATAAAGGGCGCAAATGTGTTTCAAGTGCGCCCTTTTGTTGGGAAATGACGAATTAATCACAATATTTTTGGTATTGTCCATTCTTCGAGACCTTCGGTAATTGTGTCTTGCTAAATAGATGCCGTTTCTGCTCTTTGTAAAGTAACAAAATGACAATAATGTATTTCAAATAATCCTACGTTTTTTTTTTCTACATTGCATTCTCTTGTTTCGCTTACTGTTTGACCTACTGAGTCAACTGCGGCAAACTACTCTTCAATCATGTTGGTAACGTTTTTAACTGCTGGTGTGTCTCGGATTGTTATGGCCATTTTGGTGTTGTCGCTGATAATTACTTTGGCCGGCGCACTCTTACAATTTGGTTTTTTTTTTTTTTATCGACCTGACTTACGCTGTTTGCCGTAAGGGCTTTGACAGCTTCACCGAACTTTTTGGGGTGAATGTTGAGGGCACTCAGCCTTGAGGCAGCAGGTGCAATGGCTGAGCCTTGGCTTGGGTTACTGCCGGAAAACGAACAAAGATTCGCGATCCCAGCTAACCAACAGGTCCTAACTTACTAAGTTTAGTGGTCTCAACAATGACATCGGGCAAGCCACGCAAGGGCCGCAGGGTTAGTCCCTTACCGTTAACTTATAACTAATATTGTAGACAATAATCATTACTAGATTTTAACTGCGGCTTCACTCGCGTTAATATTAATTTTGTCAAACAAATCAGGTGATGAAATAAAAAGTTCCAGACAAAGTTTATTCCTATCTTTATCCCACTTCCAATAAGTTTTTTGCTAGAAAAAATAGCCTATCTCCGTCTCCAAGGTCCCATCAATATCAGTATCAAAATTCATCATAATCGATTCAGCGTTTTAGGCGTGAAAATGTAACAGACATACAAAGATACCCACTTTCATATTTATAATATTAGTAAGGATTAAAGATAATATTCATCATTGAATTGCGATCTTCATACACATAGTAATAAATACGCAGTAGTCCATTTATTTCAGCTCGCCACATTTTGGAATAACGTTTGCTTTTCTATTAACATGTGTCCATTTATAGATAAACGTATTACAAACTTAACTCTTTTATTGAAAATAAACCTGATTGTTTTCCATGCCTTTTTTATTAGGCGCCTTTTGTATTCTTCACTGTTACGAGTTTCCCATGTATACATAAAATTGACTAATTTCCTTTGAATGCGATAAGCTTAATTGCGATGTATAAATTAATCAAATCAAAAATATTTATTTCATTTAGGCTCTAAGAATGCGCTTATGAACATCAAAACTACCACCGGTCCGGAAGTGACGCAGTCATCGAGAGTAACCGCTGGAAACTCGCCCTGCATGTTTATATCTTCTTCAAGATCCATTTTGTTTTCAATTATAGTTGAATGTGTGTATTTAAAGGTAGCAGTTACTAGCTGACCCGATGATCTTCGTATCACATTAAAATCTTTGAAGAATTATAAAGCGATGATAGCTCAGTGGTAGTGTGTACGACTTCGCGTCTTATTGAGATTTCGGTGAAGAAAAACATCGTGAGGAAACTATAGCATGGTGGTAGGGCTTCTTCAAATGCCCGCCTGGCTAACTACCACCCTCAAGTTGTAAACCTACCGCCAAATACCAATAGGTGTGTTCCGACAGCTGCACTTGAGAGCCAGTTCCTCCACAGGTTTAGCTTGTCTACCAACTTGGGCCGTATCGTCACTTAAGATCAGGTGAGATTATGCCCATAACGCTAAACTTTAAGTATAAAAAAAAATCATTTTAGATTTTCTGTACGATAATATGTGCATATTATACATGTGAACCTTTCCCATGAATTGCTCTATCTATTACTGATTAAAATCCGTTGAATAGTTCAAAAGATCTATGCGATCAGACAGCAGAAGTGACTTCATTTTATGATATGTAAAGATAGCTCTTGATATCTCTTGATAGAGAGAACCGATTGCGATGAAACAAAAACTAAATAATCGTCCAAGTTGCGTAGAGTTTGTACGTATAAAAGTTATTTACATTGGTTTTGTAGATTTTACGTGATACGTACTCAGACAAACTTCTTCAAACAAGTTTCTCTTTACCAGGAAATGTTTAGTGCAAGTACGGAATATTACTTAATATCTAACCTTCTAATAGACGAGTAAAAATTTTGCTCTTTTATATGACAAGGTTGCAGATAACTTAACTAGTCGTTTAAGCGGTTGCCACGCCATTGCCACTGCGCTTAGAGCTATAGGTTCGAGGTCCATGTGGGACCTATAAACCATGGGATCCACAAATGATTATTCTGAGTTTAGATGTTACTTTAAATTCGTTATTTTTTTATTTAATCTTTATTGTACATCTTCATACATATATGATATTATACATTTAATATTATTTATATTTTCAAGCGATTGTAGCTCAGTGGTAGTGTATACGACTTCGCGTCAAGGGACGTGAGTTCGAGTCCAAGCGCCTACAAAGAGCTTGAGCTATCGGTGAAGAAAAACATCGTGAGGAAACCATAGCATAGGTAGGGCTTTTTCTAACGCCCGCCGGGGTAGCTATCACCCTCAAGTTGTAAACCTGCCGCCAAATACCAATAGGTGTGTTCCGACAGCTGCACTTGAGAGCCAGTTCCTCCACAGGTTTAGCGTGTCTACCAACTTGAGCCATATCGTCACTTAAGATCAGGTGAGATTATGGCCATAATGCTAAACCTTAAGTATATTTAAAAAAAAAATGTACTAAGTATAAAGGCCGGCCTTATTGCTAATAGAAATAAATTTAATTGTATGTTATCTCACTGGACATTGGCAAAATTTGCCTACATAGGCACATATCATATAAGTAATTTTAAATTACGGTATCCTTTATAAGTTATAGGATTAGCTTAACCTCTAGTTATTAATATTTCCGTAATTAAGGTCAAAGGCCTATAATATTTAGTGATAATATTAATAGTTTCGTGACATAACAACATTCTGGCATGACAGTTGTTATAGTATTTTTACGGCCTTCAAAGAGCACTGAGTCTTCATTTTTTAATAGAAGCTCGACAAAACACCGGCTATGTCCATGTTGGTAATTACAGTAGATACCTCATCACCTACACTTCCAAATAAAAATATCGAAGAATGTGTTCTCAATACAATCTATTTTACACAAAAAAAGTGCCATATCGTCGCAACGTTAAACCAATCAGTAAATCTCGCATAAATCAATAAAACAGATAACAATCGGCACCTGGGCAACCGTGCAGCGGTCGCGATGGGTCTCCTTATGGGCCCGTAACCAAACAGATGCTCTCGACAATACATCGAATATTCGGTAGGCGGTGACGGCTGAACTGTGCTTCTAATGGAGACGGGAATGAGTAGCTACGATGTGAGAATAATGCGGACATGGTTGAATTTAAATTTGAAATACGATTTATGCTCAGCAGACTATCTTTAATCTTATAAATTGGTTAAAATTACACGCAACCTACACACACAAAACATACACGTTCATTTGTTCTAATTAAAAGTTAACTTTTGAAGCGATGATAGCTCAGTGGTAGTGTGTATGATTTCGCGTCAAGGGACGTGAGTTCGAACGAACCGCCTACAATGAGCTTGAGCTTTACTCAGGTAAATAACTCAGTGAGTACTCAAATTATACACAAACTAGCTGACCTGGCATACTTTTAAAATACCTTTTAAAAATACCTTTTCGAGTAGTTAATCACATCGCCTACAGCGACGTCTATCGCGTTATGATCACTTATCGCGATAAAAAGTATCCTATCCCTCAAGTTGGATCAAACTGCACACAGTGTACAACATTTGATTAAAATCGGTTCAGTAGTTTAGGAGTTCATCGCAGACAAACAACGAGACACGAGATTTTTGTATATATAGATAAAGTGTCTTGATTCCTCTTTATAAATATTCATTGTGTTGTAATTTTACATAAACTGATTTTTGACATTTTTTTTTTGTATTCAGATTTTGTTGCATGGTGCCAGTTATTTTCACACTTTTTGTTATACGTTCCAATCTTTTAATAGACAGTAATGAATTTCAGGGTTTATAAAAACTAGGGCATAAAGTTTCTCTTAAAACACGAATAATTATCACATGATTTATTTCAAACATTTGTCACTATCAAAAAATATTTAACCCTAATTATTATTAAAATATAATAATATAAAACTTTAATTGAAACAAAGTTGACTTTCTGCATAATTTAACGTTATTTCCAGCAGGAAAAAAATACACACTGTCCAGTACCTTACTTTTTTTCTGCAAAAATAAAACGTATCCACACAAATCCAACGTGCCGTACTAATACCAACAAATTATTAGAATAGCGATAGTAATTTATCTTCGCCGGCCACAATAGCATGGGCAACAATGTTCAAAATATTGACACGTTTTTGTTCACAACACTCCGGGGTCTATTGGACCCCCCACTTAACTTTTCATTGTCCCGTTTAACGCGAGCGGTTTGTGCGGCGGTACTAATGCGGGCGAGGCTCATTTGTGGTGCGTAAAAGGGAAATATAGCATACGTAAAACATAAAACTCGATAAATGAAAATCATTTTCCACTTGAATTCCCAATTTTCTTGCCGTAATTAAATTCGATTTTATAACTCGTACCCTTGGTTTAGTTACGTAATTATGTTAAACTAGCTTTTAACGGCCGATTAGGAACACGTTTTTCGAGTTGTGATAATAAACATTTCATTATACCTCATTCAACTCATATAACTCTTTAGAATACTTTAATATGGTGCGAAACAGCTGATGCGTATACCGTATACAAACTATACTGACTAACTTATTGGCTGCCTTGAACCAACAAGCGCTCTCCTATGATCGGGGAAGGAAGGAAAAATCTTACACGACTTTTCGCCTAGCTTCCTTCCGCTACATCGTTCCGAAACGTGCCATAAAGAAATCGTTTCAAAAAAGAAAATTCAACGATTTCACAAAATACCTCAATAAAAGTTTAACTTGATAAAATTGTATTTAATCATTCCATGAAATATAATATAAAATTGTAATTCCCGCTTCATCTTTCAAATTACGCCATACATCGAGGTCATTGGTTTTTCCCGTGTTTCATGGCCCCTAATATTTTACCAGATCGTGCGAAATGATTTTATTATAGTATCTATAATGTTCACTGTCACATGCTTTATCAATCAAATGCCAACGACATTTAATGCTTTTCGTAACGAAGAGATTGGATGAATTTGGATGGAGGAAATTGTCACGTTTTGAGAGTGTCCAAGTTCAGAATAAAGTGAAATTCTATAATCAGAATTATATTGATGGCTTTAACAATTGGTGGCCTGGCGATTTAAGCGGACTAAAAGAAATCTGTAAGTACTTGAAGCGATACACCTACATTGAGCTTGAGCTTTCGGTGAAGGAAAACATCGTGAGGAAACCATAGTATAGTGGTAGGGCTTTATCTAATGCACGCCTGACTAGCTACCACCCTCAAGTTGTAAACCTGCCGCCAACTACCAATAGGTGTGTTCCGGCAGCTGCACTTGAGAGCCAGTTCCTCCACACATTTAGTGCTTCTACAAATCTGGGCCGTATTGTCACTTAAGATCAGATGAGATTATGGCCAATACGCTAAACCTTGAGTATGAACAAAAAAATTTCCCAGTTCCTAGCATATATGGTTAGTGTGAGAGACCGTTGGTGTTTAGTATAGTTAAAGTTTAGCACTATGTACATAATCTCACATGATCTTAAGAAACGATACGACCCAAGTTAGTAGACATTCCAAACCTGTAGAGGAACTGGCTCTCAAATGCAACTGCCGGAACGATGTTTTTTTCACCGAAAGCTTAAGCTCATTGTAGGTGGATGGATTCGGACTCACGTCCCATGACACGCGGCGTTCCTACACACTGCCACTGAGATATCAACGCTTTGTTACGCTTCCACGCTTAAACCTCTGAATCGATTATGCTCAATTTTTATATAGAGATAGATGGAAACCTGGAGATGGTGATAGAATATACTTTTTCTCTCGAAAAACTTATAGAAAGTGGGGTACAGAGAGGGGTAAACTTCGTATGAAATTACTTATTGTGTCATCCGATTTGTTCGATAAAATCAATATTAACGCGAGAAAAGCCGCAGGTAAATTCTAGTAAGGTATGAAAACAACTTGCTATTAAAAAAAAAAAACGAACGAATAAATCCTATTTCGCAGACGACACCTGCGTGTTAGTAAAAAGAGTGTCAAAACTGGGCACATAAAAGTATGCGGTAGAAACGATTGTCTCATAACGAAAAAAAAAAAAAAAACGGTCCACATGAATAAAATGTTGAACGCAACAGCAATAAAAACATGAAATAATTCTTCAAATGACATTTAATATTATAATAGATACATTTTTTTTTTTTTCCTAACACGTTGTTGTATAACATTGTCGTTTTTCATAGTTGATCGATATAGTGGACACAATAGTCCGATTATAGATAACAATTTTAGTGCAGATCACTAAAAGTATACGTAATAAATAAATACACAGTTAAAACGTAGTCAATATCATTGTAACATTTGCAAAAGATACTCAAACTATTTCGGAATATTTTAATTGTAAGCGGACTGGTTTAAATAATTCTTCATCGCTGATGCCGTTTTTAGAGTAGTGGGTTCGAATCACGTAAACACAAATAATTCTGTTATATATAGACTTTACTAAGCTTGCATGTTACTCTATGTTTGTTTATTGTATTTTTTTATAGTTAAGGATTTAGCGCTATGGCCATAATCTCACCGGATTTTAAGTGACGATACGGCCCAAGTTGATAGACACGCTAAACCTGTGAAGGAACTGGCGCTCAAGTGCAACTGCCGGAACACACTTCTTGGTATTTGGCGGCAGATTTACAACTTGAGGGTGGTAGCTACTCAGGCGGGCATTAGAAAAAGCCCTAAAAACTATATTATGTTTTCCTCACGATGTTTTCCTTCACCGAAAGCTCAAGCTCATTGTAAGCGGTTGGATTCGAACTCACGTCCCTTGACGCGAAGTCGTACACACTACCGCTGAGCTATCATCGCTTCAAGCTTAGACTGGTTTGGTATTTATGTTGTAAAACATTATCGGGAAAGTTTATACTGGGCAGAGAGAGACACGAGTGGTGTGGGTGAGTGTTGATGATCATCGAAAGGAGGTCTCCGTAACCCTACATCTGTGTCGCAAGTCTCGGACACTGCCTAGTGATATCTTCTCTCTGCCACAACGATTAGGTTTCACGATGTACACGGCACCCGCACGGTGCATCCGTTCTTCGCTAAAAAGTCAGTATCTCATCCTGAAATGATTATTTATTAGATTATTATCTTTTAAACATTTACTTGGACTATCTATTCTAATATTTTAAGTGACTAGGCTTCGTATTTCTATAGATACATTTTTTTTTTCGTAAAGTTATATTCATGTTTAACAAGTATGTTTCCCATACATGGATATAATTTTTTTGTAAATTGTAAACGTTATATGTATAATACACGTAGCATGTTTTAATATTATTTAATATTAATCTCATGTAATCTTGGGGACAGTATAAAAATATTAAAATAACTTAACGACACAATAAAACTTGAGTAATTTGTTTTCACCCTTAAAGGCATCATGATCTCTGTTGACTCTTGCGGACGACCATTAAAAAAACTGTTTTATGTTTAACTGTAAAACTAACAAAGTTAACCGCAGTTTATGATTCGGACGCGGTATAAGTTATAAGCGGGTAGATATAAATTTTAATTAATTTTGAAGTAAAAATTTCTCCAGGCACGGTGCGTACTTTATTTTCTAAATATTGAATGGGACTTATCCGTCATGAACGGTTATGTAACGCATATTTGGGTTGAGTCGGTCGGATTCGACTAAGAGAGTGAGATATAGTCAACGCATTAGTGGTACACTCACTCGGCGAGCGTAACATTAAATAATATGACGCAACCGTCGTATTCAGTATCGACAAAAGCACAGTGTAAATCGTGCCACTGCGCTTTATTTAATACGTTATGATTGGTTTTCGTATTAGGTATTAACCTCTTCTTGACGAAGTATTCACTTCTTTTCAAGATCTTAAGCACAGCCCGTCTCTTTTTAAATAATTTGATACTATCTTTATATGTGTGACTAGAATTTTAAATATCTTTACAATAAATAAAACGCCAAAACCTCCATTACTCGAAATCTCGACCGTCTGTTAGCTGAAATAATCGGTCAAAGCTATTTTGGTACATATTTTACCTCCATAACTGGAAAAATTAAATTTGACCTCTGTATCTCGAACATAGCAATGTTTTCTTTTACAACCTTTACAACTCGATTGTTTGAGACTTACTACTTCTACAGTTTGAAGTAAAAATAAGTTACAGGCTTTTAGAATTCGCAGACAGTGTAAGTACACCATTGTTTCTTAGAAAGCAATTGAGGCAATGAATAGAACTACCATGAATTTATGACTCAAGTTTAATTTTATTATTTTTTATTTCACTTGAACTTTAGCTAAGCAAGTCATTTGTTTCAACTTGAATCTTTATTTAATTTTACCTCTCTAACTCAAAATTTATATGAGTGAATCTCGTTATGTCGAATCAAAATCCACCTGAGTCGAAAACTCTATAACTGGAATTGTTTGTGTCTCCTTTGATGTTCGACTTATAGAGGTTCTACTATGTATGTCTTATCCCTTTTTATGCGACCTATATTTCTTTCCCAAAATATAATAAAAGACCTAAAAATATGTTTCTTTAAAACTCTCAAATTTGGTCCAATTAGCAAACGGACGTCGAAGTGAAGCTTTTGGAAAAAAAAAAACAAATACTTTAACTACGAAAGCTTGTTACTTGCGCCCTATATAAAAAGTCATTGCAAAGTTCTTACTTTGTTTGTTTATTACGAGTTAAAAGAGACGTGATTACTAGACAGTACAACCATTCATGGATGTAAATACATATTTAGTACATCGATGCAGGTACAAATAATGTTATAATTTACATGAATATAAAAGAAGCGATTATCGTTTATCCTAAGCCAGCGTCTAGTACTTATTATGTTTATTTATTTACATTGTTATAAAACATAAGAAGCATTTTAAAATATTGATGGATGGCTAGCGACTAACATACACCGAGTGTAACAAACACCGTGATGGTATGTAATGCTTCATAATAATTCATATTTGCAATCAAGGTATGTGTTTTAAATGAAAGATATACGAAGAACAGAAATTTATTGAAATAATCAACATCACACAATAATAAAATACATAAACAATACATTGTTTGTGTACGACATCGCGTCAAGGGGTGTGAGTTCGAATCCAACCACCTTCAATGGGCTTTTTTGAAGGTAAACATCGTGAGGAAACCATGGCATGGTGGTAGGACTTTTTCTAATGCCCGCTTGGGTAGCAACCACCCTCAGTTGAAAATCTGCCGCTAAATACCAATAGGTGTATTTCGGCAGCTGCACTTGAGAGCCAGTTCCTTCACAGGGTTAGCTTGTATATCAACAGGGTAGGCATTAACTATGAAAAAAATGTACAATGAATTCATAATAACATAATGGTACTACAATTAAACTCATGAAACTATAATATAAGACATTATAATAAATAATAGTGCATTACTTATGCACATATAAACTTATGCATAAATAAAGGTTGAGATAGACCAAATCAAACTGGTACCGCCATCTATCAACAACTCAAAGTACTAGTTGGATAGATACGGAGCGATCGAGTGACACTTTGATAAGCGCCACGCTTTGACATTTCGTTTTAATTTTTTTATGTTCATTTTTATAGAATAATTATAATATCAATTAAAATATGTGCAAAAAAAGCAATTATTAGGTTTTTATTTTTTGCCTTTTGAAATTTATAGGAAGTGACAACTGTCACTAAACATATAGGTATTTTTAGTGCAAACGTTTTTCTTGATATAATAAAAGGAAACTTCATATTTAGCCATGTTGTTTATATATCATTTATTTTTACGAATATTATTGTAATTTTTACAATTAAATAGTATATAAATAGGTGCTTTATACCGATAGTCAAGTATAATATTGCATTTAGAATAAATATTTGAGTGACATATTTCATTTTACTGAAAAAGCTAGTTTAGTATGTAAGTAATAATTTTTATATTATAGGTTAAATGATTTCGCTAAACGTTAAATGTATACTTTTTTATTAAAATAATAAAATTAACAACAAAAAACAAGGTGGTAAAATGAAATAAATATTTCTAATACCTTCTCATGTTTATTTTTCTCTATACACTTACTAGTAGCGCTCCTAGCGGAAATGAGTTGGAGCTGCGATGAAGCGATGATAGCTCAGTTGGTAGTGTGTACTGACGTCGCGTCAATGGACGTGAGTTCTAATCCACCGACGATGAGCTTGAGCTTTCGTTAAAGGAAAACTTCGTGGTGAGACCATCGCGTGGTGGTAAGGCTTTTTCTGAGGCTCGTATGGTTAGCTACTGCCCTCAAGTTAAAAATTTGCTGTCAAATACCTAACTGCGTTTTGGCAGTTGGACGTGAGAGTGAGTCCCTCCACTATGCTTTGTATGTTCACAATCTTGAGCCACATCGTCACTCAACATCAGGTGAAAGTGTAGCCATAACGCTACACTTATGAAAAAAATTATGAAAGTTACAGTAAAAAAAAATAAACATTTCATTCACCTTCGATAGTTCTAAAATCGCATAGAAACTCTTAATATTTTAATTATAGCATATATTTAATTATAGTATAAAATAGAAAATTTCTTTATCGAAATAAAACTAATTTAAACGGATTTTATCGCGGTTATTTATTAATTTTGACTACGACGTTTCGAAAGCTTTCCAGCCTTCGTGGTCCTGAAATTAATTTATTTCGATGACTAATATTCGCGTAAACATAAGAAATCATTACAACATTTCTTATTCTACTGTAGCCCAACACTATATACCATTTTTTAACATGGACATAAACTATTTACAAATCACCCTCCTGTGTTTGACTTGGCGGCTACAAGAGGAACATAGAGGACCCACCAGAAAAGAATTGAACCAGAAATGTCTCCAAAGTACACACCGTGACCCTAATAAATGTTATTTTGTTGTAACTCATTTGTAGGTACATAAACTATATAAAATAATTCAGCTTCAACAGGTATATAGAATTATATGATAGTAATGAATGAACACTTTATTATTTTTACATATGTGTACTGGCGAGATTAATAACATATGGCATTTCCTTCCTGTTTTAGCAAACCAATAGTATTGTAGTAAGGAAAATTCGATACAGTGATGACAACACAATACTATCGAATAAGATATAAAATACTATTTATATTACAAAACTAAAACAGGTTTTCTGGAATAGAGGATAAATGCATTAGGTAAGACATTTTCTTTCAGCTTACCAGCATTATTTGTAGTAAGGAAAATGAAACCATTTGGCATATAAAACATTTTGCGAAATAAGTTGATAATAAATAGATTAACATCACAAGCCTTATTATGAAAATCAACGTAAATGCCAAAAATCTCGAAAATGATGTTAATATAACCTCTTAAAAATATCTTTGTAATTCGAAAGCAGTATACCAACAGTCACTATTTTAATAGATCAGTGGTTGATTATGAATAACACGTTATTTTTTATAAATATATCATAAATATGTATCACGGTGTGTGTTCTGAAGAACTCTTCGAACTCATGCCCTCCTTTCTACAACAGAACCACACGGGCGGGGCTTCGGTGTCACAATTTCACGGTGACACCTGTAACATCCGGGACCAAAAAGTTTGCCGACTCTTACCTTTGTCGCACCCTGAAATTGTGGAACCGTCTTCCTGTCAACGGGTTCCCTCCTTCCTATGATATTGGGTCCTTCAAAAGAGGCGTGAAGCACCTAAGCAAGCCAGCATGAGAGCCGCGACTGGCAGTGTACTCTGTTCGGTGTCAGTTACCGCTGATATGAATTGTACTGTACTTACCATCAGGTCCAATGCAGTCACTTTGCTGAGCAACATAAAAAAATAATGGAATCCTGACCGCGTTCAGCCACAGGTACTTGGGATATGAAATGGCTAATGAAGCCAATAATTTTCTGAAAAGTATATTTTTTTGTTTTATACTTAAGGTTTAGCATTATGGCCATAATTTCACCTGATCTTAAGTGACAGACAATACGGCCCAAGTTGGTAGACACGCTAAACCTGCGGAGGAACTGGCTCTCAAGTGCAGCTGCCGGAACACACCTATTGGTATTTGGCGGCAGGTCTACAACTTGAGGGTGGTAGCTACCCAGGCGGGCGTTAGAAAAAGCCCTACCACCATGCTATGGTTTCCTCACAATGTTTTCCTTCACCGAAAGCTCAAGCTCATTGTAGGCGCTTGGATTCAAACTCACGTCCCTTGACGCGAAGTCGTACACACTACCACTGAGCTATCATCGCTTCAATTTACAGTTTTCATTACTGACATGAGAGAACACCGGTCCTGTAGGTAGAGCTGATTACCGCTGGTGGTCGGGTTTCAATCATCACGTCTGATATCAAGTGCAGCACGTCGATGTACTTCGAAACTTGCGTTACCATCAACGCTCTCCAATTGGGATTTTCTATTTCCAGTTCCTCATATCACGAGGTGTAACAAATACGAATGGTAAAACTGTCTCCTGTAAAAGCTCCAATTTCCGTTTACGACGATTTCCCTGAAAATGCTCGATAACATATTATGAATATCTATACTAATATTATATATGTGAATTTAAGTATGTTTGTTACGCTTTCACGCGAAAACTACTTAACCGATCATCATGAAACTTAGTACACATATTTCTGGAGGTATTGGAAGTAACATACAATATCTTTTATTGGAAAAAGAAATCATACGAAAGATAGAAAAACATATTTAATGGCTTCAATGCGAGCGAAGCCGCGGGTAAAAGCTAGTATAATATAAGTAACAGTTATAACATAATAATAGAAACTATACATATTAAGAGAAAGGAAAAATTCTTCTAAAAATATGCAAAACATAAATCAAGTTGACATGCGAGGCCAACAAGGTCACGGGAACAGCTTGTTTGAAAAACATTTTTTTATGTAATAACGGGCAAACCAGCAAACGTGTCACCTGATGGTGAGTGATCGCCGCCAATGGACACCCACAACATCATAGGAATCGCGGATGCGTTGCCTGCCTTTATAGGAGGGACTTGCTCCCAAGTGTCACTGCTGGAACACACCTATTGGTATTTGGCGGCAGATTTTCAACTTGAGGGTGGTAGCTATCCAGGCGGGTATTAGAAAAAGCCCTATCACCGTGCTATGGTGTTCTACTTATGTTTTCACCGGAAGCTCAAGCTCATTATAGGTGTATGGATTTGTACTCATGTCCCATGACGCGGCGTTCCTCCACAATACCACTGAACTATCATTGTATAAAATAAGTAATTGACTGTCGTTATCCAATATCAATATGAATTTAGTTCTTACTCTATGAAGTCCTTCAAACTAGATTCTCAGTACTCAGTGAGATTACTTACATGGGTACATGACATTATAAAAAAATATGCATAAGTCTTATTTTGAAAAGGAAGTATGCATTTGGCCCACCTGTGTGTATCAACTTTTAGTTTGTGAAATGCTAGCTTATGTCGTTTTTTTTTTTCATTTATATATTTTTTTTTATTGTTATAGACCAGAAGTGTCTCACGTGATTCTAAGTGATCAATGTTAAACTCAAAGATCTTTTCTATGTGATTTTAGTCTTATTATATTATTATTGTATAGTGATGATAACTAAATTGGTAGTGTGTTTGGATGTCGCGTCAAGGGATGTGAGTTCGAATCCATCAGTTTTGAGTTTGAGCTTTCCGTGAAAGAAATCATTGATATGAAGCCTTATCATAGAAGTAGGGCTTTTTCTAATGCCAGAATGACTAGTTATCTTTAAGTTGAGAATCTGCCGCCAAATACCTGTAGAAGTGTTCCAGCAGTTGCACTTGAGAGTCAGTCCTCCACTATGCTTGGCGTGTCCGCCATTTTGGGTTACATCGTCACTTAACATCACGTGAGATTGTGGCAGTAACCATAAAAACATATTATATACAAGAGTATTAGGTGTAGTCAAAATTCAAATTTAAAATGCTCTATACAATTTGGTACCTGCATAAGTTGGCGTTTTTAAAGACCCTAGATTTGTACAAACATGTCAGTCTTCTAGACGAGACACCAAAATAATTGATTAGGTTTATCTTTATTACGTAATATATGTATTAAAATGAGTCTTATTCATGTCGGTAAAACACACAAGCCGTGTTTAAATATATACATCAGTTTGATGATAAAAACATTTCCCAGTGTAGTTGGAATCGAGACTGACTGCGCAGGGTTTGGAATAAGTGTGGACATCGCCCCTCGTGTCTGGCGCATTTGAAGCGATAATAGCTCAGTGGTACTGTGCACGACTTCGCGTCAAGGGACGTGAGATCGAATCCACCTACAATGAGCTTGAGGGAACGTAAGGAAATCAGCAAGGGGGTAGGGCTTTTTTTAACGCCCGCTTGGCTAGGAAGCGCCCTCAAGTTGGAAATATTCCGCCAAATATCAATAGGTGTGTTCCGGTAGTTACACTTGAAAGCCAGTTCCTCCACAGGTTTAGCGTCTACCAATTTGGGCCGTATCGTCACTTAAGATCAGGTGAGAATATGGACATAACGCTAAACGCTCACCCGACGAAAGCAGGCAAATCCCTGTCGCGTTGGTATCAACCTGATTAGTGTTTCTATTAGTGTATTCGCAGATGATATTTTCATGCATTTAATATATGAGAGTTTATAGTGTATTCAAAGTTTAACTAGAGGAGTTTGGTGCAGCTCACACAACACCTCAAAAGTTTTCAAAATAGTATTAATAATAGACCGCTAACTAACAAGTAAATTATATTAGACAAAACTGTAAAAATAATTATACCCATAGATATTGCATTGAAATGGTGCGGACTGAAGCGAAGAAAAAAAATACGACTAAAATAATTTTTATTGACATATTTGACTGTAATAATATTTTGCACATACTACGAGGTCAGGGTACGATGGGACTGTCATGTCCTTTTAGGACCGAAGTCCCTAAAAAAAAGGAAAAAAAAGAAAGAAAATTCGAATGTTTCAATTTTCCAATGGTCTGTTATCTAAATCGTTAGCATAGAGAAAACCGATTTACGAACTGAGGAACTGAGCTTTTCGTTTTTGCATTTTTATATTTATAAACGACTAGATGTGACCGCGACTTCGTTTGCGTAGAATAAAAAAATAATTCATCATTTTGAAGCGATGATAGCGCAGTGGTAGTGTGTACGACTTTGCGTCAAGGGACGTGAGTTCGAATCCAAGCACCTACAATGAGCTTGAGCTTTCGGTGAAGGAAAACATCGTGAACAAACCATAGCACGATGGTAGAGCTTTTTCTGATGCCCGCCTGGCTAGCTACCACCCTCAAATTGAAAATCTGCCGCCAAATACCAATAGGTGTGTTCCGGCAGCTGCACTTGAGAGCCAGTTCCGCCACAGGTTTTAGCGTGTCTATCAACTTGGGCCGTATCGTCACTTAAGATCAGGTGAGATTATGACCATTACGCTAAGCCTTAACTATATAACCCAAAGCATTAGTTAATGCATATATCGAGTACAGGAATAGTTTTTGAATTCCGATGGTTGTTTCTGAGATTGTCGTATTTTATTTACAGTTAAGGTTTAGCGTTATGATCATATCTCACCTGATCTTAAGTGACGATGCGGGCCAAGTTGGTAGACACGCTAAACCTGTGAAGGAACTGGCTCTCAACTGCAACTGCCGGAACACACCTATTGGTATTTGGCGGCAGTTAAATACACAAACGATTCAGCTTAATAATAGTTAGTAATGTTATAGACTAATAAGCATTTTTATAATTAAAGGCATATAACAGTGATAGATTTACTTCCACACATATCATTATTAGTGGTACTTTATTAACTACACGGTTGACCTAGCGGTTAAAACTATTGTCTCGTCAAAGCCTTATGGGTTCGAGTCCCGCGTAGGGCAATTATTCGTATGATCGACAAATAATTTAGTTCTGAGTGTAGTTCATTGGCACTTGATGCGCTTTATTTATATTCATAAAGTCCATGACGTCGGTGAATACGCCAACGTAGACCTCATAAAAATCTTTGTTAAGTAAACATTTTGGCATCTCATCAGCATATAAATAATGTCTATAGAAATCTTATGTAGAAACTATTATCTTAAACATTTTTTTCAGTCTTGCTAAGTCCGAAATAAGGTTAAACCAGATTGTCTTTATTTCTAGTAGGTATTGTAACTATGTCTGTCGTTTCCAAAATCTAGACAACTGATCTCAAGAATCCTAATATTGTATTAAGTATGTCACACACAATTACGTCGTATTTAACTACTATCAAAAAAGCTTTCGCAATGTTCAATATAATGACAATACGTTTCAATTCACAATTGCTGTATATTTAAACGGCATAATTATGGAAGGGCCGTCGAATATCAATTAAAACTGTATGCCATATGTCACCCCCCACCGATCGCGAGTGTGATCTACAAATCCCCACTTTCGGGGCAGTCATTCCCCCCAGCGTAACGGTACAGGCGGGGCCACGGCGAGACACGCCAATCGCCGCAAATGCTGCGCGTGCGCCGATGATCTAAGCGAATGATCTAGCGTGCCTGTCATTCCGCGAACGTCTCTCATTGGTCGCCGAATTCGTTCGCGATTTCGGGCGCCGCGAACCGATCTAGTTCCGCCGCCCGCACCTTACTCGGTAACGGGCCGTAAATGTCAACGTTTACGACCTAGTTTTTTTTTTTAATCCGTTAACATCACTCAATTATCCGATATAATAATATAGAGGAGATTCGACAGAGTTATATATAATACAATATGTATACGGTCGTCGGTATTTACGGAGTACGGCGGAGGGTAACATTTCCCACGGCCTTCTCGACCGGCGACCGCGCGTCGACTGACTGATGGGCCAATGCTTAACCTTTGATAATAAGAGAGCGAGACGGGAATAGCGCGATAGGCGGCAGTAGAGAGGGACGCGAGACGTATCTTCTTCGGTGATCGTGAAGTGCTAGATGAGTATACAGTCACACACGGACCACATCCGAGTGAGGCTCGGGGACGGTTTAAAAAACGAACTGTGCGATTCGCGGTGCGCGTACGCATCGGCGCACGCCGCGCTCCGGTTTTGATTTTCGCGAGAGCGCGAATTTGTTTTTTTTTTTTTGTTACACACACAGTTACAGTTTTTTTTTTTTCGTATATAGAAAACTTTGGAAAATTTATTGTGATCTCCGGTTGTGTGTTTATGTAAGAATTATTGTGTTGTTTTATTTTTGTGTAACGATGTAAGACGGGAAGCGCCTTAAGGGTTAAGGGAAGAACAATTTCTTTTATAAGGACACCTCTTATCAGAGCACCTGTGGAACGAGTAACAAGGTAAGTTGATATAGATGTAAGTAGTACGTACCTACTAATTTTGCGTTATTTAAATAATTTGTAATGGGATTGATTTACCTGTTTCTGCTATTTTTATTGATTTTAATAACATTTTTTATTATTAAATATAACGTGCGAAGACACAGTTACTTTAAAAATTTCAAATAAGAAAGCAAATAGCGTTAATATTATTTTTAATATTTCCAATTATATTTACGTGACAAAAACAAAAAATACTTTGTATATTTAATAAATATGTATATTTGTGTTACTTTCTTGGGATATATATATACTTTTTAATCTATATATATACACCATTTATAGAAAATGGCCCGTTGTAAAAGAAACGTAGATTGCCCAAAGTTTCCCAAAATAAACATACGAGTATATAAGTTGTGTGTAGGTACTTATTAATAAATAAGTGTTACGTGTCGCATAATTATGAACCCAGAGTAGAAAGGTCGCGGCATCGATTCCGGGATAAGACAAATTCCGTCCGGTGACATGATAATCAGTTATTTTACTAAGCGCTTATCTTATATAGATACTAAAGAATAATTTAAACTTATTTATATGATAAATTGTGGTTTATGGGCGTTTCGGGATGTTATTTAGTTTATTTAAGAAAGAATGCCTTTTAAATTGTTTTACAGTTAAGTTAAGGCCTCTTTCTGGAAGTAAATACATGTGTAAGGCAATTAACACGGAACATTACTGCGATGTTGAAATATCATGGGACTACATAGCTATATCTGTAGGTATCCTATATCAATATAGGTACATATTTTCATTGCAAATTTTGGTGTCGCGAGAAACTTTCGTGCTCGTTCAAGTTGCCACGTTTTTAATTCCTTTTTTTTGTATATTTACCATTATTTTATGTAAACAATTATTTTCTTAATTCTAACACAAAATTATATATTGTTACCATTTGGATCACAATCTTGTATGACATTTATTTATTAAGATAACGTATGTTATAAATTAAGTTATGTAAAGTGCTTAAATGGAATGGAACAAGAAAAAATAATTATATACTAAAGAGGCGTTAGCAAAATTTATAAAAAAAATGTATTTTATTGTATATTAGAATAAAAATATCTACTTAATTTTTATCACGAATTGATTTACTGGACGTCCGCGATATCGTTTACGTGGACTTGAATTATGTTTGATATCATTTTGAAAAGCATCTTTCGTTTAACGTTTTAGACGTGGTATTGTATTTTTTAAATATTACTTTTAATATAACTTGTTTTTATTACGTACTGAAGGCCGTAATCTCACCCGATCTTAAGTGACGATACGGCTCAAGTTGGTAGACACGCTACACCTGTGGAGGAACTGGCTCTCAAGTGCAACTTCCGGAACACACCTATTTGTATGTGGCGGCAGATTTTCAACTTGAGGGTTTTCGTAGTGTGTACGACTTTTCGTCAAGGGACGTGAGTTCGAATCCATCTACAATGAGCTTGAGTTTTCGGTGAAGGAAGACATCGCAAGAAAACCATAGCATGGTCATAGGGCTTTTTATAATGCACGCCTGGCTAGCAATCACCCTCAAGTAGAAAATCTGCTGCTAAATACCAATAGGTGTGTTCCGTCAGTTCCACTTGAGAGCCAGTTCCTCCACAGGCTTAGCGTGTCTACCAACTTGGCCCGTATCGTCACTTAAGATCAGGTGAGATTATGAACATAACGCTAAACTTTAACCATATAAAAAAAGAGCCAAATTATAACCAATCTAAATTCATTTAAAGTGTTTAATCAAATTTAAATTATTTTTCAAATACAATATATATATATACGTTTCTAGTATAGTGATTCTTTTTTCTAATAAGCTTTCTGATGAAGATCATAGAATTTTGTATTACAACAGATATTAAAAAAAAAAAACATCGTACATATACTTAATTAAGTATTAAAATAATATAATAAAAAATAATGAAATATTAATTTTAAATTAAAGTAACTCAATAACGTAAATAAAAATAAATGAATTGTAAAGGTAAAGTTGAAGTAGAAAAGTGCTACATTCACCTATTTATTTAAAAAAAAATCTAGCACAAAGATAAAGAGTGTAATATGGTTGACTATACTATGTGTTATGGTAAATACAGTACGAATCCTATAACAACAACAAGCTATTAATTTTCATCCCCCCTTGGCCCTTGTGCAGCTTGCCCGATATCACTAAACTTACAAGTTAGGATCTGTTAGTTAGTGAGAGTCGCCAATCATTGTTCGATTTCCGGCAGTAGCCTAAGACGAGGTTCGACCATTCTGGCACCTTTGCGCCTGCTGCCTCGAGGCTGAGTGCCCTCAGCATTCGCCTCAAAATTTCGGTGAAGCTGTCAAAGCACGTACGGCTAACAGCGCATGTCAGGCCAAAAAAAATAATTCAACCAACAGTAACCACAGTAATGTTGTCTTGTGAACCTCTTAGAAGTTAAGACGTTGTACGGTCCAACTGCGTACATTGCTGCTTACACCCTAACCTACGTGCATATCGTGTTATTGCATGCTAAGCAGTTTTCACTATACAATTTAGTATAAAATCACGATGCAACAAAACTCGACGATCAGTCGAAATATAGCAAATCACTACATCACTAAGCACTCGCGAACTTTACGAGTTCATTAAGAGAAAGAATTCGTTTTTTTACTTACTATTGTATAAGTCTTTTTACATTATAACTATTTCCTTACTACAACTACAGATGATAGTTTGCGGCTTTTCTTACTACAAACCCTGTATTTATTCTGATTTATTCTGAAGTGTAATAAACCAAAGTTAGCTATAGATTTCTAACTTGCTAACTGGATGTATACATTGGTTGATCTTGGAAGGTGGAACCGTTACGCGTACCACTGGGTTAGGCATCACACCTGCTGTATAGTGGTCGAGATTTTTATTTAGCACCTATGTTTCTTATAACTTTAATGTGATTACTATGTTATATTAATTGGGAGTCTAACTTAACATTTTTACATCAATCATCAATCACTACAAAGTATAAAGCAAAGTCGCTTCCCGCTGTCTGTCTGTTCCTATGTATGCTTAGATCTTTTAAACTACGTAACGTATTTTCATGCGGTTTTTAATAGATAGAGTGATTCAAGAGGAAGGTTTATATGTATAATACATACATAATATAGTAGAGAAACACTGATAATTTTTGAGGTTTCTTATGTGATGTCGTAAATAAATATATTTTTTTGCGCTTACATTACAAATGCTGGCTGAACCTTACGAGGTAGATCAAAATAATGTACTAAAGTATTGTACACCTTAAAAAGTTCTATAAAAAGGTCGAAATGGTATATGTCTATCTATTAGGGATAACCCACAATAACCATTTTTTATCCTTTGCTTTTTACGAGAAATAATGGCTTATTTACGAAGTGATTTTAAGTAATACAGCGTTAATTCTTATCCAAACAAGTACCTTAAATATATTGTACATATATTATAGATCAGTGTGGCCCTGTACAATATGTAAATTAAATGAATATTTTCGAAGATATTAAAAATAAAACGAGGAAATGTAAAAAAGAAAAACCATTTTTGAGTTTGAGTGAGAATTAAGAAAATCCATTTTAGGTCAGCTAGTTAAAAATAAAGCCGATAATATCTTGCATGTAATAGTACGCAATGCATATATAGCTTATTATTATATTGGTACCAACTTTTTTTATACTTAAGGTTTAGCGTTATAGCCATAATCTCACCTGATCTTAAGTGACGATACGACCCAAGTTGGTAGACACGCTAAACCTGTGGAAGAACGGGCTCTCAAGTGCAACTACCGGAACACACCTATTGGTATTTGACGGCAGCTTTTCAACTTGACGATAGCAGCCAGGCGGTCATGAGGCTTAGTCTCAAGCTTATTGCAGGGTTCGAAATCACGTCCCATTGACGCGGCATCCGTACACACTTCCAACTGAGCCATCATAACTTCATACATCAGGTCCTATAAGTGATAAGTAACGGTATTTATGCAAAAAATCTGTCGCCAAATATGTGTGTTGTGGGAGTCGCACTTGAGAACGACTCGAATGAATATCACAACGTATTCGTAAAAGAAATATGAATGAAAAGCTAAACAGCGCATTCTATATACTAAGGGCAATAAAGCACGCTAGGTGAAAATACGTTAGGCACGTCGCATAGCACAGCGTCGCTAACCGCACCCTCGTTGTAAACACATCAGTTTCCTCACTTTCTATTTTGTTCACTGTTTGCGGTGACATTTTATTGGCTAACTTTTCCTATGCCTTTGTTCGTTCACCGTTATTCATCTTTCGCGTTCGCTGTAATAAAAATTCACGCGAACGTTTGCTTTATTAAATCGAATACCGTTCGGTTGGAAAATGGATGTTTGTTTTTTTTTTTTTTTAAGTTAGTTAACTTATTTACAGCTTAATTAAATATTAAAAATTAAATTGAAGGTAGACACAGTAACATAAACTTTTCTGGACAACCTACACCTCAGTCCGCCCTGTGACCACGAAGGCTGAAAAGCTTTCGAAACGTCGGGATCAAAATTTAATAAATAACCGCGATAAAATCCGTTTAAATTAGTTTTATTTCAATGAATAATATTCGCGTAAACCTAAGAAATCATTATTTACAGCTTGATTACAGTTTGTGTCAATGACAAACCTCATTCCGATTATATTATATATATATTTATATATATCTCGCTTCCTTAGTCGCCTCAAGGCGACTTTACACGAAAAATCGTCGCACAAAAAAGTTGCGGATTAGAATTTCAAAGCCATTCGAGTAATATTCATGATACCTTCCTTTATGTACATTGGATATCTATGAAGGAAAAGATAAAAATGTTGCCTGTGTTCTTTATTGATAAATGGAGGATTAGTAAAAGGTTAATTAACTATGTGACACGCTTCTTAAAGTGGAAAGAGATGTCACATTGTCAAACGGAGTATCAACTTGTATATGCTAAACAATGTAGGTACGTGTGTTCACCTTTATTCATGGTTTAGCTACCGGTTACCATGTCTGGCTTGCTGCAAACAAATATAATAGAACCTTTATAAGTCCAACATCAAGGGATACGACTAAAATTCTAGTTATAGAGTTTTCGACTTATAGAGAATTGAGGATTCAGGGTTTGAAGCGAAGGAATCAAAATACTTTTTCGAGATTTGGAGGTTTTCAACTTATCGAGGTTCGACTCAACGAGGTTCTAGTGTATATGACTACAAGCTGTTACCGCGGCTTCGTGCGTGTGGAACAAAAAAATATGTAATAAGTTTAACTAGTTTTTGGAACCTTTTTCGATACATCTTTCCTCCTATTGTTGGTAGAGTGATGTTAAATACCCTAAAATCTTTCACAATTATTGTTATATTATATAAAAATATATTATAATGTCTAGTAGTTTCTAAGATGAGCGCGTTCAAACAAACAAACATTACCGCTTTTTAATATTAATATTGATTACTTTTAATTTAGTTTAAATATAAGTTCACATAAATTTTATAAAAAAGTTTTTTCATTTGGCTTAGATAATGCCGACTAGATTAAATTGAAAACTCAACTTCCTGTATTCTGAGATATGTTCATATTTTATAGGTAGTTACATTGAGGAGATAGGTTCGACTCACAGTATCGCATGCGCGACAATATCCGAAGCTGAGGTTAGCTCAATTTAGCACTCTAGTGCT
Organism: Actias luna; assembly: GCA_039707435.1. NCBI lineage: Eukaryota > Metazoa > Arthropoda > Insecta > Lepidoptera > Saturniidae > Actias > Actias luna. The sequence goes on along the minus strand of JAZHAC010000008.1, from coordinate 16,265,814 downwards.
TTTTGCCTTTTATCTGAGCGTTTCGCGTATTCACTAAGATCTGTGAATATCTCTAAGGCAATAAAAATGGTGAATTACTATCAAATACATACATATCGCGACTGTGTTGACACTTTTATCGAGCTGTTTGCCGTTTCTTCTCGACGAATTTGTTATATTTCGAACTAGTAACGTTAACGTTTATAAGCGCCCTCTATAAATTGCATAAAGTAATTCGATTCAGGAAGTCGTTTAGAAATACCTGATTGGTCTTTTCTCCTTTTACGTTACCTATAACAAGCGAGTCAAAACGTATTTGTTGTATCATTTATAATAATAATCGATACTGCCCATATATAAATCAATTTTCGATTTAAGTCATTTCACATCACTAGAATAATATTTGACATTTATCACGCAATGCGGCAGCACAGTGTCTGAGAAAAAATAAATAATTTGACCCCTTACACATTGTCAATATTACTGCACAATACGTCTGACGCAACTATATTGACAGTTTTCAGATGAGATGCAAACCCTTGAAATGATAATTGTCGTCATTTGTTCACGAGCTTTCAATCGAAGCACCTACGAATGGAAAAACACTATTTTAGTTTAAAATAAGGTATCATAAGATATTTTGTAATAGTATTAGTTTATCGTAATTTGGGCTACCATCGAAAATCAACGGTGCATTAATGCTGTACTTAGAAATTTTGCTGAATGAGTTTACCAATCATCGGACAAATCTATATTTTTTTCTTCTTTCCATTTTTCAAATGTATAATTTTCTTTTCTGTATAACTTGTTTGTGTAATTTATTTTAATTGTATGGTTATTCTAACAATAAAGTATTTCTTTTTTTTTCTATTTATCAAATACATGTATGTCGTTAATTAAATTAAATAGCTCGTTTTGTCTGCGACTTCGTTCGCGTGCAACTTAAAACCTCCTTAATAATTTTTGTAACCTTATCTAATACAGCTTTACTCCTATTGGAGGTAGCGAGATGTTAAACAGCCTAAAACCTTTTTAACGATAACAATCGACAATAATATACTGAACATAAAAGTAAGTCTTGTATTCACAAGGTGAGACGTCCGGGATATCATTTTTTTTAATGGAAAAGGAGGCAACCGAGCAAACTTGTCGCCTGATGGTAAGTGATTAGCGCTAAACACCTGGGGAATTGCAGAAGCCTTGCCGACCTTCATTAGAGGGTCTGGTTCTCAAGTTCAACTGCTGGAACACACCTATTGCCATTTGACGGCAGATTTTCATCTTGAGGGTGGTAACTAGCCACGCGGGCATTAGAAAAAGCCCTACCACCATGATATGGTTTCCTCAAAATGTTTTTCATCAAGGTCATTGCAGCTATTTAGATTCGAACCCACGTCCCATGACGCGGCGTTCCTACACACCACCAATGAGCTATGATCGCTTCAATCAAACCTCTATTAAGTTGGCGAAATTTACTGCACAGAATTTCGTTACTTTGATAGATAGATAGATATGAATGAAGATAATCAAGATACTTTATAAAATATAATTAATAAGCCGTTACCTTTATCCTATGTAATAATAATTTATTTTTATTAATTTAAATAAAAATCATGCATCCGATGATTGAACGTGGAATAATTATGGAAAAACGTGAAATAAACATTTTCATATTGATTGCGATACGCCAAGGTAACAACATATACACATGTATTTGATTATTATTGGGCTATATCAATCAGATTCCGTATTTGTACGGAATTAATGAACTTCGAACTGTGAGGTCGATGAATATTTTTAACGCCATATTAAAAATTGCCTATACGTTGAATAACCTCGAGTGAATTCTAAGTTAGTCGTCTCTTTTTTAATATAGCCTTCGAAGTACTTGCTATTGTCAGATGTCGTTGTTCTCACACCGGTCTAGAATCTTCTATACTTGCGGTAGTGCGAATAGTGAGGTCGCTCCGTTCTACACAAATCACGACTAGCCACGTACTGTATAGCTTGCAGTGTGAAGGATATTTAGAGCACTTGGAAAAGGGCTGATGAAGGTGGACAAAACCTTTGGTGTTAAAAACATCGATACACTACCGTTTAAGCTAACTAAACACTATGTTAAGAATTTAGTTGTACCTATATAAAATAGATATACATATGTGTCACATACATTTTGTGTGTGTGTTTCTCTCCGACATACGTTTAACAGGTTATCGTGAAATTTAACACCGTGATAACTAGCACCGTGAATTAACATATAGGATACTAGCTGTGCCCGTGACGTCGTTCGTGTGGAACTAAAGATTACTTTATATTTTTTTGTCGCGGAACCTTATTTTTTAATAGTACCCTAAGTTACTTCTTATAACATAAGCTATTTGCTAACAAAAGTGTCGTCAGAGATATAAAAATGTTATAAATTGTTTTTTTTTTTTTTTAATATAAATACTGACATTTAGTAAAAAGATTTTATTTTGACGTTACGGACAGAAACTTTAATTTTATGTATTTGTATAGATTATACGATTTTGAACCTAAAATGAACATCTTTGTGCACCATGGCGCAATATTATTACCCTCTAATAGATACATAAAAAGTAAATATACATTGAATAATGATATCGCATTCGAAGAGTTGAAAACTATATTTTTTTATACTTAAGGTTTAACGCTATAACCCTAACCTCACCTGATCTTAAGTGACGATATGGGCCAGGTTGGTAGACACGCTAAACCTGTAGAGGAACTGGCTCTCAAATGCAGCTGCCGGAACATACCTATTGGTATTTGGAGGTAGATTTACAACTTGAGGGTGCTTGCTACCCAGGCGGGCATTAAAAAAAGCCCTACCACCATGTTATGGTTTCCTCACGAAATAGTATTTGTTCGGATTCGAACTCAAGTCCCTCGACGCGAAATCGTACTCACCACCGAGCTATCATCGCTTCAAATATTTTCAAGTTAAACGAAAGGCAATTCAAATCACAGCGCATCAACTCACACTAACAGCTATTATAGAATCATATTGAAAGAGAAACCATTTGTACATAAATTGTATAACAGTGATTTTAATTTGCTTGATGCACGTGTCAATGTTAAAGCTAAATTGACACACAGAACTGTCATACAACGTATCCATCATTACCGGCTTGACCTGTTGACATATAGAATTATTTAAGCGAAATAAGTGACGTTGGGCAACTCGAGGCGAAGCTCGTGAACTCTTCTAACAAGCCGGTAAATCACACGTTGATGATTGATTGCGAGATAACCGAGGGAGTGCACGGTGTTATATTTATTTCATAATTGTATTGTATCTGTTAATTATTCACTTGTGAATTTACAATTCGAAAACCCTATTTAAATTGTATTATCAGTGTAGCGGTTTCTTTAAAACTGGGAGTCAATTTGAATACTGCATTTTGAGGAGGTACAAGGTAATTGAAGAAAAGTAAACTATGTCGATTTGAAAATAAGTTACAATAATTTGTTTTACATAAGATTTAATTCATGTTTTGAGTGCACTGTGTTTCTCAAAGTAGAGAATTAAAATATTTTATTTTAAACTTTTGCCTTCTTGGACGTACATCGAATAAGTATTGAGAGCGTTAGTTAAAAATTACTAAATGGATTTTGATGGAGTTATAAAGATTGAAACAATGTCAGCAGCGAGATGAACGCTGTAACCACTAGGCCAATTGTGCAGTTTGTTCCCATCAGAATCGCTACCACAATACACTTGTTGAGTAACAGGGGTGTGTGTGTGTTTTTTTTATTAATACACACTATCTTAGGACTCTGAGTCCGCACCTTTTTCTAGGTAAGTGATTTGGTAGGCGTTAAGAAATTTCTTTATAATAGCTATGCATTACAACTAAAAACTGAAATGTGAGAGTGAGATTTTTATTATTAATTTTAATGTTATTGCATTTTTTATGACATATTTGACTTATTTCTATAATTGCTGTATGGTTGGAATTTGGGCAATTATAGGTTGTGTGACCTTTTGGTCACCGTGTTTCAGTCAGAAATAACCTGTTTCAGTGACTCTGTTATCCAGTTACTTCGTTAATTGTATTTTGCCAGCCACTAGGTATTATGCAGCCACTTTTTCACAGAACAAAATTAGCAGGCATTTTGCATCTACTTATTATGCAACAATTGAAGCAAGAAGTTCTAATTATATTTAGCAAGTGTTGACATGAACGGAGAGTGCTCCAGGCTGCCAGGATGGGGACCGGCTTCCCATCAAGCTGGTCTGGTCGCTAGGGTGACGGGGTGACTGCATACACGAACCCGCTTCGCCCCAGGAAGTTGACAGACGGCCGTGGGGTTTCTAGTGGGTATTCTCGGCGATTAGTGCCGAGTGAGTACCACACACCCCTTTTAGTCCGCCCGGGCTTGGAGGGGATGCGTAAATGCATTTCCCCACGTTAAAAAATAAGTGTTGGCATATAACTAGGCTTAAGGTATGTAAAAATGTTTATTCAAATAGACAAGAAATAGGGTGTGCGAATATTGCGTTGATCGAAATAAGTTTTAAAGCCTCGATTCCTTGATAAAGAATTATGTAGTGATGATGTAACGGAATGATGTTGGCCAATTGTCCAATATTGTCTAGTTATAAAAAAAAGAAAGTTGTAATTTAGCATGTAATGGTTTATTCCTGCAACAGAAGTTAAGAGCCAAGCTTCCATTACATTTAACGTGTAATTACCACAATCATCGTTACTATCGTCACTTAACATTATATGAGACTGGGTTCAAAACATAATATTTAGCTGAACGATCTTTGAATATTGCAAAGATGATAGCTCAGTTGGTATTGCGTACGAACATCACGTCAAAGGACGTGAGCTACAGCTTTCGCTGAAGGAAACATCAGTATGTATTTATAGCATGGTGGTATGTATATTTCTTCTGGGTAGCTACAATTTAAAAATCTACCTCCAAATACCCTTTTTTATACTTAAGGTTTAGCGTTATGGCCATAATCTCACCTGATCTTAAGCGACGATACGGCCCAAGTTGGTAGACACGCTAAACCTGTGGAGGAACTGGCTCTCAAGTGCAGCTGCCGCAACACACCTATTGGTATTTGGCAGCAGGTTTACAACTTGAGGGTGGTAGCTAGCCAGGCGGGCATTAGAAAAAGCCCTACCACCATGAAATACCTATAGGTGTGTTCCAACAGTTGCAATTGCTAACTATTCCCTTCACTAGACATAGCATGTCCACCATTTAGAGCCACATCGTCACTTAAAATTAGGTGAATTTGTGGCTATAACGCTAAACCTAAACGGAAAAAAAAACTCTAAATATTCTCAAGTTTAATTCAAACACGAACAATTTAATATCATAAACGAGAGAGAAACGATCCGGAGCGACAAATAGAAATCAGTGAGGCGAACTATAAAACTCATTTCTATGCAAAGGAATTTGTCGCGGCCGCAGTAAATTAAAAAATATATGTCCCATTAAATTGAATCACACGGTAGATAAATTATATTGTACCATTACGTAACACTTTCGTTTAGATTCTCTGATTATAATTTACCAGTTCGTTTCATATGGAATACATTCAGACTTGGAGTCAACACGCAGTGCGATTAATCTAAACGAAATGTTCAAATAAAAATGAGACGATAAGAACGAGATATCGATTATTATTAGAGCCCCGGTATACTTACCGAGTTGGTGGAAACAAATTTTATACGTAAATTATACAAAGATAAAACATTTCATTAGATTCTTTTAAATATACTTTATAGCTTTTAACGTTACGGCTATAATCTCACCTGATGTTAAGTGACAATTGGACCAATATGGTAGAGACGCCAATGAAAAGGCTGGCACGTATCTATAATAGTACGTATTTGGTGGCAGATTTTCAACTTCTGGGAGTGAGCCAGGTGGGTGTCACAAAAACCCATGCTATGGTTTCATCGCGATGTTTTCCTTCACCGTAGGTGCAGACTCATCACAGGTGCAGTTGAACTTAAGTCATAATCACTTCAAAATTCGGGTACGCTTTTCTTCTCATTTTATCGACTGATTTTCTTTTTTTTTCGTTTTTAGTTGATAATAAAATAATAATGTTATCAATAAAACCTTCACTGCACCTTTCGGCTAACGGTTGAAGCTGTTGCCTCGCGTTGTGTGTAGCACAAATCATTATTCTGAACGTAAGTTTTTCCTTATGTATCTTAATTGTGGTTATAAAGTCCTTCCAACTTGTCATAGGCGAAAATGTCTACATATGCAGATGGCATAACGGCGTCAAATATTATCGAAAACATTTTTAAAATAATTTATACGCATATATCTCTTAATTATTGTGGTCTAATTTTAATAAATACTTAGTAAACAACTTCTAACGTTATAATAATAGTTGTGACCGAAACCAAAGACCAGAAGAATCGATATAGGTCCTTGTTATTACCAAGCACGATTTCCGGGTTTCCGCGGAACGTTATGTAATTTTACATTTTAGAATAGCGCGTATTCCATTAGGTATATGGGGGTCGCAGTACAATCACTGCTAAATGAGGACTATGAAATTTATTGACAACCTTCGTATTGCACTTTTAGAAATATAATCAATAATAAAAATACAACACTTTCAAATGTTAAACATATGCTAGAATCATCTCGTGTTGAACAAGAAAAAGTTTTTGTTTTTTTTTATGTCTTCCCAAAAACGGACTGATAGAAATGTCGCGTCAAGTGATATACAAGTTATAATTAATTATTTAAAATCAAGAAAGAATTCCTTTTTGTAAATTATTAGCTAAAATACGATATTAATGGGAATTAAATCGTTTGACATTCTGATAGAATCGTAACGGATGTTTTAAATGCGAATGTGAGTTTGTTTGTTTGTAACGCTATCACTCGACAAAACATTATAGGGAAATTTTACATACTTATTGTCGGGTGTAAATAAAAGTGTGAAGAAAACTTTTCAATTTTAAAATAGCACCTACTATTCTCGAGGCATTGAAAACTTTGTGAGTACCACACGAAAGAAATCGCGTTTGCATATAGTATATTAATAAAAATTAAATTTAGGTGTATCTATAGTCGGGGTCAAGAAGGTGTTGTTTTGCTGGAAAAGGATTTGTTTTTTTTTTTAGCATGAGAAGTCTGATATAAAAAAAACTTGATGTATGTCGAGTCGACTTGCCAATTGAAGGTCAATCTTTTTTTTAGTTGTTGCTAGTGTTGCACGGATTTTTTCTTTTCTATATAAAATTATTTTATTATTACATATATAAATAAAATTAGCTTATACTAATACAAATTTAAAAGTCATAAAGAAATTATTTTAATGACAGTTTTAAGTTTTTTCTTATCTTTTTAACAAAACTTTAAAGGAAGGAAACGATAAAGGTTTTATTTCAAAAGAAATAAAAACTATTATATGGTCCGAAGCAAGTTTCGCAAAAAGATTTTCAATTATTAAAAAACAAAAAATTCCTAATTACGAATACATAAATATAAATCTTTAATCTTTAACTTATATTTATTTATGTTTTTTTTTTTATTATAAAATGTGAACTATACAAATAAAATTGTAATAAATTTATCAACTGAATATTTAGCATTTGTAATGAAAACATTTACGATAGATAATAATCTCTTTAATTTTATTTATATGTGATATCTTAACAAACTGCATATTATGAGGATTTAATTAATCACATAATATTATAGTGGATTTAGTATTTGTGAACATTTGGCATTTCTTGACGCCTTTTAATCTTTTCCGATAGTTTTTTTTTTTTTTTTATATTAAGTATTTTAAATCTATCGTTGGACAGCGTAACTAATTTATGTTTCACACAGCACGCTTGAAAGACATTGTTTATTGTCATGTGAAAAATAATATTTTGCCAGTCACTATGAAAAAATGCCTCTTTAAGTTTCGGTTGAAGACTCCGATGTTATGCGAAAGAAAAAACACAGCATTTCATTTCGCTTCCTCGTAATAAGACTTTGCTATTATTAATAAAAAAAATGCGATGAAACCGTAGCATTATAGCACAGTATTTTCTAACAACCTCCTTCCTAGCTATCATCATCCTCAGATTGAACATTGACAAATTGCAGTTTCTGGCAATTACTTTAAGAGCCAGTCCAAATGGGCTTACTGGCTTGGATCACATTATCATTTAACATCAAGTGGAATTGTATCCGAACGCCAACCCTAAGATCGATCCTCCGGATAGGAGCCGTCAAGTGACTCTGCTCGCGCGATACAGTGACACTCTACAACACTGAGAGTACATCATCACACCGCATATCATCCGTGCACACCCATACATTAAGTACACGGTTCTGTAAGGGACTACCCCCGCGACCCTTGCGAGGCTTGTCCTATGTCAGTGTTAGGACCACTAAACCTAGTAAGTTAGGATCTGTTGGTTAGTTTGAATCGCGAATCTTTGTTCGTGTTCCGACAGTAGCCCAAGCCGAGGTTCGGCCATTCTGGCACCCTTGCGCCCGCTGCCACGGGGCTGAGTGCCCTTAGCATTCGCCCCAAAAAGTTCGGTGAAGCTTTTAAATCCTTACGACTAACAGAGTATGTCAGGTCGAAAAAAAGTCAACCCATAAAGCATGTATATTTTTTTTATATATAACATTCATTCGAATTTACGTAAGACACTTTTATATGATTATAATCGTACTCCAAAATGAGAACAAAGGTTACTGTAAGAAAATAAATATTAATCGACGACTATGTCGTCACTTAACAAATAATAAACATTATGTTATATAATCCGCTAAAGATCTTCGGCTGTGGATTGCACAAGTGTGTTAATTCTACATCTAAGATTTTAATAATTTATCACACATCTAATAAGATTAATCACAACTGAGAATATCTTTATTTCATTCTTAATTTGTTTGCGTAAATATTTAAGCGATTTATCACATTTGATATAAACACGTCCTTTTTTATTCTATCGAAGCGTACCGATGACTTCAATCAACCCTTAACTAAATATTTAAATTTGAAATCTCAGAAATCAATGACATGCAACCAGCCTATAGTTTTCAAACAAATATACGTTACGAGACAGTATTTTATATATGCGTAGAAACATAATCTATTCACTAAATTGATACATACACCGGCTATTAAATATTTATAATATCTTTGACTTTTTGCATGTGATATTTCGGATATATAACTTTTGAATTTGTTTACTTAATTATCTTTGAATTTTATTTCACGTGTCATTCTATGTTTATCCCGTAAAGAAATGTAAAAGAGGTAAGAAACTGTTGAACCTAACTGAATCGTTAACAAAATGACCTTAAGAACTGAAGCTTTATAAAAAGGTGAAAATTTATACGACATGAGTTCAGGATAAAAAATAAATTGTACTTCATATTTTAATTTTATATGTACTATCCCTACTAATATTATAAATGTGAATGTATGTTTGTTTGATACGCTTTCACGCGAAAACTACTTAACCGATCGTCGTGAAACTTTGTACATATATTCTTGGAGGTATTATAAATAACACAGGATAATTTATATTGAAAAAAAAATTTGTTCAACGAAAGAAACAATAATTGTTTGTCAATTTCTTCTCAAAATGTAGCAACTTTAACACTATCTACAATTCCAGCGCATAGGTGATACGAAGTTCACCGGACCAGCTAGTAATTATATTAAAAAGTACAATAGTACTAAACACTTTTAGATTTATCAATGAAAACCGCTGCTTACTAAAATAGTGCTGAAAATTTAAACAGCATTATTTTTCATTGTACCGATAGAACTTGTATTAAAAATATTGGTTCATATCTTGTATAAAAGAATGACCAGTCGGAATCCTAATTGACTAGGAAGCTCTTTACATGCACCCCTTTTAAATATAATTTATACAAAGAAAACATAATTAAAAGATTTAGTACAAGTTAGTTTTATAAACATAAAGTATATCGATAGTAAAAGGTTTCACATTTAGACGATATTTCTAAAACATACATGTAAAAAATAATTAAGTACATATTTATACCGCCGAGTGCCTCAACCGGTGTAAATTCTCTCTAACAGCAACATTGTAACTATACAGTTCTAGTGAGATATGCGCCGTACTCTCCCGAACCGGTAATTGAGTGTTTTGTGACGTTTAGATTTATAAAGCCTTACCTTGTTCCATCTTTTTTTTCTTATTTCCCAAACAGCCTTTTATCGTTTCAAATTTGTAAACAGATTTTGTTAATATAGCGTCGTACTCTTGACTTTTTAAATCACCGGGCTATCAAAATATCACTGTTGGCTCTAACACAGTTGTGTTTTTTATAAACTGAAAGTAATTAGTTGGTATCGAACTCATAACATGTTTAGTGTCGATAGTAAACAATTTACATTTAACTTTTTTCTTATAAAAAAAGATTCTATTATTTGATATTAGCTTTTCTATTTATGAATTATTTTTCTCTTATTCGCGCAGATTTTATAAAATGACCTTAAAAAAAGCTGTAAATTTATTTTTTAATAATATTTATTTTGAAATATCGTTAATTAATTAGTTGCATAATTTACTATAAAAAATGTAGATATTAAAAAAATATATAAATCTTTTTTAAGTTATATAATTTCACTCAAATCAAATCAAAATCTCTTTACTCAGTTTAGGCCCTATGAAGGCACTTATGAACGTCAAACTACCACCGGTTTGAAAAATAACACAGACATCGAGAAGAATCGGTAAGTAACTCATCTGTTTATATATATATTTTATATACATAGCTATTTTAATAATGTTTTTACTTTAACAGAGTGGGGTGTTATAAATATAGTTTTGTTTGCAAGTTATTAAGCTATATTTAAGATATATTTTATAATTTTATATATAGTTATAAGAAAAATGTACCAAATTTTATAACAAAAGCACTCACTACTTATCTTTGTGCTAAAGTGCTAAAGGGCAGTAAATAGATAGTCGGCGCAAGTTGACGAAAAATTATTGGACACCAAAACAGTTTCAATATCTTTATCTTATCTTATCATTATCTATTTTAACATTATAGCCATTTTGCTGACCTTGAAGATCGTAATAACTCCTTATTTAAAACCCACTATCGTGCTAATCAAGTAAACTGTAATAAGTAGCTCATTCTATAATCCCAATGCATTTGACCTAATACTTTCTAAGAAACTTTAGTGGGGTAAGCTCTATGGTAAAGCAAATGGATATGATAAATAGATGAAGGTATCCAGAGACAGGTAGCTTAAATGTAGAAATATATTTTTTGATTTCTATTCAATACATAAAATTGTTTTTATATTATAGAGATCAAGGTCTCACAAGCATAGTAAATGTTACAAATAAAAGACTTCAACGGGATTTCAATTTGTAATATTTTAAGTCAGTCAGAAATATTTGGTTTGTTGAGAATACTTCATTAAAAAAATTCTACATGAGTTACCCTAAAGTTAAAAAAAAAGTTTACTGCAAAGTTGATTTTAATTAAATCGTCAATTACCGAATGGAGTCAATTGTATTAAAAAACCCTTCAATAATTATATTTACTACAAACTTTAAAATGTTATTAGAGAATTTATAAATATAATTAAAAACACAACTTAAGCGTACTTGTTCTAAATACAAATGTTATTTTTTCTATTTTTGTGTTGACACTTTGAACTGTTACTCAGATTTCGCTAACATTTGACGTTGAAATAACTAATATCACGTATAAACCGACATAATACATACTTTTTATCTCCTAAAAGGGAAAGCTATTTTCCTATCCAATATTTTGAATTTTCAAAATTAAAAAAGGATACCGCAATTGTGATTTAAACTGGTTAAAATTTTAATTTGACCTCGCTATAGTTTTATGATATGTAAAGATTTTGCGTAAATTAAATAATAATAATATAAAAACACGTTCACCGCATCCGGACAATTGTAAATGTAATTCGCTGATTAATAGTATTCAATACGTTTACCCCCTAAGGAGCTCAGCGTGATACATTTGTATGTATATCGCGGTAAGTTTTTCTCCGTATCTAATTATCGTGACAGTTAAGGCAATAACATTTTCTACTAGATCGCCGGCATTCCTTAGAACTAGGATAAGATTTTTCACTGAGACTCGGCACTGTTAACTATAACATAATTATATTCTCGGTTTCCCTTAATTAAGCAGTCTTAAGTAAACCCTAACTTAAAGCGGCTTCGACACGCCACTATACAATGTTTCTTTCCTTAAAGAAACAAATTAGCAAACAAGCCTTCAATATTCACAGATGCTTGTGGGTGCGTGTAACATTAGAAGTGTCATTAACTTATTTCCGGTCGCGACTACTTCTACCTTAAAGAGCTTTAAAAGCCCTTGTTATCGCAGAAATACAACATAAGGTTTTCCAAGTACGATCTTCCCTAAAACGGAGGCATTTCATTAGGTAGTTACTAGTTAGTACGTTTATTTTATAATTTATAGGTTAAGTCTCACGGACACAATCACATCTGATGTTAAGCCTAGCAAAGTGATTGGCTCTCAAGTGCAACTGCCGGAACATACCCATAGGTATTAAGTGGCAAGTATTCAACTTAAGGATGGTAGCTAGCCAGACTGGCGTTTGGAAAAGCTCTACCACCATGTAATTTCTTCACTTCACTGTTCGTACATCTTGAAGAAGTGTCAAGGTAATTTCCCCATGATACAATTAGTGCATCACTAGGCGGATGCGTATTATGATATTTACACCATCAACGGTGTTGCCACGTGATGATTTTCTCATGATAACAAATTTCAACATGAAGCGATGATAGCTCAGTGGTAGTGTGTACGACTTCGCGTCAAGGGACGCGAGTTCGAATCCAAGCACCTACAATGAGCTTGAGCTTTCAGTGAAGGAAAACATCGTGAGGAAACCATAGCATGGTGGTAGGGCTTTTTCTAAGGCCCAGCTGGGTAGCTACCACCCTCAAGTTATAAACCTGCCGCCAAATACCAACAGGTGTGTTCCGGCAGTTGCACTTAAGAGCCGGTTCCTCCACAGGTTTAGCGTGTCTACCAACTTGGGCCATATCGTCACCTATGATCAGGTGAGATTATGGCCATAACGCTAAACCTTAAGTATATAAAAAAAATATATAGTGCACGACTATTGTTGACGAAATTTTCCAAACTGTAATGATCACCTTTTACCAATATTTCCAATGACAACAAACAGTTCATTCCCCAACGATTAGTGTGTTAATCTATTGACACATTTCGTCTCCCGTCAGGTCCCGATGGGTTGACTCATTTGTATTTATATTAGAAATTGTAACGTCATTGTATGTATGTCGCACCTCCGGCATTAAGGTGTAAGGTACGTAAATAGCGAATTATAGCGTACTGCCTACGACGTCATCTGAGAATTTTTTATGCACACATAGTCATGTGTCACCGGTCGATTTTGTTTGTCCTATTTGTGCACACGACCATCGATGAGAAGAATTTATGATTGGTTTTCTTCAATTATGTTGCACGCCTATCTATAAATATTAGATACTAATTTTTACGCGCGGCTTCGCTCGCATTAATAATGATTATGTCAAACAAATCGGATGGTGGGATAAAAAGTTTCATATAATGTTTATCCCAGTCTTTATACCACTTGCTATTAGTTTTTATCTCCAGGTTTCCGCTTATCTCTGTACTAAAATTTATCATAATCGGTGCAGCGGTTTAGGCGTGAAAGTGGAACAAACAAATTCACTTTCATTTAATAATGATGAGCAATTTAAATTAATAATGGTTATGTGGTAGATATTAAACCATCTTTTTGGATTAAGGAAAATATTTTATAGGCGATAGGGTACTTTATTAAGCCCGCTTTTTGTAACTATTAGTTTTAAGCAGAATATCTGTTGCCAAGCATCGATACATTAAGTAACTTTAACGAACTAAGAATGCTTAGGCACAATAGACGAAAGTTTGACAAAAGGTTAAAACTGTACGGAATAAAAAAATATTGATACTTACGAAAATTATAATTTTAGCAAACACTTCTAAAAACATGAAACTTGTAGATCTTGCACGCGGTTGGTACTTTTGTAATGACCAATAAACGATTCAATTTCTATATTACCAAAAATAGTGCAAAAACGTTCACAATAACTGTGTCACGTTTACATTTGATCTTATTTTGTAAATTTTAATACTACCTTTTTTGTTATTTTTTTTTTAATTTTACGAAATCTGTCCTCACCAGGCATAGAGTGTTTTACGCTATATACTAGAAGCAGTGTGAAAGCAGGTACTTCATTAAGTTAACGAAAATTGCGTGTGATTACATCTCTACATAACATGCTGACTCAGTTGGCACGACAGTTCGACACAAGTTCGAATCCCTGCAAGAAGCCCGGGTATGAGGTGAAGGTAAACATAATAAGGAAACCATAGCATGGAAATAGGGATTTTTCTGATGCCCGCCTGTCTAGCTTCCTCCCTCAAGTTGAGAATCTGATGTCAAATACTTAGACTCAGTCTCTCTATCTTGGGCCACATCTCCACTTAATATCAGGTGAGATTGTAGCCGTAACGTTAAACTTAAAACTATAAAAGGAAAAAAATTGTGGGAAAATGTTAACTTGAGAAAAATTAAAAAAACAGCTATACAGTGTCTTTGATACCAGCATGAAAAATGTTTAACCGACAGCGTTATCTGTCTCACACGCTCCTAAACTGTTAAAGATGGAACAATAGATAGACAGCACCACGCTGCCGAAGCCGTTTGTACATTTCGTATGTAACATATTCGTGAGTTCTAATTAAAATCGTGGACGTCGTGTGTAAATCTTTTTGAAGATAGTAAACATGTTGAGATTAAAAAAGAAAACTTTAAAATAAAATTAACGTACCCATTTTAACTTCGAGTATAAAATACACATTACAAGCTCTTAAAGACACTCTAATGATAAAGTAAATGATATACTATTAGTAGAAAAAAAACTATCAAATGACTTAGATTTTTCATGTGAATACTTTTTTTTTTAATTCTAGAAGAGATATCATTATTTGACAGTACAGTATCTTAGATGTTTGTGGATAACGTCACACATGATTAGCATCGCAGTCAGCACAAATAGCATGTGTCATAAGTCGTTTAAGGGTTAGCGTGAACACTATACTCAAAGTGATAGCAAATAGTAGGTATAGAGAGCCGAATATTGCAGCAATCAGTTCGTGTCCATGTTATGGGATGTTTATAAAAATTATTAACAACTTACATATGAAATAAAACTAATTTAAACGGATTTTATCGCGGTTATTTTTTAATTTTGATCCCGACGTTTCGAAAACTTTTCGGCCTTCGTGGTCACGGGGCGGACTGTCTATATATATATATATATATATATCACAAATATTAATTTAAAAATCATTTTTATGACTAGCTGGTAAGAATATATGTATAAAATTTTCGTTTCCCGTATCAATGACGTAGTCAACCGAAATATACTGATGGCTCGTAGAAATATGAGAAAAAAATAAATAAAGTGTGAAATATATTGTATGAGACAGGTGAATTAGGTTTATATAGCACATGCTATTTGCGTAAACTATAACATGAAAAACAAGACCAATGACGCGAGAGGTCGGTAAACGACGCAGCGACGTGACTCTCGTTACGAGACCCGGATCACAGCGTGACACGAGCGCTTCGAGTGTGATGCGACTTGTAGCGGGAAAGTCATCAAAACATATACACAAAACTTTACATACAATGTAGTACGTTCTATTATTGCATTGTGCAGATCATATGTGATCAACCTTTTTATATTCTTTCTAAAAAAAACACTATTAAAGATAGTTGAAGCGATGGCAGCTCGGTGGTAGTGTGCACGACTTCGCGTCAAGGGACATGAGTTTGAATCTATCGGTTACAATGAGCTTGAGCTTTCGGTGAAGGAAAACATCGTGATGAAACCATAGCATGGTGGTAATGCTTTTTCTAATGCCCGCCTGGCGAGCAACCACCCTCAAGTTGAAAGTCTGCCGCCAAATACCTATAGGTGTGTTCTAGCAGCTGCACGTGAGAGCCAGCTCCTCCACAGGTTATCGTGTCTACCATCTTAGGCCGTATCGTCACTTAAGATCAGGTGAGATTATGGCCATGACGCTAACTGTTAATAAACAGATTATGATACTTTCAATAGTAATGAAGGCCGCAGTGATAATATCATATTATGTTTACTGCTCGAATTGCGACCGCACCCTAATAGTGTTACTATTTTTTCTCGAAACTAATTAGAGAATAAGAGGAAAATAACATTGAGATATGTGTTAATTATTTTTTATTATTTTGCGCTATATAAATATTTTGCATAGGTATTTTGTCTATATTAAGAATGTCTGATTCAACATTTTAAATGCATACAAATGAATGCAAAATAACAGAAAATCAAGTTTCGCATCTACTTTTTTACTGTCTCATTTGTTTAACAATTTATAGTATTATAAAAAGTGACCTTACTTTTCTTTATCAATACCGCATTTTTCTTTTATAAACTTATGTCAGATTGCAAAACAACTCAAACTTTTAATCTCAAACTTCCTTGAAAAAGAGGTATTTTTGACCTCTCGTACGCTGTTAGCCTTAAGGGCTTTGACAGCTTCACCGAACTTTCTGGGGCGAGTGCTGAGGGCACTCAGTTCCGAGGCAGCGAGCGCAACGGTGCCAGAATGGCTAAACTTCGGCTTGTGCTGCTGCCGGAAAGTGAACAAAGATTCGCGTGCCTAACTAACCAACAGGTCCTAACTTACCAATTTAGTGATCTTAGCACGACCTTACCGGGCTAGCCGCGTAAGGGCCGCGGGGTCTTAAAGTAGCGAGAAAGCGTATGAGAGATCAGGAGTTGCCATGCAATACTTCTGGTGGGTGTTTACCTATACTTGTCACCCGCTGAACCTTGTCAGATACCTCTTTCGTTGCCAGCCCGGGTATTGCTATAAAATATTACATGAAGAATCCAAATATGGATCAGATCACTAAAAGAATGGTCATAGCCTTTTTTTATAGTTAAGCCTCACCAGATCCTAAGCAACGATACGGCCCACGTTGGTAGACACGCTAAGCCTGTGTAGGAACTGGCTCTCAGGTGTAACTGCCGGAGCACACCTATTGATATTTGGCGGCAGATTTTCAACTTGAGGGTCGTAGCTAGCCAGGCGAGCATCAGAAAAAGCCCTACTACCATGCTATGGTTTCCTCACGATGTTTTCCTTCACCGAAAGCTCAAGCTCATTGTAGGTGCTTGGATTCGAACTCACGTCCCCTGACGCGAAGTCGTACACACTACCACTGCGCTATCATCGCTTCGATAGTCACAACTCTATCCAGTTAGATTGTGACTACCTCACTCTAGTTACAACAGCCTATATCGTTTAAACGTATGCTACGTACAGCAAATTACTGATTTTTTGAAATCGGGAAATGTATTTTTGCGTATTCTCCCATTCCGGTTAGCACTGAAAGGGTTATATGTGAGACTTACCCCGTTGGAAGTACCGTGAATACTTCCTAAGCACCACCGTTTGCTGTAACGACGTGGGTTCGAACTAGCAATGATCGCGTTACTCTCGCAACCGGCCCGGTTTAATAGTGAGCCAGATCTCCATCCGGGTAGACTGGTGAACCAAACTATATCTCACTATATGTTCTTACTAAAGAACTTAGAACCGTAAATAACACGTCCGTCTCATCGTATTCCGACCTTACAGTATTAATGAAAACCGTTTAGAATCGATGATAAAATTCCATAGAATTCTAGTCGTTCAAGATTTACCAACGGAGATGCAAACTTTTCACCGTCTGGAATACGGTACAAAATCCTATTGAAATCCCAGAAACAATAAGTCAAATGTTATTATGCATTCCCGAACTACGGTAATTGGATCGCAGAATAATAAATTCGAAAATAAACATTCGAATTACGAGTTCGTGATACAATTTAAATCGAAATGACCCGGGAACGTCCGAGCCGCGTCTGCGAGTTTCGGCTGTCACACCCGCGGCGTGTGCGCATGCGCTCGCTGACATGACACGTCAAAATCATAACGTTCTAGTGACAGACGAGTTAATTTGAAAGGTCTGGGCACGTTCCCGGATAAAAGCGACTAACTCGCTCATCGGTCTAATGTTGTTAGAGAAACGTCAAGTCACATCGCAGTGGTCTATTTATTTTGAATTTTTTACAGGTCACTAGGTTCTATAGGGTTTGGTCACTGATGTTAAGTGTTGATGTGGCTCAGGATGATGGACACGCTGAGTTTAGTGCAGAACGTGGCTTTTAAGTGCATCTGCCGGAACACACTTATAGGTAGGTGTATGGGTGATAGATTTTTAAATTCGACTGGTTAGCAATCACCGTACATACAGTATTTAGCACATAATGACTATTCTTTACAATGTAAC
Source organism: Actias luna (assembly GCA_039707435.1). Lineage (NCBI taxonomy): Eukaryota > Metazoa > Arthropoda > Insecta > Lepidoptera > Saturniidae > Actias > Actias luna. The sequence goes on along the minus strand of JAZHAC010000008.1, from coordinate 16,247,396 downwards.
AAAGTGTGAATTACACAGTGCAATCCAGAAACAATGACAATTAATCAATATTACAATACTGCAATACCGGTTAGCATCGCGCTCAACAATTGGGTATACAGTGCGTGATTCAGAAATGCGAAAATCCAAAAGGAAATTACTAATACGCTTGTAATGCTATATTTACGGTGATCCCTCCCACCAATCTGTCACAATTACTGTATCATGATATCTTTTGCAGCATCATCCAATGAATATCCAGTTTAGCATTACGAACCGACATGACAGCCACAGCAACCAATGGAATGCTAATCTCTCAACATAACCCTATGTTTTTTGGATTGCACTCTGCTTTCGGATCAGATACGTGTCAATGTAAAACAATATGGTCATACGGTTCCTGTCAAATTGAAATTAATATATTTATTTGCAAGAAAAAGTGATTCATTTAATGCCTTAAATGCCCGATGACCGCATTTAGATCATTAAGTATTTTAAATAGGTCTAATTTTTCTGTATTCTCAGGCAACTCCCACTTACGATGTACTTATATATGTAATTGTTGAGTTAGGGCAATGAAGTCGACACTTTCTTGCCCGGTCATGTGATTTGGACGTTGTGTGTCGACCACACGCACTGCGCAACAAATTAGAATCTTTGGATCGACGATTGTGTTTACATATTTTAGTAGTTTTGTTACTTCATAGGCTTAGCATTATGACTACAATCTTACCTAATGTAAAAAAAAAAAAATGGCGGACGCGCTAATCCGAGGGACTGGCTCATCGGGTACAGTGACATCACTTTATCGTGTTTCATTGCTCTGATATAGGAAATATGTTTAAAAAAAAAGTTCTTATACTTTATACATTTAGTGTTATTGGTATATTCTTATTTGATAATTGAAGATGTGGGTCGAGATGGTGGACACGATAAGCCTAGTTAGTGGAGGGACTGGCTCTTAATTTTAACTCCCAAAATTCACTCATTGATATTTGGCGGTAGATTTTCGAGCAAACCGGGTGGGGATTGAAAAAGCTCTACCATCATACTGTCGTTTCACCGCAACGTTTTCCTTCACCGACAGCTTAGGCTTATTGCAAGGGTTCGAACTCACGTTCATTGTCGCGGCGTCTGTACACGCTACTAGCTGAGTCACTATAAGTATGCCAAAAATCAAACACTACCGTCATTTTAAAAAGTTACTGAAAATCTTCATTTTTGTACTATATACAATCGGGAAATCGCTAGCGTGTTGGAATTTTTCACATATACCATATTTCTTACACCAGTGTTCTACACATTTATATTTTAAGATTTTATCACACTCTTCTACTATAGAGGTATAAAGGTGGCGTATAAAATTCGAACTGATCAAATGATTACTAATTATTAACATATTATACTGTCCCTAAATATAAAAACGTTGTTAATTTACATAAATAACTTGAACTTAGGTTATAACATTAAATAATCTGTTGGAATATATCTTGTCCCCGTACACTTTTATTATGTTATCAATGAGAATTATTTAGCGTTCTTTGAATATTCAATAGTTGTATATAATTTAATGTGAATTCTTAGGTAGTTTGATATAATTTGATATTTTAAATAGTAATAATATATCATTCCGAAGATAAGGTGTTCACGAGTGAACATCCGACGTATCGGATGGATCATATCCATTTTCTTTTACGAATACCACATTTGTATATGCACCATAACTTTAAGACGAAATAAAAGGGAAGTATAACACTCAATTGTTGTTTTTGTCTATTATGATATCTGCCTGTGGGGAGTAAATTTGCCTATGCAAAATATAGTACTTCCGCGCAGTGCTTGCAGCGAAGACTCTCCTTTACCCACGCAGACTAATTATTACTTTAATATCGCTTGTAACCACATCTCTAATTATCTCTGCTTACCTCGATAACCGGTCAGCGTAATAGTACAATTTACAATTGCACAATAAGCCCGCTCACGACACCAAACCACGAAGGTTGCAGAGTAATGCTCGTGACTGACGTAACGTACGAACTCTGACCGTGCGTCAGTCCAAACTGATCCAAATACATCGGATCAGAATGAAGAGTGACGTGCGGTTAAAAATAATTGCGCCTTCGCACGCCTCAGTCTCGCGGCCAATTAAAAAGTGAACCCGAACATAGCTAATACCATTATCATATTTACACTAGCCATGCCCCGTGACTTCGTTTGCTTAAATCTAAAAATTACTCTTTCCGCACGAAACGAATCTTATGTCCATTTTTGTGCCGCCCACGACGAGTATACAAGATTTCAAGACGGTCGAAGAACAGTTCAACTTTGGACCATGCTTCTTATTATGTATAGACTGGATGTGCTCTTGACTTCTTTCGTGTGAAACTAAAAGTTATTTTTTCTGCATATAAAGACACCTATATCCATTTCTGTAGTCTTCACAATGAGTATAGAAAATTTCATGATGAGCCGGTTTGTTAGTAAAACATTGGATAATCCATCATGTTTTTCCATTTTTATTTTTTGCTCAGCTCTTAAGGGTTATATCGTGATAAAAATATCCTACTAAGATCCCTAATTATTAAGCTATCCAAAGCAATAAGGATTTTTCAAATCGAAGTAAAAGTTCTTGATATTAACGCGTTCAAACAAACTGGATCTACAGAGCTCTATTAGATAATAAAAATATAAATATTGAACCGTGAAAATCAAACGGATTCAATCAACTCAAGTTTGCAAACTGAACTTTGATGACTTCTACTGGCGAACCAGTACGAGTTCTAACAAAAAAAGAAAACACTAAAGCAATTTCGAAGAGCGTGAAATTCCCCATAAAGTCCATTAAACTTATTCGCAATATTGAAAACTGGGGACTAGCATTAGATATTAAAAAAAAAAAAAAAACTTTTTTTGATATACAATTTACATGGGAAGACTTTAAATTTAAAAAGTGCTTAAAATTGATGTTAAAAGTTTAAACTTGGTGAGTTTTTGTTTTTCTATACGTAGATTAATATTTTGCTTACCACCAAGAAAACAACATTTTTTTGGTGGTAATAACTCACCCTATTGACCCAGTAGCTTTTACACTACGTTTTTTTTAGTTATCATATTTTTTTATTGCTCACAGAGAAAAAAACTTGTAATTTTGTAGCCTCCCAGCTCTTAAATTAGGTGACGGAGCAACGTCTACCTGCTTAGTTCGCTAGTGTATTAATAAATATTGATCGAGACGTAAGTAGTTCAACTAATAAAAACTTAAGATAATCAGTGAGCATTCTACACCATTATGTGGATTATATATAAATTCCTATGTTAAAGAAAACTGGAACTAACGCATACATGGGTATAGATGGGCATCGTAAAACTCCGGCTGTAAATAGTTATAAAATTAACATGGAATTATAATTTAAAAAGCGACGATTAATGATGAAACGAGCGGTGCAGGCCGGCGACTAAAAGTCGCATATTTTGAACCGATGATAGTTCCGTTCACTAGTGTATAGATGAACATATGGACTCCATTTGAATCCACCTGCAATGGGCTTGAATTGTCCGTGTAAGAAAACGTCGTTATGACACCATAGCATAGTGGTAGGGCTTATTCTAATACCCGCTTGACTAACTATCACTCTCAAGTTGAAAATCTGCTGCCAAATACCTATAGATGTATTCCGACAGTTTCACTTAAGATCTAGTCCCATCACATGGCTTAAGCTGTCCTACATCTCGGGCTACAACGTCACTTAACACTAGACGAGATTTTGGCAAAAATACTAAGCCTTAAATTAAAAAAAAAATTGTTCCTTTATATGACATACTTAATATTTATTGTTGTGATACTAAAGTACGACCTACGACAAATAGTCGCAGGTGTATACAGAGTTTGATGAGTCACTGTTCTTTTAGGTCCGGTATGAGTACAATACATGTTATTTAAATCTCAACCAATACCTAACGCCATAATCCGATTTGTGAACTCGTTGCCGAATTTAAAGTCGTTTTTATTTTAATATATATATTTTTAATTTCACCTTTCAATTGGAGATAACTTTCGTGTTAATTTTAATGTATTTCGTATTTTTAGAACAGACTACTTTGTTAGTCAAGTGGTGTTAAAAATCACTATATTATAGTGCGCGTGCGTAAGGTACTTAATCGGAAAGAAACAAGGTCAAAGGAGCCCTAGTGGCTGAACCTCGGCTTGGGCTGTTGCCGAATGACAATCATGCTTAATCAAACTACACTCTACACTAACTACTAACTACTCTACTCTCTTGCATCTACACTATTTAGATATATCAATATAAGTTTTTAAAGCAATGTTAGCTCAGTTGGTAATTTATGGACGGCGCTTCAAGGGACGTGATTTCGATTCTACCTACAATGAGCTTGAGCTTTCGGTGAAGGAAGATATTATGACGAAATCGTAGCGTGGTGGTAAGGATTTTGTTAATGTTTAATACCTATAGGCGTGACCCGGTTGTTACACTTCGGTCACCCCCTCCAGTAGGCTTAGCTTATCCACCATTTTGGGTCATATCCTTAACATCAGGTGAAACTGTTGCCATAGCGCTAACTTTGACTTAAAAAAATAAGCTATATATCAAATCATCATATATATATATCATATATATATGTGACAATATATTAAAGAAATAGTTTCACTTAGAACTTATTTTAATATTAGTTTATATACATATTTTAATATCTTTACAAATTCAATTAAAAAATAATAGTTAAAAGATTAACATACAACGTATTTTTTTCTTGTTAAGGCATAGTAAAAAACCATAACAATAAATATAAATAAGTATTAATAGAAATAATGTCGTTATTAAAAATCGAGAAACATTTATTATGCAATTCAATTTATTTTTGATAAAATAATTGGTCTACATATAATATATATATTTATATCACGTACATAAATAAAATTAAAATGCTTCCATATCAAAATCATTATGTCTAAGCCCATTAACTTCTACAAGTTTCAAACATAAATAACTGTATTTTGATTATAAGTGTATTATCAAAACTTGTTATTTTGTCCGTTGATATATTAAAAATTACAGTTTCTTTTTCCAGAAATATAAAACCAATTTTTTTAGAAAAAAAAAAAAAAAATTACATTAGAGTATATAATAATATATTATAGTTTCATTATATGTATTGACTATCTATGACCACGATTTCGTGCACGTGGAACTTGAACTTATTTAATCATATATACCCGTTATTATCAGAGCATGATGTTAAGTAGCCTAAATTTAGTCATACTTTTTGTAGTTAAACTGGTAATTCCTAAGATAAGTGCATTCAAACAGACACATAAACTTATTCGAAAAATCTTTGAAATAAATAAATTTATAATTTACACTAAACAGCAACCAAATGTCTACACTTGTATATGAATATATTTACGAACGAAAGGAAAGCGAGATCTAGATCATAAAAGACGGTGGCAGATTGTGATTAAATTCTTAATACAAATGCTGAATAATTATTGTGTATATTTGTATAATGGGGTTAATGACATCACGACGGACCGATAGGATGTGAACCGAATACCATTTGAAATGTTGATAGTTGACGCGTACTATTATTATCTAACATACATATAAGTCACACATCGGAGCAAAGACAAAGTTGATAATTTTTAAGTCTTTATTAAGTACTGAAAATATAGTGCTAAAATTTAGTGTATGCTCCGTTGCTAGAGCTTTATTTTTGGGGTGTAAAGTTAATGAATATCATCTGAATTACTAAAGGTAACGTTACCTGCACGCGGTAGACACTAAAACATAACCGACAAAATTTTGGCAATTGTTGATGCCACGTTGGTTTTGGTTAGGACGGTTTACCGCTGAAGCGATGATAGCTCAGTGGTAGTGTGTACGACTTTGCGTCAAAGGACGTGAGTTCTAATCCAACCATCTGCAATGAGCTTGAGCTTTCGGTGAAAGAAAACATCGTGAGAAAATCATAGCAAGGTCTACCTGCCTGGCTAGCAACCACCCTCAAGCTAAAATCTGCCGCCAAATACCAATAGGTGTGTTGCTCCAAAGGTTTAGCGTGTCTACCAAATTAGGCCGTATCGTTGCTTAAAATCAGGTGAAATTATGACCATTACGCTAATCCTTAACTATATATAATCCGTAAACTGTCACAGTTTGGTGGTAAGTTTATTGTTTGACTTGTTAACGACCACCCTCGGGTTTAGACTGCCTCAACATAAAGGGTCGGTATGAGCCTTTGTGATCCAGCATAGTGAACGAGTACGAGCCCTTATCGTCAAGGTCAATAACATGGCTGTAATAGATCTGGTGTTGCGGCTGTTCAAAGCAACGGTAACCGCTTACCGTAATATGGGCCGTCTGCCGGTTTGCCGGCCATTACGATAGATTTTAAAAAAGAAAGAGCCTCGATCTATTATATATATATCTATATATATAAATATTAAAATACATTAACATCAAAGTCATCCTGCTGAAAGCGCAATTTCAGCTGAACGAGTTCGAAGAGGTCTTACTTTTGAAATACTCTAATAGATCTCGTCCTCCTCCATTTTTATAGTTGAGGGTTAGCGTTATGGTCGTAATCTCACCTGATCTTAAGTGACGATACAGCCCAAGTTGGTAGACACGCTAAACCTGTAGAGATGTGTGTGGGGTTGTATCTTAATTATATGGGTGTAACAATAAGGTCAAGAAATCGAAGTTAAGTAATATCAACGTTTTGGAGAATTTATTGTTAAATCAGGATTATGTAAATTGAGTTTATATTGTAGTTAGATATTTACTTTGAACTTATTGGTGAATGCGAATAGTACGAAAGTTAAGATGAATGTGTGTGTGTCTGTGTGTGGGTGTGTGGACGTATGATATGAATATATTCGAGGAAGAGGAATGCAAAGCAATAAGGAAGTTATATTTTGAGAAGTAATAGATTAACATGACATGAATATATTGCGAGGGAAAATGAACACCGTATATATAGAAGTGCCTATGTTAAATATGAATGTATATCCGTCCATGTAGGAGTAGAGGAAAACCGAAGAAAGTAAAATATAATAGGTTTTTTTTTATATTTTACCTATAACTTTAGCATTTTGGTCACAATCTCACCTGATGTCAAGCCTAGTCGAGATACTGACTCTCAAGTTCAACTGCTGAAACACACCTATAAGTACACATATATGGCGATAGCTTTTCAGCTTGAAGGTGGTAGCTAGTTCTAAATAAACTGTGGGTACTGACCCGTGACACTGACCGTGGTATATTTTATCGATAATTAGCACACGATGAGTTACTACATACTTCTATTGCCTTGGTCTGAGCCCGGATAATGCGCTTCCAAGTTGCGAGAAAGCAGTCTATAAATAATAGCCATATGGGCATTAGAAAATATCTACTACCATGCTATAAGATCATTCTAGGAATCAAAATTATGTCAGATTATTATGGCAGAGTCCATACACACTACCGGCTGAACTATCATCACTTCGAAATATCGAAAGGTGTGATAGAGGAAAGAATGAGTAGAGGAAAATGAAAGAAGAAAACACGTTATCTTGACAGTACTTAGCTAAAATAAGGGGTATCTAGAAGTATTGTAAAAGCTGTCCCTCCCTGGTCTATGGCAACACGGGAGTTTGAAGTGTCGCCGTGGTGCGTTTTAGTGGATAATGTTGCGTCATTAGCACCCAATCAGTCGTCACATGACCCTAGAACCTTTGACCTGAGCTCAGGTAATGCGTTTGCGCGTTGCGTTGAGGAAGTCCGTAAAGAATGGGATTTTATTTACCACGTTAATAATAAGAATAAAAATAAGAAAAAGCTAGTAGTATATAGAACTTTTTTTTATATAATATAACTACATGGTTTTCTTGGGATATGGTATAAATGTTTAAATTTCGAAGGGAACATCTCCAAGCGTTTTGACAGTTTCGTTGAGCTCCAACGTCACGGATGAAAAGTTGAAAAATGGGGTTTAAAATCATAACGAAATACATCAACGTTGTTGGGGTGACCAAAAAAATGCTCTTAATAGGTCGAGTTTTAAAATGTATTCTCAGAGAAAAAAAAATTAAATCAAAGTACTTATAAAGTCTCACGACTCTATTAAAAGATCGACCGCGTATTTGTTTGTTGTACTTTATAATTTATTACATCAACTTTTTCACTCGACAAAAATTGACTTCTGGTTTTGTCACCATTGTTCGGCTTAAGTGGCGTAATATTTTAATAATAGACCTTTGTGAATAAAAACGTACTTGACCTTAGAAAAGGGGTTGAAATATTCAGAGCATTGTTGCTTATTTTTTTTTTTGGTTTTATAACGTTTAATTTACATAGATACATATATGATATGATAAATAAAATATATATAATATAATGAAGGGAAACAGTTTACTTGTTTAAACGAGCTAGTCTTAGGAACTACTAAAAATTATATTTTTGCTTTCTATAACGTATTTACGGAAGGAAGCTTTGGGCTAATTGACAATTGGTACAAAGATGTATTAAAATAGAAACACGTGAAAAATTGTTATATAAATTAATACCGCGCAAATGAATTCACGTGCAAGCAAGTATATTATAAAGGAAACTCCCTTCACTCTTTCTAAACGTCGTAAAGTGAAATACTTACGTATGAATTTTTATACAGTTCTGATTATGGTATGAAGTGATTCATAAAAATGTATAAGGGTTACTGTAAATTTTATATACCGATGACTGTTGAAGAAGTCATCCTGAATAGAAATGTACTGGTATGTTTCGCATAAAGTTATATGAAATTAAGCTATATAGTGTGTTACTGGGAAATAACGACGACTGAGTGGTTGCTTGTACCGACACCGCACCGTTGGACGTGAGTTCAAATCCTTGTTACGAGCCTGGTGAAAAAAATAAAAGTAATAAAAAGAAGGAAAAAGGGGTATAAAGAAGAATAGCTACATATGGTCCAGGGTATAGAAAATAACTCATGATATCTTTCATCTAGCCAAACTGTAACCGAGGTATAGAAAAATGATATTGAGTGCTTCAAAAGAGACGTGAATTGATACCTAATCATGCCAGCATGACAGCGGTGACTGATAGTGAATTTATGTTAGTTTGGGTTCGTTGGCAGTCGCTGCTGATTAAGATTGAATTGCACTTATCATCAGATGCAGTGTCAGTATGCTGCACAAAAAAAAAAAACTTATCGATCCACGCGAACGTAGTCACACGAACAGCCAAGTTTAACTGTTAATTTGGATATATAATCGTGACATTATGAATAGCATTAGTGAGAACCGTTATAAATATCATACATTTATTAAGACATTATGCATAAGCAATAAAATCTAATTAAAAAACTTAAAATCCTCACCGAACGGCCATCAACTTCCAATCTGTATTGGGAACACCCACAAACGCTTGTGCTCTGCGAAATTTGACTTATTATATACGCTATCATTATATTAACATTATTACCCCGGTCCAGTTTCGAGCCGGATGTCGCGTGGAGTTATTAAATATATTCTTGATCTGCTAGCATAATTAATGATCTATAAAAAAATGGATATTTGTATATATGATACCGCAATAATTTTTTTATACTCAAGGTTTAGCGATATGGCCATAATCTCACCTGATCTTAAATGACGGTACGAACCAAGTTGGCAGACACGCTAAACCTGTGGAGGAACTGGCTCTCAAGTGCATCTGCCGGAACACACCTACTGGCATTTAGCGGCAGGTTTACAACTTGAGGGCGGTTGCCAGCCAGGCGGGCATTAGAAGAAGCCCTACCACCATGCTATGGTTTCCTCACAATGTTTTCCTTCACCGAAAGCTCAAGCTCATTGTAGGTGCTTGGATTCGAACTCACGTTCCTTAACGCGAAGTCGTACACGGTACCACTGAGCTATCATCGCTTTGAAAAATTACAATACGATTGGGATTATCTCCATGTAAATCTATTTTAAGTATATTTTTCTGACGAAGTTTCTATTTGTATCGAATAAAGGGGCGAACGAGCGAACCTGGCACCTGATGGTAAGAGATCTTCACTGCCCGTGGACACCCACAATACCAGAGGAATTGCAGGTGAGTTGCCGGCCTTTATATAAGGAGCTGGCTTTCAAGTGCCACTACCGGAACACACCTAATGGTATTTGGCGGCAGATTTTTAACTTGAAGGTGGTAGCTAGCCAGGTAGATATAAGAAAAAGCCCTACCACCATGGGCTTCCTCACGATGTTAATCTTTACCGTAAGCTCAAACTCATTATAAGCTATGGATGAGGTATTTATCACTAAAAATAATATAGAAGCATTTGTCTTACCTACATATAGTCCACATCATCGATTTCGATAATGGCGACTCGAAAACGTCTCATTACTTTCGAGCCTGGACCCTAATGTGACTCGCGAACCCAAACTTAACACTGGAAACCTGATCACATACCGACCAGTAGAGCTGGCTCTCGTAATTGAACGTATACGTGTAGAAAGGCTTCGATCTATCTTTTGCGTCAATTATTCGCAATCGATTACCTTCAAACCTTGCAATATTTTTAAATACGGTGGAGCACCAATATGACCGTTTTATTTATCGTAACATATACAGTGTTTCTTTGATATTATCGTGCCTTAAAAGATAGCGCATTTTTTTATAGTTCATAGGCATAACATTATAGCCACAATCTAACCTAATGATAAATAATGGTGTCACTCAAAATGTTTTTTTTTTTGTATACTGAAAATTTTGCGTTATGGCCATAATCTCACCTGATTTTAAGTGACGATACGGCTCATGTTGGTAAATACGCTAAACCTGTGGAGGAACTGGCTCTCAAGCGCAATTGCCTGAATACCCCTAATGGTATTTGGCAACAGCTTTTTAACTTGAGAGTGATAGCTAGCCAGGTGAGCGTTACAAAAAAGCCCTGCAAAGCTATGATTTTCTAATGATGTTTTTCTTCACCGAAAGCTCGAATTCAATTTAGGTGAATTCGAACTCGCGCCCTTTGGTGCGGAATCCGTAGACACTACCACTTAGCTATCATCGCTCCCCACGTTAAGCTTAGTGAAGACCACATCTGATGTTAAGTACAGTACAATCTTAAACAGCGGCGAGTGCCCATGAACCCAAATTCACTGCCAGTTAGCGCTGTCATGCATAGAGTGCATTTACCACAACACACTTACAGATGATATTTGGCAGCAGATTTCAAAACTACTATCAGGTAGATGTTCAAAAAGGCCTTACCACTATAAAAATTTACACACATCACACAGACGCATGGTAAAAAAAGATAGCGGCGGCGGGATCGATTTAAATTTTTCACCCAATAACATCTATTGTCCAAGTTTATGGTAGATTTGATCGGCATGTGACGTTTTACGTAGTTTTTGTAACGGTTTTGTTTATTATTGTTGGAACATATAGAAGGCACACAATCAAACATCGTGACAGGCAGTACTGGCCCATTAACCGTTGGCTTTGAGGCTTTAAGTCAGCAAATTCGACTAGGTTATCGATACTGAAGCCTTCATACTTTTACCGTGATGTAATCAACCGAATAAGGTGGTGTAGTGTTCCAGCAGCAAGTTAGTCTTCTAGAACATCTTAAGAGTAATTTGGAAGCAAGAGCAGTTTGAGCAGTGTTGTCAGTATTAAACGCGCTAATTATATTACACCTAACCTGTCACAACCGACAATAAATTCTACTGATTGTCTATTTGATGACGGCGAATCGTACGTTTTTGTGCCATTCTATTGATATAAACAAACAAAGCACCGGTGCGACTTTTTACTATTCAAATAACACAAAATTTCTTCAATATGTCGGTTGAAAAGATCCGTATGTTATCGGACAGTGCCTTAAGAAAACTGTACGTAACCGAAATCGAAGTTTAAAGGTAGTAAGCGTAAAATCGAATCGTTAAATTTAAATTACCATAAATTCGTATGGAGCTTCTTAGGGAGTCGATCTATATACTTTCATGTTGTGCAAACGTAAACATTTTTATATGCCCCCTTACCGTTTCTAAGGTTTCCGTAGAGGAATTTATTGATATATCGGCGGTAGGTTAACCAATGCTGTTCGATCTCGTCTTGAGTCATTGATTTTTATAGGCATGTATTTACTGTTACTTTTTGGGTCGTACTTTTACCACTATTGTTAATAACTAGGCTTACCATAATTACGAAGAGCCAAACCGGGACGCAGAAGAGAAAGAGGCTCATTTTCATTTTGCTTTTCGCTTAATTTGTGTTTTTCATATTTGAAATGGAATCAAAATTTTGACCGGGACGCCGGGACAGGGATCTCAAACCGGGACTATCCCGGTCAAACCGGGACGTATGGTAAGCCTATTAATAACTCGACTACGGCATCTAAATAAGATATTTTTTTATGAAACAATATATGTACGTTTGTGCGAATTTTCATTGAGGTCAATCACATAGTTTTAAAATTTTAACTTTTATCCCGGACCTCGAAGGAACGCTTTCGTTTTAAAGGATAAAAAATACTGCAAATTATTTCGAAGTGATTATGGCTCAAATGGGAAGTTGGTAAGCGCGTTAATAGACGTAAGTTTGAATCCATCTGTAGTGACCCTGAGGTTTCGGTGAAGGGAACATCGTGAGGAAACCGTAGCATGGTGGTAGGCTTTTTTCTAATGCCCAACTGGCGAGCTACCACCGGCAAGTTGAAAACGCTTCAAAATCAGGCGGAATTGTGGTCAAAACTATATGCCTATAAAGAAATATATATACTGTAGTTCTACTGTAATACACCTAAAGTAGAAAAATAGATATAAAATAAAGATTTAGACTTCATATCAATACCAAAGCATAAATGATATATATCATTTATACTTTTGGTTCGTTGCAAGTTGTTTTATATAATGCCTGGTTATGTGACCCTGTCCCCAAAACTACTACAGAATTATTAAAAATTAATTAAAAAATATAGTTAAATATATCTAAAAATCTTTATAATCGTTTGTTACAAGGCGATATAGTCGCGATGGCGACTAAAGCTTTTAATATAAAAAAAGGTATCATACCAAAGTTATAGATTTAAGAATTATTTAATGTCATGGTTAATTAACCATTAAAAAACCATTAACATTAGTTATCTATTAAAGAACCAATCAAAATCAGTGTTAGTATTTGTTTATTAGATAGAATGTTTTTAATCCAACTTTAGATATTTTTCTCTTCCTTTTTAAACTTTATCTATATCAAATAATCCCTTTATCACTTTACTTGTTTTAGAGCTTTTCACAGCAATATATCGGACTTATCATAACCTAATAGTATTAAAAACAACATCTTTCACTTGTCCACGTTCAAAGAATCATCTTAATCTCTTTTAGTATGTATTTTTCTAAGAAGTTTAACTTCCTCCACGTATATGATTCGCTGCACGCGTGTTTTTATTTTTTATATACACGATCCCAAGTTTTATTTCGAAGGGCGAGTATAATAGATATTCGGATAGACGTTTCTTCTATTTTTTTTTATATATTTATCGCGCACAATAAACCCCACTTTACCATTGTGCGTAGTTTACCAACAAATGCAACGACAATGCGTGAATAATCGTGCTCCCTGTCGAAGTAGATCGCGTCACAATTTTTTTCTCTCTACTTTTGATGACTGTTACTTATTCTGTTTTGTTGAATCCCAAGTACCTTTTGTTAGTATATTTCAAACCCACGAGTTAGTTTGTTTCGCGGTTATAAGTTTTTTATCTGTTGTTTATTTATTTTTTAATTATATAATAAACAAAGTCATCGTATGTAGGTCCGGTTGAGGTGTTGGAGTAAAACTTAATAATTTTTAATTCAATTTAATTATACGTATATTCAATATAACATATCCGGCAGTCAATGTCAGAATGTAGAAAATAAAGTAGAATACGATGTTTAAAGTATTATATTCTTCAAAATCTCTCCACCACGCTAGGACCTAAGGAAGAGTATATCGTCACTTAACAGCAGGTGAAATTGTAACCAAATGTTAGACTTATATAGAATAAATATATAGTAGTATAAATACGTATATAAACTGTGGGTTTTTCCAAATGATGGGATTGATATCGTAAATTCCCTTTGTTTATATAATGGTTTTAAAAGAAATTATATAGTAGATTTTTAAATTGCAAATTACATGAAAAAAAAAAACCATTATACCAATAACAAATTACAGGCTAAAAGTAATTTTCAAAAATATTGAATAATCAGATTAAGATAATACGTATATATAAAACTATCACATAGTAAGGTAATATTATTCCATAGAATAGTTTTTAAGGGCCTCGTTAAACTGCGAAGTCGTTTCCTACTAATGACGCTACATATGTATTTAACGATCTTCCTAAACATCCACTATCAACGGCAGCAATTCTATAAAATTTACTGAACGATGATCATAAACAGAATCGATTCCACACAAATCTATCAGACCTTTTACAGTGTAAAAATTGAGTTATAAATAACAGTAAGTGCATACGTAACCGATTCGAATGTGGTACCTTGATGTGGTATGTGGTATCTTGATTTTGTGAGGACTGGAAATAATTGGAATCGATACACTCCTCCCATTTATATCTCAGAAGTGACACATAAAAATAATTATCGATGCAGAGGAACTTTTTAATTTATGAAAATTATGAAATAGTAAATTTGAATTCGATAGATGCTTTCATTCAATTTTAATTTTTTTGTTAATAATAATGCAAATTAGTAGCGGTGTCTTTCAAATTTCACCTGCGAAATCTTGAGCGGAAGGAGGTGCAAAATATATTGAAACAAAGTAGTTGACCGAAGTTGATCTGCTCTATTAAGTAATCACTAACTTAACCAAAGCACCACCCATCGTATTTAAGGATGGTCTAATAATCTTTCCCGTGAACTTATACATGCACATGACAAGTTTAATGTAGTTTGATCAAACGGTGTTAGAATTTCGCTATTACATATAGGTATACAGACATTCATGATTATTTATACAAATAAGAAAGTTACCAAAGTCGAAACTAATCCTGCACATTGTAGAGAAAACTGAAGTGAAGAACACAATTTTGATAAAATTTAAAAAGAATAAATATTCGTCGAGATCGTAAAAATGCTCAATTTACAAAAGACTTACCTTAAAAAATATTATCAGTCATTTTTCAAACACCGGATGGACTTACGGTAAAAATAAGAGAAAAGTCCATTTGGCTTAAGCTCCCATTGAAAATCGGCATCATTACTCACTCAGAGAATTTGAACGTCAATTGAACAAAAACAGTCGACGAAAACAAATTGAATATTCCCACATGCGAAGGTGAAAATCCAAGGGTAAATACGGGATCATGTCTTATTATAAACGATCCTAAGCTTCCATTAAATTTCGACTTTAAACACGACGAGATAGATGTTAAAATAACTTAAACAGATACAGAAGTCGTTAGTAACACTGATATTAAAGTTTACAATCGTAACTTATTTTTGTGTGATCAAGTCAAAGGCGAAATTCCGCATGTGTTCTATTTGATTAATGATATAACTACTGCACTATTATCACTGGATAGCGAAGGGATGACAATCGTTAGTATAATGGGAGAGATCGCAACAAAAAAAAAATACAAAGATTTATTTACTTGTGAAAATTTCGAAAGCTTACTTCTAGGTCATAACAGTTTGAGTTAAGGTCGATTTTCGTGAAGCTTTCGATCCGGTCGCAGGAAATGGAGCAAGGGTTTCGGTGGTAGTAAAAAGTTTGACTAATGATTCTGGTTTGAGATCAAATATTCATGCATTTTTTTTCTCTGCAGCGTAGCGACCCGTTTTGATGCTTAACGCTTTGACATCGAGCATCTGTTTAATGATATCAACGATTGTCTCATTGTTCGTACTTTTGCGTGTTTGTTATACATTTTTTATGTGTCCTACGAAAGTATATACTACTGTATTTTAAATGGCGACTTTATTTTTATCTATTTAATCTTTTGTGTTATCTATTTCAATAGCTATAAATGCATACTTAGCTATTTTAAAGTACACATGGTTTATATCCTGTGATTACCATTTTTTTTAATATAATTAAGGTTTTAGCATTATGGTCATAATCTTATCTGATCTTAAGTGACGATACGGCTCAAGTCGGTAGACACGATAAACCTGTGGAGAAACTGGCTTTCAAGCGCGGCTGCCGAAACACACGTATTGGTATTTGGTGGCAGATTTTCAAATTGAGGGTGGTTGCTAGCCAGGCGGGCATCAGAAAAAGCCCTACCGCCATGCAAACAACATACAATTTTAATATTAATTTAATTGTTCCTTTTAACAACATCTATAACATTTACTAAATAGACTCATAACAATGCATATATGGTATTATTTTATATACCAATATAAATACTTCACCAATTTTCTACATCTATTTTAATATAAAATATTGTGATTTTCACAGAATAGTGACAGAATATTGTTAGTTATTAAAAAAATCAACCTTCTCACGAGAATCTTTCCTTACAGCGGTCGTTAATCTTTTTAAGGCAGATCTGAGATAATAAATAGTAAAAGTTTCTTGAAACTACAAAAAAATATATTTACAAAATACACCAAACAAGCGAAATTAATCATCAAAGTAGAAGAACAGTAATCTTATTGCTTAATAATTTTTAAACTTATATGTAAGTCGCTGTGTCTGCGACTTCGTTGGGTTGAAACTGAAATTTTTAATCCCGTGCCGGTCTTCAATTTATAATAACTTCTGATAGAATTAACCGAATTTAATGAGACAAAGACTAAATGTTACCTAATAATAGGTTTTATGATTTCCTTGTTGTCGTTTTATCATAAACGTTGTACTTTAACAGAGATATATACAAACAAATAGACATACTGACAGATATTTCTAATAATGAGTTACATGTATTTTATTACCAATTCTTACTCACTTGCAATATTTTTCACGGCAATTTAAAATCTACAAGCACGTTAATTATTCATTCTTATTATATGTATAGATAAGCGCTGGTTATTATTGTAATGTCGACGAATTTGTTAATTCCTGATTTAAAGGGTAAATAGTTCATTAATAAATACCAATGTTATTTTTAATGTGCTAACATTTGAATCTATTTAAGTTATAAAAGTGCCAATTTAATACTACTGATCCCTCTCACGTTTTAGGAACAGACAGCTGCCAATTTAGGATCTCTTTATGATCGCCATTATTATCATACCTACCCACCTTTTGTAACGATAATAGTTGCTAGTGTATACGAACGCCTTGTCAATGTACGTGAGTTCTAATTCACCTACAATCAGCTAGAGCTTTCGGTGAAGGAAAATATCTTGATGTAAACATAACATTTTTTTATGGTATAGGAGGCACACGTGCCTTTACAAAGCGTCTAACCTGATAGTAAGTGATTACCGCCGCCCATAGATACTCTCAACACCAGGAGAATGGCAGGTGCGTTACAGGCCTCTATAAGAGGGTCTGGCTCTCAAGCGCAATTGCCGGAACACACCTTATAGTGCTTCGCGACAGATTTTTAACTTGAGGGTGGTAGCTAGCCAAGCGGGAATTATTAGAAAAAGCACTACTACCATGCAACGTGGCAGGTCGGTGGTTAACTTAGTGGGCTAATTTAGTGGTGGGGCTTTTCCTAATGCCCACCTGGCTAGCTACCACCCTCAAGTTGAATACAATACCTATAGGTGTGATCCGGCAATTACACTTGAGACCACATCTTGGGCCGCATCGTCACTCGACATCAGGTGAGATTATGGCCGTAAGACTAGACATTACTTATAAAAAAAAAAAAAAAACTTAAACACCTTGCCTGTGTACATAGGAAAATTTATTGTTTCCTCTGAAAGAGAAAATAAACAAAAAAAAAATTACAACCAGTGTGAGATTGTAACCGCGTGCTCTGAATTCGGATAAGGTACTTTATTACCATCGTCGCGTCCATACTAATTTAATCAACGCGGCCCACACACCTATTTTGTTTCGGATCCGATATTCATACATGTTACGAAAAGCGGTCTGTTAAAAATATTTTTTTTTGTGACACGTCCTAAAAAGCTTGGAATACTAGATTTTTTTTTGTAGCCCAAAATGGTGGGCACGCTAAACCCGTGGAGAGACTGGCTATCAAGTGCAACTACCGGAACACACCTATAGGTAGGTAGATTTCCAGCTTGAAGATAGTAGGTAGCCAGAAGGGTATTAGTAAAAGCCCTGTCACCATGCTATATGTTCAACATGATATCTTCTTTCACCGAAAGCTCAAGCTCATTGCAGGTGGACTTGACCTCACGTCTATTAACACGTCGTCTGTAAACACTACCAACTGAGCTATCGCTCGAGATGGATAAAATAAGGCCTCGAGAGGCAGATTTACAGATATGTGAATGTTTAGGCTCATTTATGGAGTGAAGCAAAGATAGCTCAGTGGTAGAATGTGTACGACTTTGCGTCAAGGGACGTGAGTTCAAATCCAACCACCGACAATTAGCTTGAGCTTTCGGTGAAGGAAATCATCGTGAGGAAACCATAGCTTAGTGGTAGGGCGTTCTCTGATGTCCACCTGGCTAGCTATCACCCTCAAGCTGAAAATTTACCGGCAAATACCGATAAGTGTGTTCCGGCAGTGACACTTGAGAACCAGTTCCCCCAAAGGTTTAGCGTGTCTACCAACTTGGGCCGTATCGTCACTTAAGATCAGGTGAGATTATGGCCATAACGCTAAGCCGAAACTATAAAAAAAAACCATAAGGGACCAGTTCTGAGAGAAGCATGAAAATAGCACTACATTCATTAGTTCATGAGATATCAATTCGCATATTATGGATACGTTAGTAAAACTGAAAATAATTTAACTAGAAAAGTTTTCAGTAAGAAGTTATATTAATATTAAAGCATAGAAAGGCCGAAGGGAATACCTATAGGCAGTTGGGAACAAAAATAGAAGAGAAAGTGTCAGACAGAGAATAATTAAATTTTAAACTCAGATGCATTCGTACGTATCTGATTAAAAGAGTGCGTCACTTAACAATAATTTACGATCTCGATACTCTAGTAAAATTAGACGATACCATTAAAAATATTACTCTCGGGTTATTTAATTACACATCAATAGATGGAATGGACACTACCGATCCTTATTTGAATAACGGATCATTACATAACTAACTGGCTGTAAAATAATAAGGAAATAAATTTTCTTTTAAGACATACGTTAATTAATACGGTCTACTCGGTGTATACAACGTCGAGATTTGTAAATGTTTAATAAATAAAGTTCGACTGCATTGTAAGTACTGTACATGGTGATGGATACATGGAACCATGGTGATGTGATTCGTATTTCATCATCAGCCAAATGTTCTTATGATCTGGTCGCAATTGCGAAAATCATAAACTCCTTCGTATGGCGCAAAATGAAAACGATAACAAAAGACGCATATAATCGATGATAAATTCGCAAATTAAGGTTTTTTAAATATAGTTTAAAGTTTGATTGTCCTGATTATAATCTCGCCTGATGTTAAGTGTCGATGTGGCCCAAATGTAACTGCTGGAACACGTATATAAGAATTTGCCTGCAAATTTTCAACTTGTGGGATGATGCTAGTCAGGTAGGCATTAGAAAAAGCCATACCATCATAGTATGATTTCATCAGGATATATTTTCCTTCACCGAAAGCTCAAGCTCATTGCAAGGAATCAAACTCACGTCCGTTGACGCGTCGTCCGGACACATTACCAACTGAACTATCATGATTTAAGATAATCGCTATTAATACTAAAACTAACATATAATATGACTTTGCTATTTGAACATCGTTTTCTCGTCTTTTTGAAATGAAATCAAATCAAATACCTTTATTCAATTTAGGCCCAAAGAAGGTGTGAATGTACGTTAAAATTACTATCGGTTGGAAAAGTAACGCAGTCATCGAGAAGAACCAGCAAGAAACTCGATCTTCATTTTTTTTGGTCTTATTTCCGTAAATATATATAATAGTTTAGTGTGTTACAATAGTTATTAGCAGATGTACAGAGAGGGGCTTTAATTCCCTGCAATAGCCTTTTCATATTAAAACCCATTGGATATGGTTCCGGCTGTCAATTTAGTAATGTGCTTTGGGACTTTATTATAAAACTTAACACTAATACCTGAAAAACTGTTAATTCTCTTACTCAATCTCAAATGGGGGTGACCAGTATATAACGATTTCTAGTATTTAGTATTTGATGGATTTCCTCAAACTATAAGGTTATGGTTAAATTTTTACCACCATGCGAACACTAATATACATAAATATTCATTTGAAAGCATACAAATTATAATTTGAGTCAATCGACAACCTACTAAAGGACATAATGGTGCCTGTTCACATTGTAATTCAATATATGCAAATAGAACATTGATTTCAAAAGGCAAAACCAATAAAAGCTTACTCAATGATAGCGCACATTTCTATATAAAGCTGCAATAAATGTAAAGAGGTTGCACTCTGCCGTGTTTTATTAAATGCAAGTTATATTCGCTGTAAATGCCTTTACAGATGTATCTCGATTTAAAGTGATAATAACAAATCCCAGCTAAATATGTATACTCATTTATATGTATATATATTATATGTATATTATATGTTATTTATATATTGTATGTATTTTCATTTACATGAACGAAGTATCTATTGCAGTAAAGTGCACATATATGTAAACGATACGTTTCAAATGCATTGATAGTCACTTTATTGTCAACTTCACTCAGCGCAATTGTCATAATTGTAGGATTAAAAAAATATATGAATTATGTTACATGTTGTTTTAGAATTACGTATATAATAACTATAGTTAATATTATTTAGTATATAAAAAGTATAGCTTCTATTTTCTTCTACTAAGATTTCAGTGCTTCGAATCTCCTCTCGTGGTCCGGTATTTTCTATAACGTTTACGTTTAGTAAAATTAGCTTTTATAATATTGTCCTAAAATACTTTTTCATTGCATTTTATCTTAAAATTATATTTTTATATATAATTTTGTAACATCAATACAGAAATTGTCAGTTCAAGCTGCTAGTATGACAGATAGAGAAATAATTTGTAGCTTGTATTTTGCGGATCGTGTATTCACCTTATTTTTTATGTTTTGATCGGTTATTTTGGTAAGTTTTTCGTGCAGTATATATATATTAGAAACTTTAGTCTTTTCTTACATTCGGTGAAAAATATACAACTATATACAGTAGAACCTCGTTAAGTGGAACGTAGATAAGTTGAAAACCTCTAAATCTCGAAAAAATGTTTTGTTTCCTTCGCTTGAAACACCAAAACCTCCATTCTATATAAATCGAAAACTCAATAACTCAAATTTTTTGGCATCTCCCTTGATCTTCAGCCTTTAGAGGTTCTACTGTACTGTATTGTACTGTATTTTATCAGTAAATAAAACTTAATGTCTCTTTTAATGCTGTGCATTAAAAAAAATCACTTTTCTACATTTTCCTATAAGGATTGATTTATTTATTACGTATTATCTAAATTGTCTTAGAAGCTCATTGTATTGTGTAGTCAGTATTCTCGTAATATTACAATGATTCCTGGGAAGTATCGGATGTTATGTATAGTCACCTATAAGATTAAGAGTTCTCTCTTGGATTATATCTTGTAATTTTTTACTGTGGTTTCTAATTGTCTCCATTAATTTAAAGTATTCATGTCGTTATTATTTATTTACAGGTAATATTCGGAAGTTCTATACTGAATCACTAAGGTACAGTTTTAATAAGTTATATTTTGATTAAGTGTAAAGGTTTTTTCTTAACTAGAAAAATTAAGCATTGTAACGGACCGTTTGTTCACAAGCATACGTTACTACAGACTGAGAATCTCACAAAAACTTTGAGTCTTTTTGTGATCGACGTAATCTGAGTTAGCGTGGTACTTCATATCCACTGATTGCATGCATGTAAAGTACTCTGCAACATAAGGTTTCATCAACATTGGCGGAAACGTCTTTAAAAAAAAAATTGGTAATGTTTATTTTATGGTAATGGACAGTAAACAGGCAGACGGTCCATCTGATGGTAAATATTTACCGTTGCCTATAGACAACCGTAACACCAGGGGAATTATAGCCGTGTTGCTCACCTTGCCGAAAAGGGCTGGTTTTCGTTCATTAAACCGGAACTCAAAGGTTCAATCTGAACCTTTATTCAGGCTGCGTAAGCCCGAAAGTGGTGGGTAGGCAGTTGGGCAATAACTCTTCCACGAAATGTACTAAATAGTTATATTTTATATATTATGATATAAAAAAGTTTTAGGATTATCGTATATTTCATCATTTTAGACTAATTAGTGACTTTATAATCGGTTGATGAACAAAACTGGGCAGTAAACAACTGAAACACGTTTAAGTAGTAGGTAGGTACAAATGATTATTATTATGGTATCGAATAAATTGTATCGACTGATTAATAACGTCAAAAATGGGGTCATTATGGGCGTGTCATCTGATAGTAAGTGATCACCACCGCCCATGTACACCCACAGCATCAGAGGATTTGCAGGTGCGTTGAAGGCTGTTATAGGAGGGACTGGCTCTCAAGTGCCACTGCCGGAACACACCTAATGGTATTTGGCGGCAGATTTTCAACTTCAAGTTGGCAACTAGCCAGGCGGGCATTAAAACAAGCCCTTACGATATTTTCCTTCACTGAAATCTCACGTTCATTGTAGATGACCGGATTCGAAATCACGTCCCTTGACGCAGTATTCCGAAACGCTACCACTGAGCTATCATCGCTTCTAATCTACACTTGCACATTAGAATCTACATCACGAACGTGTATCGAAACGAATCATTGACACCGGCAAATACATCTGCGCTGAAAAATAAGAAGGATAAATTCAAATTACCAATATCCCTGATTTACCGACAGTTGTCAACCATAACAGATAACAGCTCGATTCCGTGTCTATATTAATTTGTATAATAAATTAGTATTATCACGTTGTATTCATTGTGAGAATTATCAAAAAATTCTTGCTTGCATACATTTTTATATCGTGATTTTTATCGCTTTTAAGACGTTGTAAATCGCGGTGCATCAAAATAAATCGTTAACGCTAAACTATTAAAAGACAATAAAATCTTTTGCCATACCTACCGATTTACATCGAAAACGTTTCACGTGGGCGTCAAAACGTCAAACGTATTGTCTTCTAATATCAGATAAAGTGTTTTTTTTTTACCAATATTTATCTATTTTTCATTTTATTACCTCATGTATATATAGTAATTAATTTACATTTAATTATTGCATATATAATGTAATCTTTAAGAGCGACATTAAAATAATATTTATATATATTTAATTAATGCAGCATAGATAAAGCTATGCAAATAACAGTTTGTCGGACTAATGAGGTAAAAATATGAGGTCATAATAATTAATATCGGGTAATAAAATTTCATACCTAGTTGCTGAGATGATATTAATAATACTATGTTACGCCACACTCATACTAACATTATAAATGCGAAAATGGGAGTTCATTTGTTTGTTACGCTTTCACGCATAAATCGCTGAATCGATTATGATTAATTTTGGTATAGAGATAGATAGGACCTTGGAGGCGGTGATAGGCGACTTTTTCCCGGTGAAAAACGTGTAGGAAAAAGTGAGGAACAAACTTTGTGTGAAACTTTTTATTACGTATATTTAACGCGACCGAAACCAGTTTTTTTTTTTAATTTTTTATTGATCGAATGGCTACAATGTCTCCTGATGTATATAGACTATACGGCAGAAGATTGCGTGTACGCTGAATCTGGTGGAGACGCTCGCTCTCTAGTGTAACTACCGGAACGCACTTAAAAGTACTTGGCGGCAGATTTTCAACTTTATTTTTTCAACTAGAAGAGGTGTGGGCCCGTCCCTGGCCTTTGACAATACGCTAGTTTAAAGTATCGGCGTAATACCTTTTAGAACGTAATGTTAGGGGAGCACCTAATGAGCCAATACATGCCTCTTTCACCTCGGCCTGAGCCCGAGTAAAAAGTAAAAGCCTTTGTGGGTTCCAACGAGATACTCTTCAAATGATAGGATTCTAAGCTCGTAAATGGAAAAGCTGGTAGCTAGTCAGGCGGACATTAGAAAAAGCTCTACCACCATACTTAACCATTACGGTGTTTTTATCATGTATATTCAAGGCAATTGTGTTCTAAGACCATGTGAAAATAACAACAAGAGGTTTCGGTGGATAGAACATGGTAATTAATTTTCAAACAGTAACTGTAATGGAGTGATCTCTTGAGTCGAATATTTATGGTTTTGCATCAACTAGAGTGCTATTGTAGTTGTATTTGCGGACAAGTTTCTCTTTCAATATTGATTTATGTGATAAATAAGATTATAATGAAAATATCAACAGAAGTATTAGTTAATTTGATAAGAAACATTTAATGGAACGCCTTGGCACAGTGAAATCGATCCGCTTGGCCTGACGGGAAACGGGGAGACGACCGCAAGAACCCATTATAATGAAATTTTGCGTACATGTAATATGCGATATGGACAGGATAAAATATTATTATTATTTTAAAAAACACGGTGTTTGCTTAACGCCATACGACAGAAGGGAAAACATTATCAAAGCGAGGTTAATAATACAAAATGCAAGTATAAAGTGTTAACGTAAAATATATTGGCACTGCATATGCGGTAGTAATGTAGATACTACGCGTCATGCACTTCCGTGTAACGCTAACCAAGCAAGTATAGTAATGATGCATATATATCTCTCGCTCCCTCAATCGACGCGAACGCGTACACGATATTCGAGCGTTCCGGCACAGCCTTAATCAATACCAATAAAATAAAACGCTTAGCGTTCCTGAAGAAAAATTCACTTTACAAAGTACTATTGCTGGATTATAGAAAAATACCTTTTACTTGCACAACACGAATGAAGTCGCGGGCACAGTGTTGTATAGCTAACAGAGTGAACATATTATTAGCTGTATCGCGATCGAATCTTCATTTTCACCGCATAATAAGCGAATTCGATGGTAAAAGTATTTTTTTTACAGACACTTAAACTTTTATAAAATCATTAATATGTATTTACGAAGCATCTGTCTTTGTGTGACACGTCTACGGTAAACAATCGGTGTGCAAACTATGCTATACATAAACCGAATAGTGTAAATTCGACTTTATATATATGTAATATAAAGTGCAATTTACTGTGTAACATGAGGTTTATAGCGGCGTGTGTGGCTGCCCTGACGTTAGGCCGGCAGCTCACTTTTGATAAATGATAATGAGATTTGACACGCTCCTTCCTTTTGCTTGGGAATTTCGCTGAGAAAACACGTAACGTTCCATACTAACAGCGAAATTTTTTTTTTTTACATTTTCCGGAAATTACGTCTAATATTTTACAAAAATATTGTATAAATTTGTGTTGATCTAAAACCTCATATAGTCCTAAAAATCTAGTACTTAGTTTTTAGTTTGCATCGTGTCACATTATTTTTGAATTATCGATTTTTGTATATACGTGTTTTTACCGCTACCAGTAGCCGAGAATGTTATTATATTATTAAAACTTGTACGCCCATAACTAAAACGCCCATGTTATACAGTCTATCCTAGAATACCTAATAAGTATCTAAACACTATGAAATAACTTATTACTAATGAATTTTTTTAAGAGAGTATTTTGAAATTCTAAGGTGAAAATTTTTGTTTGACGCTCGTCCGCTAAAGACAGCTCGAGACGACTGAGGGAGTGAGAAAAATATAGTTTCACTTCTATAGCATCGTCTTAATTTTTATTTATATGTATGATAACACTGTAACTTATTCAAAATTAATTACACAACAATCAGCTTCGACCGTAAAAGTATTTTTTTATAAACAACCTTTGTGCAATTATTGCCTAATATAAAACAAAAAAATTGGGACAAATTTGTTATGATATATTATTGTTATGTTTTTGAAGCGATGATAGCTCAGTGGTAGTGTGTATCGATTCCGCGTCAATGGGCGCGAGTTCGAATTCACCTACAATGCTTGAGCTTTCGGTGAAGGAATCTTTTTCTAATGCCCGCCTGGCTAACTACCACCCTCAACTTGAATATCTACCGCCAAATACCAATAGGTGTGTTTATGTCTAGCATACTCACCCTCGTGGGCGACATCGTCTCTTAACATCACGTGAGATTGTAGCCATAACACTAAGCCTGTATCCTTTAAAACACGCTTATATTCTTACTGCTAAGTTTTTTTACATAACAGTAAAGACATATGTTATTAATAGAAAGTATCCACCAACACTTACACCCTGATATCCTACCAGAGAATCTTCTAAACACTGTAATATTGATACAGCACTAAGCCGTTTTATTAAAACCGATACGTATAATAAAGGTTTATGATAGCAATACGTGTCTCGTTGAAAAACCAATTCAGACCACCGAGCCGTGATCTAAAATAAAACTGACTAAGCAACGGATTAGATGCTCGTAAAATCCGTCCAGTCGTGTTACTGCAGGCTTTAAAATAACTTTACGTCACACCGTAGTGTAATAGATACGATTATACAAATGCGATGTTCGCCCTCTTTCAATTTATGTGTAGTTTATACACAAAAATCGTGAATAGATAAGTGTAATTGAATATATACCTTTGTGTCCCAAATAGATTTTTTGTTAAACTTTTCACTGGTAGATAATAATTTTCGTTTTTTTTTTTTCGTGTTAACGTAAGTTTTATATTTTTTTTATAGGTATAATAGAATTTTAAGTGATCCAAAAGAGTATATTAAAATTAGTTTTTGAATATTATTAATTGCCTTTAACTTAGTTTGGTGTAGAGACCAAATACATAATTGTTTAAACTGTACCACACATTTCGATAAAATTTACCACGGTGATACCTAAGATTATGAATAAACAAACAGAATACTTCAAACCCGCCTAAATGTAAAGGACTTTGGTACATGCGATAAAAATTAAGATATATCACCAAAAGAGTTAGCAAATATATATTTTTGATGATTTTCTTTTAAAATTCTTATCACGAACGTAGTAGGTGACTTTGTAGTGAAGTTTTTAATGAGTGAATTGGGCAAAAAAAAAATTTTGTTTCAGTAGTTAGTTTACAAGCTAATACCTGAATAATAAAAATAATAAGAAAAGTTCGTCCGTGGAAACGATACCATATGCTGAACTTGGGTCCCTTTTCGATGTTGTATGAGGCTTACATTTCTAAGACTGTATTTGTTATAATATATCAAGCCTTTTTAGGAAAACATCGTTCATTGTAGTTTTTACAGGAAATAGGTTTTTCATTCCCAAGTAAAACAGTATTTGCGATATCTTTATACGAAATTTTGACGTGTTACTCATAATCAACTACTAATCTATTAAGATAGAAGTTTAATAACTTTCTGCTTCTATTAATCTAATCTAATAATTATCAATACTATACATCGGTGCATTTAAACCGGGTTCATTGTGTATGTATCGTCATCGATATAAATGTTTTTACTTTTATTTAATACTAGCTGATCCGGTGAACTTCGTATCACCTATACTTTGGAATGCTAGATGGCGTTATAGTAGCTAGATTTTGAGATTATTGACAATTTATTTTTCTTATTTTTAAGTAATATATATTTTTTTTTATCAATATAAAGTATCCCATGTTTTCTAATACTTCCAAGAATATGTGTACAAAGTTTCACGATGATCGGTTATGTAGTTTTCGCGTGAAAGCGTAACAAACAGACATACATTCACATTTATAATATTAGTATAGATTCAAAAATATAGAAGCGATACTGTGTAAATGTATAAATGATTCATAAACAGTAATCTAATTATATGTATTATAATTGTAGTACTGCTAATACAAATTAGATTTAGCTCGTAAAGCGCCACCGTTTTATAATCCTGTATCATTTCGAATGTAACTTGAAGTAAGCGGTAGTAATTTAATAATCCTATGGTCATAATAAATTTACTTTTCATTATATCCTTTATTTTGACTGCGCGATAATCCATTTTTAAATGTCAGCAAATACATTTACATTACTGTAAACGTGATGCTACATTCTCTCCTTACTTGCTAACTTTAGAAGCGCTGTAAGCCCCGTGCTAGTGTGTACGGACTTCGCGTCAAGGGACGTGAGTTCGAATCCGCCTACAATGAGCTTGAGCTTTACTGGTGAACACATTGCGAGAAAACCATAACGTAAAGCTTTCTCTAATGCCCGTCTTACATGCAATCATGCAACCATGCTTAAGTTGAAAACTTGCGGCCAAATACCAATCTGGTAGTTGCACTTGAGAGCCAGTTCCTCCACATCTTTAGCGTGTCTACAAACTTGGGCGGTATCGCCACTTAAGATCAGGCGAGATTATAGCCATAACGCTCTACCTTAACTATAAAAAAATACCAGAACGTATTTCTCCATTGCTTCCGGTCAGGACCTCATCCCTAGTGCGAGTGTTGTATAAAAAAATACTTAAAATATATAGCCTTAAATACTGTAATGCAACGAATGGAAAAACGGTTTTATTTGGGGTCTCCATAAAACATATACTTAACCGGGTTTTGATATGACAGCATTATTTTGGCTATCATTTATACATTTATTGATACTAAGTGTACTGAGCTTCAGTATGACAGCATCCTTAAATCGGTTAGTTCTGTAATTACTTAGAAGACAAGATCAAATTGCTGTTCAACTAACTCCGTGTGCTAAGGCCAGCTAAGTAGTAAGACTTTTGATTAATAAATAGCAAGTTTTCACCGTGAAACAGCGAAGTTTATCCTCGGTGTAGATACCAACACACCGTGGAACACTATGGAAAACAAATTCCTGATAAAAGTAGACAGTAAAATAATAGAATTATTCTTAGAATTCGTTAGCGTATACCTAGAATATTTTGTTCTGTCTCTAAGCACGGACAGACGTCCGCTATAACACACCACAAAATCCGTTCTTATTGATAATCTAGAATAGATATAGGTATTCTAGGTAAAATGTCAATCAATACAAAACAACTTTAGTTATCGGTTTTGAATAGTGAATACCCTATGTATATTATGCTCAAAGCCAGTTCAGTCGAGGATATAAAATATGGTAGTAAAATTAACTGCGCGTTTTACGTTTGTCGACGAAATAGGTGACAACACTAACCCGCGACGTGTGCCTCTGTGATATGTTATAAGATGAAGCGGTATGAAATTTATTTTGAAAGTTCTTTAGGCGTCTGAACACGTATGTCCTGTCATGCTCAGTTATGTAATGTTTATTTGCATAAAGTTAATTTAAATCAATTCAGAGGGCGAAATCGATGTAATGATGGTAGGCTTTTCCTGATACCACCCTCAAGTTGAAAATCTGCCACCAAATACCAACAGGTATATTCCGGCAGTTGCACCTGAGAGTTAGTTACTCCAAAGGTCTAGCGTGTCTACCAATTTGGACAGTATCGTCACATAAGATCTTAAGATCAGGTGAGATTATGGCCATAACGCTAAGCTTCAATTAAATAAAAGGGAATGCGTTATGTATTATTATCGATAGTCGTTTTTTTGATATATATAATAATTATTTTCACTTCTATCGTGTGGCTATAAGTAGACACCGAATTTTTTTTATGCAAAAGAAAAGTTTGCCTGTGTCGGCAAAGCAAAAGACCTTCGCTTATAATGTCTTGTCTCCTCTACGCCATCTCTTTCGACACCCTTTTATGTGTATGCACGCGTATACGTTATACTTTGTAGGCTTTGTAATTATAATTATTTTTATCCAGATTCTCCTTATAAATATATTTGTTCAACCTACCATGACGGTCAACATTATTAGACTTCGAATTTTGAAGCGATGATAGCTCAGTGGTATTGTGTACGACTTCGCGTCAAAAGACGTGAGTTCGAATCCAAGCACCTACAATGAGCTTGACCTTTCGGTGAAGGAAGACATCGTGAGGAAACCATAGCACGGTGGCTAGCTACCGCCCTCAAGTTGTCAACCTGCCGCCAAATACCAATAGGTGTGTTCCCGCAGCTGCACTTGAGAGCCAGTTTCTCCACAAGTTTTACGTGTCTACCAACTTGGGCCGTATCGTCACTTAAGATCAGTTGAGATTATGGCTGAACCTTAAGTATAAAAAAATACGTTGTTTTCCATTAATCTCGCAGATCTTGTACATTAGACCATACGATATCGTGGGTGGTTACGAGCAACACGAATAATAATCACCATAACTGTCCCCATAAGAATTGAGACATGGTCACACTCGCTGACCACTATCGACTATGAAGTATACATTCAAGATGCTCGCTTGAATGCTGCGGTATGGACCATTTACACATACTAGTGTTCGCCGTCAGGTTCACTTTAGTTACTAAAGTAATTAAATAATATAAACCGTACATACACCACCATATATACATACCGTTAACAAGATCCCCTGATTGCAACGGGATTTTGCATTTTTTAATCAAATCATCGATTGCATATTTTATTGATTACTTCTTGATTCTTGTCGTTTGTTAAATAAATAAATAATAATAATAATATACACCGGCTGATATCGAGACGTGTCATACTAAAATAGAGTCACTATGACAAGTTTACATAGTGCATAGTGGTCGCCTAACATACCGAAAGATTTATTTAAAATCGAGCCATTCATAAGGATTTGAAGCGATGATAGCGCAGTGGTAGTATGTACGACTTCGCGTCAAGGGAAGTGAGTGCGAATTCAACCACCTACAATGAGCTTGAGCTTTCGGTGAAGGAAAACATCGTAAGGAAACCATAGCATGGTGGTAGAGCTTCTTTTCATGCCCACCTGGCTAGCTACCACCCTCAAGTTGAAAATCTGCCGCCAAATACCAATAGGTGTGTTCCGGCAGTTGCACTTGAGAGCCAGTTCCTCCACAGGTTTAGCGTGTCCACCAACTTGGGCCGTATCGTCACTTAAGATTACGATAACCCTTAACTATAAAAAAAAGAATAGAACATGGGCCTTTTTTAGTGTCCGCCTGGCTAAGACCTCCTACCACATAGATTGGAAGTATTAAGGTAAAAAAAGTAAACAGGTAAGTAAAGTAAAAAGTAGGAAATAAACGGACACTTGATAAAAAAAAATGTAGAACATCCACGGGGATTTTAGTATGTTTTGTTCTAACCAGTCAAGCCTTTTTTTTACAGTTAAGGCTTATCGTTATGATGGCTATAACCTCAGCCAATCTTACGTAATAATACCGTCTGAGTTGGTAGACAAGCTAAAATTGTGTAGAAACTGGCACTGCAGTGCAATTTCCGGAACACGGCTACTGGATTCGGACTCACGTCCCTTAACGCAGTCGTACACACTACCACTAAGCTATTAGCACTTCAAAGTCTTCTCGATTCCGTCTGCGGCAAAAACATTGACACAAGTTAAAAGTATATTGCTATTGCAGAAATGACAATATTTTATGTCATTTAATGTTAATAGCCAATCTTTCTTGGACCATGCAATTGTTGTAATTTTAAGTGTTTATTACAATAGTAAATATATTTCGTTACTAATATTATAGATGAAAAAGTGAATTTGTTTGTTTTGTGAATCAATTATGATGAATTTTGGTATAGAGATAAATGGAAACCTGGAGACGTTGATAGGTAGTAGTAGAAGAGAGATAAACTTTCTATATAACTTTTTAGTACGTCACTCGATTTAAAAAAAAAATCAATTTTAACGTGATCGAAGCCGCAGGTAAAGGTTAGTAAGAAATAAACTTATTAAATATAATGAAAAATTTCCAAAAACAATCCACGCCGCGTAGTAGGTAATGTAGGAAAGCCCAAATAAAGAAAAGGTATATATTTTTAAAAGGCCATTCTGCAATTAAACGTCGACGCAACAGAAAATATATTCGGAAATTATTCAAACCGTCAAAAGCGCTGTCTTTCGTTTCGGTGCCAAGTGATGAATTGCCAATAATTGTATCTTCGTACGGTTTTGGATGAAAAATCGCACGGTCACCTCGAGCCATCAGGGTTGCCCGGCCTTTGGTTTTGACCGAATTCTTCGGTTTATCGTTTACCTTTGTTGTAACAAAAATACCGAATTTTGAGGGATTGGATTTTTCCCCCGGTTACACGTTCTTAGCTGCCAACTATAGCTACAGCTATTTGTATATGTTCATTACTCCAATCTCAAAGTGAATTACAATTTCTTGCAAATAAATATCCTTTTTATTTTAATAAATCGTATATATTTTCATACTGATCATAGTTTTTGTGTACTTAAGATTTACCGTATGGAGACGCTAAACCTATGGTGGGACTGGCTCTCAAGTGCAACTGCCGGAACACACCTATAGGTATTTATCTACCGAGGATCAGGATTAGGATCTACTTGAAAATTGTAATTAGCCAGGTGGGCATTAGAAATAGCCATGCATTAGTGTTTTTTTTCTGATTTTTTCTGCTTCAGTATTTTGACGACTTCTAACTGGCAACTCTGAATACCGATGATTTGCGATTCGGTTTGAATAAATGATTCATACTTATGACACTGGATTGTTATTACTCTGATAATTAGGAGGCATAAATTTGCTCGCGTATTACATTTTTACAAAGTATATTTTTTCTTAAACTTTATTTTGTATGAAATAATAATTTATTACTTCAGAATAACGAAAAACGGTGTGTACTTGAGCCCACATGACAAAAATGAAACATGATTATATCTCACTCGCTCCCTTAGTCGCCTCAAGCCCACTTTACCCGAACGTGCATCATACAAAAAAGTTGCGGCTTAGAATTTCAAAGCCTTGCCATAGAAAATTTTACTAGAAAAAAATCTAAAGCTAAGTTCAAGCATGTTACTTTAGTTTAAATTGAACTATGGTACGTAAATAAATAAAAAAACATTTTCTAGTAACAAAATGGTATTTCTTAATATTTTTGATTCAAAAATATATGTATGAAAATATATTTGGAATACACATGAATAATATTTTCAAGAAACTGTTTCATTTAATATATGTCCGGATGTGTATATAACTTCATTTTTCAAAAATAATAAATTGTTTTATATTTTATTTGTACACAGTGACATTAACAAATGGCCCTAAGACGACTGCGTGTTTGCCAAAGTCACTATACCAAAAGCGAATCATGCTTGCGTCACATTCCAATGGGGAATTCACATTTTACAACAAAAGTCTAATTATAAAATATTTCTAAATGGATTTTTAGATTTGAAAATTAATTAACCTTTTTCTTTACTGTTTGAAGAAAGAAAAAAAAAGAAAACACATTTATTTGTTACACACAAACATTCATTTTACAGACATAAATACTGTGAAAAAAACTAATATAAATGGGAGACATATAGTTTCTCAAATTAAGTGGGTGGAAGTTTGAAATAAATGTCAGCTTATGTGCTGAAACACATTCAGCGCTGGATTCATATATGTTTGTATATATATGCCTACTATTAACTTTTAATTATATAGGTTACTATGGTCATCTATTTATTTTTTTATTATGGCATCTAACTATGTATGCAACTTCGTTAAAATAAAGTGAGAAAAACTTTACAAATATCGGACTCAGAACAATTATTTGTGGGGAACACGAAAATTATCTTGTTCGGCATTTAAACCCACAGCACGTTGGGGTGACGATTACATCAACGCAACTGCTTCAACCGCTAAGCCAACTGTGCAGCAAGCAGTATTGTTTGTTTTTCGTAAGATTTGTAAGTCGACTTAAATTAATAATTGTAGAGTAAGATGGAATTTATTATTGTTAAAAAATATATATTGTTAATCAAATATCTCAATATAATAACTATAACAAGTGGTAGAAAACAGTACTTGAAAAGCTGATATTCACCGTACATATGGTAATAAAATTAAGCCACAATGACTTAGTAAGCATGAAGATAGGATGTATGAACATAATGTCGATAGGGATGAGTTAATCACAGCAATGAACTTGAGTTTTCCGGAGAGGGAAGCACCGTGAAACTACAGAAACGTGATAGAGTATTTTTCTCCTGTGTTGCCAGAGATCAGGGACAGATTTCACGGTAATTCTGATCATTGGTAATTTCGTACCGTCAAACTTAAAATGTGTCGTCAAATACCTACACTTTAGTTCTGGCTATTGCATCAGAGATCCCGTCCCTCCACTAGGCATAGCCTGTAAATCGACCAAGAACAGTCGACACGTAACTGAGTAACGAATTGTATGCAAAAAACTGATTACGCACTATAACCGCGACTTCGATTTAGCTGGTAATTGTCGGTAATAATCGCCCGAAAACAACGACTCAGGTGTCGACTCGAGCCGTTCCGTCGTAGTACGCAGGTGGTCGATACGTATCGATTTTTTATATCGGAATAATGAATCGATTTTAATTTAACTGCGCTGTTACTTTTTAACATTTTGCTTTTTTATTATTAATATCCACATAAAGAATTTAATTACCGGCCTTGCCCTTGCATCGTGTACGAGGAAACTTCCTCCTTGAAATGAATATGACAAATGCTGTACGAATATTGAAAAATGTTGATAATTTTGAAATCATTGCAATGAATATCGCTTATTATTTTATTTATTACCTGTTTGTATATAATAATAGCCTTCATCACAAATCGTCACGATAGTGATTGGCCTGGATTGCTTTTCATAGTGCTGCGATAAATATAAGCCAGTAGACCAGCAGCGGTGTTTTTTTTTATATACTTAAGGTTTAGCGTTATGGCCATAATCTCACCTGATCTCAAGTGACGATACGGCCCAAGTTGGTAGACAAACTAAACCTGTGGAGGGACTGGCTCTCAAGTACAGCTGCCGGAACACACCTATTGGTATTTGGCGGCAGGTTTACTACTTTAGGGTAGTAGCTAGCCAGGCGGGCATTAGAAAAAGCCCTACCACCATGCTATGGTTTCCTCACGATGTTTTCCTTCACGGAAAGCTTAAGCTCTTTGTAGGTGCTTGGGTTCGAACCCACGTCCCTTGACGCGAAGCCATACACACTACCACTGAGCTATCATCGCTTCAGATTTTTAGGTAATAGTGTTAGATTGTAAAACAAAGTCCCAAAGCACATTACCGAATCACCAGACAGTATACTCAAGCACCATGTGAAACAGATTTTGATGGCAAAAGTTTATTATACGGTGGATCAATTAGTAAAACATGGTGATGTCTAGAATTGACAATACAATTAATTTTGAAACGATGATAGCTCAGTGGTAGTGTGTACTACTTCGCGTCAAGGGACGTGAGTTCGAATCCAACCACCTACAATGAGCTTGAGCTTTCCGTGAAGGAAAACATCGTGAGGAAACCATAGCATGGTGGTAGGGCTTTTCTAATGCCCGCCTGGCTAGCTACCACACTCAAGTTTAAAATCTGCCGTCAAATACCAATAGGTGTGTTCCGGCAGTTGCACTTGGGAGCTAGTTCGCCACCAATTGAGGCCGTATCGTCACTTAATATCACGTGAGATTAAATATTATAAAAAAAAATATCTGCACATCCGCTCATAACTATTGCACACAATAAAATGTTTAAAAAATGTGCCTAGTAAAAGATATAAATAGTTTGAGGTTCCTGAACTCTTTCTCCCTAATACCTAATTATCACTGGTCGGTTGTTGTGAATAAAGTATTCAAGACCGGGGTACAAATATCCGATACAATACAATCGGGTAAAGGCATGTATCTCTGAAGATGAATAAGAAACGAAAGCCAAAGAAACACACGTGGACAAGTGATTTCTCTTAGGGCAATAAAACGCTGCACTACGGCTTGTGTTTGGCGAGCGCAAATTGCGTATCGGCAAATTTACCGAACCGCCCGTCTGTTGCTCGTACGCGACCCGTTATGTTCGGACTGTTGGCTTTTCACACAAACTCGGCCTTTCAAACAAACCTCGCGGCGTTGCAGACGAGCGGGTTTTCTATCGTGGCACAAATATAAACATATTTTATAAAAGGAAATCATTGACTAATTGTTCTGTAATAAAATATAATGATTTAGTATATACTTAGCCTATAACATTTATTTTTGATTTAATCTGTACTAATCCCTAGTAATATTATAAATGTGAATGTAAGTTCGTTTATAACGCTTTCACGTGATAACTACTTAACCGATCATAATGAAACTTTGTACATCATTCAGAATCATATAGCGTTGACATTTATTCAATCTAATTAGGTGATGATTTATTATTAAGACAATATATAAATTACTTTTATAATATACTGATGCATATATAACTTCCTGAAGGTTATTGTAAAAAGGCTTAGATCGAATTATAAAGTAAAAAAAAAATATAACATAAACCGCACGTCTACAACGGAGAATTTAAATAAAGAACACGCCTCAGCAAACACATCTTATTGCTGTTTTCCCATCTCTATGTTTACGTTGAATGTTGCGGGCGACCATTTTGTTTAGACCCTTCATAACCATTATTATGTTATTACTACATTTGCGTAGAGAGATTCATTAGGGTGAAAATAAAATGTAACCTTTCGCTATATCGATTACCCTTGGAGGCTTTCACTGTCTTAGTTATTGAAGTGCGAAAGCGCATATTTGCCATCTAATGCTTGTAATAGATATAGCCGCAATATTCTTCGCATGCAACTAAAAGTCATTTTTCTATCCCTGGGGAAGAATTTTTGAAGTGTTATTCTGTTCTCTTACCAATGTGTATATAAAAAAAAACATCACGATTGGTTGAAACATCAAAGAGTAATTATAAACAGAAAACAGCGAACGTAACTAGTTACATTCTCCTTTCTAATATTATTTAGGATTACTTTAAACAAAATCTCGTTCATAGTAAGATGCATAATTGTTAAAATACGAAATACTGGATTGACTTACACTATTTCGAGATTATTTTATTATGTAAAAAGCAAACGTCTGTCAGTCCTTTCGTCCTTTGAAGTCAACTACCGGTGAATCTATTCAAATAATTTCGTATTTAAATCTTTTTATGTATTTAATTTTATATGTATTTAATTTTTAATTTTATATGTAAGTTTAGTATATGTTATTAATTATTATGTATTTAAATTTAAAATATTTTTGAACAGATCATAATGTATTTTTCCAGAAATTAGTACATATATATAAAAAGTTTTAAAGATGATCTATATAAATTTATAAAAATAAGATTTCTGGTTGTAAAACAAAATGGTTGAAGTTACCACTGTATATACCACAGTGTTTATTTAATTTAAATTTACTATTAAGTTATTACTTTATCTGTAATAGTTAAATAAATCTTAATTAACTATAATTTTAATTTTAATACTATAGTCTTTGACTTTTGTTAGAGGACATTTTAGTATTGATTTTTTTTTGTTAAAACAACAGTTTTTCGCAATGTGCCTATTTACGAGTATATACAGTACTTGTAATAAACAACATTTTTTTTTTATTCTTATATGTCTATTTGTTTCCACTAACCTTCGCAGCAGGTGAACCGATTTTCACGAAACTTCCACTGGCTGGTAGCTAATGTTATAAGAGCAAACTTAGCCTGCTTTTTTTTTATGTTCTAGCAAACTGAGTCACGGGTAAATAAAGTTAACAAAACAATATCTTCAGTAAGATTTTCTTACGATAATATGTCTAAACCGCTAATATTTTATTACAATATATTTTTTTCCCCATAGTTTGTTAATTATTTCTCATTATCGGTCATTACTAAACCCATTATTTGGTAAATAATGAATGTTTTGTTAAGATTTTAGCACCTTTACAATGCTTTTTCAAATCTCAGTATTCATTGCTAATTCATGTGCACAATAACCAACTATATTGTAGATGTAGAGTTAAATTAATAAATGTATGAAATACGAAATAATAATCACAATATGACAGGGGTTCCCAATCTTTTTCAGTTTGCGACTCAGATACTATTATATATTTGATTATTTACTAAAAATTCAATATTTTATTTATGTTTTTTTTTCTGACCCAAAAAACAAGACTAAGCTTATGAGACCTTTCAGCCAAGTCAGAAGTTATTATATAACTAAAAGGTGAACAGATGAACAAGATGATTATTCTTTTATTCATATCTCGAATTATTGCCTACAATTCACATTTGACATGTCCATTATTAGCAAAAGCAAATGACGTAAAACGTATTTCGTAAAAATTACATGATAGAATCCCGCGAATATTTATATTTATTTATAAATATTTTTAATTTATATTTATATTTATTTATTCACCGCGAAAATACATACACAGATGATGAACATGACCAATGGTAGCTACGCAGTTTAGAACTGTATTGTAGCTACTAACACCCACCTCCAATTTTACTTCTGACGTTATAATAACTTCAGTGATATTTAAAAGGTATTTTTAAAAGCAACAATATATTATTTATAGCCGCCGAATACGAAACCGTGAACACA
This sequence comes from Actias luna, assembly GCA_039707435.1. NCBI lineage: Eukaryota > Metazoa > Arthropoda > Insecta > Lepidoptera > Saturniidae > Actias > Actias luna. The sequence goes on along the minus strand of JAZHAC010000008.1, from coordinate 16,208,897 downwards.
ACTGGTTTATGTTACAATATTATCCAATTTGGAAGAAACAAAAGCAAATAACGTTCAATACATCCAGAGTAGTTAAGTCAAAAGTTAGAACTCACCAACAAAAACTTGTCACACCGATGTTATGTAGAGTTCCTTTCGATGTCACAGGTGCGGTGTCTGACCATTACGTTAAAAGGTATAAAAACGATTGTGATATCTATTAGATGCGTGTTTTCTACGAGTGTGCGTTGACCCGACACGACCTCGCGCGGGTCAAGTTACGCTGGTCGCGCACGGAACGAGATCGTAAGCTCGTAATTGTTTAACATGTTATTATTTACACGAGTTCCAAATTTAAATTAGTCGGATGGAAGTTTTCGAATTCGGAATTCGAAGTTCAAATACGAAGGAAAGTTAACGGGTTTCTCGAGTGCGGTTTTCGGTCATTGAAATTAATGTAGTTTTTGACGCGACTTTAATGAGTCACGTTGAGATTTATTATTTTTATTCATAAATTTACGTTATTTGTTCTTATGTTATGTATTATAATATTTGTGACATTTTGCATGATCATGTTTGGTTATTTTATATGAGCGAAGTTCACATCTCGATTATTTGTTATACTCTGTTAAACGGCCATAATCTCACCTGATCTTAAGTGACGATAGGGCCCATGTTGGTAGTCACGGTAAACCTGTGAAGGAACTGGGTCTGAAGTGCAGCTGCCGGAACACACCTATTGGTATATGGTATATGGTGTTTGCTTGACAGGCGGGCATTAGAAAAAGCCTTACCACCATAGATATTAGTAATACTATAAACAACTAATATAAAGCGGTTTTTTTTTTAAGGCGCTAATCTAAGTAACTTCCTATCGGATTTCATCAATTCTTCTTGTATTCGATAGAAAAATCATTTAGGAAGGTTTTTAAGTAATTTATCATCACAATACAATTTATAAGAGCATGCTAAATTTGAAAAAAGTAACAAACGGCCATAAATTAATAAATAATATTTTATCTCCACGGCACGCTAGCAGTGTACCATGGATAGATTTAGTCGATTCTATAACGAGAGAAATCCATATAAGAAAGAGATATTTTGAGGCGACGATAACCCAGTGGTAGTGTGGAGGAACGCCGCGTCATGGGACGAGAGTTCGAACCCAAACACCTACAACAAGCTTAAGCTTTCGGTGAAGGAAAACATCGTGAGGAAACCATAGCTTGGTAGTAGGACTTTTTCTAATACCCGCCTCGCTAAGTATCACCCTCAAGTTGAAAATCTGCTGCCAAATACCAATAGGTGTGTCCCGGCAGTGGCACTTGTGAGCCAGCCCCATCTGTCTGCTGGCAACTCATCTGCGATATCTCTGGTGTTGTGGGTGTTCATGGGCAGCGATGAACACTTACCGTCACGTGACACGCTAGCTTGTATGCCCGCCATTAAATTAAAAATAAACGCACCTTACTAGGTTATTACCATTGTAGTCGTAAATCAGGGATAGGCCTTTAATACCTGCATTGAGTCCTGTTTACCTCTAACCCCGTTTACTTTTAGTTTAAGGTACAATGACTATATATACTATGCTCTAGAGGGTGGAAACCAATGACAATTCAGTGGTGATCTGCGGATACTGCGTCAGTAAACGTGGCTTCGAATTCCTCCAAGGAGCTTGACTTTTACTGAAGGAAAACAACGTGAAACTCGCTAGCTACCACCCTTAGGTTGAAAATCTACCGCGAAATAGCTATAAGTGTGTTCTGTGAAAGTTTCACTTGCGAGCCAATCCCTCTACCAAGATTAACATGTCCACCATCAGGCCGAGTGGATCGCTGGGGGACGCGTTGATCGCTAGTTCGAACCCGCTCCGCCCCAGTAAGGCAACAGACGACCGTAAAACATCCGTACGTCTATGATTTGTACAAAAACCCGGTCGAAGCCGGGACGGATCGGTTGTATTTCGGTAAAAGTAATTAATTATTTTAATTGATTGCACGTAGCCAATGGCAGTGAAACGCTTTCGTATTATACACGTGTCACAAAGCGTACGGGTCTAAGGTCAGGCATCTTTCTGAATAGATCGATGAATCTTGGATATTATTGTCTTCTATCAATGATACGTTAGCATTTCTTATTCGTTATTTAGCCGAGTAACGGTTTATTTCATATTAATCAACAGTGTATTTATATAGAGAGAAAATAAATGAAAGCAATTAAGTTGTTAGCGATTCAATAAGAAGTAAGTTTTTTGCTTCTAATTATGGAACTATTAAATTAAATATAGTATTTTCTGTGTATGTAATAATATATAAGTATTTTGTATTCATTATTAAGCTTATTAATAGTTGTTATCAAATTAATCAAATGATTAATTATGAATTGCGAGAATAAATCGAAGCAATTCAACTGTTAGCCGTAGATTACGGACTAATTTTCGTGTTTAAATAACAGAACTACTAAGGTAAAGAATAGAATTGTCTGCGAATATTATGTAAGTATTTTGTAGTCATTATAAAGCTTAGTGGTAATTTATCTCAAATTAACCAACAGTTTATTTTTATAAAGAGAATATAAATAGAAGCAATTGAATTGTTAGTCATCCAATAACAACTTATTTTCATGTTTATGAATATAAAACTTCTAAACTGAGGAATATTATTTTCTTTGAACGATATCTAAGAATTTTGCATTAATTATTATGCATAATAGTTATTGGAATTAATTAGTCAATTAATTGTGTATAGTGAAAAAGAAAATGAAATAATTCAATTGTTAGCGTTAAAATGAAAATCAAATTTCAATTATATAAATAGAAAACAATTAAATTAAGTCTCTTCAATAATCATATAGTAATATTGCGTATTAACTATAAACAAGATTAGTAACAAATTATCCTATATTAATCAATTGTTTAATTTAAAAAAATTGGGAAATCCAAAGAGCACGCCTCATAACCTCATTTTTTTTTGTTTATTTAATAACAATTAAACCACATCGAATCAGACCGTTAAAAGTAATTGGGTTCTATTCCTAACTATACTGAAGCGTAAGAACAAAAAACTCGATTAGTAAAGTATTTCAGTCTTTATCGTGACAGGATCCGCACATACAGACACACGGACGTCCAAGACAGAACTTTTTTAAACAGTTTCTTAACTAGTTTAAATAACAAAAATGGCATCAAAAATATCATGAGTGTTAATAATAATGTTTTTTCTTCATATATGTATGTACATATTATTTTACAAGTGCAATATATGATAAATAGTGACATTTTAAGTTTCAAAAAAATCAGGCGTGCAATAAATTGTTAGCAATTCTATAAGAAGTATGTTTCGTGTTTAAATTTATATAACTATTAAACTGATATAAAACGACTCTACGGAACTCGTAATAATAAAACACTTTGTGTACTTTAAATAAATGAGTTGAAAATGTCAAATCCATTTATGTAATTGTGTTATCATTGCAGTAACTAAGCACCGTTACGTAAATAGATTCAATTTTATATAATTCACTTTTATGCGTCTCGTTTTACTTTGTAATCAAATGTTTTTTTATTTTATGACGTCCTAACAAGGAATCGAGCTTTAGGCTATTGGCAATTTTATATATGTTCATTTAATTACCTTTCACACATTAAATACTTTTTCAATTCACAGGTAGCTTGTTTATAAAGTACTAGCTTTTACCTGCGGCTCTGCTCGCGTTAGTATTGATTAACAAATATAAGAAATTCTTCCCAAGCAAATCGAATGACGCAATAAAAATTTTATATAAAGGTTTTTCCTCTCTTTTCCCCATTTCCTACAGGTTTTTCGAAAGAAAAAGTAGCCTATCACCATCTCCAGGTTCCCATCTATCTTTGTACCAAAATTCATGGCCATGGGTTCAGTTTAGATGCGGTTTAGGCTTGAGAGCGTAACAAACAAACTCACTTTCGCATTTATAATATATATTAGTAAGGGTTATGTTAATATTTAGGTAGAATATCTTGAAAATATTTTAGGTCCAAACATTGCCTAGAAAAGAGTGTGACTTTTAAGTTCAATAATTTAGAGCTATTCTTGCAAATAAATCACTCCCTAACTTATTATTTATATTTACCACTTCATTCGTACATAATAATTAACGACACAATTAGTTAGGGTCAAGTTCTTTAACATACGTTCCGTTCCATCTTATTACTTCTGTTCTCATTTAGCGCCGCCAAAGTATTTGCCAGTGTCAATGTTTCTAGTTATCATTTATAATTTACTACTGTCATCGTAACATCGAAAACCCCTGATAAATTTACCTTTTCGACAAACCCCGTTGTTTTTTCGTCATAATATAATTACCATGAAGTACAATGAAGTCATTTTCTATGCTGAGAAAAGCAAAATCTTTAATACCGAATAACATAAATAAATAAAGCCTCGCTTGCACAATAAAAAGCTTATAAAGAAGCGACCAAGTAAATCAAGAAATTGTAAAATATTTTGACAGGCGCCGTGAAACACAGCCGCGGGTTAACAATAAACCATTGAATACCGTCACGACATTGTTAATTATAATTAAAATTAATTTCCGATAAATTAATAAAGGAGAATGATTCTGTGTAGGAAAAGCTCTCGGGCGCTTTCGGTTATTTCCGGCGTCGCTCGGCTCGACGCGGCGTCCCCCGGGCGAGACAATAAAACTCGAGTTTGATTAATGGACCCTTATCCGGTAAAATTCAGTACATATATATTTTTTTCTCTTAAGGTACTTGAACTCTTTTTAGGGTAGCCGGGACCAGCACGATATTATTGAATGATGTGTCATAAATATACATATTTTATTTAGGTTAATGACTTTATGTCATGGCGTGTTCATTTTTTTTAAATATATATAGCTGACCTGGCTGGCTGCGTTCGGCCTTTACAGGTAGTCAATAACTCGACCACACAGGGTCGCTTATCCTTGCATTAAGTAATACACATTTATTAAATTTCATTAAAATCGGTCAATCGGTTTCCGAGATGACCGTGAATAAACATCACGACACAGGATTTTTATATATACAGTTAAAGTACGTAACTTAAGGTGATTGTCTTAACCGGTCTACTTTTAGATATCACTTTTAGGTTTGAAGTAGATGGTAGTGTGTACGCACGCCGTCGACGTGGGTTCGAATCCACCTAAAAACTAAACTAAAACTTCGTAATGAAATCATAGCATGGTGATAGGGCTTTATCTAATACTCGCCCGGCTAGCTAGCACATGCAAGTTGTAAATCTACTGCCAAATACCAATAGATGTGTTCCGGAAGTTGTACTTGAGAGCCAGTCCTTTAGGCTTAGTGTGTCCGCCATCTTGCGCCACCTTTTCACTTAACATTATGTAAAGTTATGGTCATAACGCTAGCAGGGTTCTAATAAATTTACCTGGGCGGGAAGAGAAACACGAGTAGTGAAGGTGAGTGTTGATGCTCCTTGGCAAGGGAAAGGAAAACCTTTTTTTATCACCACGGTCTTTAAAAGCCCAGTCTTTACAGACTTCCTCGACGCAACACGCAAACGCATTAACCGGGCTCGCGTCAAAGGCGCGACGGTGATACTTCAATATTCCGTGTTGACAGAGACCAGGGCAGCTTTCGCAGTTCTTCTAGGCCCCATAAACCCACATCCGTGCCACAAGTCTTGGGAAATGCAAGAAATTCGTTTCTCCCTTGATATTTTATTTTGTTTCGATAAAAAAACGATAAATTTAAAGGTTAAATCAACACCTACACTCAATAACCGAATTAAAAAGATTACAGAAAAAATGGTCGCGCCAAGCATAATTGTCGATCACTCATCGGATATATGATAATGTCATTTGAAGTGCAACTAACCGAAAAAAAAAACATATCTACATTTACAAAGGTGACAAAAACAAACGCGCAATTTGCGTTTCCCCACAAACGTATTTCCCACGCGATAAAGTTAAAAATTGATTGAAAGCCCGGCAATATATAGCAAGGACATTATTTCACGAAACTGGTGCATAAAATCCGACGTATCCGATTGGTCATCGACCTATGATTTTAACGGTCCATTATTCATTTTTCTTCATCTTTTACGGTTTCCGTACGGAATTCCTAAACAGCAACTGGACCCATTTCCACTTAGTTATCGTGAACAGCGATAATTATTTTACAAGAATTTCTATAATGCCACATTACACGGCGTGGCCTTTGAAATTATTCGACAAAAGAATTCACAATACGGAGTGCTAAGTTAAAATATACTGTCTGCCGTGAAAATATATATCTCCTGTCATCGTATTACGAGTTATTTTGCCTTGTTTATTGTAGATGTGTAAATAGAATTTTTACATTTGAAGCTGTTTGGAGCTCTGATCTACACGGTGAAAGGTTGCACTTATATCAATAAAGCCTTCTTTATACATCGGTGACTATTATTGCATGCATGCATTTGTTTGCCAATTATAAGCATTGATAGTTGAAAACAGAGGTAGTGGGTTTGACTTTTACAATGCCGTGCAATGAATATGTACTAGCTCCCTTTTAGGACATTGGTATTTTGATAGACCATAATCGATTTCTAAATTTCTTGTGAACCAATAAGTGGTTTCGAATTTATTGGTTGAGAACACTAAAGCTCATCAATACCTATTACACAAAAAGGATAATCGATTGTCAAACAGAGCAAAATGGCCTCGAACTATTTTTTTTTTCTGCCTATCTATAAAAATCACTTTGTATATTCATTTGCCATACAATAGGATTAAATATCGCCAATGATAAAAAAAAAGTATTTTTTTCTTTCCATAAGGTATCAGTAACTCATCAAAACATTTATTTATATTGAAGTAAAGTAATATGTGTTTTGATACATCAAAATGATTGAATTCCAGTTCCTACAACTTAACACGTAATCTAAAGTTAATACTGCACCCTGTATTTAACTGCATTGTTGCAGAATTATAGAAGACAATACACACTTCCTTTTAAAATATTCCTTTTTATACAAGGCTCTTTATAATGTAGGATATATCATTATTTAGTATCTACTGAGGATTGCCTTACTTTACTAAGAGTTATATATTGATAGAATATGACACGTCGACAACTATTATTATGGATGCTGTGCGTCCCATAAAACGAAAATGTTCCTAAGCGATAAGAGATAACAAAATAATAAAATATAATTTAAATTATATTAAAATAATATAACAGATTTTAATGTAATTTCCTCTTTTTAGTAGCTAATTGCATTGCTTAAAGTATATGATTTCGATCACATATATAAAGATGTATGTTCGCACATATGAGACAGTAAAACTCCAATGTTATTTCATTATTCTACTGACTACCGAGGAAATTGATTGAAAAATGGTTCTGCATTCGAATTAACACCTACTGGAATGGAGAAATACAATGTTTATCAAACTAGCTAGCAAATAACAAAATAATTAATTAAAAATCTCGTTTATTATTTCGCCATTATGTCAGACTACACCATAACTGGTATAGCGTTATATTACAATCAAAACATTCTAGCTGATAATCAAAACGGACTCTGATAGTTAAACTTAATGTTTATTGCTTTTTAAACGACCACGTTTTGTTTAGTTTTCCATTAAAATAGAATAAAAAAATTAAATAAATAAATTTTAGAACAATAAAACATACACCTGCAATTGAAATTCGATACTGCTGACATTTCACAATGTCCATTTATTTAGATTAAGTCGTAAAAATCTAGGTTATTTTGGTCAGTATAATAATATCTTTAACGATACCTATAAAATTAATGTTGACATAAATTTTTAATGACTCGCAGTGTATAATGGATCGCCGATGTTTTAAGTTAAGATCTGTAATGTTGAAACTATAATAGCGTAGAGTGAGGTCAAAACAGAAGTCGCCTTTGAAGATTTCTTAGCGTGTTCATGTTAGGTTAAATATCAAGAGAATATGAAAAGTACATTATAATTTACTATCGCTCTTTGTAGAAATTCCCTATGTTTCTTTGCAACCTTAGTGGTATAATAATTCAGGGCAACCTTCAAAGGTTCGATTTTATTAAGGTTAGTTATAGGGGGTTAGAAGACGTGTCTGCATTGTCTTTGTTCTCTGGTAATACGGGAGTTGATAGAGTCGCGGTGGTGCGTTTTAGTCGGTGGTCTTCACTGTTTATCACCCGAAGAGGCTTGTCACATACGCCTCCCGTCTTGGACTGAGCTCGGATAATGCGGTTTCGCGTTGCTATGAGGAAGTCCGCAAATAATAGGATTTTCAACATTACGTTAATTACTGAGTAAGACAAGTAACAGTTTTTGTGGTAATAGTGTCAAGTTTTATAATAAAGTCCCAAAGCACATTACTGAATTGCCAGACAGTAGGTTCAAGAACCATGTCAAAGGGGTTTTGATGTCAAAAAGTTGTTATAGGTTAGATCAATCTGTGAGAGATCGTGATGTCTGGAATTGACACCCCTCTCTGTACAGGCGCTAATAACAACTGTAACACATTAAACTATTATATAACAAGATAAGAATACAATTTAAAAAAAGATGCAGTTTGTGTTTCTTGCCGGTTCCTCTCGATGACTGCGTTACTTTCCGAACCGGTAGTAGTTTTGACGTTCATAAATGCCTTCATAGGGCTGAATTTAATAAACATTCTCGATTTTGTTTGATAATAACATAATAAAGGGTACTAAAACGCTCACCAAATTTAGGTGAAGCGGAAAAACAGGATTACCTATATAACCTCTTCGACTAGTTACAAACTTCAAAATGAAAATCTGTCAATAAGTTTCGTTTCTACGTTAACCGTTGAAAGCGTATGTACGTCGGAAAAAACATAAATAGGTACATTTAATTTTAATTTTCCATATGGAAGGATCGAGAAGCATTTATTTTACATAAAGAGTTATTTAAAACTACAACAAGCAAAACAAACCGACGTCCAGTTTTCGCATGTACGTAACGAGCGAGTGATCCGGTAATAAGGCTCATTGATTCTTCAACTTTTAAGTCTGTGATTTAGTGTTGATGTCATCGCGGGATTGAGTCCGGGATTCTTTTTCTACTCGCGATTTTTCTCACACCTTTACAGGACATACAATGCGTCTCCTTTACGAGTATCTGATATTATTTTTAGTTACGAGGAATGATTATTACGTAATAAATATTAATCATTGTAACGTAACATAATTAATAAATTAAAAATATTGTTAGTATTCAGTACGGGATGTAAAAGTAAGAAAATCGATAACTATTTGGAAAAAATCCGAATTCCGAAACATTATAAAGGAAAGAGATTTGTCTTATCGAAACCCGGTTGGAACGGAGTTCCTTTCGCTGTATATATTTTTAGTTTGTATTAAGTAATGATTAAATTCAATTTTAAAAGTCAAAATATTGGAAAAATTAAAACAGTTTTATTTTCCCTGGAAGTGCCTAAAATACACTGCCAAAAGATGACGGTTTTTGATGTATTTTCTAATACCCGCGTGGTTAGCAACTATAGTCAAGTTAATGTCTTCCTCCAAATGTATATATGCGTGTTTTGGCAGGTAAATTTGAGAGGCAGTCTCCACGTTATGCTTCGCGTGTTCACTGTTTTAAGCCATATCGTTTCTTAATATCAATTAAGATTCTGGCCAATTGCTAATTGAAGAAAGTATAAAAAGAGAGGTTTGCAGATATGGATGAAAATATAACCATCAAGGGACTTGTAACCTGTCCGTGATCGATAATATAAGTGGATTTACTAAGCTAACCATCTAATGTGCTACAGTAATTTCGTCTTGCCACTATAAAAAAAAAATTGAAAACTTTAGCGCCATGATAATTCCTTCAGTAAGAGTGCTAAGTGACCAATCGTTTGTTAACGCCATCGTGACTCACGTAAAAAAGTTAAATTTACATAACTTAAGTACTTCGAAACAACATTAAAGGTTTTAAAATAAGTTATTTCTTAAATAAAGTATGACCACATATACACTACATAATTTTTGGCACCTAGTTTTTACAAGCTTAACACCAGCGTGATATAATATAATAAAATCTCAAGCCAGTACCGAATAGGGTAATAATTACTTCCGGCAATAGCCTAAGCCGACGTTGGCCATTCTGAGTGCCCTCAGCATTCGCCCTAAATAGTTCAGTGAAAAAAGAAAGAAAGTTTTATTTATTCACCACATAGCAAACGATAATATATATTTTTTAAACAACATAACATAACAGCTAGATAACAAAAAAAAAACGTAATGTGTGGATAAATTGGTACAAGTCTCAGCATAACAGCTACACTGATATAGTGCAGCGCTGATATTGTGACTACATCCTCTGAAGGCGACGAAAGCTCTCTGAAGCTGTCAAAGCCCTTACGGCTAACAGCTTATGTCAGATTTAATAAATAATAGTTTAAAAAACTAGAACACGCGCTAAAAAACAAAACTAAACTAAAAACAGAAAATAAATTTTAATAAATATTAATAATAATTAAGAATAATGTAAAAAAAATTAATAAATATAAGTTATTAATAGTTTGAATAAGAAAAAAAATGTTTTATTGTAAAAAATGCGGGGGTGCTTTTTAAGATATCGAAATGATAATCCTTGTCATATCTGTCAATTAAATATTCATAACTATTGACCATACACCATGCACCCCACGCTTTTTTTACAATAAAACATTTTTTTTCTTATTCAAACTATTATTAACTTATATTTATTAAAAAAAAATACATTATTCTTAATTAATATTTATTAAAATTTATTTTCTGTTTTTTAGTTTAGTTTTCTATATAAAGCGTGTGTTCTAGTTTTTTAAACTATTATTTATTTTTTATTTTTTAGTTACTGGAACTGAAGCTAATATAAAGCGTGTAAAAACCTCATTAGATCTCGTTGATGTCTTTTACTTGGATAAAGGGGTCGGTTACATACATACATACATACATACATACATACATACAGGTGAAGCTAATATAAAGCGTGTAAAAAAAGATAGCATTCTCATAGCAGTTACTCTTGCATCTATACCATTAGTTTCATTTGTATCGTATAAATAATTTATCGAAACAGTAATTTTAAACAAAAATTATATTTCGATAATATTAATTCAATTTAACATATCCCGCTATCCCGCGAAGATTCCCATCCCTATTTCATACGGTTGTATTAACGCGTGTAATTACGTTTTGATAGGTCCCAAGTGGGCTTTAATATTTAGCTGTCAGCGCTTTCCAGCCGAATATGTTCTTTGATTTGTTTAAGACCTTTTCTCGTTTGTAATAATAATTGTTTTCGAATTTTTTACCCAAAGTATTTTGTATAGAGGATTTCTGCTTGATTCTGAAACTTTATTTCAAAGTTTTAACACGATCTGGTCACGGGATTTAGTGTTAGATCTATCTCTGATTTAGTATTAAGAATGTTGTACGTTTATTTACTTTCACTTTACATTGAAGCGTTAATGGCTCAGTTGGTAGTGCGTACGGATGTCGCGTCAACGGACGTAAGTTCAATGCCTGCAATGAGCACGAGATTTCAGTGAAGGGAGACATCGTGATGAAACCGTAACATGGTGGTCGTGTGTTCAGGCAGTTGCACTTGAGAGTCAGTCCCTCCACTGGGATTAGCGTGTTCATCACCTCATGTCGCATCGTCACTTAAAGTTAAGTGATATTGTAGCCATAACGCTGAACCAATAACGTATTTAAATAAAGTTAGGATCGTAAACAAACACAATTTATGTTATCGTTTTCGGTATTCACATTTGAATGTTTGTCGTTCGTTAAATGTTTTTATATCGAACAAAAACTTATATTATGAGGACAGAATAGATTAAAACTAGGATTCCTAGAACAGCTTTAATGTTATTAGAATCTAGAATATTCCAATCGAAATTATTTATTTGCGAACAGATAAATCTGAGGTCACTATAATACAGACGGTCAATTAAATTCATACTGATTACGATTTGTATTTCTTTAAATACAATTATATATTTTTTTATAGTTAAGGTTTAGCCTTATGACCATAATCTCACCTGATTTTAAGTGACGATACGGCTCAAGTTGGTGGTAACGCTAAACCTGTAGAGGGACTGGCTCTCAAGCGCAACTACCGGAACACACCTATTGATATTTAGCGGCAGATTTTCATCTTGAGGGTGATTGCTAGGCAGGGGGGCATTAGAAAACCTATCATCATGCCATAGTTTCCTCACGATGTTTTCCATCACCGAAAGCTCAAGCTTATTATAGGTGGACTCGAACTCACGTCCCTTGACGCGAAGTCGTACAGGCTACCACTGAGCTATCATCTCTTGCGTTTATTTAAGAAAAAAGCATTTACGCAGGCCGGCATGGTAGTAGCGACTGGCCACGGATTGTCGTTCTCTCGTTTATGCGAAGTGCAATAGGGTTTTTGAAGCGAAGATAGCTCAGTGGTAACGTATAGGAACGATGGGTCATGGGACGTGAGTTCGAATCCAGACACTTATAATGAGTTTAAGCTTTCGCTGAAGAAAAACATCATGAGGAAACCATAGCAAGATGAAAATCTGCCGTCAAATACCATTAAGTGTGTTCCGGAAGTAGCATTTGAGAGCTAGTTCCTCCTATAAAGGCTGGCAACGTACCTGCGACTCCTCTGGCTTTGTGGGTGTCTATGGGCGGCGGTGATCACTTACTATTACATGACACGCTTACTGGTTTCCCACATATATCATTTAAAAAAATGCACGCTGTGTATAGTAGGGTCACATTCACTATATGTCTCTCGCTCGACTAAAGACTCGAGTATTTACTACACCTCTCTTTCGCTTCTTTAGTCGACTCTAGCCGACTTTACCCGAACGAGCGTCACATCGCCGAGCGTGACGTCTCAGACTAACTTGACAACTACAAAATAAATATCTCGGAGTGCCTACATACATTTTCATTTCGTTAAAGTACAATTCTAGTAACGAATTACAAAAAAAGAAATTAGACGACAAAGAAATGTATTAATAATGCTTTTATTAACAAATCAACGGACATATAATCAGCTACTTAAGAGTCAATGCGCCGTCTGTTCGTTTCTAATTCATTATTAATGGGAATTCGTTATTTATTTAATTTTAATTTGATCAGACATTTAATACGTTTGCGTCTAGATCGTTTCCTGTTCTATTTCGACTATATATATACATATGAATCTTATACCTTCTTGTATGTTCATCTGATATATATACATTCTTAATGTAAACGATAATTTTATACGTCTAATAGACTTAATGGGGCATATTATAATATTTTGTGTGACATTTTTTTTTTTTAAAGAACATATTATGTCTATGGTAAATTGTTATTTCTTTAACGGAATATATTTACAGCATGATAAAGATCGCTGCCGGACTGGATCATAACCATTACAAATTTACTATTTAATAATTTCTGCCCGTGTATGTCACTTCTTCAATACAGCTTTCCTCCTGTTGGTGTTAGCGTGATGATACCCAGCTTATAGATTTTCTCAATGATTACTCGATCGAATGCAAAAATGTATTTCGTTAATCCGACAGACAGTTCCTAAGGTTGTCGCGTTCAAACAGACAAACATACTTCCGCTTTGAAATATTAATATAGATTACTTAAAGTTTGTGTTATTGTAGCACCATACGTCGCTTACTTTTTATGAAAATCAATCATTTAAACAGAATTTTAAGGCTGATTTTTTCCGCTGGTGAAGTAAAAGGAAATCATTCTTTAAGGAATATGCATTTAGGCATCTCCTCCCTGATGGGCTGTGTGAAGTATGTGGAATTCATCTGGTGAATTGCAACGCCGGAAATACCCAAAATACATTGTCTCCAAATCGCCCATAGGTCAGGGGGGGGGGGTGTAGGATGGTGTTCACGTTGTCTCTGCTCCCGGCAGGCACAGGTACCCGGAGACGGACCCCTACTGGGTATTTTTTATGGAGGTTTTCCAGTTTGCGAATCGGGCAGTTAAACGAAGCTTTTCTCTCGCATCAACCATAAGGGCTAAAGAAAATCACCAAGTTTATTTGTAGTAATTGCATGACCACATTCAAGTTAACTCAGTAGGCTTTTTACTCAACCGACATGTGTTTTCTTGCTGCTTGCTTGACAACCTGCTGACGCCAGGTTTTCAACTTGAGGGCGGTAGCTAGCCAGGCGAGCATTAAAAAAAGCCCTAGCACCATGCTATGGTTTCCTCACGATGTTTTCCTTCACCGGAAGCTCAAGCTCATTGTAGGTGCTTGGATTTGAACTCACGTCCCTTGACGCGAAGTCGTACACACTACCACTGAGATATCATCGCTTCAAAACTAGATATTCACTGTATTATATTTGTATAGCGTATATTTATTATAATACGTTTCATAGCACATATTGTTATTATTGTAATTATTAATGTGTGATTATCCGACCATAAGGGTGTACGTACCACGATACCCTGTCAGAATATCAGCGATGCAGTGCTTCCGAATGTAAACCTGCAGCCTCATGCTGAGACAGGGACCTTTTCGACCCCATGCGACACTTTTTACCAACTTTACTGTTTTATAAGATAATGTTATTATGATGTGTTTTGTATGTGGAATCTTTTGTTTCTTTTTTCCTTTCTAGAAAATAGTACAACTATGTCTTTATAGTTATCACTGAAACGCTTTTGTAATGAAAGTCTTACAGGCGTGTTTTTTTTTATTATTCTTTAAACTATAACTTATCACAAACCACATCGTAAACGGTACATTGCAACGTGAAAGATTAATTGCAATTTATTTCTTAGTAGCTTTCGACTTATTTATTGATCCCTCGTTATAATTGCTGGATGTTCATACACCGTTTACTTGGAACCCTTCATTACAGATAGTTATCGTTTAATACGAAATTTATTTCCTTGAAAGATATTACGACGACCCTTTAAGTCGTACACGTCCGAAGAAGACGCTAAACGCCTTTTATGGCATCGTAACACTAAAGGGTTTAATTAATGTCTATTATTAAATTTCGCGAGAGCGTCGATTGAGACATCAACGGGTTAAGTTTTACGGATTTTCACTTAAACTGAGGCGGTAATCAACACTTCAAGTCGAAAACATGTTTTTTTTTATTTTCATCACGACCAAAATGCTTTTTTTTTGTTCCGGACTGACTGGTGCTTTGCCCTGAGGGGCTTTCACGGTTGTACTGGGTTTAACCAGTTCAGAAGATTCTCAACCAAAAGAAAACTGGCCCAAGGGTGCCATAGTGGCCAAACATTGGGCTGTTACACATATAGCAATTTTCCGGAACTAATACCTAAAAATTCAACCTAAATTGACTATCGTACAGTAATGCCCATGTGTATTTAGTAATACTATTAAGAAAATTATATTATTATATTATAATTATATTATAAATAAATTAATTAATTAGATTATAAATATATTAAATTATAATTATATTAATAAAATTAATTTCTATTAATAAAAAAGAGATAAAAAAGTGTGTGTTAGCGCCGACGCACAACTGTAGTATAATCCTTAATAACGAATTAATGTGTTGTTGATGTAAAAAGAAGGTAAATGAAAAAATCTTAAAAAAATCAAAGCATATATAAATATTTATTCATATTATTTACATCATTCGAATGAAATATATAACATAAACTATTACGCATGATAATACGTATACATGCATAGCGATAATAGCTCAGTGGTACTGCGTACGGACTCCACGTCGAGGGACGTGAGTTCGAATCCACCCCACTAAGCTTGAGCTTCCGGGGAAGGAATACATCGTGAGGAAACCACAGTATGGTGGTAGGGCTTTTTCTAATGCCCCCGCCTGGCTAGCAACTACCCTCAATTTGAAATCTGACGCCAAATACCAACAGGTGAGTTCCTTCAGCTGCACTTGAGAACCAGTTCCTCCACAAGTTTAGCGTGTCTACCAACTTGAGCCGTATCGTCACTTAAGGTCAGGTCAGATTATTGCCATAACGCTAAAACAAAATAAACATAATTTCGAATTGAAATTTGACTTTTAATTAACGCTCGATTTTACTCAACATAAAATTTTCATACCACAGGCTAAATTTGAAAATTGTTTCATATGTAGTAAACTCCAAAACGGTTCGGTTCGCAATGATATAGAAAAGAGATTCCACATTGCATCTACCTTGATGCAGTAATTGAACAATGGTAGACAGGAATATTACCTCCTTTCTTTATGGAATAGGGGCAAACTAGCAAGCTTGTCACCTGATGGTAAGTGATCATCGCCGCCCCTGAACACCAGAGGAATCGCAGGTGCATTACCGGCCTTTATAAGAGTGACTGGCTGTCAAATGCCACTGACGGAATACACCTAATGGTATTCGGCAGCAGATACCAACTTGTGGGTGGTAGCTAGCCAGTTGCTACGGTTCCTCTACGCTAAGGTTTCCTCACGATGTTTTCCTTCACCGGAAGCTCAAACACATTGTAGGTGGTTAGATTCGAACTCACATCCCAAGACGCGGCGTTCCTACACAAAACCCTATCTCGCTTTATCATAAACGAGCACAATACAGCTTATAACTTAAACTCTTAGGTACTTAACAGTACCATTTCCTACATTATACGACACAAGTGACAAACAAAAACTATGAATAGAAGAATCGGTTACGCAAGCATTTTAGCTTTCATCTGCCGCACGGACATAAAATTAACTTCGCAAATGAAAAAGCCCCGAGCGCATACTTTCCGCAAATGCAATTAGTACCTCCTTGTACAGACAAGCAATGCTAATGAAGAGATAAACGTTGTTCGTATTAGCGAGCGTTCGTTAAAACAGGTCTACGATATTTATTTCACGAGGCTCTTGTTTTATTATTTGAATTAGGTGTTATATTAGACTAGTGGAGGCCGCGACTCCGTTTGCTTTAACTGTCGCGGCCTCTACTATACTTTTAATAACATTTGCAATGGACGCAATGCATTATTTTTAATACTTTAATAAGAATTCGTCTAGTGGCTGAAAATCGATCATAATTTTCATTGAAAACAGAAGTAGTTTTGGTAAAAACGAAAAAAAACACAATTTTCAAATTATTTCATAGGAGTTCGTTTGTTTTAATTACGGCATTTACCTTTGTAGACATCTTCGCCAAAGTCAAGAGTGATAAATACATGTTTTGCAGTTCATTGCCAAGCATTCAGCGTAGCGTAAGTATGACCTAAAAACGGCACAACATAATAATCACAAAGGAAACAATATTGTGTATGCGGTATCACAAGAAAGATCGTCAACGGTATATTGAAAACTATGTTGATGCGTTCAAACTAGATATCACAATTATATATTACGATAAATAATGACAGAAATATTTAAATAAAAGTGTTTTTTTTTATTTATTTATACACTTCTATATAGAAATATATCCAAAGTACTTTTATTTGTACCAGTATATCAATAAATATTACACAGAGCTTGACTAATAGAGGAAAGAAGGTATTGTACTCTTTTATCTTCGAATATTAATATATACATAATATTTTGTTATTTTTTTTTTCATCCACAGAACTTCCTTTATGTATAATATAATATATCAAAATATTTACTGACACCGTGCCACGAAACACATCTATATCTTATGTAAAATTTATTTAGTCAGTTTAATCATTTACGAGTTATCAGGATAATAACAGACATTTCAGTTACATTAGCGTAAAAGTTGAGCGATACAAGAAAGTGCCGGAAAATGGTGGACCTACAAAAAAAAAACAATTTTCATTTTGACAATTTTAAACTGGTAAATTTACTCACTGCTCAATGCGTGTTTCCGTGTACTGGAAGCAGTGTGTAAGAAAGCCTTGGTCTCGGATTTTAAGGAAGAATGTGGAACATTACACCGTCCTTTATGTAGGTACTAGTTTTGCCTGCGTCTTCGTTCGCGTGAAACAAAAACAAAAAATTGCTAGTTTTTGTAACTTTTGTACAGCTTTTTTTTGTACAGCCTTGTTTGTAATGATGGTGGCGTGATATTAAGTATCTTGAAGCTTTCCTCGGTGATTGCTTTATCAAATACAAATAGTGTTGGGAATCCGGCAGACAGTTCTTAAGGGTATCGCGTTAAAACATACAGACAAATTTTTCCGTCCTTTGATATGTATGTATGTAGGTAGAGATGGTTATTATATTTTATCGTTGGCATTTGTGAATCGATGTTTTGATAGCGGTGTCATGTTATGTTACTATACTATCGTACTTTCACAAATGCATTAACAATGTAGCTTAGTGAACGCGCCGACTAACGTAGGTTCGAAAACTACAATGTATCTAAAGTTCGATAAGTGAAACATCGTAATGAAACAATACACGTTGTGGTACTCAGCAAATCTGTCGACACTTGACAACTTCGTTTTGTTTTTTTTTATGTAATCTTTATATATAACAATTTCCTGTCACGTTGTTTGTCCGCGATGAACTCCTAAACTACTGAATCGATTTTAATCGAATTTTGCACACAGTGTGCAGTTTGATCCAACTTGAGAGATAGGATACATGTTATCTCGATAAGTGATCGTAACGCGATAGATGTCGCTGTAGTCGATGTGATTGACTACTCAAAAAGGCGGAAGAAGGTTTACCAGATGAGCTAGTTGCATTAGATATTGCATCTTTACAATGACGTTATACAAGCCACAACTTAAACAGAATGTATATAAAAATATTCACTTTTGTATACTTAATATCTCATCTGATGTGAAGATGTTATTTATTTGTATAGATTTCGTCATATTATCCATTCTGTCTGAATTCACATTCAGTCATATTTTTTACTTAGCAGTACGTAAGTGTAAAATGTATGTGAGCAAATAATCAGCGAAATGTATACCAAAAAGATTTAATGCAGATAAATTATATAAATTAACTTACTTAACTATTAGTTAGAATTAAGAAGAAATAAAAATATCATGTTTCGGAAGTAAGTTTTTGTGAATTAAACAGGCATTTTTGATGGCTAATTCCCCGCTAGGCTTACTGGGTCCACCATTTTGGAACATATTGTCACCTAATATTACCGATTGTGGAAATAACGCTAAACCCTAACTATACAAAAAAACTTGTTAGTACGTGTGTCCGAATAATAACTTTGTTTGTTTGTTTACTACCCCTTCTTGCATTCACAAGTCAACTGATCTTCATGAAAATTTGCATATACATTATTAGAGTCAGAGAAAAGGATATACAATAGTTTTCATGCAGACAAAGGGACTATTCTCCAAGGGATAGGGCAAAATAATGTTTATCTTCACGCAAACAAAAAATGCCAGCGTTTAGATACAATAAACGTATTAAACGTTTTTTCGAATTAAGCGAACGATTTTAAAACAAAACTTTATAATACAGCATTTACCTTTTAGGGTCCCGTTGGCACGTAAGTTATTGGTGTTGTCAATCTTTAGACACATTGTCACAGACGTTCGCAGTTGATTGATAGTCTACGTTTGTGGTTCAGTGGGTTTTTTGCTTTATCTGTATCAATAAAAACCGATGGTTGCCGACCGTGTAAATATAGTATAAGGATGATTACACATACATGAAACATTAAATGTTTTTTTTTTTTTATATATTATATATTTTTAATCGTTGCCCTAGAAAAAAAGGCAATCTCAGAAGAGACATTTAATTTCCAAGCAACCAATCTTTTGTTGTCTTGCTGTTGAATTTGTTAGTAAAAGAATTAAATAATTTCATAACTTTTTTTTTATAATTAAGGCTTACCGTTATGGCCATAATCTCACCTGCTCTTAAGTGACGATACGGCCCTAGTCGGTGGGTACGCTAAACCTTTGGAGGAACTGACTCTCAAGTGCAATTACCGGAACACACCTATTGGTATTTGTCGGCAGATTATCAACTTGAGGGTGGTAGCTAGCCAGGCGGGCATCAGAAAAAGTCCTACCACCATGCTATGGTTTCCTCACGATGTTTTTCTTCACCGGAAGCTCAAGCTCATTGTAGGTGGTTAGATTCGAACTCACGTCCCTTGACGCAAAGTCGTACACACTGCCACTGAGCTTGATAGCTTGATAGCTCAACGATGATTCGCTTCAAAAAACATTGATATTCTATTCTCAATTTAAACAGCATTCGATTCTAATGAAATAGGTCATTTCAGATGGAATGAGACATTTCCACTTTGACGGACAATAGAGCGACCTTTGTGTCTGGCTGGACACAAGTACAAGTACGAAGTCGTATGTTAAAATAATCTCCGTCAGTGGCAACTGTCATATTAAATACTTATTCACGTCTTGTTTTAAAAACCCAGTATTATAGGAGGAACACTCAGATCAGAAGACATTTCCTAAAGTCCATAGTGTGAAAAAGGTAAAAGTTTTCGCACCTTTTGGTTCGTGGTTGGTTGGGTCAAAATCCAAATTAACACTCACATTAAATGGGCGCGCTACGAAAGCGTCTTACGGGATTTAATGGGTGTGAACTACCACCAAATACCTACCAAAAAAGATACCAAGACAACGTACATCTCCCCCTGATTATCATAGCCAAGAGATCGTCTTCGCATTACTTCAACTGGCAAGGGAGACTACGGTCATAGGTTTTCGACACATACTAAAACAAATATATAGCCTTTATCCCTTCATCTAAAGTAAGAAAAATAACAGTCTTTTAGGTAATAGTGTTAAGTTTTATAATAAAGTCCCAAAGCACATTACTGAATTGCCGGGCAGTAGGTTCAAGCACTATGCCAAACGGGTTTTGATGTCAAAAGGCTATTAGGGTAGACCAATATGTGAGCGATCGTGATGTCTGGAATTGACACTGCTCTCTGTACATCCGCTAATAACTACTGTAACACATTAAACTATTATATATATATATAAAACATAAGAATAAGATAAAAGAAAAGATGCAGTACGAGTTTCTCGTCGGTTCTTCTCGATGACTGCGTTACTTTCCGAATCGGTAGTAGTTCGACGTTCATAAGCTTGAATAAAGATTTTTGATTTGATTTGATTTGAAATGACCCAGGACTACAATTGTGCCTCACTCAAGGCCATTGAAGTTATTACTCGTTTAATATTATTTATAAATCGAGCGTGTGTAACCGCCCTTAACAGTTAGTTAATGTAAGTGCATTTTTAAATTATTGCGTTGAATAAGTAGAATGGAACTGTACCATATGCCTTTACGGGCGAACCGCAAGACACATCTACCTCTCGTTGTCACATATGTTGCGTGAGCGCATAATATTTTAAAATAAGAATCCTATAGTATACGCGTAGATGTAACATGTTTTTATCTGTATTCTCCGTACCACCTATGTTTGCGACTTCGTTCGCGTGAAACTAAAAGTTATTTAACAAATTTTGTCTATTTTTATAATTTCTTTCAATACTCCTTCGCATCTGTTAACGGTAGAACGATGTTAAATAACCTAAATTCTTTCTTAAAGATCTCTCTATCATACACAATTGGCGCGTTGAAACAAACTATCAAACTTTTTCTCTCGGTAATATTAATATAGATTTGCTATACCTATAGCTCTGTTCACGTGTTACGTACAGTTATTTTACGACTTTTCATAAACAGTATTAATTTTCTATATGAAAAGGAAGTCATTGACGTGGCTCTAATGGCCTATCGCGCGTCAGATCTCATCGCCAGCCCCATGCTTTTACATCCTTCCCGTGGAACGTTTGATTTTTATTTACTTGCCTCCTAAGGCTTCAAAACTATCTACCACTAAACTCGAATAACTATGATTCATATATAAACGTATATACTATATATGTATAAGGACATATAAAAAATTAAATACTTTAATTTCATACATATTTTAATGTAGTTAAGGTTTAGCGTTATGACCATAATCTCACTTGATCTTAAGTGACGATACGGCCTAGGTTGGTAGACATGCTAAACCTGAGGAGGGACTGGCTCTCAAGTGCAATCACCGGAACATACTTATTACATACAGATTTTTAACATCAGGGTGGTAACTAGCCAGGCGGGTATTAGAAAAAGCTCTACCACCTTGCTATGCTCCCTTTCACCGAAAGCTCAAGCACATTGTAGATGGATTCGAACTCACGTCCCTTGACGTCGAGTCTGTACGTACTACCACTGAGCTATCATCACTTCATAGGTATTGCCTATTTTGGAGCTTTAAATAATGCTTAATTTATGTAAAGTCTTCCATGAACTAAAATATTGGTACTAGTATTTGTATATTGAAATGATAACGATCTCTGTTGGATGGTTTATATCATGCTGGTAATAGACGGTTATGAATCCTAAAATACCAAAAAATATAATTATTATGCCTTGCCACAATAAAAAAAGATCAAGAGCAACCTTGCCCGGTTAATTTCGCGTCTCATAATATATATTCTTATCATAAATCACAAGTTAATTCGTTTTAACGATTATTTAGT
Organism: Actias luna; assembly: GCA_039707435.1. Taxonomy (NCBI): domain Eukaryota; kingdom Metazoa; phylum Arthropoda; class Insecta; order Lepidoptera; family Saturniidae; genus Actias; species Actias luna. Next base: position 16,186,487 of record JAZHAC010000008.1, on the reverse strand, counting down.
GCGTGCGCACTGAATAAGCTCGCGGTAGTCACGTATCGTTCGATCGACACGCCTAGCGCCTGCATCGAAAAATTATTAAGTCGGTCGTGTTTAAATCGAATTCGGTTCGATTTAGCGACACGTGAAACAGTTACCTGCCGTGATAGATGTTACCCTGCGTATTCGGCAGTTAATAGCACAGCTTCACCTAATGCCGGGATTAAAATAAAATCCAATTTATAATTTGTCGTTATGATGTCTTCTGCCAAACTAAAACATTTGCGACAACATTTGTAGAGAAATTCGTTTACTAAAAAGTTTTAACTTTTACCCCGGAAGTATTTATATCTGAGAGTAAATCTTATGTTTATGGGATAATAATAATCATATACATTCATTACATCAAATCAAATAAATAAACAGAGAGAAGTACAAACAAAGTCCACTTTAGCATTTTGGTGGTAGGTACCTTTCAGCTGAGTAACTTTTGCACTCGCCTACAAGCCTGGTAAAGATATCAAAGCCCCTCAAGCTAACAGCATTGTCGACTGCTTATATAAAAAGATAAAAATATGTGTAAGTGTCGTGGAACATTCGATTTGAATTACTTTCATAGCGTACTATATTATTACCAATAAACGTATTATGTTATTGATTAACAAATCCAAAAAAAATTATCACTATCGTTTGGGAGCACCGAAATGAAACGCTGACATAACTAATGTAATGAAAGAATCGTAGGAAATTTATTAATATATATATATTATTTTTAATTGTGAAAATAAACATTTAATTGTGCATCATTCATTATAATAATTCCTTATAAATTTACATATAATACGCTAGGAAACAGCTGACGCGTTTGACGTGTACAAACTATAACTACGCAGTCTAGCCGTTGAGAACTTACTGGTTGTCTTGAACCAATAAGCGCGCATCTATGACTGGGCACAGCCAATAGCAAATGCGCTATGGATAACCATCTATACTATAGATATATATGCAATATAGAACAGACTTAGAAAGTGTCGTGAGTCATGACGGATATTTTACACGCTTTATATTAGCTTCAACTGTATGTATGTATGTATGTATGTATGTAAGTAACCGACCCCTTTTTCCAAGTAAAAGACATCAACGAGATCTTTTGAGGTTTTTACACGCTTTATATATATTAGCTTCAGTTCCAGTAACTAAAAATAAAAAATAAATAATAGTTTAAAAAACTAGAACACACGCTTTATATAGAAAACTAAAGTAAAAAACAGAAAATAAATTTTAATAAATAATAATGTACAATTTTTAAATAAATATAAGTTATTAATAGTTTGAATAAGAAAAAAAATGTTTTATTGTAAAAAAAGCGTGGGGTGCATGGTGTCAATAGTTATGAATATTTAATTGACAGATATGAGAAGGATTATCATTTCGATAATATCTTGAAAAGCACCCCCGCTTTTTTTACAATCAAACATTTTTTTTCTTATTCAAACTATTAATAACTTATATTTATTAAAAAAAATACATTATTCTTAATTAATATTTATTAAAATTTATTTTCAGTTTTTTTATTTTAGTTTTCTATATAAAACGTGTGTTCTAGTTTTTTAAACTATTATTTATTTTTAAATTTTGATTTGTCTACATTCCATCCGTACCGTGCACTAAGGAATTTCGTTTTAAAAATACACCAATATCTTATACAGAGTATTATAATTAAAAAATATATATTTAATATACATTTTCACCCAGTCACAGCTTCACGTTCATATATAGATACCTACCATTTCTTTGTTTCCATAACAGCACACGCCGTGAAAACAAATTACGCAACATACATTTCCTTTCAACGACAGACAGATAATCAAGAACGTGTCAACCGAGCCATTTAAGTTCAGAAATCCCTTAAAAAGCGTCCTTTGGACGTTCGTCACGAGTCGAGACAGTGCCTCTTACCGGTCGTTGTAAATCGAAGCATGCAAAGCAGCACGCCGTCACTAGTCTAGCCGAGTATAGACTTATTTCCTTATACGTTATCCGTTTTCTCGCTGCAATGTGTTTCGTTGCGGCTTGAATGCCTCGACGTTTAGGTGGGAAGTGTGAATTGTCGTCACGAAATGCAAGAAATGGGCGGTTAGGTCAACATTTTTCTATATAACTTTATCAATATTTGTTACTGAGGTTTTATTTATCTCTGGTCACAATTGAGTATTGTTAACAGGCATATTAAGATATATTTTGTATTTGAAATCTATAGAGGAAGAAATGCGAAGCGATGATAGCTTAGTGGTAGTGTGTACGACTTCGCGTCCAGGGACGTGATTTCGAATCCAACCACCTACAATGAGTTAGACCTTTCGGTGAAGGAAAACATCGTGAGGAAACCATAGCACGGTGGTAGAGCTTTTTCTGATGCCCGCCTGGCTAGCTACCTTCCTCAAGTTGAAAACCTGCCGCCAAATACCAATAGGTGTGTTCCGGCAGTTGCACTCGAGAGCCAGTTTTTCCGCAGGTTTAACATGTCTACCAACTTGGGCCGTATCGTTACTTAAGTTCCGGTGTGATTATGGCCATAACTCTAAACCTTAAGTATAAAAAAACCATAAATATGCGAAGCTAAATAATATAGTAGAACATCTTTTCCTCATCTGATTTTTTAATGTGAAACTTCCTGTCTTCGAATCTCTGATTCGTTAACTTTTTGTGTGAAGCTCGTTCAGGTGAAGTTTCCTCGAGGCGACTATGGGTGGGAGAGTGATAAGCTATGTTTCACATCTGTCGTGTCGCTCGCAAAGTTATTTATAATTTTTGTTTTATCAATATAAAAAACGATTTATTTCACAGTTGTATAAAACTTTCCTGTAAAATTTATTAATATTTATGACGACGAATGATTTTTCTACCACCGGACGGACACTAGTGATTTTAAAGTTACACACATACGCTTGCTCTCGTGACGCGGACAGAGCACGGAAACAGTTTTACTGCCCGCGTCAATCCCACACCGTTGACGAGTTGTAAATTACATATTGTTTTCGTCAATCGCCGTGAGAGGTCGCCACCGAATGTTAACGACTTCTGGATTTCTCTCGACGCTTTTGCTTTTCGGAATTTTGAACATTCAACAGGCAATGTTTAAGAGGAATTTAGAATACTATTTATATATATGACTTAGTTATTATTTATTAGGCTTATTGAAGGTTAGATTATTAGTAAGTAAAGAGGTTTGTCAATCAATAGATCACGACCAATATACATCAGATCTACTTTCTAAGGATCGCTTTGAATGGAGGATTTGTTTTCTTATTTTAACCTACTAGTATCAGAACGGTGGTTGAATTTTAAGTATAATCATTATTAAACTGCAAAACTGTTTCTAATTTTTATTTATCATACGTGTAAAGTTCGTTACTACCTGTTCGAGCTGTCCACGATCAGCTAAGGCGAGCGATGCTGAGACTCTCAAACAATATTGGTCGCGGGTCGCAGACAACTCGATTTGGTGTCTATTATAATTGGTCAGCGTGTTATCTTGACGCTCGGCACGCCAAGCTACTACAAGATTTGTAAAGTGGTGTATGTGTAGTGAACTGTGCGTACTAGCTAGGCGTTATCATCGCCCGGGCGGTTAGAGCTACGGCTACCAACATACTCTCCAAATAGCCTACCAACATTTCTCACCGCTAAGCAAATCACAGTACCAATTCACAAATACATCGGCCCAAAAAAAAAAACGCACACCTTTTCTTCAATCACAATAATAATGATTTTTTTGACGTTACTAATTGACAGCTTTATTTTTTTATTTCTGACATATAGCTATATATGAAAAGAAGAAAATTACTTTACAATCATAGGGGAAATTTTACTGACAACAGTAATGTTTCTAGCCCCACTATAATATTATAAATGTCAATGTAAGTTTGTTTGTTACGCTTTCACGTGAAAACTACTCAACTAGTCATCGTAAAACTTTCTACACATATTATTGGTGGTATTAGAAGTAATATAGTATACTTTTATTTAAAAAAAATTATAAATATTTTACGAAAGATAAAAAAAATTGTTTGTCAAAAAATCTCAAAATCTAGCCACTTTAACGCCATCTAGCATTCCGCAGTATAGGTGATACGAAGTTCAGCGGGTCAACTAGTTTATTTATAAATACAATATACTATAATAGTATTATTACATGATAATGGGTATTCATGGCGAGTTTTATTTAAAAACTTTTAAAGCTTTGTAATTTGAGTAAATGTGAGCTATGAGACTGCATACCTAATGATTTGGAAAGGTTATACTATATTCAAAAGCATTAAATTGTATTCTTTTTACCTCGTTTAAAATATTGCGTTTTTCATGGATATATATAAGGCACGTTGTAGGATTTTAATTCACAATTAGTATAATAGTTAAACAAATATAAGAAAACAAATTGATTCTTTGAAATTTCAACGGATAACAAACAGAGAAAATTGAAATAAATTAACAAATAAAATGCTAAATTCTTATCGACGGAACAGTTCGTACGACCTAGTTATATATATAAAAAAAATAAACATACGAGAAGCCTTTTACAACATCAGATAAACAATATTAAAAAGCGCAAACCGACGACTTTGATATATCATTTATAATGTCGAAATAATAATAAAAAAGCGGCCGGTTCCATACGACGATAACATCTGAACGATTTATAAATTCAGTTCTGCCTGAGTAAATCGATATTCCTACAAATTCAACGTGAAATAAACTCGCTGTCAAATACCTTTGTTATTATTATTTTTTTAAATCAATGCAGCGCAAAGGCAATTTTTTAATTTTCTCTACTTAATGATAAAGATAAGCTAAGGTAAAGGTCGTGTCTATAAGAATCGAAGCGATGATAGCTCATTTGGTAGTGAGCAAAGACCCCGCTGCAATGGACACGAGTTCGATTCCTGCAATGAGCTTTAGCTTTAGAAGAAAGAAAACCACGTGAGGAAACCGTTGGCTGGTAGGGCTTTTTCTCCTGGCTAGCTACCATCCTGTAATTGAAAATACTCCGCGTTAATAAATACCTACAAGTGTGTTCCGGAAGTTGAACTTGAAAGCTAGAACATCAGGTTAGATTGTAGCTAAAACGCCAAACCTATAAAGTAAACAAAAAATCTATTAGAGTATGTTATCCAGTTCCAAACAAAGACCATCTACATGGCAGATAAGGGGTTCATTCTAAAACGAGGGGAACTCAAAAATATCAATGTTACAAGCTTAACATATGTGTATGGTGATTACGAATTCAGTCCAGTACAGATCTATACCACTCCGTGCTACGAGCGAAGTGTGCCTAGCTTTCTGTTATGGCAAGTGTTACCATCCTGCTAATTTGCATATAAACGTGTTGGGTTCGGATAAATTATTGAACCTAATTAGAATTCTACCACACTGGATCAAGACTAATCGGAATTGAACATACTCAGTTAAGATAAGAGTTTAAGGAAAACCAAAATTAAACATCCCTATTAAAATTAAATAGCCTACCTTTTTTTATTATTATTTTTTTATACTTAAGGTGTAGCATTATGGCCATAATCTCACCTAATCTTAAGTGACGATACGGCCCAAGTTGGTGGATACGCTAAACCTGTAGAGAAACTGGCTTTCAAGTGCTGCTGCCGGAAAACACCTATTGGTATTTGGCGGCAGGTTTACAACTTGAGGGTGGTAGCTAGCCAGGCGGGCATTTGAAAAAGCCCTACCACCATGCTATGGTTTCCTCACGATATTTTCCTTCACCGAAAGCTCAAAGCTCATTGTAGATGTTTGGATTCGAACCCTCGTCCCTTGACGCGAATTCGTACACACTACCACTGAGCTATCATCGCTTCATTTCAATTCAATTTGGACCCTAGAACACTTATACAGGGGTCACAAGTACAAATTCTGGAAAAATCCAACTATGGAAAAGGACCATTTGAAAAAATTATAACTTAGCACATCTACAGAAATGGAGTCAACTATAGAGTTCCAGACTTCATATTACGATTGATGATATGTGTAATAACTTTCGATCAAGTGAGTTTATTAGACATGGTCCTTGAACATATTGACCAGCAAACCGTTACGTGTTTAGGAATCTTACGTTACGTAAGGATTTTTTATTCTTACTAAATCTAAACCAAGAATTAACTAATTTAAATTTACTTCTAGCATTGAAACCGCGAAAATCGGTCGTTTAACAACAATAAATTGACAATTTAATTGTAAATGCGGACGACATTTATAAAATACATTCTTAGAACTTGTGCTTTTGTTAATGTATAGATTACTCGAATTATATGCCTGTGTTGAATAAATATGGTATCTTCGGAGCGATGATAGCTCTGTGGTAGTGTGTACGACTTTGCGTCAAGGGACATAAGTTCGAATCCAACCACCTACAATGAGCTTGAGCTTTTGGTGAAGGAAAACATCGTGAGGAAATCATAGCACGGTGGTAGGGCATTTTCCGATACCCGCCTGGGTAGCTACCACCCTCAAGTTGAAAATCTCTCATGAAAAACCAATAGGTGTGTTCCGGTAGTTGCACTTGAGAGCCAGTTCCTTCAAAGGTTTAGCGTATCTACCAACTTGGGCTGTATCGTCACTTAAAATCAGGGAAGATTACGGCCATGGCTTAACTATTAAAAAAAAAATCAGTTGCATTTATCTCCCGCCCGCTATGTTGGCCATGTAAAAGTAAATAAAGAAATAAATAGATGAAAGAATTTAAAAACTAAATAGTCTACAACCCATCGAATGGTTATAATCTCTTCCAGATAAGTTCAGTAATCTTGTATATAATTGAGCATCAAAGAGGCTGTGTTTTTCTTACATATATATTTAGCTATTAAAGTAAGTAAGAAATGGAGTAATTACTTTACCATAATATTTAAGGGTCCATAAAAAGCCTTATTTGACTATGCCGTTAAGTGAAATACCGAATTTTACGAGACATAAAAAACAGTCCCTGACATATCGTTATTATGATCTCAACTAATTAACCCGTCGATGTGACCTTAAACAAAAAAAAAATACCCACAGATACATTACATGCGTATACGTCATCGATGTCTTCAAAAATTCAAGATTATGCACACAGAGAGGATCCATTAAACGGGCCCGGAGCTGTCGTGTTCGCGGGATCATGTTCGAGTCGTGATTTTAGGGTTGTCAGCGTTAACTAAATTGCCTGAAATGCCCGAGGACAGTTAATAATTATTTTCTTTGGAAAAAATACAAAATGACATGTGCCTAAGTCCACACGATAGAAGGGAAACATCATTACATCTCTGCCAGTCCCTTTGTCACTGATCGCCACACAAAAAGTGTGCGGATCTGAATTTAAAAACCGCTTCCGTAAAAAGTTTCACTTGAAAGAAATTGTCAGTGTCCACATTGTGAGTGTATTTCTGAATGTCGGCCTAGATAATTATCATCCTAAAACTGAAAACACCCCACTAAAAGCATTTACAAATATGTTTTGGGAGCTGCAAATAAAAATCATTCTGCCGGATAGGTTATTTTTTTTTGTATTATTAATTAATTATCAATAAACTAATCAGTTTGTAAAAGAACATTGGATAATATTTTGGTTACATTTTGATGGAATTGTGACTGAAAATTACTGAATTTGTAATAACAGATACACTTATGATCAATTCTATTGGTATTAAAATCAATTGTGTATGATGTGTCAGTTTTTTGAAGGAACAAACAAAGCGATTTCTGTTCTTCACAATAAATTACAAAAAGTTATAAAGCGTATCGACGTACTTTAATTAACTGTTGAAATTATCTTTTGTTTTTTTTTGTAATTTTTTCTCATCTTGAAATTTTTTAAAGCGTCGCTTGTTCTTTGTTTTACAAAATAAATTAATCAGAACTCGCCTGACACGGTATGAAATTAATTTCACGTTGGTAACCCTAATTGGAAGCAGCGAGGTGCACTCAATCCGTCATCGCGTACCTTTGAACGAATTACCAGCGGAAAAAAATTTAAAAAATATATTCGGATATGTTAACAGTGCTCGGTCACGCCATCTCGTTAACTCTTTCGCAACATGTTATTACTGTGCATTTATTTAATTTTTGTATTAAAAAACAGCACACACATTCCGTCTCGCGTCGGCAGGGACCCGTTTAGCAAAACACACAAAACTCACACGCGATTATTTAAGATAGACCTTTTATTTTATTCGTTTGGCACTGTTATAATATCAGTTTATTGAATATCAAGTTTATTATGATTACAATCGTGGACGATATTAATAAATTAGGTAAATAAAATCATTTCACCCTTCAATTTTTACCCACTCACTTAAACCCTTATATTTCATAATTCGAATAACATTATTCGAATTAAAAGTGGTGGCTTATCGTTTTTTGTTGTTCATAAAGGGATGATAGCACAGTGGTAGTGTGTACGACTTCGCGTCAAGGGACGTGAGTTCGAGTCCAACCTCCTATAATGAACTTGAGCTTTCGGTGAAGGAAAACATCGTGAGAAAACCGTAGCTTGCTGATAGAGCTTTTCTAATGTCCATCTAGCTAGCTACCACCCTCAAGTTGCAAATCTGCCAGCAAATATCAATAGGTGTGTTCCGGCAGTTACACTTGAGAGCCAGTCCCTCCACAGGTTTACCGTATCCACCAACTTGGGCCGTATCGTCATTTAAGAGCAGGTGAGATGTTGGCCATAACGCTAAATCTTTACTATAAAAAAATGTAAAACATATATATAATTACGTTCACTATAATATGTCGATATGTTTTTACAAGTTTTTTAATAATTTTATTATTGAATTAATAGTATCATAACTTTACAGCAACAATTTTCTTTTACATTTTATATTTTTCATTTCAAACTATTGAAATTTATATACTTAACTTTGTCGTCAACCAGTTAATTTTCTTTGTACTCTTTCGGGATTTTAGTGTATCGTGCTCTAAATGCTAAATACTAATGTTACATGACTAAAACTAGTGGAACACTTAGTTTACGTCCACTGGACCATGGTATACATATACCAACGATTTTGTTAGGAACACACATTTACTGTTTTGAAGTTACATGTTAAAATTTCGAAATGCGCGCAAACATACACACTGCTACATATAACTAAGGATACGTCAGTGTTCAAGATCGTTCGTGACGTCATGTACGTGGTGCTTTGATTGAAAAGGAGATGTTTGTCGAAAAGAGTATCGTATACGGATTGATATTATTAAGGTATGATAATTATGAATATATAAAGGCTTTTCATAATTATTATCGAGTAGTAGAAATAAGTTACTCAATTTTCTAAATACGATCAGCAAAACGTGGTTTCATCGAATACAACTTTTATTAGTAGGTAAGTATGTCTAATGTTTGTACAAAACTCACTTTTTTATCATCATGTAATCATACTTGGGCAATCACGACACTCGATTGATTATAAGATGAAGTGTAAATACATAGACGTTTCTGTATCTGTAAACATATTTTACAATTGGTTCTCGACCGAAAGTCGATCTATACTTATTTTTTTTAGTGAATTCGTAACATCAACGTCTACATGACATTCTATCGACCAGCATTGAAACGATTAATTTTTTTTTATAGTTAAGGTTTTAGCGTTATAGCTATAATCTCACCTGACCTTAAGTGACGATACGGCCCAAGTTGGTAGACACGCTAAACCAGTGGAAGAACTGGCTCTCAAGTGCAACTGCCAGATCATACCTATTGGTATTTGGGCGCAGGTTTTCAACTTGATGGTGGTAGCCAGGCGTTAAGAAAAGCTCTACCACCATGCTATGGTTTCATTACGAAGTTTTTACCGAAGCTCAAGCTCATTGTAGGTTGTTGGATTCGAACTCACGTCCTTTGACGTGAAGTCGTACACACTACCACTAAGCTATCATCACTTTTACATTAAATTAAATTATTTTATAATTTACTGGTATTAACTATCTATAATCTACATATATGTATAGAAGACGTAACTTATCACGCCCAACTGTCTTAAAATTTTGCATCCACCTTCTTTGACAATGTATAGATAGATACTTACTGAGAACCGATATTGAAAATGAAAGGCAAAATATGGCAACGCAATTGTGGACACCAGATAACGTATAATTTCCCTAATTAATTTTAAGAAATCCTACCCTTACAATCAAACTATACGATTATGTAATTGAATAAACCAGAAATATTTAATACACAAATATTTCTTTGTTTCTACGATTTCCACCTCCATTATGTTCATATTCATTCGTTTATAACAAAAAAAAAAACAGTTTTCTATATCGAATTTTACTATCGACTCATTGCAGAAGTGATATCTACGAATATAATTTCGATTCAATAACGAATTACTGTAGTAATAATAAATAATTATACGAAAGGAAATATCCAATGTATGTTTACACGCTTCGTATTTCGAGTTGTTCTGTGTTTTGATAATAAATACGTGAGACGTATATTGCATGTTATTTTTGATGATATCATAATTTTGTTTCTGTAAAATGTGAATCGATAATTTATGTCGAAATGTCAAGTTTATGTGATGAGATTTTCTACGGACACTTAGCTGATGTTTCTTACCTATGTAGGAGCCGCGATTTCGTTAGCGCAACACTGTTACTGAGTGAAATGTGTACATAATTATTTTTAATGTTTGAAGTGACTCTTCGTATGGGATGGCCTTGAAATTTTAATCTGCGACCTTTTTATGAGACGTTCGTTCAGATAACGTCAGCTCAAGGAGACTAATGGAGTGAGAGAAATATAGTATTGTTACACTTGTGGCGTGTCACACTTGGGCCAAATTATATTATATATATTTATATATATGATCTTAAATAACGCTACAGGTCAAGTTGGTAGAAACGCTAAACCTGTGGAGGAACTGGCTCTCAAGTGCACCTGCCAGAACACACCTATTGGTATTTAGCGGCAATTTTCAACTTGAGGGTGGTAGCTACCCAGGCGGCCATTAAAAAAGCCCTACCACCATGCTATCGTTACTTAACGATGTTTTCCTTCACCGAAAGCTCAAGTTCATTGTAGGTGTATTCGAACTTACGTCCCTTGACGCGAAGTCGTACACAGTACCACTGAGCTATCATCGCTTCATTAATCATTGATTCATTTTTCTAGTGTACACGTATTGCTCTGTAACAACGCTTTAGGTGTGTATATAAATGGGTCCAGCATATAAGGTATTTAAACAAACGAATGTATCTTCGCATTTATAAAATTAGAATTATTTTAATAAGTATTTTAAAAAAGTTACATAAAACCTACGGACATTGTAATCCAGTGACTTGCATTATATTATATTATTAGTCTGACCTTAATACGACTTTGACTGACCGCAATCCTCTCTAAAATCAATCATACACGGACATAATATGGGACGATAAAAGGTCATAAATTAATTAAAATAAAGCATACAAACTTATACCATGTACGTATATATTTAAAACTATAAACACAATGGATCGCGGCAATAAGAAAAAGAAAAAACAACAATTGGTGACATTAAAACGAAGTCCAAAATGGTAGATCAAGTCCTATAAATTTCGAAACGCGCACTTCCGAGTGAATTAAAAGGTATACAAGAAAAAAAAAACAGAAAGTCTTATCGGAATGTTGTAAATGAACGTACTGGTAAATGTTTTTTATAGTATTAATAGGTAAAACATTTTGCTGCAATCATAAGATATGTGAAGTGATAGCTAGTCGGTGGTAATCGTATGGTCTTTTACAGTAGTTAATGAGTTACTCTACCAAATCTTAATTTATTATAAATTAAATAATAATAATTTATTTTCAAAAAAAAATATTTTTACAATAACATAAGGTTTTAGTTTTTATCGGCCTTTATCTCAGGTGCCAGTATCTTCCCAATGTACATGATTCTTTACTCTGAAATATGATTATTCTAAAGTGCAGACGTACTTAATTTAGCGCACTTTTCGTGTGTATGAGATGTTCCGTGAGCTTTTGTGTGTGAGTATATGTGTGTTTTCGTGTTTGTATGAATGAGTATGTGTCTGTGTATTTATTGACGCACACAAGATATAGGTACTAAGTATAACTTGTATCTATTTTATTGCTTTTAGTTGATTCTCTATCCCATTGTAATTATTGTAACAACATTTTTCATTCTATAATTGTACAAATTTCTAAATGTATTTTTACAATTTAATAAATTCTATAAACGCTGAAGTGAGAATAATTGACAGACAAGCGATTTTACATTTGTTTTTTTTTTTAATTAATTTATTGAGTAAGTCCTAGTTTCATTTCTTTATCCCGTACTGAGACGTTATAGAATCCTTCGCCGGGAATAAGTATTGAAAAGTTTTGATTTTCATGTTCGTCGATCATAAAGTTTTGCGTTTAGCTTTTTATCCGATATCCTGGAAAGAAAGGATCATTTTATGAGAAAAAAAGTATTTTACATGTTGATCCACACTGTTAGTTATCACCGTATCAAATGTTATACAAATATATCCATTGGTTACAAAACGATGCACTTAGATTGAGACAGACAATAAATCACCTCGGTGTTCATACAAAATACAGTAACAGGGCAAAATAAGAGGGTTAAAAAGTTTAATTTTTAATGTTAAGATTTAGTATTGTGTCCAGTCTTATCTGATCTTAAGTAACGATACGGATATGGTAGACACACACAATCTGTGGCGGAACTGGCTCTCTAGTATAGCTGCCAGAACACACCTATTGGTATTTGGCATTAGAAAAAGCCCTACCACCATTCTATGGGTTCCTCACGATGTTTTCCTTCACCGAAAGCTCAAGCTCATTGTATGTGGGTTAGAACTCATGTCCCTTAACGCACAGTTCATACACACTACCGCCAAGCTATCATCGCTTCAAATACGGTATTAGACGAATTAGATTATTGATAAGCTATTTTCATTTGTTTCAGATGAACCAGCAATGCAAAGTTTGCGGGGAGCCGGCGGCCGGCTTCCATTTCGGCGCTTTCACTTGCGAAGGATGCAAGGTATCTCGAGACAATTATTTATATCGAAAACCTACACGATTTGCGATATTTAAAAGTCACTTACTTGTAGGCCATATAGTTGACGTGTTCCACTCTTTATGGAACAATAAATTTTTACGAATTTTATTCTTCCTGCCATATGAAAAAATACACTGATAATTCACTACAGCGCTAACGAGTTTGGCATGGATTATGTATCTGTGGAAATAACAAGGCAATCTAGCCTAAGTAGTTGTTTAAAGGAAGATTAATTGGATAATAAAAATATGAGGATGATATACGACCTTCTTAGCAAACCACGGATTCACCGCGAGGGTACATCGTGAAACCTATTCGTTGTGGTAGGGAGAGAGGATAACACGAGACAGTGTCCGAGACTTGCAACTCAGATGTAGGTTTAAGGAGGCCTCTTTTCGACAATTGTCAACACTCACCTATACCGCTCGTGTTTCTCTCTGCCCAGTTAAATCATTGGCGATAATGATTTACACCATAAACATGAAAACATTGTCAGTAATAGAGAGACATAAATCTTACGTCGTTTCGGTAATGATCCAGCTACGTACGATGAATACGCCTCAAGCGCCTTGCTTAGACTGAACCTAGGGCCAACATGGTCATCTCTATCTCCCTCCCTGGGGGGGGACTGGTCGGGGCTTAGCCCTCTGCAGTGATGTTCTTCGCAGCTAGCAACAAGAATCGAGGGCCACTCTCGCATCGCGCTTTATACTAATCTTCGTTATAAACTACCCTCCTATAAGTATATTCCGACATAATACACCCACCCTATAACTACTTCCCCATGTATTATTTTAAACGACACCGATGCCCAGTTCACAGAAAATAGAGTAGGGAAGTTGGGTATAGAAAATAAACCTTCATTTATGTAATTATAAATAATAAGCATTATTTTATATGGTAAAAGGACATAAATTACTTGAATTCTTATTTCATTTATACAAATCAGACAAAACATTTTTTTTTATGACGAGGATGAATTTGTTCTTTTTTACGTTTTAAATTAATTAGATATTCTGTTTTTTTTTAATTATTTTTTTATGAAAACTTTCTTTATATTTTTCATTGATTCTCTATGCCAATTGTAAAATTATTATATCTTAACCGTTCAATTGTCTGCACTACTATTTGGTTTTTCACTACTTCAGTCCACCGATTCGTTCTGGAGCTCCACTATCACCCCTCAGCATTGCAAAATACACGTATTTATATTGCCACAACCGGAAACTAAAAGCGCTAAAAACGAACTACTTGAAATAGATTATTAAAACAATTCTTATAAAATCTTGTCATTACAATTAGAATGTATAAAGTTATTTTTAACCAAACATGTAAATATTAATTTCTATCTATAAAGATATTTTAATTCAAACGTGTTTAAACTCTTTTATATTATATTTTATATAAAGAGACGATCAACGATCAAGCTAACACGATGAATCTTAGTTACTATAGCTGTCTGAGGAAAAAAAATGTGATACAACTAATTTGTCCAGTATAGAATTTTAATTAGACAAGGATCACGTGTCAATACATCAATTAAAATATGTCTAATATTAAAACAGGAATTGTGATTTAAATTATTTATGATTGTTAATAAAATCTTTACAACTACCGGACACGAGTAATGTCGATTGATTAATAATAGTTCGCTTGCTTCATTACGTAGCGGAATACGTTGGCGATATTCATTCCTATTGTTATATCAGACTCTAATAAAACTTACTTATATAAGAAGCGATGATAGCCCAGTGGTAATGTGTACGACTTCGCGTCAAGGGACGTGAGTTCGAATGCAAGCACCTACAATGAGCTTGAGCTTTCGGTGAAGGAAAACATCGTGAGGAAACCATAGCTTGGTGGTAGAGCTTTTTCTAATGCCCGCCTGGCTAGCTACCACCCTCAAGTTGTAAACCTGCCGCCAAATACCAATAGGTGTGTTACGGCAGCAGCACTTGAGAGCCAGTTCCTCCACAGGTTTAGCGTGTCTACCAACTTGGGCCGTATCGTCATTTAAGACCAGCTGAGATTATTATGGCCATAACGCTAAACCTTAAGTATAAAAAAAGAAATACGATCTGCCGTTACTTACGTTTGTACGTTATCGTAAGTGCGTTCAAACAAACAAACTTTCGCGCTTTGTAATATTAAAAGAGATGTATTCAGGTTTCTATAAGTTTTTTTTTATAGTTAAGATTTAGCGTTATGGATTGATCTTAAGTGACGATACGATCTAATTTGTTAGTCACGCTAAATCTGTGGAGGATCTAGCTCTCAAGTGCACCTGCCGGAACACATACAGGTATTTGGCGGTATATTTTCAACTCGAGGGTGTTAGCTAGCTAGGCGGGCTCTAGATAAAACCCTACCACTATGCTGTGATTTCCTCACGATACTTTCCTTCACCGAAAGCTTAAGCTTATTGTAGGTGGTAGCATTCGTACTCATGTCCCTTGAGACGAAGTTGTAAACACTACCACTGAGCTATAATCGCTTCAAAATATTTAATAAAAAAAAAAAAACTGAGCTGTGTAATATTGGTGAAATTTAACGTGATGTATCTGGGCTAATAAGTGAAACGAATTGTGAATAATCATTTGGGACATAATACATTATTTGCTACATAATTTCCCGGGACAGTTTTATAAAAAGGGTCAACTGCTTATCACCGCATTAACCTTTACTTTTGAAATAACATTTGACTCGAGTGTATAATCCGAGTACTTACTTTTCGAACAGACCACATTGTTAGCCTAATTGGCTTTTATAATTTAAATATATATATATATATATATAGATATAGATATATTTAAATATATATATATATATAGAGCTATGACTGCATCTTCGTTCGCGTCGATCAAAAATTGTTTAATCAGTTTTTCCCGTTTTTATAACATTTTTCGATACATCTTTCTTCTTATTGGTAGTAGCGTGATGTTAAACAGTTCGAAATCTTATGCGATTTTTCAATAGTAATAATATATATTTCATTTTTCTTGTTCCTTAAAGAGATAATTGTGTAGCAAACGGAATGAAGTAAATATGCATGCTTTAATTTCGACCATTGGGCTAACACTCCCTAATAACAATTGTGTAACTATAAGTATTTTAACCTTTTTTTATCGAAAAAGGTTAAGCTTCGATTAAGGTATTTCAATAGAAAAGTTTATTACGCTAACTTGAATGTGTTTAGTGGTACTATGATTAAGTTATTGATAACATCTTAGGTATAACAACATTTTACTAAGGAATATTGAGGTGAAAAATATTTGTTTGCTACTATTCAGAACATTTTCAATCAAAGAAAATTCCATTAAATGTATTTCGTAGTCAAAATATTGTCGGTTTATAAAATGTATACTTTTCAAAATAAACTAAATAAAGCATTGCTTTTGAACTATGGAAATCTAAAAGCGAAACGATATCTATATATAACACATTCAATAGCAATAAATATAGTACAGTGACCGCAAGTGCCTAACATTCCTTTGGAAGTTAACCCAAAATGGACCGTTTACTATTCGTAGAGTTATCGATATGTTATTACGATACAAGCACATTCAAACACCGAAAGTAACTTTCTAATCAAATCGCAGTTACATATTCCGATCGGTAATAAAGTAAAATAATATAGGTTATTATAGCAGGATACGTAATAAAGGATCGGGAGCGACAACCCGATCGCAAATTGTCGCGGGCGCAATGCGCCGCAAGCAATTTGTTACTTCGAAACAATTTGCGAAGTTTTTGTCGTGCGTTGATTATCTCGGTCGATTTAATTTTCCCTTAGTAGATATATAAATGAATAGAGGTGAGTTAGTTTTTAGCTATGTTTGGAATTTTTCAGTGGTTTTGATTATTTCGATATAATTTTATTTTATTAGTATTTATGTAATTTATTTTAGAATTTAATCTTTATATATAAGGTAGTGTTATTCTAGTGGTGAAAATTTGGTTATAGGTGTTAATGAAAATTTAAGAAAGTTGGTTTTCAAACCTAGTAAAAGGCACTGAATTGTTTTACTTTAACCTTAAAAAGTCGATATAATATAAATATATAAAAATTTATTTGTGAATTCCAATATTCAGCGTTTTCTTATAATATTAATACATAGTTGACTTTTATTTACCTAAGCATAATTTAATCAATGATTAAAAAAATAAACATAATTTAGTTTTTCCCTTTCTTTGTATTACAACGTCAGATTCAAGACGAAATGTATTTTTTTACTATTCATTTGTTTTATCTTCTATTTAACGTTTATAGTGACAAGTACGTGGGTTCGATTTCCAAGGTGAACAAAGGTTTTAAATGTGTCTGGTTTGAACTACATCTATACTTTTAAGTTACACTTCATAATAACTGCATTTAGCTTTTAAAAATCTTAGAATAATTCATCCCTTACTAATATTGTATCTTCTGATTTCATTGGTTTAATATACTTTGTTACTATCAGGGTTTATGATATATATACACGTTATCGACTCAGCGTTTATTTGTTCAATTCACCATGAATTATCTACATATAAAATTAAAAAGGTTTATGCTATGTTGTGACAAGAAAAGTTCATGCTACGACTTTCATATATGTTGTATGACAAGTTACTTGTTTTCACTTGTCATATGGCATGTTTAAAAATCCTCGAATTTACAGTTCGTTTTGAAAGTTGATCAAAAGTATTTTCTAGTTTAAAACGCAAGTAAATTTGCAATGAACAAATCAACACTAAGGCGACACCATGTTATATATAAACCTATCATAATATTTAAGCGATACGTTAATAAGTAAATAACTCGTACAGTACTTCCCTTTACCAATTATCTCTACTATTTACAACAGAGATTTATAATAGTGTTTTATTTTATACTTCACGCTTATATATCAAATCGAATCCATCAATTCAATGTAATTCCGAACCAATTATAGACCACCCGAGGTAAGCAATGCCCCTACCGATACTCTACGGTCATAATTATTGTATTATTATTCCGACAAACGAATTAAAATTGTGATCAATAATAAATCGAGCAATATATCAGAGTTAACAAAAGGTTATTCAAGTTGTATACCGCGTCCCTATTTTTAATATAGGCCGAGAGCTAAGTACCGTTTGAGATACGGCATCATTATTTATCATATAAAGTTGATATGATATTTTTCTCTTTTGAAGTGAAATTTTAAGAAAGAAATTCATATAGACACATGACAGAGAAAAAGATATAGAATGTAGAAATAACGAATGAAGCGATGATAGCTTAATTGGTAGCGTGCACGTGACGTGAGTTCGAATTCACCTCCGATGAGCTTGAGCTTTCGGTGTATAAAAACGTCTTGATGAAACCAAACCTTTTTTTTATTAACGTGGCGATTAAAATCCCAGCTTTTACGGACTTTCTCATCGTATCGCGTATTACACGGGCTCAGACCAATGGTGTGAGGAGTTTGTGGCAACTCATCGGGTACTTATCACCCAACACTACCCACTGACACCCACCATCCTGGCACTTGAAACTCTCGTGCTACCAGAGATAGCTTTCACAATTCTATTAGTGCTAGCAACCAGCCTCAAGTTGAATATCTACCGCCGAATATCTATACGTGTGTCCCGGCTGTAGCATCTTGTACCTTATCATCGCTTAACATCATGTAACTAATCACGAGTCAGGCTTTAGGACTACACGTGACGCTACACAGCGAACGGATAATTCATAACAAAAAAAAAAAAACTTGCGGCGTTAGTATTATAAAGTGGGCGTGATAAATCAACAGATTAGTCAGTTCCGAGGGAAAATATTGTCGTAACTCTTAACGATTTGTTAACTAGTCGATAAGAGTCGCCGTTGAAAGTTAAATTTATGTACGATTTAACTGGGCGTATTCTAACTGCCTTTGTTGTTCAAGAGTTAGGTTAAACTAAACGACGGTAATAAGGATCGAGGTTTATCTTACTTAGTAACAATAATTAAATGAAATACAAAAAAAAAATGGTTTTGTAGAAAAGTCGTTCTTTACACTAAAAATATTAAAAAAAATTCCTTCACCGAAAGCTCCAGCTCATTGTAGGTGGGTTCGATATCACGTCCCTTCAGACGGCGTCCGTACACGCTACCAACTGAGCTATCATCGCTTCAATGAATGTAAGCTGTACGAGTGTACAGTAAAAGGAAACCATAAAACTTCATTAAAACATTGTAGATAACCATTGATCTGATTAAACAATTAACATAATTAAGTATTTGTTTTTAAATTATGTATTAAAAAAAAAAACCGGTACCAGTTCATTGTGTGGGCGGGTCATCTAAATGTTAATGCTTTGATATCATCGTCTAGGTAGCTGATATTTAAGCTTATGAATATTCTGTTAGATAATATTCATTGAAAAAAAAAAAAAACCTTTTTTTTCTCTTCTGAAATATACGCGCTATAATGTATCTTCTTACTATGAAGCTAAAGAGACTGTAATGTTTGATGATTTGTTTGTATATATTGTGACGTAACTATACATGCTAGTAATAACAGTACGATACTAAAATAAGGGCATTCATTGGTCATAATCAGTCAATGGTCGACCGTTATGATTTCGATCTACAAGTCGCATATAGTAAGTCTGATACCGAATTCCAAGGGCAGCCCCTGAATTTGGGAAATCCAATAATTTGAAGATGTAAAAATAGGAAAATATATCAAAAATATATCATACTAGCTTTTACCCGCGTCTTCGCTCGCATTGAATCCATTGAATAAGTTTTTTTTTTCGTTCGTATATATATATTTTTTTTCAATAAAAAGTATTCAATGTCACTTCTAATACCTTCATGAATATGCGTACAAAGTGTGTGTGTACAAACAAACTTTCATTCACATTTATAATATTAGTAGGTATAAAAAACACGTCTCTTGTACGGGGTTATCTGAATAACAAAAGAACATATAAACTGTTTTAAATGTCAACCAACTAATTATTACTATTAACAAAATATAAACGCTTGAAAGCGAAAATTGACACCTCAAGATTAACAATACAGTCTTTTTTACGTCCAGACGGTATCATTTTGAAACGCTCATAGCTCAGTTCGTGTGTCTACGGACGCCGCGTGAAAGGACGTAAGTTCGAATCCCTGAATATCCTTGAGCTTTCGGTGAAGGAAACCATTGTGATGAAACCGTAGCATGGCGGTAGGGATTTTTATAACGTCCACCTGGGTAGCTACCATTTTTATTTTGTCAATCTACCACCTGTGTATAGGTGTGTTCCGGCAATTGCACTTGAGAGCCAGTCCCTCCACCAGGCATAACGTGTCCAGTATCTTGGGCAGCATCGTCACTTAACACAAGGTGGGATTGATATAACGTTAACCTATAAAGAAGTATTGTGATAAACTTTTGAATATGAGTTAAAATTCCGGAAGAATTACCAACTACCATCACAGCCGTTACCTTAATGATAGCGATAATAGCTCAGTGGTAGTGTGTACGACTTTGCTTCAAGGGACGTGAGTTCGAATCCAACCACCTACAATGAGGTTCACCTTTCGGTGAAGAAAAACATCGTGAGTAAGCCATAGCATGGTGGTAGAGCTTTTTCTGATATTCGACTGGCTAGCTAGCACCCTCAAGTTGAAAATCAGCCGCCAAATACCAATAGGTGTGTTCCGGCAGTTGCACTTGAGAGCCAGTTCCTTCACAGGTTTAGCGTGTCTACCACCATCTTGGGCCGTATCATCACTGAAGATCAGGCGAGATTATGGCCATAACAATAAACCTTAACTATAAATAAAAAAAAATATAAAAAAACTTTATGCTGGTTTTTATGTTAAAAATAAAATGAGTTAATACTGGCTGGTCCGCAGACGTTGTTTTGGCACTTTTAGTGGTTCACAACTGAACCACAGCCCCATATATTATATCATGTAATAGCAATGAACCAAGGTTCGGTGAAGCTGTCAAAGCCATTGGGGCTAACAGCCTATGTCAGTACGGAAAGAAATAGCAATGAACCATGGTCTCGATAAAGGTTTCAGAGGTTCGTTCAGAGGTTACAAGGTCACTAACAGACGTACACAATATTTTTATATATTATAAAATTATCAAAACAGATGTTTTAGTGATATCAAATAAAATATAAGGTAAAATTCGGTATTATCATTAAGTCTTCGGTAGTATAGTGGTAAGTATCCCCGCCTGTCACGCGGGAGACCGGGGTTCGATTCCCCGCCGGAGAGACCTTTTTTTTTTCTTTTTCTGTCTTTGAAACCTTAGTTACTTACGTTTATGATTACTTCTAACTATTATAGTTAATAGAAACAAAATAATATAGAAGTATATCGGATTCATTACATTTTAATAAACCTACTTACATTTCCTCAAAAAAAAAATAAAGAAAACTATTTTGTAAATAATACAATGAATATATTATATATTAAATATTTTCTGAAAAATAATATCTAATCCTTATTTTGATCTTACTGTAATGTAAAAATATGATTCTAAATGTTTATGTATCTGCTTGTTATTTTTAATAGTGTGGAAATTTATGTAGTGATGATTATATGGGATACTTTTCATCCTGATATTAAGTGACTATGTGGCAATTTATGGAAAAGCTAAGCCTAACCTAAACCTTGTCGTATGTATAATTAAATAGGAATTTTCGTATCTACCAGTAAAACACCGCAATATCTAAATATAAACATACCAAAGGGAACCGTGTGTGAAAGCAATGTAAGTTAAAAACGTAATTAAAACATGTTCAACCGAGTTCATCGTGTGTCTAATGGTACGTAGGTGTTTCTTATATATGGTAGTTTAATATCGTTAGCGATCGATTTATAGTTATGCTATAAAAACTTAATTTGGTTAAAGAGTTTACATAAATTACAATCAAGATAAGGAGAGACAGAGAGAGAGAAAAAGAGAGAGAAAAAATGTAATAAATATTATTCTATTTATTATAGCGTTTTAATGTTTGTAATGGCCGAAACACACTCGACCGTGGTTAATAAGATTTCTAAGCAGTCAGATAAACTGTTTATCTTTTTTTATTTCCGATGTTCTTCACATAGATTAATATGACTTCACTTCAAGCCGCATGTTGGAATGTACTAACTACAGTTTTCAATTCATTTGCATTCGAAAAGGAATAAGTATGTTAAGAGGAGATTGAAAGTGGCGCCAGGTGTAAAGTTGGAAGGGAATCGTTTGTCTTGAACATGTAATGAGAAGAGAGGAAACACATGAGGTGAGAAAAGTAATGGATATGAGTCATGAAGGAGGAAAAGGAAGAGGAAAACCATAGAAAAGAAGGATAGAGTGTGTGAGGAAAGATATGAAAGAACAGGAAGTGAATCAAAGGATGGCAGTTGAGAGAGATTTATGGAAGAAGAAAACGTATTGCATCGATTGCAAATGACTTGGAAATAGGGCAATAGTATGATGAATATCATTACTTTTAAATTAATCACATATTTATATTTTTTTGTATAAGATTTACTCAATGTAGTGTACATTTTTTTTTATAGCTAAAGCTTAGCGTTATGGCCGTAATCTCACCAGATCTTAAGCGACGATACGGCCAACTCGGTAGGCACGCCAACCCGTTTGAGGAACTGGCTCTCAAGTGCAACTGCCGCAACACACCTATTGGTATTTGACAGCAGATTTTTCAACTTGAGGGTGGTAGCTAGCGAGGTGGGCATCAAAAAATGCCCTACAACCGTGCTATGGTTTCCTCACGATATATTCTTTCACCGAAATCTCAACATCTTTGTAGTTGGTTGGATTCGAACTCACGTCCCTTGACGCAAAGTCGTACACATACCACTGAATCATCATCGCCTATCGCATGCATCGCATATGTATATAGAGTGTGTGTTCATTTCAAAACAAGTGTGAAACCAAAGTGCCGCCAAATATATCAAGTCATTGGGCAGTCATTTATTATGCTAAATAAGGCGCGTGTGCCGGTTACTTTATTCAGTTGTAGGGTTGCCAGTTGTGCGAAGCGATGATGGTTCAATTGGCAGTGTGTACGAACGCCGCGTTAATGAACGTAAATTCGAATCCCTGCAATGAGCTTGAGTTTCCGGTGAAGGAAAATATCTTGATGAAACTACAGCGTGGTGATAGGATATTTTCTAACGCCTATCTGGGTAGCATCCGACCGCCACCAAAATCTGCCACGAAATACCTATAGGTGTGTTCCGGTAGTTGCACTTGAGAGTTATTTGCTCCTCTAGGCTTAGCGTGACAATTATCTTGGGCCACATCGCCACTTAACATCAGGCAAGATTGTGGCCACACCGCTAAACCTATAAAGCACAAATAAATCTGTTTTTTTGTTTTTACTGGCACACTAATAGATGATTAAGCACTACTTGATATTCAACTCAGAAAACAGTTTTCACACACTATATACTTTCATGTAAAGTAACCACAGGATAGTTATCAACACTGCTGGCAACCCTGACCGTTAGTACAATAAAGCAATCAGATATCTACTCAGCTAGGATGAAGTCGGCCCTCTAATAAATATTTGATGACTGTAAATGTCTCGCAGTGTTTGATTTATCGATAGGTTCTTGTGATGTGACAAAATTGGCGTCTCGAAATTACTATAGACACGGAAACGGAAAACGGACCGCAATCGAGTTGTGGTCGCGTACCCATTGTTTGTGTGGTCGATCGATAATTAGTCAAATTAATTCTATTAACGGCCGAATATAAAATCTCGAATTTTAATTGCTCATTTGAATACCGCATCTGCGGTTGGCCACTTTTTAACACGAATTCAGTGTATATTTAAATTCGATAGAGAAATAATATAATATCTATTTAAATTTCCAATTACAAATTTGAGGTGATTGTCAAATTAAAAAATATACCGTCATATATTTTTCCACAGATGTGTCCATTGATTGATTGTGATTGGGTTATAAATTTTGCAGGCGAATTTTGTACAATTTACGTAGAAAATTTATATTAGAATCGTAGGTAGTATAAAATCTTACTTAGAAACTCTATAATGAACCCGGATTACCCATGAAGGAAAACATCGTGATGACAGCAGAGTATGGATATTAGGTCATTAGAGCATTTTTTAATTTTCGTCTGTTTTGGAACTACCCACAAATTGACAATCTACCGTCCGATACCTATAGGCGTGTCAGCGCAGATTTTCAACTTGGAGGTGGTAGCTAGCCAGGTGGGCATTAGAAATAAACCTACGCTTTCATCCCTATGCTTTCCTCACCGAAAGCTCAAGCTCATTGCAGGTGGAATCGAACTCATGCCCCTTGATGCGGTGTGCATACACACCACCAAGTGATCTACGATCGCTTTGATAAAAAAAAATCATTTATTTCATCACCGATTAACATCAATCATCATCCCAATACAATAACCATTGGATATGATTAAAGAATACACTAAATACAGTTGTTAGAAGAATTAAAGTTAATAATTTCACACCCAATAATAAAGTTTAGCAACAATTTGCTGTACGAGATTACTGATCCGACGTATTACAAAGACAAAAAAGGAATTAGCAAATCTCAATCAGTAAATGCCGCTGTTAGCAAATTACCTTTCGACACGTAATAAAACCTTAAATTATATATATATTCAATGAGATTGCGTTCTTGTAAAGATCGAATTACTACATGATTAGATCGAGCTCCTTGATTACAGTTTGGAATAGATTAATGAAACTACCATTGCTGGGAAACCTAATCACTATTATTTATAACTAAAAAAAAAACGCAAGAATTCAAAAATTATAAACAAATGGCTGTCTGTACCCGCGATTTTATTCGAGCAGATTTGAGTTTTATGAACATATTGTCATCATACTACATGTTAGTGAAGCGAATCTGGGCTGATGATAGGGCAGTGGTAGTGTGTACGACTTCGCGTCAAGGGACGTGAGTTCGAATTCTAGCACCTACAATGAGCTTGAGCTTCCGGTGACGGAAAACATCGTGAAGCAACCATAGCATGGTGGTAGGGCTTTTTCTAATGCCCGCCTGGCTAGCTGCCACCCTCAAGTTGTAAACCTGCCGCCAAATACCAATAGGTGTGCTCCAGCAGCTGCACTTGAGAGCCAATTCCTCCACAGGCTTAGCGTGTCTACCAACTTCGGCCGTATCGTCACTTAAGATCAGGTGAGATTATGACCATAACGCTAAACCTTAAGTATAAAAAAAAGGCTTTAATAAAATTGTATTTCACATAATATCGTATCCGGTCGATCGATTCCTACGATATCAATGAATTTGATGTTTGTAACCAACACGAAAACGAATATTTGTGTAAATTTTAACCGATGCTAAGAATTATTGAATTCTACGTATTTACATGTATCTGTGGACTTAAATTAACACTTCGATTTCTAAGAACATTTATATTTGCTCGCACGTATTGTGTATACGATTCAAATTCTATATCTATTTATAATTCGCATACACGTAATTTGTATTTCGTAAGATTTTAGAACCTCTTATTCAACTTCGTGGATTTAATCCTTACTATCTATACTAATATTATAAATGCGAAAGTGAGTTTGTTTGTTTGTTACGCTTTCACGTCTAAACCGTTGCATATATTATGATGAATTTTCGTATAGAGATAGATGGGAACCTGGAAACGGTTATAGGCTATTTTTTCTTGCGAAAACCTTGATGGAAGTGAGGTAAAGTGAGGAATAAACTTTGTATGAGATATTTTATTGTGTCATCCGATTTGTTTGATAATAATAATAATATATTTTCCAAAAACTATTTTCACAACAATATAAGATTAAGCCCTGTCACCTAATCTAGGTTTTTTATCCTGTATCTCAGGTGCCAGTGACTTCCCAATATACATAATTCCTTACTCTAAAATATTATTCTTATAAAGTACATAAATGTTTAATTTATCGCACTTTTCGTGTGTATGAGATTTTGCGTGTGTATGTCTATTTATATATGTATATCAATATTAATGCGAGCGAAGCCACACGTAAATTCTAGTATTATTATAATTATAAATGTGACACTGTAATTATAAAAAAAAACAATGTGTAGCAATTGTAGCTTAATTATATTATACGAAGAATTTAATCTTTTAAAATATTTTATCTTTTATCTTCAATCTTATTATCATTTGTAACTATGCTATAATTCTTAAAAATTAATGCTTCAGAATGATAAGAAGACAAGAGGTGAGACAGAGGAGAGAAGTTAAAAAAATAATTTTAGCGTCAAAAATCAATGAAATATACTCTGCAATAACAACTTAAAAAATATAATTGATGAATAGATCTGACTGAGTTACAGTTTTTTTTTAATTATTCCTAAGGTTAGCGATATGGCTGATGGGAGATGCGGCCCAGGTTGGTAGACACGCTAAACCTGTGGAGGAACTGGCTCTCAAGTGCAACTGCCGGGACACACCTATTGGTATTTGGCGGCAGATTTTCAACTTGAGAGTGGTAGCAAGCCAGGCGGGCATTAGAAAAAGCCTTACCACCAGCTATGGTTTCCTCACGATGTTTTCATTCACCGTAAGCTCATTGTAGGTTTCTACACGCTATCACTGAGCTAACATTGCTACAAGTTCTAAAGCAAGACTAAAATCTGTCGATACAGTGAAAGTCTCAAACCGTTTGCATATAAATAAAACAGTCGAGTCAAGCGACGCCATCATATATGGAACCGGGGTCACATATACCAAAATCAAATATCGCTAATGGGCTCAACACTTTCCCTCTATTGTAAGCTTCGACAGAGAGTATGTCGATCATAAACTGTATTGAATCGGAGATAATTGTGTATTACGTATGTAACGGTAGTCGTCTGTTGCACGTTCGCTGATTAGACACATTGTTGCTTCTCCGGACGTAAGATATAAGTCTATTCAGACGATAGATTTTTAGAAAATTATTACCTTTCTTTCATCGGTCGAGGAAAAATATGAAGCATCTTAATTTGCATCAACTATAAGTTTAATTAAAGCGACACGAATTTAACTGACAGGCTTATATCGACCCGGGCTACCTTCCATCGCAAGTGTTTTTTTTTGGACTGACATACGCTGTTAGTTAGGGCCTTTGATAGCTTCAACGAAATTTTTGAGGCGAGTGCTAAGGGCACTCAGCTCCGTGGCAGCGAGGGCAAGGGTGCCAGAATGGCCTAACTTCGGCTTGAGCTGCTGCCGGAAAAATTAACAATGATTCGCAAGGCTAACTAATCAGTAGGTCGTAACTTACTAATTTCGTTATCCTAACACGACCTTAGCGGGCAAGCGGCTTTTTTATACTTAAGGTTTAACGTTATGGCCATAATCTCATCTGATCTTAAGTGACGATACGGCCCAAGTTGGCAGACACGCTAAACCTGTGAAGAAACTGGCTCTCAGGTGCGACTGCCGGAACACACCTATTGGTATTTGGCGGCAGATTTTCAACTTGAGGGTGGTAGCTAGCTAGTCGGGCATCAGAAAAGCCCTACCATCATGCTATGGTTTCCTCACGATGTTTTCCTTCACCGAAAGCTCAAGCTCATTGTAGGTGGTCGGATTCGAACTCACGTCCCTTGACGCAAAGTCGTACACACTACCACTGAGCTATTATCGCTTCAAGGTGCTGATTATAACATTGTTTTCCGTCCTATCATTTATTCATCTCTCTTAATACACATATGCTACAAATAAATGTTGGTTCTCTATAAAAAATAATATTAAAATTGTATCAAATATCATTAATGTTTTAAATTCGATTAATAGTTATTATAAGAAATGACATTTTACACCCACTCGTTAACATTGATATTTGACAATTAATTGTAATACAGAAATGCCAAATATGTACGTTTCATCTTTGGATGATAAATCACTAGAGGACAGTTATATTAATTGAGGATTTTGAAATTGATTTCTGTTGCACTATTAGAGAAAAGTTTACTGTTGGTTTCTTTTTTGTTTTAGTTTTGTATTAGCCACAACATTATACTCCTCAGTATTTATTTATTTATTTAAAGAAATCAACAGAATTCAGTGATTCTAAATCAAAAACAATCTCATAAATATTAGATTTCCAAAGATGATTTCAGTAAATGTATATATTTGACAAAATTAATATTATAGTCGGCTCGTGCACGAAATATACAGGAAGTGAAATAACTGTAATGTTTATTAATAAAATTGTATGTAAATTAAAAAAATAAATATACCTGACTGTAAATGATGTGAAAGGCATATTTATATAAAAAGAAAATCATCAAAGTACGTTTTGCATTATTTTTATTGTCGTCTGATTTTCTTCTCTCATTGGTCTTGACTAGGGGTTCCCAATCTTTTTCAGATACATGTTTACTCTTTTATCACGGCTTCCCAACCTATCTAGCTGGTGGAAAGATATAGGTACGATGACACTAGTTATGTAAATAGATACAATATTTAAAATATCTACGTTATAAATCATAACTATATATTTGAATGAACATTAAATTAACAGTTTTCGAGCACGTAGGTAAGTATAAAAATTAAATATTTTATTTTGTACCCGCGAACACTTAAGATGAGGTTTCGGAGTATGGTAAAGAGAATCGATTCACGATACCCTTCTTCACTCTCTACGGCGGCGCATACTTTGGGAACCGCTGACCTAGATGCATCTATCGCTAATATACGACCACATTCTTGCCAAAAAAATATATATAAAAATTAATAAAATTGAAGATAAATTGAAAAGTATGAATTGCTAAGTTGTCGTTAAAATAATTCCAGATTAATTGTATGTTTATTATCGTAATTCTGCTCTTCTAGACAACTGACAACGAAAAATTCATGACCCACAATGCTATATACTATTTTGTCTGTATCTATTTCGCATACCTTTTACATACTCTACTGATAATTATGTATGCTACTGTTATGAGAATATTTGAAGCTATACTGGTATACGTATTAATTTGAATAAAAAAGACTTCAACGAGATTTATCCTCAAGCCGTTAAAATATTAGATAAATTAACACATACATACTCGAATTATATATTAAAAAAATATTAAAAAAAAAAAACATTGATATAATTTAATTTATAATTTTTACGGAAATATTTTGATTTATCTGACTAATTTGCATGAACGATTTGTATATTATGTGATAAACGAATTTATGTCACAATATTAGCTCGTTTCAAGGATCGCGTTGACTGATAGGTTTAAACGTGCGTGTAAATCTCATTATATTTTAGTGTTGCGGAACTTGTAAGGAAAAACGTAGAACACTTATATGATAACTATATTCTTCATCGTTCTTTCAAGATCTTATTTCTCGTAAACGCTAATTAGATTATAAAGAATCATATTTCCAAGTCAATGTAATAAAGAGGTACAGTCCTTTATAATTAAAAGCTTCCTCATTGATCATTTATCGCCTATATTTCCTTATGAGATATCTAAAGTCTTGATAACTAACGTGATATATATCCATTTAATATAACTTTATTAAATATGCTATATACAGTAAGAATAGATTCAACAAATTTCAACGACATTGATATTAATAAAAACGAAAGAGCTGACATTTATAACTCAGTAAGCTTCATATATGCGAAGAGAGTCCATTTTTATTTTGTGTATCTATACTATTTGATATTATAATGTGGAAAAGTTTGTTTATTTTAACGCCTTAATGTTAACAATGACCAGTCGAATTTAAAAATAATATTTTTTTATTTTATAGAACAACCCTTCACGAAGGCTTTAGGCTACTTAACGTCACGCTACCACCAATAGGCGTCATGCTGTACTGAAAAAAGTTACAAAAAACAAAACAAAAAATATGAAATAATTATTAGTCCACGCGAACCAAGTCGCGGTCATAGCTAGCTACATATAAATTGATAGAGACAAAACAATCGAGTAGTTCGGCTGGTATCGGTAAGTTTTATTATAAGTATAGATTATATTAATTTATATGTTTATATAACCTATTGTTTATCTCGTACAATTTTATACAAATAGTGGATGACATAGCTCTAGCTGACCTTTCGCCTCGGACACGTAAAAAACTTATTAACATTCCGCGAACACACACAACCGTTGTGGTCTTGCGACATGTAGCAATTTGTTGCCAACGAGCTACATTCACAGTGGAAAACACATTTTAAGCTTACACTAAACTATATTTCTACTTAATAAAAGCCTGTATGCTTGTCCTCGCGGACTAAGTGGTTGTCTCACCGCTACCACCACGCTGAGTGTTATGGGTTCGGATCCTGCACCGGACAATTAAATTATTTGTGTCATCCATTTATCCGTCATGAACCATTCACTGACATATTTTAACTTATTATATTATTTATATATTTCCTTACAACATTGCACATATACCGTCAGTGTATTCGATTGCTTTCTTAAAATTGTTTTATACATTAACAGGAACTATTAACATTCTATGCAAAAATAGTGTATTATTTATTCGTAATACGTGAGTATTTCATACAAAAACCAGTCAGTGTGCAAGGTTCTTTACTGTAGATATGAACCTCGATTTGACCGCAACGTAGCAGGTGGGTGCATCCGATGGCGGTGAAAAGCTCGCACATAAACCTAGTTTACCATCCTTAACTATATTTGAATCACTATATCATTACAGAAACCATTTTTTTAAAACATGAATAAAATGTAATGCGTTTGTATTTAATTACATATAGATAGTGCTTATATGAAGTGCGAAATTTGTCATCTGAAAGTTTAATATATCTTTATGTATGCAAAGCCATTTGTCATAACGTTTGTTCGTACTTATCTTGGAAATCGTTTAGTTAGTGACAATGAAATTATGAAGGTGTATTGTTTAGTCCAACTGAAGAAATCTTATTCTAATTGGTGACCCTATTCTAGATAGTTATATACAGTACTGCGTACCATTTATTGGATACTGGAAATGCTAGAATAGGGTTGTCTAAGTCAACTAGTACACATATTATATAGTATTATCCTATTATAATAGGGGCATTTGTATATTTTATTTATTTATAAATAGTCATGAAACTTAAAATAGGCATGATATAAAGTAATTAACAGGAAGCCAAAAATCAGTTAATTAAAAACCATTTTACTTTCGATGCGAGCATAGCAATGGAATAAAATTGTTTACATTTTAACAATATTATATATAGTACGACATTAATCAAACAAACGCGCCAACGTAACAGCCTTACATATCAAATATAATTTAGAAAACAAAACAGGCGGGTAAGTCGATCCGACGCGCGTGCGCGGCCATTTCACGCGCTGTCGACCGAGACGCGTTGTTTGCCGGCAAAGGCATTAGGCATTACACATGTCAAAATTTAAATGACCCACGATGCGTACAGTCCGACGTATTTAACGTAGACCATGTTGTAATTGGTATGAAATAGGCGTATTTTGTGCGAAACCTATCTGGGATGATCGGTGATTGCGCTTACGTAACTCAGTTTGGGTTTGTGGTTTTAGAGCCATGAGAATTGGGTGATGATATCATCGAAGTATACACGTAGTGTGATAGAAATTCTAATATTATATAATTGCACATGTAAGATTATTTCTTTGATATGCTTCGAAGCCTTGAGTACAAAACTAGCCATCGTGAACTTTTTCATAAATCTTTGGAGGGGTTGGAAATTATACAGGATACCATAAATTGACAAAAGTATTATATTCAAGGGATGGACAAGTATCTTATAAACTTAAAAAAAAATAATGAATCCCATTTTTTCACTTCCAAAATGTAAACCTGCAAGAATTATGCCATAAGGCATTCTGTTAGAATTAAGAGCGTTATTCTTGTCAGAGTAATAAAAAAGTGTGAATAAAATAATTTTGTATATAATTAATATATTTATATGGCATAATAAATGTAGATGTATAAATCTAGCATTGCATTGTAGTAGGGCTTTTTCTAATACCCGCCTGGCTAGCTACCACCTTCAAGTTGAAAATCTGCCGGCAAATAAAATTAGGTATGTTCCGGCAGTGGCATCTGAGAGCCATTCCCTCCTATAAAGGCAGGCAACGCATCTGCGATTCCTATGGTGTTGTGGGTGTCCATGGGCAACGGTGATCACTTACCATCAGGTGACACGCTTGTTCGTTTGCCAACTATTCCATATACCCATTGCTACTACTTTACTAAAGATATGACATTATTAACATACGAAAAACCAATATTCTTGAACCATCTAGATGAGATGTTAATCATACTTAAATCTGTATATGAATTTAAAAACAAAAATTCACAAAAAAATAAATGTAAATGCTATGAATAATAAATGACTAATCAGACCGAATAATTTTAAATGCGCATAATAATCATATGAAATAATAAAGTCCAATTTGTTCTGAATCGCAAAAACTATTTGTAACTTTTTTCTAATGTTATCCCTTCGAAATTAATTTTAACAAATTAGTTTATATTAATTTACATTTCATTATTATTATATTTATCCTTTTCTATGGAACTTTAGCTCTGCCCGTGATTTTATTGTTTCAACGTCTTTTGTTTAACATCTAACTTTAAACTTACTGAAAAATTTAAGTTACCCTAAGTGTAACTGTTATTATTACAGTCTTAAATACAACGATTGGAGATTGATCACATCGTCGTAATGAACGAAAACCTTAATTCATCAACAGCGTACAAACGTCCATATCCTGGATATAGGCTTCAAGAAACTTTCTGTATAGCCTGTGACACTGTGCCTTCTCTAGCCAGAGGCTCCTTACAACCTTCACAATATTAGTCGTCAAGTAGAGTACTGTCCCACACTGCGCTTTCCGTACCACCACTCTAGTTTTTTTTCACCCCATCGGCTATCAGTTTTTTGAGCTATATAGTTTTATCATGGCCATTTCAGCTATGCTATTCGATATTATTAAAGCGATGTCAGCTCAGTGGTAGTGTGTACGACTTTGCGTCAAGGGACGTGATTTCGAATCTAACCACCTACAATGAGCTTGAGCTTTCGGTGAAGGAAAACATCGTGAGGAAACTATAGCATGGTGGTAGGGTTTTTTCTGATGCCCGACTACTGAGCTACCACCCTCAAGTTGAAAATCTGCCGGCAAATACCGATAGATGTGTTCCGGCAGTTGCATTTGAGTGTCATTTCCTATACAGGTATAGCGTGTCACCATCCTGGGCCGTATGGTCACTTAAGATCAGATGAGATTATGGACATGACGCTAAACCTTACCGATAAAAAAAATACTATGTTAGCTACTTTCATCATTTCATGGATCTGCAAATTTCTGATTTGAACACGTAGAGAAACATCGAACATAGCACTTTCTATCGCTCGCTGAGTTACCTTGAGCTTTCCTATGAGAACTTACGAGAAGCTTAGTCAGTGGCCACATCACAATACCGTAACTCATCACAGGCAATAACATTTATTGAATACGTTTTCGTCTTCGTCTCGTTAACTTTAAAATAATTATTTTTTATCTTCTATCTTCGCGACACGCTTTCTGTTCTATAAAAGAAAATATCCCTGTATTTAAATATATAATTCACCAAGACAAATTTAAATACAATATGTCTAGTAGTTTCAGAGCATTCATAGTGTCCCGTGTAGCCAAATAGAATAACGAAAAATCATGATGAATATTTTCACCCATCCCAGTTACTGCTGTATCATATTTTGATAGTACATTAGAGCTGTAGAACCGTGTTGACGATAGCGTGTTCCCATCCTCATATGACATGGGATCCTGCAAAAGAGGCGTGAAACGGTATCTAAGCAAGCCAGCATGACAGCGATGACTGACAGTGAATATTGGGTCAATATCAGTCACCGCTGATTTGGTTTGTACTGTCAAACCAGGTGCACTGCAGTCACTAAGCGTTCTCACCATCTTGGGTCATATCGTCACTTAACATCACGTGAGATTGTGGCTATAACGCTAAATCTATAAATATGAATACAGAAAAACTTGTATTATGGTAACTGTAAAACTGATACACATTTATATAAATATTTCACACCGATATATATTTAATAATTACGATTGACATAGAAAAAATATGTGACCCATGGCCTCTCTGGATTAGTAATGACTATTATCATGATAGAAGGCGTAAATTATGAGCCACTAAGCGTCCAGTTTTTTAAACACACCTTTTAGCTTGTATTGTATTATTTCAATGTATCGATTTTAAACCTGTTACCAGTGGAAATAACTATTTCATAGCTACACCGTGACATTTAAAATAATATAAATTCTTTAAAAACAACCTATCGCCAAATTTTTCAAAATGCAAATATAAAACAATAACCATTATACTTTCTGCAGTATATTGTATTATCATATCAGTTTTCGACGTTTATTATTAATTTAAATTAATAAAAATCAGCTAATCTATTTAAGTTATTTCGAAATATACAAATAAAGAGTGATTTACGATGCAAATTATGCGTTCAACGACTCACTGAATTTGTTCCATATCCTCATAATGGCAGTTGCTTTGGTTTAAAAAAAATATCATCCGATAAAATATAATAAAATATATTAAAAAAAAAAAAAAAAAACGGAAAATATCATACTAAATTAGTTATCTCGTGTTACTGTTATCTTTATTTCTTTAAATAAATATCGAAAGAAGCATAATTTACTCACACCTGACCTACGAG
This sequence comes from Actias luna, assembly GCA_039707435.1. Lineage (NCBI taxonomy): Eukaryota > Metazoa > Arthropoda > Insecta > Lepidoptera > Saturniidae > Actias > Actias luna. Next base: position 16,151,778 of record JAZHAC010000008.1, on the reverse strand, counting down.
TATAAATTTCACATTCTATTAAACGTATTATACACGATTCGAGAAGCAAAATCGGACGGACGCTCACACGGGTGGTCCGTTTAACAAGAATACTCTATTATAGTCCCAATAGTCGTTTACATATACCACTTTACCGATACATAAATTGTCATTACTATAATCATACGATACGCACGATCGATAACTTCGTTCGACCCGGGGAGATGCTTTCGTTACAAACACTCCGCTGGACGTCTCGAAACGGCTGTGCATTTGAAAATCTATCTATCCGTAATACCCCGTTTTGAACGTTGAAAGTGGTGCGGTGCCCTCGAGGCGTTTATCTGTCACTTTATTCGACTTTATCGGTTTACGAACGTAAATTACGCCCACCGATGTACCGGCTATGTCTAATCATAGTCAACTGATGATCTTACGTAGCATCGGGAATCGGTGATGATTATTGACGTTTTGATATGATACGGGCAAGTTATGTTTTGATATTGAGCATTCGGGATTAAATGTAACATGATTAAATTAGAGTAAAATTGTATGTTATTCCAATTGGATTAGAGATATCACATTGATGGTGATATTAATTATTTTATTACAAGCTCTTTTAGAAGCTTAATTTTTTTTTATAGTTAAGACTTAGCGTTATCGCCATAATCTCACCTGATGTTAAGTGACGATTCGGCCCAAGTTGGTATACACGCTAAAACCTTTGGAGGAACTGACTCTCAAGTATAGCTGCCGGAACACACCTGTCGGTATTTGGCAGCAGATTTTCAACAACCAAGCAAAATATGCAAGATTAAATACTGCAATATCCAAATTGATTTTTATTACTATTCTCATGTAGATAGCAATTATAAATACTGTTAGATTTCATAAATCTGGTTCTATAAATCGTTTTTCTAATAGTTATGGCAAAGAATAACAACAAAGGAATAACACCGAAACAGGGTCCGAGACTTGCAACTCGGATGTAGGTTTAAGGAGGCCTCTTTTCGACAATTGTCAACACTAATTTCTCTACTTGTATTTCTCCCTCTGTTCAGTATTAAACCTAAAGGCCATAGCAGTGTTCTAAACTAGAGAAATTTAAATATTATGGCCCTTTGGTAATGTTCCAGCTACGTACGATGAATACGCGTCGAGTGCCTTACTTACACTGACTCACAGCCTTTTTTTTGGATACGCTGTTAGCCAGAGGGGCTTTTACAGCTTGGTAGGATTTTTTAGGGGCGAATGACGAGAGCACTCAGACCCGAGGCAGCCGGCGAAAGGGTGCTATGGTGGCCGGACCTCGGCTTGGTCTGCTACCGAAGTAAAACGACTCATAGCCACGCTCTTATCGCACTTATATAGTAAAAGGTGTTATAAACAACCCTCCTAAAACTCATCTCTAATCATACCCGTTATACGAAATTATATACAATAAATTGTGTTCAAATAACTATACATTACAACCATAGATACTATCATATGCCTAGTTATTTGTGTAAACATTATTTATAAATATATATTTGAATAGCTGTTCATAACAAAACACCGCAATTTATTCACATATCAGATAGATAATTGAAGAACTTTATTACAATATTAATATTCATTTATTTCAACATAAACGATCTAACATAATCGTTATTTAAAATTCAACTATTATTACTTCTTAACGATAACAATAATATACATAGGTCCAATCTATGAGCGTTGATGCACCACACCGATCGGAATATATCAAGAAAACAAGAAAATAAATACAACACAAAAAGGTCGTCTCGATTAAATCCACAATGTGCACAATCTAGATCCGAGATCGAAACTCCAATAGCGACCGGTAGAATAATACTATTCTGGAATATGACACCATCTTTCCATGGACATCTCCATCGTTATCGCTTTAAATTAATAGTCTAGCGGCATCGCAAAATATCAACTAAACGACGTTCGAATCCGCATCAAAATGCAAAATAGACGGTTCGATTACACGTCTATAATAAAAAGAATGGCTGAATAGCAAGCACGTTGACCTAATAATCTACTTAGGTAACTTACATAATGTCATCGCATTGGGAATAACAATTGTCGAATTATTTATTTGCGGCACGTTCGGTGCCATCATCTTTAATTATCGCACCAATCGTTCGTTTCGTTGTAATAACGACTTTGTGCGCAACAGTTTTCATTTTATTTTCATTTGCATCGCCGATTATTTGTATATCTATAGCGTTTAACTTAGTAGGTGCATCGGAATGGTGGCGTTCGCTTGCATCTGCTACGTTGAATCATCAATGTTTCTTGCAAACGTAAGCTGAGTATTAATTCGACTGTATTGTTTTTCGGTCCAACGGAATCGAAATGTAAATGGTCGGTAATGCGAATGTTAGAGGTTATTTTTGAGTAAACAAACATGACGTTTCCTATAAGTTAGAAACAGCGATGGAATTTTAAATATCGTTTTAACACAACTGTGCTTAGATTCAAAGAGCAACCGTTGAGACACTTTAAGTAACGGAGTAATAGAATTGTTTTACTGACACTATTCTGTTTCGGTTGTTATAATAACCATTTTAATTCCGTACAAACTGGGTTCCGGGATTCTTTAGAAATTGATGACGGTCATTCCGGATAGTAAAGCAACCCGTAAGGAGTATCCCTTGTAAAGTCGGCCTACATTTAAATATGTTTTGGCTGATAAAGTAATGCAACAAACTGAACGTGAGTGACTGGGAGAAACTTACCACGACGTGGTCGCGACCCTGTTGGCTACAGATCCCTTTCACGACCTATTTACTGCCATTGGAGATGCTATAACAATATTTTAGATAAAATACAATTAGCATTCTAGTGCTTCAACTTTAGATTTAGTTCTATAATAATAAAAAACTAGGAAGGTTGAACTTAACAAACACCATAGCAAAAAATAAAATTAAAACCAAACTACCTACGTAAGAAATACGTACGCTATACTGATTCCAATATCGGTTATCTAATGTTCGAAAGCGTTGAGTGATTTAATGTTAACTCAAGCCAAAGTTAGAAGTGAAGTTAGCGATGAAGCGGAAAACCCAGAACACAATTATAACGCAAGTATCGCAATGTCAGTTTACTGCCAATAAACAGTGCGGGCGCCTCCGAGTGAACAATGGAGAGTGTTCACAGACTCGCAAACGAAGCGTTACGCAAATCGAGATATTCATTCGAAATCGGTTCGGGGTGTGATCGTGTTCGAAATAAAGTCGTTTAACGATTCAGCTATCGGGTTCAATGTCGTGGATTTTTAAATGTATATTGTTGGCAACACTGGCACTTTAATTTCTACGTGTAACTATATTTGTTAGGCTAGCAATATTAACATATCTTTTGTTTCTCGATAGCGTATGCGATCAGGTTGTGTAGTAAAATAAATAGTAAATTATGCATACCGACTCTTATTTCGGGACTAAAGAACAAGCAACGCCTCCTACATATAAAATCCAGTGGTTTATGTTATATGAACTTGCGTTATACAAGTTTTTGTAAAAGTTTTGTTTTTTGTTACAATCACCCTTTAAAATATGGACTCTTGAAAAGTCTCCTATATATTAACCAAAGTGTTGAGCAAATTAAAAAGTTCGGTGAAGTTGTCAAATCCCGTAAAGCTAACAGCGTATGTCAATTAAAAAAAAAAAAAATATGTATCAAAATACAAGCTTAAACTTTTAGTATATAAGAGTTTGTATGCTTGCAAAGTTTTTGTATCACTTTAATATATACCTAGAATGATTAGATTATTTTTCTATATTTAACACTGCAGTTAAATTTGATTCCAGATTGGAATATTGATATTATTTGTTTTGAAAATATACAAAATTCGTGCAGGAACAATTAAAATTAACGATTGTCCTTTTGTATATTACCTAAGCAGATCGTCACAACATAATTAGCTTTTTCGTTTTGAACTTTCAGTTGTCATACTCGTGTATTATAAAGTGAAAAAGTTTGCTTGTTTGAACACGCTAATTTTAGGAACTACCAATCGATTTACAAAGTAAATTTTGTATTTGACAAAGCAACGTTTGAGGAAGGCCTTAGCATATTTAACGTAAATAAATACAAAGCGTTGTCGACAAAACGTTACAAGCACGGGATTTTTTTTTTTCATATACTTTTTATACACCTATAATAAATCTAGTTAAACATATGTATAACACTGCGAACACCGTCCATTTTAATTCATATCAATCGATATATTCTTCGATCTATTTCTACATTAACATCAAAAGTATTTCAAAATATTTATATACAAATATATAAAACAAAGTTGTATATATCAATTTGTATTTCTTTATTATTCAAATCATATGTATTTTACATAATTACAATGCGAGTCATATCTTAAATTTATATATTAAAAGCAACAAAATATTCACAGTTTTATGTTTAATTCATTGATGGTGGAATGTATGGTAGAGAATATCTACTATTAATGTCAAATGCGTAAAAATGACCAGTGAATAGTCGAAGACTTGTGCATGGACGGCTGGTCGGTGCGGCTCTTACAAATTGTCACGCTTGGGCACGCGTATACATAGGGCTGTCAAAACAAACTTTATTAAAATTATAATAAATTTCCATAATCTCAGTTTTTTAAAGAGTACCAATCATTGGCATTATACTAGTAAAGAGTTCATTATACTAGTAAAGAATTTTATTATATTGTCAAAAAAAAAAAAAGGCTACCTTAGCGTAAATAATCCATTTTATTTGTATATATAATATATATACGTTTGTAAAAACTTTGAAATATATCTAATCATATTTATCACATATTGTCAGGATATCAAGAAAAAAAACATCACTTTACAAGAAAATCAACATTATCTGTAAGTTCCTTTGAGATGTTTTGATTGTGAAAGTTTATTAGTACATAGTTTTGATTGGCATAGTAATAGACAGAGTTTGAACTATTATATTTAGTATAGATCAGTTAACTCAGTACATCAATTAGCAATAGATATTAAAAAAAGGTTCAAAGTGGAAACTTCTTTAGTCGCGTTGAGTAATTTTAGGGTAAAAAAAAAATGTAACTCGCGCCATCATCACCGAACGCTTTCCATTTACGTAGAGATTGTATGTAGATTATTAATTACGAGCTTGTCAAATATGGCCGATCAATTTGGTGTGCGACTGAAAAATCACGCGTAAGCAAGGTCGTAGGTCCCAAACCACAGCACATGGATAACCAGTTATGCTCATTTTTTTTTAAATATAGTTCTCATTTCTGTCATCAGTCCTCATGACTGCTTTAATTATTTTTTCAAACTGAGTGACGCTGTTTCTCTGAGTGACCTTAACATCTCCATCGGGCTTTGTGACGAGCGCACAAGTCACTCAGCCGGGAATAGAAACGAAAATTATTACTTGATATACGTATATTGACAACCCTAGCGAAATAACTGAAGGATATATAGTGCGCCACCTGCTTTAAAGTCGCCGATGTCGTTCGCCTATCCGCAACCATTGTATTTTAATAAACGCCGTGTTGCGAATCGACAAATACGGTGGAAACTTCGCATTGTGAAACCGGCATTCGGCCTTTGTTATAAGATTAACTTTTCAATAATAACCGTTTGCCAGTGAATTATATTGCCATTTGAAATAGTGAATTATTACGCCGACGTGCTGATTAAGATGGATCGTTCGGTATTTATTGACCTTTGATTTACTTATGAATTGTTCTTCGCAGGACGCGCGGAAATAATTTAATACATTTATTTTTTACTATGTTATTATCGTCTTGAAATGGAGTCTACACGCATAAGATGGATGAATACAGTAACAATTTACGAATGTTAAATAAGATATAAACATTTCGGTATGTGTTGTAAAATGAAATTAAGTTAACAAACAAGATTTCAAGACTACATACAACGCGCACCAAGTACAAGACAAAACATGACAGACCACCAATATAGTGATGCCGTACGCTGTTATATGTAAAAAAAAAACAAACAAAAGCTCCAATATAATAAAGCCAGACAATTTAATAATCGAATATAAACTCATCACTTACATGTAATAAAACTTTAACTACACCAAATTATATATTTCATGAAAATGTTATTGTTGTGTTAATGTTTCGAATATCGAATTAGTTTTATTTCGAATTTTCATTTCACGCATTGAAACTTCTAAACAGATTATATTAAAATTTGATGTTGTGAAAACAATTATTATACGTTAATACAGCGTATATTTTTTATCCATAAAATTTACAGGTTCCTCCGGATTATAAGTTAATGGTTAAACTTTTGTAGTGATTAAATTAGTATGTAAATTTTCACATGTGATTCAGCTGTAATAGGTAATACATTTGATCGTAATATACGTACTTATAATAATAGTATTACTTAATACATTTGAAAAATTCGTTCTTAAATTATAAGAAATATAATTCAAAAGTGACTATATTCAATAATAAAGACCCGGGTTCAGATGATACTAAATTCAATTAGCTTCTTTATCTCACTCAGTGAAATTTTGTTAAGTGAAACGAATAGATGTCGAATCAATGTCGATAAAATCGTATTAAAATGCTTATCAATAACTTATTAAGCGACATTAAGTAATCACCATATTTCAGTGGTATTTTTATATATTTAAGGCTTAGCGATATGGCCATAATCTCACCTGATTTTAAGTGACGATACGGCCCACACTCCACTGCTGGAACACACGTATCGGTATTTGACAGCAGATTTTCTACTTGAGGATGGTAACTAGCCAGGTTAACATTAGAAAAAAAGCCTGCAACCTTGCTATGGTTTCCTCTTGAAGCTTTCCTTCACCGAAAGCTCAAGCTCATTGTAGGTGGTTGGATTCGAACTCATATCCCTTGACGCAAAATCGTACACAGTACCACTGAGCTATCATCGCTTCATGTACATTTCTGTTTGCCTTAGGGTATTCAATAATATCAGTTGACCGGTGACTGACAATGAAACTAAATTTACAGTGACTCACCGCTGTCATGTTGGGCTGCTTAGAATCCTTCAAGGCTCTTTTGAAGGACCCCATGTACATAAAGCCAGCTACCATCTAATTTCTCAGTTAGTAAGGCACTATAATTGTGTTTGAATGGATCGGGAGCAACATATATCAAATTTCGTCAACATATATCAAATTTGGCAGTCGATATCTTTATAGCGTGTATTTGACGATGGTTGACTCGACACATGCTTCTCTCCACGTGGTCTGACCCCGAGTAATGCAGTATCAGGTACTCAAAGAACAAGTCCATTTATAACCTCTATCTACGCCCATCTACAAAAGAATGATAAACCTAAATCCATTACTAACAAGATGATTATAAAGATACGTATATAATTCACAACTCAAAAGGAATAATAGTGAACTAAAATCAACATTCGCGATATACGAAGAACGAGTAAGACGCTCGTGAAATGTGAAATCAGATTGTTGCGGCTTTTCGACTCGATTGTACCTGTTACGCTGGCCTTTTTCAAGCGACTGTATATATTTTTGCTGATTCAAATCATCTTGTTAAAGTCTATGACATTCAAATATAATGCAACGGATAGACGAGTTCTGTATTTATTTATAAGCGGTACAGTTACATCCTGTTTTATTGGCAATTTTTTTTGTTGTAAAACAACGATTTTGGCAAACGCTGGCTGCCTTCCGCTGGTCGATAAGTGGACATTGCACCTTATGGGCGCTTGCAACGTTAAAACATTTATGGCGTGTTATCGATTCTATAAAATTCATATACTCTTTTTTATAAGAAATTCGTACGGGGGTATGTCAGCAAGGAGAAAATTCAACATCCGGAGCGCTCTTGGAAGGAAACTCTTTCGAAATATCACCGGCAGCAACCACTTAGGCTCTGTTGTAAATGGATAAATTTGCTGACAATAACGAGTGATAGAAACATAGTACATACTTCAATATTGTAGTGAATATACAACGCTTTTATATATGTTGTAAAAAAATCAGAGCCAAAATATATATTACAAAAAAAAGTACGCCATGAATTTATTTTCTATTCAGAGTATTTCAGATAATTAAGTACATATTTCTTAGTAATTATGCTTAATGATCAGCTTATATTCTAGCTTAATATTTTTTGTTTAACTTAGCTTAAAAAAGCTTTGTATAAAAACTTGTTTAAGCTGCTTAAGAGAAACTTAATACAGCTTAAAAATACGTATCAACGCTTCAGGTACAAATGAAATGTATAAATAATATATTAAATAGTTGCTAACTTTTAATTTAAAATAAAAGTAACAATTTTATAAAAAAAAATAATCCTTTTATAATATTCATATCAAAATCTCGTGTCACGAACTTTGTCCACTATTAACTTTGAAACTATTAACCGATCTTAACTCAACCTTGCTCAATTTGGGAAAAGGGGGAAGTTGAAATATAGAATAGATTTCAACACGGTAAGTGACCCTAAAGCGATAGGCCTGTGGTCGAGTAGTCAACTCGAGATGGTACAAGGTCTGCCAAACCAGCTAGTACAATATATAACTCATGGAAGGTTTTCTTCATACGTATGTAAACAATAATATACGAGCACGTTTTGTTTTGCTAAACGAGATACAACATTGGAAGTCGCATATGAGGCTAAAAATAGTAACACACAATCGTCGGACGGTGAGAAACTGGGATGCATTTATAGTCATCGCTTAGCTCGCTGTTAGACTTTTATTGCAGTGATCGACTAACAGCAGACGATTTGCACGTCCGCTTACACTATCCAAATTAATATTATAAACAGGTAAAACTTGTATATTTTAATTGGTAATCTTTGAAACTACTGTGCGATTCTACAAATTAACTTTCTCTTAAATTTTATTGTTACTAAATTATTATTGTAGTGAACAACTTGGATACAACACCGTCTTAATTCCATATCAACGTAATATACTGTAGCTTTCCAAATACTTTACTTTGAAGCGATGATAGCTTAGTTGGTATTGTGTACGGACAATATATTAATGGTAGTGAGCTCGAATCCTGCAATAAGCTTCAGCTTTCAGTGAAGGAAAACATCGTAATGATACCATAGCATGGTGGTAGGGCTTTTCCTAATGCTCACCTGTCTGGTTACCTCTCAAGTTGAAAATTTGTCGCAAAAACCTATAACATGTATTCCGGAATTTGTACTTGAAAACCGGTTCCTCCACTAGGTTTAGCGTGTCCGTCATCTTGGACCACATCATCACTTAACATTAAATGAAATCGTGGCCATAACGCCTAACCTTTATTATAAGCAAAAGGAAAAAGAAACATAATACTTTAACTTCGAACAAGTCATACCATACTGCAGTAATTCTTAATCTGATAAACGAAGACATTATATATTTCCACGTATAATAATGAATACGTATGATATCGCGGGCGGTTACTAGTATGAGATCAGCTTACTGGTAACCACAGAACAGTATAACGGCTCACCTAAATGGCTTGCACAGGTGCAAACATACCATATCTAACTGTTAGCATACCGATCCGTCTGTTTGTCCAACTAATGAGAGGCTTTAACGGTTGTGAGTGTGTGATCTTGTGCTGTATGCACTTTATGTTATTGAGTTTTTTTATGATTTCATTCGAGACTCGCTTGTGGTCGTAACACGTGATTGATTTCTTCACTATTTCGAAATGAACGCTCTATCTGTACACAAAGTAAAATTATATAGGCGAATGTAAGTCTATTTTTAGATTCTTACGCCTAAAGCATCCGTCCAATTTAGATATTTTATTGGCCAACATAGACTGAATCTCGGAAATATATACACTGCATACTTAATATCTACAAAAGTAGAGGTCATAATAAAATAAGAAGGCTTGTCATCATTACCAGCTCAATCTTTTATGTGGTTAAGATATGTATATTTTATTTTAATCAGCGATATGTGTGCAAATAACTTCTAATTGATTTAAATTCATGCATTTCAATACATAAATTAAAAAAGAAAAATAAACTGATCATGTTATAAAATATCGGGAGACAAGTTACAAATTACATTCGTGTCGTATCCGCTTTGATAGAAGAAAACAATTTATCAACTGTCCATTAGCAAAGTCAAAACTATTGTATCAACTCTGTCATCACATAAAAATATATTTGTTTTTTTTTTTGCAATTAAATTATAAAGAATCGAGTCAATCAGGAACAGAAACAACGTTATATCGGTAAATATTAAATAATCAATGTTGATAGAGTAAATATAAATATATGTTTTGAAATATGATGTATCACTCCAATTATATTTTCGTTTTAATAACGGACAAAATGTCAAATCAATCACCGGTTCGTCACGCGTCGGTATATATGCAACATATCAAATTTAAAATTCATTAATTTTATATTTCATAATGAAATACCTATATTAATTTGCTTATGCTTGTTAATTATTTAAAACTATATATCGTCTTCCAAATATACAGTTAGTTTTAGACCGACTACAAAAATAGTTAATTTCACTTCAGTACTTAACTGACAGTTTTAATCTGACGTGGATAATTGTTAATTACTATGTTAAGAGTTCAATAAATTATAATAATATTATTAAAAAAAAATATATATGGGATAGAAAGTTTACTTCAATTGCTTTTGCAAAAGACTTCAACGAGTTACGAAAAATGGATTATTACTTATATATTGTTAATAATTTGATTTAAATGATGTATAAATACTGACAATAATAAAGTTAATTACTATGATATTTCAACCGATGAGTATCTATGTAAGTGCTTAACAACAATCTTCAACGAGCTGACAATTCTGGAGCGGTTGTTTATTCTCACATATATACGGAAGATTTCACGAGCGTAAATTTTAAGATTTGTATATTTTTAATTACTAATATTATTACATTTATACTTTTTGTTATTTATTGCCTTTAATATCTGGACAGAATAAATAGAAATATACAAATTATAACAACCATTTCATATAGTTAGAGAATAACTACACATACATGTTCATTTCATAACGGTACCCCAAGAAATAATTAGATCAGATCAATATTTTTATACAGTTTATTTATCCACCTTAACAGCATTAATTCAGTATAAATGTAAATTTAACTTTGTTTGGTATAATAATGAATATATCCACATTTATATTGATTTGTACAAAGCGTATGTATATAAAATTTTATTTTTCGGTATCAAATAACTTAAGGATATCCGTAACATAACCTAGAAGTTGATATTATCAACAAATGCTACGCTGTTATGTTAACAAATGCTATATATATATTTTTACTACGTTTAACGTTATGGCCACAATATCACCTGATCTTAAGTGACCCATAGCAAATTGTCAACGTATATAGCTATTACAGCATCATAACTAGCTAGATGGGTATTAGAATAAGCTCTAACACCATGTTATGGTTTCATCACGATATTTTATTTCATCGGAAGCTCAAGCTCATTGCATGGATTAGAACTCGCGTCTATTGACGCAGCGTCAATACACACTACCAACTGAGCCATCATCGTTTAAACATTAAACAAGCGATCACACTTACCCGTAATTACCAATTAAATTGATTAACTAATTAATACATATTATCGTTACGTTTTTTAATGTTCCCTATGAAAACAGGAGCACCAACATATAAATACCAACATAAATAATGACTCAATCAAATCTATATAACATAACCACGAAAAGAAATTATTTCGCAACTAATCTATTATGAATAATTAATTTCCATGTTAATTAAAATATTTTAAGACGTTGTAATTATTTTATATTCATAATCAGAGTAAAAGTAAGCGGCTTATATCAAAGGTGGAATTATACAGTAAATGAGAAGATATCGCCACATATGTATATATGAACTGTCTCACACAGCGATGTTAACGGCTGCCTTCTAAATATTATTAATATTTTAATTCCACTTTTAATTGTTTTATAATCACTGATTATAATGCAATCAAACGTTTTTAATTCAATCGTGGAATCATTATTATTCATGAATCGATCTGCAATAAATATATGGATAAAAATACTTTACTAATTATATGATACCTTTTACGTTAACCTCGAAGACGAATTGATATTTAATGGGTCAGACTGTTTTACTTTGTTGTACTGCGTTGGCTTTAAAAGACTGTTTTCATTTATGTTAGACGTACTACTTCTTGTGCTTGGTTCGAGTAATGTTTCTTTGTAATTTCAGAACTGTTTTACAACTTGATTCACTGTTTTTATTACTTTAAAGACAGCGATTAAAATAAATAGAAAGAAATAGCTCTATTCGTGAAATACTCGTAAATTACTCCGATATTTGCACGTGCCTTTGTTTATGCCTAAGAAAATAATTTTAAAGGAATGTGATATATATCATTTTAATATCGGTATACGTCACTTTTGCATAGATAGACCGCATATTTACGGGCTTACACTCAATGCAAGTAGCGGAAAAGCCGCTGACACCTAAGATGTTACAAATTAAGGGGCCAACTAAACCCGGGACATTTTACATGTGTTTGCAAAGTCGTTAGGCTTTTTTCAACGCCCACCTAGCTACCTACCATTCTCAGGTTGAAAATTTGCTTCCAAGTACATATGAGTGTGATCCGGATATTGCATTTGAAAGCTACTCCCACCGCTGGGCTTAGTGTCCACCGTCACCTTACATCAGATGAGCTTATGAAGTATAGAAAGACCCTAGATAAAGTCTAATATTGTCAATAACTGCCTTTTTAGTTGTAGAACTGTCGCTGATTATTTATAAATGTGTGCCAGGAATTGTGCTTGAAAGTTAATTCCTTCATCAGACATAGTGCAGTACTTAATAATATTTAGCATTGTAGCCTAACGCTTAACATATATATATTATTATTATATATATATATATATAGAAGTAAAAATGTTCCCGAAACTGTCTTTGTAAATCTGCCTTAAAGCAAGAGTAAAAGTGTTCTTCAAATAAATCAAATTACAATATAAGAACTATGATTAAAAGTTAAAATATTATTTGCTACAATACACACTCGTAATTGCTTCGAGAGCGCTCTATCTAATCATTATCTGCTATAATAATCTATTTTTTTTTTCTCTTTTTTTCAGTTCACCTTATAAAAACATGTTTGCTTTTGTAACACGAAAGGCCGCTACAACAGACCATAAGTCACGAAATAATATTGTACACATATGTTATCAAAAAATGCATACCGTTATATCTTCGAAATGTAACTAACCGAATCGCCGGTCGAGGAGGCTCCCACGACCTGAGAACTACATTTCGCCGTGCTCTATCCAATTTTACTTCCTAGTTCGATCAATAAACGACCTTATTTCGAATAGGATAAAGAACAAAATCAGCACAGCAACGTCGATACCCATTCAAAACCGATATCTAGCTCACATACACAAATCGCCTAACCATGTGTGCGTGCGTTGTGAATGAAGACGATGCTGCGTTTGAATTTAGATTCTATCGCTGGGTGGTATATGGCGAGTTGTTCGGACGAGTCGATCTAATGGTGTGGGTGTATTGACCAATATTAATAATGTACTGGCTAGATGGGAGGTCGCGGTCGAGTCGACAGGTGACGTTGCAATGCGCCTTCGATTGCGCGCGTGTGTGCATTGAATGTCAGAGTTTAGACATTAAGTTCGTGGTCACACCGAGCGGGGAACTTTTTATTACTTTAATTACATTGTGGTTTTATAAGTGTAGATATATCGGACGTGTTACTTACCTGTCAGATTTTCAATAAAGCAATTAATTGGCAAACAAAAGATCAACGGAGTCGATGTAAAAATTTGTAGTCGTTTTTGAGATTACTTTTAATGAATTCGCTTTGTTGGGATGTGTTATTTCAAACACTTCAGAAATCATTATGTTTAGTATGAGTGCTTAGTAAATAAGTGAAAGTACAAACGATACGATGTTCAATAATTATAAAAACTTCCAGTCATTTCCACTTATAGATCAATTGAATCAAAACCAATTCTAATTAATAAATATACTTTTAACTATATAATCTTGAAGCACGATAACTAATATTATATTAAAATACATTAATCGCTTTCCATTCTCTCTTTAAGTTTAAGTAATTATAAATACTAATATTAATTATGAAATTTAAACGTTTCATATCTGTCGGGCGTCCCGTAATGGCATTTTTTATACTTTAACAAATATTATATAAACATCACTTTATATCTCCAGTTGTATACTCAATGTTTCAATCATCATGTCGTATAACTCCGTATAACGTATTGTGAGTCACATTCACCGATCTCTGTCCTTAGCACGACCAAAGACTTCGTAAAGGAGTTGCATTAGTTACTCGGTGACTGGACACATTTCCTTGTTGACTGTTTTCTTTGAACTATTTCTTTAATAACTGACGTTCCAGTCTATATAAGTAATACTATGTTACAATATTATAGGGGGCATTCATTAATTACGTGAAGCGTTTGGAAAGGAGATAGGGACTTGCGTCAACCCTCTAACGTGGGAGAGAGGGTAGTGTCGGCAAATGTCTCGTAATTTATTTTCGCAAGAAACATTGCAAATTTATCTGCAAACTGGGTTAAATTAGGTAAAAAATGTTTCTATTTAATTTTAAAATACATATACATGTCGGTTCCGATAGTCACTCTTCAGACCATACATGAGTATCCGTGAATTAAAATTGAGTGAATATTGTTTTACGAATTTTAGTAGTTTCTATTTAAATACTTTATTGTTCGATTTTTTTACTCTGATTCTATGCTACTTTATTAGATTTCTTAAATACTTACTAACTTAATTAATCTTAAATAAAAAATAAAAAAATGTATTTAATTTACATTAAAAATATGCACTTTGAAAAATCTGACGTGAGATAATTTGAGGAGGGGCTTTAGCAAAATCTCACGACATCTCACCACCATGGGGTGAAGGGGTGATGAAATATCGCTAAAATTGCCTCAATTAGTGGATGCCTACATGCCTTTACAAAAACTTCTCATATATGGGTATATTTTTATATACGACCAAATAACATAACTTCTCAATCTTTTTACCACGAGCTATTGGTTATATCATATATAAAAGTTAAGAATTATTTCTCATATAATTATGAATCACATTAAGTGAGACAAACAAGAAAAATGAAGCAACATAATAACAGATTGGTAACTCCTAGGTAGCAACATGAGTAGAGGAAATCAACAATGGAGATGGGAGGAAGAATTAAAGCTTACAGTAGGCCCCAACTGGTGGAGAATGACTTGTGAGAGAGTATAGTGGAAAAAAAAGCGAATAAAATGGCCATTATTATCGTTATTAAATAAATCACAGCAATGTCTCAGTGTAAAACTAACTTGTAACGTGACAGTCGGTATGAGTGGATCGGCACAGGTGAACACGGGCGTGTGTGTGTTAGGTCACTGCGTCCCTACACGGCCGCGCGTCTGTGTGCGCCTAATCCAACCATTGTCAACCTTTCGTTGTCCGATTATTTATAAATAATTTATTTTGAGAATATTATAATAATAAATTTATTTTAACCGTTCTGGGCGTATACCATCGATAGCTTGGGCAATAGACGGAATATGAAATAATGTAAATTTCGTATAAAATTTATATCTCGCAATCGTTGATCTGACATAAATAATACACGTAACGTGATTAAATGATCTAGCATGATAAACATCGTTTTGTCTCTGTCATATCTATAACTATTATTGGGAAACGAGAAAGATTATTAGATTTAGGACACGCTTACACGCTTTATTTTTCAACTAAACAACATAATTAACGATAGATATCGACTACCTTTAAATATGTAACTTAAATATAATTTTTATTCACGCAAAACCGTAAAGAAAAGTTAGTATATTCGAGAAAGTGCTCTGAAAATATTTGAGTAACACGTGTAAAACGCAAGAGCATATTTCGCTAAGACGATCCCTTGTAAAGTCGTGTTTACACTGACTAAGTAATATAAGCAATGATTATTTGGGACAGAGTAGGTAAAGTGATTTTTTTAATTATCACGGCATAGTGGCGCCCCTGCGTCTGATAGTAGCCGCAATTGTTTTTTTTTTTTTTTTAAGTGTAGACTAAACGTTTTGGCCACAATCTCAACTGACATTAAGTGACGATGTGGCTTAAAATGGTAGACACAGTAAACCTAGTGGAAAGGACTCGGTCTAGATATTTGGCTCTTTATAGATTTTTGGAGGCAGATTTTTAACTCAAGGAAGGTAGCTAGTAAGATAGACATTAAAAGACCATAGCACCACACACTTCCGATTTGGCTATACACTTGACATTGGCTACAAAGCCTGCATAGACAGATGCCATAATAGAAGTAAAAATTAATTCAGCCATCATGGGACGTCCACAAATGAAATATTTAAGGTAATATAAAACTATAGAATTAAAAAAAAGAATAGGTGAGACAAGCTAATTGTATCCGAACATTCTATAGTCCGACAAAGTGACAAGCATCAGTGTGGGTTGCGACCATCTATCTGTCGGATCAAAACTTTCAGTGTTACTCTGCTTAGATTTATCTTTATATAATCATATCAGCTTTTACCCGCGGCCTCGTTCGCATTGAAGCTTTTAAATAAGTTTTATATGACGAAAAAAAAAAATCTGTTTTTTCAAGAAAAAGTATCTTATGTTACTTCTAATACCTCCAAAAATATGTGTACAAAATTTCATGATGATCGGTTAAGTAGTTTCTGCGTGAAATCGAAACAAACAAACATACATTTATATTTATAATATTAGTAGAGATATTAAGTGGGAATAATTCTAGATTAATCCATATATACATTAGAAACTAGACGATCTTCTGAATCCATGTAGGATTCACCATGCACCTACAATAGCTCGTATGGTAGAGAGAGAAACTGACAGCAGCACTCAGGATGTAGGTTGTAGGTATGTAGGGAAGTCCGCTCACCTTCATTTCTCAAGCTTCCCTTCCTGTCCAGACCAAATTAGTAGAAGCCTGATAACGGAGCTTTAGGACCACGTTCTAGTTATTACTAGATTATATATCAGAATTAGTATATATCCTAGAAGTTTACTAGTCGGTATAATGAACGCCATTGTTTTCGGATTATGCTGTGGTCATCGTTTAGCATAGTTCTGTCACTTTTCTTAATTACAAAAAAAGAAAATTCTAACGTAACCTGCAGTTGTAGAGACTTCGAGTAGAAAATATATTATAGCAGTTTCCAGGGCCTGATATCCCAAGGACGAATTTAAGTCCACCATAAAACTATAAGGGTCTTAAAATATTCGTAACTCTCGTCAGGCGAGTCTCAAATATATCTTATAGCTACCAGGGTACGATATTTTTCGTTTAAAAACATATATAGTAAGTAGTCCGCCGGTAGTTAGTATAAGCAATGATCATAATCTTTTCTGAAGAGTACACAAATATGAAAATATAGATATTTATTTGTTGTCCTAATTTATAACCTAAAACTATTATATTGTAGAGTTTAAATTCCAATGAGGTAGGTCCATGGAAACGGAATCATCGACACTCGCTTTCATATAAAAATGTACACCACACCAAAGGTTACAGCGGCATAGATACACATACGTATGTTAAAATATTATACTTTCACTGGTCAGTATCTCACGGTTTAACTGTATTAGTGGACAGTGACTTTTTGTTGCACCTCTACGTGTTACGTTCATTAGTAAAGATAATAAATACAAAAAAGTTACAAATTTGCGGTTTACATGAAGAAATTAATTAACTTTTACCCGTCATTACCTACGTTCTATAGTATGGTAACGTGAAGTTATTACTGTGTTACCTACTCGGTGAAAAGTATAGGAAACAATGGCAAAGAATTAATTAATATAGAATGTTCATTCCACAGGTAATTTGATTTTAGATTGGACATCAATCATTAGTGTTTTGGAAGCGATGATAGCTCGGTGGTAATGTGTACGCACTCTGCGTCAACGGACGTGAGTTCAAATCCACCTACAAGGAGCTTGAGCTTTCGGTGAAGGAAAACATCGCGAGGAAACCATAGCATGGTGGTAGGGCTCTTTCTAATGCCCGCCTGGCTAGCTACTACCCTCAAGTTGTAAACCAAATACCAATAGGTGTGTTCCGGCAGCTGCACTTGAGAGCCAGTCCCTCCACAGGTTTAGCGTGTCTACCAAATTGGGCCGCATCGTCACTTAAGATCAGTGAGATTATGGTCAAAATTTGACTATAAAAAAAATTAGTATACTTTACTTTTTTCCCCTTATCATTTCTAGGTCGATTTAGCAGAACGTCTATTCAAATCCCTATATCATTCAATAGGTATATTTATGTCTACTTCAGTTTGTGCTCCATACATCCACCTACTTACTAAACATTCATTTGTTTTTGATCGGACATATGCTGATGGCCTAAGAACTTTTAGAATTTTCCAAGCTTTGGGGGTGAGTACTAGGGGATTCAGCCCTAAACTAATCATTCTTCTTGGCCTATGTCTTTTATATAACATGCTCATAACCTGTTAATATAGTATTCCACATTTAATCTGTCACTGATGCCAGTTTGATGTTTCCTCGAATAAATGGTAGAGAAATTGATGAGTAAATAAATTAGCAAATTATAGACAAGTTATAAGGAGAAATTAAAACAAAATTCACTGAGACACTATCGAAGACTCGGAGAGCAGATGCAGTGAGAAGACAGATCCGGCTCCCTGGCCCAATAGGTGATAGAACACGGTGGGGGTTTAAGTGGGCATTACTGGTGAGTCTCTCACCGGTTGCGTTCCACATACCTCTCCCAGCCCATCAGGGAGGGGATGCTTAAAAGCATTTCCCCACGTTAAAAAATAGATACTGTCGAGCACAAAACACTTTGTTTTATGTTTTAAATAATCACGATAAAGTGACTATACGTATTCCTCAACTTCTTGGATACAGTATTCATTACTTTGTAATTATATATTGTACTTAATATCATGAACTTCTACATAGCTGTCCAAACTCAATGATGTAAATGTCTTCAAAGATCTATTCTTAAAATAAGTCCTTTTGAATGTACAGTGCCATTTTGTCTATATCGTCACTTAACATTCTGTCCAAAGATTGATATATTGAATAATGATCAACGAACACAAGATATATCTAAGCGAATATTATTCTTTGAAATAAAACTAATATAAACGGATTTTATCGCGGTTATTTATTTATTTTGATACCGAAGTTTCGAAAGCTTTTCAGCCTTCGTGGTCACGGGGCGGACTGAGGTGTAGGTGACATGAACTTTTCTGGACAACCTACACCTCTGCCCGCCCCGTGACCACGAAGGCTGAAAAGCTTTCGAAACTTCGGGATCAAAATAAATATATAACCGCGATAAAATCCGTTTAAATTAGTTTTATTTCAACAAGATATATCGTTCAAGATTCTGATATCAACTAGTACATAGAAAGCAAGAGTGGGATGTTCCAGATTCGTCCCCAATTAAATTGTGATCACCATTTATATAACCAAAAACACGATTTCTGGATCAACCTGTAATGTTTTATTCTTTATATGTTTAGCGCTATTGCCACAGTCTCAGCTGATGTTGAGTGATGAAATGGCCCGATAGACACGCCAAGTGACACAGCCGAAACCCACTTTTAGGTATATGGTACTAGATTTTCAACTTACGGACGTCAGCTAGCCAGGCGGTTATTACAAAAAACCCTATCACTTTGCAAACCCATATATAGTTATAAACATTACTGTGAATAACTTAAAAAAAAAAAGAAAACACGTAGAGAAAAAAAATATCAGCCTCAAGTACCAACTAGCGATACGTTAAAAGAGCAGAGTACGCAGTCCGTCATGTAATTCTCGACTGTGTACGGATAATAATATATAATTACGAAGATTCATTAATAGTGTTACGTTATAATTTAGTTTAATACACTACTAATTGATCGTCTCTTGATCGACATGAGAACCGATGTTCCCGGCTCACGGTTTGGTCTAATTAAATACTTGTTTTTTTTTTTCTGTTTAACGTGCATATAATATTATTTTTTATTACCTCGGCTTCTTTTATGTTACGACAGTTCAGACTTATCCTTTTCTTGCATCGAAGCATCTCAATAAACATACATATCTATACTAATACTAGCTTTTACCTACGGCTTCGCTCGAGTTTATATTGATTTTTTCAAAAGTATCGGATGACGTAATAAAAAGTTGCATACAAAGTTTATACCCCTATTTACCTCGCTTCCAAAAGGTTTTTCGCAGTTAAAAGTAGCCTATCACCGTCTTCTGGTTTCGATCTACGTCTATACAAAAATTCATCGTAATCGATTAAGTATTTTAGTCGTGAAGGCGTAACAAACAAACTCACTATCGCATTTATAGTATTAGTAAGGATTATTATACATTATGTAATACGGAAAATTTTGTTTATTTGTTTGAACGTGCTAATCTTAGGAAATACAGGTCGGATTTAAAAAAAAATATGTGTATTTGATAGAGCATTCACTGAGAAAGATACAGGCTGTATATCATTACGCTACCATTTATAGGATTTAAGCTGTATTAAAAAAGGTTAGAAGAACGGCCAAAAATTATTTTTCGAGATTTGGACGTATTCCGATAATTAACTTATCGAGGTCCGAGTTAACGAGGTTCTACTGTAATACAAAAAAGAAACTTTAAGACAATCGTTTAAAAATAAACTCATATGACTTAATCGTGAATTGGAATGAAAAATAAAACAATTTTTTTTTAATCCTATTTCGCAGAGACATTTATTATTGCCATTGTTTTATAATTAACTTATTACAATAATTTATTTGATTATATCTGAAAATATCGCATGTGTTTTAAAATGTGAATATACTAAATGAGCAATCAGGTGTCACTTAAATATTTTACGTTACTAAAAACGCATATAAATTAATTTAAACTAAAGAAAATAATATAAACACAGATATAATTCTAATATTTTACTTAATAATGCGAAACGTCGCTTACAAATGTATGTATGCATATTTAGATGTTATAAAAATACTTTGAATACTAAAAATGACATTTTTTATCGTTCGATCGAATACCGAGATACTTCAGTGATACCGAAATCAATTACGATAAAACATCGTTTTATGAATTAACGTATACACAATTTGTTTTAACGTAGCGAGTAAAGTATTTAATGAAAAAAGGTTTTAATGAAATCCAATGTAATATTAATACATCTTTCGCCAAGTCCAATCATCTATTAGATTTGACTCATAACGGTTACGATAGAAATCAAAAGGTCCCGGCTTGATGAGAGCCATCATATAACATTAATAACCAGTTAGGCAAAAAAAAAATATATTTAACACAGTAGACAATTATACAGAGGTTCAAATGATAGGTATGTCATTAACGGATAAATGAAATGAACAGAATTCCCCACTAGTTTGTACGGTCTGCAAAAAAGTTTTCTACATTTTTTTTATAACTTTAAAATACACTGCTACCCAACACAACAATGGTTATTAAGAGACAAACACTCCATCTGGAATATACACTGTCAAACCAGCGCCCGAGCTTTTTGGCAGCTGGACTTATATTATTGTAAACCAAAGAGGGTCTCTTAACGAGGTTTATCAGACGAATATATATACCGAAGCGATGATAGCTCAACAGTAGTATGTACGACTTCGCGTCAAGGCGACGTGAATTCGAAGCCACCAACAATGAGCTTGAGCTTTCGATGAAGGAAAACATTGTGTGGTAACCATATTATGATGGTAGGGCTTTTTTTAATGCGCGCCTGGCTAGCAACCACATTCAAGTTGAAAATCTGCAGTTAAGGTTTCGCCTTACGGCCATAATCTCGCCTGCTCTTAAGTAACGATACGACCCAACTTGGTAGACTGAACCTGTGAAGGAACTGGCTCTCAAGTGCAACTGTCGGAACACACAGTGGTAGCTTAACAGGCGTGTATCAGGAAAAAGCCCTACCACCATGCTATGGTTTCTTCACGATGTCTTCCTTCACCGAACACTCAAGCTCATTGTAGTTGGTTGGATTCGAACTCACGTACCTTGACGCAAAGTCGTACACACTACCACTGAGCCATCATCGCTTCACTTCATGCCTCAATCCCTACAGTGTTTATTAATAGTGATTATTAACCATTTCATAAATGAACCTTATTTCCGGATCTACTTTCCGGTTAGAATCAAGTCTACTACAAGGTATATATAAATTAAGGCTTATAAATGTATATAAATAACCAATACTCTAATGAACCTAACAACAGGTACTCTTGAATTATTGATAATTCGAACCCGATTTTTTTATCCCGATAAAGTGCCAGATAAACTTTTTCACATTATCTGCGTTGCCAACAATTAACTTCCGTTTTCAAGAAATTCTGAGAACCCTATCCACGACATGAAAAGTACCATATATCCTTTTATGTACACCAGATAACGTGTATATAAAACTTCATGATGATTGCTTATGTGTTTAAGGCGTGAAAAAGTAACAAACAAACACATAAATACATTTATAATATTTGTTAGGATTCTCTTATGTGTCTCTCTCTTTATCGACTACAGTAAATCCCACTTATTCTTCACTTACTGCTGCGTCTAGTTCTTACGTTTTTACTTTGAGAAAAGAATACTGATACCAATTTTCAAGTATTAAGGCTTAGTAGGTTTAGAGACATGATTATGAATCCAAAATCACAATTATTTTTAAAATACTAGCTAGAATTCGCTTAAGTTTTTCTCTCTTAATCTAGTACAGTAAATTCCAACTATTCTTTACTAATTGGTGCGTCTAGTTCGTACTTTTTACTTCGAGTAAAGAAGGTAGTACTTTAGTAGGTTTGGAGACATGATGATGAGTCTAAACTCACAATTACATATATAATATTAGCAATCTCTTAAGTTTCTCTCTCTTTATCGACTACAGTAAATCCTACTTATTCTTCACTTACTGGTGCGTCTAGTTCGTACGTTTTTAGTTCGAGAAAAGAATATTCACGGCAATTTTCAAGCCTTTAGGTTTAGTAGGTTTCAAGACATAATTATGAGTCAGGTAATGGTATTTCGTTTATATATTTATAGATTTTAAGCGATTTTTATAAAACACCTATGCGGTGCACTACGTGAATTTTTACATTTTAATTATTTCGTGCTTACTATCCGTACACTGTATAGAATAATCATTTATCAAGTATATATCTGGATGTAGATACGATCGCATATTGTAAAGTTTCGATGGCCGCTACCGGAGACGTTGTTAGCGCCTCGAGCGATTGATCTCTCGCCTTTATATGACTCTGCACTCTCTCTCTCTTATATTATTTTTTCTATTAGTCATTTACATGGGAACAATGTGTGACGTTTATTTTAACCAATTTTATTAATATAGGTCCTAAATTTATGAATGAACACTTTATTGCACTTTTGCACGCCTCATAAGCGTTGACGTTGGTACTATGGTCGCTTTACGTAAAACAACTGATTTTTCAAACTTTAATTGTCTGTATTTATCATATATTGCACTTGTAAAATAATATATACACACGCATATCAAGAAAAAACACTATTTTGAACACTTGTGATATTTTTGATGCCATTTTTGTTAAAAAACTGTTTAAAAAAGTTTTGTCTTGGACGTGCGTGTGTGCGTATCCTGTACGTTATCATGATAACGACCGAAATACTTTACTAATCGAGTCTTTTTTTTTCTTACGCTTCTATATACTTAGGAATAGAACCCTATTACTTTTCGCGGTCTGATTCGATTTGGTTGAATTGTTGTTAAATAAAGAGAAAAAAATAGATTATGAGACGTGTATTTTTGGATTTTCCAAACTTTTAATTATGCGTTAGTTACTTTAATGTCAAAGGAATTTTCTTCCAGCGAGTCATCTATAAGCCCTGAAAATATTCGTCATTAATAAATTCGATTTCAATTGTATGAAAAATTCATATAATTTCATTCAATTCACCATTTATATATAATAAAACTTTAATTGTACCAAAATAAATATTGACTTAAAATTATATTCCGATTGTCATTTGTATTCGATTTAGATGCCAAAAATATTTTATTTAGACATTCTACCTGTAGACTTCCGGTAGCACATGTCTATGAAAAAACTTACTACACTTTAATAAATTTTGAAATAATGATAATTGCTATTACAAATTTGCATACAGTTTTTTTTTTAACGAATGCGACTATAACGTTTCTGGGTTATAGCGAATAGGTTTATGGAATAGGAGGCAATCGCCGCCCATGGACACCCACAACTCCAGGGGATTCGCAAGTGCATTTCCGGTCTTCATTGGAGGGACTGGCTCTCAAGTGCAACTGCCGGAACACCCTTATTGGTTTTCATTATTTTCCACCTTTCTACTTGAGGGTGGGTAACCAGCCAGGCGGGCATTAGAAAAAGGCCTGCCACCCCGCAATTTTTGTGTTCGGCAGCCGACAACGTACCTTAATATCAATGATTTCATCTCGCTCTGTTATTGGACTCTTAAAATAATCGTGTCAAAAGAGAAATATCACCTCACAGTAACCAGTTACACGCAACACATTTGAGCATGTTCCCTTATACCGGACGTATAATGGACGCAGTATTGTCGAAAACAATTGTCATCAGGTCACTTCATCATGCGGTCATCTCCTATGCTTTGAGATCAACTATCTCCATAAACAGTAACAAGATATATTGCTGGATATTTGACATGTTTATACAAAATACCTTAGAGGAATGTACTGTACATACAGTCCAATACTGTAAAAATATATAGATAAGGTTTAGCGTTATGTCTATAATCTCATTAAATGTTAGGTGACTATCTAGCCCAAGATGATGGACACACTAAGCCCGTAGAGAGATTGTCTCTCAAGTCCAACAGCCGGAACTCATCTATAGGTATTTGGCGGTAGTTTTAGCCTGGGTGATAGTCAGGCGGGCATTAGAAAAAGCTCGAAAACTCAAGCTCATTGTACGTGGATTCGAATTCACGTCCCTTGATGCGGCGTCCGTTCACGCTACCAACTCAGCTTTCACCGCTTCTAAAGGCCTTAAGGCTTACGATAATAAAAGCTTTAAATTATTACCTACCACTAACAAATGTAAATTAACAAAATAATAAAACAAATTAACAAATATTCATAAATATTACTGCGCCGGTTAAAATCAAAGCCCACTGAATAGTCAGATAGACAAACATATTACAAAACATGCCCAACGAACAAACCTAATCAAATGGTGTATTACCAATATTAATTACCCTCATTCTAATCATGATCGATGATGAACGGTAAACGATCACCAATCAGAATATTATGAAAGATGAACGAAATAAATCAACCGACATAATGTATAGATATAAATATGTTATTTTTTATTTTTTGTGTTTTATATCGTTTTTTATTGGACGCATCTTTGTAACCTATACATATATTAAAATATTAAATCATGGTTGTAAGATTTGACTTTTACAAGCGTTTCGATATATATTAAAGATATGGTAGTCATTTCATTGATTCGTGTATTTCTCAATGTCGACCATTTTGAGAATGATTTTTTTATTTCATTATTGACACAGTATAATCGTAAACAAAGATGGCCGCTGAAGAATCAGCAGTTTACCGTGATTTTCGATGTCATACGAGCTTTTAGGCACCTTTACAGGGATGATGGCACAGTTGGTCTCGTAGCCGTATCTCTGTACGTAAGTTACAATCCACCTGCAATGAGCTTGAGCTTTCTCTGAAAGAGACATCGTGGGGAAACCATATCAAGGTGCTAAGGCTTTTTCTAATGCCTACATGGCACGCTCCTACCCTCAAGTTGCAATTGTGCCACCAAACATCCCTAAGCTTAGCGTTTCCACCATCTTCGGCCTTCATGAAGCCTTCATCATCTTCTTGAAACGATGATATCTCAGTGGTAGTGTGTACGACTTTGCGTCAAGGGACGTGAGTTCGAATCCAATCATCTACAATGAGCTTGAGCTTTCGGTGAAGGAAAACATCGTGAGGAAACCATATCAAGGTGCTAAGGCTTTTTCTAATGCCTACCTGGCTAGCTACCACCCTCAACTTGCAAATCTGCCACCCAATGCCTATATGTATATTCCGGCAGTTAAACGTGAGAGCCAGTCTATCCACTAAGCTCAGTGTGTCTTCGGCCACTTTATTACTTAACACCAGGTGAGATTTTAACCATAACGCTGAATCTATTAAGTATGTAAACGAAACTGACCGTACAATGACTGGTTCCGAAACTCGAACCACCAAATAATCATGTTTGTCTCCGCATAAATGGTATCGGAGATTCCGTATACCACCTAGAGAGTTGTGGTTACGATCAAATCGGATACAAAAATTGTTAGCGGATATGTAAGCGTTAGCCGTTATGTAATCGATAATGTCGTCTAAATACAAACGTAGGGCCGTATTTTTACTTATCGAATAAGGTCAAGATACTGATGATTTCTCACGCGACTACATTGTGACTAGAATGCAATAAATAAATGTGCATTTGAATTTCATTATAACATCGGATTATATAATAATATAAAATTTTAGTTACCTTACATTTCCTGCTACTAGAATACAATCGGTTTATCTTTTTAAACTATTTAGGTTTCGAATTATGTTTTAATACAATCGGTTTATCTTTTTAAACTATTTAGGTTTAGAATTATGTTTACAATAATAAAAAATAAAAAAACTTACTTCCTTTTAAGTTTTTTTTATATACTTAAGGTTTAGAGTTATGGCCATAATCTCACCTGATCTTAAGTGACGATACGGCCCAAGATGGTAGACACGCTATACCTGTGGAAGGACTGGTTGTCAAGTGCAACTGCCGGAACACACCTATTGGTATTTGGCGGCAGATTTTCAACTTGAGGGCGGTAGCTAGCTAGGTGGGCATTAGAAAAAGCCCTACCACCATACTATGGTTTTCTCACAATGTTTTCCTTCACCGAAAGCTAAGCTCATTGTAGGTGGTTGAATTCGAACTCACGTCCCTTGACGCGAAGTCGTACGCACTACCACTGAGCTATCATCGTTTCAAAAAGCTTAGTTTTTAATGCATTGCCTAGCTACTGTTGTAAAGCAATTTTTAACGCCAACTAAATCACCTAAATCACCCAGAATCCACTGATTGTGGATAATATAATTAAAAAAAAAGATATATATTCACAATTTTAATGGACGATGTGGCCCAAGGTGATGCTGAGGCTAAGCCTAGTAAAGGACTGGCACTCAAGAACGCATCCATAGTAATTTGGCAGCAGATTTCCAAATTGAATTTCCCATCCAAATGGGCTTTAGAACAAGCCCTATCACAATATTCTCATTGATACGAATTAAAATAGTGTTCCACTTAGAAATACTGTGAAAATAAATATTTTATCAACTCTGCCACAAGCTAATAACATTAGAGAGAACAATTTACATTCTATTCCCCATCAATAACTATAAATAAAGGTATAGTAAAAAAAAGTTATTAATTTATACATACTAGGTTACGTTTTATTATTTTAACTCAATCCGGCAGCCGGCAACCCGATATAATGATATCCAATTACCGATAAGACACGCTCGAATTTCAATAGACTGACTGACAAGCCGAAAAATTATAATAAATGTTCTATAAGAGATGAAAACAATTACATATAGTTTAATGTTTGGTACAAGTTGTAGAAAGTTTATTAAACTATTCAAGTTTTTGTATATATCACTGTGGTTATCAAAATATTATGGAATGTTTCCTCATTTTTAAAACAATTAATATACGATAGGGTGGGAGTAAAAATACTGTCGTTGTGTTTAATTTTTTTATATAGTTAAGGCTCAGCGTAATGGCTATATTCTCACCTGATTTTAAGTGACGATACGGCTCAAGTTGTAAATACGCTAAACCTGTGTAAGAACTGGCTCTTAAGTGCCACTTCCGGAACACACGTATTTGTATTTGGTGGCTGATTTTCAACTTGAGGGTGGTTGCTAGCCAGGCGAACACAAGCAAAAGCCCCACCACCATGCTATGGTTTCTTCACGATGTTTTCCTACACCGAAAGTTCAAGCTCATTGTAGATGTATTCAAACTCACGTCCTTTGACGCGAAGTAATTATGCTGATATATCTAATACGGGTATTGAGAAGAAAAAGGTATGTTCTTTACCATTTCCTTTGAAAAAGGGCAGGTACAATTTGCACGGTCCATACGGAAAGCAATTTATTATTATCTGAGATCATTTAATAACGAGTAAACATCGAACATGTTTGTTTCATTAATGTTACAAAAAAATAAAAGGTAAGTTTTCTTAGAAGGGCCGATTCAGGGATAATGAATTTAAAATTGAGGCACTGACGAAATTATTCGACAACTATAATATAAATAATATATATATACTAAGTTAGTCAAATCTTAAAAAAAAGGTAAATAAGAATTCAAAATAACATTAAAAAAAAGTTGCCACATGCATCTGTTGTCGATACAATAAAATAAAAACATATTCAATTATGTATACAATAATGTTTAAACTACAAACAGATTGAGTGTAAAAAATATATTAAGAAAACCGCGTTGGTATTAAAGGCAGATCACTCCTTTTTAAATCTTAAAAAGAGAAGCAAACTTCTTTTCAATCCATGATTAGATTCACCGGGCGGCAGTGAGAAAATTTCCTAACAGTTCCCGAGACTAGTGAGACAAGTATAGGTTTAAAGGCCGCCCCCCCTTCTGACGTCAACACTCACCTTCACTACTCCTGTTTCTTTCCATGCCCAGCCAAATTTTGGAAGGAGCCTTCTAGCGCAGCTTTAGATACACGTTCTAATATAGAACTTACTGCAGTCCCAGCCAGGCCGTAAACTATTAGTAGATTATGGAGACATTTTGCTACAATACGTCTCGTTCTCACTTCGACCGCGTATAAATTTACTAAATAGCGATTCGATAAAATAAAAACGTTATAACTACATGAGTTTCTTTTAAATTTATTCACTCCTATTGAAAATCGCCTATGACTTGCACCAAACACAAGACGTAACATTAGGTAGCGCATTCGGTATGTATGATTGATATTGAATTCACATCGAATTGTAAATGAATCTTTGACACACAATATCCATTAATCGACGGTGTATTCCGTTCCTCGCAAATATTTTTTGTTCTTTATCATTATAATTTTTTCCCCATTTATTTTTAATTCCACAAACCCTTTCCTGATTGGTAGAGATATGATTGAACGGTGTTATTGAAATTGTTATAATACAATTTGACAGACTGATATTCGGTCAAAACGTGTAGTGGAATGTTCGTTGAAAAGCGAATTTTATCAAATAATTTTGTCGATAAAAAAAATGTACTCGCCACATAGTTTGTCGTAATGAAATTATTAATTCAACCGTTAATTCGACCGTTGACCAATTAAAAATAAAATACCAGAATAGGCCTGATGTCTGGCTCTAGATACTTATAGAGACACGACATAAAAAAAAAACAATAATCTGTTGATCTCACTTCAAAGGATCATCCGCGAAGTTAATCTAAACATTGCTTAAATATTTCATAGGCATCAATTTATAATCCATAGGAAAAATATACACTTCGATTTTTATATATATTGATACATTATAAACAATTCGCTTTGCAATCCAAAAACTTCATTCTTCTAATCACAAAAGAGAATCCAAAGAGGTAGATCCCAGTGAGATTTCTTTGGAGGTTTCTTTGTACCTTAAGCTTCACGACTTGTGGAATAGTGGTAGCATTATATAACATAAAAGTTATATGACATTTTTGTATTTCTGGTATAAGTTAGGCTTCCAAAGCTCGTAGTGCAAATACATGCTAGAGTGACGACGCATTAGCAAAATCTTTAGTCTTACAAGCATCTATTTGCTAAATTAAACTGCTTCGATTCCGCCAGGGGACCCAAAGAATTTCCTGGTCTAAAGTAACAAGAGAATATTTTAGTGTCGTTTTATTGGTTCCTTACGTCCGTTAATCACATATAAAAAGACAATAGATTACATTAAAAACAGAGCGGCAACTTCAAACAATAATTCTTACATCTATCCCCGGCGGTGAAACGCAACGAAAAGTTTCGTACGTGTAATAAATTTCAATAAATCCTTATTAATTAAACGTTGACCGGATAATTACAACAGCAATAGATTCGTAATACATCTAAACGATCAATATTCGAGCTACTGGTATTTGCCCCGGAGCGTTTTACTCTCCTATTAAATATATACCAGCGTTTTATTTTAATGATTTGTTTCCTTTCTTGAGCCGATTGATCGTAGAAATTTGTTTTAAGGCTTTTTCGAGGTCTTGTCGGGCCGGTGGTATCGTGGACGGGCTTAACGTCGATGAAGTTGAGTTTGAATCCACCCTAAGATTATGAATATTCGATGAATGAAAAACACCCCAATGAAACTGTTGCATGACGGTAGGACACACTCTCATGCCTCATTATAACAAGCTACAAACCTTTTTTACTAACATAGTGTTTTAAATACTATTCTAAATGGGCTTCCCAATGGCAATACGTGAATACTTTACCCGAGCTCAAATCAAGGCGACAGATGCATGTGACAAGACTCATCGTATGCTAATCACCGAACACTGTCCACTAAAATACACGTGGGACGTGAGTTCGAATCCGACCACCTACAATGAGCTTTAAGTGAAGGAAAACATCGTGAGGAAACTATAGCATGGTGGCAGGGCTTTTTCTTATGCCCGCCTGGCTAGCTACCAATCTCAAGTTGAAAATCTGCCGCCAAATACCAATAGATGTGTTCGGTAGTTGCACTTGAGAGCCAGTCCCTCCACAGGTTATATGTGTTTACCAACTTGGGCCGTATCATTACTTAAGATACGGTGAGATTACGGCCGTAACGCTAAACATTAGCTATAAAAAAAAAAGTAAACTAATCTGAAAGTGTAAATTTTATCAGGATATTTGATG
This sequence comes from Actias luna, assembly GCA_039707435.1. Lineage (NCBI taxonomy): Eukaryota > Metazoa > Arthropoda > Insecta > Lepidoptera > Saturniidae > Actias > Actias luna. Next base: position 16,120,792 of record JAZHAC010000008.1, on the reverse strand, counting down.
AGTTTGAATGATTATTTAAGAACAAAGACATACATACGGAAAGTGGTTTAAAATCTTTCTCACATAAAATCAGTATAAAAGGTCGTCCTAAAGTAAGTTATCTAATTAAATATCTAAATAGAGGCACAGTCAGTCGATGGTAAATTTTATCTGAGCAGGAATATCGGCCATTATTCTGAAACAACGGTCACAGGTACTTCGTTTATATTGAAAGGCGTAGCGTTAAGCGCTAGCGATTTTTATTATAAACTAGCTGGTTGGGCTCGTCGTTGTTCATATACTTCTCGATAGCAAATGTCACGACTTAAGTGCCACGTTTTGAGTATATTCCTAAACACTTACCAAAAATTATAAACAACAATACAAAGAAATGAAGAAACATTCGTAGGTGGGATTTCAACCAACCTTGCTATATGTCATTATAAAGCTACCGACGATGCTCAAAAAAGTTATCGTCGACATGCTTTTTAGCCATAGAGAGAGTAAAGCGATGATAGCTCAGTGGTAGCGTGTAGGAACGCCGCATCATGGGACGTGAGTTCAAATCCAACCACCTACAATGAGCTTGAGCTGTCGGTGAAGGAAAGCATCGTGTGCCAACCATAGCATGGTGATTTTAATACCCGCCTGGCTAGCTACCACCCTCAAGTTGAAAATCTGCCGCCAAATAACATTAGATGTGTCCTTCTTAATTTGGATGGCAACGTACCTGCGATTTCTCAGGTATTGTGAGTGTCCATGAGGTGACACGATTGCTCGTATGCCCCCTATTCCAAAAAAATGATTACTTACTTTTTATTTATCCCTATTTTTAATTAATTTAAATTCGGTATAAAACATGTATAAGATCAACAGGCTATAAGGTCATTAGCGACACATATTTAGTTGTTCGACATCGAACAGAGAAAATTACATCAACGTATCGACAGGTTTTAAGTAATGAAAAGTTAGAGAAACATAAATTGTAATCAAATATTTATTTACTAATTCCGGTTAAATAAACAAAGTTACCGATACAATTCGGATTTATACAAAACAGTATACATAAATAAGGAAACTGGAACACATCTAAGTAAAAGTTCATGGCGACAAATTTCAACTTTACAGTGGTAACTAACTAGATGGTCGTTAAAGTTACCCCTCCACCATACCGTGCTATATAAAATAAAGTTTTCGTTCACTAATAGCTCAGGTTTTTGACGATGAACACAATTGTTGAATGCTTCAAAACTTCTTGTAATAACAAACTCCCTAAAATGTCAGAATTACTTGACTTTGGTTGACTTATCTTGCCTCCACGCCTATTAATAATCGCTATATCGCTGTGTATTATTATTATTTTGTAAATGTCAACCCGCTTCGCTCATGTACTGTAGCCTCTACCACTCACACGTATCTCACACGAGGCAACCTTCAACAGCGTTTAGATAACGATTTACTTATGATGTTGATTATGTATACGTAAGGCTTGAACTTTTCTGTGGCAATGACCGCTTTTACAGTGGATCCGAGTTTGTTGCTCGTGGTGGATCTTTACCTTCCGTGTCCTCCTTGAGTTCCATTATATAGTGTAGGTATTGCGTAAATAAACTTCTGTTTTGCTATTTATGTTGAATATTAAACATGATGTCAGTGTACAAAGTGTTTATTTAGATTAATATATCTATATATCTATATAGATGTATATATCTGAATTGTAAAGTATTCAAACACACTTTGATTTTTAGATTTGATATTAATATATGTAGTCGATTTAGCATGCAAAATATCATCCCGTCCAATTTTTTGTTAATATTTTCTCGATGCGTTTGTTGTTAAAGAAAACTGTGTTAAGAGTACCCATGTAATATTATAGATACATAAATAATTGTTTACAAATATTATTTCAAGTGTATAATAAATCAAATATATTATAAGTAAGTTAAGCGATGATAGCTCAGTGGTAGTGTGCACGACTTCGCGTCAAGGGACGTGGGTTCGAACCCAAGCACCTAGAATGAGCTTGAGCTTTAGGTGAAGGAAAACATCGCGAGGAAACTATAGCATGGTGGTAGAGCTTTTTCTAATGCCCGCCTGGGTAGCTACCACCCTCTAGTTGTGAACCTGCCGCCAAATACCAATAGGTGTGTTCCGGCAGCAGCACTTGAGAGCCAATTCCTCCACAGGTTTAGTGTGTCTAATTAAAATGTAAAATGTATGTGTCTGCGTTTGTATGTTATATATACATTACTAAATCATTCTTTAGATTTTTTTATACTTGATTGGTTTAGCGTTATAACCACAATCACACTTAATTTTAATTGAAGATAGACTTAAGATGATGGACATATTAAGCATAGTGGTGGAGTTGGCTAACTAGTATAACTGCGAACACATCTGTTTTAGAGCTAAGTTTCAGTGGTAACTAGTTATGCTGCTATTTTGATCACGAATCGTTCCTTCACCGAACTTTCAGACTCATTGCAAAACATTCAAACTCACCTCCATTGACGTGGGGTCCATACATTATACAAACTGACCCATCATCGCTTCGAAGACGATTTAAAAAAAAACGCCCTTGTGCTCGAAGCGATGGTAGCGCAGTGGTAGTACGACTTTGCGTCAAGGGACGTGAGTTTGAATCCAACCACCTACAATGAACTTGAGCTTTCAGTAAAGAAAAACATCGTGATGAAACCATAGCATGGTGGTAGGACCTATTCTGATGCCCGCCTGGCTAGCTAACCACCCACCCTCAAAATACCAATAGGCGTGTTCCGGCAATTGCACTTGAGAGCCAATCCTTCCAAAGGTATAGCGCGTACCAACTTGGGCCGTATCGTCACTTAAGAACAGGTGTGATTATGGCCATAACGCTAAACCATTAACTATAAAAAAGGTGGATATGAACGTGATAATGCAACATTCATTTTTATATCAACCATATAACAATAGCTAAAATCGTAGATTCTTATGTAAACAGTACCAAACGGAAAGTTCAACGACCGGTCGTAACATGCATTGATCCGATACTATTAACGCACGGTGCAATACAGCCAGAAATTCCATTACCACGTGATAAGACCCTATACATTTATCACCACACCTCGAACTGAGGCTGTAAATCTCCGCTATCCATAGCCCGAGGCGTACTGCGTACACTGCCCAACAACTGGATTATATATAAAGCACACTTATCGATTTTTTTTTAAATACAGCTTCCAAATAGGCATAGGCAATTTTGCATAATACACGCTGAATGAGTTTATATGACAAATGTTCTGTGACCTGTAAATAAACTTATTTTACCACGAAAGAAAAGCCATGAAATGAATATTCTCATGGAAGCTGCGCGATTTAAAACATAATATATGGAAAACATAGCTATATAGATACAAACAAAAGGTACGTTAATTATATGTTATAATCAATGAAGTCAGTATATACTACAGTATTATAAAGATTATTAGTTTCTTTGCTTCAACGCGCTAATATTTGAAAGCACCAGCCAGATATAAAAAAATATTTCGCAATTTTTCATAGCAATCATTGAGATAGGTTTTAGGGTTTTTTACATTACGCTTCCACTACTAGAGGAAAAGTCGTATCGAAAAAAGTCAGAAAAATGGGCACAAACTGTTACACAATTTATTTATATATTCGCATTCATGTACGTACATTTAGATCATATGCTATGATATCTATATACATGACCCTAAATTGGGTGTAATAAATTATTTGAGAACAGTTATTATTTATATTATATCTAAATACTATTTGTGCATACATATCAGTAATTTTTCTATATATAGTCATAAGTTAATACAGTCATCTAAGCAATAATATCACAACTTGTTTATTTACTTGTACAAATTGGTTTATTAAAATATGTCGTTCATAAATCCTGTTATCGAATATTACAATTTATTTAATACAAAGTCTTGCAGTCTATTTTTGATTTTTTTTACAATGTCGTCTTTCTTAAGGATATCTGGGATATTGATTTATATAGTTAAGGGTTTATAGTATCGGGGGTTCTTGTATATTTCTAATTTAGGTTCCGGTGATTTGACTTCTTTTTCCGGCGAGCGCTTCCGAAGAAATGATTATACATTTCCGGGTGTCGTTTAACAAATACTATTGTTTCTAGTGTATTGTATAAATGAAAATGTTATCATTTTCAATTTTTTGAAGTGTCGTCTGCAACTATTCGGGGTGTGAATATTAACTATACTATATAAGTATTTTTTTATTCATGACAAATAGTTGGTGGCGCATCTGTGGTATATGACATAATATGTCATAATATGTACATAGTAATATGACACCCTCTCGGAGCCACGAATAGACATACATTTCCAGTTCAGTTAGCTTAGTTTAGTTAAAAGCAGTATAGACATTGTAAGCAATGTATTGCGTGTAACCAAAAATAACTATGCATATGATAGAGATATGTAGAGATTACGCGGTTGAAGCTAAGGTTGGTGCAAAAATAGATGAGCAATACTGCGTAGGATATTGTAGAATATAGAAGCAGTTTGCTATAGGAAGGAATGCACAATACCTTCTTCTTGGCTGAAATGCTTCTCTTCATGTATCTCGTCCAAATTTCACACCAAAGCGAACACAACAATATTTATAATAATAGCGAAATGTGCGACGTAATGCGCAGCCACGGTTAGGATTTCGAGACGGACTCAGCGCTATCTGACGTCATACATGCCCTGGAAAGGGAGGGGAATGAGTTATGCACCAACCAATAGCATAATTAAGGCATAAAGGTACAACCAGAGACAAATATCATTAACAGGAAGACCCTATAAGGTAGAATATAGTAAGATATAGTTAAAAATATGGAACTTGATTGGTATGTGTCCCTAGTTCTCTTATGCAAACCTAACGCACACATCGAATGCGTTTTTAGTTTAGTTTTAATTACTCAAATCAAATAACCACATGACAACTCAGCTATGCTGAAAGTACATTCCGTGTAGAAACACAAATTAATTTCAATGATACTTATCCCATCCGTGCATTCGACTATCGAACGTCCATTACTTCTTGCTCTTAAGATCGCAGCAATGATAGGTGATGCTGTAATCAGATTTAGCGGCTTCCATACCAGGGTGTCAGTTCACCTTATGACGGGCTTCGTCTCTGCTGTATTTTCAGGAGGTGAAAAATCTTAGCAATTTAATCCAACGCATTATATGTCGCAAAACTACAGCATATCTTATATATATGACCATATATGGTAAATTTTGAAGCGAGGATGACACAGTCGGTTGTGTAACGGACGTCGCGTCAATGGACGTGTCTTCAAATCGCTGCTCATTTATTTTGCTCTCGATGAAGAAAAACATCGTGATGAAATAATAGCATGGTGGTACGACTTTTACTAATGCCTACCCGGCTAGCTACCGCCTTCATGTTGAAAATCTGCTGACAAATACATATAGCTGTGTTCCGGCAATAAAGGCCGGCAACGCACCTACGACTCCTTGCGGTTCTGGGTGACCATGGGCGGCAGTGATCACTTAGGTACTATCCGGTGACAGGCTTAATAGATTACCGCCTATACCATAACAAAAACCATCTTGCATACAACATTCGAAGCGATGATAGGTCAGTGGTAGTGCGTACGACTTCGCGTCAAGGGACGTGAGCTCGAATCCAAGCACCTACAATGAACTTGAGCTCTCTGTGAAGGAAAACATCGTGAGGAAACCATAGTATGGTGGTAGGGCTTTTTCTAATGCCCGCCTGGGTAGCTACCACCCTCAAGTTGTAAACCTGCCGTCAAATACCAATAGGTGTGTTCCAGCAGCTGCACTTGAGAGCCAGTTCCTCCACAGGTTTAGCGTGTCTACCAACTTGGGCCATATCATCACTTAAGATCAGGTGAGATTATGGCCATAACGCTAAACCTTAAGTATAAAAAAAAACAAATGATTTCCCAGGTGTTTTTCAATTCTACGTGACATTGGAATATTCGTGTATGACTGCAGGGTCACTTTATAAGAAATAAATTTAAATTACATTGCTCAGTCTTCTAAACTGTGCACATTAAAATCGATCTACTTTTTTAAATTCGTTTGAACTTGATGCAGTTCCGGCATTAGGATGGTGGAATATATAAAGCCACATCAGAAAGTTATTGTTCTGTATTAGAGTTCGAGGATTGCGTTATTTACGTCATGTACAGGAGCTTTTGTTTCTTTCTATACTAATTACAACCCTTGGTTACATTTTATAGTAGGTAGTATTTAGGAGGCTTCAAAGGTCTTATAAATGTAGTTTTTTTTTTAAAGTAACACAAAAATTCTTCTACTGTGAAGGATAAAAAAAAATTATGCAATAAGGGGCAAACAAGCAACCATATCATCTGATGGTAGTAGATCCCCGCCGCCCTTGGACGCCCACAACATCACAGGAATCGCAGGTTCCGGGCTTTATAGGAGAGACTGGCTCTGAAGTGCCACTGTCGGAACACACGTAATGGTATTTGGCGGCAAATTTTTAACTTGAGGGTGGTAGCCAAGCTAGGCGTGTATTAAAAAAAGCTCTACCACCGTGCTCTAACTACCAACTACCAAGTAATATATATATGTATATGTATATAGGTAGAATATGACTGTGAATTGTTATAGATAATCCATAAACTAATGTTTTTTTTTTTCCTAAAAGATCTATCAACGATAAGTAATATCAGTTGGAACCCTTACCGATGAGATATTACAATTACACTGTAACGTACTACATTGTTCGTTATTATGAAACACATTTAGCACGCAAGCGTACGCGGTCCATAGATCACTGGCCACTATAAGATGACCTCTGACAAATAAAAAATAGCTACCACAAGTGCGTTACGAAACTAAACATTCGTAACAAGTCATCGACGGGAGGCGATAATTACAGTAAATTTTTATCGTCACCAATAAACCAGAGAAGCCGTTATTTTTTAAAAGTTAATAATCATCTAGTTTTTCGATCGGTTTATTTATATATATACGTATCGATATTTTTTATTAATCGATAAACCACTGTAATAGAGATCAATGTTATAGGTTCGAACGTTGTGCTTTAATATTTTTTGAAGTATCGTTTACTAATGTTCTCGAATTCAAAACGATCGTAGATTCTTCGTTTTTTATTTTTTGTTATTAATACAATATTACAATATTAAAGTTAAAATGTCAGTTGGCATGTTTCGACTCGCAGTGTATTTATGATGAGCAATTAGTTTGATCTTTTTATTATTTATTCACAGGTTCATTTGACGTTATAGTACAGTTTGTTTTATGATATAAATTTAAGCATTGGTTGTACAAGACTATAGTACGCCCCCCCCCCCTCTCATAATAAAAGATGAACTTTTTGAGTGACCTGCGCCTGTCGGGGAGCTGATGCAATATGGATACAGACCCTGCTCGCCAGCCCAATAGGCCAAAGTAGAACCCACATTATATTTAGTGGATATTCTCGGTGATTTGTCACCGGGTGAGTACCACATACTTCTCCCAGTCCATCAGGGAGGAGATGCATTTCTCGATGTAAAAACAAAGACTAGAGTGGCGTCTTACTCGGACATGCAACTGGCAGAAATAGGTTCAGTGGTCCTCGGGCTATAAACTCACTAACAAAAATACACATTATATATAATAGTTATGTGACGCTTCAATTATAATGCAGGATGGATCTCTGCCATTTTGCAAAGATATTTATATTAAAGGTCAATTTAATATTTCTACTTGTTCTTTATAAAACATAATTAAGTCGAACTCTACATTTGGAGATTTGTAAGTCAACATAGATAAAAATAAATATACTGTTTCAAGAGAGTCAATCGAGATAACTTTTGAGAACTGGTATCTTATACGATGCGATCATAATTTACATTCCAAACCACGAACTATGCACTCCAGTGACATAGGATGTCACAACATCAATAAAATATGTCACACGGTCTGAATTTCTTGGCCTACGGTATCCGTAAACGACGCATACATGAGGCGCGTATTTGACGTATTGAACATTTTTATCGACTCGGATAAATTATTAATGGCGCATTTTACACGGGGAAAGAAATATAGTAGTCTCCAAGTATATCAGAATTTACATATCAATTTACGTGTTACTTTAAACTTGTATTTATGACTACCCTTTGTCCGTGACTTTGTTTGCATGGGACTCAAATTTATTTACGAGAACAAATAGCAGATCGCTTCTCAGAATCACTTGTAGAGCTAATATGAAGGTTACCTGAAATTTCGGCAAAATCGGTTCAACTATTTTAGTTTCTATACGGATCATACATACACATATATATACTAACGATCTAACCCGGCTCGAGTTGCCTAATTATCTACACGTGTATAGCTAGTCACTAAAATGAAATTTCCGTTATGATCACAACCGAATTTCGCAGAATGCAAGATCTGTTCAGCCATCGCAAAGTCTGCAGGGACCATACACACATACATGCACAGATATTTATATATAAGATTAGCTATCTGCGATTTCGTTTGCGTGGAATTAAAAAATATTTAATAATCTTTGGCCGTGTTTGCAACATTTTTCAATACTGGTCTGTTCCTATGCATAGTAACGTAAAGCCTTCCTAAATGAAAGTTGTATTTAAAATCAACTTTTGGAGTCCGACTGGTAGTTTTTTACGATTAGCGCATTGAAACAAACAAACTTTTCCTCGTCATAACATAAAGAATATACAGTTAGATTACTTTTATTGACTAATTTTGACGACGAAAATTGGGTCAAACTATACCGTGATAACAATGTTTAAGTTGTTCGGCAAGTTCCTATTAAGTTAGCATACCTAGGACAATATTACAATAATTCTAAACGTAACTATAGTCAAGAGTCGACTTACATCAATACACAATCATGTCATTACAAAATCATAAGGTAATCTAACACAAAACACCGTTTCGCTTGTAGCTTGGACCACGTTATAACGTGTATTTTATCGACTCGTGCCGTAGGGAGATAAAAATGTATGAATAAATATAAAGCTAGGAACCTAAGGGGCTGAATTAATTAACAGAGTTTTGACGTCGAAGACGAACCGACATTTCTGTAACGAACGGCAGATTCTTTTATAGCACGCGGACGACGTTCTGCGATAAAGGACTACCCTGTTTGAATTAGACATTATCTTTGAACAAATTTAACTTGAATTGCTAACAGCGTTCAAAGTTTCTTTAAATATGATAAGTTTTTTTTCCATCTGACGTACGCTGTTAGCCCCAAGGGCTTTGACAGCTTACCGAACTTTTTGGAGCGAGTGCTGAGCGCACTCAGCCCCGAGGCAGCAGGCACAAGGGTGCCAGGACGACTGAACCTCGGCCTGGGCTGCTGCCGGTAAATGAAAAAAAGATTCACGATCCTGACTAACCAACAGGTTCTGTGTTACTAATTTAGTGATCCTAACTACGACATTATCAGGTAAGCAGCTCAAGGGCCGCGAGGGTAGTTAGTCCCTTACAGAACCGTGTACTTGACGTGTTGGTGTGCACGAATGGTGTGCGGTGTGATGGTGTACTCTCAGTGATGTAGAGTGTCACTCGAGGGCTCCTATCGAGAGGATCGAACCTAATAAGATAAGTGTTTACTGAAAATCTAATAGAACTAATAGGATTAATGAGTACCCGATACATGTACCTCTGACAAATACATAGGTAATAAAGGTTTCATTTTTGATCTATAGATGTTTCATCGAGCTCTTTGAAATGATCCCGTCCTCTGGTATCCACAACAGAACCACTCTGTCGGGGATTCGGTGTCACAAATTCAAGGTGCACCTGAAACATCCAGAAGCAAAATTTTCCCGACTCTTACTTCCTGTCAGCATGTTCCCTCCATCCTATGATATTGGGTCCTTCAAAAGTGGCGGGAAGAGGTACCTAAGCAGGCCAGCATGACACCGGAAATGGCTTTGAATTCTGTTCGGTGTCAGTCGCCGTTGCTATGGTTTGTACTGTGTTACTATAAGGGCCAATGCAGTAACTTTACTATGCGACATAAAAAAGGACATTTATAACATTGCCGGCTTAGAAAAAGCCCTACCACCATGCTATGGTTTCCTCACGATGTTTTCCTTCACCGAAAGCTCAAGCTCATTGTAGGTGCTTGTATTCGAACTCACGTCCCTTGACGCGAAGTCGTACACACTACCGCTGAGCTATCATCGCTTCATAATTTACGCGTTACCACATCCTACATTGATACAGTAACTCATTAGGTAATGCAAGCGTCGGGTTTAAAGAACTAAATATTAGTCGTTGAAAGCTATCTACCAGCTTAAGGTTAAGAATGCGCACGACATAAAGGGAATATTAAACTTCGAGGCATAATTACATACATTTTTAATTATTTATTTACGGAGGCGCGAATGCGAATTATTTTCAACGTACATCATGTTACTTGTTCTTGCTCAGTTTGTATGTATTTTTATCCGCTACAGCCTTGAATTTTATTTTTTGCCGCCGAAGTGACAAGCGCTGCTAGCCTTAAGGGCTTTAACAGCTTCGCCCAACTTTTAACAGCCTTGTGCTTTTATATGATTAAGGTAACATTTGTTTTCGTAGTATTACTCCTTTTTTTGTAATAAAATTTCAAAATGTATTGAATTTATTTATTGAATATTGTGATGAAAACAAATGAAAAATAACTTGCGCCAACATTTTACTATTTTTGTTTTAATGTAACTTTTTTAATGTTCATAAAACTAGCCAGAACTAGACAGCCAAAAAGATTTCATTACAAGTTTATACATACTATATGCGAAAACACTTTTTCACCGACATATTATGTAGGTTACAGTGGCACGTTAAAGTGTCATCAGATATATATATATATATAAGAGGGGTCATAGGAATATGTTCCTAACTGGGTCATGACTATAGAGCTGTCTCGTTGATTTACTTTTCATTTGTCACATCTTGAAGCGATGATACCTCAATTCGCAGTGTGTACAGATGCTGCGTCAAGGGACGTGCGTTCGAATCCACCTACAATGAGCTTGAGCTTACGGTGAAGGAAAATATCAAGATGAAACCATAGTATGGCGGTAGGGCTTTCTCTAATGCCCGCCTGGCTAGCTACCACTGTCAAGTTGAAAATCTACCGCCAAATACCAATAGGCGTGTTCCGGCAGCTGCACTTGAGAGCCAGTTCCTCCACAGGTTTAGCGTGTCCACCATCATGTACCACATCGTCTCTTAACATCAGGTGAGATTGTGGCCATAACGCTAAACTTTAACTATAAAATAGGCAGCTGTAAATCCAGCTGCTGATGGGTTTACTGGCCGGTAACAACGGTATTGCATGGTGGTACGGGTTTTTCTAATGCCCGCCTGGCTAGCTACCACCCCCAAGTTGTAAAACCTGCCGACAAACACCAATAGGTGTGTTTCGGCAGCTGCACTTGAGAGCCAGTTCCTCCACAGGTTTAGAGTGGCTACAAACTTGGGCCGTACCGTCACTTAAGATCAGGCGAGATCATGGTCATAACGCTAAAACCTTAAGTATAAAAAAAAACATCGATGATCGATCACTAATCCCTTAGTGTTTGCTAAAGCATCATTGTTTTACACAACTACTATAGAAATAATTAAAAGCGCCCAAAATATCCCAATCGAATGCATAAGCTATCAAAATCACATTGAACGTTACAAAATCATCACCTACACCGAGTAGAGCCCGTCGAGGGACCCGATCGAGATAATTAACATTATAATTTTTTCTTGAGTGTATCTTTTTATTTAAATTAATCTAATGAAAAATAAATTATTACATAAGATAGAATACCATCCCCGCCCACGCTAGACGTCGTATCGAATGCGGTGGACGCTCATTATGTTTATGACTGAATGTATAGTGCCGCGTGTCGTAAACGAACGCTCGTGCGTCACTGGCTTACCGACAAAATATGAGATCACACAAACATACAAATTTATGTCTATAAAATACACGATTCACCCGCGGCACCGTCTTCGCAGCTATAACCTTGCGCAATTACTCTGTTTCTTTGGTAGCCATGGAAAAATACATACACGAACCAATTGATTATCCAATTATGCATGGTAGTAGAGTTTTGTCTAATGCATACCTCTTTTTGAAAGTTCCCAAGTTTTATAAGTTTCACTCTTGGAATATTCTCCCTTCATCAGATTATCTCCTAACAAACAAGATGTTAAGTAAATTGTTATATATCCATCCTAAAAAAACTATTTTCCCACCTATCTATTATTTTATTGAAAAATAGCTTTGCCTACTACCACCCTCAAGTTGAACGTCTGCCGCCAAATACCTATGCAGCAGTTGCATTTGCGAGCCAGTTCCTGCACTAGATTTAGTGTATCCACAATGTTGTCTCACATGGTCACTTAACATCTGATGAGTGTAGCCGTAACGCTAATACCAGTAAACTAGAAAAAAGAAAACATTCATATATATATATTTTTATATTTATGGGTTAGCGTTATGGCATAATCTCACCTGATCTTAAGTAACGATACGGCCCTAGTTGGTAGACACGCTAAACCTGTGGAGGAACTGGCTCTCAAGTGCAGCTGCCGGAACACACCTATTGGTATTTGTCGGCAGGTTTACAACTTGAGAGTGGTAGCTACCCAGGCGGGCATTAGAAAAAGCCCTACCACCACGCTATGGTTTCTTCACGATGTTTTCCTTCACCGGAAGCTAAATCTCATTGTAGGTGCTTGGATTTGAACTCACGTCCCTTGACGCGAAGTCATACACACAACCACTGAGCTATCATCGCTTCATTATATTCATTATATATTATATATTCGCGCATAGTATTATTGACACCTCAAAATTATAGAAATTACGTAATATTTCAACCTGTTCTCTTACCACGCCCACAGTCATCGAACAAAATAACATTATTAGTTGACCTACGTCGTATATCTCAGAATTAAGTGAGTAAAATAAAAAGCTTTTTCTTTCTGAACAAAAGCTCGTCCAGTTGTTCCTCTTTTTATTTATATTGTAATGGCGATATGCGTCAAGTCCAACTCCGCCAGTGCCATGTGATTTGGAGATAAAACCTAGGATACTTGAAGTATATCTATTGAAATTTACCATTGTAACATTGGAAAATGGACGTCATAACCCAAAAACTTAACCGCCATACAAAATATTACAACTATATTACAATATTAACTACACTAATCGAACGATGAAAGCCATATAAACGCATTTATAATCATTTTTGATAATTTGAGACAATACCGGAAGGTTAGTAAAAAATCTATAATTTTGCTATTGGTGCCATTATCGCTTTGCGTTAGATTTCAACAAACAAAAAAAGAAGAAAATTGATTGGAAACACGAGAAACAAATTACTGAATATATAGAACAGTTAGGTCCGCGACTTAAAGTTGTTTATCTATCCGTTGGGGCCTTTGTGGAACGTTTTTCTACATAAAAATACCTTATCATATTCCTCTTGAGTCTTACCGAAAACGCTGCCTAATGCCATTTGAAATATAACCAAAACAATGTATAGGGGTAAAAGTCTGCGCAGAAAAGTCACCGGTAGAGGTGGTTAAAAAATATTTATGAAATGCTACACGATTTTATCTACATTTGTTAATTGTTCTCGATATCTCAATTTAATGAAAAAAAAAAATTAAAACATAAAACTATTAACAGATTAACATGTATATAGTAAAAGTTACTGATGCGCATTATAATAAAACAGTCTCGACCAGTTGTACTCAAAGTTTAACTTCAATCCCCTTTTATACGTAATACGTGATTAACAATAACTTCAAATGATACCGAGTAGTATTATAAATGAATTAAATCTATACTGATATTATAAAGCGGAAACGTACGTGTCATTGTTCAAACGCGCAAATCTCTAGGAATTACGAGTCGGGGTTTACGAATTATTTTTGTATTAGATAAAGCATTTCTTAAGATAGTCTGTAAATTATTTACCACCATGCTATCGCGAAAAGGAGAAATTGTGTGTACATAAACATCGTTACGGGTAAAAATGATTGAATGCGTAAATGCGTGCGGTAAATGACTTCAATCACTCAGTTCAACGTTTTCCGTATCTTGCAAAATGAGTTTTTGTCTTTATCATATAGAAGGCCGCGCTTTTTAATTATTTTTGTAGTATCCCACCATAATAATGGCGATGTGTCGGGTGATACAGAGGTCATTGCTGTACTGACCTGATTTTTTTAATGGACCAACATCCTTTAGCATTAAGTGCTTCAGTTATATATATATATATATATATATATATATATATATATATATATATATATATATATTCCTGCTCCCTTATCAATTCCCTTGTTACTAGAGTCAGCCTGAGTACTCACTAAAATATACACGGTCGCTTAAAGCGAGTATGGGAATGGTAACAGAAACAAGCGAGTAAATGACTGTAACTCTGTACACACTCTGAGTACCTGCAACATATAGGATGATAACACTCGAGGGTAGCTAGAGCAAACATATGCTTCTTGATGTCTGGGCTTCTCCTATATGGCTTTAGGGTATAACATACTATACCTGTCTTATGCCGATGCAAACGCATTAGTGATTTTTGTTACTTTTTTATTTATTCATACAACTTTTCACACCACAAATTACCATTCGGAATATTTATATTGTATAAATTTATTTCCCGGATTAAACGAACTCAGTTTGAGAAACGCTGACTTGACGAATTTAATTAAAACCGATTCCAACTTTATGCAACTCGGTCATGTCGATTCGTACAAAATCTCAATTATGATTTATATTTATCGATATAATCATCAGCCAGTGACCTACAAGGAACTAGTTCTCCGAGTAAAAATAAAATATGACAGGTTAAATACAAAGAAATAAAAACCATTTTTTTTTTGTTTTTGTTTCAAACATAAGTCACGAATTATGTTTTTCTGTGTTAATTATCAAAATGTTATTTAGAACGCTGTAAGGTTACATACGAAGTTTCGAGATTAGACTTATTAGAATACTTAAAGAAACCTTATTGCATATCCTTTAATGTGAATTTCGTTGATAATGTTTCTGAATGAATTCTAGAAAGAGTTTTTTTTTTTATCTAATGTCTAAGAGGGCACTATTAA
The DNA here is from genome assembly GCA_039707435.1 of Actias luna. Lineage (NCBI taxonomy): Eukaryota > Metazoa > Arthropoda > Insecta > Lepidoptera > Saturniidae > Actias > Actias luna. The sequence continues at coordinate 16,105,667 of JAZHAC010000008.1, read as the reverse complement.
CGATGAAACTGTCCCATCCTTACGAATAATCCCGCATGGCATCGAGAAGTATCGGTAAAAAACTCAATCAGGTTGGCAAACACGGATGGCACGTCAATGGACGTGTGTTCGAATCCGTACGATGAGCCTTAGCTTAATCTGAAGGAAAACATCGTGATGGAATGACAGCATGGTGGTAGGGCTTGCCTAATGACTACCTAGCCTACCCTGAAGTTGATAATGTGCCTCCAAATAACTCTAGGTGCGCTCCGGTAGTTGCACTTGAGAGCCACTTAATCCATTATCGTGTCCCACATCTTAGGTTATATTATTACTTAACATATAACGCTCATTTAGACCTATTTTTTTATCGACACGAAGAAAGAAACATGAGTGATCTCTTTTACCTAATTTAAGCTTGTTATTCCAAGGAAAATTCCTCGATAATATTCGTAAAAACTCAACAAAAATTGCTTTTTCTCGTAATCTTTTATTTCATCCCCTATCCCGGATTTTATGAGATAAAAAGTAGTCCATAATATTAACTAATGCCATATCGAATTTTATCAATACATGTCCAGTCATTTTAGATATTCCGCATTATCCAAAAAAAAAAATGTTACTCTCTTTAACAATAACGAAGTTCCTCTCAAATACATGTTTCGAAATATATTTAATGTAGATATATATATATATATATATATATATATATATATATATATATATCAGTTCTAGATTTAACATATGTATATATTACTAAACCACTACAACATCACGCGAATGTCAAAACAAACGATCATAAGTAGGGGCTTAAGAATAATTTATTAGATTACAACGTCAATATCGAAATAATCTGAGTCAAACTTTATTATTTATTAAAATAGCTGCGGATTAGCACGTCATTAGTTGAAAAATTTATATTGAAAAAAAAAAGATACATTTTCGGTTACGTTTTGTTAAAGCCTAAAGATTTGACTCAGGAAAAGGGCGCCGAGTTAACGCCGTTAGTTGTTAGTTAGCGCCGGGTGTGTACCAAATACCCCTTTCAATCCCCCCGGGCTGAGAGGGGTTGCGTAAATACATTTCCGCACTTAAAAAACCTAAAGATTTTTAGACGTTCATAGATTACAGATAAGTCATTTGCTTCAGTGGTATTTTACTTTTTAAAAGTGTTATTTGACTAACTTATCGACGTGTCCTCTCTGTGAATATCAAAAAAATTGCACTAAACATAAGTTCAATTAACTAATGCAGTTATTTCCTATTGTTTAGTGGTATACTGTTTAGACCCTAGTTAAGTAAATGTCAATTAAAAAATTCTGTAAATATTCAGGTATCGTACAAAGTATAAACAAAATTTATTTACGATTTTCTCCTCAAGATAAAACCATTATTTTTCATACGTGTATATAATATTACGTTAAATTTAACGTACCTTGGCAATCCTTCATATTGATTATTAAAAATCACCGGTCCCATGACAATCGTACTTAAGAGGTCAACTCCAGTCGTGCATCTGAGCTGACACACACAAATATTTTTTTGTAATTTAATTTATGAGTGTATGAATACGTTTATAAATTACAACAGTTAAACATCAAGCAATGAAGCTGTACTGAATAGGCAATATAGATTATGATCGATTACGATATATTTTATGTTCATCATAACACAGAGATGAAGCGATGATAGCTCAGTGGTAGCGTGTACGACTTTGCATCAAGGGACGTGAGTTCGAATCCAACCACCTACAATGAGTGAGCGTTCCGTGAAGGAAAACATCGCGAGGAAACCATAGTATGGCGGAGGGCTTTTTCTAACACCCGCCTGGCTAGCTACCTCCCTCAAGTTGAGAATCTGTCGCCAAATACCAATAGGTGTGTTCCGGCAGTTGCACTTGAGAGCCAGTTCCTGCTAGCTTAACTAAGCCTTAACTATAAAAAAAAGAGATGCACCAAAACTATTCTCTCGATATATCAAATATTTGCACAAAACTATTGTGCAACTGCATCGTACAGCCAAAGTCGCATAACCTTTGCAGAATTACTTTCGTCGTCAGTACATCATTAGACGGAGCCCGGACAATAGTTCACGATCGATAATGACCAACCGGTGGCGAGTGCCACGGTCACTCGCTGTTCTCACGGCATCGTCCGAATGGCGGGAGTTTTTTTTTTTAATTCCAGTACATAGTGACGAGCTTAGCGGTTTACTTATTTTTCTTAATCATTTGGCTATCAATAACTTGTCATTGAATACCATTATATATACAAATATTCGAATCCCGGTGTATAGAAGTGCAAGCTGTGTCTACGGCTTCGTTTGTGAACAACTTTAAATATATATTTTATAGTTTTAGCATTATGGACACTTAATTATTATCCGAGATGATGGACACGCTAAGCCTATGGGATTGGCTCTCAAGTGCAACTCTTAAAATACACCTATCTTGGAATACACCTAAATATTTGGCTGTAGATTTTAAACTTAAGGGTGGTAGCTAGCCAGGTGGTTATTAGAAAAAACCCTACCTACATGTACAAACTAAAAATACTAATTAATATTTTTCTGTTCACTTTTGTAACTTTTTTCAATACAGCTTTGGTCGTACTGCTGGTAGGGTGATGTTAAATAGCCTAAAGCCTTCCTACCATTCATTGTTCTGTCAAATACAAAAATATCGTTTATAATCCGACTGGTACTTCCTAAGATTATCGCGTTGAATCAAACAAGCAGAGTTTTCCGTATCATTATATTAATATAGATATAACACTATTGCTTGACCGCGAAGGAAAAATGCATAAATCTCACTCTTTGAAAAAAAACATTTAAACTGTGTATTTCTTGGCAGTGGAAATTGCAAAGGCACTGTAAACGAGCGTGGCAATTAAGTTCGAGTTTTTCTTTGGAAATAGGTCTTCTACCTTCATTATTATTAGATAACGTGAATACTTTGTTAAATCTATAACTTATAATATTAATGTAGATTTAATATAGCAATATATTTTGTTTACCTTCAGATATTTTTTTCTTTAACATTTTGAACTAATTATGATATTCTTAATCACTAAACTTGCCAGTAAAATTGTCTATAAAAGGAAAGACCCGAGTCGTTTTGTATATGATTCAATAGGCAACACAAACTAACTCCCATAAACGCCTACACGCATAAACGATTTATTTTTGATGAATATAAAATATTTAAAACTCTTTTCCTAAATTAGTTTCTTAATAATCACATGCGTTCTAAGTTACATATTTTATTGGTGTTCTGAGCCTGTGTTTTATATCTGATAATAATATTATTGTCACGTCTTCCGCGGTGCGTGATTTAATTATTCAGGTGTTGTATTTATAAAAGTAGACAAAAAAGTTTGGCAAATCCAAAAGTGCACGCTTCATTATCTATTTTTTTTTTGTTTATTTAATAACAATTAAACCACATTGAATCAGACCGTGAAAAGTAATTGGGTTCTATTCCTAATTATACAGAAGCGTAAGAAAAAATAAATCGATAAGTAAAGTATTTCAGTCTTTATCGTGACAGGATCCGCACATAGAAACACATGGACGTCCAAGACAGAACGTTTTAAACAGTTTTTTATTAGTTTAAATAACAAAAATGCCACAAAAATATCATGAGTGCTAAAAATAATGCTTTTTCGTGATATGTGTGTATATATTATTTTACGAGTGCAATATATCATAAATAGAGACATTATAAGTTTGAAAAATCAGTTGTTTTGCGTGCAGTGACAGTAGTACCCACCTCAACGCTTCGCTTATGAGGCGTACAATATAGAAACCGCTTCGGTCGTGACGTTTACAACACGCAGCTTACAATAAGTTAACATTAATTTACGAAAAAAAAAATGGTCTAAAATGTAGTAAATTAATTAAAAACAATAATAGGTAATCGCTCCTCTCGTCACCGTAAACGCAATAACCTGAAATGGTAGTGGACGCCGGAGCGCGCCGCGGGCTGTGCGTGCAAGGTAGCTCGCCGCTCTACAGCGATGATCACTCCGACCTACATATCATGACACCTTTATTTCGCTAGAACCTTTATTACCGCAATTTTAGTAAACTGCTTTTGTTTCTTAGCAACACTAACAGCAATTTGAAACGATGGTAGCTCAGCGGTAGTGTGTACGACTTCACGTCAAGCGACGTGAGTTCGAATCTACCTACAATGAACTTGAGCTTCTGGTGAAGGAAAACATAGCATGGTGGTCGGATTTTTTCTAATGCACGCCTGGCTAGCAACCACCTTCAAGTTGAATATCTATCGGCAAATACCAATAGGTGTGTTCCGGCAGTTACACTTTAGAGCCAGTTCCTGCGCAGGTTTATTGTGTCTACCAACTTGGGCCGTGTCGTCACTTAAGATCACAAAAGATTAAAATTGTGCCTTATGATATATTTTCCTGAGAGCTGATTTTTGAAAACCGCAAAACGTTTAACTTCATACCGAAATATGTAAATATGAATAAAAGGTCGTACTCCCGATTCGAGGAATTGTCAACTCACCATACAACCTTTTACCCGTAATTCACCCGTTCAAGTTTTACGGCAGAATATCTAGCCTTTATTTACTTTTCAAAAGTACAAGTGTTTAACGAAATTCAAATAAACCATTTTTACATTAGTATTAATTGTAATCTGTGATGCAAAAATAATCATTGTGGCTTTTGGTGTTTATTTAATGTCCGATCATTATATTTATTAAGTCATTCACACTTGAAAAGCCCATTAATCTATATTATATAAAGCAATATTAACCCCTACACGGTATATACTAATATTATAAATGCAAAAGTAACTCTGTCTGACAGTCTGTTACACAATCACGCCTAAACCAATTAACCGATATTCATGAAATTTGGTACACAGATAAGCTAGACCTTGGGAAAGGACACAGGCTGTTACAAACGAAAGGGTCGTTGTGGTTAAAACAGGGTACGAGAGTTCCTATGTGTATATGTGTAATATTTACAAAAAAAGAACCCATTTTTTTTTTAATAAATTCTGCCCAAAGTAACTATTCAACACGGACAAAGTTCTAGGGCAAAAGCTAGTTTAAAATAATATATATATATATATATATATTATCTAATAATTACGACATTACATGGTATAAAATAAATCAGCATATTATTTATGTGGACGCCATAGGATTGTAATACAACAATGTGAAGTATGATTCTACTTAATTCAAGCAGAACATGGTATTTGACCTTCGGTTGAGCCTCGCACTTCATATCAAATCAAACATTACCTTTGAAATACAAACAAGACAGACTACAACATCATAAGTATTTACATATATCAGTAATAATCTCGTCACACCGATGATTCGATGGCAGCTTGTTCAAGGGCCGAGTCGATCGATATACTATGTACTACTACTATGTATGTTGAAATACTAATTAGAAGCGTTCATAGCTTAGTTGGTAGTGTGTATGGACGCCGCGTTAAGGGACGTGAGTTCGAATCCAACTACAATGAGCATGAGCTTTAGGTGAAATCAAATCAAATCGTTTCGGAAACAAAATGGCGTTCTGGAAGTGAAGAAACGGCGAAAGAAACTCTTCAGCAATCGCCCTTTTAATCATGTATCATATACAATTATCTGAACTTAAAAGTATGAATGCTAAAAATTTCGACTTAATCAGATTTCGACTTAGCAAGAAGTTCGAGATACAAAGGATTTATTTGCTGAATTTTTCGACTTAAAAATGCGTGTTATAGTATGTATGTATATTCTTTGAGTTGTAGAGTCAAAGCTGAATAAAAAAACAATAAGTTTTATGATACATATTTATTGTAACAAATTAGATATCATTGAAGTAAACTGCACATCTAAAAATAGAATTCTTTAGAATTAAGGAATCTTTCAGCTTTAAGTTCGAAGAATTCTCAGTAAGACGTCATTACATTTCACTAAATACGATTTACGCAGGCTACTTTTTGAAATTCGAATCAAAGTGTATAAATATGTATTGTGAATTCATCGTAGGGAAATGCAATTATGTTCGAGTAACAAAGTCAGCGGAAGGAAATTACTTTTTTTTTTTCGACTGACTGAGGCCGACGATTTAAGGAGGTCCTAGTTATAGTGATACCACTGAAATAATAAGGTATGATGTTATTAAATATTTCGAATAGCGGCGACGCGACGCGAGTCGACCTCTCGAGGTAGTTGCGTAAGACCCTCTGATGTATGGATTTTGATTTTCATCCGAGATTACACCTCAACTTATTACCTACACACATTCGCGTAATTCAGATTGTAACAAAGATAATTATAACACTGCCACAACCGCTTCCTCTTTTATTTTACTTCAGGTCACTTTGCAAAGATATTTTCCGGTGTCAACTAGTATGGAAGTACTTTGAATTTTAATTATTATATTAACTTGAAGGCCGCAAAGAAAGAGGTAGACCGAAGAAAAGATGGATAGATGAAAGAACAGAAAGTAAATCAAGAGATACTGGCTACTAGAGATTTTTGGGAGAAAAAAACGTAATACGCCGACCCCAAATAACTTAGTACTTTGGTCTCGCTACTTTGTACTTAATATGACGCATAGTGCTGTGACTCTGTCACGATACTATAAAGGAAAAAAATATGTTTTTTTTTTAAATATAAATTATTAGTGAGGAACCCACGCGTCGCTGCTAAATAGCCCTAATTCGAACTATTCTACGTGTGACCCGCGCCCACGCTGCGCAGCGCCGCTGGCTCGCGTCTATGCAAATGACTACAAACTTCACGCGCTTTGTTTACCTTACAGACACCGTTATACATATTTTTTTTTCTATATATATATAATTTATAATCATTGAGATTTAATAGGAGCTTCAACTGGAACTTGATCTTCGTATGTTATTGTTTATTGTTATTGACATTTTTGAAATTCCTTTCGGTTTACCGTTTTACATAATCTCGAAAGATGTCGAGTGAAGATTTACACCGGGATGATGACACTTTATATAAAGACTAGCTTTGCCCGTGGCTTTGCTCACGTGAATGTCGATGTTGCGAAATCGGATATTAAGTACAGTACAGTCTAAGCACCAGCGAATAACTTCGAACCTAAATAAGCTGCCAGTCACCGATGTTATCCTGGTCTGCTTACGTACTATTTTCACGCCTCTTTTGTAGGACCCAATATCATAGGAAGACACTCTAACGCTAACAGGAACTTTTTATTAGAGAGAGTTTTTTCATTCTTAATTAAGGAATGAATGAAGTCTTTATTGCACTTTACAAATGTATACTGGCGAGTTGCCATAAGGTATTTTCTTCCAGTTAACCAGCAGTAATATAATAAAAAAAGTGACTACCATTGTAGGCAGTACAAATAAAATAATTGGTGAAATAAGAGTGTAATAATAAATATACTAACCTCATATAAATAATTCATAACGAATAGCATATTATATAAATAAAATGTAGACAAAATAAATAAACTAAATATACACACTTACATATATACATACATATATATCCACAGTGAATTGTAATAACCAATATCATTGTAACACTTGTTTATTATACATATGTCGGTGTGGTCGTGATTTAAAACTGACGATGTTTTGACATCTTTATAAAAAATTATGACTGTACAAGTCACTCATAACTAACAACTGATCTGTTAATAACTAACACTAAGATACTGCTTCTAATTTACAAGGATATCTTTAAGGAGGTTACAATAAAAACACATTTTTATAATTTTTTACGCTTATGACGTTTTTCCTGGGAAGGCTCGATACAGTGCGAAGATATTAAATTCACAAAAATAGAATTCACAGTCGTGTATATCGCACAGTAGCCTCCTTTGTGAGAATTAAATTAACAACCTCTCGACTCCACCGCAAAGCCTACAGAGAACGATCTAGAAAAACTAAAATAATATTCAGAGGTCAATGCACGCTCCGCGAGATAAACGTAAAGTAAAAAAAAAACACATCTCTTAAAAAAAACGAATTACCAGATTAACAGTTTAAACTTGTGGATTAATTTAAAATTAAGTAGTCAGATTAAATTTTCACGTCTACCTTCGTGTATTAGGCGAGATTACTCATATCCAATGTGACTCAGAGTGTTGGTATAAATTATTTCGAACACCTACACTATAAATAATAATAACGATTGTATAAAAATATAATTTACAATATTATAATTAATTATTATCGTTTATTTTATGAGCAGTTGTAATGCCAATTTGTTTTTAATATTTTTAGGTTTAGTTTTTGGTTTTAGGTATTTGTAGCTAGTGGAACTCAACTCTCAAGAACAACTTCCGGAATACATCTTTATGTTTTGGTGGTTCAACTTGAGGGCGATAGCTAGCTTAGAAAAAGTCCTACCTCCATGCTATGGTTTTCTCACGATACCAAAAGCTAAGGCTCATTGCACATGGATTCGAACTCACGTCCATTCACGCGGCGTCCGTATATACCACCAACTAAGCCGCTATCGCTTCAAAAATGGTTTATAACTGTTATAGATTATTTATCGCAAAACACACAATAGAAAATAGACTAAATCAACATATACACTGAAAAGTTCATATAACTCCTAAACTACTTGACTTTCAATGGTTTCACTAATACCTTCTTTTAACTTAACGACAACTCTCGACAACATTATTAAATGGAAACAATATCTGGCAACAGTGGGTACTAACTAGCGTATAGAAATATAACAAAAAACCTTTCCGGTTACTGCATAATTTCACTGGTACAAAATCAGTCAATCTTTAGGCGGCGAAAAGTTACCATAAGCACTCAGAAACATTTTATATATATATATCTAAAAGAAAAAAAAATTAAGAATGTATATTTTAAGTCCCCATAAAAACTCCTTGCATAATTTAAAACATTTGTTAGTCAAAATATTAAAAAAAGTGCATAAGTGTCGTGGAACACTGCTAACGATTTTCTTACCTAGTAAATTTTTATTAATAAACTTATTATAATATTGACTAGCTGCGTCCGCGACTCCGTTCGCGCGGAATAAAATTTTTATTTAATCATTTTTATAAAAAATGTTATATAGCATATGTCACTCAGAGATAATTTAGCATTCTAATGGGGACAGAATTGTTCAAATCGGTCCAGTAGTTCGTCGGTTTATTCGTTACAAACAAAATTACAAATCTTACCTCGTTATAATATCAGTATAGATTAATAAACACAAAACAATGAAATACTAGAGACAGTTAGCATTTAAATAAAACGCAGAGATAACTATCGAATTGAAGGAGTAATAGGTAATTAATTGTAATAAATACATTTTTTCTAGATGTGAAAATAAACATTTTATTGTACATAATTCAATTCAATATAATACATATAATATGCTATGAAACAGTTGAAGAGTATGACGTATACAAACTATATTCCCGCTGCCGTTGAGAACTTACTGGCTCTCTTGAACCAATAAGCGCGCGCCTACGACTGGTCACAGCCAATAAGATCCGCGCTAAGGACAACCGTCGACACTATAGAAATATAGTGCAATACAGAACAGACTAGCAAAAGTTTCGTGACGGTAAAATCTTACACTTCAATTTGTCTAACTTCTATCCGCAGCGTGCGATAAAGAACCTATAAAAGGTAAGTATGACTTATAAATGACGAGAACAAACATCACGCCGATCTGATTAAGTAAAAACCCCGCCATGAGTGTTTTCTATTCGATTTCCTCGTGACATGGTATTCCGTGAATTTATGATGTCATGTACGATGACACTGATTTTTCAAGATCTGATATCGTTTTTACTTGTAATCATTATATGACTAACCAGTATAATATTTCTATAAAATTATTTCAACGGACGGTAAGTCGTGTGCGTAAGTTATAAGTTTTTTTAATTATTAGGATTCTTAATTATTACAATTCAGAGTTTATTTTTTTACCTATTTATAACGAAGTAAGCCCTTGCAGTCAACCTTTTAATAGATTAAGAAAGAATATAGATCGGTAGTGCACGGGGTATATCGACGATAGCTTAGTGGTAGCGTGTACGAACGCCGCGTTAGAGGACGTGAGATCGATTCGTGAGTTTGAGCTTTCGATGTAGGAATACATCGCGATGAAACCATAGCAAAGTGCTAGAGTTAGTATTGATGCCTGTTTCGTTAGCTATCACCATCAAGTTAAATCTTCCGCCAAATACATATAGATGTGTTCCGGCGGATGCACTCGTGAGCCAGCACCTCTACAGGTTTAGCGTGTTTAGCATCTTGCGCCACATCGTCACTTAACATCAGGTGAGATTGTAGCGATAACCATATAACCTATAAAACGAAAAAAAAAAATGTAATGTTTTATAGCGATGATAGCTCAGTGGTAGTGTGTACGACTTCGCGTCAAGGGACGTGAGTTCGAATCGAACCATTCAAACCATGGTAGTAGGGCTTTTTCTGATGACCCCCTAGCTAGCTACCACCCTCAACCATTGAAAAAAAAGTAAAACAAAGATGCATTAACGATTTTAGAGGGTAAGTTTTACCTGTTAAACATGTTTTACTTAATGGCTCAGTGGTAATGTAACCGGATATCATAATGATCGATGTCGGTTTGAATCATACCATCAATATAAAGTTTCGATTAATGGAAGCATTGCTTTGAAATCTGATCATCACCACAATCTATAGCCAAGCATCTATTGATATTCCAGTCATTTTTTTTTACTTAAGGTTTAGCGTTATGGCCATAATCTCGCTTGATCTTAAGTGACGATACGGTAAGTTGGTAGAGAAGCGGCAGATTTTCAACTTGAGGGTGGTTGCTAATCAGGCGGGCATTAGAAAAATCCCTACCACCATGCTATGGTTTTCTCACGATGTTTTCCTTCACCGAAAGCCCAAGTACATTGCAGGTTATTGGATTCGAACCCACATCCCCCGACGCGAAGTAGTTCACAAAACCACTGAGCTGTCATCGCTTCAACAAGAAACAGACCCTATAGGCTTATACTAATAATTAAAAATTAAATCCTATGCAATCTCTCCTCCACCGCGTCACAACAAAATTCCTTAACAAATCTCTCACATACATCACAAGTGGACATACATACATACATACATCAAAAAGAAAGTTTATTTTAAAAACATATTTATAAAATTACTATTAGAAAATGATAATGGCTTACAATAAATCTCTTATAATCTAAACGAATACGTCATCGTGCAGCTTAGGGAGATATTCATTGTTGAGAGAGTACGTTCTGTAGGGAAATTTAATTCATAGGCCGTGGGAAAATTCGTCCCGCCCACGCCTAACGTATACGAGCTATCGAGATTCTTTAACAGTATGTTTCCGGATAATAATAATACGCCTTACGTTATATTTTTCGCCGACGTTACATAACAAACGTTTCTTTTACTGAACCAAATTGAAGAGACGACAATGTTAGCTGAAACAATTGTTTTTAATGTTTCTAATTACCGGTTGCTTTAAGTATATCATATAAGTTCAGCGTTATGACTATTGTACTTACTAATATTCTATAACCGGAAGTAAGTGTGTTTTGTTTGTAACGCTCTCACGCTTAAACCACTGATCCGATTACGATACAATTTGGTATAGAGATAGACGGAAACCTGGAGAGAGTGGTAGGCTAATTTTCCTCATGAAAATTTTTTCGGAAGTGGGGTAATGAGAGGGATAAACTTTGTATCAATCTTTTTATCGCACCATTCGGTTCGTTTATCAAAATCAATATTAACGCGAGCGAAGTCGCAGGTAAAAGCTAGTAAACAATAAAGCGATCACAGTTTAATGGTAGTGAGTACAGGCGCCGCGTCAAAGGACGTGAGTTCGAATCCCCAGCCATTTTTATACTTAAGGTTTAGTGTTATGGCCATAATCTCATCTGATCTAAAGTGACGATACGGCCCAAGTTGGTAAACACGCTAAACCTGCGGAGGAACTGGCTCTCAAGTGCACCTGCCGGAACACACCTATTGGTATTTTTGTTTATTGGTATATATTTATTGGCAGGCATTAGAAAAAGCCCTACTACCATGCTATGGTTTCCTTCACCGAAAGCTCAAGCTCATTGTAGGTGGTTACATTCGAACTCACGTCCCTTGGCGCGAAGTCGTACACACCTTCACTGAGCTATCATCACGTCATCTGTATTCTATATATTGACTTAAAATATCAGCTATCAGCGTGTCCAATTTCATCTAAAATTTAATTGTCACAATTGGAACCTAAATTTATATTTAGATAACAGTATAAGACGTAATCATTACTCCTTAATCAAGTATAGACCTTCGTTTACAACATAAATATCTTCCGAAACAAGACCTTCAGCGGCTGCAATTTATTATCCATCGAAATGAATGTGTACAATTTGTAAAACTGGATTGTTAGCGAGCTAGTAATAGGCATCTCATCGATTCTATACAGCCCTTATATGAGACTCACAATAACGGCAGCTAGCCATTTTGTGAACCTTATTAAATTTAATGCATACCCTGGCACACTTTGGATTAATTATTTCATTAGTTTTATTTATTTCTATCATAATTTTATAACTTTATTTATTATGGACTAAAAACCGCGTACTATGGATCATTTCCTGAGTCGCGCTGGGCTTTATACTCATATAATTAAATGAATACCCAAACTCACGAGGATTATTAAGCAAATTCAAGGACCATGTCGAACGGGTTTTGATGTCGAAAGGCTATGAAGGGTGGATCTATATGTTAGCGATATCAATATCGGAAATTAACACCCCTCTCTATGCATCCGCTAATAACTAGCTTAAATGCAGACATTGGTTTAATATTATGAAAAAAAAAAACAAGCAGATCCAGGTAATTGCCGGTTCTTCTCGATCACTGCGGTACTTTCCGAACCGGTGGTAATTTTGACGATCATAAACGTCTTCTTGGGGCCGAAAATTGAATTAAAAAGTTTGAAATGATTCGATTAGATCATTTGTGGATCGAAAAATATATTTCCTGTATGTGATTCTAACCTACAAATTCTTTAGCGCTGCGACAACGGTGAGACTATGGCGGAAGTTTGTTTTTTCATGTTATAATTCGGTATAGGTGAGTCACATGACATGGGACGAAAGGCGGTAAATTAACTTTTTGAGTTATTATAGTTGAAACACATTTCGATTCAAATGAATAAAATATATATAGTAAGAAAACCGCATCAATTTAACTTCTGTGTCATTCAATTATTTTAGCGGTATTTAAAAAGTCAAAGGAACAAGATAGTTAATGAAGCGATTACGGATATATACCGATTTATGATCAAAATATACTTTACCAGCAAAGTAAAACAAAGATGTTGTTAATAATAATATTTAGAGCCAAAGATATAACTTACTTACCAATTGTTGAAACACTGTTAGTTTTATGATTTCTCATTAAAACGTATGACTCAATTTTTGAACCGATGATAGCTCAGTGGCAATGTGTACGACTTCGCGTCAAGGGACGTGAGTTCGAATCCAAGCACTTACAATGAGCTTGAGCTTTCGGTGAAGGAAACCATAGCATGGTGGTTGAGCTTTTTTAAATGCCCGCCTGGCTAGCTACCACCCTCAAGTTGTAAACCTGCCGCCAAACACCAATAGGTGTGTTCCGGCAGTTGCACTTCAGAGTCAGTTCCTACACAGGTTTAGCGTGTCTACCAACTTGGGCCGCATTGTCACTTAAGATCAGGTGAGATTATGGCCATAAACATTAAGTATACAAAAAAAATGTATGACTTATTATTAAACTTTATATAACGTAACATTTCTCACATTGTGCATGATGTTATTCAATCATTGTAAAAATGTGAGTTGAATTTAAAATCGTAACTGGACAATTATGAGTCAGTTCTTATGAGGTCATCCAATATTTTACTAGATGTTGACAAGTTTAGTAAAACTCAAGCTTTAGGATCCACCAGCAGTTATCAAGAGGCTTGCTGTTCAACGTGACAACGACAACCTATGATCATTGGTTTTGGATAGACCTGTGTCTTCCATCAAATACATTTCAGATTCCAGTGATGCAAAATAAAAAAATAGAAATATACGTTCACATACTTATTTGTTCTGTTAAATAACGATTCATTTTAATCATGATATTGTTTTCCAAAATGTCAGGGTATCTTATTTTAATACTGTCGCCTTACAAGGAGAATGACCTTTCTCGGATTTGCTTATCAAAACGGCATCTAGTGCTTGTTCATAATCGTAGTAATTCACATATGAAATAATATCAAATGATGAGAAAAATTTATCAAGAAGTTACCAACTTTAACGAAACCTATATCAAGAGTTCATCGCATTTAAAAGATACCTTTTATTTTGAAATTTTTAAAGCAACCATGTTAGTAGATCTTGACCGAAATGATAATCCTAATACGTCTACCGTTGAGTACTGTTAGACAGAAAAACGTAATGATCCTTACAAACATGTAGGTATAGAATTGTATGCATATTAGCTAAGGCTATCTCTTGTGTACGAACTAAACGAAGTCGACAATCGGCCAGCGCCCATTACTGCGAATTATTTCGCGTATTATAAAAGAGACCAAACGAGTCACGTCGATCTACGCAACCTGAGCGCGGACGCATCTCAATTAGGAAGCTATCTGTAACGCGCGCCCATAAGGAAGAACCGGCTATCGCAAATTTCTAATCTTATGAGTCATGAGCTCGCAAAATTATTAAGGACGTGGCTCTGACTGCGAACGGTGCGTCGCTAGCGATAACTCCGAACATTTGATGCTATCTGGTTCTCTATAAAAATAGTAAATTTCAACGTGAAAACAAACTTTGAAATGTCAAGTATAAAATCCTCGTCCGTACACATCATCTTCTTGCCCTGTTCCCAAGTTATTTGGGGTCAGAGCAATACGTTTTCTTCTGAGACAAATCTCTATCAGCCGTTGTGTCTTCATTCACTCCCATTTCTTCCATCTCATCACTCACACACTCTATCCATCTATTCTTTGGCCTTCGTCTTCCTTTCCATCCTTCAACCAATTCAAAGAAAATATAATCATCCATATTGAAGAGTTTAAATATGTCGTCGATACGTGCAAAGCTGTTATATATATATGTGTTTTCACAATATTTTGTAGGTATATTAAATGCACATCTAATTTTTTTTTACATTTCAAAGCCAAGCTCTCTGTTACTACAATCATTAGTGTAAATAGTAATCAATGTGGAATGACATTCTATACATTGTTCCTTTTTTGCTGGACGTGTTATTTTTATTTGTATACGCCTCAGACAACGTCTGTTCGAAGTTTCATAATTATTAATTACTAGTTTTTACCCGCGGCTACGCTCGTGTTAATATCGATCCTGTCAAACAAATTATAGAATGCCATGAAAACTTTCATACTAAATTTATCCGTCTCATTACTCTACTTCCATGAAATTTTTCAAAGCAAAAATTGCATATCACCGTCTCCAAGGGCCCATCTATCTCTATACCAAAATTCAACATAATCCATTCAGAGGTTTAGGCATGAAAGCGTAACAGACGAAC
Source organism: Actias luna (assembly GCA_039707435.1). Taxonomy (NCBI): domain Eukaryota; kingdom Metazoa; phylum Arthropoda; class Insecta; order Lepidoptera; family Saturniidae; genus Actias; species Actias luna. The sequence goes on along the minus strand of JAZHAC010000008.1, from coordinate 16,090,145 downwards.
AACTCATTTCGAATGTATTATATTACTAGCTTTTACCCGCGGATTCGCTCTCATTTTTTCCCAATAAAAAGTGTCCTATGTTACTTCTAATACCTCCAAGAATGTGTACAAAGTTTCATGATGATCGGTTAAGTAGTTTTCGCGTGAAAGCGTAAGAAACAAACTTACACTCACATTTATTATATTAGTAGGGAAAGTATACAGTATAATAAGGATGTAGTTAAGGTGTGAATAGATAACAAAAAAACAAATTAACATTCGAATTTGTAATAATAGTTACAATATGGAACTGTAATAGCGGGACGTGAGTTTTTATTACAACGTTTTGGTGGAACTAATAGCGTAAGACCAAAATGTTGTGTATTTTTTTATACTTTAGGTTTAGCGTTGTGGCCATAATCTCATCTGATCTTAAGTTACGATACCGCCCAAGTTGGTAGACACACTATACCTGTGGAGGAACTGGCTCTCAGGTGCAGCTGCCGAAATACCTATTGATATTTTGGCGGCAGGTTTACAACTTGAGGGTGGTCGCTAGCCAGGCGGGTATTAGAAAAAGCCCTAACACCATGCGAAGGTTTCCTCACGATGTTTTCCTTCACCATAAGCTCAAGCTCATTGTAGGTGCTTGGATTGGAACTCACGTCCCTTGACAACTTCGGCATCGCTTCAGAGCGTAATATTTAGGTATTATTTTAATTCGTTAAATTATCTTAGTCTTAAGTCTTATTTTAAGTGTCATATTATTTATTATAGGCTACTTAAGTTATGATGAGGTTATCATATTTTCGGAAATCATAGTCTTAAATAGTAGAAACCCATTCTTACATACGCCGTAGTTGGCATGGATCATACTGTCTCATAGCTAACAATGCTACTAACTTACTAAAATTAATATTGGGTGTTTTTATTCATAATTATACCAGTTTAGTGCCTCAATAAATATTATCGTCGGGTGTCGAACGTATCGCGTTACACTTTGATATCTTATTTAATATGAATTTAACGATAATGTAGTATACATTTATTTATAACTGGCATTTCTCGTCGAACAGAATTCTTAACGATCTCAAAATATCAACTTTATCAGAATTATTAATAATAGAATGCGTGTAGCTAATTGGTGCTCATTGATAAGCTGATTGATGACAACTCGCTGACAGATGCTTAATCTATATGCATGACCAGTAGCATTGTCGTAGATTCGCATGTCTTTCAGTTTTTTACTGATTACATATCGGTGAATGCACGCAGGAACTACATTTATTAATACCCCCTTGCCCATTTCAGTACTGAACTTCTCGAAGTCCTGTGGGCTTTCACCCGTATGTTGTCGATGTTCCATTAGATTGCAGTAAACGATTTTCATCATTGTTTCTTTTGCGTACCGCCAAAGAGTGGAATTCACTACCAACATGTGTTTTTCCGGAGTCTTACAATATCGGCGTCTTCAAACAAAGGGTGAACCAGTTTCTTCTGCACAACCACGCTGCACCATCGGCCGCGTCTTCACTTTACGCGTATAATGAAAAATTTGGTATATAACATATATACCATATATAACATATAGTTATTTACAATATAAAAAGCTACTCTAGTGAAAACTACGAAACCCTATACATGAAAATCGATGTCCTTTTCTGGGGATTCCAAAACCGCTGGACTGATGTTGTTTCATGAAATTTGGTAGCATTTGGAATCAACAGATATTTTTTTGTCCGCACAAACTAAGGACACGTTCTTATTTAATGTGCAATTACAACGATTCAAAATTATCAGCGATTGCTAAACATTATTAGACTATAAATAATAAAACTAGATTCACATAAATGCATTTTTTTTAAACAGTTGCATCGTGAATTTAAAGATCTGCCAGCTATATAAACAAATTCTGATTTAAAATTCAATAAACCTAGGACAAGTGTCACTAGCTTGCGATGATTAATCATCTCGCAATGACTCATTTCAAAAACCGGATCGATGATAAGTTCAACATATTTCTTTTTGTTTTAATCAAAATAAATAAATCACCCCTATTTAAAGTTAATTAGATAGCTAAATCACGGCATTAACATTCAAATTGCTTACAGAACTTTTAAAGTCAGCATATTAGCGTATGCAAATTGCATTCCGAAAATTCGTTTTAATCTCAAATAATGAGACCGAACATTATTTAATGTCAGATACGTACCGATGCGCGCTGCAGCGGACGAAACTGTAGCACAGTCACATATTTTACACTTTCGTATCGAATTAATTGAGAAAGAAGAGACCGAGTTCCCCTCACAGCGGGATCGCATCGGAAATTTTATTCAAAAGAATATTTCGTGAAAGCCTCCCCATTATTTACGTCAAGCGACGCAACACACGGCCCGAGACGATCTCGCGGTCGCAATATTAAGTGTGAGATACGGCGTTAACCATGCTGACCCAGATTTTAATACGTCCCGTGATGCTGTTTATGATGACTTTTTGAAAAATGCATTCATTAATTTTGAACCCGGATCGAACGAATACACCCAAAGAAGATTCACTTTAACTGTATCGTGTATAAATTGTTGATTCTTATGCGTCGCCGACGGAAGCATGTCTATATATTAAACTGAATTAATTGAAGCCTGTACCCCGAAATCGGTACTGTCATTATCATCCGAATATCTCTTCGCTTTTTTATTTTAATTTCCAAACGATATTTATCTCATTTTTTTTTGTCATACCCCACACAAGATCGGATATCTTACAAGATTTTTAATGAAGTTCCTTTTCCTTTGTTACAGTCATTCTTCGGGAGGACGTACAATAATCTATCATCGATATCGGAGTGCAAAAACAATGGTGAATGTGTCATCAATAAGAAAAACAGGACTGCATGTAAAGCGTGCAGACTGAGAAAATGTCTGCTAGTTGGAATGTCAAAGTCTGGTTCAAGGTATGGTAGAAGGTCGAACTGGTTCAAAATTCATTGCCTACTGCAAGAACAGCAACAGCACCATATGCAGCAGTTACAAAGTAGTAAATCACCACCAAACTTCAACCCGTCACTGAACCCAACCTTCTTACCATCGAATTTATTACCTGCCGCTGCGTTAGCGGAATACTACAAAAACTCGGAAAAAAACCAATTCACTGATGATATGACACGACAGAGCGTTTCACCATCCGACTCTGGAGCGTCTTCAGCTGACCCCGAAGACGACAACAGTTCTAGAAGTACCAGTGGACTAAGTATCTTCAAACCAGCATCGTCGCCGTCAAGCGAAAAAGACGTTAGATTACAAGCGATTAGGAATCAAAATAAGGATGTTAAAAAACGGAAACCGCCGACGCTTTCTCCGTCCCCGTTCGGTCCGGTTACGGCGTCTCCCAGTTTTATATCTCGGCCGTTCCTACCAGCGATGCACAGACCGATACCAACAGGGTTGACCACGTGGCCGAGTCGAAGCGGTGGCGACTTACTTCTCCACTCTCCAGCTGTCGCAGGAGTCGCCGTCGATCAAGATCAACCGATAGACCTTTCTATTAAATCTACCGCTGTGTTATTCAGAAGTCCGAAAAACGATGGAGCTAGCGATTCAGAACCGGAATTGAGCATCGATTTAAGTGCGGATAATAGCAAAGACCTTATGAAGAACCCATTGGACTTGTCTCTAGTCCCGAAAAGAACGGAAGAAGTGCCTATGACGGGGTAATGTTTTAGATACAAATGAAATTCGATACCTACAATTTCATCTGTATATAGCTAGTATAATTATATGTACGTAAACAATTTAGTGATGTAAATTATGTCATAGAATGTTGCAGATGAATTTGTTCGATGTTGTATTTGATGAACTTTTCAAATAATTCCCTAATTATGCTGCAAACTCTCAAAGTCAATGAAAGTGTTGCCATTAACGTAAAACAATCTGGTTTTAATAAATCTTAAGTGACACTATACGTTTTTAAATTTAAAATACTCAGCCATACAGTATTTAAGATCTTTACATTCCATATTATACTACATAAGGATCCAGTATGAATTGTTTGATATCGTTTGTAGCCTAGCCTTTATTTTTATTCATCTGCTAACAGACGAATTAAATTGCTATTATATATGACGAAACAAGTTTAAGATATATTTGAAAACTGTAATAATTCATATTAGAGCTCTTGATCCACCTTCACAACAAGTTTGGTTTGTTTTATGTAAATATTATTTACTTTATCATAAGTTTAAAAGGTCATGGACTTAGTTAGGAAAGGTTATGAGGGATTTGATACACTTATTTGAACATCTAACATATAGTGACGTTCAGAATTTAATATAATTCATTTGAAGTCAGCAAAAATATTCAAAACATTTTAAATTAAATTTTTATACGCCTTTGAAATACCTAAATGAAGAAATACACATATTAGATGCGTTGATAATGAATTTAAATTTACTTTCACTATTACATGCACCCAGTTTTAAGTGCGCCGCTATACGTGACACAGATTAAAGTGACCAGCTTGTTCAGAATATAAATGCAAGAGGTGTTAAAATAGAGATATTATGTGCCCACAGCAGCGTTAACCCTGAATTTATGCAGAATCGTGTATCGAAACATGTATACATTTGCTTAAGGGTGTTGATGTTATCGGGCTAGACAGGTTTTGTTCGCTTACTGCCCAGTGTTTCGAGTCGGGACGCGGCATCTAATTGAACAATAAATATCATTCTGTTATCTTAAATGCGTCGCGCCGTGCCGACGCTCTGTTCGGTATAATTTGCTCGCCCGACGATATTTATGGCGAGTGAACATTCTGTTTCCTCTTAGTTGTGATGACTTAAGTGAAGTGCCAATACAAATATATGTGCCAGTGTAATGTTTTTACCAATATTAGTTAATTTTCGAATGGGATCCAAGGCCAGTTTACGAAGCTCGAAAAATTTTTTTTTTTTAATGTACAAATAGTAATTCTCTTTGTATAGATAGATATAACGTTTTTAAATGTTAATATAATTATTTATTTTTTAGTTATAAGGCCAGTTCTATTGAGTCAATTACTTCATTATAAGCTGTATTTTATTGTGTAGTGTTTTTTTTTTAATTTTTTTAGTTTTAATTTACAAATTGTATAGACGCTTCCGTGTTATTTTGTTAATTTGTTGAAGATTTTTTTTAGTATACTTAGACATTCCTTATTGCTCACATGCCGACATAAGATGCATCATGTAATTCCCTAATTTTAATAAGTACAATTATCGACGGAAGTCGAAGGAATTATTTAATAATTACTTATTATGATATCTGTAATATTATAATTTTGATTATTACCTAAGGTTCCGTTGATGACTATATCGCTCAATCAGTTTATAATTAGAATATTAACAATATTTATAATAAAAACGTTTTCAATATTAATACATTTTGGGGAACTTCGATCTTATTTTTAAATGATATTATAACTGAATACTAACAGTGAATAATTAAAGTGCCATTCTCTCTGGACGTGTAATATCAAATAACATCTATAAGTATAAGAAAAATATTAGTTAAAAAAAAATCTCCAGCATTATTATATTAAAAAAAAAAACAGGAAATTCAAACGTACCTCTTTGTTTTTTAAATTAATTTAACAAAGTGGTAAAATAATTACGGGAGACTCACGTAATTGCGTATCTATTTATTTTTTTGCATAAACAATCATGTATGTGTGCAAGCAAAACATAAACTCATATTGCACCCTGTATGATAGTAATAATTCTCTAATATCCGTCAGTATAGATATAACTCTCATGCAGAAACTCCGTCACCTATTACCTAAAGGTATATTCGAACAGCTTTACTCTGCAACATTGTTGGCAGATATCCAATAATTTATATGTACCATATTTTCAGTCAATAATAGCAACTACATTTTTACACATACAGTAATATGATTGCTTAATTTTTTTTTATACATAACCTTAGGTAGACACGCTAAACCTGTGGAGGGACTGGCTCTCAAGTGCAACTACCGGAACACACCTATTGGAATTAGGCGGCAGATTTTCAACTTGAGAGTGGTAGCTAGCCAGATGGGCATTACAAAAAGCACTACCACCATGCTATGATTTACTCACGATGTTTTCCTTCACCGGAAGCTCAAGCTCATTGTACGTGGTTGGATTCGAACTCACGTCGCTTGACGCGAAGTCGTACACACTACCACTGAGCTATCATCGCATTTTAGTTTTCAATAAGTAATGTTTTAAAATAGGAATTAAATACTTATTCTAATATTATAAAGTGCAAAGATTTGGACTTATGTTTGTAACGAAAAAACTCAAAAGCTACTGGCCCGATTAAAAAAAATATTTTACCCATACAAATGCTACATTAGCCCTGAGTAACATAGTCTATATAACATTTTTCTATTATGAAATTGATTAAAAATAATTTAGTTAACAACCCTTTCCACGGGTCCGCTAATACTGCTTATCAAAACATTTCTCCAGTAAGTTTTGCATGTTACTATCATGCGACACGTCATAATTTAACATCAATTTAAATACTAATACTTATATAGTGTTTACTAATTAGATATACCTTGCGATTATTTCACGTGTTCAAGGTATGATGTTTAACATACAATTGATGTTGCAAAATAAAAATAAACTAATTAACGAAAACACAAATGCTTGGTAGTAAGGCTTTTTCTAATGTCCGCTTGGCTAACAACCACCCTCAAGTCGAAAATCTGTCACCAAATACCAATAGGTGTGTTCCGGAAGTTGCGCTTGAGTGCCAGTTCTTCCAATAAAGGCCGGCAACGCACATGCGATTGCTCTGGTGTTGTGGGTGTCCATGGGCGGCGGTGATCACTTACCATCAGGCGACACGCTTACTCGTTTACCCCCTATTACATAAAAAAAGATAAGAGCATCAACCATTGGAATAGAATTTAATATTTCTGTGCCACCTACAGAGTTCATAACGCAGACAAAATATATCAATTCTCAGCTAGGTAACGCTCAAACAAACCGTATGAAAGTTCGATAAAAAAGGATTTAGTACAATATTTGTTTGCTTGTCATTTTATGGGATAAAAAGTATATTAAATCATATTCCATAATATGTACGTGGTATTGTTTTCGTGGGAAATATGAGGAATATCCGGTTAATTACTTCAGGGTAATAAAGTATAAACTACCCTATATTTTAAGGTCGACTAATAAAGTAATAGACGTAAACATTTTTTGTAATTGTTTAAAGAGTTCTCAAGATCAGCATTGATAAATATTTTGAGTTACGAGATTTTTATATATAAAGATAGATATGCAATTACGTGAATGAACTCTACCTAATTTATCTACATAGGAAAATATTACCACATACTTAAAGCTGTTACACAAAGGTATGCGTGAAGTACCTAGATATGAGAAAAACGTATTTCTTGGAAAATGCATCACAAGGCAATTCCCATTTTTTTAACGTCCCCTATTGTCCCCTATTGGACAGTTACAAAATTTGAAGTCTTATTTATGCTTTTATTTTTACTTAGAAAAGCCTTTTTAAAAAAGCGTCAAACGCATTCATGCAAGCAGTTCATAGTTTTAAAGGACAATTTGTATAAATATTCTATAATAAAGCATAATTCATTTGAATTGTATTGAATTCAAATGTATTGAAGTTTACAGGTATTGACTTAACATTTACTTGTGCTAGGTGAAAATATACGTAACATTAATAAGTCTTAGCCCATGTATTTTAATGCGAATTATTCAAAATGAAGTGTTTCTCTTGGTCATCGAAATAAAACTTAAACGGATTTTATCGCGGTTTTTATTAATTTTGTCCCCGTCGTTACGAAAGCTTTTCAGCCTTCGTGGTCACGGGGTGGACTGAAGGGTAAATTGTCCAGAAAAGTTAATGTTACATTATCTACCTTCAGTTTAAAATTATTGATAAAATTAATTTTTTTAATTAGTCTGCCGTTGTTGAACATTCAGAAGAAGGCTCCAAACATTATCTTAAATTTGACAAACAACAGATCCTTGGCAAAAAACACCGATTCCTACCTAGGGTGATTCGCGAGACTATTGAAATAAAAAAAAAACATCCAAATATCAATAGAGATAATAGATGGAAGCTAGCACAAGTTAGCTAGACACTGTAACACTAACTTTTCTGGACAACCTACACCTCAGTCAACCTCGTGACCACGAAGGCTGATAAGCATTTAAAACGTCTAGATCAAAATTCATAAAAAATCGCGACAAAATCAGTATAAATTAGTTTAATTTCGATGAGTAATATAATAAATAATATGTAATATATAAGAAATCATTACGTTTCCTTTGGTGCCTAGTAGTGTTCAGTACAAATTTTGTTAACTTTTCAATACGTTACAGAATACTACATTTAAATTAGTAATATCTTAACTCTGCTCCTAGTAGAGAAGCAATAAAATTTGAACAAACAGCAAATACGTATTGAAAAGTATCAATCAATCAATTCCATACAATTATTTATAAACTGGCATATTTTATTGTTAAATACATTCAGCCCTTAAATAAGCATGTACTGATTAAGTTTTAAAATAAAATAATAATTGTTATTGCAGTGTGATATGATATTTTTATAACGTGTTTTTTTTTTTACTTTTTTTACGTTTTATACGGATAAATCTTAATATATTTTAGAAAAAAAAATTAAATAAAAATGAGAGTGCCTTATAATGTAGTTTTATTTTATTTTTTCCTTTTTGTATAATTTTTCTTTATTTCTTTTGACTATAACAAACTTAAAAGACTTGTACTCGAGTAGTTTTCTGTGTCAGAACATATTTATAGAAAAAGTAATTTGATGCGATGATAGTGGTAGTGTATACTACTAAGTGTATACTAGTGTGACTTCGCGTCAAAAGACGACAGTTCGAATCCACCAACAATCAACTTGAGCTTTTGGTGAAGGAAAACATCGTGAGGAAATCATAGCATGATAATAGGTTTGTTTCTAATGTCCGCCTGGCTAGCAACCACCCTCACACCCTCAAGTTGAAAATCTGTCGCCAAATACCAATAGGCTTGTTTTGGCAGTAGCATTTGAGAGCCAGTTCCTCCATAAGTATCCTCACTTAAGATTTGGTGAAATAATAGCCATAACGTTAAACCTTAATTTTTAAAAAGCTGTTGCATTAAATAATGTATAGTGGCTAAATTTAAAAACACAATAGTCCACGACGAAACTAAACCCCAGCTCTGAATAATTATCGAGATACTAGAAAAGTTTAGAAAACCCAAAAGTGCACGCCTTATAATCTTTTTTTTATTTTATTTATTTAATAATAATAAAAACAAATCGAATCAGACCGTGAAAAGTAATAGGATTCTATTCCTAATTATACTAAAGTGTAAGAAAAAAAAAACACTCGATTAGTAAAGTATTTCGGTCGTTATCGTGATAACATACAGGATCCGCACATACAGACACACGGAGGTCCGAGACAGAACTTTTTTAAACAGTTTTTTAACTAGTTTAAATAACAAAAATGGTTTCAAAAACATCATGAGTGTTAAAAGTAGTGTTTTTTCCTGATATGTATGTGTATATATTATTATACAAGTGCAACTTATGATATATAGACACATTTTTTAAGTTTGAAAAATCAGTTGTTTTGCGTCAAGTGACAGTAGTACCTACCTCAACGCTTCGCTTATGAGGCGTACAATGACCCGAATGATAATCTTATCTACAGTCCTCACCACTTCTAAACACTAATGCACTAGACAGTACATACAATACAAGCTTAAGATAACTCTGACGGCTCAGAGGTCAGCAATCCATTAGTGGTCAACGCTGACAAACTGTCAGGAAGTCTTCCGGTAGGTAGCTGAATAAACACAGGCGCTTTCCGAAATAGAAACAAAACAAATTAGTTGTAATTGATAATAACGAATATGATTGTCGTGACCCGGGTCCAGACCACTACCCCACTCTATTGCTGATCATATACAGTACATCCTGAAAGCGATGATAGCGCAGTGGTAGTGTGTACGACTTCGCGTCAAGGGACTTGAGTTCGAATCCAACCACCCACAATGAGCTTGAGCTTGTGGTGAAGGAAAAGATCGTGAGGAAACCATAACATGGTGGTAGGGCTTTTTCTGATGCCCACCTGGTTAGCTACCAAATACCAATAGGTGTGTTCCGGCAGTTGCACTTGAGAGCCAGTTCCTCTATAGGTTTAGCGTGTCTACCAACTTGGGCCGTAACGTCACTTAAGATCAGGTGAGAAAAAAGCCGGCATGACAATAGCGACTGGTCATGGATTGTCGTTCTCTCGATGGTCGCTGCTGTTTTTGGACTGTGCTGTACTTCACATCAGGTACAGTGCAGTCACTTTGCCGAGGAACTGTAAAAAAGTGACACACCTAAGTGTACCTCTATTGTGGATTGTACGCCCGATGAAAAACCTTCTCGGTCGATTCGGACAGTTGTTTCTACAGCTATGTTTACCACTGCCTCAGTAAGGCTTTCTTCTTCATTCTTCGCTTATATTTGCTAAGGAAAGTCGACAACATATGATTTCTAATGATACTTTACTTTGTCGGCTGTCATGTAAGTATTCAATCCTTTAATACACATATTATTTCTGATACAACGCAATCATATCTGCTGCAATCTTCCTTTTTTTATAGTTAAGGCTTAGCGTTACAGCCATAACCTCACTTGATCTTAAGTGAAGATATGACTCGAGTTGGTAGACACGCTATGCCTTTGTAGTAACTGATTCTCAAGTAGGTATTTGGCGACAGATTTTCAACTCGAGAGTGGTAGCTAGCCAGGCAAGCACCAGAAAAGCCCTACCACCCTTTCCTTACCGAAAGCTCAAGCTCATTGTAGGTGGTCGGTTTCGAACTCACGTCCCTTGACGCAAAGTCGTACACACCACCACTGAGCTATCATCGCTTGAAATCTATTACACCTATATCCATCCATTATCATAATTTCAGTTCTCCTAATCGTATGCCTTTCATCTCTCCTCATAACATGAGAATACCAAGCTATTCTGTTACCTGTTAACCTCTCTATCGATGATGTAATTTGCATGTTTCCTACAAAATATTCATTCTTAATCTATTCCAGTTACAGTACACTAACGTACACATTCACATCTGTAAGGTGTTATTTATTCGTAACTGATATTACTGGTTAGTATAAAACCTTAAATAGGTACCAGTTTTATAATAGAAAGTTCATGTTTATTCAAAAACCAAGGACCGGACGGTAGTTTCACGGTAGCTATCATGAATAATAGATTGAATATTATGCGTGTTTACTCTTCGCTCTCATAAATGAATTTTGAAAATGTTTGTCTGGAATCAGCATAAAACCACTGGATTACTACATTAATAATTCAGGTGGGAAAATTTGAGATAGCCCTTTAGTAGATAAAACTTTTGAATGATTAACCTTACTTAATAATGATAACGTTATAAAAAAGGGGATTAAAAAAAAATCTTGCTGCAACACTCGCGAAAATATTTTTTTTTTCAAAAAAATCGGAATGCGTCATAAATTGTTTCATACAAAGTTTATTTCTATATTTACCGACTTCCTATAAGTTTTTCTTTTTTGAGATAAAAGTTGCCTACGACCGTCTCCAGGTTCCCAACTGTCTCTATGCTAAAAGACATCATAATCGATCCAGCGGCTTAAAAAAACCCTACCCTCCTATCCGAAGAATCGAACCTAGGTTTAAGCGTCTACGGGATCGAAATCAATCGACTTTCATTCACAACGTAGATATAGGTCCTAATTACTGGATGATCATTGCCATAGATTTAAGGCAAAAAGCAGACACTCTTATTTTCTTAATATTATTCATTCTATTATTAATATAGTAATGCTGACGACGGGGAGGTTCATTACAAGTTTTCGAGTTTATTCGTTACAAACAAACATACAAATCTTTCCCCTGATAATATTATTATAGGTCCTGCACCTAACATTACTTACAGTGTAGTCTTCACTGATAGACGGAGTACTAATCCGTCAAGTTTTCCTTGTGCATTTGTCTGCATCAGAAGAGTCAATATTGATCTGATTATGCTCCGTGACAGAGTGAAACACGTGAAATCGATTGTGTCCCACACTCACAGTTAGTTGAACCATGCGCCAACGTGGGTCAACCGTCAACCAACGAATCCAGCGACAATTTATTGTTTTTTCTCGCGCGTCTATTAACATATTACCACTATGATCCCTGGAGGCTTGTTATACTAGAGATGCCAATAATGCCTAGTAAACTTGCAGGGGATAATCCACATTAGTAATATTAGAATAAAACAAGATTATTTGACAAGGATCTTCGCTGGCGTGTAGGTATTTCCCTTATCGTACCGCGGTCAGTAGAGTAAAACTTTTCAAAATTATTTCTCTGCACTCAAACCTCGCAATTAGCATTGCTAACACGATTTTAATGTTAAAATACAAGGGTTTTAACGAGTATGAGTTTTTTATTGTTGCACTGAAGCGGCATTTTTGTCATTCTGTTTAATTGAAATAACGTCGCGCTGTGTAACAAATCATCAATTTTTTTCTTTATCAACACCGGCCCGCGGGCCCTGCCTCTTGACCACATATAGTCGTCAGCTGAGGCCGGAAAGAAATGTTGCTCGTTAAAAGATAATGGGAACTTCGGTTCACCAAGCTATGTACTAGTAAGTGGAAAAGTTCTGTGAAATATATATTATGTTAATCATTTTTAACATTCAGCATTTTTTTTATATCGTGGTATGGCAGGGTTGTTGTATTATACCCAATAATAAGTAAAATCATTAACATATAAGCCATCTACCAGAAGTAATCACTAAGGAGCTGTCTTGCAAGCATTTTGGTTGCTAATTCCGACGCGACATGCTCTACTAAGTTTGTTTTGCTATGCTAATATTGCATATACAGTCTAATAGTTCTAATCCAAGCAGAAACGATTATCGTACTCTGCGTAATAAAGCTTTTACTTGAAAATCAACGTTCTTACACATTTGTGAAAAAGCTACCAAGCCTAAAAAGTCAATTCATGTCAAATGTACATGTGTTGAATATTCTAATAAGTAAGAGTAAATTTGAAGTAATAAATAAATGAACCAATTAAAACTTGATTTCACTTATTTATTTGTGCATTGGTAAGATTAACGTCACAAAACATGTTTGTATATATAATCAGTAATATTGTTAACAATAATAGAAGTTATTTTATATATAGCAAATGTAAAAGTTGACTCTAAGTCTATTTTTCTATAGTTTATTTTTCTTTAGTCATAATCATTATATGATCTTGATTATAATTGATATTGAATATTTGATTGATGTTATAAGAATTCGACAAATGGAAAATTCTTACTTTCCTATCCTTATTCTTACTAGAATTATAAATGCGAAAGAGTGTTTGTTTGTTACGTTTTAACGCCTAAACCAATAAATAGAGATAGAGAGGACCCTCGAGACGGAGATAGGCTACTTTTTCTTTCGAAAAACTTATAAGTAGTAGGGTAAAGAGATGGGTAAACTTTGTATGAAACTTTTTATTGTCGGATATCACAATTTTACTTCAAACTTTAGAGAATATTCGCTTACAGTTTCGCACTCTAGGTAAGTTTATATTTACCTGTCCTGACCAACATCCTCAAATATATGATTTAATAGCATTTGATAGACAAATTATTTCCGTATCGATCGACAACCAGAATAGGGTTGAGAAAATCAATACTAACACGAGTACAGCCGCGGGTAAAAGCTAGCAAAACAAAATATAAAAATGTAAATCGATTTGATGTCCGCTGTTTTAGGTCACAGCTGTAGGGTATCAAGGAAAAGAAAAATCACATGCAAAACCGAAACGCTGATTAAGCTTGCGTAGTATCTATACGTATTATAAGAAAATAGAATATTATAAGTAGAATTTGATTGAGAATAGAATTATAAGTACACTTTGGACAGTGTGCTCAGGAACTGCACGATTTGATTCCACCAACTCCATTCTATCTGAGGACGACCAGACGCCGCGAGGGTTTTCACCCGCATATAGTTGACATTCCCCCGATCCGCACGAAGCTTTTTGCAGCTTCCTTTATAATGCGTACTGCAAGAGAGTGGAATTCACTACCGGCGTCTGTCTTTCCTATATCGTACAATCCGGGAGTCTTCAAACAGAGAGTGAACAGGTACTTGCTGAGTAAACGCGTTCCATCGTAGACCACATCGTCCATTACTATCAGCTGCGATTGTGGCCAAGCGCTTACTTGTTGAATGTAACAAAAAAGAAATAGAATTCGCAATTAATGAATAATGGAATCGTGAAAACAAACCATAAAACATATCAACGCAAGCATACATCCAAAGGGGTCCAATACGGAGGGCCAATTTTAACGAGGAAACCGTACTAATTGAGATCGCACCACCGACGAATGACGTACCAAAAGTCATGTCATTATAACCAAACAGGGAGTTGATTTATTAAGACACGCGCGGAATAGACTGCATCAAAAATGGGATCAACGTTGGTATTCAACGGACACTTTTTTTTTAATTGAAATTAAATTTCGAAACTTACGTTATTATTGGTTTATTTTAATATTGTTTCCGTTAATTGTAATGATAGCAATAATGAATAACGTACTATACCTACAATGACATCTGCGTCTATGACAGACGGTTGAATCACCTTAGAGGCGCTTCACAAAATACGTTAGCATTTATCGGGGTGTTGCTACTTCCTGTGACAAAATGTGACACTGACGGCCGGGAGATTCTAAGAAAACCTGACATTCTCAGCTCATAAAACGTGTTGTTATAGATATTTATGGATTTATTAGTCCGTTCGCGTCAACTTAAAATTAGTAAATATTTTTTGCTCGTTTCTGTAACTTGTTTCAATACATCTTAGCTCCTGTTGACGGTAGCGTGATGTTATATTGCCTAAAACCTTTGTCGTAAAAACTTTCCCCGCGTCGCATAGATAAGAGTACAGTCTAATATCCGTGTTACATGCTAACATATTGTCTAATATCTCTTGATAGAGTGAACCGATTGCGATGAAACAAAAACTAAGTAATAATTACAGTTGCGTACAACATTTACGTATAGAAGTTATCTTCCCTGGTTTTGTAAATTTTACGTGATGCGTATACAGACAAACAGATAAACAGACAAAATTTCAAAAAAGACTGGAAATAGGTTCTGTAGGGAATCCTTTAACACCTTGGCTACTTTTTTTTAATATTCTCATTTACAAAAACGACTTTTCTGAAATATTTGAACCGGTTTTAATTGCCATATATCACGTATAGGAGGGGTCTATCAGTTGTGACGTAATATTAATAGGAGGGTTGCAGAAAATTTGATATAACGTGACGAAAGGGCGGGAGTAGGTCTAAAAATGTAACGTTTTGAATGACGTATTTTATGAAAGTCCCCTTAACAAATGGATCAACGAACTTTTTTGGACTCTTTAGTCAAATATACTAATATATCACTTTAGTTCAATGAATCTATAGACATTTCTATAGTTACCTTACGAAAAAGTGACATGTTCTATAAAAAATATTTCAGTCATTTATATTTTCTAATACGGTGTATTTAAAATAGACTTTCAAGTAAAGCTTTGGTGACTATTCGAATAAGACATAACAAGAAGGTCTATTGTCTCAAGTTCATCCTTCATACTTATAATCATAGTTATATGGTTTAAGCCTATGACAATTGACTCGATGTCAGAAAGCGTTATTATTGAGCCAACGCTGCTTTATATGCATACATATTTTTTTAAATAGATTTTTAGGTTTAGCGTTGGGGCCATAATCTCATCTGATCTTAAGTTACCATACCGCCCAAGTTGGTAGACAAACTAAACCTGTGGAGAAACTGGCTCTCAAATGCAGCTGCCGGAACACATCTATCTGTATTTGGCAGCAGGCTTACAACTTGCAGGTGGTAGCTATCCAGGCGGGCATTAGAAAAACCTCTACCACCATGCTATGGTTTCCTCATGTTGTTTTCCTTCACCGAAAGCTCAAGCTCATTGTAGGTGCTTAGATTCGAACTCACGTCCCTTGACGCGAAGTCGTACACACTACCACTGAGCTATCATCGCTTCAACATGAGCCCTTAAATACATTTTTTCACAGAAAATTAAATCGTCCAATATAACACGGCCCGAAGGAGGCAAATTCACGGCTCGATCAATCGGCCCACGCGAATCAAACGGTACATAATGATAATTATAAAAATACCTATGTAATTTTATCGTGTAAAATTAATTCAGTGAGTCGAATAAATACTTTCAATAAAATGTCAAAATCGATGTACATACATAAGGTTACATTCAAAAGTGCCAAGCGAAACTCGTTCGTGTTCCTCGTCAAGTATTTTATTCGACCATTATAACGCAGTGTGACAAACAGTAATTATTCCGGACAAAAATGTAAATAATATAATTCCGTGACCGGTGCCGCCGCGTTTTACACAAATATAAACGGTTTTAATTTGCCTCACGTCAAATGTTCGACGAGCAATAATAATGTTTAGGATTTATTGAAAAAAAATATATATGTAAAAAAAAAAAAACATGTTGAATGTTTTACTATATACTACATGTGAAATAAGTTGTACGGCGTGATAGCGGCTAACGGGCTAATTATGATAAGTAAACATCGCAGTAACAGTTATCTCTATAAGTTATTTAGTTAGCCTAAAGCTTAGGGCGTTGGTCATCTGAAAAGAAGATCTGAAAAGAGGTAACAGAACACAGAACCGCGCCGGTGCGACTTCGGTGTCACAGCTTCACGGTGACTCTTATTGCAGCGCGAACTAAACAGTTGCTGATTCATACTTTTGTCGCACCGTGGAGCTGTGGAACCGTCTTCTTGTCAGCGTACTCCCCCTCTCCTATGACATGGGGCCCTTCAAAATAGGCGTGAAAAGGTATATAATCAGGCCAGCATGACAGCGGTGACTGATAGTGTATTCAGTTTCAATGTCAGTCAAAACTAATTTGTATTGCACTGTATTTCACCAGGCACAATGTAGTCACTATGTTGTGGAATATAAAAACAAAACCGACAATTGTTATGGTTGTCGAGATTTTAGGAAGCGATTGGATACGTAGATAAAATATCAAACTCAGTGATATGTCTTAGTAAGCAATTATGTTCAGGATGGATTGCTAGAGGCTAAAGGTGACAAAGTTGAGATATAAATGAGAAGAAAACTTAACAGGAATATGGCAGCAGGTTTGAAGGATAATAAAATCTGCATCGGTGTCTCTTATATAACATAGTCTATGTTTGCAAATTTTAAGATTTCATACCTTTGCAATATCATCAATTTCTAGAGCATTCTTTCAGTGATCTATTGCCATATTGCCATTATTCTTATTATGTATGATATATGTTTTATTTGTTATCTGTTATTGTATAATCATTTACCATCGAATACTGTATGGAGTATTATAATTTTATTGACAAAAATAAATAAATATTAGAATTATTTTTAATTATACTTTATAGATCTTAGCGTTATGACCACAAGATGTCGGTCACGCTAAGCCTGATAAGCTGGCTCTGAAATGCCACTGCCGGAATGTACTTAGTCATTTTGATTGATGCCTACTTCAACTTGAATATGGTAGCAAGACATTAGAAAAAACTTTATCACTATGGTCTTGTCATGATGTTTTCTTTATCGAAAGCTTACACTCAATACAAGGATCGAACTGTGTCCACACGACCAATAGGCCATCATCGCTTCGCTATACTAAAATTCTAAAGATATTTAAATGCCAATAAAAGAAACATTGCAGACACATGCACAAGGTAAAAAGGTACCAGCTTAATAAGGTCACATACGAAATAAGCACTTTGTGTTACACGGAGCATCTCGAAGCGATGATAGCTCAGTTACTAATGTGTACTGACTCCATGTTAAGGGACGTGAACAACATTGTAGGTACAATAAACTTGAGCTTTCGGTGAAGGAAAACATCGTGATGTAACCATAACATGGCTTATTCTAATTCCCGCTTGACTAGACCCTCAAGATGAAAATCTGCCTCCACATACCTATAGGTATATTCCAGTAGTTACACTTGAGAGCCAGATCTTCCGCTAGGCTTAGTGCAACCACCATCTTGAGCTACTTTGCAACTCAACCATAACGCTAAACCTTAACTATTTACAAAAAAAATCTGTAACATTTATAAACAATTTGAATAGATCCAATTTACTCCGAATCGCTATATTCAGCGAGATATATCTTGTAAGATCAACTCATTTAAAATATAAAGCAATTATACGTCGAAATAGTTTTGAATAAACTTGATATAAATTATATGAAGAACAGTAATTTTATCCGCGGGGGATCCTACTTTGGTATAAATTAGAAAATTACGGTCTGCCAATAATGATCTCAAAGCGACAATGGAAATTCGAATCGATATTTAATAGCATTATAGAGTATTAAATTATTTAGAATAGACATCGTTATTTAAAAGGTCAATACGGTTAGGTTAGTCGTGCGTGGAGAGTCTGTTTAGTGAAGCGCGTTTTCAAATATTTATGATACCGTAATGCGGGGAAATATATACTTAATTAATATTTTTGTGCCATCAAATTTTAAATTTTGACCTATTACAAAGAGTAAAGTGATTATGGTTATTGGAATTTATTTTTGTCCTTTATCCGGGAAAGCCTCTCTTGTTTTATAACATAGAAATAATCCTACGTTTTGAAAGACAGTACCAGCTTATTACCATAACAATTTTCACCAAAATAAAAGTTTCCGATACTGAGTAATGCGCGTCCAAGGGAACAGATAAACAAGAATAAAAAATAAAAAGTTTTTGGCTTTTAAATATCTTTAAAATGACATAGAAATAATCCTGCGTTTTGACCGACAGGATCAGTTTATTACCATAACAATTTACACCAAAATAAATGTTTCCGATTCTGAGTAATGCGCGTCCAAGAAAATAGGTAAACCAATATAATAAAAAAAATGTATTTGGCTTATAAATATATCTGAATTACCATTGAAAAATCTATATTATAATACTATAAATTGGAAAAAAAATTGTTTGTTTGCACGCATAATCTTAGGAACTACGTGTCGGACCTCAAAAATTATTTAAGTGCTTGACTGAGTAATAATTCCAGGAAGTTTTAGTCTATTTAACATAACGCAAACAGTAAACCGAGCAATTTTTTTTATTTACTCGCGAATAAAGGCGCGTGCATAACTAGTATTGAATGTACAAATTAAGCCTTCATTACATTTTTTTTTGTAATATAAGTATCGATTGGTAGATTTAAGTTCAGTTTATAGAGTTATATTTTCTTAATTTTTATTTTCTTTTACCTACTTACATTTTTTTTTATATTTTCATACCGCCGGTTAGATGGAAGAAAAATGCCTCGTGGCATTAAGCCTGCCTGTGTACACATTAAGGGTAATAAAGTATTCATTAATTTATTAGATATAACTATAGTTATATTGCTTCGTCTTAAGCATAAGAAAAAAGAAATTTTAATCTAGAATAATAAAGCGTACAACAAGGATGTAAATATAAAAAAAAACTTAGATTAGGAATGATTGTTGTTGTTGTTTTTTTTTAAATTAAACACATTATATGACATTTCTTAAAATATTCGGTAAAAGAAATATATTTTATTTTTTATTACATACCTATACATAATTAGATTTGTCAATCGATTTACGTTACAACTAGATTCAAGATTTTATTAGTTTTTAATGTTATGTTCGAATCAAGTAAATATTTGATTAGAGAGAAAAATTAAGACACAATAACTGCTTCCCGCGGTGATAAGAATATTAATTAATAGTAATATAATATAAATAGTTTTATTCTCAATGAAGCGTACATTTTAATAAAAAATTTGTTTGATGTTTATCTAATTATATTAATACATTATGATAATTTTATTTTAAAACTTCGTGTCGTTTATGACTCGAATTCTTGATATTTGAAAATAATATCAATAGGATCGAGTTATAAAATGTTTATAGCTTTTGTATTACCATTAATGTTGCCCCAACATTTTATCTACCTTCATTTTCAATGGCCACCTAGGTAGCCATCAGCCTGAAGTTGAAAAATTCTGCCAAATACCTTTTTTTTACGTGGGGAAAAGTATTTATGCATCCCCTCCCAGCCCGGAAACACTGAGAGGGGTGTGTGGGACTCACAGAGCGCTAAGCGCTGGGTATCCCACTAAAACCCTATGGCCGTCTGTCGCCTTCCTGGGGCGAAGCGGGTCCTACCACCAAATACCTATAGGAGTGTTTCAGCAGTTGCACTTGAGTTTTTTTTTTTTCGAACGGACGTACGCTGTTAGCCGGAAGGGCTTTCACAGCTTGGCAGGATTTTTTGTTGCGAATGTTGAGGGCACTCAGCCCTGAGGCAGTGGGCATAAGGGTTCAGTTGCACTTGAGAACAACTTCCTCTACTAGACTTAGATGGTCTGTCATCTAGGACCGCATCATCACTTAACATCAGATGAGATGGTGGCCATAAAGCTAAACCTATAATTAAAAATCTATTTACAGATTTTTAAATGTCACATCAACTTCGGGTGTAAGGGCTATCGAATACTATCTGAGTTACCCAAGCAAACCTTATCTACACGAGGGTGACCCTTTTTTTGTTGTTAAGGCTTAGCGTTATCTCAACTCATTTTAAGTGACGATACTGCCCAAGTTGGTAGACATGTTAAGCCTTTGGAGGAACTGGCTCTCAAGTACAACTGCCGGAACACAGCTATTGGTATTTGGCGGCGGATTTTCAACTTGAGGGTGGTAGCTAGACAGGCGGGAATCAGAAAAAGCCCTACCACCATGCTATGGTTTCCTCACGATGTTTTCCTTCACCGAAAGCTCAAGCTCATTGTAGGTGGTTGAATTCGAACTCACTTTCCTCGACGCAAAGTTGTACACACTACCACGGAGCTATCATCGCACCACCCTGCTGCGTAACCGACGAGGCTCTGGCGATTTTTGGGGCCCCCATTTGGCTTTGTCCTTGCTATGGCATAACTTGGTGGTAAGACTTATTGCTCGACTGGTTAGTGACCACCCTCGGGATTAAACTTCCGCAAAATAAAGCTTCGGAATGAGCTTTTGTTTTTCAATACAGTGGACGACAACCAACCCTGTAAAGTGGACAAGCAACATGGCTGTAATACTTCTGATATTGCGGCTGTGCATAGTCGACAGAAGCCATTTACCATCAGACGTGTCCTCACACTGTTCGCTGTCCATTAAAAGCATTAAAAAAAAAACAAATAAACATACACAGTATTTGTTATAATATTAGAAACAAGTTCATTAAGAAAAACAACTGGAATTATGTTAATTCAGATTGTGATAATTAAAATCTTAAGATATTTCGTTTTAATCTGGCTCATAATGAGAATCAATTAATTATATCAGATAAAACATTAATGAGACATTTACAACCAGGATGTCAGTTTGATTCATTGACAAAATAATAAGTTCACAATGAACTCGAACAGAAACGTAATAATTATTTTTTTTATTATAAAATTTTTTTACATAAAAATTGTAACCTTATTATGTCATGTCAAAATATTTAATGTGTGTGTGTTTAAATAAAGCGGTTAATTTATATGTCGTTAGTATGATTTTGTCAGTGATACATATTTTAAATTCAATAGAGAACTCCAAACAACTATATAGAAGTTCACATCAACATTCAATCAGCGATATATTCTCAACTCGGTTATTAAACTTCCCTAACACAACGATGGTTTCGTCGAGGTGTTTTCCTTCAGAAAGCTTGAAATCATTGTAGAATTCGAAGTTAAGTACAGCGACCTAGTATCCGAAGACATTACTATTGCGCCATTTTAATATAATAAAAAGACTAAGCCCCAAATCGAATTGCAAAAAACCTCATGGTAACTATTTTTAACATCATGTAAATAAATATATATACAAATTAAAACGTACATTCTTGTTTCATCTTGCATGATAGCGGCCATTAAAAAATGAGAAAAATTACTGTCTACCTTTCATAAGAAAAAGAAGTGAGAAGAAAAATACTAAAAAAAATCTCTCTCGAACGATCTACATAACGCTTTTTCTTTACTTTCCCAAGTGAAAGCTTTAGAGGTCGATACAAAAACAATTAACATTGACCAATGTACCTCATCTCTAGCCTTTCTTTGTCAATTATACTACACCTTAAATCAGTTTAAACACACTATGCTTATCGTCAGGCGACACTATAAAAAGAAACATCGGAATGAGTAAATCAATTTCATTATTATTCAATCAGCAGAACAAAAAACGAATCGAATTCCATTTAAGCTTACACATTAATTATCCTATCGTGTAATCTAATTAATTCATTTAAAGAGACTAAATTATTTTTTTCCCTGCTTACCTGAACTGAGAGAACTATCTCCCATAGGCGATCAGATATCGTGCATCGTCGCCTGCGTAGCCCTACAAGCATATCTAGATCGTAGCACCACCTAGAGGCACCGACTTATCGGGAAGATTTATTCGGCGCACACGCTTCGATATTTTGTTGTTACTAATTTAGGTTTAACTCGGATCTTCTCTATGGAAACGATGTAGACGTTTCTTGTCGGCTTTTGTGAATCTCGGTTGTTGTTCATGGTTTTGTTTAAAAAAAAAACTTTCATAATTCTAAAGAGTTTCCAGAATAATTTAAGAATATATCGTCAGAATTCTTCAAAAAATTACTTCACCAATTTTTTTTTTAATTTTGCACGTCTCATAAGCGAAGCGTTGAGGTGGGTACTACTGTCAGTTCACGCGAAACAACTGATTTTTCAAACTTAAAATGTCTCTGTTTATAATATATTGCACTTGTAAAATAATACATATACACACGTATCACTAAAAAATACAATTTTTAACATTCATGATATTTTTGATGCCATTTTTATTGTTTAAACTCATTAAAAAACTGTTTAAAAAAGTTCTGTCTTGGACGTCCGTGTGTCTGTATGTGCGGATCCTGTATGTTATCACGATAACGACCGAAATACTTTACTAATGGAGTCTTTTTGTTCTTACGCTTTAGTATAATTAGGAATAGAACCCTATTACTTTTCACGGTCTGATTCGATATGTTTTAATTTTGATTAAATAAACAACAAAAAAAAATGTGATTATGAGGCGTGCACTTTTGGACTTACCAAAATTATAATTGGATTCATACTTAATTCGAGGCAGACTGAATTCTCTCATATCCTCAAATACCTATGAAAGATTTCAGACGAATTATTATTTGTCCTTTTTTCTTTTAAATTTTTGTTTTATGTATCTTTTGTATTGTAGTGTATCAGTACAAAACATGCACCGTTTTTACCGTCAATTCAAATGAGTCACTAGTGAATGGATCCCATTAGGTAGAACAATCTTTTGACCTTCATCTGCATAAGGTTTTCCAGGGGTAACTCACACAAACATACATACCCTCCCAAACACACATCCGCCGCGCGCATACTTATCTGTTTTTTTTCTTTACTTAGTTATTTAATTTAATTGTTTTTTTTTTTATTATATTGTCATGCGATTGCAATCTCTTTTAGCTAAGCTAATATGTTAAATTTTTTTTACGTACAATATATTTAACGTCTGTTGATTTCTTTATACAATAAAACAAAAATAACTTCAATAGATATCCGATTCACAAATAATTTGATCAAATGTTCGCTGTTACAGTGAACGAAGCAAATTTAGGTACATCGATAGATACGGTATCAATACGTGAACCGAGCCACATTTACTGCAAATCATATTAAGCTCGGAAATACATTCTGCTATTTAATAAAGCTCAAAAGTGTTTCTTGTTTAACTAAGGCTTTCATGGAGCATTCCATAAATTACGCTGCACTTAAAGGGATCAGGAGAGGCTCAGATAGGTGTGATATTGTGTACCAGGTTAGGAGAGTTATCTTTCCATTTATATATCAAAACTTATATATCTATATTACAGCTCTAAGCAGCTTTTAGATATCATCCAATTTATGTATTATTATATACATAACCAAAGTTAATGAATTTTACCAGATGTAGGGATTAGTAAAAATTTATTATCTTTTGAAATATGTATACCTATTCAAAACGTTTTTATTGCTATTGAAGCTTTGACAAAACCAAATTTATATTTCGTGGTATGACATAACGTTTGTAGCCGACTAGAATCTCATATACAGTAGTGATAGGTTTGCAGGGTCAAATAGCATCAATTTTTTTTTAATAACGTGCAAACGAGCAACCGTGTCACCTGATTGTGAGTGACCATGGACCATGGACACCTACAACCTTTACACGCCACAAAAGCCTTTATAGGAGGGACTGGCTCTTAAATGCAACTGCCAGAACACACCTAATAGTATTTGGTGGCAGATTTTTCAACTTGATTGTGGTAGCTAGCCAAGCAGGTTCTAGAAATAGCCCTACCACCATACTATGTTACTCACGATTTTTTCCTTCACTGAAAGTTCAAGCTCATTGTAGACCTGTAACGAACTGATAAATCAGCTACAGTGTCTCGTTTTAAGCTTGTGATACTTCAGAATCATCCAGTACAATAGTTGGCAGGTTCGCTGGTCAGCATGACAGCGATATCTGTCGATAAACCTCCAATCTAATTTATTGGTTAAATTTAACTCCCTATTTGATATAGTGACGTATATATATGGGATTCACCCGGTACGCAAAAGGAATAGCCACTAAAACCTACAGGCTTTACCTAAACTTCTGTTGCATAAATTGGGGCGACCCAGGGTCGAAACTCCAAACTTAGAAACCTATAAAAGAAAATAAATAAATATATATTATTACCTATTTTAATTGTATACAAAATACAAATCGATACGTTCAAAATACCTTCGTATTTGTATGAAACCCATAAACAATATCTTTAACAATGCAGATGATAGATAAGGCTGCGGAGGAACGCGACCTTTGCTCGTATCTATGACTGTCGACGCGTATTGTATGCCTTACCGGACATCCGCCAATGAATCTGTAACAATGAACGATCAGACTGTAGCTTATTATGGATAATTTGATATATATACCACCGTATAAATTAAAAAAAACTTACTTACCTATACATTTCAGCGAAGTACTGAAGTTTTGAAGTGTGTACGAACGCCACGTTAATGGACTTGAGTTCGCATCCCTGCTATGATCCTGAGCTTCTGATGAAGAAAAACATCGTGATGAAACTATAGTATGGTGGTAACGTTTTTCCCAATGCCTACCTGGTTAAGTACCACTCATAAGTTCAAAATCTGGTATCAAATACCCACAGGTGTGTTCCCGCAATAGCACCTAAAAGCCAGTCTCTCCATTAGTTTTAGCGTTTCCACGATCTCAGAGCATATCATCACTTAACATCAGTTGAGTTTGCGTCCATAGCGGTATACCTATAAAATATAAAATAAAATGCATAAGCACATACTCTGAAAGACTTTACTATATCAATTCAAAACATTACAGAATAAGTCAGCGACTTCGCGCCGACGAAATGCGAAGGGCGATCGCGCACGAGATTAGGCCATTATGTTTGCACCATAATGAAATCCTTATTTGGTCTAAAGGTACGTTTTGTTTGTTGAAGTTTGTAATTAAACAACACGCCGCAACCGTCATAGGGTAAACAGAGAAGTTTATGTTCAAATATATTTTGAATGTTTGTCAAATGAGCTGTCAAATATTAATAGTTGTAGATAATGGTGGTAGGGCTTTTTCTAATGCCCGCCTGTGTAGAGCTACCACCCTCAAGTTGTAAACCTGCCGCCAAATACCAATAGGTGTGTTCCGACAGTTGCACTTGAGAGCCAGTTCCTCCACAGGTTTAGCGTGTCTACCAACTTGGGCCGTATCGTCACTTAAGATCAGGAGAGATTATGGCCATAACGCTAAACCTTAAGTATATTAAAAAAAAAGTTTATATTATTAAGTTTAGCCTTTTGACCAGAATCTCACCGGATGTTAAATGAAAATGTGGCTCAAGATAGTGGACACCTTAAGCCTAGTGGAGGGACTGGCTCTCAAGTGCAACTGCCGGAACACACCCATTGGTATTTGTCGGCAGATTTTCAGCTTGAAAGTGGTAGCTGACCATTAGAAAAAGCTCTACCACCATGATAAGGTTTCCTTAGGATATTTTCCTTCACCGAATGCTTAAGCTCATTGTAGTTGATTGGATTCGAACTCATGTCCCATGACACGGCTTCCCTACACACTACCACAGAGCTATCATCGCTTCAAATCATTCGCAAACGAAATCTTTATTATTTGATAAAGCAACCCCAGCTCAGAAGTAGGAATACTTGAAGCTGTTAACATTACGTTACTAAACCTATAGCTATTTGGAAGCAGATTTTTATCTTAAGGGTGGTTAGCTTACCAGATGGAAATAGAAAAAGCCCTATTACCATTCTATGGTTTTACTGCGATGGTTTCCTTCAGCTCAGGTTAATTGTAAGAGTAGAACCCATGTCGATTGAGGTCGTGTCCATACTCATTATTGAGCTATCATCGCTTCAAACTATGCATCATATATTTACACAGAAACGTACCCCGCGGCCCTTCAGCGGCTTGCTTTATAACGTCTTTGTGAGGATCACTAAATTAGTTAGCTAGGACCTGTTGGTTCGTCAGGCTCGCGAATCTTTTTGTTAAATTTCCGGTAGCGACCCAAGCTGAGGTTCGGCCATTTTGGCACCCGTGCGCCCACTACCTCTTGCCCTAAAAAGTTCAGTGAATCTGCCGAAGCCTTTAAGCCTAAACGCCTTGTAAAATGTGAATATATTTATAGAATTAACTCTAAAATTATACACCGTATTTACTAGATTTAGTATGTGACGCGTGTGCTCATTTCATACGCAAAGTTTAATTATATCTTTATATACATTTCCTAGTTTATTAGGTCTGGACCTAATAAAACTATAAAACTTGACATAGTCAAATTGAGTTATTTATAATTTATTTGATTTATTATACACTTGAAATAATATTTGTATACAATTATTTATGTATCTATAATATTACATCGGTCCTCATCACACAGTTTTCTGTAACAACAAACGCATTGAAAATAAAATTAACAAAAAATTGGATGGAATAACATTCTGGATGCTCAATCGACTACATATTAATATCAAATCTAAAAATCAAAGTATGTTTAAATACTTTAAAATTCAAATATATATATTTAAAACATAACATTTATATTTTATAACGTTCTGAACACAGGATTTGAGGTTGCGTCGTCAATTTATAGTCTAGAATGTCATCCCATAGATTTAGTACTACTTTATATGCAAGCGAATATATCGCTGAATTAGATATCGAATTATCGCGATGTAAGAATACACCTTCGTGCGACGGCCCTGTTCTATATATACTGTGCACGCCTCATAAGCGAAGCGTTGTGGTGAGTACTACAGTCACTTCACGCAAAACAACTGATTTTTCAAACTTAAAATGTCTCTATTTATCATATATTGCACAAGAAAAACAATATATATAAATACATATTAAGAAAAAAACACTATTTTTAACTCTCATGATATTTTTGCTGCCATTTTGTTATTCAAACTAGTTAAAAAACAGTTTTTAATAGTTCTGTCTTAGACGACCGTGTGTCTGTATGTGCGGATCCTGTGTGTTATCACGATAACCGAAATACTTTACTAATCGAGTCCTTTTTTTCTTACGCTTCAGTATAATTAGAAATAGAACTCTATTGCATATTGCGGTCCGATTCGACGTGGTTTAATCGTTACTAAGTAAACAAAAAAATATATATATAACAATTATGAGTCGTGCATTTTTGGATTTTCCAACCTTTTTCTTTCATTTTGTAACATGTCTATCAAAAACTTGTTTGTAAGGAATTACGCTCAGCAGTAATGCCATTCACGATATTTATTAACTATATATTATATTGCATCTAGAAAAAATAAATAAATAAAGAGCTTAATATTTTCTTGACCTAAACACCCACTAATAGCCGATTATATGAATAGGTATGACTTGTAAAAAACAAGCGAATGGCGTTGCAGGCATTAATTTTTATATGCAGATGTGTCTCGTATAAGATTAATTATATCTGTAATAATATGATATAAAACAAAAATTTTATTTGTTTGTTTGAACGCGCTAATCTTAAAAATAACCAACTGGATTTTAAAAATTCTTATCCTATTTCATAGAACAACCAATTAGAAAGGTTTCAAGCTATTTAACATCACGTTACCACCAATAGCAACAGAGCTGTGATGAAAAGAGTTCCAAAAACTGGGAGCACAGCGAAAAAAAAATGAAATAGTTAGTTCTTTCTCAATCTTCAATCAATCAAGAAACAGATTTCACTATCACAAGGGGATAATACAAAAAAAGCGAATGACATCGAAGGTACTCGATAGTGTATTTATTATTACGATTTATTATATTCAAAACTATATTTTACGTGTGGTTTCTCTCGCTTTATCAAACAATTCGGATGGCGCAATAAAAAGTTTCATTTATGTTTTTCCCTCTCTTCATCCCACTTCCGATAAGTTTTTCGCGAGAAAAACTAGTCTTTCACCCTCTCCGGAAATCCTATGTATCGCTTTACCAAAATTCATCATAAACGATTCAGCGGTTTAGATGTGAAAGCGTAACAAACAAACAAACTCACTTACGCATTTATAGTATTAGTAACATAATATGATAAAGATTACAAATGCGCCGGGGAAACTAACTACAAATACGAAACTAATATCGGCACTCTAAAGCCGACGAATTTCATTGGAATTTCACTTTAATTGGAACTTAATATTAACTCGGAAAAACACTTTACCTGGATTGAGACATTTCGAATTGTCGACTGCCGTTTCGTTACATGTTCACAATTAATAACGTTCATTACGCATATATGTATGGATGTATGGTGCCGTATGATATACAGTGCATACGCACTCAATAATTCAACTCCATCTGACATATAGTTAATTTATTATTTTAAAATGTCCGAAACGACTGTTTAATATTTCTTTTCGAGAACACATATTTGTCAGGATATGCATTGTCAATATTAAAAGCAGCGCTTACGTGTTTGTTCGTATAATAATTTATGTACTGTGGTCTCGCGGACACTATACATGACGTATGTTTTTTATTGAACCTACACCAGACCCAGGTATAATGTTGTACAGTCTATTTAAATTCAATTTTTTTTATGTATATTTTTTACAGTTTATAGGTTAAACATTATGACTGCAATCACACCTGATACTAAGTGACGCTATGGCCAAAGACGGTGAATACTATACGCCTAGTGGAGGGACTGGCTTTGAAGTGCAACTTTTTGCCGTTGACACTTATTTCATGAGAGTGTAAGTTGAAATTTGAGAGTCATATTTTTGAAAATAAAAGTCACTAATTAAAGGAAGCGACCTTCGAGAGAAAACCAGTTCAAAAAGACTCGTTACAGTGATACTGGCAACAATCTCATCTGATACTAAGTGAGGATGTGGCGCTAGTAGTGAATATGGCAAGCCTAGTGGAGGACTAACATTCAAGTGATTGAAAAAACATATATATTTAATTGACGGTAGATTTCAAACTTGAGGGTTGCAGCTTGTTTGTTTGTTTCGCTTCGTCTTGTCATTGCCAAGTGTAGGTATAGATGATAGCATAGCATCTTTTCAGTGTTTATGGGTTCAATCCACACTTACACACAATAGAAAATATTTTTACTATACTTTGAAAACAAACCTTACATTTTATCATGTCTTACGACAAATGAACAGACTTACCTTCTTATATTACGTGTAAAAACCAATTTTAAAATAGCAGTTTTGTTTCCAGAGAAGTGGTTCAAATTTTTTTTTTTTTTCAAAATTCAACTTTTGCTGGACTTAACAAATAAGCACTGAGGCAACGATATAGTACTTTCATCAGAAACTGTAGGATACATTTTTTCTACCATACAGATGAAATCAAGGGTACAGATAAGGTTTTTTTTACAACCAGCTTTTTATTCATGATGGTTCTTTCATTATTCCTAGTTTTTCACGGTGGTTGGGCTTTTTCTCCTCATGTTGAAAATCTGCTGCCAAATACCAATGGGTGTGTTCAGGCAGTTGCACTTGACAGCCAGTCTCTCCACAGGTTTGGCGCGTCTACCAGCTCGGGCCATGTCAACGCTTAAGATCCTGTGAGATTATCACCGTAACGCTAAACCTTAACTATAAAAAACCTACGACTTCGTTCGCGTCAACATTGAATTAGTCAAGCAAATCGAATGACACAACAAAAAGTTTACCTAACTTCCGATAAGTTTTTCGCGTGAAAAATTAGCCTACCACCGTCTCCCGGTTCCTATGTCTCACTATACGAAAATTCATCATAATCGATTCACTGGTTACGGCGTGAAAGCGTTACAAACAAACTCACTTACACAGTTATGATATTAGTAAGGACACCGTTTGATATTCACCTGTGTTACAGATGTACGAAACGTTTTAGCTTTTGCCACGACCGAACCTGTTTTGAATCGCGGAAGAATGGTCCGTGCCGCAGCGATTAATTATATTCTATCATAGATTAACTGGCACAGATAGTTTCAAAGGTCATAAGTAAATTTTACATTTATATCAAAACTTATGAATGTCATTTGTTCTATCGTTTACATTTTTAGAATCCGTTTCTGAACGTAGGCGTTTCCGTCGAGCGGTACCGTGTTTTTATACACGTAAATTATATGTAATATACATTGTAAATTTTATTCATTACATTACATCCTCAGTAATATTACATAGGCAAATGTAAGTTTATAAAACCACAAGGCGTGCCGTGTTAATGGACGTGCGTTCGAATCCCTGCGATCCGATTGTGCTTTCGGTGAATGAAAAACGTCGTGATGAAACCGTAGCATGGTGGTTGACCTTTTTTTCCTGTTCGCCGGGTTAGTTAACATCATCGAGTTGATAATCTACCGCCAAATACCCGGAGGTGTTTTTCGGTAGTTGCGTTTCAGATCCAGTCTCTCTACTAGGCTTAACGTGTCACATCGTCACTTGACATCACGTGAGATTGTTGTCATATAAATAAATTGATAAATAATACAAAAAAAATGTTTACCTGCGGAATAGAAGCAGAAATAATTAAAACTGCGTAGTAAATGCTAGGAGGTTATGTTATCAAACTTTCAAAGTAAAAGACCGTATACAGAGATACATCTTGATAAAAACAGAACCACTTATTTAAGCAGTACTTTAACATAAATATGTTATTTTTTTGTAATATACAATGTTTTTATAACGTACTAAAAATTAGTTTTTTTTTGTATATTTAAGGTTTAGCGTTATGGCCATAATCTCACCTGATCTTAAGTAACGATTCGACCTAACACGGTAGACACGCTAAACCAGTGAGGGAACTGGCTCTCAAGTGCAACTTCCGGAACAAACCTATTGATTTTGGGCGTCAGATTTGCAAATATTAAGACCGGAAACTAAAAACAGGGGTCGCATTTTTATGGTTATGTATTGCATCTGCCCCATGTTCTTCGTTTCCAATATATTCTTTTCTACTTTTTACTCCGTTATCAGAACATCCCTTGTTTAATTTATTTTTTTATTATTATGTCTTTTCTTTAGGGTTATGTGAATGAAATGTTGACGTATTCTGTTCATCTGTCAGATTTAAGTTACTGTATAGGTTATCTAGAAGCAAGTTATAAATGAATTATAAAAAAATATTGAAAAATAAACAAATTTTATTAGTCAAATTTTCTTGTATTGTCATTGACTTTTGTACTACGGTCCAAGTTTCAAGTATATTCAAGTAAATTTAACCTGGACAGTATTCAGGGGTAGTGTGTAAGATCGCCGCGTCACGGGACGTGAGTTCGATTCCAACCAACTATAAGGAGCTTGTTACAAATGTTATACCACCCCGTACATGATATACTATTCCAATTAACAGCCGAAAAAATTCAATACTTCAAAACTTATCCCAATTAATATATTTCTGTAATAACATGTATTATTTACAAAATTATTTTATGATCTGCGAACGTGACGTTTTGTTAGACCTTTTCTGTTTCCTGATATTATGTGTCAACCTATAACATACTTGTTATCCCATAAAATGTAAGGGATCCTACATGATATTAGACAAAAATAAATATTTTAATTAATATATTTTTTTATATTATTGGATAGAATGTTCTTTGTTTGGTAACTTACATATAAGCACATGGCTGTACATAAAAGCTTCGTCTTAATTTAAACCTGCCGTTTGAAAATAGTCTGTTGGTGCGTATTATTCGTGGAAGAGATTTAAATTATTTTTTATTGCTGTAATAAGTGACGCTGTTGACTAATTTTTTAACTACTGCAAAAACAGAACAACGTGTATCCCGATATTTAGAATAAAATTAAATTTGTATAACTTCACTGTTGGTGTAATTTTCATCGAATCTTTCAATTGGTGTTAACACGTCATCTTGGAAGACATAAATCAAAGTTACATTATTCATAATTTACTATACGAGAAACTAAACTAATAGGTTGGAGCTATTAAAGGAATCTAATTACGTAACTGTCATTTGTAGTCACATATTTATTAGTCTTTGACTGATGGTTCTTGGCCCGAGAGAGTTGTAGTGAGAATAAATCGGGCGTCACTCAATCGACTCCGTGAAATACAAATGTATACCAGTCTGTAAAGAATATATGTTATTAATAAGTATTTTAATAAGCTTTCAGACCTTCCATTGGTATTATAACTCAGATTTTTCAATCATATTCTTTTATATATTACTTGTTACGTTTATACTTTATTTATATTATCATAATAATATTATAAATGCTATATTGCTAAACTAGTGAACCGATTCTGATGAATTTTGATACAGAGATAGACGGGAACCTACAGAATGTGCCAGACATTATTTTATTTATTTTAGTTTAGGATGGCGGTACCACTGGCACGGTAGTATCATTTGTTATACAATTTATGAAACAGCCTTCAGGAAGTAAACCTGTGAATGAGACTAGTGTCCAATTCAAATACTTTTTGAACTAGAAACTATTTAGTTTACTGTCAATCAGCACGTATCTATGGAAAATATACACAAAGTAAACATACTTTTTACTCAGCCCTCTCAAAGTTATATCAGGTTGATAATCGATGACCGATATGCAAAAAGGTGAATCGGACAAATGAATGTAAAACTTTTGCATTGTGTCGAAGCCAGAAAAAAGTATTTTATCTCGCGTCTGTTTCCTGTGTCGAAATATCATTTTTTTTACAATTCTGTAATGTCATTTTGCGTTCGTTCGTCGCGGATACAGTCGGAATGAAAAAAATCAACAATAATTCAAGATGCTTTAAACCGAATACAGTAAAAAATATTGCATATTAAAATACCGTATTGTACATTCAACATGTATCTAATTCAAAACGAATTTGTATCTATCTGTATGAAATATAATGCGCATAGTTGTTGTGATTCTAGATACGTCTAAGTGCGTATTATCGTGTCACTTCTTGTATATGACAACCTCTTTTTTACGATCTGCGAAACTGGATTCAATTTAATAATGATTCCTAATTGCATGTGTAATAAAAATCAACATAAAATTGAACCCTGCTAGATACGGACACAACTATACATATACATACAGTCATTACACGAATTCACAGTGTCAAGCAATAACATATATTGCATGATGGTAGGGCTTTTTCTGATGCCCGCCTGGCTAGCCACCATCCTCAAGTTGAGAATCTGCCGCCGAATATCAATAGGTGTGTTCCGACAGTTTCGCTTGAGAGCCAGCCCCTCCAATAAAGGCTGTCAACGCATCAGCGATTCTTCCAGTATTGTGGGTGTCTATGGGCGGCGGTGATCACTTACATCCGGTGACAAGCCTGCCCATTTGGCCGCAAAAAAAAAAAAACAATGAAAAATACATTTCAAAAATCACCTGAGGAACACACAAAAGAAAATCAATTTTTCTAATTAACGACAGTAGGACTAAGAAGAGTTAACATTTAAGCGATCCCGCAGTGTATACTTTTAATAAATTGCTTTATACCAGTTTAGAATCATATCTTATCAGATATGGTCGTGTATTACCTATGATATACGAATTTTCTTCAGTAAAGTTGTAAAACTACAGTATATATAACTTTAAGTCAAGGTTAAGTCCATCGTGAAATTTTAATCTAATTCAATAGAAGCAGTTTTATAGAACGCAAGCGCTGAGTCAACTATACTTCCAAATTAATATTTATTTATATAGTTAAGGTTTAGCGTTTTGGCCATAATCTCACTTGATCTTAAGTAACGATACAGCCTAAGTTAATTAACTAAACCTATGAAGGAACTGGCTCTTAAGTGCAACTGCCGGAAAACACCTATTGTTATTTGGTGTCAGATTTTCAACTCGAAGGTGGTAACTGTCCAGACGGGCATTATAAAAAGCCCTAACACCATGCTTGGTTTCCTCGCGAAGTGTTCCTTCACCGAAAGCTCAAACTGACTGTAGGTGGATCCGTACTCACGCCCCTTGACACGGAGTCGTACACGCTACCACTGTGCTATCATCGCTTCAATCATTCAAATAACTTGTTGATATTATACCCGTAATAGTTCAACATTCCTATAATTAATAGCTAGTACTTTTTATAGTAGGTACCACGATGTTTAAAGTTAGCTGGCTAAAGTATGCAAATAAAAATTAAATGCTGACGTCACTTAAAGGTCGAACGAGAAGCATATTATTAATATGCGAATGATTTAAAATCAATCGATTCGTTTTTATTTATTAAACGTAACATAATAGATGTTATAATAAACCTCAAGTTCATTGCAAGGATTATAAGAAATTGTATACAAAAAATGAAAATATAGATTACAATTCTACGGATCGATTTAACAATAATCAGGTGAAATTAAATAAAGCGGAAGATCTCAAATGTGATTAGCAATATTTCGCTCCGACCGTACAAGTGTCTCCAGTCATTTTCCGACGCAAATCACAGCCGAAATTGATGCTCCGACAGAATCAGATAGCGCTAACAAGCAGTAGCTGATATGCGCGTGCGATGTTCACGATAACACCGTGCCGAGGGATCTTCCGAAAGCGTATCCGGTGGATGCTACCGGCTTCCTCTTTAATTAGACATATAATCGTTTCGTAAGATTCGTCAGCAAACACATATTGCGACCGCTAGGTTAGCTTACTTTCATAGCTTAATGTCTCATGTTATTTTGCTATGATAGACAGCAGCTGTGGTGTAGACACCGTATTGTTTTCACAAAGGCATGCAGTTCGAGCCATTTACAGTGTGGGACCTCGCGAATGATTTAAAGATTAAGTTTTCGTAATTTGGTATTTTAACCTTGGCCTCCCAATATGTACTTAATAATTTAATGTATGTCCGCAAAAACTTACAAAATCTAAATTTTCTTTAAGACCAGCATTATTTGAGTACTAGAAATCGTGACACACTAATCATTCCCTATTTTAGACTCAGTAAAATCAATATAAGTTTTTAAGGTAATTACTGATAATTGCAAATAACTGAATTGCCAGACAGTAAGTTGAAGAACCATGTCAAACGGGTTTTGATGTCAAAAGGCTGTTATAGGGTGAATCAATATGTGAGCGATTGTGATGTACGTAATGAAAACCATCTCTGTGCATCAGTTTATAACTAGTGGATAAATTAAAACACTATTTAAAAAAAATGTACAAAAAAATATATAAACAGATCGACTTATTAAATCTATCTCAGAACCTAAATCTAATAAAAACTTTTTGATTTTAATTTGATTTGATTTGAAATTTATCGTGGATCTATTCCTTCCTCGATATCAATGGTTTATTTATTCCCAGATATCTCATAATATATATAAATAAAATATACAATACTGGTATGGTATAAAGCTGGTATGGCTGGTATGGTTAAAACGATTTACTCAAAAAGTAAATCATACACGAACGGTAAGTGGTAAAAATGCATTCGATAATAAAACGCTTTTGGTAAATGTATTCCTTCTCATGGATTCAGTCAACATTGGATATATTCAAGTTCCTAGTAAAACTAAACCAGATACATGACTACTGTAACTGAAAACAGTATCTAACCAATAATACGAATACACCACAATTTTAGATTATTTAAAATCTGGAAGATTATCTATAGTTTAGATTGAATTTAAAGTATAGTAGTACTAATATTCAATTAATACTTAGTTTATATACTTGATTTTTATAGTTAAGGTTTAGCGTTATGGCTATAATCTCACCTGATATTAAGTGACGATACGGCCCAAGTTGGTAGACACGCTAAATCTGTGTAGGAACTGGTTCTCAAGTTGAACTGCCAGAACACACCTATTGGTATTTGGTGACGGATTTTGAACTTGAGGGTGGTTGCAAGCCAGGCGGGCATTAGAAAAAATCCTACCACCATGCTATGGTTTCCTCACGATGTTTCCCTTCACCGAAATACTAACAATATTCATTTAAATTAACCATATACAGTTTCCAATTCTGTTTGCGTTCCTTTGAGTAATCACATTTAAAATCTTGCTTTAACTGGAGCTTGTACTTATGTTGAATTATATAATTTATCACAAAGTCATCGTAGCAGCACCAATTTGCGAAGAAAACGCATGCTTTAAATTCATATAAGGTTGATCACATTCTGTTCTAGAAACCTTTATTATCATTGCCTCGAGATGACCTCATGCGCCATAGACTAATGATTCAGATGTGACATCCAGATAAACCGTACAAATTCTTTAAACGTATGCTATGTTACGTAGTAATTGCGTATTAAACCAAATTCTTGTAATTCAACGAGCTTCTGGTTATTCGATATTTTGGGCATTAAATAAGGTAATATAATCGAAACTGGAATTAGAGTTCATGATAAATCAATAATTCTTTATAAAAAATTGTCCATACCGTCTTGAAGACGAAAAACGTCATAATGGAAGTATTTTCAATCTAATACTAGTACTACGTTTGTTGAGACACAATAATTTGCACAAAGTAGATTACATCTGATAGCGAATGCATACCTTAATTGTAACCATTCGCAAATATGATGCTATCGGCAAAGTTTGTTTGTAGATCGTTTACGCAAAAAATACAATCACAAAAAGGTATTGATTTCCATTTGTGAGTATCTAATAACAACATACTAGTATCGTTAAACTGGACATTTCTTCATTAAAAAGGTCAAGAGGAACCTGCTCGTTTCCTAAATAAAAGCTGTGGCGCATCTACGTAATTCGATTTAATCGGGTAATTATAAAATATTAATTTCAAAAGGCCCGAACAAGGTACGGCCCAGCGGTCCAGTTTGCAAACATCGAAGTTAACCACGAACGACAGTAAAAAACAAATCATCTGGCAATTAGCTGATTAATTGTTTAATTAATTGCACCGGCCGTGGTGACATTGCGTCCGGACGTAGTGCCTTTTTTGTTCATGTGAAAGCAAAACATTTCGGTATTGTTACTGTTATGTTGGTCCAATCGTTAAGCTGTGGCGTGAGAACGACATTTTAATGTACTTATAGGCTAAAAAGGATTCATTGAAATAAAACTAATTTAAACGGATTTTATCGCGGTTATTTATTAAATTTTGATCCCGACGTTTCGAAAGCTTTTCAGCCTTCGTGGTCACGGGGCGGACTGAGGTGTAGGTTGTCCAGAAAAGTTTATGTTACTGTGTCTACCTTCAATTTTCTCAGTCCGCCCCGTGACCACGAAGGCTGAAAAGCTTTCGAAACGTCGGGATCAAAATTTAATAAATAACCGCGATAAAATCCGTTTAAATTAGTTTTATTTCAATGAATAATATTCGCGTAAACCTAAGAAATCATTATAAAAAGGATTCAATTGGCAAAAGGGATTAATAAAATTAAGACCACACGTTAGATCTCACTTTATATCTCTCGTCATCTCGAGCCGACTTTACTCAAACGAGGGTCACAGAGAAAGGTTGTGGATTAGAATTTCAAACCCATCCCATAAGAAGTTGCACTATAACAAATTGAGTAGCGACTTAAATCATACTTCATACGAATATTATAAATGCGAAAGTGAGTTTGTTCGTTTGTTACGCTTTCACGCCTAATCGATTGTGTTGAATTTTGGCGCCTGGAGACAGAGATAGGCGACTTTTCACGCGAAAAACTTATTGGAAGTGGGATAAACAGCGGGATAAACTCTGTATGTGACTTTTTATTGCGTCATCCGATTAGTTTAACAAAATCGATTGTAACGCTAGCGGCGTCGCACGTGAAATAAAAATAATCAACTGTACCAGTTAAATTGTGGCAAATCAAATAATGGTGAAATCACAGAGGTTACTTAACTTGTTGTCCGTAACATAATATTTTCTTCCCATTTAATAGCAACCCCTCAACACAACCATACAATTCAGAGTCACTGAGTTTCGGTATATAGAATAAATACACTCTATTTGTTTCAAGCCTCGGTGTATACACATCATGAGGCGGGTATATATCCACCTCAGTAAAACTAATAAACTACTGACTATTAGGACTATCAAAGATATTTTTTACACTTATTACAACCGGTAATAATTTTATTATATCCATAGATATCCCAATTAAACTCAGATAAGTTCAATAGTGAAGTAGAACTTTAATTAGTCGATCATCAAATTGTAATTAATTACAAAATGTTTTCAAGTAATACTTCTTTTTGCAATCTCCACGTTGGTGAATGCGTGACGAGAGCGTTACCAAAAGTTGAGAGGGAGATATAAAGACAGAAAGAGAGAGAGTTACGTTACGTATATTACTGTAGGGACAAGAGAGAGGGGGTGCGAGCACACATTTTCTTTCTCTCTTTCTCTCATAGCCAGAGAAGTTTTACATCAAAAGTACACTTGTAATTTTTTATTTAATTCATCTCATAACTTGGACCACGAATTTCGCATTTTGAACGA
This sequence comes from Actias luna, assembly GCA_039707435.1. Classification (NCBI taxonomy): domain Eukaryota; kingdom Metazoa; phylum Arthropoda; class Insecta; order Lepidoptera; family Saturniidae; genus Actias; species Actias luna. The sequence continues at coordinate 16,051,108 of JAZHAC010000008.1, read as the reverse complement.
TATAATTTGCCTTAAAAAGTGCTTCGAGAGCAATTTAAAAAGTTATTACAGGAAATTATTCCTTTCTGATGTACGCCGATTCCGTGACAAAATCTGATAAAACCGACCACTTTCAGATTTTATTAACCCTTAAATTCGTGGTCATATTTTTTTACATCAATAAGATTTTTTGGTACTTCTTTTTGTTTATGTAAAAATAAATACGATAATTCTGTTAAGGGTTAGAATCTGACATACCTAAAAAATTTCAACGACGGAATTAACTAAATATATTCTTAGATTAGCTACTAAACTAACAAGCCTTTTCGTTTTGTAGTGTTAAATAGATTTTACATGGGGCTTCCCTCGCGTTAACATTGGTTTAATCAAACAAATCTGATGACGTCACAAAAAAAGTTTCATATAAAGTTTACCCTTCCCTTTACGCCACTTCCAATAAGTTTTTCGGGAGAAAATTTAGCCTATCACCGTCTAAAGATTCCCAGCTATCTATATACAAAAAATCATGATAATCGATTCAGCGGCTTAGGCGTGAAAGCGTAACAAAGAAACAAACACACTCACTTTCGCATTTATAATATTTGCTAGTATATAAATGTACAGCTCAGCGTTGCACAGAACGGACCATATCAGAACACGGTGACGTAATTTATGGCATCTGTTTGTTATAAACACCAGATTTATACGTTCAACGGCTTCACAGCTAGTAGGCACCTACCATTAATAAAACTATAAATTCTGTATTATAGGAATCTCGTTTCAGGGGAACGTGAATTTACCCATTACTCACATGTACCGTATTCAATTCCCGCCTTCGCTTTACGTATAGGGTTTTAGAAAAGATACGCATGACAAGCAAATAAATCCATAACACCTATATCTATATTATAAGGCGACAAAGTTTGTTTGTTTGAACATGCTTAGAAACTACTAATTAGATTTCAACAACTGTTTTTTTTTATTTGGGACTGTGCTATCGTTGAGGAATATTTTAAGCTAGTAACGTTACGCTATCACATATAAAAGCAAAGCTGTTTTGAAAAAAAAAATACAAAATCGGGCAATTATTATTAAAAAAAAATAATATTTTACGCGAATGAAATCGCGGGCTCAGCTAATTATATAATAAAGCAGGAGAGTTCGTTTGCTTGAACACGCTAATCATAAAACTATCGATCGAGTTCGAAAAAGTATTAGAGCTTTTTAAAGCACAAATATTGAAGAAAGTTAACGGCTATTTAACATCACGTTAAAGTCCTTAGGAACCGATCAAAAGGGAAATTACCTTAACGATAAAAGGGTTTGTAATAGCGTGGCCGTGTGATAAGATACGACGCGATAGGACTATTTTCAACGCCTCAACGATCATTATTAAATTTGTATACACATTATCAGTGGTTAATAAACTGTATAATGCTTTATCATAATATTCAATTATAAACAGTTTTATAACATAAATTAAAATACGAACACGTATATTCAAATTAAAAATCCTCAATCAATTTAAGCCCTAAGAAGGCGCGTGTGAACGTCAAAACTACCACCGGTAAAGCAGTCACAGAGTAGAATCAGCAGGAAACTCTTGTTGTCAAAAACATGATGAGAATGAGAATGACATGAAAGAGACTGTGTTGTGAACTTAACACTACTACCTAAAAAATTGTTACCTGTCTTACTGAGTTTAAAATACGCGCTGATCTGTTTATCACGATTTCCAGTATTTAAATCAGCCGGTCTTTAAGTAATAGGTGCATGCATAATAAAATAAATATAATAACAAATGCATGATGGTAGAGCTCTTTCTGATGCCCGCCTGGCTAGCTACCACCCTCAAGTTGAAAACCTGCCGCTAAATATCAATAGGTGTGCCAGTTAATCCAAAAGTATAGCGTGTCTACCAACTTGGGCCGTATCGTCTCTTAAGATCAGGTGAGATTATGGCCACAACGCTAAGCCTTAACTATATAAAAAAAAAACCAACCAACTACACCATTCACTCTCATCATTTCTCCTTAATATGCAAAAAATATATATGTATAAAAATTAAAAAAAGTCTTAATTGAATACCATTCAAGTCACGTCTATAAAAGACTACACGTTTATGTCGAAATGGTGAACATTATTTAGCACAATCACCGCTCCGGGAGCGGAGCGCGTTGACCGGCGAGCGCTATAAAACTTTACGACATCCGAACCTGCACAGTGGGCGACTGCAGCTCGGTGTGGGCAAAAAAAAAAAAATTTGGAGCAAGCTGGTACTACTTACTGGCTCATGAAAATTAATAAGCCTCTCGTCGGAAACGGTCAGCGTCTTACTGCGAATTTTCCGAAATTCTCGCCGGCAATTTGTCTCTTGCTTTAATGACATTCGGATTTCTATATTACGAAATGCAATCGTCTCGTTTTGCCTTCCATTTTTGTGACAATAAATAAAATTTAGCAAATGTTCAACGTGAAATTGTGAAATAAAGAAACGAAAACGTCGCTGATTTTCGCAAATTCTATATTGTGTGATATAAGAATTTAGTCATTTAAAAAATTAGGGCTGAAAATTACCGAAGCTTAAAATCATCAGGAGGATAAATATTTTTATATAACACTAGCTGGTCACCGCGACTTTGTTTTCAATTTCCCATCATAAAATCTGCTCTTAATCGAAATTTGTTAAATCTGTATTTATTAGAAATATCAAGTCATTTATATTATTTATAGTTAAGGCTTAGCGTAATGGCCATAATCTCATCTGATCTTAAGTGACGACACAACCCAAATTGGTAGATACGCTGAACCTGTTGAGGAACTGGCTCCCAGGTGCAACTGCCGGAACACACCTATTGGTATTTGGGGGCAGGTTTTCAACTTGAGGGTGTTAGCTATTAGCAGGCGTGTTTCCCACAATATTTTCCTTCATCGAAATATGAAGCTCATTGTAGGTGAATTCGAACTCACGTCCCTTGACGCGAAGTCGTACACACAACCACAGAGCTATAGTGCTTATAAAAAAGTGAAGAAAGGCTAACTCTTCACAACTCCTTTAGTATCTACTACTGCTTACAATGTATATTCAATATTACCCCAGCAAAGAACTAGCCAAGCGAACAATAAACACTGAGTAAAATTTGTCAGAATGATTCTCCGCTATCGTACTAAAACTTTCGAATCACCCAAAAACCGAAAACCGCGCAATGTCACATTAAAACAAAATGAAACCGTTACAGCGGACGCCACGAAATGAAACGAAAAAACAAAAAAAAACAAAAAAAAAACTGTCAATTTCAATTTCTCATATACCCGTCATATACGAACAAAAAACCTCGTCATACGTTTCCCGAAAAATTAAGGCGAAACCGCCGGAGCAAGTTCCGCCATATTCGGCCGGCGAACGGGCGGCCGGCATAAATGATTCCGAAATCGCTTCCGCGACGGTACGCGACGGCAAAAAGCACGTGTCACAGCAATAAATCATTCAACTCGGCTCGGGCCTGCTCGATTAAGCCCGCGTTCCGATTGGCGGTTTCGCGTACGCGTTCGGCGATCATCGAGAATGTCACCCGGTTCTGTGTGCGTTTTTTTTTCTTTTTTAATTCGTATTGCGAATCAAGCGACCTCTTTATAGACACGACCAACGGAAAAGGTTCAATTTTATAATATCACCCCTCCTTTGTTATCAAAATTAGGTAACCTAATGTGACATTTGTTTTTTTTTTCTCATTATTTTATCAATATGTAACGTTTTTTATCCTAATGGACAACGAAATGGTAGATGATGCATCTGATGGTAAGTGGTTACCGTCGTCTATGGACAGCTGCAGAACCAGCGGCTGATCGTTAACAGTCATGTCGATATATTGCTTTTAAATATGAAAGCCAAATAGAACCCTTAAATCTACCATATGTCGTTGCGCCATCGAACTGAACCGAAGAAATATATATAAACCATTACACAATAAAAAGAACGTGAAACTGTCAACACAGAAATAATTTATAATTGTATCTCTTCCATACGTATTCGTTAAGGCAAGATATAATGCCGTATTATGGTAATTGAGGGTAAATTTATGTGATACATTACACGTAGGGACAAAGATCTCACCTTATTTTAATTCGATATAAATTTTGACTAAAATGATTTACGACGGACACATAAGTGACTGAGATAATCTTCAATCTGCCTTGTAGTTTTAATATAGTCATAGGAAACCGCTCAGTGGAAATAATTTATCGGTTTGTGACTCTGAAATTGTTCATGATTATTAAAGAGATATTGTAGAACAACAAAACGTGTAAAGGAGATCTGTAAGTAATGTACAATCCATATCAGAGGCGGCAAATAAAAAACAGAATTCACTTTCAGTCACCGCTGTCATGCTGACCTGCTTACGTACCTCTATACGCCCCTTTTAAAGTATCCAATATCATAGAAAGGAGAGATCACGCTAACAGGAACAAAATTCAATTTTTTTTAAATTTATGTAACCCGTTTTGTACACCTTAAAACATATAATTATACATATCAAATAATTTGGTTAGTACAAAGGGCGGCCTTATTGCTAATAGCAATCTCTTCCAGGCAACCTTTGGATGGATATGTTTCATGGAGTAGAATTAGGGGTATTTTAGGTGTATAACTAGCATCAAACTTATTATCATTCTTATTAAAGACATGTAAACTATAACGTAGATATGAAGTATACTATAAAATAAAAATATATACAACATACGGACTGCATAGTAATAAAACACAAAGATGACATACAAATATATCACACAAACGTAAAATTAAGTACTTGTGTTAAAAAGGCATATAGTATTTTTTCACAGAATTTTCAAATACGCCTATCCTTTGCGCCTTCCTCAGAGAGCAAGTAACTCATTCCATAATTGCGAAGCTTGGACTGCGAATGATTTTGCGTAAAATTACATTACCTAAACATTATCCTCTTCATTCACATACGTAATCGTGTCTTATTCATATTAATTATTTACAATTTTCGATATTATTTAGTTCAAAAAAACTCGTAAATAACATAAACTTGTCAACGAGCGTAATAAAGAAAGAATTATATTGTAAACTCGATTAATTTTACAAATTTATATCAGAAACTTTAAGATGCAGATCTCTATAAAAAATGTGTCACGATATTCGTTCACACTAATTTCGGGAATTGCTGAATCGATTTCAATGAGCTTTTTTAGTTGTATATTACTTGGTCTGATTTTTTTTATACTCAATATTTAACGTTATGACTATAATCTCACCTGATCTTAAGTGACGATACAGCCCAAGTTGGTAAACACGCTAAAGGCAACTGCCGGAACACACCTATTGGTATTTGGCGGCAGATTTCCAATTTGAGGGTGGTAGCTAGCCTGGCGGGCATTAGACAAATCCCTACGACCATGCTACGGTTTCCTCACGATGTTTTCCTTCACCGAAAGCTCAAGCTCATTGTAGACGGTTGGATTCGAACTCACGTCCCTTGACGCGAAGTCGTACACACTACCATTGAGCTATCATCGCTTCACAATAGGAATAGGAAAGACTTTCTGATAAGTGATAAGTGGTGACATGTCAGGTGGTATTGTGCATATTATTTTACTTCTAGACAAAACTTTACAGAGGTTCCATAATCATCGATAACTTTCAACACACACTAGGGTTTACAAAAAAATATATCGACTTCAAAGCCAAAACCAAAGCCACGAGAAAACAAGGAAACAAAGAAACGAAGCAAAAACACGTCAGTTGACCCTAAATACATAGGGTATCTCATGACCAATGAATAAAATACCGCTATCATTACAACCTTACACGGTGACAACCGAAAAAGAGTTCGCATATTATAGCAGATCCGAATAAAGTCAAGATGCACCGGTTGGTCACAAATAATAAAAATAAAAAAAAACAACCGATTTTGTAATTAACTGCGCACTGGTTTCACGAGCCGTTTCATGCCTCAGATGCTTCTGTGCGGGGTCCACCTTCCATTGTCCATACGGAATTGAGTCATAAATATTCCACACTCAATTTTCGATTGTAACATTTCTGTACATTCAGTTTGCATATCGACCCTTTCGATGATCACATATTTGAAAAATCTTCGCGATAATATCAATGACTTTCATATAGCGTTATGGCCATAATCTCACTTGATTATGTGACGATACGGCCCAAGTTGGTAGACACGCTAAACCTGTGGAGGAACTGGCTCTCAAGTGCAGCTGCCGGAACACACCTATTGGTATTTGGTAGTTTTCAGCTTGAGCGTGGTGGCATGCCAGGCGGGTATTAGAAAAAGCCCTACCACCAGGCACCATTCTATCAATTTTTTTATTCTTTATTAACCATAGGAATCACCATTTTGTATGATCACACGTGAATAGGTTTTGAATCTTTTCTCTCTAATAAACCTATTAAACAGCAGCATTTTAAGTACATTAATTTAAAATGTTTGGAGGTTTTTTAAAGAATATTACGGCCATGTAATGCCTAGCGGAGGTACTGGTTCGTAAGTGCAACTACCGGAACACACCCGTAGGTATTTGGCGAGATATTTTTAACTTGAAGTTCATACTATGTTATTAATTATGAAGCGACGATAGCTCAGTGGTAGTGTGTACGACTTTGCATCGAGGGACGGGAGTTCAGCCACCTACAGTGAGATTGAGCTTCCGGTGAAGGAAGACATCGTGAGGAAACCATAGCATGGTGGTAGGGTTTTTCTGAAGCCCGCCTGGCTAGCAACCACCCTCAAGTTGAAAATTTACCGCCAAATATCAATAGGTATGTTCCGGCAGTTGCACTTAAGATCCACTTCCTTCTCAGGTTTAGCATGTCTACCAACTTAGGCCGTATCGTCATTTAAGGTACGATGAGATTATGGCCATAACGCTAAGCCTTAACTATAAAAAAAAAACCGAAATAATTAATATGAAAATTTATATTCATTTTTCACGAATATTTCGCAAAAGGAATATTTTCAAAGATATCAAAAGTTGATATGAAAAAAAAGCTCGATACGAATTCACAATACTTATAATAATAATGTATACAAAACTCCAGTTATAGGGTTAACATAACAAACCAAGTCGATCGTAATATTTTATTCGATTTATCTGTGTATCAACCCACTAAAGACACATTCCGAAGATATAATTTTCCCTTTTTTATGTTACCCGTATGCAGTTTTATAAGGCATACGGCCGCATATAGTCATTGTTTGCGAAATTGTAACACATTTTTACATACATATTTCCAATAAAAGAAAGTAATGTAATTCGAATACAGAAATTCAAAACGAGTGTATGTATATATTTTATATTGTTTATAGGTCGAGAGTTGGTTCACAGTTACGCCTTATGTTATGTAATGGTATGGGACAAAATGAAGAACACGTTGTCAAGTGAAGAGATTTGGTCTCTCGTGCAACGGCTAGGATACACCTACATAGATTCGGTGCCATACTTTCTATTCGAGGGTTGTAGATGCGTGACTAGAAGAACTGTAAAAGCCTTCAAAAGACGGAAGTTTGAAATGGCGGTATGGTGCATTTTATTGGGGTAGTGTTGGATAATTAGCATCCGGTGTGTCACTGCAATGTAATGCACTTACGCGTTACGATACGGAAGTCTGTGAGGAATGAATTTGGAATACCATGTTAACAAAAAAAATATAGTGGCTGATGAGCAACCAGAAGAAAGCTGTCTCTGGTATCTGGCAACGCATTGAAGTCCAGCCGTGATGCTTTTTGTTGGTAGTTTAAAGATGCTTGCTTTGACGAAGTAATTTTATAGTGGACTTCTCACACAACCCTCTTGCAACCTGTTCAAGCTTAATCTATATATATAGGCTTACCATAATTACGAAAAGTCAAATCGGGACGCAGAAGAGAAAGAGGCTCATTTTCATTTTGCTTTTCGCTTAATTTGTGTTTTTTATATTTGAAATGCAATCAAAATTATTATGAATTGAAAACATATTAATAAATGTGAATATATTTTTTATTAAAAAGAAAAAGAGACAAAGTACAATTAATACAAACAACACAAAAAATTTGGACAGGGATCTCAAACCGGGACTATCCCGGTCAAACCGGGACGTATGGTAAGCCTATATATATATATAATTGAATCTATGTTTCCCTTTGTCATCACGTCACGCGTGAACGGATGGAAAAATGTCGCTAATTTTTATTTTATTGTGTTTATTATTGTCGGGTGAAGGTTCCTATGAAATAAAAAATTAAGATATTTGAGCGGAACACTAGAAAATTTATAAAAACTTGACGATAATATTAATTTTACGTAACTATCAGTTATCATAGAGCATTACAATAATAAGCACTATGTTTGTTGATTTTTTTTATTTATATTAATTATACACATTCGAATTCAATATTTATAAATAAGACAGGACAACACCTCTCGGGTCAGCTAGATTCATATAAATATCTATAAAGCGATTTATTTGGATCAGAAAAAATGTTAAGAAACCACACTATTATTTATACATACCTATTGGAATAGATTTATATATTGATGAATAGATATCTCCATTGAATCTTATAAATACAGTAGCTAAAATTACTATCGGACGCCCTAGGCGTTTGCGCTTAGTGAAAAGTCGTGACCATTGGTCCAATCTAAGGCGCCTTGTTCATGAGAACTGGAACGCATTGAAAGCTAACCCGATAAACTTCGATACAAAAAGTATCTTACTTTTTGTCCAACTATATTACTTACTACTCTGATTTTCTATCTTATAAATAAACATTGTCGTGAAATATGGAAGGAATACTTCGATAAGAGATCTAGGAATATAACACCATATGATGCAAAACCCTACAACCTCATCGCGCTTCCTCTGGTTTGTCAATTTTCAGTCGAGATACACACAATTACGTAACATGACAACTCAGTAGGTAGTGTGCATGGACGCCGCCTCGATGGACCCGAGTTCGAATCCACCTGCAATGAGCTTGTGCTTTCGGTGAAGGAAAACATCGTGATAAAGCCATAGCATGATGATAGTGCTTTTCCCATGCCCGCCTGATTAGCTACCTTCCTCAAGTTGGAAATCTGCCGCCAAATGCCTATAGCTGAGTTCCGGGAATTGCACTTGAGAGCCAGCCCCTCCACTGGGCTAACCGTGTCCGCCATCTTGGACCATATCGTCACTTAACAAAAGGTGAGATTGTGGCCATAACGATAGACCAAATAACTATATATCGTTTTGCCATGGTAAACGGATCTTGCTTATGTTAAATACAAATTGATCAAATAAACCCTAAAATAGTAAGGAACATAATTCCAGTCGCAACCACAGTCTAATAAAATAACTCAAGGAATGTGAGAGAATTCCACAAATATCTGTTATAATCCGAGTGTCGTTTGGATTTAGCGGTATAAATTTAATGGGACGAAACGTTCACACGCCCATTTCTATTAGCCCCGGCCGGTTTAATATTTATCTGGAAGTTAGTATTGCTTCTAGACACGCTATACGCCGCGCCTGTTCACTTTCACTTTATTGTAGAACACTCATAGTCGAATACAGATCTGATAAACCGTTCATTTCTAGTTCTCTTTTACTTACTCTGCTTTGTATTTGCCATACTTCAGACTTGTTCATGGTTTGGTTTTGATATTTCTTCGCGTCCTCATATCACCGTATATATAAATTCTTAAAAATCATGGTCCATGCAAAGCTTCATCTTGACGTGCTTTTATTTAGAGTAATAGGCAAATACCTAGCTATTTACTCATGTAGTTCGTTTGTGCAGAATCTATGTAGATTCTTCAAAAAGTACTAGGAGCTAAGTGCTTATTACTTTAATGCTCGGATCTATGGATTTGAAGAATCTGTGTAAGTTTAAAGTTTCTATTCAAATCAGTCCAAACTTTCTCTACTCCACCGATTTCCTTGCCTCCTTAGTCAATAATTTCACTAAAGGTCTACTCCAGTAGGCCAGGCCTTATCGTCTTTGTTGTATTAAATTTCTGGCAGCAGCCCAAGCCAAGGGTCCGCCGTTATGGCACCCTTGCACCCGCTGCCTCGAGGCTGAGTGCTCTCAGCATTCGACCCAAAAAGCCATGCCAAGCTGTGAAAGCCCTTCCGGTTAACAGCGTATGTCCTTTAAAAAAAAAAACTTTTTATGGTAACTTAATATGGACCTCGAAGAACGGACATATATCCCCTATCCTTTTTAATGTTTATATTTCTTACTAATATTTTGTATCTACTTATATACTCACCAGTATATGTAACCCATGTTGATCTACGGGAACATGTCTAGACACTACTTCAGCATATTTAGATTAAGTAGGATAAGTTAGTTAAATTCTCGTAGAAGTCTATCACCGACTCTCGTTAAGACATATATTTTAAGAAAGCCTATAATTGGTTCACAAGATTTATTAAGTTCAATTGTATTCTTGTTGTACTCAACTCTTGTTCAATTGTCGACTTCTCTATCTCCCGAAGTTAACTATCTATGTAAATGTTTCGTTTGTATGATTATGTTTGTGTATTTTTTATTTATTACTTTCTGACCCGACAGACATTGTCCTGCCTTAACAATGAATATTGTTTGCGTATTATGGTGACAGTTATATAAAAATAATATAGTCGTTAAGTGTCCTTAAATTTTCTAATGTTCCGCTCAACTTCCATATTTTTTTTTCTCTCATAAGAACCTATCATAAGATCCTGACAATACTTAACATAATAAAAATCCGTTCACGCGTAATGCGATGACCAAGGGAAATAAGGATTCATTTATATCTATAGAATTTTTATTACTGTATAATTACTTTTACTGGTACCTATGACGTGCCAGTTTAGAAATCCCAGTCTGAATACCATTGCTACACTGTTTTAGTCTAACAAATGTACTGAGGCTGAAACCTGTTCATTTACATAAAATGCGTTAGTTGTATTATACGCATCTATTGTTTAATTATTATTTTTTTGGCATGTCTGTTCTAATATCTACAACATTTTATATTTGAAGTTCGTTAGTAAATTTATGAGCAGTGAGATGGATAAATAATTTTCGTAATGGTAAGTATAAGATTGAATGATATAGAGAATAGGACGTTTAATATGTACTTTAAAAATATCGACGACCTGAACATAAGGTCTGTTATTATCGTTACGAATACGAATTGTAATCTTTTTAGCAACTGACTATACTCTGGTAGATGGACTTGAAAAGCGTCAACTTAAAAAAAAATCTAAATCAATTATGCACTCGCAGTTCAAATCAGTCCAAATGTCCGTGACCAACTAATGTACTTAGATACCTAAGTAGTAAGTAAGTTAGTTACTAAACAGGACTTGATTGTAATAAATTTACCAATATTTTAACGAATATACATTTTATTACAGGAGTTCCTTGGTGTATCTTCAAATTTCAAAGTGCGATGTTTCAGAATATTTCATTAGAAATATCACGTGGAAAGCACCTACATATAGGTTCTTTTTTTATGAAATAGGGGGCAAACAAGCAAGCGTGTCACCTGATGGTAAGTGATCACCACCCCCCATGGACATCCTCAACACCAGTGGAATTGCAGGTGCGTTGCCAGCCTTTATTTTTGAAGGGACTGACTCAAGTGCAACTGCCGGAACACTTAGTATTTGGGGGCCGATTTTCAACTTGAGGGTGGTGGGTGGCCAGGCGGCCATCAGAAAAAGCCCTACCAACATGCTTTGGTTTCCTCACGATGTTTACCTCCATCGAAAGCTCAAGCTCATTGTAGGTGGTTGGATTCGAACTCACGTCCCATGACGTGGCGGTCCTACACACTACTACTGAGTTATCATCGTTTCAAATTGAACATGATATTAAAATTCCATTAAAACGATTAGACTGCGTCTAAGGTTCTTTTGAACAGAGAAAAGATCAATTCAATCAGAACGAAATGAACGAAAAATTTAATTCCGGAAAACGCTTTATGATAACAACTTGTTTAATAACGCGTATACGACGTGCGTTTTTATTAATTTTATTAAAGTTTTATTAACGTTTTTAAAAGTTAATAAAAACAGTTCGCGCAATGAACTTTACGATCTTTCGACGGTTCGTAAAGATAATGTTATTATAATAAATTGTATGTTTATTTAACGTTTATGATGGATATTGTTTGAGTACTTCAAGATTTTCTGGTTAAGGGTAAGTTCGTAGGTTCCGGGTATAAAATTTAATATGATTAGTAGAAATAATGCTTTTAATAGCAAGTGCTATTAAGCTATGTATATTAAGCTATGTTTTAATAGCAGCTGGCTAGCAACTACCCTCAAGTTTAAAACCTGCTTCCGAATACCAATAGGCGTGTTCCGGCAGTTGCACTTGAGAGCCAGTTCCTTCACAGATTTAGCGTGTCTACCAACTTGGGCCGTGTCGTCACTTAAGATCAGGTGAGATTATGACCATAATGCTAAATCTTAACTATAAAAAAAAGTATCATCAGAATATTATAACGTTAACCGGAAAGTAATATTTACTAATGGAAAATAGTTTTTATCGTCTATAATTTTTAGCGTTATGTCTATAATCTTACCTGATGTTAAGTGACGATGAGGCCCAAGATGGTGGACGCGCTAAACATTTGGTATTTGGCGACAGATTTTCAGCTTGAGGGTGGGAGCTAGCCAGGCGGGTATTAGAAAAACCCTACCACTATGCTATGGTTCCATCACGATGCTTTCGTTCAGCGAAAGCTCAAGCTCATTCAGGTGATTCGAAGTCACGTCTTTTGACGCGGTGTCCGTACAGGCAACCACTGAGATATCGCCGTTTCAAAATATACTCTTTTTTCCGATACAATGGACAGCGAAATTCAAAAAAGTGCTGACTACCAAGATATATGGAATCCTATGACAATCATTCTCTATGGTAATTCTCACGATAAGATGTCAAGCTCCCACTTGAACCCTTTGAATACTTAAATATGATACAAAAAGTTAAAAAATCAATCCTTTCTAACAAAATAAATGCGAAAGTGAGTTTGTTTGTTACGGTTTCAGTCCTAAACGGCTGAATCGGTTATGATGAACTTCGGTATAGAGATAGATAGACCTGGAGACAGTGATAGGCTACATTTTCTTCCGAAAAAAACCTATTTAAATGGGGGTAAAGCGAAGGATAAACTTTGTGCTCACCGTTTTAATGCGTCATCGGATTTTTTGAACAAAATTAGTATCAACGCGAACAAAGCATCGGGTAAATGCTAGTACTATATAAAATAATACATAATTGTATTATCATCATCGGACCGCAAAGTTATTGCGACCCAAAGGCACGTAAAGTAAATAAAAAACAATTCTGTTAAAATTCAAAGTACATTCAATTAACTCGCAGTGTAAGACCTTAACGGAATGGGACTTTACGACTAAACATTACGAACTTCTGGCGGTCGCTGATGGCAATCACAATTATGCCATTATATGCAGACTTTGAAACCATTTTGATATACTTGCAAGATGATTGATAATGTTTGTTTTTTTTTTTATGAGGAGGCAGTAGTGGGCTGGCGTGCGGTTCATCTGATTTTATACTGTGTACGCGACTTAATTTGCGTCGATTCGTTTTTTTTTTTTATGAAATAGGGTCAAAGTGTGAGTGGGTCTACTGATAGTGTGACCAACGCCACCCACGGACACCCACAAGGCCAGAGAAATCGCAGGTGCGTTGCCGGCCTTTAAGGTATGTGTAAGCTCTCTTCTTGAAGGTTCCCAAGTCGGTTCTACAGGAATGGTTTGGGAAAAGCAGTTGCATGCACCGTCTTGGCTCGCCATTATTATAGTTTGTGAGGATGGAATTTTTCTTTATAGTTATATTCTCTATACTAAAAGCTGATGAGATTTTTTATATATTGCCTTTAAGCCGGTTAAGTTCGTATATCGGAAAACGCTTTTTTTATGATTGCCGAATTTGTGAAAAATATTATAGGGTGAATTTCATCTGGTAAAAATACTGTTCCCAAAGAATAGAATTTTAGTTTCCCGCGAATGAAGTCATGGGCGTCGCTTTTTATGTAATAGTGGACAAACGAACAAGCGTATCACCTGATGGTAAGTGATCACCGGCGCCCATGGACACCCACAACATCAGGGAAATCGCAGGTGCGTTTCCGGTCTTTATTTTTGGAGGTACTAGCTCGTGAATGCAACTACCGAAACACACCTTTTGGTATTTGGTGGCAGATTTTCAACTTGAGGGCGGTAGGTAGGCAGGCGGGCATCAGAAAAAGCCTTACCACCATGCTATGGTATCACCGAAAGCTCAAGTTTTTTGTAGATGGTTGGATTCGAACTCACGTCCCATGACGCGGCGTTCCTACACACTACCACTGAGCTATAGTCGCTTTCGTTACCATGACATATTTTGAATATACATACTGAAGCTTATTTAAACGAATTATATAAATTATTACAACGTTTTCTTGTAGCGTGATACTAAATTCAGTCACATGGCCTTAGAAATTTAGTAAGATTTTGATTCGACTCAACAAATGTCGCGTTGTATCGGAAATCCTCGAGTTTTAATAGTATATTTACCCTTAAAGGTTAGCGAAACACATGTAATGGTGTTTGTACTGAATCGCGAACCCCATACACCAAGTACCAGTACAGGAACATCTGCTATTGGTGTGTCGCGTTTCAATATCAACGGTTCTATGTATATCCGGCAATTGAGTGGGGTTGTGCGGTTTCGTACCTGACTTGGTCATCACCACCACACGCGATGAAGCGACGATAGTTCACTGGTAGTGTGTAGGGACTCCGCGTCAAGAGACTTGAGTTCGAATCCACCTAAAATAAGCATGAGCTTTCGGTGAAGGAAATCATCGTGAGGCAACCATAGCATGATGATAGAGCTTTTTTTAATGCCCGCCTGGCTAGCAAGCACCCTCAAGTTGAAAATCTGCTGCAAAACACCAATAGGTGTGTTCCGGCGGTCGCACTTGAGGGCCAGTTTCTCCACAGGTTTAGCGGGTCTACGAACGTGTACCGTACGTCAGATGAGACTATGGTTTTAACAATAAAAAAAAGTCTTTCGTGGTATAGTCGAGATAATAACTTCTATTTAGTTTATCACCAGCCGCCACGAGGCTGATTATGATTGTGACGACCTCTAATGGATTGGATATATCTTTATGGTTATCTCGGTTATAGGAATGTACTGTTCTGTATATGAACTACACCGCCTTCTAACACTGCAGATATAAAAAAGATTACCCTAATAGCTTTTTTTTTATACTTAAGGTTTAGCGTTATGGCCAAAATCTCACCTCATGTTAAGTGATGGTGTGGCGGAGGTGGTAGAAACTCTAAGCCTACTGGAGGGACTGGCTCTTAAGAGGAACTGCCGGAACAAGCCTACAGGTATTTGGCGGCAGATTTCACGCTTGAGGGTGTTAGCTATCCATTTGGGGATTGAAAAAACCCTTACCACCGTGCAAAGTTTTGACGATATAATTTTTTTTATACTTAAAATTTAGCGTTATGGCCATAATCTCACCTGATCTTAAGTGACGATACGGCCCAAGTTGGTAGACACGCTAAACATGTGGAGGAACTGGCTTTCAAGTGGAGCTGCCGGAACACACCTTTTGGTATTTGGCTGCAGGTTTTACAACTTGAGGGTGGTAGCTAGCCAAGCGGGCATTAGAAAAAAGCCTACCATCATGCAAAATACTGTGTACTGTCCAGTTCATTGTGAATATTGTAACAGCATTGTGTGCATGGTGGTAGGGCTTTTTCTAATGCCCGCTTGGCTAGCTACCACCCTCAAGTTGTAAACCTGCCGCCAAATACCAATAGTTGTGCTCTGGCAGCTGCACTTGAGAGCCAGTCCCTCCACAGGTTTAACGTGTCTAGTAACTTGGGCCGTATCGTCACTTAAGATCAGGTGAGTTTATGGCCATAACGCTAAACCTTATATACCTTAAATATTGGAAGCCAAAAACGAATTTATAAATAATCACCGCGCCATGGTGACGTATAATGATCGAATCCCTGCATTGAACCTGAGATTTCGGTGAAGGAAAATATCTTAGTTGTAAGACATTTTCACATGCCCGGCTGGCTACACTTAAAAGCCAGTCCCTTCCGTAGGCTCAACAAGTCTCTGTGATAGGTATATACCTCCCTTGTCATTTACTATACCGGAGTTTTCGAAGTTACCTAAAAACGTCTTCACTTTGATTTCACTAACTCGATTCATACATTTCTCAGACTCGTTAAAAATTATGGAGCCGTCGAAAATCAATGATAAAGTAGTGACAGCAGCGTTGATAACGCATTAAGCCACGGAAATTGATTCGTGTACGTTCATTCAACGTTATACGTATACAATACAATAAAAAAAATATATTATCAAACCATAGCACGATGAGAGGGGGTTTACGTGTGTACTATATGTGAACGTGAACCAGCTTGCGCATA
The DNA here is from genome assembly GCA_039707435.1 of Actias luna. Taxonomy (NCBI): domain Eukaryota; kingdom Metazoa; phylum Arthropoda; class Insecta; order Lepidoptera; family Saturniidae; genus Actias; species Actias luna. Next base: position 16,034,655 of record JAZHAC010000008.1, on the reverse strand, counting down.
GTTAGTAACTATTTCGAGTTATCGTAAAATTCGATCTATGTCGCTATTCGCGCTATTTCTCGCTATACCGTATTGAAATTCTATTGATAAGTGAGATACAGGTAATCAGCGAACGTGAAAAAACCCACGGGCTAGAATTTGTATAAATGCGTTGAGAAATCTAAACAGATTTGCTTTTAAGCAACTGCTTATGCAGCCCGCGCCTATCATATTCTCACGTAACAGCTAATGACAAATTGCCTTAATGGTAAACCGGGAGCTAGGCAATGTTTTTATATGCAGCATCTATAAATTAAATACAGTTTTGAAGCGATGATAGCTCAGGGGTAGTGTGTACGACTTCGCGTCAAGGTCGACGTGAGTTCGAATCCAAGCACCTACAATGAGCTTGAGCTTTTTGGTGAAGGAAAACATCGTGAGGAAACCATAGCATGGTGGTAGGGCTTTTTCTAATGTCCGCCTGGCTAGCTACCACCCTCAAGTTGTAAATCTGCCGCCAAATACCAATAGGTGTGTTCCGGCAGCTGCACTTGAGAGCCAGTTAAAGGTTTAGCGTGTCTAGCAACTTCGGCCGTATCGTCACCTAAGATCAGATGAGATTATGGCCATAACGCTAAACTTTAAGTATAAAAAAAAGATATCGTCAAAACTTTGCACGGTGATAAGGGTTTTTCAATGCGCACACGGATAGCTAACACCCTCATGTTTAAAATCTGCTGCCAAATACCTGTAGGCCTCCAGTAGGCTTAGAGTGCCTACCACCTTGGCTCACATCATCACTTAACATCAGGTGAGATTTTAGCCATAACGCAAAACCTTAACTGTAAAAAAAACATAAATTTTCAAGAGATTTAGAATTTACCTACTGAAGGTTTTTGCTAACAGGCTGTCAATCTAACTTCTCGGTAGTTAGAATGTAAACTATCTAATCTGTATATGCTACAAATAAAACAAAGTTTCTGTGGAATCAAGTAGTTAATTAGTAGACAACCAGTTTATAGTGTACCGAACATTATGTTGAAAGAAAAATCATACTCTACTCCTGTTTGAACTCATTTATTTCTCAGTTTAAAAAGGTTTGTGATGCTTCAAATTACAATGTGTGTAGATGACCACGAATAATTTTAAAATAGAGTATAAATAATGGAAATATACGTAACATATATAATGCATAATAAGCTTACACAGAATTATTATTCCACTTGTAGAATGTAAAAAGAGTGTAATTAAAGAAACATGTCAAAAGGTTTTGTTGTCAAAAGGCTTTTACAGGGTGGATCAGTATGTGAGCGATCGTGAAGTCTGGAATAGACACCCCTCTCTGTACATCCACCAATAACTACTGTAACACTATGATTTCTTATGTTTACGCGAATATTAATCATTGAAATTTAAACGGATTTTATCGCGGATATTTATTAATTTTGATCCCGACGTTTCGATAGCTATTCAGTCTTCGTGGTCACGGAGTCAAACATAAGCGATTAAATCCGTTTAAATTAGTTTTATTTCGATACTATAACTGCAAACTACTATATATAAAAAAAATAAGAATAAGACCTAAAAATAGATGCAGATCGACTTTCCTTCCGGTTCTTCTCGATGACTGCGTTATTTTCCGAACCGGCAGTAGTTATGACGTTCATAAGCCCTTTCTTAGAGCCTAAATTTAATAAAGATTTTAGATTTGATGTTGATTTCATAAGTAGTCATACATATAAATAACGAAAGGTGTTACCTAAATAAGACGATATAAATCGAGATGTATTTTGTCGGGGAAGAAGTACTAGGAAATAAAAAATGCCTGTTTATGTGCGACACGCAACCAAAAAATATACTGCCTCTTTGTATCTCAGCAGCGAGACGGTAGTGCTACTAAGGAACGAATAAAAAAAAAAACCTTTTTTTTTGTTTTTGTGGAATATAGAATTCAATCAATTCTTTTACTGTATAAAACATTGAACATTCACTATATTGATTGAAGAAGAAACTTGAATGAGAGTATATTCTTTCTTTTTTTTTGTTTTTGTGGCAATGATCGCTCAGCTGAGCCTGAGCTTTCGGTGAAGGAAAACACTTTGACGAAACCATAGCATGGTAGTACAACTTACTATATAACTTTCTCTAAAATCCGCCTGGCTAGCAACCACCCTCAAGACGAAAATCTGCCACCAAATACCTAATAGGTGTGTTCCGGTAGATACACATGAGAGCCAGTGACTCCACAGGCTTAGTGTGACTACCGACTTGGGCCGTACCGTCACTTAAGATTAGGTGAGATTATGTCCATAATAATAAACCTTAACTATAAAAAAAAAATCGCTCGAACTTACTTTTTTTTTTTAATATTTAGTTGTAATTTAGGCCGCGTCAAATATTAACTTTAAATAAAATAAAATTAAAATTGTATACACAGACTTACTTATTAAATTCTTATAAGTCTGATGTTAAATGTAATGATAATTAAAATATCATAAGGAAATATCCTACTACTAGGTTCAGTTACCATCACAACTGTACATCATCGAGGTATATAATTCAATATTGACTTCAAAATAACAATGTTCTCAACGATTAACTCAATACACCGTTTTTTTAAAGGCTTGTTGCTAAAAAATGTATCCAAAACGTAAATATTGAAATAAAATTACATAGAATAATAATTATAACTGTCAACTCCCGGACTATACGTATTCAAACAAGGCAGTACGCTAGAGGTCTATACACACTGCATACGTGTTTCAGTTACACTTAGAAATATGGCTACGGTATGATATAAACGCGAACCATTGCGCCTTACCAGGTAAACTTATTAGCCTCAATGGATAAAAACGAGGCATAACTGGAGTACGGGTTTGTTCCACTTGCTTCTAACACTAGATGACAGACGAATATTTTATATTTTCGAAATTATTTTATCCGCCTATATTTTAGTACGCGATGTGTAAACTTCGAACCTTTATTCAGAACGGATCACAGATAAATGTGACGTATGGCATAGTTAATGTTTACATGAATACGAAGTGCATAAACTGAAGTGTGTATGTAACATATATATTGAATTAAATCAAGTCAAATAAAACATAATTTACGTTCATACAGCGAGTGTTAAACGTGTCATAGTCTGGGGTAAAACAGTCACACGAAGTAGGGATAGTTGTCGAAGAATTTTTAAAACGTTACTAATTTAAAAGGTGGATTCCAACTCACGTCCCTGGCCGCGGAGTCCATATGCACTGCCACTGAGTAGTATACTCAACGTCTTGTGCTATATCGTTATTTAATGACAAACGAGAGTATGACCGGACGATAATAAAATCTGAAAATTATCAATTACACATATGTGTTAACATAAATGAACATGAACTTTGTAGTCATTGTGCCCACTTGCAAACATTTTAATTCCATCAGCCTCCAGAATTTGTCTGAACAAAACCGATACTTGCGTATTGATTAAACCGTACATCAATCGTATTCCATATTCATCAAACTTGTAAAGTTATAAAGCAATTTACATCACCGGCAACGATCGAATAACTTTAAAAAACGAAAATTACAACTTAATTTAATCCAACCAACAACCAAGCCCTTAAGGAAAGGCCTCGCAAAAGGTCCCATAAACTATTAACAAGTACGCGCTAGCTCGAACAAAACATATTTACGAGTTTTTAAAAAGTCTTTCCGCGTGTTTATGTATGAAATATCGTTTGGCATTTCGGTTGGGGTTTAATTAAAAATGAGGACATCACGCTATGAGTGAGACCTTAATTCAATGCAAGTTATGAGCTAGGTACCAAGTAAAGGCTGGCTGTATTCCGTAATATATATGTAATGTAAATAATTAAAAACGATTCAATAAGATGCAGTCAATATTTTTATTATCGGTTTGTTGTCCACGTGCATGGCGTGTATACATAAACGTAAATATAATGGTATTTAATTATTTTTAATAATAATTATTGAGTAATTGCAATTATGCTGCTAACAGATACTAAATAGAAACTATACTTAGTTCTATACTACTGTTAGTATATGTAATATTTTCTTATTTGATGATTCGTGCTTAGTATAAAAGTCAAAGTTGTCAGTCCGTTTGTATTTCCTGAATTGATTGACCTTATATCAGATTGAACTATCTTATGCCATATTTTACAACTTATATCATAACTCTATAGATATTTGTTAAAAAAAAGAAAACAATAATTATTATTGATTTGTTTTGATGGGAATTTATACACGGGGAATAGATATGATTCTCCAATTATTTAAACTACAAGAATTATCTAATAATATTATTTGAAAACGTAAATAAATAAAAAAAAAATTACATATTCAATTTAAATTGACTTTGTTGATTCAAGCCCGATGTAATCCTTAAAATACGTCTGAGCCTTCAACGAAAGAAAACAATTCGATGAATCCGTAACATGATGATACTATTTACTTATTTTTGCCTGGCTAGCTACTACCTTCAATTTGAATTCTATCTCCAAGCAGAATTTCCGCAGCTCCGTTTGAGACCTAGATTCCTTCTTCTTGACCTAGTGCCTTATCATCCTAGGCTACATCAAGTGAAATCTTATCTAGGAATTAAGCCTATTTTTACTAACATCGTGTTTAAAATACTTTTCTTTCAAACCAAACCCAGAGAGGCATATGTTGAATTACCAAAAGCACCACGGTGACACTATACACTTGTGTTGTTGTCAGATACCAAAAACGAACCTCGCACTTTTTCCAGCCTTTGGCGGGAAACTAAAAGTTAAGGTTGTAGAGTATAAAAATTTCGCATATCACATTCCACTATTTTTTGTTGAACAATTCCAACTCGGTCACAAGTGGAACACAACAAAATAGCTGTCGATAAAGAATTAATTCTTCGTACACAGATCATTTGCGACAAATAAATCAGCATTCACCAAATAAAGACCAACGAGTCTTATATGGCAAGGGTCTCAATAGGACATGAATGAATTTAATTCGCTTTAGTTAAATTATTAAATTTACTTATTATTTTTATATATCTATGATGTTATTTCGACAGATGTGTTTTTATTTTTCTATTTTATCTATTTATATTTGATAAATTTACATTTCACTACACAGCCGTTTCCAAAGTAAGCCAAGGATTTACCATTTAATACGATGATAGCTAAGTCAAGGGGTGCGCGTTCGAATTCACTTACAATCAGCTTGAGCTTTCGGTGCAGGAAAACATCGTGGTGGTAGAGTTTTTTCAAATACCCACCTGGTTTGCTACCACTCTCAAATATAAATCTGTCGCCAAATACCTATAGGTGTTTTCTGACAGTTACACATGCGAGCCAGTCACCGCTGCACAAGGCTTAACGCGTCCACTATCTTGGTACACATCGTCACATAAAGCCAAGCTAAACCTTAAACATAACAACCTTCAAAGTCAAACATACTTACACTATAATAAAATATACACCCTTTCAACAAAATCATTCATACTGATATATGAATATGATATATGATAAATTATGGACTACCAGTCGTGCCAACTACTTCATTGGCTTGTTATTGGTTATTTTGTTGCAAAAATAATAAATGACACATAAAACAAATTGGCCAATATATAAAGGTAATAAACACAACCGCAAAGTGCCAAAGTATGTTGTATAAAAATCCGTAAAGATGTTAATTTTCTATGAAATTTGATCCTGTATCACGCCTTTTGTTTTATCAGGTGAAAAATATTCTATACTAGTTATTACCTGCAGCTTCGCTTGCGTTACTATTGATTTTGTCAAACAAATCGGATGACGTAATGAAAAGTTGCATTCAGAGTCCATTTCTCTCTTTACCCCACTTCCGATAAGGTTTTCGCGAGAAAAAGTAGTATCCCACCGTCACCACGTTCCCATATACCTCTATATCAGAATTCATGATAATCGATTCAGCGGTTTAGGCGTGAGAACGTAACAAACAAACTCACTTTTGTATTTATAATATTAGCATAGAAGTATGAATATTGATAATAAGCCATTATATTAGTTGTCATAATTTCGGATTCTATCGAAATCTTTCATTTGTTGCCCAGTCTATGTTGACCTAGAGTTTATTTGTTCGGAAGACAGATATAACAATATTTTATATCTCTACATAGATAATATTTATATTTAAGGTTTAGGATCATGGTTACAATCTTATCTGATCTTAATTAAGGATGTAGCCCAATATAGTGGACACGCTTAGCCTAGCTGGGGGATTGTCTCTCAAGCGCAACTGTCGGTACATACCTATAGGGAATTGGCGGCAGATTTTAGATTTGCAGGTAGTAGCTGGCTAAGAGGAAGTTGGAAAAAGCCCTACCACCATACTATGTTCTCATTTCGATGTTTTCCTTCACCGAAAGCTGACACTCATTATTTTAGGTGGATATTATTATTACCATTTTTACAGATACAATCAACTAGAAACGCTGTTGGAAGAAACTAAAAATAAAAACCGATCGACGCGGATGCATAAATTCACAAAAAATATTCAAAAAAAAAACGTTAAACCTCCAATTACACGCCATAAAAATGTCGAACGTATGACGTACTTTAAAGAAGAAAAACGAAATCGTATCACTCGATAAAATATATACAAAATTTACCTTGTCCATGATGACTTTGCGGTCGCATCCGAATACGGTGCGTTACACCCGACAAATGTATCTGGGAAACGACAGCTGGTTCGGATACACGCCAGCTTAGGTGTAATACTATTTAGTCCGAATTTGCCGAGCAATACCTAAACGTACAAGTCAATAAAAAAGCATGCGTACCACTCAGGCGTTTACTTCCTTTCTTTGAAATCATGACCTTAAAATGAAAGGTGCACAAGGTATGTTGTATAGAAAGACGTAACGCTTGTATTAATTTCACTTCTCATGAAATTCCCGTACTAGGAGTCGTATAAGAAAAATCAATTCTTAACATTTTATGGTAACAAAAAACATACAAATGCTTAAATTAAGATACTTAAAAATCATCTAGAGTATTTTTGAGTAAGTCCTTTGACCTTCAAGAAGCGAGCTTATTCTTACCTTAAGGGCCGGCAACGTACCTGCGATTCCTCTCCTGTTGTAGGTATCCATGAGCGGTGGTTATTTCTTACCATCAGGAGACCCGTCACATATCTCTACATCCTGACAGTAAATTCGACCCGCTTGCCGTGACATCAAAAGACAAAATGATTGCTTAAACCATCATACAACTTCTACAATACTTTTCTCGACTTCCTTGTTTGTATACGCGTGTATACTATTATACATTTTATAAGGTATTTATATGAGCTACAGACAAGTATTATTAAAGAAACACTTTTATTGCATAGCCTCAAATTTTCCGACCATCTATCGCATGTCACATTACAGCCGGCCGCGGAGTAGGGTAAAGTGAAAGGTGCTCGGCGGAGCAGCCAACTGACCATGTAGCATTTATATTTACACTAATCAGTGTACGTGCTCTGCATGGCAGTCTTACACCAGCTGCCTCGGAGCTGGGTGCCCTTAGCATTCGCCCCAAAAAGCTATGCCAAGCTGTGGAAGCCCTTCCGGTTAACAGCGTATACCCTTTCGAAAAAAAAGCAAGTGCTCCGCGGTGTTTGCGTGTTTTGATCAGTGTATTATTGTTTCACATGCATATTGGCTTAAAACCAAACAATGATTTTATTATTCCATATTTTCTTTATTGATTTTTATTAATAATAAATTTGAATTCATTATTCATAGTTAATACAGTACAAAGTCTATCGGATCTTGAAAACTTAAAAAAATATATATATTGTAAACACGATTAAAGTTAGTCGACTTAAGCGAGAGTTCCCTAAAACGGCAAAATTACTTGACCTTGGTTAATTTACCTTACTGTTGAACAACGATACCTCCTATCCATTTAATGACAGATCTTAATAACACCATACTTTATAGCGGGTCCGAACACAGCAACGAGTTCGCGGACCAATTTACATCAGTCACTTCAGTACGAGGTCCCTAAAATTACTTGATTTTGTTTGGTTTACCTTACTGTTCATACAATAATACATATTTGTCCAGTTAAAGAAAACACTTGATAACTCCATTGTATACTACATAAAATCGCGTCAAACGTGTGCGATCTGAATACCGGAACGAGTTGGCTCTTGCTCAGAGTAAAGTTAAGTAAATAATGCATTGAATGTCATTATTCATCTTACTTCTACATAACCATTATCTGTTCCAATTGTTAGATATAATTTATTAAAATAACCACCCAAAACCTGTACTAACAGAAAGTTGTGTTATGCACAACCTATGCTATAGGCTATGGTCCGACCGGTCATAAAGTTTGCCGCGAACTGTGTCTATATAACATGACATATAACAGGATTGAAGCGATGATAGCTCAGTGGTAGTGTGTACGACTTCGCGTTAAGGGACGTGAGTTCGAATCCAAGCATCTACTATGAGCTTGAGCTTTCGGTGAAGGAAAACATCGTGAGGAAGCCATATCATGGTGGTAGGGCTTTTTCTAATGCCTGCCTGGCTAGCTACCACCCTCAAGTTTTAAACCTGCCGCCAAATACCAATAGGTGTGTTCCGGCAGCTGCACTTGAGAGCCGTATCGTCACTTAAGATCAGGTGAGATTATGGCCATAACGCTAAACTTTAAGTATATAAAAAAAGATATCGCCCCAATTAATAGTATGATAAGTTAGCAGAATTTTTAAGCTTCTGTTTTGAACTCTGTAATCGAAATCCGAGATGATTTCTGTCGCACGAACGAAATAAAGTAAGTTTTTAATTACCTTTATATTTTTACGTAACCGTTTTCGTGAAGAGGATGTTTTCGTCGATATAAATTTGTAACGAAATTAATTAATAAATGTAATTAACTGAAAAAAATAATTTATGTTTTTTTTTAATAATCTTCTTTAACAACCCAGTAGCCAGCATGTGCCACTGATAGAACTTTATAATACTTATAATGTCACCACTGTTCTGAAAGTTACACTTCAGAGTCAATCACTCCACCAGGGTAAGTTTGTTTAGGATCTTGGGCCAAATGGTCCCATAACATCAGGTGAGACTTTAGCCATAACGCTAAATTTATAAAGCATAAAAAAAATCTATAGATAAAATTCACGTTCTATTATTTTAGTCAGCCAGCTCAGTGGTGGTGTGTACGACTTCGCGTCAAGGGACGTGCGTTTGAATCCAACCACCTACAAAGAGCTTGAGCTTTCGGTGAAGGAAAACATCGAGAGGTAATTGTAGCATGGTGGTAGGGCTTTTCTGATGCCCGCCTGGCTAGCTACCATCCTCATGTTTGAAAATCTGCCATCAAATACCAATAGGTGTGTCCGGCAGTTACACTTGAGAGCCAGTTTCTCCACAGGTTTAGCGTGTCAGGTGAGATTATGGTCATTACACTAAGCCCTAACTATTAAAAAAAAAAAACATCTAATGCATCTATGCGTATAACTTTCAAGCGACTGCACCAAATTGGATAACTCTTTTCTTATTATGTTCGATACTGTCAGGACAAGGTTTGTATATATATAAAAAAAAAACAAAACGAACAGATTTATTTTTAAATCTTCTCTAAATCTTCTCTAAATTTTAAATCTAATATAAAAAATGAGTGGGCTAGTTATTGTAGAAAACCCAAAATGTAACCTGAACTGGTGACCGGCGTGCGACAGATATTAAGAATAGTCGTATTGGTAGGTCCGTATTCTGTTCGAGGGGTACTGAGTTCGAATTGTGTTGTGCAGATGGCAAAGCAAAATTTTCACAATTGGTCGTACAATCAGATCTACTACGCTAATTAATATATGAAATCGGAAGTGATTCTAACCATTTATTGGCCAATATTAAAATCTAAAATAGTTGTATCCGAACGACATCGTTTCGAGCAACACATATTGTGAAGGGCAATTTTAATGATAAGGTGAATAATCAAAACAATTTAGAAAGTACAAGTAGTTTAACGGGGTTTAACGGCGTCAAGTTAATAAAATAGAAATGCAAATAAGTAAAGTTATATGATCATTTTCGCTGTAACAAATGCCAATGACAGAATACCTCTGTATCAACCAATTTACTAACACGACTATGCAATGTAACGGTCTTGGTTGTAAAAAGGTCTAATGAATTACGTCAAAGAAGCAAAGATCAAAAGAATATAGGGTTTGTCTTAATTTCGCGTATACAGATGATTCCAACGAATTCGCCGTTCAATTTTAAGCTTCTAAAATTCCTCGTGCGCCTGTATGTTACGTAAACAATTAAGAAATATTAAAACCAATTATCGGAAGTTTGCGTACACAACTTGGTGATTCCAGATTATACTGTACTGTTATTGTGCCATCGTGCGTTGCATAAAAAAAAGTAGATTTATGCACCACAAAAAACAAAATAAACATAGTATGTCAATAAGCATCATATTAACTATATCTAAATTTCATATAATCAAAAGGCATTTCATTAATTGAAGTTATATACAAGTTTCATTCGAAAACCAAGAGAAATGATAATTTGAAATGATATTTGATTCAGCCAATTATATAGATCTTAACGAATTGAAGCTGGAAGATTGATTAGGATTGATTATAGCTAAAATAAAATGTATGTATGTATATATATATATAAATCGGTCAAACCATTTTTGAGTATTAGCGAGAATGAAATATATCGATTGTAGATGATAAGAAGTTCACCGGATCTCAGCTATTCGCTTACAATTTAGAATTTTGGGTAAGTTCATATCTACCACTATTGACCGACATCCTGAAATAAATAATTTAGAAAAGTATTCCTGTATCGACTCACAACCAGAATTGATTGACGAAATCAATATTAACGCGATCGGAGCTGCGGGTAAATGTTAGTATATTATAAAGTAAGTTTTTTTTTATTATACTTTCACTCCTGAACCGTTGAAGTGATCATCATGTAATTTACCTTGGGATACTTTTTATCCAGGCCAATATTTACTATTGAGGGATAGGAAAATAGTCTCCTTTATTTGTTACTCATGAATATCTTCGAATTCAAACCACTTAAATAACAAAAAAATTGCGTCTATAATATTTTCATGACAATTTGTTCCAAAACCATTCGCTTAGGATACACTGACGTAGTTAAATGGATTTTTGATAACTTATTTATAGTAATGATAACGTAATTAATAAAATTGGGTTAAAACAACCGAGGCGGGCCTCGATTGCCTTTTAATGGCATCGAGTTAAACACGAAATCAAAACATCATCAATCTTCCATGTTGCAGCGCAATAATTAATAATTATACTTGGATTATGTTTTATTTAATTTAAATTTTGCGAACGTCCTTCCCTCTGTTATTATAAAGAGTAGAACGCATTTTAAAACACCAAAAAAAATTATAAATAAATAGCCTTTGAACGCATCTTCGCTCGCTTGAATAAACTTTTTTCAATATAAAACTTATTTTTTTGGTATATTTTTATAGTTTATAGGTTCCATTATTATGACTATAATCTCTCTTGATCTTAAGTGACGATGTGACTCAATATAGTGGATACGTTAAACCTAGTAGAGGGACTGACTCTCAAGTGCAACTACCGGAAGACACTTAGAGGTATTGGTAGCAGATTTTTAACTTAAGTGTGATATTAGAAATGAGATTCGGTATTAGAAAAAAACCGAGAATCATGCTATGGTCTCATTACCAGGTTTTCCTTCGCCAAAAGCACAAGCTCATAGTAGGAAATTCAACTGATGCCCATTGTTGCTACCAACAACACTACCTACTACCAAATGGTTCATCATCGCTTCAATTCGCTTTAATAATACCAAAGAATGTTCAGTCCCTAAGTAACGCTGTATCGAATTTCCATTAAACTTCATGCAATTATTGACTGACTTACTAAGTAAATTTTACGTGATACTCGAAGAAATAACAGAATTTATGAGTGACATTACAACACTGAATTATTTAGACGTAAATAAATATATTGCTTTTTATGCTATATATAATTGAGAGAAACATATGTGTAATTAGTATACAGTTAATTGTTTTGTATAATATTACTATGGAAATTATTAAATAGGTAAGAGAAATATCATGAATTGTCAAAATAACAATAATGATTTCTTATGAAAGCGAATAAACAGATACATAAATTATAAATAGATAATTTTGATTGTAGAATATTTCCATAAGTAACAATAAAGGCAATAATGAGAACGAAACCTAATTTTTGAATACATTTTTTTTTTTTTATATGGGGCAAAGGAGCAAGTGTATCATCTGATGATAAGTGACACCCACAATACCAGGGGAATCGCAGGTGCGTTGCCGACCTTTGTTATAGGGACTGACTCTCAAGTGCAAATGCCAGAACACACCTATTGGTATTTGGAGGCAAGTTTTCAACTTGAGGGTGGTAAATAGTTAGGTGGGTATTAGAAAAAGCCCTACCACCATGCTATGGTTTCTCCACGATGTTTTCCTTCACCGGAAGCTCCAGCTCAATGTAGGTGGTTGGATTCGAACTCACGTTTAAAGTCGCGGCGATCCTACAAAATACCACCTTCCTCCTTCAACAATCCTTCAACAGTTAGAAACTACTTTTGTACGTTATAAGTGTTTTAATACAAATCTCCATTCAATTTGATCGTAACAAACTCAGTGTACCGAGTAAAACATAAACACACAAAAACTTTTCTCTCCTACAATCACAGTGTCAGTCTGTATACATTCAGTTGCAGTCACAAAGCCGCTCGACCACAGTGAATGTTGATTGATGTTCATACATCTGAGAGACGTTGAATTATCAAGTATATTTCTAGACAGATGTTTGAAGAAATAAGTTAGTGAACAATTATTAAATACCAGTAATAAAAGCAAATTAGCCTCAGTCCAAAAAACGATATTTTTTCACCCTCAATTGTTACAATACATGCTGATTTATAGATGGATCTTTCTGGAAATAGTTTATTTATAATTCGCTAATAGTTAATATATCATTCTTCTAAATTGTCTTGAAATCGATTTGATATTTAATATTATATATGTCTTTTTTAATTTCGTGTTAGGTCAGAGTTGAAAATTTGACTATAATATATAATGAAAATTTGAGAAAACTCGTTATAAAGTCGGAAAAAAGGAACAGATTCAATTTTTTATTTTCGTTAATAACAGAGGAAATAGGTTGACAAGACTTTTTACTTTTTAAGCACTTTTGAATCTAGCCATTTATATATATATATATATATATATATATATATATATATATATATATATAATAACTAAGTATGATATAAATTGATTATTCTAGAATAGGAGATATAAAAATGTTGTATAGTAATAATTTTAATAGGAATATTCTATTGGAATATAATATCTTATAAATTTAATGTAACAATATCAGTAAATACTCTCGTCTCGTATTATGAAAATGTATTCATCGAAGCGTGAAAATACATATGTCATACGGCATCCTTATCTGTTTCTCCGAACACAGGAAGTCCCGATTTGAGGCCAAGACATTGTACGTGCTTGTCATCGGGCGGCAATAAATACATAAGAGTGAATCAGCTTTTGTCGGTGCTTCAGCGGTTTCTATCTGCACATGATTTGTAACGCTCCCGGTACGCTACGTGATCTCGAGATTGCGCCTCTGTTATGTTGTTCGAGAGATAGCGACTTATTCAAGCGAAATATATTCTGAATAAAATTCGAAGGTAAAAACTGTTTTTCAAACTGACATACGCTGTTAACCTTAAGAGTTTTGACAGCTTCACCGAACTGTTTGGGGCGAGAGTTGAGGGTACTCAGCTCCGAGGCAAAATAGCCGAACCTCGGCTTGGGCTGCTGCCGAAAAATGAACAAAGATTCGCGAGCCTTACAAACCAACAGGTCCTAACTTAATAATTGAGTGATCCTAACAACGACCTTATCGGACAAACTACGCAAGTGCCGCGGTGGTAGACCCTTACAGAAACGTGTACTTAACGTGTGGGTGTGCATGGATTGAATGCAGTGTAATGATGCACTATCAGCGACGTAGAATGTTACTGTATCACGCGAGTAGACTTACTCGAGGGCTGTTATCCGGAGGATCGAACCTAGGCCCAAGCGTCTTAAGAGGGAGGCCGCGACGGGTGGTTAAAACTGAGTGCAACTTTTTTGACACAAACTGAACAAAATGAATTAAACAATATGATAACGAGTTAAGATATGTTTTTAATTGAAAGGGTTACTTCTGATACGTGTTATGAATTGCACTTTTTTATAGAATTTGCTTCTTAAGAATCGGATTTTGGGTTTGAAGGATAGAAATTTGGATGGGTAGGTAGAAAACATGAGTCATCTGTGTCACAAGTCCTGAGTTGCGCGGAGTAACGCTCTCAGCCACTCGATGAACCGGGCACGCGTACGGTGAATTCATGGATTGCTAAGAAACGTATATCTCTTAAGCCCCACAGAAAAGAAGACTGTAATTTATACAATTTCCCACGTATCAAAAGAGCCAATGATAATATCACCATATTATTACACTGTAATAAAAATACGTTATCCAAGATTATCAGGATCAAGGAAAATTATTGAGCTTTGTTGTAGAAAATAGTACAAATATGACATCGCAGACATCACTACGACACTTTGTTAAGGAACGTTTATAAAGCGTGTTTATTAAACTTGAGTTATTATCCAATTTATATCACGTGAGAAAGGGATCAAATGTATATCAATTATTATGCTAAAAGAAAAAAAAATCTAAAGGCGCCAGTACTAAAGACAATAAGTAGGATTTAAAAAAGTCTATTCGTCTTCGATATATTCATATATATTGATAACGTAATTATCGACAAAAGATTGAGGCTTTTCAACATAAGTTTACCACCAATAGAAGCAAAGCAGTACCGACAAAGGTTATAAAAACGGGAAAAGTATTAAATATTCTTTCGTTTCACGCGAATGAAGTGACGGACACAGCTATAAAGTATATAAAAAATCACTATACGCAAAGTGTAATGACCACAAACAGTGCACGTTTTCGTGTATCATTAGAAATTAAATATGTTTACTTATTAATAAATTAGTATCTGTATTTATAACATCAAATTGAATTAAAATATACTAAGCAAGAAGGAAGTATAAGTCTTAGCGTTATAGCCACAATCTCACCTGATCTTAAATGACGATACGGCCCAAGTTGGTAGACACGCTAAACCTTTGGAGGAACTGCCTCTCAAGTGCAACTGCCGGAACACACCTATTGGTATTTGACGCCAGATTTTCATCTTGAGGATGGTTACTATGGTTCTTCACGATGTTTTCCTTCACCGAGAGCTTAAGCTCATTGTAGGCGGTGGGATTCGAACTCACATCCCGTGACGCAAAGTCATACACACTACGACTGAGCTATCATCGCATCAACGGGCTTACTTCGTGAAAGTAACTTCGTTTCCAAAAGTGAAGGCCTCCTCTACTCCTCTAAGGATTACCAATTTTCTCTGTTGCTTGTTATAGCTAGCCACTGGTATAATATTATCTGCCCACCGCTGGTGGTAAGGCTTTTTCTAATGCCCACTTGGCTAGCTACCATCCTCAAGTTGAAAATCTGCCGTCAAATACCAAATAAGTGTGTTCCGCCAGCTGCACTTGAGAACTAGTTCCTCCACAGGTTTAGCGTGTCTACCAACTTGGGCCGTATCGTCACTTAAGATCAGGTGAGATTATGGCCATAACGCTAAACCACAACGATAAAAAAAAAACGACGTAATATACTATATAAAGTATTTAAACTAAATGTTTATTATATACGATATAAATCGCTTCCTCTTCATTACAAAGCATTCATTCAGTAAGCTACAAGGCAGTAGGTATCTCCCAGGTCGAGTACGTGTAAGCTCCGCTGCGAAGACACAGGTGCTACCAGCTCCATACTTTAACATTTCTACCGTTTATGAAAACAAAATGAAGCATATGGAAATTTCCAGATTCTAGTAAAAAAGTAAAAAAGCGATGATAGCTTAATTGGTAATGAGTCAAGAGAAACTCAAGAGACGTTAGTTCGATTCCATTCCACCTACAATGAGCTTGAGCTTTCGGTAAAGGAAACACCGTGAGGAAATCATAGCATGGTGGTAGGGCTTACTCTGAAGTCCGCTTAGCTAGCTACCACCCTCAAGTTGTAAATCAGCCGGCAAATACCTATAGGTATGTTCCGTCAGAGTCACTTGAGAGCCAGTCGTTTCACAGGCTTAGCATGTACACTGGCTCGGGCCACATCGTCACGTAATCTCAGGTGAGGTTGCTGCCATAACGCTAAAACCCTATCAATAAAAAACCATTACGAAAGCAGTTGTTATATTTTATTAAAATAGCCAATTTAGTTCGTCATTTAAGTCAATTATTTTTAACTATTAAATCGAAACAATGCAAGAACGCATTAACGGTCACGAGACAACGTAACTGACAGTAATCAGCGTCGTGTGTGGTCCCCGGCGACAGACACCATTCGTAAACAACCCAATACAGTACGTGTCAACATAAATTAAATTCCTACCGCGCGTTTGTATACATTTTTAGAGCACACTCTGAGAACTTAAATAGCTGAGAAATTAAAATGTTCCGGGAGCTCGCAAGGTTCGCTTTCACATGATGGCTTTGATTTGTTTAAAAATAAAACCACAGTCATCTGAAGAACTATCGGCAAATGTGGCGACTTGAAACTTTAAAAAAACAACGGGTTTTAGAAGTGAAACTTTTATGGAAGGTCTTTGAAATTCTAATCCGCAACCTTTCTGTGTGACACTCGTTCGGGTAAAGTCGATTTGAAATGACTATGGAAGTGGGAGTAATATATTTTATGCCTGTCGTGTAGTTTTAAACACACGTCGTTTTTTTTATAATTTAACTACTAATTTGTACTGTATTTTCTTAATTTTAGTTAATTTTATGATAAAATAATCATTGCCATTAGATTATTAACAAATGTAACTAATATTAAGTAATAACCATCATTAACATCATTTTCCTTTTATAGTCTACGACTAATTAGTTATTTTATTTACTCACCATATGACAGGATAGTGTGCGCAAGCTTAGTACAAAATATTAGTCAAATCGATTTACCTAATGATTAAAATACATATATAACGAAGCGACGACAGCTCAGCGGTAATGTGTACTACTTCGCGTCAAGGGACGTGAGTTCGAATCCACCTGCAATGAGCTTATCCTTTCGGTGAAGGAAAACATCGTAGGGCTTTTTCTAATGCCCGCCTGGCTAGCTACAACCCTCCAGATGAAAATCTGCCGCCAAATACAAATAGCTATGTACCGGCTGTTATACTTGAGAGCCATTTCCTCCCTAGCTTTAACGTGTCTACCAACTTGGGCTGTGTCGTCACTTAAGAGCAGGTGAGATTAGGGCCATAACTCCAAAACCTTTACTAGAAAAAAGATTTATAACATCTACTATGTATAAATATATAGTAACAGTTTAAAACTATGATAGCTCTATTGTTAATGTGTATAGACGCTGCTTCAGTGTACCTGAGTTCGAATCTGCCTACAATTAGCTTGAGCATTCAGTGAAGGCAAACGTCGTAATGAAACAATAGCATGGTGGGAGGGATTTTTCTAAGGCTAACTTGACTAGCTACCAACATCAAATTGAAAATTTGTAGCCAAACACTGTAGGTGTATTCCGATAGTTGCACTTGAAAGCCAGTAGTTCTACTAAAGCATGTTTCCCTTCTTTGGCCATTGGAGATATTGTGGTCATAATAATAAATCTTTAAAAACGAAAACTAAAAAAAAATTAATTGTAATGAACTTAATCTCAAACACGATGTACTTTGTTCCCACCTTGCGACGTCATAATTAACCTGTTAACAAATTTACCATTACGTAAACGACGACATGTCCAGCTCCGAGACAAGAACTGAAGTAGCCGATACCATGAGAGTAAAGTTTGTCCTATTCATTACCGCGTATCGACGCATTAATATTGTTTGAACGTGTAGGATTATGTGCCTCTGATTGTATATTAGTAAACTGATTATTGAGTTTTTTTTATTATGTTTGCTCGCCACCTACCTACTGTATTTGTCATGTGCTGTGAGTCTAAAGATACCGGGCTGGATGACAAAAGTGAAGTATTCGTAATTATTTTTTTCTCAATAAATAGGTTTATACATAAGTTAAGATTGAAGCGATGATAGCTCAGTGGTAGTGTGTACGACTTCACGTCAAGGGACGTGGGTTCAAACCCAAGCACCTACAATGAGCTTGAGCTTTCGGTGAAGGAAAACATCGTGAGGAAACCATAGCATGGTGGTAGGGCTTTTTCTAACGCCCGCCTGGGTAGCTACCACCCTCAAGTTGTAAACCTGCCGCCAAATACCAATAGGTGTGTTCCGGCAGCAGCGCTTGAGAGCCAGTTTCTCCACAGGTTTAGCGTGTCTACCAACTTGGGCCGTATCGTCACTTAAGATCAGGTGAGATTATGGCCATAACGCTAAACATTAAGAATAAAAAAAAAAAAAAGTAATGACCTCTTATTCTGAGTTTATCATCTAGTTCATTGTGGTGTATCTCGGATGGGAACACCGGGTAAAAGTAAAACTGTTTTGAATTATCTACTTGACGAGCTTTGACAGCTTCTGTAAAATCCCACGTTCTCACTTAGATTAAGGTTAGTAAATTTACATTTGTAAATAGTAAAACAATGAACATGCTAATTTCCCTAGTGTTTTAATAGCCTCTTTATTTACGAATACATTGTCATTGAATATGTCTTTCTTAAAATATGAATTAAAAAAAAACAAAGTGTTTATACCAAGAGATTTTAATCAGCTTTACCGGAAAACCGCAGAAGGCACTCGAATGAAGGTGGGTAACGTAACATATGTATATGTATTTTATTAATATAGATATAGGACGCTCGCTTTGACCTTATCTTTTTTAATAGTTAAGTCTTAGCGTTATAGCCATAATCTCACCTGATCTTAAGTGACGACACGGCCCAAGCTGGTAAACACGCTAAACCTTTACGAGGAACTGGCTCTCAAATGCAACTGCCGGAACACACCTGTCGGTATTTGACGGAAGATTAAAGGTGAAGGTGGTAGCTAGCCAGGCGGGCATCAGAAAAAGCCCTACCACCATATTATGATCTCCTCACGACGTTTTCCTCCACCGAAAGCTCAAGCTAATTCTAGACGTTTAGATTCGAACTCACGTCCCTTAACGCAAAGTCGTACCGTACAATACATTATATTTACTCACCTCCGAGATAATTAAATAGGATAAAACGGGCCGCGGCCCTGAAATTAGATTCTCAATACTGGCCCGGTTATTGAATCGCTTTTTATCTTCCACGAAGTTCCACTTCGACGATACTAAATAATTTATATCAACGTATGAGTAGTTACAACACACTATTTGCACCAAAGAGCCGCCGACTGTTTGAGACGAATTAAAGTCGAATCCAGTAAAGAAATCACCCGCTCGCGACGCGACTCCGTACTCACATCGTCCGCCGCGGTGACAGCTACCACTGTACCCATTATGCGGTTTCCGTTTTTGCCCCGGACAAATTAAACAGTCGCTCACTCAATGCGACGTGAATTTTCTTATATAAAACACACCGGCTCCTATAAATTATTATATCGAGGACAGTTTACTTTTATTTGTAACATTGTAACGGATTTCCTTTTGAAACTTACGGGTTCAGTGTTTGGACATACTCTCACGTGTGGCGACGATGTGATATATGGTAGACACGCTAAGCATAGTGGAAGGACTGGCTCTTAAGTCCAACTGCGGGTATACACCTATAGGTATTTGGCGGTAGATTTTCAACTTATGATTGGTAGCTAGCCAGTTAGGCATTTGAAAAAGCCGTACTATCATGCTTCAATTTCAAAACTATGTTTTTCTTTACCGAAAGCTCAAGCTCGTTGCAGAGATTCGAGCTTACGTTTATTGAAGTTGCGTTCATACACTCTACCACCTGAGATATATTACCATCGGTGCATTTCAAATTATTTTACACATTATATATATATACATATATAGTTATAATTAGTAAATTATAATATTATATTGTTTTTTTTTTTTTATAAAGGCAACACATGGATTTAACACAGCCGAGAGGTAAAATTCATCAGAGATCGGTAATGTCAGACCTGCAACTAAATTGAGTATAGCTGGTCCAATAATGTAACAAACTAAAGCATATCAATATAGCTCAGTGCTAACACGTTATGACACTGTCGATGGACGTACCTTCAAATCCGACTACCCAGTGAAGAAAGGTATCATGATGATACCTAAATATAGCAGTAGGGTATTCTTTAATACCTATTTGCCTAATTACCACTCTCAAGTTGACCATATACCGCCAAAAATCTATAGGTGTTTCCCAGCAGTTGCTCTTGAGAACCAGTGCAAGGGAATATTAATTTTCTTTCTACGCGAACGTAGTCACGGGCAAATGCTAGTATACTTATAAATGATAAACGCCCCGGCCGTGCCGATTCTTATCATTTAATAATCGGAATTATAAGCGCATTGAACACTTTTAAAGCGTTGATTTAATAGCTGGTCCCTCTTCGGTTACCCTAAAATTTAACACCAAGGTAAAACCTATTAATTGTGCCCTCTCACGCTCCGAGATATATTATGCGCATTTCGATGAGGCGAAACGCTTCAGTGTCCGTCGTTTAAAATTGCAATTTATGTATAAAAGAAAATAATTAAGCAATAAAATGCATATTAATTTCAAGATTTTTGCGCTCAAGCATTTCTCGAGACGGAAGCTTTGCTCGCTCACGCACATCGATTTACTGTGTAATAAAAAAAAGTGTTATCAATCGTGATAAGTTTAAAACATAGAAACACTAATATATATGTATAGGTTTCTTGAACTAAAACTATGCCAGGTATTTATATAATTATATGCATCATTTCATGGTGGTAGGGCTTTTTCTAATGCCCTCCTGGCTAGCTACCACACTCAAGTTGAAATTCTGCCGCCAAATACCAATAAGTATGTTCCGGCAGTTGCACTTGAGAGCCAGTCCCTCCACAGGCTTAGTGTGTCTACCAACTTGTGCGGTATCGTCACTTAAGATCAGAGGAGATTATGGCCTTAACGATAAACATTAAGTATTAAAAAAAAAATCTCAGAGATAATATATCCATTGCCGTCAGTAATTCATTTTTTTATTGCATATAGACTTAGCGTTCTGTCTATAATCACACCTGATGTTAAGTGACTTTTTAAGTAATCTATTGTTGGCTAATAATAATAAAAACTTGTAAAACAAACAAATACATTATCTGATTTTTCAAACAAATACTTATTCAGGTATTTACTGCAGCATAGTGTTACGGTTGGCACTGAAGCGCTGGCTTTTAATACAATGCCCTTTTAAGGCCTTACTAATATCATAAATGTGAAAGTGAGTTTGTGTTTTTTTATTTGTTATACTTTAAAACCTAAACCACTGAATCCATTATGATGAATTTCGGTATAGAGATAAATGGGATACTGGAACCGGTGATAAGACGGGTAAAGAGTGCGATAAACTTTGTACGAAACTTTTTATCACGTCATCCGAATTCCTTGACGAAATCAATACTAACGCGAACGAAGCTGCAAGTAAAAGCTAGTAAAAAATAAATACCGCTTATAAAATGTAGCCTTTAAGCAATTATTCATGCATGGTGGTATTGCTTTCTCTAATGCCCGCCTGGCTAGCTACCACCCTCAAGTTAAAAATCTGCCGCCAAATACCATTGGATGTGTTCTGACAGTAGAACTTAAGAGCCAGAACCTCCTATAAAGGCCGGGTTTTTTTTTTCGAATTTACGTTTGCTGTTAGCCCCAAGGGTTTTGACAGCTTCACCAAACTTTTTGGGGCGAGTGCTGAGGGCACTCAGCCCTGAGGCAGGAGGCACAAGGATGCCGGTACGGCCGAACCTCTGCTTGGGCTGCTGCCGGTAAATGAAAAAAGATTCATGATCCTGACTAACCAACAGGTTCTGTGTTACTAATTTAGTGATCCTAACTACGACCTTATCAGGTAAGCAACTCAAGGGCCGCGAGGCTAGTCCCTTACAGAACCGTGTACTTAACGTGTGGGTGTGCACGAATGGTATGCGGAAAGGCCGGCAACGCACTTACGATTGCTGTGGTGGTGTGAGTTTTCATGGGCGGCTATGATCACTTACCGTCCGGTGACACGCTTACTCGATTTCACTCTATTCCATACAAAAAAAAAAAAAATTGTCAAGTACTGTATAAATGCATGGCGTAGTTAATATACCAAATTCTGGAAACTTGTGAATCTTTAACTACACGAAGCCCGTATTTAAGATTTTCACATCCATACACCAGAGCACTATATTTTTATGAGCGACGCAACGACACGGCATAACGCAAACGAAAAGAAAAAAAAAGAATCAATTAATGAGATGAAACTTTCGCCCGATCTCGACCCATTCATCTTCATGCCCTTTTTCATCGGAAACAACCGAAAAACCAACCCGATTGACATGCTAACGATGTCTGCACGTGTTCTGATTAAAATTAATCGATTTTACCACCACCGTGAATAATGATCCAAGGGTGGGTCAGGCCTGATGAGTAATGAGCAATTTTTATTCGATCACCGTTTATAAAATATGCCGGTAGGCAGAGAAAGAAAGTAAAAACATTTATTTTAATGATACACAATGCACACAGCGTAATAACACAAATACAGTCTTACAAATAAAATTAAATGAGTGATTTCGTGGTCCACCAGATAGGAACGAAGTTCCTTATTATAAAAATATTAATTTCAAGTTCTATTCCAGGTATATAGAAAATAATTATTCGGGTATACATTTTTTTTAATCGATAAACGAAAAAAAAACTACATTACAATATTATCTCAACACCTATATTTTGTTTACGATGATTTATAAAAATATAAAATAAAAACAGTCATCACGTAGACAATACATTAGACATTGTATAGCCATCATACATAGACTATATATAAAAGTCTTACGCTAACGTTACGGACGTTTTTTGCCGGCTACGGTACCCCTCCGCGACGCTCCATAAGGAACTTCGTTCCAAAATCATCATACAACATCGAAAAAGGACTCATACTCAGCATATACTATGACAAACTGCTACAGCACTGGTTTTCCCCTATATATACACTATCTGACTCGATGCGGGCTTCGTATCACCTATAAACACTATTCGATAGTCTCATTAATACTCCAAAACGGTTTGACCGGATTCAATATATTTTTGTAACATGATTAGCTATAGTCAATCCTAATCAACTTTCCAACTTACTTTATCTTTTTCTTACTTAATCACCTAGCGATACGAAATATAATTTACGACCTACTCTCATACCTAGGAAATATACATAAAAAAAAAAACATAAAAACGCTAGTTATAAACAGACATTTTTTATTAACATGGTGTTTAAAATCCTATTCTAAACGAATTTCCTAATTGCAACGTATTACCTTGGCTCAGTTCAAGCGAAAGGGGCGTGTCGTGACTCATTACGCACTAATCACCCAACACTACCCAATAAAACACACCACCGCCACACTTCAAATAACTGTGTTGCCAGAGACCAGCGAGGGCTTTTACATTTCCTCTAGTCAACTCTATTTGCCTTAACTTCCTCTTCCCACTCTCATAATACAACTACATGTCCTCGAGTCCAGAGTTACAATTTAAAAGAAACATTCATCTCGATACGGTCAAGGAGACCGACATATAATACCTTTACCGCAGACTGATGTTAATGTAAGTTAAAGTAAGTTAATGACAAGTTTTTCTTAATTTATATGTTACCACGAACAATGGCTGCGGTGAAAACAACTCACACTCTCTGCCACCGCGGCGCCAGCGGCCGGGGTTTTCAATCTCAGCTTGGTGGTGGTTGGATATAATTTGAGCGAGCTCACAGCTAACTTTTACTATAATAGGAACCCTAACAACCACGTAATTTTTGGCCCAAACAGGAATCATTTTCTAACTAAAGAGTTCGTTTCTTCCTATAACATAGCCTTTTCAAAAGATAACATAACAAGATGGTTGAGCTCGCATGTAAGGTTTTTTAGCCTTTGCCGTTAGCCCAGTGCAAGGACTGGCTCTCAAGTGCAACTGTCTGAATACACCTATACAGTATTTGGAAGTAAATTTTCAACTTGAAGTTGATACCGGCAAATAAGATGGTAATCAGACGGGCATTTAAGCCATACCACCATGCTATGGTTTCATCACGATATCTCCCTTTATCGAAAGCTCAAACTCATTGCAGGTGGTTTCCAACCCACGTCCATTAACACTGTGTTCGTATACACTACCATTTGACCTATCATCGCTGCAAGTTTGTACTGTTTTCAAACTAACTACTAACTACTCTGTACTGTATACTACAGAAATTGGATTGATTGTGGATCCGTCGGTCGTTTGGAATTACTTTGTATCTAAAACTAGGTACATGGCCTCACTTTGCTGTTCCATATTTAAAAAAATAATCACATTGACATTTGCTAATCTTATTTTTTTTATAGTTAAGCTTTAGCGTTATGGCCATAATCTCACTTAAACTTAAGTAACGACACGTTAACCTGTGAAGGAACTGGCTCTCAAGTGCAACTACCGGAACGAAATCAACGGCATCAGAAAAAGCCCTACCACCATGTAAAATAAATTACGTTTTAATGTAAAATTGCGTTTTCAGTCATGAAAGCATTGGATAATTCTATACTATGGCTTCTTACATCTTGAATATGTATCTGTATTTGGTATAGTGAAGAGATATTATAGTGAAAAGATTTTAATTTCTCTTTTACTAACTCATTCGTTATAACCAAGGTTCATTACACCTCAAAATTACAGAGTATTATGTAAAATAATACAATTGTTATAACTTTATCTAGTAGTAAATATTTTCTTCTCGAGTAACCTGTAGGATAAGAGTAGCGACAATATGTGTTCAAACCCCTGCAATGACCGTAAGTTTTAAAACAAAACATCACGGTAGAGCATTTTCTGATTCGCGGAGAAATACATTTACGCATTCTCTTTCGGTCAGGGACACCGAGAGGGATATATAGAGATGGGGCATCTGTCGCCTTCCATCCTTGTTCTGGTAGTAGCCCAAGCCGAAGTCCGGCCACTATGACACCCTTGCGCTCGCTGCCTCGGGGCTGAGTGCCCTCAGCATCCACCCTAAAACGCTCTGCCAAGCTGTGAAAGTCCATTCGGGTAACATCGCACAACCTGTCAATCACTGGCGTATTACTGACCAAACGCTACTCACAACTATACACTATAAAAAAATCTTGCCTGCCTCGATCGAAACTGAATTAAACGTGTAACATTTTCACTGAAAGGCGGCAGTGATACTGAAACTTTGTACAAGCAAGATGTCACTAATTACGAGGAAGTAGATTCATCGGCTCCGTCAGTGCAACTGCAGTGTATTACAGCAATATTTTAATTCAGTTTACACATTACATCACTATCTACAGATCCGTTGAAAGTCTACAAAATAGCTATCTCGAATAATATTGAGAAATGCAGAACACACGATGTGTCATACCGAACTCGACCACGTTGAAATAATATAAAGAAGTCAAAGAAAAAAAAACAATCTCCGATATCTTATGAATATGTAACTCCCAAAATGTATGTAACCTTTAAATTATTGTCGCTCCGATAAAATCCCTATACATGTATAAGGTGCTCTGAATGCGAACGTGTAGCCGAAATAAAAAGTTCAAAAAGCCTCCAAGGAGGTATTGTGCCTTCGTATCTGTCGACCGGAACAATTTTTCGGATTTTATCGTGTTCTCGTTTTAAATTTATTCGTGTAAACCCGATATTTCGGTAACGAAATTTTTTTTTTTTGTTTCATCGATAAATCCGCTCTTGTGTTATATAATACCAAAATAAACGTCGCTCGGAGATATTGAGGTCCACTGAAGCTTTTTTTGCGTTTTGTTGTTGAATTGTTTCAATTACTCGAGAAAATTACTTGGCGTTTTCTTATCTTATATACGTACCTACTGACAATCACTGTGAATATGGTAAATACACGTGATGGTACATATGCGATGTGTATTTTTATTTACGCGGTGAAAAATACGTTTAAGTAATAATCTCGCAAAACTTTCATACTTCATATGTTTAGCGCTGTGGATACAATTTTACCTTTTTTTTATATACTTAAGGTTTAGCGTTATGGCCATAATCTCACCTGATCTTAAGTGACGATAAGGCCCAAGCTGGTAGATACGCTAAGCCTGTGGAGGGACTGGCTTTCAAATGCAGCTGCCGGAACACACCTATTGGTATTTGGCGGAAGAATTTCAACTTGAGGTAGGTAGCTAGCCAAGCGGGCATTAGAAAAAGCCCTACCATCATGCTATGGTTTCCTCACGATGTTTTCCTTCACCGAAAGCTCAAGCTCATTGTAGATGGTTGGATTCGAACTCACGTCCCTCGACGTGAAGTCATACTCACCACCACTGAGCTATGCAAAACTGAGCTTCACAATGAGGCTCAAGATTGTGAACACGCTAAGCCTAGCAGATGAGCTGAACTTAAAAGTATTTATGGCAGATTTTTTCAACTCGAGGGTGATAGCTAGCCTATACTCACATATAAAATGGCCACGGAGATATATTTTACACATGAATCATCGGAAAACACACATGCTCAAGACGCAGCCGCATAATAGTATACACAGTGGGTATATTAAAGTTTAAACAAACCAGGGCATCGGATGATTTATTAGTTGTATATTTATGCAGCGGAATTTTCTCACTCAATTATATCCCCCCGTAACAATTTTACGTACACAATAAACAAAAACATAATAACAAGCGATTTTTGGGATAATTTATTAAATTAAAAAAGGAAAGCGTGTCATTATTTGAGATCCCTCAAAGATGATTATTAAGCGACGTTTAAGGAAGTCGATATTATACAGATTCGATATCGATATTTTATTATTTATTGGTGAGCCTCTTGTTGCCGCGTCCTCACTTGAAATTGTCGATACGGAATGATGAGTGATTTTTATGCGAGATTAACGGAGTGTTAACGTTTATGGTGTGATTTACCTGCCGTGATGAATATCTCTTTAATGATTCTCATGGTTTGGGCGGTGATATTCGCGTATTAATCACCGGTGAATTAACTGTATTCCTTTTACTACTGGTTTGAGTACAAAAAAACCAGTCACTTCGGTCACGTTTTCAAGAAGTTATCTGCATATTGTAGAGAAAATATATGAAATTAATTATAGTTAAAATAAAAAGATCGTTGTCATATAACACCTGTGGATGCGAAGATTAAAAAAAAAATAACGTGAAAAATAATGTGAGATGCAGCGATGATAGCTACGTTGGTAGTATGTACAGATTCTGAGTCAATGGACGTAAGCTCTAATCCCTGCAATGAGCTTGAGCTTTCGGTGAAGGAAAACATTGTGGTGAAACCATAACCATCCTAGGCCTTTTGCTAATACCGAATTTCAATTCTAATACTACACCCTATAAATAGATAATCTGTCATCAATACCTCTAAGTGTCTTCCGGAAGTTGTACTTGAGATTCAGTCTCTCCACTGGTTTAACCTCACCAAAGTCTTGAACCCTATCGTCAATCAACATCAGGTGAGATTATGGTCATAACGATAGAACATATTTTCTAAGAGCATTTATCATAGTAATTTATATTTTAATACTATCACAAAGTAGATAGACTATAGATATTGCAACGAACACAAAGCCACAGACTTTAAAAAAAAACCGATATTGTGACGTGAGAACTTCCGATTGAAAGTTCGGGTAATTTTTAGATATTAAGTCAAAATAAGTAAAAAAAATAATATTTTGAATAAAAAAATTACAGTGCGTATAGACAAAAAACAGGAAGTTTTCACAAAATATCGTTATGTTTTTTTTTAAGATAAATATAGAACCAAAAATTTGGTTATACGAATTTTTCCATAAATTTTTAGGTTACGTGAAAAAGTGTAAATACAAAAGTTGTAGATCTTTTTATAACATACAATTTTGCCGGAAATCGAGATAAACGGTTTTTTACCCTTAAAAACTCTCCCCCTACCTTCCCGACTTCAGATCGTCGGTAATTTATTTTTCCTTTTATTTTTGTTACATTCCACATACAACCCGTTAACCATTATCAGGGTGCGTCGGGATCGTGGCCTAACCGGATACAGACGATACACCTGATTATACCTAATACCTGATATTAGAGATCCAGTCAAATATAATTATATCACACTAACATATAGGTGTTGAGAATCAATTTTCAGCTTAGTATCATCATTAGCAGCATCGAAGCGATGATAGCTCAGTGGTAGTGCGTACGACTTCGCGTCAAGGGACGTGAGATCGAATCCAAGCGCCTACAATGAACTTGAGGTTCCAGTGAAGGAAAACATCGTGAGGAAACCATAGCATGGTGGTAGGGCTTTTTCTAATACCCGACTGGCTAGCTACCACGCTCAAGTTATAAACCTGCCGCCAAATACCAATAGGTGTGTTCTGGCAGCTGCACTTGAGAGCCAGTTCCTCCACAGGTTTAGCGTGTCTACCAACGTGGGCCGTATCGTCACTTAAAATCAGGTGAGATTATGACCATACCGTTGAACCTTAAGTATATAAAAAAAAAGTTGTGCTACTCCAGAATAATATAGGATTCGAATGGACGTCTACGAACCCGTTTTCCGAACACGCTAAATCAATCGAAGAAATACTTTTTGTCTTTGGCGTCTGACTATACTGGTAACACTATCAATATCAATTGAGAATATCATACAAGCAATGAACACAAACACCCAGCCTCTGAACATTAATTTTTACACAAATAATTGTAAAATCTAGGGATCGAACTTACAACGCGAGTCAACAAAGCTATCGCCTAAAGCACTAGACTAATAGTACAGCCAATTTGATAATTAAAAATTGTCTAACAAAACTATTTAGAATACTTAAAATTGCATAAAGTAAGAAATTTAATTAAAAGTGTTAGGATAAAATATAAAAATAGTACAAGTATATTTTAAATAAAATTAACAGACACAAAGTGACATCGAATCTCAGAACAATTAGTTGTGGATCACACAAATAGTCGTCTTGTGCCGGACTCTACCCTATAGTACTTTGGTGTGGTGGCTGCAGCAAGACTATAACAATCTAATAGCGCAGTCTTGAAAAATATACTTTATCAATGCGAATCTATCTCTTATAACTCTTCTATGTATATATATATATATATATATATATATATATATATATATATATATATATATATATATATATATATATATATATACACACAATAAAATACACAGACAGACACCACTACCACCGATCACGAGTGGATGGCACGCTCTCCGCAAGCTGGGAGCGCAAGGCAAACACATTTATTTGTCTTTGCACTTTCTCTCGCTTTTAAAAGGTCGACATTTTTGTTTATATCTTTTGCTCTCGGAACAGCGCGGACACAGTTTCCGTGCCATTGTATTTAAATCGTGCTGGGACGTATTTCATTTAATATTTTTCACTGTTTTTTTTTTTATTTGTTATGTTAACCTGAAAACAATATTGAGAGCTAAGTACACCTGTAGATTCTAAATTGTAATTAAATAGCGTTGGATGAGTTCTTTACGTAATGAAAGAACTCGTTGAAGTCTTTTACTAGGAAGTGTTGTAATAACAATATTGAATACAATCTTCACATTCTACACATGTAATGAAAGTGTAACTGTACCTGAAATCAAACAAATCGGATGATGCAATAAAAAGTTTCATACAAAGTTCCCTCCCTCTCGTTACCTCACTTCCAAGAATTTTCTATCGTAAAGAGTAGCTTATCACTACCTCCAAGGTACCACCATCTGTTACGATACCAAAATTAATCGTAATCGATTGAGTGGTTAAGGCGTGAAAGCGTAATAAACAAACAAACTCACTCTCACATTAATAATACTAGTATGTTTGAACATTATAAGTGGAGTGTAATGTTTTATAGAAATAGAAACCAAAGTTATTGCATTTTTAATTTACATCTGTCTGGGCAATGAACACAAATGCATAACCCAGATTCAGAATATTAATTTTTATCATACAAATTATCCTTAAAGAAACCGCAGGGCCTTCACAACGACATCACACATCAAAATCACTAACCCACCTGCATATGCAAAATAATGAAATCGAATTCCGTTCTCATAAAATAAAGCTGATGAGTTTATTAGAACGCGCTAATCACAAGAACTACAAGACGTATTTAAAAAAAAATGTGACAATCAATTTATTATGGAATATTATAGGCTGCACCGGGGCATTATTGGGCCAATCGCAGGGGTTACGGGGTCCCGGGTAGCCCCAATTTATGCGGTAGAGGTACACTATGGAGATTTAGTGGGTATTCCTGGTTCGCACCTGGTGAGAAGGTATCCATAAACGGATTTGTCCAGGTCAATAAAAAAAAAAATATATAGGTTTTTCAATATCACGGCGCGAAGCTTAGGTGCCGGTTAGAAAGAAAAACAGCTGCGATGCGATGGGCGAATGTGATGCAGAAAAATAGTAGGCACTAGTGAGTGTTTGGAAAATAACTTTTAGTACGACTCATACGTATATTATTTAATATAAATCAGAAATAATATTTATTGAGTATCAAAACTCAATCAATACATATTTCGCAGAAACAATATTCAGGTTACGCAAACACCGTTCGATGATCGTCGCTCTTTCGCTTTCAAAATCAATATTTATTTTAAAAGACAAACTCGTCGTCATGTAGGTGTATTGTCTCTCTCTATACACGAAAAATATATACGTTTGTACGTCTGCCTTACATGTAATTGCACATTTTAATATAGAAATTAATTGAGATTCTAAAACGCGACTTGCTTTTCGATAATTTCTCGACCTATCGGCCTGGTCACGCAGGCCATGGTCACTAACCGACTGAAGTGTTGCGGTGTCTTCGATAGAGAAGGCAGTTTCTAGTAACTACCCTCATTTGTACCGGCATGTTCCGGCACAGTACACCCACTATATCTGACGATACATGCATCGATAGCATCCGAGGCTTCAGTCATCGTATCACTTGATCCCATGCTGTATATAATTGCACATATTACATTTAATCATAACAAGAAACTAGTTCTTCATGATTTTGTTAAAACGAAAGGTTTTCATAACTTCACCTGGCTTTTCGCTGAGAAAACAGTGAGCGTTCAGTTGTAAAAACAACGAGATTAAGAGTAACGTGAAACCAAATCTTGGTTAAGCGGTTGCCGTACATAATCCGTATTTTCCGCGCTTCCGTAATTTTCTTTGCAAGAACATATTTAGCTGAGTTCGTAGCATTTTTTCTAGCGTAATATAATATTGGCTATGTATGAAATAAACAATTTATTTCCTCTATATTTCATATTAAAACCCAACCGGCTCAGGAAACATTGTCCTGCTGTCTTCAATAGTCAATAACTTAACCATAGTACCGCCTATCTTATCCGAGGGTAGTATAAAAATCTTGTCTATGCAAAATTACATATGTGTGCCTATTTGTATAGTCTTTGATCCAACAATGTTCGAGTTTAGCGTTTTATACACGCAGAGGAATTCTTTATTATTTATTTAATTTGATAGTAATATTACTTAAATTAATTACATACAAATTGTGATATTAATAGTTTCACTTAGTACTAAAATTAAACAAGTGAAGTCACGAGTATAACTACTTTCAAATACCCAGTGTCTGTGCATTTAAAAACGTTTGATTTTCTCATTACTTCGATAATTCCAAGTTAAAAAAAAAATACAGCGGAAGTCGTGAATAAAACTTAGTTCGAAATATAGTAACGCCTTGACCACTTCAGAGTATTGATTCACCTATTCTGTATACATTCGATTGCGTAAAGTGAAAGTAGATAGTTTACGACAAACTGACGGACCGATCGATCCAGACTTCATAATTTTATTAGATAATTGTTATTTTTAATTATCGCACATTTTGGATCGTTAAGACATTGTCCTTAACCGAATTAAAACTAAAAAAAAAAAAAACTACGGGATGACAGATTATATTTCTAATACGAGAGTTTGAAGTTTTTTTTTCTAATGTTTAGCGTTATAGCCCCAATCTCACCTACTGCTAAGTGACGATGTGGCCCAAGATAGCTGAGACGCTAAGCCTAATTAAGGGTCTGGTTCTCAAGTACAACTGCCGGAACACACGTATTGGTATTTGGGGTTAGATCTTCAACTTGACGATAGTAGCTATCAAGACGGGCATTAAAATCACTTTTTTATTTATATACCGTCCAAAAATATCTTATTTCAGCTTGCCAATCTGTCCCTTGTACATACAAAACTCGAAAACTCAAATTTGCATAAATTTGATTCGGTGATAACTGACACCAGTGATCAATATTGACACTAATTTTTTTATATCATAAAACAAAATTTCTACTCCGGGGTAAACACTAGACTCTAAAATCGTATGTATTATTTTTATTAAGTAAATTTTATTTCAACACTTGACGCGACAGGGTACAAAGGGTATACAAAGGGTAAAGGGTTATACAAGTGTAGGTATGTTGGAATTATTGAATACTGGGAAAGACAGGGGTCTACCATGCTAAATATTTTTTAGCAATACCCAGGAAATGCAAATATAGCCTTGGGATTCTGAATAAAATGGCAGTCTGTTTCCTGTTGCTGCTTATAGTATTTTTACCGACCATAGTTTTCTGTATATTGGACCATAAACATAATGCTTAGAATAAACACATAAATAATCTTTTCATATGAATATTTTTATTAAATCAGTCAATTTAAATTTATCGTACCATATTAAACATATATATAATAACCAACCTGTGAGATAAGATTCAAGTAATTCAGTAGATTTTAAGTAGTATCGAACTCTCTACCTCAAAGTGTACATTATCTTATACAAGATATTTGGATCACTATACAGTGTACCCAAAATTCTAGCAGCATTGATTATTATATTATATTTATATAGAGTTGAGATTATATTTATTTAGAGAGAGCAGTAACAGTGAGCGTAATACAAAACTCTGTGAATAAATCAACACTGCAGTGCTTCTGATCTTAGGCCAGCAACCTCATGCCGAGACAGGAACTTGATCGGCCTCATACAAAAGTTTCTTCAACATTCTTTTTGATATGTTGTATGTCGTATATATATTGTTACTTTATTTATTTCATTATCCCCCCTTATTTCTTTCTAAAACTTTGGAGTTTTCGAATCTGTACACAGGTATGTTAGTTATACAGGGACGTATTTTAATTCGTTTTCAGTTACCGAATACAATTAATTGTAAACGTGTGAAATCGATATCAATAAGGAATCCTTATGAAAGCAAAACTAATTTATAAATGTTTAATGGAGACTGTAATTAATGTGGTGCGGATACGAAGGACTGTTACTTAATCAGATTGCCTGGTTAGTGTTGGTAAGCGTAAGACTAAGCAGTGGCTGAGGTCGATACACACCTACCGTGTGAAACTATTCAATAATGAATATTTTATTTTATGACAACACTTTCAATCTAAGCACTTATGCTTATTGTTTTCTGAATTATATTATAACTTCTTTAAAGAAAAACTGAAAGTAATATCGTATGAACGTTAACAATATTTGAGTGCAAAATATCATGAGGACTAGATGAGGCTTTGAGGCGTAAAGGAGTAAGAAACGGACAAAGCAACTACCATTTTACAATTGAATATTAGCTAGGTTTTAGGACTACCAAAAGAACTATATGATCTATACAATGCAATCGATATAAACAAAAGTAGGGAAATATAATTATATGTGTGTGTGTTAAATTGAATTTCAACTAAAGTTAACTTTGGACTAATCGATACAAGTTTATATATTTTTTTATTGTTTATAGGCATAGCGTTTTGACCACATACTCACCTGATGTGATGCGACGATGTGGCCCAAGATGGTGAAGACGCTAAGCCTAGAGGAGGGACTGGCTCTTAAGTGCGTCTGCCAGAACACACCTATAGGTTTTTGGCAGCAGATTTTAACTTGAGGGTGGTAGCCAGTCAGGCGGGCATTAGAAAAGACACTACCACCATGCCATGATTTTATCACGATGTTTTCGTTCACCGAAAGCTCAAACTCATTGTAGGAATTCGAACTTACGTCCTTTGATGCGGCGTCAGTACACGCTACCACTGAGCTATTTCCACTTCACATTTTCTTTTACACTGGGTATTAGATATTAGAGATTCAAGGGTGTTCGAAACCTGTTGAGTAAGATATACAAATGTTATATAATATTTTTGTACCAACTCAATTTATATAATTAATTAAAATTAATTCAATTATTATTTAATATTAATTGCAATAACATCGTAGAAAAAAATTCGTAGGCATTGCCCTGCTAAAGACTCACTAAGACTAAACTGTTTTTTAGGTAATCGACTTGCTAACAATACCTGTGGAAGGAAATAATATAGTATAAGTATTATTACTGAAATTTACTTCAAAGGTATTAGACACTACTAAATATTAACAGTTTTTAGTATATCGCTGAGTGGAATAAATATATAACTGCTGTTATAACCATCATCATGATGTCCTGTTCCCAAGTCATTTGGGGTCGGCGTAGTACGTTTTCTTCTTCCACAGATCTCTATCAGCTGTCATCTCTTTTTTCACTCTCTTCTTTAATCTCATTTCTCACACGCTCTATCCATCTTCCTTCCTTCCTCTTCCTTTCCATCCTTCAAGAGTTACAACCATTATTTTTCTCACCACATGTGTTTCCTCTCTTCTCATAATATGTCAGAGGCAAGACAAATGAATCCCTTTCAACTTCTCTACCACTGGAGCCATTTTCAAACTCCCTCTGACATGCTAATTCCAACATAACTGCTGTTACAACATTTTTATGTTTAAAAAATTAATCAAAATGTTTAAGTTGAAACATTAAATAAGGGTAAACAAATACACATTGAAATAATAAGCTTCGTGTAGCCCAACTTAATGTGTTTCGTACGCGTGTACGGCGCGTGTGAAACGGACTCGACGATCGCGTGCACTACTAACTCGCAGAGACGGTTACAATTAAATTGGATGTTCTTTATATGGCTACTGAAATGCCGACTGGCTTTGTTCATTGTCCGGATAATATCTACCAGTTACAAATTAATTTATAGAATGTATCGCCGAGTCATACAGCCGTTTGTATGCTCTCGTGATTAGACGGAACATAGTCGATCGATTGTCAATTCGATACTGAATGACGCGACGAACGGTGTGAAATTGATTGGCGCTGTTGTCAATCACGTCGATTGGCTGAAAGTGAAAAGTGAACCGAACTCTTTAGTGTCGACGGTTTAGAGCGAGAGAAAATCGTATTGAACGTCGGCTCCGTATCATAACGCTTTCGTCATTTTGTTAAGCGGAGTCATGACGAACCGGTCATTAGGCCGGAATCGATTCACGCATATATTGTTCGCGTGGATCGATTAAACGGAATGAGATAAGTGAAACGGATATGAGTAAACAGAACATATCATAGAAAGTCGAAATTTATCTTTCTTTATATATACAACATTCTTGGGTACGTCTGTGAGTGATCGCGTAACTGGTGATTGCCGGGCTGTCAATTCAAGAACGATGCCAAACGGGTTTTGATGCCAATAAAATTATTATAGACTGTATCAATATGTGAGCGATCGTGATGTCTGGAATTGATACCCCTCTCTGTATATCCGGTAATAACTACTGTAAATAAATATTAAGCTATTATGATAAAAAGACCTAAAAGATATAGGAATAAGACCTAAATAAAGATGCAGATCTCTTACCTGTTCTTCTCGATAACTGCGTTATTTTTTTTCGTAGTTTTGACATTGATAAACACCTTCTTAGGGCTTAAATTGAATAACGTTTTTCGATTTGATATGATATGTAACGCCTGAACGTGTTGATTGGTAGAAGTTAAATTAATGTAATATATTAATATTATCAAGATAATAGTTCGATAGAACATACTTTAGATTTATATTTAAGGCTTTAACAGTCATAATGGTATTAACTGGAACTGACACTGAACTGAAGCCGACACTGAGCTGAAACTGGACGCTTTAATACCACATTTAATTTTTTTTATCCCAAAGGTAAACTTGTGTCTTATGTCTTAAAAGCATTCTCGGTCTTACTCCATAATATTATTTATGTATTTATCAAAATATGTTACTTAGATTAATAATAGTGCGTACACAAAAGAACAGATGACCATTATATCGACAACAAAGAGAAGCAATGAGGGGTCAGTGGTAGAATTTATAGACACTCCGTCGTTGGAGGTGCGTTCGAACCCCTACAATGATGCGTGAGCTTTCAATGAAGGAAAACGTCACAATGAATAAATCGTGGTAGGCTTTTTTCTATGCCCGCCTGGCTAGCTACCACCCTCAATCTGAAAATCTAATGCCAAATAGTCATAGATATGTTCCGGCAGTTTCACTAGAAAGTCAGTATCTCCTGAGTCTAAGCATGTTCATCATATAAGGCCTCTTCGTAGTTTAACATCAGTCATGGGTGGGACCTAACGCTAAAGCCATAGATTATGAAAAAAGAACTCCCAACTATAAGTTTTTATATATTTTTGTTTTTATACTTAAGGTTTAGTGTTATGGCCATAATCTTACCTGATCTTAAGTGACGATATGGCCCAAGCTGGTAGACACGCTAAACCTGTGGAGGAACTGGCTCTCAAGTGCAGTGCCGGAACACACCTATTAGTATTTGGCGGCAGGTTTACAACTTGAGGGCGGTAGCTAGCCGGGCGGGCGTTAGAAAAAGTCCTACCACCATGCCATGGTTTCATCACGATGTTTCCCTTCACCGAAAGCTCAATCTCATTGTAGGTGCTAGGATTCGAACTCACGTCCCTTGACGCGAAGTCGTACACGCTACCACTGAGCTATCATCGCTTCAAATATTTATGATACAGATTTGGTTAATTTACAGTCTCATTATACGTATAGATATTTGAGGTCGTCGACCGGTGGGTGCTTTATTATACATCTATGCGTCATTCGCAGACGTTAAGTGCATATTTACAGAAGAGATCAAAGCCAGCGACGATTTTTGTATGTTTTACGAGTGTTTAAAAGTTTTGCGTATCACTTCGGGATCGTTTCGAGCGGACCTCGATGTTAAGGCGAAGATACCGAAATTGTGACTGAGCTAAATGTTAACATGAAATGTGTTTTGAAACTTATAATTCTGAAACCCTTGTTTATAGTTTCTTTTTTTAAATTCGCCTCCGAGAAGCGGTAGCGACGTTTGTGGGATTTGAAAGATAATATTTTTCCACCGCTATGCTGATCTAACGGATCGGTGGGATGGGCAGCGAAGAGCCGGTAGGGCTGGACTTACATTCCTTCATCCCTTCTCACCGATACCGAGGAAAAGGAGAGATTTACTAACCTAGTAGTGGTCCGAAGTCGCAGATGATAACGTAGCGCCAATAAAACCCAACCTAGCGCCGTCCGCAACGCACACATGTGGTTTCAGCTTTTTATATATCCGGGAAAATCCGAGAAAATAGATGAAAAACCGCGCGGTAGATATATTCGCACAAAAATTAAATAAATTTTATTTCTCCGTTATATTATACGCACACGTAAATAATATATTATTCTCCAGCTGTATTTTACAACCACAATACAAAATTAACAACTGATTGTCGCCATAGAGACGCTTCGAAACTTTCTTTATTTCAGTTCGGCGGCGGCTCCACGAAGGTGGATCACAGGCATTATGACCTCCTTTGCCCGCCATCGATAATATGAGATCCAGCAGTATAATTGACCCAAACATAAATAATAATCAAACATAGATTCCTTGCTTAGAGTATCTATTACATATCTCAGAATTAAATCTGAGAGTTTGAAAAGGAATTGACAGCCGCTTTCAGCATTCTGTTCAAGATAATTGTGGGTAATTGAGGAAGCGGATACATGCTCAACTCCAAACCTCACCACTAGGAGTCCAGCTACTCTTAGGCGGTGGGAGATACCGGAGTAGTTGCACAATATACTTTAACCGGGATTAACCTTGAGCGGTAACGCATCACGTTAGGCAAACTTATATGTGCAAACGCCCAACATTACACTCCTCTTGCGACAGATGGAGTAAATTGCTAAGTAAGTAAGGGAGTAGCAAAATTAACAGTCATAGACAAGAACAGAGATCGATTATGTTTCAGAGTAAACTTTAAGAGGAAGGTCAATAAAACCATTTAAAAACTGTTGCTATTCTAAATTTCGGCCTATTTGTATTCTTACACAAGTTGACTTCTCATTTGAGAGTATTTGGTGAAGCAGTCAAACCCTCCGACGTCTGTTAAAAAGGTTATATACTTTCTCAATTATAGAATCGAAGTTATAATTTCGGTTATAAATGGCTAATGATAGCTCAATAGTAGAGTGTATGATTATCACGTCAATGAACGTGAGTTCTTCGGACATATGCAAGGAGGCTTGAACTTTCTGTGAAGGTAAACATCGTGATGAATAATTAGAAAGAAAGAAAGAAAATACATTTATTTGTTACACAGAAACCTTCATTTTACAAGATTAAACAAAAAATATATAGAGCAAGGAGGCGTTAGTTTCTCAGTTACTCAAGACAAGTGGATAGAAGTTTGAAATGAGTTGTGGTTGTGTTGAAATTTTAAGCGTTTTCCTGGCTAACTACCAAGCTCGATTTGAAAATCTATCGTCAAATACCTATATGAGTGCGTTCGACAAATTTCCTTGGAGAGCCAGTCTTTTCACAAAGGTTAGCGTGTTCATTATCTTGAACCAAATCATTCGCATCGATACAATGAGCTAAGTTTTCAGAAAAGGAAAACATTGTGATGAAAATGTAGCATGGTGGTAAGGGATTTCCTAGTGCCTACCTGGCTGGCTACCACCCTGAAGCTGAAAGTTTGTCGTCAAATGCCTCACGTCAAGGGACGTGGGTTCGAATCCAAGCACCTACAATGAGCTTGAAGCTTTCGGTGAAGGAAAACATCGTGAGGAAACCATAGCATGGTGGTAAAGCTTTTTCTAATGCCCGCCTGGCTAGCTACCACCCTCAAGTTGTAAACCTGCCGCCAAATACCAATAGGTGTATTCCGGCAGCAGCACTTGAGACCCAGTTCCTCCACAGGTTTAGCGTGTCTACCAACTTGGGCCGTATCGTCACTTAAGATCAGGTGAGATTATGGCAATAACGCTAAACCTTAAGTATAAAAAAAAATGGTGTGTTCGGCCAGTTTGCTTTGAGAGCCAGTCTTTCCACAAAGCTTAGAATGTGTGTTAACGAGAGCGAAATTTAAACAGCTATTCTATATTCAATGTCTGCATACATTTTGATCCCGAAACCCTGTGGGCGTTTACAGCCTTCGCCTTAACGAATAAGCCAAATTAAATCTCGTCCGTACTTTACGGCTTGAAGTTTACGAGTTCTCAAATAAAGTGTTAACATTAAGATAAAGATTTTTTAAAGCCACTAAAACTGATAACGTATCAAGTCCGATGGGCTCACGACTAGAGTTTGTTCATAATGTGTCGCGCACTTTATTGAATATTAAAACATGTGTTATGCGTCATTTTAGCGGCAAATAAACATTAGTTTGTCTAATTTATTTGTTTCTATTAACTTGAATCGCGTCGGAATTGATTTTAGTTCTTACCTTAAGCATGATTGTAAGGCTTTTTTATACTTCACAGGTTTAGCGTTATGGTCACAATTTCGACTAACGTTAACATACGATGTCGCCTATGATGGTAGACATACAAAGCCCAGTGGAGGGGCTGCCTCTAAAATGCAACTTCTGAACATACCTACAGTTATTTGTCAGCAGATTTTCAACATGACGGTCCACAATCAAGTTAAGCGGCAAGATACGCGGACCATACAAAAGCCCTATCGCCATACTATGGTTTCATCGAGATGTTTTCCTTCACCGAACGCTTAAACACATTGCAGGCGGATTCAAACTCACGTCCTATGACGCGGCACCCGTACACCACCTACTGGGTTATCATCGATTCTAACATTCGCAGCTATCATTTAAACAATTTCGAACGAACATTCTAGACGGAATAATAATATGTCAACGTCAGTAACATTGTTATTATTTCGTTATACGACTGATTCATACGATACAAAGATAAACAGATTTTGATTCTCCTAAACAATGTCAGGAAACGATTTCTGAATACAAATTTGTACTCTGCTCGGTGCAGTACAGTAACGTTTCTAAACTGTGACGTAAAAAAAAAACAGCAGATTTTGTATATATTTGGAACTAACAATATTAGTGGGGGGCGTAATTAAAAATAACCAAGGACAAGGGTTAAGTCGTGACATGTTCCGTTTATCTGAATTCGGCATGTAAGTGCCAAAAAACAGGGTAAGGTTCGTCGCAGTCAACTTTCTTAAGTTACACCATCAGTGAACACGGTCAAAGGGACCGCACCCACAATTGATTTATAAGCGCACTTGTCTGGTGTCACACGTGTGTGTAATATCCGGAGATGGTTCTTAAGATTTCAGTTTTATATTTGTGGCTAAGATATATTTATTTACAATTTGCGAACGAGTATTTCCTAACGAGTTCAAATTCAACCAACTACAGCTGAAGCTTTCGGCGAAGGAAAACATCGTTTGGAAACCATAGCATGGTGGTAAGGCTTTTTTGAATGCCTGCCTCGCTAGCAACCACCCTCACGTTGAAAAGTTGTCACCTAATAGATGTGTTCCGGCAGCTGCACTTGAGAGCCAGTTCCTCTACAGGTTTAGCATGTCTACCAACTTCGGCCCTATCATCATATAAGATCAGGTGAAATTACGACCATAACGCTAAGCCTTAATTATAAAAAAAGGCTATCACACTACCACCAGTAGGAGGAAAGCTGTATTCAAAAAGTTACAAAAACGGGTAAATTAGTTTAAATAATTTTTTTGTTACACACCAATGACATTGCGGAAACAACTAATAAGTAGTAAGAACCGAAAACATTTATTTTGCTAAATAACCTATATCGATCTTTTAAGAATTGTGTTATGATAGGACTCTTAAACACCAGTTACGTTACAGTGTCGTCAGTTTTCCGGCAGCAGACAAAGCCGAAGCTTGGCCGTTCTGGCACTCTTGTGCCCGCTGCCTCGGGGCTGAGAACCTTCAGCATTTGTCTCTAAAAGAGTCAAAGCCCTTAAAGCTATCAGCGTATATCAGATAAAAAAAATATATATGTCATCAACTTCTTAATTTATTTTTGTCGTGGCTAGTCACAGTGTCGACACTAGGTAAAATGGGATCCATATATAAAAGTGACCACCGACCGATCTACAATTCATTACATTTTTTGTGGTAGCTTGGCTGACCAAATTGTATTTTCACGTTATCTGTGAAACTTTAGATTTATTTCCTTAGTGATTATAAGTCAGTTATATGTTACCTTTATATATTGTAGATATATTAGCGTTGGACCGTATCCTTACCCGATGTTTAGAACGACTATATTAACATTATATTGAGATAATTATGACTTTACACCAATTAAAACAATTTCATATCTGCATCCTTAGCGAAAGCCGATCAAATGATGTTAAACATTATGCAAATCGAAAATTTCATCCCGGTCACATCCCTAGTTGCAATATTAAATATAATTTTTGTGTACGACAGCGATACCCTGCGGATATACGGCAATTATTTTTGCCTCGTAATTATATTATAATTTTAATATAAATGATA
Source organism: Actias luna (assembly GCA_039707435.1). Classification (NCBI taxonomy): domain Eukaryota; kingdom Metazoa; phylum Arthropoda; class Insecta; order Lepidoptera; family Saturniidae; genus Actias; species Actias luna. Next base: position 15,992,763 of record JAZHAC010000008.1, on the reverse strand, counting down.
ATTACTACATAATAATTATTGACTCATATCATATACTTCCCGTATACAAAATGTCATAAATACAATAACGCAATTTTCGAGTTAAATTTGGGCATGCGAAACGACAAAACAAAAAACGCCGCATACGTAATTCATAATTTTATAATAACTAGTGGTAGCTGTGGCTTCATTCGCGTGGGACAAAAAAAACTATTTAATATAAAAGAAACAGTTTTTATTTGCTCCTGACAACTTCGCTTTTATTGGTGTCAGAGTGATGTTAGATAGCATAAAATTTTTGTCGATGTTTAACCTATCGATACAAAATTATATTTTTTTAATTCTCACTGATATTTCATAGGATTAGCGCGCATACAAACAACATTAGCATACAAACAAACAAACTTGTCGGCTTTATAATGTTATTAGATTTTATCGCTCGCATTAATATATATATTGTCAAACAAATCGAATGACGTAACAAAAAGTTTCACAAAAAGTTTATACCTCTCTTTATCCAAATTCCAATAAGTTTTTCGCAAGAAACAGTACCCTATCACCGTCTCTAGATTTCCCTCTGTCTCTATACCGAAATTCGTCATAATCGATTCATTCGTTGAGGTCTGAAAGTGTAACAAACAAACAAATCACATTTACAATATTAGTACGATAATATAGATGGCTGTCTTGATATTTAGAAAAAAAATACGTGTACAAACAGAATGACAGATTTTTTGTAGCACAGGATTGAAGTCTTACGATATATTTTTAGTGTGACCTCGTGTGATCCGCGTTCGTCCAAATAAGACCCACTGAAGATGCCCCTTCGCGTCGCAAGTATCGGTATGCGTTCGAAAGTACTAATTGAGGTGCGCGCATCGCCCTCTCTGGAACCGGTGCTTTTTATGGTTCCTCTGGCAATATTTTAGTTCTAAAAACCAGTTTATTATTACTTTCCTACTATTCCACTCCTCCATAGCATATTATCGTTGTCAAATTCATATCTACTATATGCAAAAAGTACAGCTTTGATATCACTACATATTATAAAACAAAGTACTCCACCTCGCCTGTATGTTTGTTTGTGATAAGCTGCAACACTACTGAACGGATTTATCATGCAATTTTCACCAATAGACAGAGTGATTAATGAGTAAAGTTTAGGTATACAATTTGTTAAGTGATTAATTTTATTTGATCTTATAATATCCTAATAAGAAAAAGCCAAGATTTTATAGATTTTTGTTATTAGCTCTAAGTAACTTTTGTAAATATCTTAAAGTCTGGGTATTATGAAACTGACATCTCCTCTGTGTAACTAAGTTCCTGAAAAAATATCTTTATATATATGATTACGTGGGCTGAGGTTAAGGCGAAACGGACGTGTGTCAAGACTCATTCGGTGATAAGTACTTGAGACTATTTACTAAAACGCATCACGATGATAATTCAAACTCCTGAGTTGCTAGAGACCAGAAACATTATTCAAACTTTTTCTAATGCTAAGCGAGAGATGCCTATTATCCTACGTCTGTTAGCTGCGTTGCAATCGAAAAAGGCTAACCTTCTAATTCAAGCATGAATTTCTGTATATACGGAACCCGTTGCAATGAGCCGAGACTCGCGCTTTCAACTCCTCACTTCGAAATCGTCCGTCGCGTTCCAGATTGTTTTCATCGTTTCAGTATTTTACAGTTTCGAGTAAGGTTGTAAAGTTTGCGTGTCTCGAATATAAATCCGACGGGACCTTTTCCGTTGCGGCGTATTACTGCGTAACATTAAATTATTGTGATTTAACTGGGGGGGCTCGATGCCAATTGTTTTACCTGCGAGGATTTTTTGCTGAAGTTTATGGCAACTGCCATGGTTTTTTTTTATTCTTTGTCCAAATTGTTAGTAGTACATCACCTTAATCCATTCCTGCCCACTGTCATATTTTTAGGACACTATTTTCAAAATTTCTTTTTGCGTATTAGAACTTTTTATTATTTCTGATGAAATTCATATTTTGACACTATTTTCCTAATAAAATATTTTTTTTTGTCGCTGTAAAAAATGTTTAAATAATAAAACTAAAAGTCCTAATACGTAAAAAGAAATTTTGAAAATAGTGTCCTAAAAATATGACAGTGGGGAGGAATGGGTTAAGTTCTACAACGGTTATTATAGTGGCTGCAAAATCGAGACTTCTGACGTCATCAATTTTACTGACGCCATACTTACAACAACCCAGCAGCAGGCATGCACCCATACTCCATTCTAGTTGAGTTAAAGGCAACGCTCGCGAGCAAGTGGAACGGCTAAAACCGCGATCCTGTGTGTGAGCATTATTATCGGCAAGTAAAACCTTGCATCACTTGTTGAGGGAATGTGAACGGAACCGAGTTCAACGGACAGCGATCCTAAAACATATGGGACTGAATGTTATGGACCAGGGCATGTTCCATAGAATCTTGGCTGCACCTGAAGGTGATGAAGCCAAGATTTTATTGAATTTTGTGATTAGTTCTAAGTAGTTTTTGGACATATTTAACTGTAATTATATTTTACACATACTGTAAGGTCAAAGTACGATGGCACTGGCATGTCCCTTTGGACCGAAGTCCCTAAAATAAGAACAGACAAAAAAAAGACTGTAAGTAAAACCAAACTTAAGCCAAGAATAAGTTACATTTACTTTTTCAGCATTGCTTTTGTTGCTACCACACAACTCTATATTCATTTTTCACAATAGTTCTCGTAATATTTACATGTACGTGCATTTTATATAACGTTTACAACCGGAATGGTTATGGAGCGGGGAACGATGAGTGACACTTGACACCTACCTAGCTATAACCTGCATATTATAGACAGGCATATGTCCCCCCTTCATTTATGGTAAAAAGAATATTTTTGTAACCCAATCAAGTATTGATTCCAATGATTATTCTTATCTACTGCATATATATTAACTCCGGGATGTGACACGCCTCAAAGTATGCCACTGTGGCAGGTGAGAAACTTGGTCATTGGTGTTTGTGATTCAGTTAATGTATTTTACCAACCCCGATCTTCATGTGTCAATATAAGTTTGCGTCAGAAATAGATGAGACAATGGCGCTTCCTATCGCAACCATATTCGTGTGCTTTTTCCACAATTAAGGACTTTACAGCTTATGGCGTCAAAGAAAAATAAAAAGATAGATAACAAGATAAACCGACTAAATCCAACTCAACTGAAGCGATAACGGCACAGTTAGCAGCACGTATGGACGCCGCATTAACGGACGTGAGTTTGAATCCACCTGCAGTGATCCAGAGCTTTCGGTACCGGAAAACAATATGAGGAAACTATACCATGATGGCAGGGCTTTTTAAATGCCCACCTGGCTAGCTAAATATCTACCACCCTCGCGTTGAAGAACTGCACCGAAATACCTGTAGGTGTATTTCGGCAGTTGCACTAACGTTATAAAGTTTAAATAACGAATTTTCTCACTTTTGTGATTTCCGTGTTAAGTCGAGTAACGTTAAACGAAGTTACGCTGTATGTTATTTCTCATTAGTAACATGCAGGAGATAAATAACCGCGGAATATGATTTATCGTACGCAACCGGCAACTAACCGAGAGAGTCCGTTTTACACCGTCCAGTTATTAACGCGGACGTTTATGGACAAAAAATAAAAACAAGATGTCCGCGTACGAAAGCAGCGCACGTATGCTTTTTGGAGGAAAACCTATTAAATTTTATGATCCTTTTCCATACTCGCCCTGCTCCAATTTTTTGTGGACGCATTTGGGATGTAATGAACTTACTGGATGTGCCTTTATATTTACACGCTTTATATTAGCTTCACCTTTATGTATGTATGTAACCGACCCCTTTTTCCAAGTAAAAGACATCAACGGTATCTAATAAGGTTTTTACATGGTTTATTTCCAAGTAATTACAGAATAACAGTTACAGAGTAGAATCTGTTTTGCAAATAGATTCATTGTATGCGGAAATGAAATCGGATTTCTTGAGCTTCCGTTATACAAAACGATACTTGAATATATCTATTTTATATAATTTTTATTACTATAACCCGACAAAATAACTACTTCTAATGTTACCATAGCGATACAGTCCACGATTAAAAGCGCGATAGACAATCAAGAATCATCTTTTTCTCACTCCGGTTTCCTGAATTTATTTATCACTCCTATTTTAAAGGCCACATTATTGTAAGAGAGCGATGCGTTTGTTAGGAGACGCGGGAATCAGTACAGAACCCAAATAATGAGAATTTCGGAGGATCGTTATTTGTGGCGGGATAATCACTACTGTGAAGCGGTAGCCAATTGAATCCAAGAACTAGACCTCATAAATCTGTGGTAAAACGAAGCTAAAGGTGCAAGACCAATCAACTCTTCAGAATACTGACAGTAGAACCATGGTATACACTGTAAATCATGCTAACCTAGGCAATGCCTCTTCAGAACTGAGGCAGTCTCAAAATTAAGTGTTGTCTTCACCATTCATAACCATAGTAGAGCATCGACACCTATATAGGGTATCGAAGAAGTATTAAGTAATATCATTCAAAATCTACATCAACTCTAACATAAATTATCTTGTACGACTTGGTAACACTATTACAAGCTCCATTAAGGGATGTAATACAAGGGTATTTATTGACGCGACCTTTGGTCCAATAATAATACGTAACCTGATTGTTATTTACAGAGTCATAATAATTAAATCAAGAATAGCCGCAGTGATCACAATATAACTGTTACCATTGAATGCAGATCAAACCAGTTGAGATCTTTTTTTTTATAGTTAAGGTTTAGCGTAATGGCCATAATCTCACCTGATCTTAAGTGATGATACGGCCCAAGTTGGTAGACACGCTAAAGCTTTGAAGGAACTAGCTCTTAAGTGTAACTCTGGAACACATCTACTGATATTTGGCGGCGGACTATCAACTTGAAGGAGGTAACTAGCCAGGTGGGCATCAGAAAAAGCCCTACCACCATGCTATGGTTTTCTCACCATTTTGTTTTCCTTCACCGAAAGGTTGTAGGCTCATTGTAGGTGGTTGGATTCGAACTTACGTCCCTTGACGCAAAGTCGTACACACTACCACTGAGCTATCATCGCTGCACTGAGCAATCTTAGATCAAACGTATGTTTTAAGTAATATTAAACAATATTGTGACTTCAATGTTTTCAAACTTTATTAACTACCAATGTGTATCTTATGGGAACAAAGTAGGACAAGATTTGGCGAATGAGGGCTACGCAAAAAAAGTGTAAGATTTTTCCGTCACGACCCTTACTATACTGTAAACGATTATTTAGCGCATACGCTATGGGTTCGTATCGCAGTTTGTACACGGCATACGCGTCAGCTGTTTCGTAGGGTATTATAATGAATAAGATGAATTTAGTTATTTACAATAAAATGAATAACTAAAAAATTATATGAATTATAAACCTACCTACCACTCCCAAAATTCATTAGTTATTTCTGCGTTCCATTTAGCTGCTCTCAGACGCTAATAATTATCTTATTTGTATTTGTTAATCAATACTTTTATCAACAATAATATACTGTGTAAAGAACGTTGTTCAAACCGAGTGTTCCACGACACTCATTTTTTTTTTAAATTCATTTACTAATATATTCATTGAACTCACGCACGTAGAACAGCTGACGAAACTCTTCTGAATAGATGAAATTAGTTACAAGAATACGAATCACGTCATTTGTAATATTTGTCCAGAGAGAGAGAGAGGATACCGCCTTCAAATATAACGGCAACCAATTACTTAATGGATAAATTTATTTGAATGAAAGTCGACATTAGTGTGAGGGATCATTAATATTCTTCGATCACGATTCTGTATAATTAAATCCGTGTGAGAACGTATTGATTTTAATCTAACGAATACTAGTGATTATATATTTTTTAATTATCAACATTTTTACTATAAATTATTATTTTAATGCTTCGAATATAAACACGGTATATCTTTTGACTAATAATAGAATGATAGAATTACCTTGTAATATTTGCTTGATTGGCTTAGACCCAAACATTGTCTAACTTGTTATTTACTAAAGTGCATATACTGCATCTTTCTATATATATATATATATATATAATTCTATATATATAATGACGCTAACTCTGTTGAAAAAGTAGTTTTGTTTGGAATTGACAAGTAACTGTAATTGATATTATAAAATTAAGATTTGTATAAAAAAGGAGTTGACAGTGTTAAAATTATACTTTAAATGCCGTTTCTTTATTTTCAGGTCATATATTAAGTTTAAACCTTGTAATTAGTACTACATGTATGTAAATATAAACAGATGTTGCAGACATTTGATCGTTCCATTAATTAAACGTATATATATAGCAAGCAAATAAAAACTCAAATGATGAAATCAAAAATTTTGTTATATTTTTATTGCGCAATGAGAAAAATAGTAAATGTTATAATTTTTCTAACATGAAATGAATATAGAAAACATCAAACAATCAATCATACGTACAACGAGAAAGACATGAAATTTGAGTACCTTTATACATAAACATTTCGTGCCACGTTTTTTATCTGCGATGAGCTTCTATTTTTAAGTTGCGCAGCATAGTGACTGGACTACACCTGATAAGTACAGTACAATCCAAATCAGGGCTGCTGATATTGAACCAAGCTTCACGTTCAGTCCCCGTTATCATGCTGGCCTGCTTAGGTACTTTCTCACGCCTCTATTGACAGACCCCATGTCCGGATGGTGGGAACACGCTGAAAGGAAGACAGTTCCACAGCTCCAGATGTGAATCAGTAAGCTTTTTAGTTCGCGATGCAATAGGAGTCACAGTGAAACAGTGACATCGAAGTCGCGCCCGAAGTTATATCGAAAAGCTCTTCAGAACACTAGCCGTGGTACATACGGTAGAACTTACAGAGGTAATATGCCTTCACAGCTTCAGCGGTTCTACGATGCTGGTGGTGTCTGTATCATTAACTCATCTACACCATGTATCATTATCTAAATTACTGAATCGATTTTAGTAAGATTTTGCTCACTGTGTGCAATTTCATCTAACTTGAGACATAGGACACTTTTTATCTCGATGTGTGGTCATAACGCGATAGATGGCGCTGTAGTCGATGTGATTGACTGCTCGAAAAATAGAACATGGTCTGCAGGTCAGCTAGTAGAAGAATATAGCAACAAGCAGAAGGTTACTGGATTTTTTTTTTTTATAGTTAAGGCTTAGCGTGATACACGCTAGACATGATAGACACGCTAAACCTGTGGAGGAACTGACTCTCAAGTGCAACTGCCGGAACACACCTATCGTTATTTGGCGGCAGATTTTCACCTTGAGTGTGGTAGCTAGCCAGGCGGTCGTCAGAAAAAGCCCTACCACCATGCTATGGTTTCCTCACGATGTTTTCCTTCACCGAAAGCTCAAGCTCATTGCAGATGGTTGGATTCGAACTCTCACGTCTCTTGACGCAAAGTCGTACACACTACCACTGAGCTATCATCGTTATTTCATAATTAATATAAGCAAAAAAAAAAAAAAAAAACGCCTGTGCTCATCTAGTAAAATCTGACTCCGCGTTCCGGCGTACCAACCTCGAGATCTCGATCGTCATAAAATTTTATGTGTCCCAGACAAAGGGAATTTTGTTAATTAACCATTTCGGTTGACCGTTGCCCGTAAGTACGAGCTTGTGTAGTGATAGATAAATGTACCCAGTTTTTATCGGATCCTGCGAATCTTAACGAGTTGTATGTACGAGATTGCTATGTATATATATATATATATATATATGTATATACGTATCATATTATTGCGTATGTCGTTGCACTGCACTGTTGCATCCAGATGAAAAAATCTCGGTCATAAGAGCGTTGAAAAATTTATCTTTTATAAAATCATATACACGTCCTCTGTTAGTGATCGTGTAAATTCTAAGCGAGTTGATTGATAGAAGTAAAATTCATGTGACGTATTTGTTTTATCGACCTTATAGTTATTCAATTGTATGATAGATGTTCCGACTATCGAAAAGGGTACATACAATATTGTCGGCTACGTCACCTAGTCTATGCCTAGTATATGTATAAAAAGTAGGTTAATTGACTCATGAGCGTAGACCAGAAACTACTGAAGTTAGAAGCGCAGCGCAGTAATTTTTAATGGGAGCGCTTTGAAATTCCGATCGGCAACCTGTTCTTGTGACGCCCATGGGGGTAAAGTCGGCACGTGATGACTACGCAATCCAGAGAGATATAGTGATATGCCATTTCCGGCTTATGATCTTAAGCACGGACGGCTTTTTTTTGTAATATAACGACTAATTAAGAAGTTCTTTATTGTAATTTAGATTTCGATTTTTCTATGAATAAACTAGTTTACGACAAATTAGTCTAAATATGAATAAACTTAAATAATTTTCATATTCTGCAATTAGTCATTTTAATTTACCGACCTTTTTAATTAACATCGCCTAATTAGCTAATTATTAATTTTAACAGAAACACAACCATATTTGTAGAAAATTAATGACTTTGGGTTTTGTTTAATAAACTGCTAATTTGCTAATCAACTCTTCAATCTGATCCATAGTTAATTAAATTTTATCTGATCTCAATGCAAATAAAAAAAACCTAATTAATGTCTGACTTATAATTAAAATCATTTCCTTATAAAAAAAAGATTCGATTAAACGCTTCGTTTCAATAATTTTATCGGGCGGCAAAAAATATTTTCGTACGAGACATATATAAAAAAAAAAAAAACAACTTTTTCAAATGTCTTTATTTCCACAAAACCGTTGGTTGCGGTAAGAACACGCTCAAGCAATATCCAACAAGCTATTAATACTGAGGTCGTTTCACACCCCACGACATATGTGAAACCATTTTTGATTATAATTTTTTATCCCTTTTTATTATATTTACATATATTATAACGGATTATTGGATAATCAAGATCATTTTCAATACATAATAAATAAAAAATGTCGATCAGTTCTGCAATAAATATATTACGTACTAGTCAGAGTAATATTTCCGGTGTCTATTTTATTGGATCTTCCCTATTCCCTCGGGTCAGGAACACTACAGTGAATCACCTTATCTATTTTTTTATTGCGGGGAAACGTATTTACGCATGGACCTGCGGGACTGAGGGGGTTATGTGAGACTCGCCCAGCGCTAGCCTTCGGGAATACCCACTATAAATAAATCTAGATAATATATAAATAAATATAAATAATAAACATGCAAACATCGCATCGCCCAAAGCTTCGCCCACGGCCGGATTGGTGTAACAAGAGATTGCCTGACCTGCTACTCGCAGCCCGAATTAGAAGTAAATTACATTACTTAAACTTACAAGATTTAAAAATTTATTTTTGGTTCTGTGCGATATACCCCGTCGTAAGGATCCAAAAATACCAAAATAATACTAATATACTAAATATTTAAATATACTAATGAATTACAATAAGCGGTAGTTATAAAAAGATTTACTTTGAACATGTTATCATCAGGTGCGAGGTTGCGACCTAATATCTACCACTGAAGTCCTGAAACAGGGTAAAGTTTAACTAGGATATACACTAGTTAATCTTGGAAGGGTACTTGAAAAGAAAAATAAAAGGAAGGAATTTCACACTTAGACATAATGTTCATAATTCTTCATCCGCTAATTGTATCGAATCAAACGTGGTCAGTTTTCTGCTTTCGACAACGTCCCAGGCGCGGGTCGTCGACGGCCCGTTCAAACATGAATCAAACTAAGGCGTATCTCTTACAATAACAACGACAGGTTACGGTCAAAGGTTATCTCCGGTCAGAAGATGAGCCTACTTTCACTTGGCAAGCCTTTTTGCTGACAACTTTATATTTTGCCGATGGAACCGAAGGAATCACAACCTTATACCGCAGTAATATAATTATCACGACGGCAAAATCATATTGGCAATTAAAGGCTGTTTTGTGCAATACTTATTACTTGATTTGGATTGTGAACTTTAGTGAGTGTGTTTTAAAGGTTTTGTTTAATGATGAAATAGGTTTCGAGATTTGAAAAAAAGCGATAATAATGTATTTATTATGTTAATTGCGTTTTTAAATTCATTAGAGCATTTTTTTTTAAAGTTACCATAATTTTAAAATTAGTAATAATTCTATATTTGAAGCTTGCAAATTTACTGTTAATATATCCGTCAGAATGTCCGCCACCCAATAATTATGAGAAAAGAAGTATTTTACCACAATGTAGAAGATGAAGAAAGCACTTTCGTTTGAACAAATTTCATGTGTAAAAATAGGATTTTTAATATATTTAATACAAGTAAAAGTTGTAACAGTTATGGTTCCGTGGTCACTGCTTCAATGAGGTGAGTTAAAATCTCTGCAAAGAGCCTACGCTGACGTTAAGGAAGACGTTTAGCTGAAATCATAGCCTCGTGGTGGGACACTCTCGAAGCTATAAAACGATGATAGCTCGGTGGTAGTGTGCACGACTTCGCGTCAAGGGACGTGGGTTCGAACCCAGGCAGCTACAATGAGCTTGAGCTTTCGGTGAAGGACGATGTTTTCCATAGCATGGTGGTAGGGCTTTTTCTAATGCCCGCCTGGTTAGCCACCACCCTCAAGTTGTAAACCTGCCGCCAAATACCAATAGGTGTGTTCCGGCAGCAGCACTTGAGAGCCAGATCCTCCACAGGTATAGCGTGTCTACCAACTTGGGCCGTATCGTCACATAAGATCAGGTGAGATTATGGTCATAACGCTAAACCTTAAGTATAAAATAAAATAAAAAATTAGCCACCACCCTCATAATGGCAATATGCCGCCAAGTATGGGTGTGTTCAGGTAACTGGACATGAGAGTCAGTCCCATCACTATGCTTAGCAAGCCCACCATGTTTGGCTACACCGTCACTTAACATCAGGTGAAATTGTGTTTACACGCAACATCCATAAACTTTAAAAATATATGACATTTTTATTATTTAATAAAAACATAACTCCTTCATTAGTATTCAAGTGCGATTCACGAGGGACTTTCCAAGCCTACAATTAACCGTTTTTGAATCGCACATATAACTGTCCTTTGCGGGATTCGAATCCACATCACTCATCAAGACTGTAGAGATGAGACGATTGCTTCAACTACTCTTCATAATATTTAGGGCAAATATTTATCAAATCACATATACTGGAACTTATGAATCATTCAATACAAGTCTACTCGACACGCTGTATTTATGAAAAAAATCACATTGTATTTTAGAAAGAAGAAAGAAAGAAGATGAAAGACTCTTATTACGGAACTCACACAATAATAATAATGACTAAATGACTTCAACAATAATTATAAAAAATTAGGACAAAAACACAGACAACAATTGCCTAGTATATATAATAGGCAGAGGGTGCCCACTAATCAGTTGTGTGAGGACGTAAATGGTCGCATCTCAGCTAAAATGCTACAACGTATAATGTGTTGCAGCGCTGTTTTCAGATAGTACAACGTGACGTCACTGTCAGCACTACTTTTTAATATCAATAAGAAAAAGATTCTACGGTAAAGAACAAAACATATGATTAAACATTGCATTACAATAAAATTGTATGCTTCGAGTCACCTACGTGTACTATCGGTGCTTCTTATGAAAGAAAATTGAATCAATTCTCGACGGGATTCAGCTTTCTCGTTCACCAGAAGACAATTAATCACGCTGACTTACACAGCATCGTCTTAAATCCTTTTTAGAAAACGCGACATATACTTAAGGTGCCGATAGCTGCATAACCGTAAATCGAAGGGAACCATAGCGACTAATAACATCCACCGTAAGTTAGATAAGGCAGCTTACAAACGAACGGGTAAATCTGTTGTAAATAACAGGCTATTAAGAGAGAAAGATGTATTCTTTGAAAAACTTTTGCTAATATTTTTTTTTACAGTCAAAACACAGCATATTTTAGACAGCTATACGTAGCTATATGTGTGTTCCAGCAGTTGCACTTGAGAGCCAGTCTCTCCACTGCGCTTAGCGTGTGCAACATCTTTGGTCACATCGTCACTTAACATTAGGTGTGATTGTGTCAATAACGCTAAACCTTAACTATAAAAACAACGTTACGTGTATTTTGCACATTACAACATATATTACAAATGTGTACAGAGATTATTTTGCAATATGTGTATAAATAGTCGATTGTTTTTGTCCCATACACAACAAAATTCGGAAGGAGGTTCTTTTAAATACGTTTTTATATTACTGACAATAAATTAACATCTTCAAGATATCCCAACAAGCGGAAGCGTTAAGAAGATAATAAACATGAAAATTGCTAGCAAAAATCAAACTTTGAATATGATGTTAGTTCAATGATCAGTAAACAATAATTCCATTTTGTAATACAATATATTATGTGAAGAATCCTGTACACAGTAGCATGGAATAATTACAACACTTCACCTTATGATGAACACAGTACAATCCAAAACTTATGGCGATTACTGACGGATTGGAAGTACATTGGGAGTCGTTCTAGCCATGTATGAAGACTAAAAAACTTCCCGAAACTAGTTCTAGGTGTTTAACTGATTAGATAACTGATTCCCAGATGTTATAAACCAAAAGCAATTAATGTTAAGAGTTTTGGGAGAAAGGTATGGTGATCGCAACTAAGACTCAACCACCTCATTACTACTGGATATAAACCCACTAACCCTGACAAGGGATACAACTAAGACTGCCAGTATGAAATGTCGTACCAATTTTTTTTTATCGTTAAGTCTTAGCGTTATGGCCGTAATCTCACCTGGTCTTGAGTGACGATACCGCCCATGATGGTAAACACGCTAAACCTTGGGAGGAACTGGGTCATAAGTGCAACTGCCAGAACACACCTATTAGTATTTGTGCGGCAGATTTTCAACTTAAAAAGCTAGCCAGGCGGGCATCAGGAAAAGCCATACCATCATGCTATGGTTTCCTCGCGATGTTTTCCTTCACCAAAAGCTCAAGCTCATTGTAGGTGGTTGGATTCGAACTCGCGTCCCTTGACGTAAAGTCGTACACGTACACATAGTCAATTTACTCACTACACATAACTGGTTACGCAAAAATGTATGTCGAGTGTCAAAAATTATCACTAAATTTACGTCAATCTTCAAAATACTATGTTAAGAATAAAATTAATATTAGTTATTTCGCAAAGATTTCAGAATATTGTTAACAAAATACCATATGTTGGTTCTATGATCATCCGCCCTGTATGCTCCAAGCCTAACAGAGCGACGAAAGACACGCACGCGCAATCCAATAAGTTATAGAATTAATAGTACATACTATTGGAATTGAATCGGCAGTTAACACTGTTTAATTCAGTATCAAGGTGGGCGGTGTAAAAAAAATTATTTATGTAATGTTTACTAGTTGAGTGCAAAGAATAAAGTAAATAGTTTTTAGTCTACGTATGCTTCCTAACACGCGTTTCCATATTGGGCGTGTGACGTTCAATGACAAATCGTTTATTTTTTTTAATTTGTGTATATCAAGATATAATTATTTTTTTTTGGTTGATTACAATAAACTACTATTATTTAAAAAATGCGTACTATATTTTTTAATTAGTGATGATATTCTTTTATTAAATTAACAACAACTATAAATAATAATTATTGAAATTTTAGAAAAATTTATTGACGGTGAATAATATTGAAGAACTGTTTCGAATTTTTATTTACTGAAAACATTAAAGGCTGCCAATAATTACTTGCTATTACTACATAGTATAAAACAAAGTCGCTTCCAGCTGTCTATCTGTCTGTCCCTTTGTATGCTTAGATCTTTCAAACTACGCAGCGGATTTTAATGCGGCTTTTTTAGTAGATAGAATGGTTGATTTTATATTTAAATATAATTTTTATTTTTATTGTACATTTAATTAAGTCGGAATCCAAAAGACCAATTGCCAGACCTCAAGACAATGTGAACTCTTTCTGCGTAGATCGGAAAACTATCAATATTGAAAATTAAATTGAAGGTAACCACAATAACATGAACCTTTCTGGATAACCTACACCTCAGTCCGGCCCGTGACCACGAATACTGAAAAGCTTTCGAAACGTCGGGATCAAATATAAAAAATAACTGCGATAAAATCCGTTTAAATTAGTTTTATTTCGATGAATAATATTCGCGTAAACATAAGAAATCATTATCTACGAAATAGATCAAAATAATGTACGACAGTATTGTAAACCTTAAAAGGTTCTACAAAAAAGTCTGCGATGGTATATGTCTATCTATTAGCGAGAACCCACAATAACCATTTGTTATTGAAGCGATACGAAGCAATACAGCATTAATTCTTAGCCAATTAAGTACTTTAACATTGTTCATTTAATATAGATCAATATGACCTTTTCCAGCATGTAATGTAAATGAATATTTTCGAAGATATTACAGATTCAAAATAGAGGGACGTAGCGGTTGCGACGGTCCCGGCCTCGGGGCTAGCGGCGTGTGCCTATAAATAACGCGAGGAAATGTAAAACAAAAAAAAAAAACAAATCGGTTAAGCCATTTTTGAGTTTTAACGAGAATGGAGAAGATAAATTTTAGGTGATACAAAGCTTTCCGGGTCAACTGGTAACAGAATAAACAGCAAAACCTGGCTAGTGAATACACTTATCAAATATAATTAACGAATTACTTTTTTTTATCGTAGGGAAATGTATTTACCCTCACCCTCCCAGCCCAGGGGTCCTGGGAAGGTCATATGGGACTTGACCCACGCTAGCCGTCGGAAATACCCACTGTAACATAGTTAAAAACAAATTTTATAGTTAAGGTTTTGTGAAGCGATGGTAGCAATGGTAGCGTGTGGGAACACCGCGTCACAAGACGTGAGTTCGAATCCAAACACCCACAATGAGCTTGAGCTTTCGGCGAAGGAAAACATCGTGAGAAAACCACAGCAAACGTGTTTGGTGGCAGTTTTTAACTTAAAGGCGGCAGCTAGGCAGCTCTGCATTACAAAAAGCCCTATCACCATACCTTCCTTCACTGAAAGTTCAAGCTCATTACATATGGATTCGAACTGGCGTCCACTGACGCGGCATCCGTACACACAACTGTGCTATCACCGCTTCCGGTTGTTTTACCAGTGATAATCTTGATCCTAAGTCTAAAATATATCCATTAAAAATATATGGATAATAAATAAATAGAACAAACACAGCATTTTTTTTGTGTGTTTTTATTTTAATTTCCATTAACAGGTAATTAAAATCGGTATCACTTATCTTACGTTATCGTTTACAATTTATGATAGTGTTAAAATGTTTGTGTGGGTTTATTACTGTTAAAAGTTAACAGTTCTGTTGCGCTTCGAATTATATATTATCTAATCAACTCATTTAATTAAGGTACGAGAGAGCTCGGTTGCTTGAACATAAGTGTCATATATAAAATCCAGATTTTTTTTGGCAGCTCTCTTGAACAATAATTATGAATACTAAGAGATAATATATTATAAGTCTTTTTTACGTGAGGGAATACCTACTAAAACCTCACAGTCGTCTGTCGTCTTCGTTGTGTCATATATAAAATGCAGATTTTTTTTTATTTGTCAGCTGCCTAGACAAATCATTATGAATACCAAGAGATAGGATATTGTAATGGCCTTTTTTACGTGGGGAAATGCATTTTTGCATTGAGCGGTGGGACAGAGAGGGATATGCGGGACTCATCCTGCGCTAACCCCCAACGGCGGTTGCCCAAACGCGAACCACAAGGCAATTACAGAAATAATTCAAAAATTGTGATAATTTCATAAGAGAAAAAAACTCATTTTTTCTAATAGTTGTTTGTGTAA
Source organism: Actias luna (assembly GCA_039707435.1). Taxonomy (NCBI): domain Eukaryota; kingdom Metazoa; phylum Arthropoda; class Insecta; order Lepidoptera; family Saturniidae; genus Actias; species Actias luna. Next base: position 15,976,875 of record JAZHAC010000008.1, on the reverse strand, counting down.
TGCCCATTGTTGTAAAGCTATTTTTAATGCCGAATAAATTACGCTTACCTAAAAAAAGGCACGGATCTTGAATCCGCAGGCTGTGTATATAAAAAAAAACCCGCTAATTACCCGCCAAAACCTCACGGCCGTCAGTTACCTTCCTGCGGTGACACGGGTTCGTGCATGCAATCACCGCATCACCCTGCCGACAGGCCCGGACTGGTGGTAAGCCGGGCCTCATCCGGGTAGCCTGGGAAGCTGCCCTTGCAGTCAACCGTAGTGATCCAATGGGAGGCTTGGATACCTACCGGCATTTTTTTTACTCGTGTGGTGATTAAAATCCGCTTCTTCCGGAATTAAAAACTCCCGTGTTATCAAAAACCAGGGACATCTGTTGCACTTCTATAGCAATAATAGCTCAGTGGTAGTGTGTATGAATTCGGGTCAAGGGACGTCAGTTCGCATCCACCTACAATGAGCTTGAGCCTTTGGTGAAGAAAAACATCGTGAAGAACCCATAGCATGGTGGCAAGACTTTTTGTAATGCCCACCTATCTAGCTGACGCCCTCAAATTGGAAATCTGCCGCCAAATACCAATTGATGTGTTCCGGCCGTTGCACTTGAGTGCAAGTCCCTTCACAGGTTTACCGTGTCTACCAACTTGGGCCGTATCGTCACTTAAGATCAGGTGAGATTATGGTCATAACGCTAAACCTCAAGTATAAAAAAAAATTGCCTTTATATCGACAATAAAATAAACCGCGATTATTATTAAAACAAATATTTCTTATACAAAAATTAAAATAGCATTTCCCTACTAAAACGTTATGCAAATACACATATTAAATTTGTGTAAAACTGTAGGGTTGTACGGAACGGTTGCGGCAATCCAAAGCGCTTCGATCAGTCCAGTCCATTCAGCGGTCACTCAATATTCATTCACCTTCAATAGTCATCTAGACACATAGAATAATTATTTAGATTTATTATACCCATAAACATTATATCTTTGCATGCATAATATTAAAAAAAAAATAGTATTTACTAGGTTCTTTGAGGTATTACTAAATAGCTTGTGCCCGCGACTTCATTCGCGTGGAATTGAAATTATTTTACATGTTAAACCCGTTTTTGTAACTTTTTCAACACAGCTTTGCTGCTATTGGTGGTAGCGGATGGTGGGCTTACCATATCCACCATCATGAGCCGCATTGCAACTTAACATCAGGTGAGATTGTAACCATAACACTTACCTATAAACTATTGAAAAAATATATTTTTCCTTAGCCCAGTCCTAAAAGGTATATTTGTTTAACATGTTATTTTATTACAAGACACAGTTGGTAAAATAAATGGCGGATATAGCAAATCTGTTTTACCAAGACAAAAACAATAATAACTTTTATTTTTCATATATAAAATTAACTTAACTTCTTACTGGAATGAGCAAAAAAATACACATATGAGCGTTTGCGAAATACAAAATCTTATAATCTCGTACATTTATCAGTAGTAATAAACATTGAAAAGATACTTGTTTTTTTTTTAACATTAATGACAGTTGTAAACCATCGCAATGGCTGGACACCCATAACCTCTATTCATCGGGCGGTCAGATGGCTATCTCCAATGGACGATGTCCCGAGTAAATGTACGAACTGTCCCATTGGGTAAAGATCGCTATGTGCGGCTATTGGCCGATGACACAGTACTTATTATTCAGTAGTCCAACTTGACTCTGTTTTTCCAAATAATAAGATAAAGTTTTTATTTAATATTATTATTTACTTTTCATCCCTCAGAAACAGATATCTGATCAATACCAAATTTCACAGGATCGCCTAGAGTGCTGATCTGGAGATTGCATATAAAATTTCATTAAAAAAATAGTCCAGTCGAGACTATGGTAAACATATATAGGTATATCGGTTTTATATACAGTAGAACCTCGTTAAGTCGAACCTCGATAAGTCAAAAACCTCGAATTCTCGAAAAAATGTTTTATTCCTTCTGCTTCAAGCACTAAAACTTCATTCTTTATAAGTCAAAAACTCTACAACTCGATTTTTTTTGCATCTCCCTTGATGTTCAAGTTATAGATGTCCTACTGTATATAAATTTGGTTAACAATGTGATATTATAACAAAATGTCAGCATATTCGCATGAATGTTCAGGGACGCCTGAAAGGCAAACATATAACGAAACCCTAAACTTTTTTATTAGAATAAGGGAAAAACAAGCAAGCGTGTCACCTGATGGTAAGTGATCACCGCTACCCAAGTGGCTCTCAAGTGCTACTTCAGGAAGACACCTAATAGTATTTGGCGGCAGATTTACAACTCGACCGTGGTAACTAGCCAGGGCATCATTAGAGAAAGCCATCCTACAAAATTTTCAGTTATAGTGATTTTTAAGGTAATAGCTAAGGAGCATTTTGCTTGATGCTACTGGCTATACCATAGTCCTTACATGATAAAATTATGATAATTTATTAATAGCTTTACCAGGACGGCGTCTGTCAACACAAGCTCTAAGTCTACAATTAACCAGAGCATTCGGTGATAAACACTACCATGATTCTTCTTTTTCGTGGCCACACAAGCATTTCAAATGAAATAGCTTGTGGTAAGGTGAAAAGATTAGTTGGGCTATAACTTTATCAAATGTCTACTATCTTGGAGCTTATCATCACTTAACATCGAGTAATATTATGACCATAAATAGAATATATAACAAATTACCTGTGTCCGTAATTCCGTTCGCATGGAACTAAAATTATATTTAATCATTTTCAAAGAACAATGTTATATAACCTCTATTATTAACGGCTAATGTAGCATTCGAATGGTGAAATAATTTTTGAAATCGGATCAGTAATTATTGGGTTTTTTCTTTACAAACAAAAATACAAATATTTCCTCTTTATAATATTAATATAGATGAACTATCTAATGACTTTACATGAATTATCTATTGCATGAATATGAATTTTCAACATGTCTAATTTGAGAAACTGTAGAGTATGTAAGTAATTTTAGATCGTCTATTTCACTCATGTAATTTATATTTACGAAAGTATAGGGTGTCGGTGTTCTTCTTCACAATCTTATACATGTTTAAGCCAAAATTCATGAAAATTTGTTTAGCCAGTTAGACGTAAAAACATAACACATTTTTTAATATTTGTTTAGATTAACAAAAAAAATATTAGAGTCTCTATAGCTCAAATTCGTTGAGTCGTAATTTATAGGAAGTCACATAAAAAGGCATTTCCGTTAAGCTGAATCCTTCGAAAAAAAAACTTAATTCCTTGCAAGGTATTCTTAGTACACATTTATATTTTAGGTGTGAATTTTAAAAAGCAGACTGCGTTAGTAAAATATAATGACGTCTCGTTATAATACATATTTCTGTACAACTCAAAAAATATATTTAGAAATCACACCTCTCCAAGTCGAGATATTTCTGCAATCAAATCCTTTGTATTTCGTGCTTATTGTTAAGTCGAAAACTCGTTAACTTGAAATTGATTAGCTTTTCCCATGATATTCGAGTTATAGAGATTCAAATTATATTTTTTATTATAATTTTACTGTGGCAAGTGAATCGGTAAGCGAGCCAAGTGATGTGTTTATGTTTTAGTGAACTCCATAGTGTTTAACGGGCCAGTGCGGATGTTATCTTATGATGTAACTCCGAGCTGAACCTCCTTAACTCGAATTATTGCCCTCGAGACAAATCTGACTTTCCAATCGAAATAAACTGATCATTGATTTTAATATGTGCTTAAAAATTATGTGCACTGTTACAGGAAAACATCCGCGTACTTGTTACATGCAAGTTATGACCGCGACTTTGTCCAAGTGGTAGTGTCATTCGGGTCAAGAGCGCGCACTCTACCATTCTTGATCACACCAGAGCATAAAATAATATATTATCAGGGATGCTATTATGAAAATTAGATAGAGTATTTAATGCTTTACTAGTTAAGTTCCTTTATATTCTGATTAAATCAATGGTTTTCTTAGAATTGACCTACAGTAAGGCTTGATCCCTTGACCCTTAATGTGGGTAACGGTTCGCATCTTGCCGAGCAAAACTTCGCATACGGGTTCAGCAAACGTAACCAAGTCCTTTGTGAGAAATTAGTAATAAAACTACTTAATAATGTTGGAAGTATTTTATTAAGCTTTGAAATTAGTTTATCGGTATGGCCACAATCTTACCTGATCTCATGTGACGATACGACCCAAGTCGGTCGACACGCTAAACCTGTGCAGGAAGTGACTCTCAAGTGCAACTTCCGGAACACACCTATTGGTATTTCGCGGCAGAGTTCCAACTTGAGGGTGGTGGTAGCTAGCCAGGCGAGCATCAGAAAAAGCCCTACCACCATGCTATGGTTTCCTCACGATGTTTTCCTTCACCACGTTAAAGCGTGCGCCTGGGCTATTGTCTAATTCATGCTAGATTTTTACGAATAATATATCACAAGAATACGAAGTAATGTTGACTTGTAAACAGCGTGAACGATCGCTGCGTAAATGGACACAGTTCAAATCCCTGGAATGAGGTTGAGCTCTCGGTGAAAGAAATCATCGTACATAACATGTGATAGTAGGTTTTTTTTCTAATGACCTCCTGGCCAGCTATGAGCAGCTAGCAGATGGGTTCCAGCTGAAAATCACCGCTGAGTGATTTAGACATCTCAGCATATGCTGAACTGGGCGGCATATGCTAATAATAAGAGATGCAGTTAGATGACGGGTATTTTTATTACTTATGTCTATATTTTATTTTTTATTATTTATTTATTTTTGATTGGAATTAAAAGATATTTCTCTCTATCACTCTCAAGTTGAAAATCTACCGCCGAATGGCTTTAGGAGGGTCATGCAGTTGCGCTGGAGAACCAGTCCCGTCACTAGGGTAAGCGTGTGTACTATCTTGAACGGCATTAGTCCCACTACTAGGCTTAGCGAGTCCACCATCTTGGACCTCATGGTCGCTTAACATCAAGTGAGATTGTCGCCACAACGTCGGTGAAGTATAAAAATAATAAATATCTAAGCCCACAAAAGAAAACCATTGATAGAGGAAGAAGTTACAATTTGTTTTCTTGAACGACAACTTTTCTAAATTTAATATGAGTGAAGATTTCGCTTTACGAAAAATTGAAAACGGAAACGCCGCAAATATTTGCAATAACGCGGTTAAATTTATTTTGACACCGACAACAGAAACGTGAACATTCGATTAAATAATCTCATTCAGCGTGAAACTCAATTACGTGTCTGTCAATTGAAGTGATTGTAAAATTTGTATTAAACAGTTCCAATTTACATTATTTCATTTGTTTTGAATGTATTAAAAAAAAACAAATAACACGCATCGGAGTTGTCAATGGAGGCGCGTTAACTGTACAATTAATTTCGAAATGTCCTTAACATGGTATTCAATTATACGTAAGATAAAATAAATTAGTCGTTAACAAAATATGCATGTACATTGGTGCTTTTATTATCTGGTAGAAGATTAAATATTTTTTCATACCTTACACATACAAGATGTCGGTTCACTGACTCATCAACACGAAAGTACTGAAGTTAGAAAACATTAAATTATATTTCTATCTATTAAGCGTTATGGCCATAATCTCAACTGATCTAAATTAATGATACGGCCTCAGTTGGTAGACACGCTAAGCCTGTAGAGGGACTGACCTACAAGAGCAACTGCCGGAACACAGCTATTGGTATTCGGCGGCAGATTTTCAACTTGGGCTAGTCAGGCGGGCATTAGAAAAAATCCTTCCATCAAGCTATGGTTTCCTCACGATGTTTTCCTTCACCGAAAGCTCAGGCTCATTGTAGGTGGATTCGAACTCACGTGCCTTGATGCGAGGTCGTACACACTACCACTAGGCTATCATCGCTTATATTTTAGTAGAGTTTGTGATGTACCGGCGTACTAAGAAACGATTTTTCGTAATTTCAATCCCGCAGGAAAAACGGAAGTGGGAAAGTTTTAATGAAAGAGAAAAAAACTTTACCTTAAAACTTGGGATCTAGCACAATTACTTCTTTATAAAAATCAAGAATATCAACCATTTTAAAATTTCGTCCTCTACGTGTGTAAAATTTACATTAACACTTTTACTCACGTATCCCCAAAATTTGCCATGGATTTTGCTTTTATGGATTAGACAGACACCAAGAAAGGATATTGCGGTCACGTATGATTGACGAGTACAACCGGAACTAAGTCGCGGGCATGAGCTAGTATGAAAACAATAAAATAACAGCAGTATGTGAAAACAATAGTATTAAGAGTAATCAATTCTATAAGAAGATATACGCTCGCAGCAAAATCCTTTAAAATAAACCTTTATTTTAATGTTTTTTTTTCCCAATCTGAAGGTAAAAAGAAAGATGTTTCTAATAACTGTCAAACATGACTGAAGGGAGACGTCGATTGATTTTTTGGTGAACACATATTTTTCGTATTCCTTTATTAATGAAGTATTGTTAATTGCAAAGTGTCAGTGTAACCCGGAATTATACATTTTATACGGAACGCGAATTTTCCACCTACACGTATAATGTATTCATGTAATTTCCGGCAACTCATCTTACAAACAACTTGATCATATTACTCTACTTCATTTATCAATATTTATAATATAACCATATTTTATTGTCAATGGATTAATTATTGTGATAATAGACCATTGTGATAGATAAAATAAATGAACGCATGCAAATTATCTCAATTTGTTTGTACCAAAAGCGCAACTCGGAAAACCAATGTTCATTAAAGGAATACCAAAGTAAGTAAGGAGTTTCAATAATTGCTAGCTGCATTTAGACTGCACACAACCATTCAATGGGAACAATTTGTCGGTGTATCCCTTTACGAGACGCTGTAGCCCGGACATTTCCAAAGGTGCGCTCAGAGAGTTCTGATACCTCGTTACTTATCTTACGTTGCCTTTAAATAATTGTAGCAGAGCATATTTACGCAACAACTATTGCAATACGAATTGTATCTTATTAGAATACAGTTCAATTTAATATAGCAGACAGAAGAGAAGACTGATATGTTGGTAATAAGATTTCTAACTTAGCAGTTGGAAATAGAATAGAATATGTAATGTTACATTTATTTTTTTATAATACACTAGATGCATATGATTTTGAAACTAAAGCTAGTAATGATAAAGTTGAAAACAATATTGCGCGATCAGTCACAGTAGGTACTAAGCTTATTCCGCACAGTACGGAAGCGAGAGCAATTTAACTGTCCGCGAACTTTATTTAATAGCAGTGAGTGATATATTTACAGACAAATGTGATGCATCAAACAGCGGTTTGGCTGTGTAAGGGGAATTCGAAAGCGATTTTCACGTTCTCGGCGCAGACATCGAATGTAACTTTGAACCGTTTTCATTGCACACGCGTAATGGCCAGGGTACAAATAAATTATGCAGGCAATTATTGTAGATGCAAAGTATCAGCTATTAACGAGTCCGTTTTATCCAATGTTTTGATGTCATCAGAAACAGGTACGCGAGGATGGTGTATTTAATTTTACACTGGAATCTTTTGATAAACCTCCTTTGACAGTATGCATTGGAGTTTTTTTTTTTAAGTCATATATTGAATGACTACATACGTTCTAGTAGTCGAAGATAAAGACAAAATTACAAGTATATATTTGTGATTTTTATATACGCTCCTCGGATAGATGCCGAAATTTCGAAAATTATTTGTAATTTTAAGTTCAGCTCAAAAGTTGTCTTGCTATTTGATATAAAAAAAATATGTTTCAGAACTATTATATATTTGTTAACAATAATTATTGTTTTTTACAAAATCTTGACAAAATGTTATATAATTTGATTGATTTGATAAAGTTTTTTTTTTATGTAATAGCGGGTAAACAAGCAAGCGTATCACCGGATGGTAAGTGATCACCCATGTACATCCACAAAACCAAGTGAATCGCAGGTGCGTTACCTGCCTATATTTTGGAGAGACTGGCTCTCAAGTGCAACTGCCGGAACACACCTATAGGTATTTGCCGGCTGATGTTCGACTTGAGAGTGGTACCTAGTCATATGGACATCAAATAAAACCCTACCATCGTGCTTTTATTTCCTCGCAATTTCTTCCTTCACCGAAAGTTCAAGCTCATTTTAAGAGATTGGATTCGAACTCACGTAACATGAAGCGGCTTGTCTACACACTACCACTGAGCTATTATCGCTTCAAAAATAGTCCAAGAATGGAGTGCTAAAGATGCATGAAAGCTCGTCTACAGCAGACGTCTTTATGTCATTTTGATAGTAAATATCGTGATGTTCGTAGATATACTGTAGAATGCCAAAATAAGAGATTCTGTGGTACTATACCCTAACAGTAGACGTATATTCTGAAAGTTCCTTCCTACAATTTGCCACTTTATTATTATGATTCAAATTATTATTATTATTAAAGGAAAATATATATATCTTACTTTGAAAATGAAATCTTAAAGCCAGTGTTCAGTCATTCAGACTAGCTTGGGTAAATACCACATCTATCAGACCCCGCAAAAAAAAAGCACTAATAATACAATTACATCTGCGGCACATAAAGCTTCCAAAAGCTGAGATAATTTACATTCGTGAATATAATAAATCTACTTTCACTATATTTTATATTAGTCGAAGCAGTGAGTTGAAATCACCTTGGGGCATTAATAAATCTCAATCGATAGCCTAGACGTTAATGATACCAATTAAATAATCGTAAAAAAGATAGACATTGTTAATATTTTGTTGTGTTATTTATAACTTCGTACCATGAAAGATATGTGTTTGTTATTTTCTGTATGCGGTTGCATATCGCTGCTTCACGTATATTGAACAGTATTCATAATAATCAATGTAACTTTTGTTAACAAAAGAGGCATTGGAACGAAAAACATACGTAATTTTGGGATCAAACGTATAGTGAGAACGTTTTCTCATATCATTACAACGAGGTGTCTTATTACAGGTCCAATTTTTATCCACAAAAAAATGATCAATTCCAGGTTCGATACTCTTCAAAATATTAGCAGCTTTAAGTTTTTTGCTGAGGCACTACAAGACCTTTTTCTATGTACGTTGAAAGCGGGAGCACTGTTAATTACCGCGCAAACAAGTCATTTAATTATCCCTGGAATTACGAGTAATAAGATCAGTGGGCGGTCGCATGATTAATTCCCGCATTCTGGGACCATGAGGTTTTTATTTGTTAGAAGGTCCATTTCCTATAACACGTGAGTAAAAAATAGCCGTTGAACCGTAAGATTGCGATATAAATAATGGAAAGGACGTTGCACCTGATTACAACGAATAAATTTTATTGGCTTTAGACAACAGGCAGGAAACGTTAATGAACGAATAAGATATAATTATTGTATTCCGGTAGCTGCGTTTGAAATCCAGTCTTACTCTACACTAGCATCTACAGCAAAGCCTTCATTTACAATTAATTGAGATGTTGGTCGAAAGCTAAAAGATATTTACATATTATTATTTAATATAAACTGTACCATTATTCCAAAAATATCCTATGAAAATTTTAGCTGGGAACTACAAGATGAAAAGACTTAGGTGAGATCAAAAACGTTTTGATACATTTAATCTTAGCTTCTTCGCTGCCCGCTTATTTTTCGTCTATTATTTGTGCCCTGGAATTGAAGATTGATGACAATATGTATACATGTAATCATATACATATAATCTTGATATGTGTGTGTATTTTACCAGAGCAATATATGTTAAATAAAGAAATTTTACTTTTAAATAATCAATTGTTTTGCCTAAAGTGACAGTAGTACCCACCTCAACGGTTCGCTTATGAGGCGTGCAATATAGAAAACATTACGAGAAAAACATTTCTAAGAAGTATTTTATCACTGAGATTTAAGAATGTTAATATATTTATTTTAGTTATAATGTTTGCCTAATAAATGTTACGGTAAGGAAATAATCTATGGCCGTAATTCATAACATTTAGCGTACTTGTGTATACTTAATTATGACAGAAAAAATTATCTATACTAATATTATAAGGAGGAATGATTTGTATTTTTTTTTTTTTGTAACGTATAGACCCGACAACTACTAGACCGATTTCACCTTTATAATGCTATATTAGCCCTGAGTAACACGGGTTCTATAACAATTTTTATGAAAATTATTAAATAAAATTTTAGTTCCACGCGAACGGAGTCGCGGACATACCTTGTATATATACATATGTATTTATTAAGAAAGTCATCATAGAACCTCGTCGTAGTAGAATTATACGACGGTGCGATACCATTAATTAATCAATTGCTTTTATTTTGAACTTTGTATGAGATGAAGTTCAGATAATTTCAAAGCTGGTACTTACAGAGGCATAAAAACACTAAACGCTGTATTACGTAAGGATTTAGTTTCAGATATCATCATTCTTCATAACGATATCGTTTATAACATTCAGGATATATTAATGGAGGACTTTTTTTAAATTAATGTCAAATATGGCCATTTCTGTTTACAAAACCAAAAATAATTGGTTACATTATACATAATTTAATTCTTCTCGCCACTCCAATATGTACGGGAATAAATGTCGCAATAAAGATCAGTAGCAAAATTACGATTGAAGACCTTTGCCATCGACGGTTTGATGAAAGTTAACCGATAAATGAATCTTGAAAAATGGCTTCGTCCCGTCCATTTTAATACACTGTACATTGGTATTAGAATTTAGGTGACTATGATAATAAACAATCATAGGAAAGTTTTCAACGATATTCAAGTCACATGAATGCAAATATCTTGATATAATACTACATCGATCTGGCTTGATTTAGTATTTATGCGACATGCGGATTTTCCTTGTTTACCTCATATCCGTGTAATGGAAATAATTGTTTAACAGCAAACTCTGACATTAAGATGCCACTAGTTTGCTGTATACATTTTAAATCTGTCGATTATGGATAGAAATTAAAATTTACTTTCAATATGTCCAACATATTGTCGTGTTTCAGGATCAGTCTGTATAAATCTTAGCTCGGAACTAACATTCAAAACTTAATTTAACTGCTAATAAAATTAAAGTTCTCTACGCTGTTTTTGAATAATCTTATACTTTTTGTTATAGTTTGCAGTGCTACTACAAAAACATATTTCTTAAATTAGTGCCTCATTCACTAAAGCCAAATACAAATAAAATTAACCATAACAATGTTATACTGCAAAGTAAATATAATGTACGATTGTCATATATATTGTATACTATATATAAGTCTTGCGTAGTGGCCGTAATCTCATCTGATATTAAGTAACGATACGGCCCAAGTTGATAGACACGCTACAGCTGTGGAGGAGAACCATTTCCCAAGTGCAACTTCCGGAACATACCTATTGGTATTTGGCGGCAGAATTTCAACTTAAGGGTGGTAGCTAGCCAGACGGGCATCAGAAAAAGCCCTAACTCGATATTTTCTTTCACCGAAAGCTCAAGCTCATTGTAGGTGGTTAGATTCGAAATCACACTAGTCGTAAAGTCGTACACACTAACACTGAGCTGTCATCACTTCAAAAATTATCTATAATTATTATTAAACAAAAGATCAAATTAGTTAGATACTAATTATATTATAATAAGTTTTACGATATCACTACTAAATTCATGCTAAATAGCTTAATAGATTCTCAGCCCGTCCATCTCGCTTTATCTCGTATAAATGATAGAGAATACACGATCTGGAAAACTGCTGATTGTATTTAGCAGTTCGCTCTACGTGAGATATGAATTAAATGATCGGAAGATAGGCCGCGGGTCGCGTAATGGGACTGTATATCTTTTTAATTGGAAGTGTTTTTGCTCAGTCGCATACCTGCTGAGGTGGTATGTGAGAAAAACGCATTCCTGGATGTGTAAAACATTCATCGCAGCGAAGATGGGATTGGCGCAATTCGTAGAATTGTTTCATATCTTTCATATTGATATATATTTTATATAGTTAAAGTTTAGCGTTATTGCTATAATCTCACCTCATCTTAAGTGACGATATGGCCCAAGTTGGTAGACACGCTAAACCTGTGGACGGACTGGCTCTCAAATGCAACTGCAGGAACACACCTATAGGTATTTGATGGCAGATTTTCAACTACAGGGTGATAGTCAGAGACGACCATTACAAAAAAACCTATCACCATTCGTTCGTCCGTGATCTTGAAATATTGAAGACTTACATTTAGATGATTTATATATTTATTTTGATTCGTAGTAATTCTAAGGATAACATTACAAGATATATTTTTATTCGTTACAAGGTTGTCTGGCTAGCTACTACTTTCATGTTACTGGTGGGAAGTACCTGTTAATGTATTACAATAGTTGCATGTGACACACAGACCTGTACTAGGCTTGATGTGTTCACAAACTTGGATTCAATTGATGCGCAATGTTAAGTAAAAAAGCGTTTTAAGATGTTAAGGTTATAAATCTAGTTGGAAATTGACTCTCAAACGCAGCTACTAAAACACACTATTATATGCTTGCTTGGACTTACTTGATTTGTGTCTATAACTTACTAATATTATTATATAGTCATGAATTAGCTTTTAGTTGCATTCCCAAATAAACTTATTACAGGCAATGTTTGAAAGATTTTTTTATACTCTGAAAGTTTTAGCGTTATCGCAATAATCTCACTTGAGCTTAACTGAGGGTACGGCCCAAGTCGGTAATACCTATTGGTATATTAATTGGTATCTAGCTAGGTGGGCATTAAAAAAGCCCTACCACCATGCTATGTGTTCCTCACGATGTATTCCTTCACCGTAAGCTCGAGCTCATTGTAGGTGGATTCGAACTCACGTCCCTTGCCATGAAGTAGTACACATTACCACTGAGCTATCATGGCTTTATGAATACCTTCCCCTGAAAGCATGTTCAGAACACTTCTAGATCCGTGACAACTAATCAACAAGCTTTGTTATGCATTACTTTGTTTAGCTTCCGTTAACTGAACGTGATCGTTATATCCAGTTTTAATAATCACCAAACCTTGACAGGAATACCCATGACAAATTTCCAGTCAACTGCTTTGGTAATTTTGGTGATAACGTCCCATGACGCAAAGTCGTACACACTACCACTTCAAAATCTTAATATACTAAAAATATTGAACTAAGTCTAATAAGTTCCATATTTTTATACTCGGGATTAGAGACTTAAAGCAAATGTATGTAGAAGGTAGAAGAGTGAGAATAATGTTTAATAAACAGTGAAATGCTTATGTCCAACTAATTTTTAAGATCTGGACACACCGAGAGAAAGGAATGTTTATCGGCTTCGTATAAACTTGACCAAAACGCAGTAGTCTCGTCAATTAAGCCACACACCGTTGAAGTAATACCAAAGATTAGTACGAACGGTGTGTCGATAATACGGTTTCTATGAAACAAAGTGTTCGCAGATGCTTTAGATCAATTGATATTGACGATGACACGTTTTTAAACGATTTGTAAGCGTCACATAAGCGTTATAGGGGATAACTCGAGCTCGCGGACAAGTTTCGCAACCCGTTTTTATGCTTTATAAAGATATCATTGTGAGGTGTTCGGCATGTTTGCTGTTTCCGTTGATTATTTTTTCTGCGATTGCAGGCGATTACTAATAGGTAGCGATCGCTCGTCTGCATGGAAAGTTGTTCATTAATGTTTTATTACGTATGTGTCCACTTTATTTACTTTTAAATGCCTCGGTGAAAAAGTAGGTGTTTCTTTTTACCAATGTTATTTTTTTAAATATAATGTATTTAAAACAGTACTAAAATTAGTAATAATGAAGTGACCAATTTAAATCAAATCAATATCTTACTTTGAAGATTTTTGGTATTCGAAATTTACTTTTTAAAGTGTTGATGGCTCAGTTGGTAGTTAACAATCTATCGCCAAACACCTAAAGGTATGGTCCGGCAGTTTCACTTGAGAGCTTGTCGCTCTACCAGGCTTGTCGTGTGTACCATTATGGGTCATATATATAGTCAATTAACATCAGGTAAGTTTGCGATCAATAACGCTAACCTTATAAAGTATTGAAAAATATTTATTTTTTGTTATTTTTGGTTAATTACAGAAGCCGTTTTTGAATATCACAATTGGCCTGAGATAAGCTAAATTTGTCTAAACACAGTAGTACTTTAATCTATGATACATAAAATATTTTATTAAGTTTGGTACTATTTACCTAAAGTAGGAGATTGAATACACACTTTTCAAATTATAATAATAAAGTATAATAAAAGTATGTAGTTGGGAAATAACCGGAAAACTGAAAGAAGAGTGTTGCAAGTTTTTTGATTGGAATCATATAATTTAGTAAAGAAGTTTGATATCTATTCGTAACTAAAGTGTTCTTCCTTCTTCTTCTTTCTTCTTCAAGTCAATAAGATGAACATTAAAACCAGCATCTTTGAATCCTCATACATTTTGGGACAGAACACAAATCGACCAACTCGCAATTCGAGTACGCTTTGATTTTTATCACGGAAAATATGATTCCAAATCGAGTAACACTAATTTAAACTCGGTGTCTCATTAACTTATTCTCTGGCAGCGTTCAATGAAACACCGTCGAAACGTGTAAAATCCGCTAAGGTAAATTATGATGGGATGCGTAGATTCTTCATTTATTAAGGATCCAGAGTGTAAGGTGAGCATAATAATTCTCGACGATAGGGAGTTGGCAGCATGCCCGCACGTTAGGGTTGACACAAAGTCAAATTAATTATTTTCTTTTTTTTGTATTTTTTTTAGTGACACCCGCACGTTGTTTATTCACTTTTGAGATCGACATAGCTTTTACAATATCAGTACTAGTGTATCAATTATAATTTTATTACATTTGTCAATATTTATAAAATAGATAAACACTAGTAAACTCCCATTATTAGAATTGAATAGAGAGGAATTTCGAAGAAACCATTGATTCACCGTGTGAGTGCCGGGTCTCTCGCGTCGCAGAGAGGAAAACTCCGGGCAGTTCTCGAGATCTGTAACACGGATGTAGGTTCAAAAGGCTCCTTTCCGACGTCCGACTCACCTCTCATTTTCACTCTCCCTGCCCAGTCAAATTTGGTAAGAGCCTGTTAGCTCAGCACGCAAGCAAGACACGTTCTGGTATGGAACTTACTGCAGATCTAGGCAGGCCAAAATGCTGTAAAATATTATAGAAACACTTTGCTGGTATACCTCTAGCTAACACTTCCACCGTATATGAGTTAACCACGTAGCCATTCCTGTTCAGGCCATTTAGAATTTCGTAGTATTTATTTGCTTATATTGCGTGGTCCTTAGGTTCGTTTATTCGCAATGTACAGTAAGCTCAATCAGTACTACGTGTTTGGTAGTTTTATAATAAATAGATATATCCGAAGTACAAGTTGAAGCCTCAAAATATTCTGGGATTTATACTGCTTTTCACACGTACGTGCAGAATTGTGAAGGGCTTATTCTTGGACCTTAAAGTTACGCTTTCTTTTACACATAAAGCGGAGTTATTTATAAGGAATCATTCTGTAATACATTGTTTTCATACAATTTTATTGATTAATTTTCTTTTCTTGCGTATACCAGCTTGTTTACCTAAAACTTTAATGCATTTTTTACCTAAACCTTTCCCAATAATATTTCTGTTTATTCATGAAATCATATAGAAATCCATTCAGTGGTAATTTTGATGCATTTGTTACCATGCGCATCATGTTTGTCACAAACTAGTCGCACGCTTCATGCATCTTGAATTTTTTTTAATGTAATAGTGGGCAAACGAGCGCTCGTGTCGTCTGATGGTAAGTGATCACCGCCGCCCATGGACACCCACAACACAAGGGGAAATGCAGGTACGTTGCCGGCCTTAATTGGAGGGACTGGCTCTCAAGTGCAACTGTCGAAACATACCTATTGGTAATTGACGGCAGATTTTCAACTTGAGAGTGGTAGCTAACTAGGCGGGCATTAGAAAAAGCCTTACCACCATGCTATGGCTTCCTCACGACGTTTTCCTTCACGGAAAGCTCAAGCTCATTGTATCTGGTTGGACTCGAATCGAACTCACATCCCATGACGCGGCGTTCCTACACACTACCACTGAGCTATCACCGCTTCAAACCCTATCGTCACATCAACCGGTAAATATTTAACAACATTGAATTACGAAATGTGATTATTAATATGTATGTTTTCAATGCAAACTTAATTGAAATCATTATAAAACTAAATTGTTTGCACACTCAATATATGTGTAAAAAAAGGCTTCGAGGCTTCATCGAGACGAGTTTAATAATTCGGAATGCAGCTTTATCGTATTAAATAAAACGTATGGGTACTGTCGATGCTGAATCCGTTTGATACGTTATGCCCTCTTATGTAACCGTCGTCGAGCGACACTAGCTGTAACACATTGGCTATATTTCTCTCGCTCTCTTAAGTGACTCGAGCCGACATTACCCGAACAAGCCTTACACAGTGTCTTCGTTAAGTCCCTCACAAAATTGTGTTCACTTCAAAAACTTTAAAACATCGAACCGTAAAACCTGTATGTACTAACTTGCCGATTTCATAATATCAAAAAGTGATGACCCTATAACTGGATAGTAAAGAAATCGTAAATCGAAACGCGATATTGAAATAAATAAGGTCGGATCCATACGTGACGACATGCGACGTCGTATGTGTGTGCATACGATGTTATCGTTCCGTTGCACGGTTTGTAAGCTACCTTATTTATTACGGTTCATATTAATTGCAAATGTGCTAAGGACGCCTAAGGATATTAATCTCGCTCGCGTAACATATATATGCGATGTCGTGTTTGAATACCCTCATTTTTATAAACGCAAAATATTGTGTTTAGGAAGTTGTTGTTGTCGGTTTTTCTATAGTTTGTACGGACGCCGCGTCAGTGGGTTTGAGTTTGAATCCACCTGCAGCTTTCGGTGAAGGTAAAAATCGTGATAAATCCATAGCATATTAATAGCGCTTTTTCTACTGACTCTACTTTTCATCTGGCTGGCTACCGTTGCGTTTCGGTAGTTACATTTGAGAGCCAGTCCCTGCACTAGCGTGCCCATTATTTTGAGGCTTCATCGTCACTTCATATCAGATGAGATTGTGACCACTAAACCTAAAGGTACGATGTTCCAATAAATAGAGGGCACGCTGAACCTAATAGATGGACTGACTCTCCAATGTGACTGCTCGAACACGCACATAGCAATATTTGGCAACATACTTTCAACTTTATGGTGTTATATAGCCGGGTAGGAATTAGAAAATACCCCACAATTGTGGTATGGGTTTTATTCGATGAATACTTTCATCGAAAGTTTCGGCTCATTTGAAGGGGTTAGAACTCACAACTGTTAAGGCAGTGTCCATACACTGAATTATTGAGCATATTTCAATTCAAGGCATATTCAATTATATTCAAGGCTAAAGTAGCATTCTGATAGTGAAATATTTTTTTAGATCGGTTCAGTAGTTCATATGTTTATTCGTTACGAACAAAAATACATATATTTCCTCTTTAAATATTAGTATAGATGAATCAAAGTTGTCTGCGATCGAAAAAAAATAGGTACCAATATTCAAGTGCTACAATTTTTTCCCAAAATGTCATCAAGTAAAGTTGTGGTTTTTTTTTGTCTAATATTAACATTTTAAGTAGTAGCGGGCAAACGAGCAAGCGTGTCACCTGATGGTAAGTGATCACCACCGCCCGGGGCACTCACAACATCAGGGGAATCGCAGATTTTCCACGTGAAAGTGGTAGCTAGGCAGGCGAGTATCAAAGAAAGACCTACCGCCATGCTATGGTTTCCTCATGATGTTTTCCTTCACCGAAAGCTCAAGCTCATTGTGGTTGTATTCGAACTCACGCCCCACGACGCGGCGTTCCTACACTGAGCTAACATCGCTTTATTTATGAAAAAATAAAAAACCATTAACTACGCTTTACAAAATCGTACAGCCGTTTTTAAACTTTGGAAAATCTCAATTTAATCAAAATATTTTAGCAGCGGTACCATATGCGGATAATTATAGTCAAATTGGCGAAGATGCGTACTTAACAAGGTATGAATGGGAGGTCGTTTTTTATTGCACCTTCTTTATGGGCCGGCTATCACACCGCAGCGCCGCGTAATCGTATATCGGTGCTGTACCTTGTTTGGTGCTCTCCGGTTTTTCGTGTACATTTTGCGTGTTACATACAGTGTAATTCATGATTATTACATCGGTCGGTGGATTCGAATGTTTTGTCGGCTTTATTTATTGTAGCAAAAGACCTGTTCTCTTTTTTTTTTTTTACTTCCTATAGCGCGTTTATTACTAAGGCGTGTTATGATTTTGGCCGGTACGTATGTACGAATGAATATTCATCTGTTACTTCATTACTTCGTAACTGTCTAACATAGTTTGACTTAAGTTATCATGAAAAGCGTTTTAAATGTTCGGTATATACGTATATTTTTTTTACATTGTTCAGGTTTACCGTTATCGCCAGAAACTCACCTGATCTTAAGTGACGATATGGCCCACGTTGGTAGACACGCTAAACCAATGCAGGAACTGGCTCTCAAGTGCAGCTGCCGGAACACACCTATTGGTATTTGGCAGCAGATTTTCAACTTGAAAGTGGTTGCTGGCCGGGCGGGCTTTAGAAAAAGTCATGCTATGGCCTATGGCTTCTTCACGATGTTTTCTTTCCCCAAAAGCTCAAGCTCGTTGTAGGTTGTTGCCGTACACACTACCACTGAGCTATCATCGCTTCAATTTATTAACGTTATATACGCTGAATAGTATAAAATGAAATCTTGGGGTTGAATTAATTACTCAAGATGATTAAGGAATTCATTTAGATAATATTAATACCATGTTGATAAAACTCTTACACAAATAAAGTATTATTAAGAGTAAAAAAATAGAAACCTTACAACTGGTAAGTAAACCAGCAATCTAGTGTTACAATGTCAATGTGACTGCTCGATTGATTCAAGGGCTTAAACAGTCGTATCGCTGGTAACGCAACGCCGCGAAGTGTTGTATGTTCGAATCCCACATTTACCAATGTTTTTTAATACATACTTTTCAGGTTTTTTGATTTTTCATTCGGGTTCTTGCTTTATGTTTGTTTTTTTATACTTATGTTATTATTAAGAAGTGTTCAGACGTGCAGTCTCGTTACTAATATTTTAATTTGAGATTTTTTTGCGAAGGGTTCTTGCTATGCCTGATATCGGTTGGTTAACTACTGGGAAGGGTAGGATGTCTATCGAAGTAGTTTTCACAATATAAAACATTGTCCGAACATTTTATCGGCTAGTTGAAACAATATGACACCGTCGAATACACCATTGTCTCATTACACAACGGTGTAATAGAATGAAAGAAAAATATTTGAGCCTTCGCATATTCAAAAGTGTAAAATATGTAAAACATTCAGGCCCTTGTTACCGTATCATAAGATTCGCTTATTATATTGTTTAAAAATAATTACAACAGCAATTATACGATCGTGCGAAGTAGAGATCATTGAAATATAAATCTTATGTTTACGGTCGTCGTGGAGTTTAAATCACTTCATTCATTTTCCATCGGACACCGTTAAATAATTTGTAATGCTAGGTGAAATTAATTCGATGCCCTTTTACGCATGTTTTATAGGTATTTTAGTGCGTTATGAGTAGGTTGAAATCGTCTGTGGCTTTCGGCTTTCGGTTGTAAATAAAAGCTCGACTGGTGCCAAAGTTTTGCTTAAGCGCTATAGGCTTGTCACCTTTGTGGCTACTGACTACAGGTTTTTTTTATTATTTTAAAGAAATCTTAATCTGACATATAGTAGCTTTTAATTTAAAAAATATGGTCATTTCACACTATGTTATGTTAGATTGGAAAAGTTTACACGAACCATGAACTCTAAGACTCGATAAAATATTCTAACAAGTGGACCACAGTTTTGTTAGGATACTACGGTGTAGAAAGAAATAATTACCATCTTAATAATGGCTGTAGTTTGAAGCGACGATAGCTCAGTTGGTAGTGTGCACCGAGACAGCTTCAAAGGACGTGATTTCGAATCCACCTGCAATGAGCCTGAGCTTTTGGTGAGAGAAAATATCGTAATGGAACCACAGTATGGCTTTTTGTAATGACCACCTCGCTAGCTACCACCCTCAAGTTGAAAATCTACCGCTAAATACGCATAGATGTGTTCCGGCATAGTTTTAGCTGTGGAACCGTCTTCCGGCCAGCGTATTCCCACCCTCATATGACATAGGGTCCTTCAAAAGAGGCGTGAAAAGGTATCTAAGCAGGCCAGCATGACAGCGGTGACTGATTGTGAATTTTGGATCATTGTCAGTCACCGTTGCTCTGGATTGTACTGTACTTAACACCAGGTGCAGTACAGTCACTATGCTAAGCAACATAAAAAAAAAAACTTAAAGGTAATCTCTCCACTAGCCTTAGAGTGTGCACCATCTTGATCCACATTGTCACTTAACATCAGTTGAGATCGTTGCCATAACGCTGAACGTATAAACTACAAAATTACAGTCATTACTTTTTATTATCATTATTTTTGTAAATATTATGTTATAACTCTCTATGTAGGTAATTTCACCAACGTTGCATGAGAACGATTTTAACACAACGAACTCATCTCTGGATCATATAAACAATTGTCGTATGTAGGATTCGAAACCACACGTACTTTGGCGCAACGGTTGTAGCGTAAAAGTAAAAACTTTTACATAGTCTCAAGTATTAGGTGAACAGTTTGTTTGTTTGTCACGCTGGTATTTTACACAATCCCTCGTATCTATGTTTGCACGTCTACCGTAATATTATACAATGGAAAGATTTGTATTTTTGTTTCTAACGAATAAACTCAAATATTACTGGACCGATTTCAAAAATTCTATCACCATTATAATGCTCTATTATATTAACATGGGCTATAAATTAATTCCATACGAACAAAGTCGCGGACACAACTAGTTATTTAACATTGACTTTGATTATACAAAATACTATTTTTTTATATAAAAGCGGGCAAAGGAGCAAGCGTGTCACCTGATGGTAAGTGATCACCGCCGTCCACCGGACCACACCTATTAGTATTTGGTGGCAGATTTTCATCTTGAGGGCATCAAAAAAGCCCTACAACTTCACCTTCACCGAAAACTCAAGCTCATTGTTGGTGGTTAAATTCGAACTCACGTCCCATGACGTGGCATTCCTGACTACCACCAATTTTATATAAAACCGCAACAACGACCTAAGTTTATGAATAAAAATAAAAACCGGAACACGATAGGTCATGATCTCGTCGTAAATTCAAAACGAACTACGCAATTTATTCTCATATAATTACACGTTCTCGTAAATCGAATTATTCAAAAAATTATGTAAAATATAATACCGATAAGATTTATTCACGATGTAATCTAGGCAGTCTACATCGTAAATAAGAAGTTCAAAATAAACAATAATTAACAACGGACATAATTACGAGACCGTTGTGAAATACCCCGAAAGCCTTATTGTGTCAAATTATAACTTTTTTTTTTTTTTTTATCGATGCGATATCATGGCCGCCGTCGCGTAACCATACAGCCTACGGTAACAGGAATAAATACTTCTGTGAACTTGTGAAGCGGTAATCTTCGCTCCAGTAAGTTATTCTTTCAAAATCAATTTTCTCGTTTACAACTGATCACTAAGTGCGGGTGTTCAGCGTGGCCATTACTTAGACAGGTGACTTATTTATTAGGGCTGCCAGTCGAGCGGTTTTTTCCGATGTTTACATTGATTATGGTATGTGACATAGCATCGGACAACTTTATGGTAGGAAGAAGTGAATACATTTACGCGGACTTTGAGATATTTATAATAGTGTCGGGTTTTATTCAATAATGCGTGTATAAAAATGGAAATTTATATTATTAATGTAGAAAAGGTGTCAATAATTTTATGTTTTGTTTGTTCACTTTTATTTACTATACATTTATTTAGTTCCTAGTGAACACAGCGGGCAGACATTGCCCGACCATATATTAATGTGTTTTAAATAATTATATGTATATTGAATTGAACATATTCACATTTACCTAGTAAAAGGCTCAAAATTAAGAATATCTTTTTATTTAAATAAGAAAGCTATAAATAAATTGGTGTGATATGAATCTGTATTTTGCTAATTGCGTCCCATATCATACTCAAATACATTTTAAAATAAAAATAAAATAATAAACGCGCTCTGAAACGTTACACGAAATTAATTCTGTCCGAAAGATGTTTCTTTCCTTTTTCCCTAAAATAACTCATTTACAGCTTCCGTTGTCGCTATCAGGTTTTTTTTTACTTTTATATACTTAAGGTTTAGCGTAATGCCATAATCTCACCTGATCTTAAGTGACGATACGGCCCAAGTTGGTAGACATGCTAAACCTGTGGAGGAACTGGCTCTCCAGTGCAGCTGCCGGAACACACCTATTGGTATTTGGCGGCAGGTTTACAACTTGAGGGTGGTAGCTAGCCAGGCGGGCATTTGGAAAAGCCCTACCACGATGCAAACCTTTTTCATGAAAATAACTATAGACTAACCAATTTTTATGATGATCAGTGAAAAGGTGTCTGAGTAAGGTGATATCTAAAAATATCCATTTTCACATACCTACTATATGCAAGAAGTATAAGTATGAGTTATAGAATAAACAGCAGTTTGAAATTGGTTTGTGTGTTGTTATATTTTTTATGCATAACGCCATCTATCCAATATGGAGTTCAACTGTCAACATTAGTTCTATTTAGGCGTTGCATGTAACTGAGATGCGCGGTGTGAGAACATTTTATATTCATAGTATCTAATATCTCTTGATAGAGTGAACCGATTGCGATGGACCAGAAACTAAGTAACACTTCAAGTTGCGTAAAATTTTTACGTATGTAAGTTATCTATATAAATTTGGTACATTTTACGTGATGCGTGCACAAACAAACAGATAAACAGACAACAAATTCAAAAAGGCTTGAAATGGATTCTTTCGTGTGTTTTTAACACTCTAGTTATTTTTATTTGGAAATATTATCGATGTACAAAAACGAATTTATATATTATATATATAATATATTATATATATAAATAATATTATATATATTATAATAATATATATTATAGATGTAAAATTATTATAAATATATAATTACATTGTTACAGAATATTAAATTATATAAAATGGTTAATGCTATTACGCGTCTGTATACAAGTTATACATTTTTGTGTTTTTTTTTTTTACTTGTATAAGATAACCCTGAAAATTAAAGCATTCTCCGAAAATACTTAAAATCGATCGCGATAAACCGAATTTTCAATTAAGTGTCATAATCGTAACGCTGAGTGGTATTTTTCTTAAAATTTATTATCTCACGTCACAATTACCGGCGCACGTACCTTTATTACCTTACGGGTTACGAGCAAATTACGTTTCGAGTTAATTTGAGTAATTTCTTGAAAATTCTTCTTCCCAATGACTCTCGACGTTCCGGGAAAATTCTGATTCTTATTGATATTGTAATTGTAACATCGAAACACGCTTATTCCAAGCCAAGCCTGTGCCATACATCTGTATGTAGAACGACTAATTATGGTGTAACTTATTCTGGTGTATTTTTTATAGTTAATAGGTTTATTTATACCTTGTGGAGGAATTGGCTCTAAAAAATAAAGTGCAACACCTGTAGCTATTTGGCGGTAGAACTTCAGGGTGGTAGATATCCAGGCGGGCATTAGAAAAAACCCTATCATCGTACTATGGTTTCATCACGATGTTTTCTTTCACCGAAAGCTCAAGCTCATTGTTAGTGAATTCAAACTCACGTTCGGTAACGTGGCGACCGTACACACTAACAATTGGGCTATCCTCATGTCATGCTGTTACCGTTTCATACATTAAATCCTCGACCAAGCACCATACAATTTGGTATACATGATGTCAAGGTTACACAAAAGGATATATAGTATTTTTATCCGGGAAAGGATAGGGTTATAGGGTGGATCAATATGTGAGCGACCCTGATGTCCGGAATTGACACCCCTCTCTGTACATCGGCTAATAACTACTGTAACATATTAAATTATTGTTTACAAGCATAAGAATAAGACTGAAAAAAAAAGATGCAGATCGAGTTTCTTGCCGGTTCTTCTCGATGACTGCGTTACTTTCCGAACCGATAGTAATTCTTGACGTCCATAAGCGCCTTCTTAGGGTCTAAATTGAATTATATTTTTTTTGATTTGATTTCATTTGAAAAAAGTTTTCGTGGTTAGAAAAATAATTTACAATTCCATGCGAATGAAGTCACGGTGAAACCTATTTCTATTATACACTATAATAGAATATATGTATATGCTAAATTAAAAATAAATATGCATTCGATCAACCTATATCCCATTTATTCTTCATTTCAGATGTAGAAAACATTAACCAAAAAGGTCGTTTATTACGGCTACCCCGCAGAAAGTCGAAATGTGATTTATATCCCTTGCTCCAATTTCGAAAAACCGATGCGAGACTTTTGCAATTTCAAAAGTATATATTTATCTTAACGTTTTGGCAAGTAATTGCACGGTGATTATTCATTCATTCGACATTTTTTTATATTGCAGCAAGGAGCCGAACATCTACACGTTAACAGTATCAAATATTGTACTCTACAAGCCTTGCTACAAATAACTGTTTTAATAAATGCAAACAGAATGTATTTTAATTCATTTAATTTTAAAAAATTGCTGGTATTAACCAAGCACATAATTCTAGTATCTAAAGCGACTAAAAACCAAAACCGACTATTTTTATACGACAAGTAATTGGCAACACCATAACACCATACGTGGCATAAGTTGAAGCAAAGTAATCTATTGAATTTAGATCCAATAATAGCTGGTTGTATGAATGTCTTTATTGAGCGAAATGACAAAACCTATCTATACTAATACTATAAAGAGGAAAGGTTTGTATTTTTATTTGTAATAAACTGAAAAGCAACTGGACCGATTTCAAAAATTCTTTTACATTTAGAATGCTATATTATCTCTGAGTAACATAGGCTATAAATTAGTTCAATAATGTTCAGTTTCATGCAAACGATGTCGCAGGCACAGCTAGTATAATAACCTCTTAGAAAATAATTTTATCAAAGTAGGTTCTAATTTAGCCAATTATTGCACGCCTCATAACTGAAGCGTTGAGGTGGGTACTACTGTCACTTCACGCGAAACAACTGATTTTTCAAACTTAAAATGTCTCTATTTATCATATATTGCACTTGAAAAATAATGTATACACACACATATCGAGTAAAAACACTATTTTTAAATGATATTTTTAATGCATTTTTTTTTATTTAAACTAGTATTAAAAAACTGTTTAAAAACTTTCTGTCTTGGACGTCCGTGTGTCTGTATGTGCGGATCCTGTATGTTATCACGATAACGACTGAAATACTTTACTAATCGAGTCTTTTTTTTATTACGCTTCGGTGTAATTAGGAATAGAACCTTATTACTTTTGACGGTCTGATTCGATGTTGTTTAATTGTTATTAAATACACAAAAAAAAAAAAAAAAAAAACAAAGAATATATGACGCGTACACTTTTGGATTTTTCAAACTTTTTGTACGTTTCACAAAACATTATATGTGTGCTTGTAGTATTTACAGTCCTCCATAATTCATATTGATATCAGCCCAGAAGGAATACCTCTATTTTGAAATATCTATTGCTAATTCTATTACGTCTATTTAATACGATCAAATAACTTATCTTGCTGGCTGTTGTCCCATATTTTTACGCTTGTTCAATATTTTTACTATTAAGTATATGAGACTGCTATTTTTTTACTATAGCGAAAACAAAATTGAATAAATATTCATGCTACTTCGTAAGACATATGAAGCTATCTGAATAATCTGAGTAATATATATAAAGGTATTCATAAATACATTCGTAATATTAGCTCCTAGGCGGTACCTTTCGTGAACTTCGACTCGATATTGGAAACGTATGTGATTAATGTCGAAATATCCATAATTTCACCCAAAACCCAATTTAGCCTACACTCGAGGATTCTTATCGCCGTTGGTTACGCCTCAAATTCGCACTGAGACCACCGTCGAAGTAATAGGCAGAGAGCTTGACAAACTTCAAATTACATAATCTTAACAAATATATATTCTTGTATAAATATAAATTGTTTGCTATTTTCTCAAACAAAATATTTTATAAATGGACTTCGGTCAGTTATTCAAGTTTTTGTATTAATTGTAACATGTTATATTACTGGATTTTTTTATATTTGGTTCCCCCATACTATTTCATTCTTCCTTTTTTTTTTATTAAAACAAAGATTTTGGCGTTATAGCCATCATCCCACCTGATCTTAAGTGGCGATACGGCTAAAGGTGGTAGACACGCTAAACCTGTGGAGAAACTGGCTCTCAAGTGCATCTGCCGGAACACACCAAAACTGACCTGCTAATACACAACTGTAGCAACCTCACGCAGAATGATAGAATATCCGACGAATCTGGTTTTTTGTCGGTTGGACAAATGCTGTATAGCCTTAAAGGCTTTCACGGCTTCATCGAGCTTGGGAGACGAGAACTGAAGGTAATCAGCCAGGGCGTATCACCACGGTACCTACAACTCTATCTAAGATGGAAAGTCTCGTGCTAAAACTCTCCGGGCAATCTTTGTAGCAACAAATAGCATATTACTTATGTTACTTATTAATGTAAGTTAATAAATTATACTAAACACCACGACAGCATAGATTAAAACTCAAACAAATACTCTAAAACCGAACGCTAAAATTATATAAAAATAGCATTTCTTTACCAAGTTCTTCTCGTGTAAATAACATTTATTTTTACCTTTTTTTTGGTTCCATCTGGGAAAAACGCATTAACATACCTACTTGCTATCGCAATATACTCAGTAGGCTATGACATATGCGCGTGAGTCTCATAAATTAATAAGGAGCGCCAAATATCAACAAAAAACACTATTCCCTATACGTTAGCCTTTCCCAATATCCATTCCCAGATTTAGGTATAAAATCCTCAATCTCTGGAATGAGTAGACTCCAATACCAAGACTTGGAATTATTTAACATCAAATTATTTAAATATTTAACCAGGTCACTCGAACTATAACTTAAATGTAAAAATCATTTCGTTTTTAATCGTAAACTTATTTATCTCCTATTTTTATTATTTCTTTAACAACGTATAAAACTGAATTATATAGTAATTCGCGTTGATAGAATAAGCAAACTGTATTCACTATTAACATTTTACATCCTAATATACAAATTTAAAAGTATATATATTTAGAACTGGTAGACGTAACCATTTCTGTAAATCAATTAATAAAATTAAAAAAAAAATACTACAACACACCGGATATAGCTTACATACTCCTTCCATTGATTCTCACCACACTGTTTGATTAATATTTATCACACACCATTTGGTCCTGTGATGTGACAAGCTTAGGCACATAATATTTGCCATTAGTGTATATAGTATATATGATATAGTGTATTTTAGGTTTTTTTTTTAATAATTAAGGTTCAGTGTTATGCCCATAATCTCACATCGTCTTAAATAACAATACGGCACAAGTTGGTTGACACGCTAAACCTGTGGTGACTCTGGGTCTCAAGTGCAACTTCCGGAACACACCTATTGGTATTTGGCGACAGATTTTCAACTAGAGGGTGGTTACTAGCCATGTATGCATTCAAAAAGCCAAACCACCATGCTATGTTTTCCTTTACCGAAAGCTCGAGCTTATTGTAGGTAGATTCAAAATCACGTCCCTTGACGCGAAGTCGTACACACTACCGCTAAGCTATTATCGCTTCAGCTGATGTAACGTAGTCGTGATCTCGTTGAACATAAATTATCATCTAACTATATTTTTCTTTTATGTAAGATATATCAAATAAAATTATTAAAACAGATAATATAAATTATCACCGAACACAACTAGGTACTTGATAGATTCTAGAAGAATTGTTCAAGCTGTCTCTGGTCTGTGGCAACACGGAAGTTTGAGGTCTTGCCGTGGTGCGTTTTAATGTGTAATGTTGGGTTATTAGCACCTGATGATGCATCACATGCCCCCTCGCCTTGGCCTGAGCCCGGGTAATGCAGTTACGCATTACGTTGAGGCAGTCCGTAAAGAATATGATTTTGAACATCACGTTAGTAAAAAAGGTACTCGATTGATACTAGAAGCACTGCAAATGCAATCCCTAGATTCTGGCAACGAGAGGAAATGTGCGGTCGTCATTGTGTTATATTTCGTACGATTTACACCAAGTATATTCCATACTCCTACGTCATAACCCGTTCGGTACATTACTTGAAGCAATACGAAAATGGTTTATGCTATACGATAAAAAAAATCTAATTATTCTATAAATAAATTACCACATAATCACGACTCAATACGAAAACATTCTTACCGTATACTGGAAAATGAGCTTTGAGATTCGATTGTATAATTCTATTCCAGCGTCGTACATGAAAAGATCGTTTTATAAAAAAATCATCGTAAAAAAGTCAAATGTAACCATAAGTTAACGAACGAAGCGATGATAGCTCAGTGGTAGTGTGCACGACTTCGCGTCAAGGGACGTGGGTTCGAACCCAAGCACCTACAATGAGCTTGAGCTTTCGGTGAAGGAAAACATCGTGAGGAAACCATAGCATGGTGGTAGGGCTTTTTCTGATGCCCGCCTGGCTAGCTACCACCCTCTAGTTGTGAACCTGCCGCTAAATACCAATAGGTGTGCTCCGGCAGCAGCACTTGAGAGCCAGTTCCTCCACAGGTTTAGCGTGTCTACCAACTTGGGCCGTATCGTCACTTAAGATCAGGTGAGATTATGGCCATAACGCTAAACCTTAAGTATAAAATAAAGTAAAAAATAAATAAATAAGTAAAGTCGCAAAAATGACAAGTGCGAATCAATCATCAAACAATGGAGTTGGACCAGTTAATCCGTTAATGGGCTCGAAACGCGGCCGGACTCATTAAAACACACCGCCACATCAATAACAAGCCCGGGCCAATAATTTCAATAGACTTATTGCACTGTAGCCCAATTATAACGAAGACAATCATTCATTAAGATCCACGGACGAACCATAAAATTGTTACCTTTAACAATTGCCAGAGTGCGTTTGTTGCAGACGAATATTTGGATATGGCAATGTTCTGTAATTGGATACATGAAATTAATAACCTCAGAAAAGTTATACTAACATCAGAAATGCGACTGAGTGTTTGTTTATTATCCGTTACCGCCTTAACATTTCATTATAAAATTTTGAATACACGTTGTGCAGAGACCACAAAAGGACATAAGGAAGTACTGTACTAACATTTAGTACTACGAAAAAGAAATCGTGAGCGCTGCCTAAGGATAAATGTAAATTCACATTACGCTAAACAAACTCAATAAAATACTAATGATGAAAATTTTGATAAAGAATTACAGCTTACGAGAGTGTTTAAATGTTTAAAAACACACGTTTAGAAGAACGCACGCGGTTGTCAGGAAAAACATTGCAAGTATCATCTAACTTGTTTTGTACATATATCTTGCACAGTGGTAGAGCTTTTTGTAACGCCCGGCTGGCTAGCTACCATCCTTAAGTTGAAAATCTGCCGGCAAATACCAATAGGTGTGTTCCGGCAGTTGCACTTGAGAGCCAGCCCCGCCACAGGTTTAGCGTGTTCACCAACTTGGGCCGTATCGTCACGTAAGATCAGGTGAGATTTGGCTATAACGGTAAACTTTAATTAAAATAAAAAGGGGTTGGTTGACTGATTTGTTGACGCGCTACCAATACTTTTAAAGTTAGAGCATTATATTAGGACAGTAGCTGCTTATTTGACGTATAAACTCACTAAGAAGCAGTCTATGAAAATTTAATTTAAGAATATTAACGAGGGTGGTAAATATTGCTACAGGACATATGTCCTTATATCGATTTGGAATTTAACTCAGTGATTTCCTGATGAAGGTAAACTCAAACACCTATTTCTTTAATTCATATATTTGATCGTTAAAGTATATTAAAAAAGGAATGATTCATTGACACTGTTATTAAGATGTTTAAGTACGTACTTGTTTCGTTTACACAAATTATTATTAAATACCATTGTTAACCATTAAGTATTGTAAAGTGGAAAAGTTTGTTTGTTTGTTTGAACGCACTAATCTTAGGACCAACTTAATCCGAATTCAAAACTTACTCATGTACTTGATAAAAAAAAAAAAAAATTTTAAGCAATTTAACATCACGCTACCCCCAGTAAGAGCAAAGCTGTATTGAAACAAAGTTACAAAAACGTGCGATTTTTTTTTAATAATTATTAGTTTCACGCGAAGGAACTCACAGACACAATACTCAAAGTCTATCACTTCACAGTACCTTCTCCAAAGCACTGTAAGCGTAAATGATTCGTACATCAGGAACAATTTTAATGGACAATCATGCATTGTGTGTTTAACAGAAGTCCTCTAGTAGATTTAGACTTGATAGATTTGTGATTGATTTAATGATGAATACACATGTAGGCCCATTACATGTGTTATAGTATATACTTATGTTATATTATAGAGTTTATATATAAGAATGTGAGAATTTGACTAAGTGATCTTTAATTTGAAATTGATCATAGTATAATTGTATAGAGATGTGGAATAAAATACATATAAATAAATAAACCAGTAAAGTGTAAAAAAAATAGACGAAATCAAATCAAAATCACTCAAAATACGCATAGATACACGAATTTTATTTATTTTTATTGATTCTGGACAGATGATGTTTTCCGCTAAAATAGTTTTCCTAACCCTAGATATCCTTTAAGGTTTTTATTATTTTTCTTTTCTAAATATTACGTGTTCGTGAGAACTAATAATTTAGAAGGGAGGCTTAGTGAAATATTTCTGAAGCATTAAATCACATCATTACGAATAAAATTGATCTATATATATACAATCATATGTCCGTGTTTTATTCATTTTTTTATGGCATAGTATTTTTTTTATGGAATAGGCGTTAAACGCGAAAACGTGTCACCTGATGGTAAGTGATCATCGCCGCCCATGGACACCCACAACACCATAGGAATCGCAGGTGCGTTATCGGCCTTTATAGAAGGGACAGGCTCTCAAGGGCTACTGCCGGAACACACTAATGGTATTTGGCAGCAGCTTTTCAACTTGAGGGTGGTAGCTACCCAGGCGGGCATTACAAAAAGCTCTACCACCATGCTATGGTTTCCTCACAATATTTTCCTTCACCGCAGGCTCAAGCTCATTGCAGTTGCATTGATTGGATTCGAACTCACTCCCATGACGGCGTCCGCACACGCTACCACTGAGCTATCTTATATCATCGAGCCATACTTATTTTAATCGATTCCAATGTTTATAGTTATTTCACGGTATAGAATTAATACCTACCCTAAATAAGTTGTTTACCGAAAATATGTTTATGTAGTGGTGAATGATAATTTGTTTTGTTACACTTAATATTACAGAACAGTTATAAAGGGTCCTACATTCTAGCTGTGTTATTTTAATTCACCGAGTAAATGTCCTTGACAATCGATCGTGACCGATCTCGGATCTCGATACCTCGGAGTAAACGATTCCAACGCTAGCTAGGTATGCCCCTCGTAAACGGGACTCTATCACAGTACGATAGTATCAAACGTATGCAAAACTTGCACGTTTTTAAGTGTTCCCACGCTCGTCTTGAATTATACACCATTACATTTTATATCATTATGTTTTGTCACGTGCTGCGACCGTGAAATAAGGTGTTTCAAGAGTGCCACATAATTTTTACGTGGCTTTCTTTGTTTTCGTATGAGTAGGCTTTATATGATCTAAATGCAACTTTGCTTTTAACTCATTCGAATGATGTTGCCTTAAAGGACCCTCAAAGCTTCTCAAAGATTAGTGGGGAGCGCAAATGGCTTTGGTTTCATATGGCTAATAACCCGCTAACTGCAATGTTCTGAATCTGTATACTCTCTATGCATTCGAACTAACCATGCAATACATATCGATAATTGATATAGGGATATGACAGTGTTATCTAATATTTTTAAAATAAAAATAGATTCTATCCCAGAAAATATGAAGGCATTAACAAAAAATACAAAACCATCATGATAGTACCGCCCCGCAGAATAGAGCTTTTTACGACTCCGTACCCTTGCCCTATATATTGACTGGTCATGACTAATAATATCTATACATATATTATAATATGGAAAATTTTGTTTGTTTGACCGGACTAATCTTAGTTGCTGTTAGACGAATATCAAAAAATATTTTTGTATTTCATAGCGCAATTGTTGACCATGGTTTTAGGCAACTTAACATCACGCTAACCCTAATAGAAGCTAAGTTATATTGAAAAAAGTTACAAAAATGAGCTAAAAATATTAAATAATTTTTAGTTTCACTACCTTACAATCGCTTATCCCTATATTTACATGCTAAAAGTTTGGAAAATCCAACAATGCACGCCTCATATTCTATTTTTTTTTGTTTATTTAATAACAACTAAATCACATCGAATCAGATCATAAAAATTACTTGGGTTCTATCCCTAATTATACTGAAGCGTATGAAAAAAGGAACTCGATTAGTAAAGTATTTTGGTCGTTATCGTAATAATATACAGGATACGTACATAAAGACACACGGACGACCAAGACAGAACTTTTTTAAACAGTTTATTAACTAGTTTAAACAACAAAAATGTCATCAAAAATATAATGAGTGTTAAAAATAGTGTTTTTTCTTGATATATGTGTGTATATATTATTTTACAAGTGCTATATATGATTAATAGAGACATTTTAAATTGGAAAAATCAGTTGTTTTGCGTGAAGTGATAGTAGTGCCCACCTCAACGCTACTCTTATGAGGCGTGCAATAATAAATCTTAAGAAATATTTTAACCAAAATTTTTATAAAGTTAAATATTCCATTCAAATTATCCCTCAATTAAATAATAAAACAGACATATGTAGATTCATAAATGACGTCACAATATATGCAATAATAATTATAGCACTGTGTATATGCGGGTGGTCCGCTGATTTCTCGAAGACCACAATATTGTGCTCCGCTGACATTAAGGCATGGTTTATCGTTGCCGGTAATCTCTGCCAATATGTGGAATACATCAATTCTCGTTAAAGATTGACAGATACACAAAGCGCACTACTGTGTTGCCCTCTATACTGCTAACTTAATTTAAAACTGGTTACCAACCGAACCGGCATGTAAACGCATAGCATTAAGGGTCGACGCACAAGGGCCATACGCCAAAGCAACGCCAAAGGGAGCTGAAGCGCGCGACAGCCACTTGTGGCCTGAGGTCGACACTTGTGGCCGGTGGCTGTTATTTTTTATAATCCAGCGCGCAATATTACTATGTACTCTGCACAAAAAAGTTTAATTGCACTGCTTCTCCTTAGCTCCATGCGTTTTTTTATAGCTATGGTTTAGCGTTACGGCCATAATCTCACCTGATCTTATGTGACGATTTGGCCCAAGTTGATAGACACGCTAAGCCTGTGGAGGCACTGGCTCTCAACAATAACTAACTGCCGGACCACACCTATTGGTATTTGGCGGCAGATTTTCCAATTCAGGGTAGTAGCTAGCCAGGCGGGCATTAGAAAAAGCCCTACCGACATGGTATGTTTTTATCCACTGAAAGCTCAAGTTCATTGTAGGTGGTTGGAGCCGAACTCACGTCCCTTGACGCGAAGTCGTACACACTACCACTGAGCTATCATCGTTTCGGACCGAGGTTAACTGAAGTAACCGAGAGTAGGGTGGGGAATCTATTAAGTGGGGTGTGGCGACGTTTTGGCTCGGTGTTTAGTGGCCGATGCTTACAACACGCGAGAAGCGATGATTTGTAGGGTGCATTTATTTATTTAGTGGCAGCCACCGGCCGTATGAAAGCTACCAGAAATATCCCGGTGGCGGCGTTTTGTGGTTGTGGCCAGTGGCCTGAGTGCGGTGACCCTAAATTTACATAAATACTAGCTGGTACTTTCGACTTCGTTCCCATTTTTCTTTACAATTGCTCGTGATCGTGAAATCCTTAGAAGGTGCACATATTATGTTCTTTTGTTAACGTCAATTCAACGTTTCGCAGGTATGTTTTATGTAATTGAGGTTTAGCGTTATGGCATAAGTGAGGACACGGCTCAAGTTGGTAGACACGCTGAACCTGTGAAGGAACTGGCTCTCAAGGACAATTGCCGGAACACACCTATTGGTATTTGGCGGCAGACTTTCGACTTGAGGGTGCTTGGTAGCGGACCAGAAGTATGGTGAAAGTTGTCCCGGATTTCTGGCAACACGGGAGTTTGAAGTGTGGTGCGTTTTAGTGGCTAGTGTCGGGTGATTAGCACTCAATAAGTCACCACGTGACCCTCACACCTTTGACCTGGTCCCGGGAAAGGCTTTTACGCGTTGCGTTGAGGAAGTTCGTGAAGACAGGGATTTTAAACACGACGTTAACGAAAAATAAAGGGTGGTAGGCAGCCAGGCGGGCATTCGAAAAAGCCGTACCACTATGCTATGGTATCTTCACGATATTTTCCTTTACCGAAAGCTTAAGCTTACGGCAGGTGGACTGGATTCAAACTCACGTCCCTTGACGCGAAATCGTACACAAACCACTGACCAGTCACCGCTTTAAAAAAAAATATAAAATCACTATACACCTATAATTGTTTAACTATTAAAATGTAAATACAATTGGCGGTTCTAATCAGAGAAGCGTTTGAATGTATTATTGGAGTGGAGGTTTTTTAATCAAATGGCTAATCTGGAAACGCCATTGAGTGCGAAAGATGAATCCGGTCAAATGCTATAAAGCCAATTATGGCTCTACGCGATGGTGCGACTCTTAATGGCTACTATTAATCCTGGAAAAGGCAATTATTGCCGAAGAAACAATTAGTTTAACCCGTACCTCGGCGGCGCGTTCGGAGTGTTGACATCCACGGCCCGGCCGCAGTTAAGGCAAAGTTCCTTTGCAAATTTATATAGCGCAAAAACGTACCACGGGAAATAATATATTGTTTTACTTTTAGCTCGGTCATATTAGCCAGTCGAGATGTTTTTAACGTTCCCGATCATGGAATGAGTCGTGCTGGATGGTGTGATTTAAATAATTAACCCTATCAAAATAGACTAAGCCGTTTATTTTTATTTTTATTTTATATTTAAGGTTTAGCATTTTGGCCATAATCTCACCTGATCTTAAGTGACGATATGGCCTAAGTTGGTAGACACGCTAAACCTGTGGAGGAACTGGCTCTCAAGTGCAGCTGCCGGAACACACCTATTGGTATTTGGCGGCAGGTTTTCAACTTGCACTTGAGAGCCAGTTCTCCAAAGGTTTAGCGTGTCTGCCAACTTGGGCCGTATCTTCACTTAAAATCAGGTGAGATTACGACCACAACACTAAGATTTAACTAAAAAAAAAAAAAACATTCACCAAGTGACACGCTTGCTTTTTCCCCGCCTATTACATAAAAAGCACCCGAATACCTAACAAATCCGTCTAGCTTACAAGCTAATCCGCTCAGGATACTGTTCGGATAGGCCATAAATTCCTCTTCACCGAGGCAGATCGCTGACGTGTGATGGCTAATAACCATTGAATCTACCATCATCGAAAATTTTACTACCGCCTACATTAAAGTCAAACTTCCTGGTAGAGCGTGTTACTTCCCACGGATTTAGACTAAACAAGTCGGATAACGACCCAACAGTGGTTTAAAAGCTAGTATTGTTATCAAATCTATTCCGATACATAACATAAATCGAAAACACATTTGTTTGTTATGTTGTTTGAAAGTAAAACAAGTATATTTGGTTATCTTTACTGGTCATCGAGTTCGGAATGATAAGACATTAATAAATCTTTGAGTTGTTCAGTGGTTAGATAAATTGAAAACTGATTTTACTTCCACAGTCACTAATAAAAATAAAGTTATATTACACCAATTAAATTTCATTCAAGATCAACTTTATTAAATGTATTTTCTGTTTATTTGTTTTTTGGTAACATTAACAGCTACCTATAAATAATATAAGTGATGCTTAACATACATAACAAGATGATTTCTTATGTTTATGCGAATATTATTCATCGAAATAAAACTAATTTAAACGGATTTTATCGCGGTTATTTATTAATTTTGATCCCGGCGTTTTGAAAGCTTTTCAGCCTTTGTGATCACGGGGCGGACTGAGGTGTAGGTTGTCCAGAAAGGTTCATGTTACTGTGTCTACCTTCAATTTAATTTTTGGACAACCTACACCTCAGTCTGCCCCGTGATAAAATCCGCCACGATAAAATCCGTTTAAATTAGTTTTATTTCGATACACAACAAGGCAAAATTTCAGTTCTCGTATTTACATTATGGAAAAAATATATACTTTGCATCTAGTGTTTCAAGAAATATATATTATCCACCATTTGCCAGTTTTTCGCGTCTTCTCCTTAAGATATCGAATGATGGAACATTTAAACCACTGTTAAGGTGCGGTATTCTATTGACCGAAAGATAGCATCTAAGATCAGTACCACCTCCAAGATACAGCAGCTTGAAGATTGACATGAAATGGGGTGATACTGGGCACATCGCCAGCACTGTGATTGGCGTATATGGTGTTAATGGTCTCCCAATTGTTTAGGACTTCTTATCAGAACTCTGAATGCAAAATTGTTGGAAACTTGCGTAGCTTTGTACAGTGACCTCTTGGCAAAGTCTACTGTTATTTGTTTTTACTACACTTTAGCATTTGTCTTGAATTGAAAACTATTGTTATAAATTTTAATGAAATTGGATCGAATCTTTAAGTTCGAATGTGAGTAGCTTAAAATCCACGTCTAAGAGTAAAGTAAAAAAAGTTATTAATAGAACATGTTTTATGCGATACGCAAAAACATTGTGTGATAAATCTTTGGTAAAATGGCTTGCGCAAGGGTCGCTGGATGTGGATTCAAATCCCTAGAATGAGGCTGAGTTTTCGGTGATGAAATCATAGCATCATACTAAGGTATTTTCTAATGTCGGTTTAGCTAGCTAGAAAATCTGTTGCCAAATACCTATAGATGTGTTCCGGCAGTTGTACTTAAGATCCAATCCCACAGCATACCCACCATATTGTGAAAATGTACCATAAATAAAAAAAAAAAAAAGCATTTAGCTTTATTTCAATATTCTCTTTTTAATCCAATCCAACAGGACGCAAAAATATAAGCAAATATCAACCAGTAAAAGGCGGCTCACAAGGCAAATTTATGAAACGGAAAAGTAAAAACTGACAATAAGAGTTCGTTAATATGTTTACTGAAAAGCCTTTTAAAAATAACTATCGATCCATACCTACTTGTCCTTTAAAATCATGACTCCAGTTCGGTTCCAAATAAATTCGGATATATATCCCAAATAAACGTCCACAGGTTTTGCTTGATACCAACGTTTATTTACCTTCGTAAAAATTTCGAATCTCGACATTTCCAATTGATATTTTAATTTCGTGATGGTAAATTTAATTTTGTCTTCTCATATATATTTATGGTCTTTTGTTACCGTATGTGAACAGAATGGACACTGAGTGTGAGTTATTTTGTTTAAATGGAATCGAATGAATGATACTTAACTCTCATTAACCGTAAATGGTGAAATAGTGATTTAATACAATGCACTCTTTATAGGTTAAGGCAGGCTCGTGGTTATAATAAAAGGGCCATACGGTGATGAAAAACTTAAAGGTGATAACGTCACTGAAGTACCAATTGATAGGTTAGTGACATCTGATATATGCTTAACAAACGTGAAGGTACACGAAATGTTTTATGCTTCCAAGTAATATACAAATATTTCTTGGTATAGTTTAAAGCGATGATAGCTCAGTGGTCGTGTGTACAGACTTCGCGTCAAGGGAGTTCGAATCCACCGACAATAAGCTTGAGCTTTCGGTGAAAGAAAACATCGCGAGGTAACCATAACATGGTGGTAGGGTTTCTTATAATACTCACCTGGCTAGCAACCACTCTCAAGTTGAAAATCTGCCGCCAAATACCAATAGGTGTGTTCCGGCAGTTGCACTTGAGAGCCAGTTCCTCCGCAAGTTTGTGGGTTTATTAACTTGGGCCGTATCGTCACTGAAGATCAGGTGAGATTATGGCCATGGCATCGAACTAAAACTGTATTTACAAGAATTTTCTCAAATTATCCATAATGACTTCATGATCTTATTTATAGGTTCGTTTATTAGTGCGTTTCAGATTCAGTCAACACCGTACATTCATGAATAATATATGACTTAAATACCAAGAAATTAACCAGATATCACGAGAGCTATTCCGTTCCGTTTAAACAAACTGTAATTATAAACGCATCAGTAACTCTTAAACGTAAAAGGGTTCTATTGAACAAACACGATCTAGTTAAGTCGAACATCGCAAAACATACATTTTCACTTTGTTCATTCTATAACAGTTAAATTCCTGAGCGCAACATGGGAGCAATTGAATTTCTATATCCAACGTTAGTTTTGTGGGTCCGTTAGAATTCTTGAGTAGAGTTATGATTCTATATTTAATTTTCATTCGTTTTCTTTTCCATTTGAACGTAATTTGTTTTTCTTAGCTTCCTACCATTTTCGTCCACCGTCTATAGGTA
Organism: Actias luna; assembly: GCA_039707435.1. Classification (NCBI taxonomy): domain Eukaryota; kingdom Metazoa; phylum Arthropoda; class Insecta; order Lepidoptera; family Saturniidae; genus Actias; species Actias luna. The sequence goes on along the minus strand of JAZHAC010000008.1, from coordinate 15,937,957 downwards.
TGATACAACAGTGAATTAGCGAACGCTATACGTGAATTGTTTTTGAAAATGTATCTTTATAACTGTTAGGTTTAGCGTTACGGGAACAATCTCACGTGATATAAAGTGATGATGTGGCTCAAGTTGGTGAACACGTTAAGCCTAGTGGGGGGCTGACCCTCAAGTACAACTACCGGAACACATCTATAAGTATTCGGTGGCAGATTTTCATCTTGAAGGTGGTACTTAACCAGGTAGGCGTTGGAAAAATACTGCCACCAAGGAAACTGTATGCGATTATTGTTAAATAGATAAAATATATTGAAATTTGAACCTTTCTGTGTTGCCTATTTTACATAAAATCTAGTATTTGGTATCGAGGCGATGATAGCTTAGTGATAGTGTGTAGGAACGCCGCGTCATGGGACGTGAGTTCGAATGTGCCACCTACAATGAGCTTGAGTTTTCTTTCGGTGAAGGAAAACATCGTGAGGAAACCATAGCATGGTGGTAGAGCTTTTTCCAATACCCACCTAGCTAGCTACAACCCTCAAGTTGAAAATCTGCCGCCGAATACCAATTAGTTCGTTCATGCAGTTATATACAGGTTTAGCGTGTCTACCAACTTGGGCCATATCGTCGTTGACGATCAGGTGAGATTATGGCCATTACGCTAAGCCTTAACTATAAAAGAATAAAATAATAATAATACATATAGGTATGTACCGGCAGATGCACTTTAGTGCCAGTCCCTCCACCGGGCTTAGCGTGACCACTATCTTGTGCCAAATCTTTACTTACATTAGATGAGATTGTAGCCATAACGCTAAAACCTATGAAGTATAATAAAATACTTAGATTATTGCGTATAGGTGAAGTGTTTATAAATATTAATTCAGGGCAAGATTTTAACGATGTCGCAAAAAACTTCTTGGACAGTTTTACCAAACCATTTTAGTCATCTCACGATACAGATCTAGTAACACCAGAAACAGTTTTTAGGCAATAGTCATAATTTTTCAAGGTTCTACAAAGTGCCAAAGCCCTATACCAATTCGCAGGTTAGTAAGGTCAAGCACCATATCAAGCAGGGTTTGGTCCAAATGTGTAAGGTTTACACCACCTTAACACCTCTCTCCGCGTGTCCGCTAATAGAGATTCCAACTACATGTACTTTTATAATAAATAATAGTATAAAAAAAGTAAAAAACACGCTTTTTATAAAAAACTGAACTAAAAAAAATAGGAAATAAGTTTTAATAAATTTTAAAAAATATAAAAAATAAATTATAAAAAAATTATAAACATTTTTAAAACTAGTTCAGGCGCTAGGATTAAAAAAATGTATAACGATACTATGTCTTAGAATTTTTTTATGTATTGTAGTGTAAAAATTCTTGTCAATAAAGTTATTGTTATTATTATTATAACTTAAGAATAGTGTTAAAAATTTCAATAAACATAAATTAATAATAAAATAAAAAAAAGTATTTTATTTAAAAAAAGCGTGGAGGGCATGGTGTCATTAGTTATAAATATTTTATCGACAGATATGAGTAGAGTGATTATTAACTGATAATCTTAAAAGAAACCCACACTTTTTTTTAAATAATTTTATTTTATATTTACACTATTATTAATTAATTTTTATTGAAATTTGTAACACTATTCTTAATTTATGTTTATTGAAACTTTTAACACTATTCTTAATTTAAATTTATTAAAACTTATTTTAAATTTTTTTAGTTCAGTTTTGTATAAAAAGCGTGTTATTTAATTTTTAAACTATTATTTATTTTCTACTTTTTAGTTTGCTTTATTTATTTTTAATTTTAAACTATTATTTGTTCTAATCTACTATTAATTCCGTGATAACTATAAGTAACTGTAATTAATTTCAGTCGTCAATGTATAAAGTGAGACTTAACGGTATGGTCATTGCCGAACAAGTGATATCGACAAGTCTTACTACGTGTTACTTCGTAATCGAATCTTTTCATCTAATGCTTCTCTGTTACATGGGGTCTAATCTGCTAGCTTTGAACAATCAAGTTCTTCTATTCGAATTTTTAACACTATGTTAATTTAAATTTATTTTCTATTTTTAAAATTATTATTTGTTTGGTAGAATTAAAATTCTTTTTAGTATTCGAAAATTTGTTAATATTAGAGAAATCGGCTAAAGATAGTGATTGAAAATTAAAATATCAATTTTTTTCTTATCGACTATAGAGAAAAATCATAAAAGATTAAAATTAAGTTTCTTGCCTTATCGACTATATATGAAAATTATATAAATTAACAAAAATCTTATTTTGCGAATTGAAAAATGGAATAATTTTATCAAATTAGTAAAATAAAATACTTTTTTTTAACTTACACTATTAATAATTTATATTTATTGAAATTTTTAATTTAAAATTCAAATTAAAAAATGGAATAATTTTATCAAATTAGTGTATTGTCATCGGTCCTCGATAAATCTACAAAGTTTGAACGAAATCTGGCCGTTTAAAGTGGGTCAAAATCGCACCCAAAGGAGTCGGTTACAAACAAACATACAGGTGAAGTTAATAAAAAGCTTTTAAAACATTAAGTCCAAACACTATATCAAGCGGATTTTTGTCAACATGGGTATTAACACCCCTCTTTGTGCATGCGTTAAAATAATTGTTTTTTTTTATATTTTTATAGTTAAGGTAATGACCCTAATCTCATCTGATCTAAAGTGATAATACGGCCCAAGTTGGTAGACACGCTAAACCTGTGAAAAAACTAGCAGTCAAGTGCAACTGCCGGAACACACCTACTGGTATTTGTCGGCAGATTTTCAACTTGAGGGTGGTTGCTAGCCAGGCGGGGATTAGAAAAAGCCCTACCACCATGCTTTGGTTTCCTCATGATATTCCTTCACCGAAAGCTCAAGCTCATTGTAGGTGAATTCGAACTCGCGTCCCTTTGACGCGAAGTCGTACATACCACCACTGAGCTATCATCGCTTCAAAGTTGCTTGTAAGTTAAATGTACTTTTATAAAAATATATACGCTAAAAAAATAAGCCCGATCGAGTTTTTTATGGTTATGTTCAATGATTTGGTTTTTTTTTTTCGAATCTGTGGTACTTTTAACGTTCAGTAGCACCTTCTCAGAGCCCCTAATCTTGGTTAAGCCTTTTGATTCTGATGTAGGAACCCAGAAAATTCGTAAGATATCCTACAATTCCACGTAGTATTGCCAGAAGTTTAGTTAGATTAACACTATTCTGAAGCGATGATAGCTCAGTTGTGGCTGTACGGACGCCACGTCAAACGACATGACTTCGAATCCCTCGAACAAAACATCGTGATGAATCCATATCACGGTGGTAGAGCTTTTTCCATTACCCACCTAGCAGCTACAACTCTCAAGTTGAAAATCTGCCACCAAATACCAATAGGTGTGTTCCGGCAGTTGCACTTGAGAGCCAGTCCCTCCACAGGTTTAGCGTATTCACCGGCTTGAACACTATTCTCATATAAATAAAAAAAGACACTGGGGTTCGCGATCCTGCTGTTTATTCCTTTAATAACAATAAAGATAGACTTATCTGCTCAATGACTGTAATTGAAAATTTCATCCCGTCATCATTTATTTTTTCTAGAAAAATAATGCAAGGATATTTATTAAACAATGCACCAGATGGCAGAATTAGAATGGTTTATGATTCTGGCTTTATAAATACTGAACTGTTTACAGACTACCTCTGTCATTTCAAAGATAATGTCCAGCCAACAAAAAATAATCCTGTCTTACTGATATTGGATACATCATAGCAGTCACATCACTTTCGCTGCAATAAATTTTTGCTAGGAAATTATCATCCGTGTCCTAACACTGCCACCGCACAGCAACCACTGGATGGTGGATTCTTTGGCCCACTATAAGTTAAATTTTCTTATGAACGTGACGAATGACTAAGCCACCAACGTATAAACTTATGCAGGATATAATAAGAAACGTTTAAATCGAAACAAGCAAAATACCGTAAGATAACTGTTCACGTGTATTATAATTTTTTACACCTAAATATTATTTAACCGACGATGATTATTAGATGCCGCGACCGGAATTCGATCCGATCGTAAATTCAAGAGCGCGCTGTTGACAGCTGTCATTAATGACAGCCGGCCATTACGTGCGTACCGTCAGAGCGGGCGGCGGTTTTCACTTAACTTCATTATAATTTCGATGCGATTTCAAAACGTGACTTGGACACCTTTTTGAACGGTTTTTCAACCTCTCAATAGGATGTTGTTCGTTTTGATGTAACGATAGATGCAATTGGCTGTCAATCGAACTCTCAATGCGGCCGGTTGATGGCGCGTGCGATCAACTGACCCGATTATAAACAGTTTGGATCAAATGAAAACTTTGAATGCAGCTCTTCTATAAGTTATCACCTATATTATTTCTTGAAACATGCATTTTTTTTTTATGTACATACAACTGACAGTTTGTCTGCTAAAGAAATGAGAGTTGATCGATATAATTACTTTACCATTCTTTCGGTTTCTTTGAAGATTGGGTAGTTATTCGGCCTGAAAAAAAATCTTTCAGTAGATATTATCATGGAATAGGTGCTCTTAATTTTTTATATGTTTTTTCGCTATAAATAACATTCTTAACGTTTTTATTTAAGGTTTGCATTTATAGGACACGAAGTTATTGACAAAAAATAATAATTTTGAAATCATTTAGTACTTTTTAATAATTTGGAGACATCTTGCTAAGTCTGTGAATGCAATTTTTATATGGCACCAAACAAATTTATTATTAATCTCAGCTTAATAGCCCTTGACACATTAATTTTGTGAAACAAACGCCGTATCGTTTGTACCGGAAGCTGTAGAGTGGATAAACATCAACAAAACAGGTAGGATCTGGTAGTAGCAATGCACAACAATGGATGTAATATTCCGCATCCTCCCATATATACAAGGGACCTGTAAATACCTAAAGACCAGAAGATACCTAATTGAAACTAAAGAGAGCTCGTGTACCCGCCGACAATGTGCAGCGGAGATATTATTAAGCGTGGTACATACAACACTTCGTAATTTCACCTGAATTATAAGATCGATACAAATTTCGCGCGGCGCTGTGTCGATTGTAGATTGTTATTACGAAATATTTCAAGTTTGTTCGCTTTGAAGCCTGTGATTTGTACATTGAAATATGTATCTTTTAAACATCTTTCATTCCGTTTTTATGTTGGGTTTGGACACAGAGCAAAATCTTTGGAGATTTCACTCTATTTGAGACAGCCCGATTTGACAAATAGCTACACCCTTCAAAGATTTTCCGCCAAGTAACGCTGTGTTATATTTCGATGAGGAGTTGTACAATGGTACAAAGGCTACAGTAAATGTTTATCATCAGGTTCATCATCATCATTTATATATTAGAGAAGTGCAAATACAGATTAACTGGTATGTATTAGTTAAAATTTGTCAACATTTATCTATGTACATATATAAAAATGAATCTCTATTTACCTTGGTCATCGCATCACACGTGAACGGTTGGAATTATTTCGATAATTATTTTTTGTCGTGTTAATTATTGTCAGGAGAAGGTTCTTATGAAAGAAAAAAATAAGGAAGTTCAGTGGAAATTTTACGATCATGTATAAAAACTTAACGGCAATATTACTTTACGTAAGTGTCAGTTATCATAGAGCATTACAATAGTAATTAAACTATGTTTTTGAATATTCATATTTTTTTTATTAATTATATCAATGCTAATTCAATATTCATAGATAAGACAGGATAACGTCTGTCAGGTCAGCTAGAACAAAATAAATAAATAAAACAATTATTAAGAACGCCGATATTAGGAGAACTTTGGGTAAACTAAGAAAAATTAAAGAACATTTATTTCTATGACACACGATGCAAACATTGTACGACACAAATACAGTCAAACAAACTAACATTTTTGGTTCAAGCCCTTAATGAGGGTTACCGTGAAGCTGTGACTCCAAGGTCTGGCGCGTGTAGTTCTATTGTGGAAACGAGAGGAAGTAAAAAGATTGAATACCTCTTCATAACACTCCCCGTGATACATACTCTCTCTCTCAGTCTCTCTACGTAACTGCAGAGACTCGATGTACTTGGTAACACTTAGAATTTCAAAGTCATCATAGTGACTTATTATTTCTTCCAACTGCTTTATTTTGAGAACAACATCTGCTTTATAATATGTCAGCGTAACGATAATAATTTTAGATTAATACGTTTTACGAAAGTATCTATTTCAAGTACATTACACTTACTAAATATTTTACACAGAAAAATTTTTGTTAAATCAAAAATTTTTTTTTTAATTCAAGCGCGATTCAATTAACTTATAAACGAATAATTGTTTGCTAAAAAAAAAACAATAATCTTTGATACTTTTCATAACTCAAAGAAAATATTTCGAAAGGATGTATTTTGGGACGTATTTAATTCTCCAATAACTCCTCCGTAACTTTCCTACATAAAATCGACATTAAAAATTAATGAATAAAGAAAATACGAACGATTCTAGAGTACAAAGTGGAATCGAACAAATCGCTCGTCGAGACGTAGGACGGTCATCATGCCTCATTAAGGTTAATATTATAAAATTTTGAGCGAATATCGATTTAAATGTATCGAAGAAAGCTTCGATATCAGTCAATTAATTCATGCTTTTAACGGAATTCATGTAAGCACTGTATTATATATTACCAAAACCTTAATATAAGAATATTACTTTGTATTTAGGTTGAGGTCAGTTATTAACCTTACGGTTAAGGTCAGGAATCGAGACGTATTTCGTTGATGTTTTACAAGCAGATTAGACAATAAAAAGTACCTATAAATCTCAGTTAAAATTCATAGTCTTATTTCTTAACCCAAGTTCAAGTTAAAGTGTGACAAACATATGTTTCAAATTTAATAACTAAGTATTCAGTGTAACATATAATAATCTAAACATGGCACAATATAAAACATTTATAAAATAAAAAAATTACATTACGGCTATCATGCGGGACTTCAGTGTCACAGTTTCACGACGACACCTATAACATCTAGAACCAAAAATTTTACCGACTCTAACTTCTGACGCACTGTGACCATATGGAATCATTTTCCCCTTAGAGTGTTCCCTCCTTCCTATGATATTGGGTACTGCAAGGTGGCGTGAAGAGGTAACTAAGTCGACCAGTATGACGCTGAATTTTGGCTTATTTCAGACTGTGCTGTACTTAACATCGGGTACAGTGCAGTCACTTCGCTGCAACATATACAAAAATTCATTCAAAAATATCTATATATACATATGTTAGCGACTCGGTGACTGTTGACTCGAAATTTGTTACAGGTGTTATTTTCAGGAAGTAGACATCCACCAAGAACGAATTGTATGGCCAGGCATGGTTACGAGTAGTCTGTAAGTGGGAGTATGAAAACTGACCCTGGCCTGTGGCAGCAACAGAGTTTGGACCATCACCTTTAAATAAAAGCACGGTTGACAGGAAGAGACATGAACGAATTTGGGGGTATCAGTTAGTATATTATATACAAAGAATAGATATACGAATAAATAACACCGGTGTCGTGGTGAACAGATTGGTCAATCAGTGAAGTTGGAACCAAGACTGAGTGCGCAGAGTGCGCCGGATGTACTCGAGTGTCGCCACTCGCCCCGGCTCTTTCCATGCACCCCAATAGACATGTCTGAGCACAATACATATCGCTGTAATGCCTATTGGTGGTTATTTCAGTCTCCACACACCGCTTTCGTTACCGGCTTGGTTCTCTTTGTTAGTGAAACTACTCTAAGTGCTTTTACCACGGTAAAAGAAAACGAAAAATTTACAAGAATCAACTAATAACATAATAATGCCTCCGGAATCTATATTCACAATTGTGGAGATTTTTTTTTATTTGAACGCACCAGACATATGAACTACCAGACGGATTTAAAATAATATCTCTGTGTTTGATAGAGTAAACATAGGGAAAACGTAAGGCTACATGCCATCACGCTACTACCAATAAAAGCATATTATAAACAAAAAAAGTTACAAAACGGACAAAAATGATTAATTAACTAGATTTAACGTGCGGCTTCGCTCGCGGAAATATCGATTTTGTCAAACAAATCGGATGTCGCAATAAAAGTTCCATAAAAAGTGTATCCCTCTCTTGACTCTACTTCCGATTAGTTTTTCGCGAGGAAAAGCAGCCGATCTCTTTCTCCCGGGTCTTATCTATCTCTATGCTAAAATTCATCATAATATATTCAGTGGTTTAAGCGTGAAAGCGTAACATACAAACAAACAAACTCACCGCGTTTATAATTTTGATAATATTAGTATGATGGATTTTTAGCTTCATATGAAGTGCGAAGTTGAATATATTAAATCTATGTAGTAAAATCCATGACACAGGTAAGAATTTACCAATGTTTCCCCACTAGAAGTATAAACCACTTTTTATGTCTTGATAATTATAAATGAATGGATGTTAGGTAACGTTACTTTGTTGTTAAAACATGTTTTCTAAATAATGTATACGCGGAGAAGCGCGTGCGCAGTCGCGTGGACAACATGCTGGGTTTGTTTTGAGAAGCTGATATAAAAACTCCTATCTATACATTATTGATAAACGTCAAGTCTATACGCTTTTTTACTGCGTACTCATTGATAAGGCTGAATAAGGAATAACTCAGTTTGTTGCGTATAGGAAGAAACTGTTTTCCTTTTTTTTTCTTTTTTCAGTTTCATACAAATCGATGCAAGTTTATATCGCGGTAAGTAAATGGGTGATGTACTAAACACAAATATACTTAACACCCAGTTATAAAGCTAAAATTCTACTTATCATGAGAATCATATCACAGACGAATATAGAACCCACCAAATCTCCTATCAATAGTAATGAATACTGGCATTCGAAAAAATCTAAAATCTAGACCACCTGCAGCTATAACCGTACATTTTCCGGACATAGTACATTCAAATTAAAACTAGAAAAAATATATATGTGAAGCCAGTTCCTCAAAAGTTTTATCGTGTCTACCAACTTGGGCCGTATCGTCACTTAAGATCAGGTGAGATTATGGCCATAACGGTAAGCCTTAACTATAAATATTAATAGGTATGTTTCGGTAGTTGTATTTGAGAGCCAGTCCCTAACCTAACCTTAGTGTATCCATATTAGGGTACTTAACGTCAGATGAGATTGTGGTCAAGACGCTAAAGGTTGACTTAAATTAAAATTTTATATAATAATATTACACGTAAATAACATATTAACGTAATGCAATATTCTAAGAATATTCAAACGCTCATTGAAAATACACCTTTACAATGTGAACTCGGAAGTCGTTGCTAACTTTCAGTTTATTATCATTTTCCATTTCAAACGTATATTATTTTGGTTAAATAGATCAGTTTCTCCTTAAAGAGATAGTTTGATATGCTTATATATTTGTCTAGTATAAAATGTCTAAATTATTGGTTGTACAAATACATATTTATATTAGGTTAGTTCAAAAATGCCTTTAATATTCAATTCCAGGGTTTCTGTTACAAATATTTCTAGTAACTTATGATATTAATGTATTGCGTATTCAAATAATTAATAATATATTTTTTTCCTTCTTATTTCTAAACTGACATTTACTCATTATCGAATATTATCATTCTCATCAGACTCATCATCAGATCATATCAGACTCTAACCTTTCAGTAAAGAAAACATCGTGCTGCAACCAGAGCATGGTTATAAGGCTTTTTCTATTGTCTTCCTGGTTAGCTACCACCCGGAAGTGAAAATCCGCTGCCCAGTACCTACAGATGTGTTGCGACAGTTGCACTTGAGAGCCGGCCTGTCCACTAAGCTTAACGTGTCACCCTCTTAGGCAACATTCTCACCCAACACCAGTCGAAATCGTGGCGTCGAACCTATAAAATATATTTACAAATACCCATGTACCAAGCTATATTATACAAATTAACACCTATATTACGTAATTTACGGTCATAAAAACAAATTTACGAATGTAAAATAAACATGACCGCACGACATAATAAAAAGTTCCAATATATTCTTGTAAAGAATCGAACGACCCACAAAGAAGGTCAGTAATGATGTTTATCACAAATCTACTGGTTCGATAATTATTGAAGGTCAAAGTTCGAGCGATGAACAATTATGCAGTTTTAAAGTTATTTTGGAAATAATTGGTTAAAAATAAAATTGCAGGTTTTTTTTTTATTTATAAGAAATGATGATATAAGTATGTATAGTTTGGCTTGATTTTTATTTGTAAAAACATTATCGATATGTATTATACACTAGCTGACCCGGTGAACTTCGAATCACCCATACTCTGGAATGCTAGATGGCGTTAAAGTAGCTAGATTTTGAGATTTTTTGATAAACAATTATTTTTATCTTTCGTAAAAAAAAAAAACAATAAATAGTATCCTATGTTACTTCTAATACCTTCAAGAATATGTGTACAAAGTCTCATGATGATCGGTTAAGTAGTTATCGCGTGAAAGCGTAACAAACAACTTACATTCACATTTATAATATTAGTAGGCATATGTACCTTTAAGTATGGAGGTTAGAATACATTCTACAGGCCCAAAATGTGAACACTTTAAGCCTCTGAAGGAACTGTTTCTCAAGTGCAAATTTTCGTTAGAAAAAGTATCTTATCACCGAATCCAAGTGTTCTTCTTTCTCTCTACCTAAATTCATCGCAATCGATTCAGCGATTAGGGCGTGAGAGCGTAACAAACAAACTTACTTCGTATTTATAATAGTCGTAATTATAATGATGTTTTCACATGTTTTATACCAATACAACAAAGTCAAAATAGCAGTGTCAGCACTGCATAAGCGACAAATAGTGACGACCAGTGAGAGATCAGCCAAGAAAAATTCTAGGGAAAATTAAGAAAAAGTATCTTATATCTTTTATTCTTTACTACAGTAACCAAATAACATATACCATAACTAAACTTGCAGCTACGTAACTCACATATTTTTTATAAATATATTCTAAATATTGAAACGATGATACCTCGGTGGTAGTGTGTACGACTTCGCGCCAAGGGACGTGAGTTCCAATCCAACCACCTCCAATGTGCTTGAGCTTTCGGTGAAGGAAAACATCGTGACGAAACCACAGCATGGTGGTATGCAAGGGATTTATATATAAGTATGTATAGGATTTAATGTATGACGCAATAATATAAAAGGTATTGTTCAGTGTTTCAGGCTTGAAGCATTATATGTGTGTGTATGAGTTTGTCGTACCTCCGCAAAAGCATAATAATAACCGTGCTGCACGTCGATTGTTTACATAAATATTAAGCGATTATAGCTCAGTGGTAATATGCGTTACTTTATTGTCATTTTGCGTTAAGGAAAGTGAATACAAATCCAACCACATACAATGAGCTTGAGCTTTCGGTGAAGGAAAATATCATGAGGAAACCAAAGCATGGTGGTAGGGCTTTTTCTCAAGCCCGCCTGGCTAGCAACCTCCCTCAAGTTGAAAATCTGCCGCCAAATACCAATAGGTGTGTTCCTGCAGTTGCACTTGACAGCCAGACCCTCCACAGGTTTATCGTGTCTACCAACTTGGGCCGTATCGTCACTTAAGATCAGGTGTGATTAATGACCTAACGCTAAACCCTAACTATTAAAAAACCTACATAATTCTTAGTATATTTTGCCATAAATCATAAACTGACTAGAAATATAGTTCAGAGTTCACAAGAATAAAGTTATTATTGTAAAATTGAGTGATCTACAACACTACGACCTCACTTTTGACCTTTCAACGTTTTCACGGAAATGAGTCGATGAAGCTTCGATGTAAGAAACAAGATCATATATATTTTTGAATTGACACCTTTTTTTCACTGTTTATACTGAGTAATAGTTATTTGATAATGTTTACAACGATAAATAAATAGCGGAAATACTAACTTATGTATTATATTTAGCAAAGTATTGCAGCTCGGACGCCACGAGTTACACATAATCCATCCACGCCCGATCTATTCACTTGTTTATCGGTATTTATATAATTTTAGTAGCTGACCGGACAGACGTTGTCCCGTTTTAACTATGAATATTAAAGTCTAATTGGTGTAGTTAATAAAAATATATTTTATTCAAATATTTTGAAGGGATGATAGCTCAGTGGTAGTGTGTACGACTTCGCCTCAAGGGACGTGATTTCGAATCCAAGCATCTACAAGGAGCTTGAGCTTTCCGTGAAGGAATACATCGTGAGGAAGCCATAGCATGATGGTAGGGCTTTTTCAAATGCCCGCCTGGGTAGCAACCACCCTTAAGTTGGAAGTTGAAAGTAAAAAAATATAGTGTTTTTTTGTAATGCTCCATGACAATTAACATTTATGTGAAGTTAAAACTGTAGTTATTTTTTTTTCTGTATTTTCTAATGTTCGGTTCAACTTTATCCTTAATTTTTTTTTTATAAGAACTTATCCTGACAATAAATAAGACAACAAAAAAGCATTTATCTGTTCACGCGTGATTCGATGACCGAGCTTTATATATATTGTATAAAATTCATTTTACGACAATACTGTTTCCGCGACTTTATTTATTTCTTGTATATTTCTACGTCTTCTATCACAGGCGTTAATTAATTTAATACTTTTTTTTCGAAATTTGTATTATAAATTACGTTAAATGAGTATGTTAGAGGGAATTTGAAAGTAACGCCTGTCGTAGACAAGTTTAAATGGAGTCTTTTGCTTTGGTTTGCATATGCCGTGCGAAGAGAGGAAACGCATGTGATGAGATAAGTAATGTATATGAACTCATTCGATTTCGGCTTGATGACTGAAATTCGCTGGTTAGAAACTATCAGCAATGTTAAAACCTGAGAGCTAAGAATTCACCAAGAGTAACGTCATTCTACCGTCCCATAATCGACCAGCTAATAAACTTGTAAAAGCTTGTAGTGGCTCGATGGAACTCTACAAAGTGCCTTTTCGTAACTCCTAGACGTGCTTTATGAGAATCAGAGCATTCGTGCGCTGACCGTTCCGTTTAGGTAATATCAAACAAATCGTTCGATATCTCGCCCTCGACTCGAATCGAAGCGATGGCTCTCGAACCTGCGAGTGTTTCACCCGATCCGCGTAAATAAATCACGAGACTTCGTGGCCGTGTCGCACGATAGATTGGTTTCTTAACACTGGAGAGACCTACACCGAACTCATCTAACTATAGCATTAACGTGTTTTTATGTACGTGGAATGTCCTTTGTTTTAAATGTAACATCTTAGGAAACTACTTTGTCCATATCAGATTTTCTTCAAGAAAGAGTCTGAATTGAAAAAAAAAACATATATATTATAATTTTGAATAATGCTTTTTAGATTCAGCACTTGGCTGTATAATTTTTTATGATGTTAGCTATCCAGCTTTTGTTGCAACCATGGCTCAGTAGTTGTATGTATGGTCGTGAGTTCGAATCAATACCATGACTTTCGACTAAGGAAAATATAGGGTTTCTGTTAATGCCCGCCGAGGTAGCTACCACCCTTAAATTGAAAATTTGCCACGAAATACCTATAGGTGTGTTTTGGTAGTTGCAAGAGATCTAGTCTCTTCACTACACCTAGCACGTCATCATTTCAGACCACATTGTCACCTAATATCAGTCGAGATTGCGGCAAGAAAGCTTTATTTTTTTATAATTCAGCTGAGGTGTTGTTACAGTCAATGTAGCCTTTTTTATGATTAAGGCTTAGTGTTGTGACCATAATCTCACCTGTTCTTAAGTGACGAGACGGCCCAAGTTGGTATACACGCTAAACCTTTGAAAGAACTCAAGTGCTCTCAAGTGCAACTGCCGGAACACACCAATTGGTATTTGGCGACAGACTTTCAACTTAAGGATGGTTGCTTGCAAGACAGGCATTATAAAAAGCCCTACCACCATGCTATGGTTACCTCATGATGTTTTCCTTCACCAAAAGCTCAAACTCATTGTAGGTGGTTGGATTCGAACTCACGCCCCTTGACGCAAAGTCGTACACACTACCACTGAGCTATCATTGGTTCAAGCTTCACGCCTGAAATGGTGATACGCTAAACCGGAAGGAACTGGTTCTCCAGTGAAGCTATCGGAACCTATAGACGCTAGAAGGTGGAAGCTAATCAGGCATTGTATTACATTGTTTCATATAGTTTTATTCTTAACAATAAAACCGAGATACAGCCTTTACAGCCTTCGTTACACTCATTTGTTTTTGTCAAAACCGCAGCCCGCGTCTTCTTCAACGAACGTCTGACCAAGTGGTCCTATCGCATTAATAGGCAGTAATCAAACAGTGACAAACTTTACAAAGAGTACTACTAATTTTACAAAATTAAACATTTTGATATCATCGAACAAGGCGTATATATCAGAAGGTCTGTGACCGTAAAATGTCGCTCGTACACATAAACGTACAACGAGGCACCATAAAAAAAAAACGCCCTCCGATATAAAATCACAAATTATCCACCAAATTAACGTGTATACAAATAAGTTCGACATAATATTTACAACTTCATAACTATAAAGCGAATCACCTTAACGACCAATCATCCTTCACGGAATGATAATTAATAAAAAAAAAAAAACATGGTAATGTTAGCAAAAATCTATATAACCCTTAAGTGGCAATACGATCGCGTGGAGATGCTCACGTGAACGATACGACCGCTGTTAACATTTACGACACTTAATTCGGACGGATAATACACAAACTCGACGGTGGCGATATAATAAACGCATGTAACGGATATGAGCTTTGGGGTGATTTCGAATGGTACGAAATAAAAGGTTTAGCGTTTTGCAATATTTTTATATCCATTGAATATTAATACCATATACTTGTCAAGTACCCCAATGATTCCCAAAGTGAAACAAAAATGTATGGATTAAAATAACATGACTAACGTTTTCTTCGTATACGAAATTCAGAAAGAGAAACAGCATGTTAAAATATGCGATATATTTTTCTAGTGTAGTAAGAAGTAAGCATCTAAGGGAGATACGTCGTAGAATATTCTCGACTAATTATCAAATCACTGGCTAATAGGTTACACTTCTTCACTAATAATTAACGTGTCCCAAGTTACAAACAAACGATAAACCCGGCTTCACAATTCAAAATTTATGTCTGCAAATCTATCTGTAAATGTAAATCTATCAAATAACTTCAAAAACCGTATCTCTTATGAATTGGACCACAGCGAAATAAAAATATAAATTTTTATGTGTTCCATGAGGAGCCGATTGATCGGCTGAGTAAGTGTTATTGCTTAATTTCGACATTATCACGTCAACCTTTATGTCCGTGTTGAAAACACCAATTTCATGTGGGTCGACGCGGACCAAGTAAATTTGTGGTCATATTTACCCTCAAAGTATACGTTGTTAAACTTGACTTGAAATTATGAGTTTTGCAAAGTATGAGTTGGTAGGACACGACAATTATCTTAGAAGAAGTTTGGGCGATGCCCCTGGACTCTGGCAACACGAGAGTTTGAAGTTGCACCACACGTTTTAGTGGGTAGAGTCGGGTGGTTATCAACCGGTGAGCCTTGACACATGCTTTTCTCGCTTTGGCCTGAGTCCAGGTAATGCGTTATGTCAGGATGGCCGAGCGGTCTAAGGCGCCAGACTCAAGGTTCCCTTGCCCGCCGAACGTGGGTTCGAGTTGTTTCGGTCCTCTTTGAGGGCATGAGTTCAAATCCCACTTCTGACAATAACTTTTCCCCCACGGCCCTTACTTAGTAAGTTAGGATCTGTAGGCTAGTTAGGAACTCGAATCTTTGTTCGTGTATCGACAGTAGTCCAAGCCGAGGTTCGGTCATTCTGGCACCCTTGCCTCCCTTGAGACTGAGTGCCCTTAACATTCGCCCCAAGAAATTTCGGTGAAGCTGTCAAAGCCCTTACGGCTAACAGCGCCTGTCAGTTCGAAAACAAAAGGGTAATGCGTTTATACATTGCGGTGAGGAAGTGATTAAACTAGAGGATTTTAAAAATCACGATACTAAAAAAAATTAACACGACTGTATCTGACTAGATCTCATCCACAATACCATAGATGCTACGGCCTGATGAGCACATGACCATAATACGTATATTAATTATTTTATGTAAATGAACAGCAAAAGGCAGAGGGCCCAACAGATGATAAGTCTTTACAGTTACCTATGGACAGCTGTAACACAAGAAGTATTACAGGCTTGTAGCTAAACTTGATCAAAGGGACTGGTGTTCATTCACTATGCCGGAACACAAAGGCTCATACTGAACCATTATTTAGCGGCAGTCTAAGCCCGAGGATGGTCGCTAACCAGTCGAGGAATAAGCCTACCACCAAGCTGTGACGGATCCAGAATTATATGGTTAAGTGTCATGACTTAAATCGAATGTGGGACCAATGTGCACATCGTACAGCTGAGGTTGGCTAGGGTAACTCAGAAGGTATTCGATACACCCCAAAATTAATAGACCCTAAATTCCACGTATGTAGCTTTAGCACCTTCGATTGTCGAGTCAGTAAACCAACTTCTCTATACATGTAAACACTAGCCGTGTCCGCGACTTCGTTCGCGTGGAACTGAAAATTTAATAATTTTTGCCTGTTTTTGTAACATTTTTCAATACAGCCTTGCTGCTATCAGCGGTAGTGTGATATAAAATCGCCTACAGGCTTTTTCAATAATTACTCAATCCAATACAGGTTTTCAAAATACAACTGGGAGTTGCATGAATAACGCGTTCAAACAAACTTCAAAAGAAAGAAAGAAAGAAAGTTTTATTTATCCAACACACAGCAAATGATATTTTAATAAAATAAAAGAAACTAAACTAAAAATTAAAAATAATACAAAAAAGACAACAACAGAACAAACATTACAGCAAGATCACAAAAGAAGTAAATAAAAAAGAACGTAATGTGTGGATAAATTGATACCAGACTCAGCATAACAGCTACACTGATATAGTGGAGTGCTGATATTCTGACTGGATATATATATATATATATATATACTACTGTCACTTCACATAAAACAACTGATTTTTTCAACTTAAAATGTCAGTATTTATCATATATTATACTTGTAAAGTAATATATATATACATAGATATCAAGAAAAAACAGTAGCAAGCAGTATCTCTATTTTAGACTATTTTCTACTTGTCGTTTAGTCTGTTTGTTTTATTTAAGTGAAATAAACTACAATGATATAGTTTAGAAGAGTTCATAGTTTGTTTCTTTATCTCAATGTATTACTTCTAATTCATATACCAAAAATAAAGAATATTATTCGCCCATTTATTCTGTAATTAAAAGATATTATAAGGAGTTTTTGGTGGGATATTCATCTGCCATTATGTATGATTGTGCACGTCTCATAAGCGAAGTGTTGAGGTGGATGCTACAGTTACTTCATGCAATACAACTGATTTTTCCAACTTAAATATCTCTGTTCATCATATCAAGAAAAAACATTATTTTTAACACTCATGATATTTTTGATGCCATTTCTGTTATTTAAACTAGCTAAAAACACTGTTTCAAAAAGTTCTGATATGGACGTCCGTGTGTCTGTATTTGCGGATCCTGTATGTTATCACGATAACGACTGAAATACTTTACTAATCGAGTCCTTTGTTTTCTTACGCTTCAGTATAATTAGGAATAGAACCCTATTACTTTTCACACTGATTCGATGTGGTTTAAATGATATTAAATAAACAACAAATAAATGAGATTATGACTTTTGGTATTAACAAACTTTTTAATAAATATGTTCAAGGCTTTTTTGGTAATATTGTTAAGGTATTCTTTTATATAAGGTACAAATAACCACATACATTATTACACGAAAGCGCAATGGCTCGTAATTCAGCGGATCTAAAAATTAAAAATTCAGAAACATGTTGTTTGTACGTTCGTCATTGGCTTTCATATCGTAAATCGAACCGAGACGAATCAATACCGAAAATGTTTCGATTGATTCACAACGTATTGTCCACGAACCTTGGCTTGTAATGCGTGTGGTATTAAGAAACAAAAACATACGATTGCATTATCACTGTCCGACTATTTGGATGTTAAGGAACAGATAAACGTGTGAAATAAATAATTTTTTTTCAATAGCGTCTGAAAGTATTCACTGATATTCAAAATCCTAGCAATCCCTATATGCCAAAAAATCTATTAACAAGGTTAACACGATACGAAACTTTTTCGAAAAATGTAATCTATTTTTGAATGTCTTATAGGTTCTCTGTCCTACCTGTGTCCAGTACCTATATTTATTTATTTATATGCAATATATTATATAAATAATATAAACATGCAAACAAATGAAATCATGATTGGGAAAACAGATAATGAATTATGAGAGATTTCTAAAATAATGTAACTTTAAAAATATATTTATATATTTCTAAATCAAAATTATTCATGCAAAACCTTACCTAGTACACAGATTGTGAAATTTATTTTTAAATGAATCAAGTGAGTTGCCAAATATGTCGATGGTATTACTGTTTTAATAAAGATCAAATGCCCGATTCAAAAACGCACTTTCACCAAGTTGGTTTTGTACTGTGTTTTTAAGAATGTGTTTCTAGTGTGAAGCCTGAAACCATTACGTGGGAGGACCAAGAATATTTTAGACAATAATTCAGGCCAGTCAAGTATTCCATTCACGAGTTTATATAAGTAAACAAGATCCGCAATATCCCTGCGAGATTTGAGGACATTTTAAAGTGATCAAGACGTTCCTCGTAGCTAAGTAGTATTTATATACCCTATGTCCACTGGTGACGTGGCGTAAGATGGTGATACGCTAATTCTGGTGGAGGAACTGTTTCTCAAGTACACCTGTCAGAACACATCTATAGGTATTTGACGGCAGATTTTCAACTTGAGAGGAGTAGATTTTTTATATAGTTGAGTATTAGCTTTATGGCCATAATCTCACTTGAGCTTAAGTAACGATGTTACCCAAGTTGGTAGACACGCTAAGACTGTGGAGTGACGGGCTGGCAAGTGCAACTGCCAGAACACACCTATTGGTATTTTGGCGGTAGAATTTCAAATTTAGGGTGGTAGCCAGCCGGGTAGGCATTAAAAAGCCCTACCACCATGCTATGGTTTCCTCACTAAGCAATGTTCACATTTAGTTTTAGTAGGTAGTGTTAGGTGATTGTTACCCAACGAATCTTCTCACATGCCCCTCTCGTCTTTGGCCTGAGCCCGGGTAATCTACGCTAGCTGTCGGGAATACCCACTATAATCCCACACGGGCCTCTGTCGCCTTAATTTTTTATTATTATTTTATTATGTAGCTTGCGTTTCCTATTATGCTCAATGACACTGTTTTTAACATGAGGAAATGCATTTACGCATCCCCTCTCATTCTGGGGGTACTGGAAAGAATATTTGGGAATAAATTTGGGACTAAAACCCCACGGCCTTCTGTCACCTTCCTTGGGTGACGCGGATTCGTGTTTGCAATCATCGAGTGACTATGCTCGTAAAACGTGTGTACGTATTGGAGTCGACTCCTTAAGTACGAATGTCTTTAAATTTTGTTACAAACTAAAATACATGACGCTTTTGAGTTAATACATGTATTAAATCACTCCTAAGAAAATGTCCATACCGGGGCATGTATGAAAACCGAGGTTACATAATAAACAAATATCATTGAAAAATTTACCTTGAATATCAGTTTTCGTGTACACGTAACACCAATGACGAGTTAGATGTTAGCGAGGACATACATCGTTAAAATTCACACACAATTTTTCTCCCACACATGCTAATAGAAAATTGGACTTCGGCAATCTTTTCTGTACAGCCACAACTTTTCCGATAAGACGACACGAGAAAAGTGAAACACCAGTACATGTCTCCCTCTCTCCCTTAGTAGCCTCGAGCGGACTTTACTCGAACGAGCGACACAAAGTAATGTGAAAGATTAGAATTAAAAAAAAATTGCCGCACTAAGAAAAATTCACCATCGAAAACCTTTTCTGTACAGCCATAACTATTCCGTTCGGCGATTAAAAAAGAAATATAGCCAAGCGACGACAAAATAAAAACTATACCCAATAACTTACACGTTACTCGCATTTCTCGGTCTAGATCCTTAAGTAGTTTTTACTACAAAATACTTCGCTGGATATATGTGGGCTCGGGCGTTCGGCGTCCCCTTTAGCTAATATGTAAGTTTCCGAGTAATTACTCACGCCTGCCTTAAACAGAGGCTGCGGTGTTAGATGCAGTCCAACTAGTTAAATTATATTAAGGCAAAGCGCTATCTGATCTATATACATATATTTTTTGAAGTGAAAACTTTTCTTTCTATGCGTCGTTGTGATTTGAAAATCGAAAGCGGAAAAGCGACAGTAAAGAGACAACTGCGTAGATCTTTAATATATAACGTGCCAGGGATTTATATAGAAGTATATATAGGATTTAATGTATGACGCAATGAGGTAAAAGGTATTATTTAGTGTCTCAGGTTCCAAGCTTTGTACGTGTGTGTGTGTATGAATTTGTCGTGCCTCCGCAAAGGCATAATAATAACCATGGTACACGTGGATTGTATACATAAATGTTAAGCGATGATAGCTCAGTGGTAGTGTGTACGACTCCGCGTCAAGCGACGTGAGTTCGAATCCAATCACATACAATAAGCTTGAGCTTTCGGTGAAGGAAAATATTGTAAGGAAACCATAGCATGGTGGTAGGGCTTTTTCTAATGCCCGCCTAGTTAGCTACCACCCTCACGTTGAAAATCTACCGCCAAATACCAATAGGTGTGTTCCTGCAGTTGCACTTGACAGCCAGACCCTCCACAGGTTTATCGTGTCTACCAACTTGGGCCGTATCGTCACTTAAGATTAAATGAGATTACGACCATAACGCTAAAACTTAAATAAATAAAAAAAAAAATTGTTTTGGAGGTATCACTTTTATCGCGTGCGATTTGCACACATGATTTTTTTTATTCGATACATCGCGGTAACAAATTCGCCACGTTTAAGTAATGACGTGACCTAAAATAGTGGACAAACTAAGCTTTGTGGAGCGTCTGGAACTCAAGTACAACTACCGGAACACACCTATAGGTGTTTGGAGGTAGATTTTCAACATAAAGGTGGTAGTTAATCAGACCAAGAGAAGCGTGTGCCCTCGTTCTGGACTCTAACAACACGAGAGTTTGAAGTGTCGTTGTGGTGCCTGTTAGTGAGTAGTGTGTGGTGATTAACGCCTGATGAGTACACCATATGCCCCCTCTTGCTTTGGCCTGAGGCCGGATATGTGCATGCGCAATGCGATGAGGAAGTCCGTAACGATTTGACTTTAAACACCACAGAAAAACCTTACGACCATGCTAACTCTTACTATTTACTTGTTACGATATCTCCAAAACACCAAAACAGTATCTAAACGTTGATTGGTCTATTAAAAACCAAGTCAGTAGCACCAATTGTTTTTAATAGATAAACAGAGGTACATTTATCTGTACTACTTTTTTACTTTCTCTTAAGGATGGTAATTCCTTTCATTCCACCCGGTATGTGTCGGGGGCCGGAACCCATTTCCTATTGATTGCAGTAAAATTTCGGAGATAGTCCGCGTGTCAGTGACCCTTTTACCGAGTTAGTAAAAAAAGGTACTGTGAGGTCACTAGAACCAGTACGAAAGCAATTCTGACAACATATATACAATATATGGTGCTATGGTGTCGTATTTTATAATTCTTGGTAACTCTCACATACATAGTTTCACATCAAGTAGGTTACAATCATACAAACATGGAAACGCGTATGGTTTGTTTTACATTTATTTTTGATTGTGATTGTGAAAATTAGCGGTGAGAGACGAAGAGATGGTAAATACCAGGTTATAAACATTTAGATATATAACAATAAGCATGTCAACGTAACGCTCTTTTACTTGATAGTTTAGGAATATATAGGTGCATATCTAGCAAATGGCGATCTTCAATGGACTAACAACCTTGCATTACTTGATCTTAGGTTATTAGGTAATACAGTGATTACTTAACACCAGGTAGATTCCTGTCACTTTGATAATAAAATATATAAGACAAAAAAAAACACGCATGTGTACCTTCACCTTAAATCGTAGGAATTTATCGAAGGTATAAATTAAGTGAAAATTGTTTCAGACCGCTTTTGGTCCGACGTGATACAGACTTGACTCCGTCACGGATCGAATAACTGCAGCTGGACTTAACATGTGACTGTAATTTATGTATGAGGCTAGTCAATTTATGACATTCATTTTCACTTCCACCGTTTATGAAGTCACTACCGTACGAAAAATTATAGTAAAAAAAATAAACATGTAAATTAAATCAACCTTCATAAAACGCCTTTACAATGTCTACAATGTTGTCTAAAAGTTTGGATAAGTCCTTATAACTGTACAAAAATACATAAAGGTGCCGAAAATATTTCAGTGATCACTCAAAGTGCATCAATAGAGATGAGAAAAACGTACCGAAATATTTTCTTCCGATCTGTTTTATAACGATGTTACCCAAACCCAAGTTGGTAGACATGCTAAAACTGTGGAGGAACTGTCAAGCGCATCTGCCGGAACACAGCTATTGGTACTTGGCGGCAGATATTCAACTTGAGGGTGATAGCCAGCGAGGCGGGTATTAGAAAAAGCCCTACCACCATAATCCCTAATATTGTCAGGTTCCACCACCTAATATACCAAAATAAAATTTTATATAGACCTATACCTTCTTTTAAAACTCGCTGGATCCTTAGATTTTGTCCTCTTTTTCCTTATCAACCTACCTAGATCGTAGAATCAAATTCATGCCAAATTTCATGACTATACTGTGTCTGTTAGTTTTGGAGATATCGTGGTGAGTCAATCAGTTTGTGATAGCGAAGTACTTTTATATATAATTGTATAGATGTAAATTATTCGTTTCTCTTCGTTAGTCTACCTCTTATACACATCAACCACAATGTCCATCCAATATATCACATTGACATGCATGACCTCTTGAATCTCGACACACTAAACGTACTCCACATAACTGTTCCATTAACAATCGAGGCATGTTATAATAAAATTATAGAATGCTACCAATTAAATCAGTTAAGGTCGATGACGAAGCCATTTTTATGCGTCGAAGAGGTTCCTCCGTCCCTTTCATCGTCGAAGAGCATATTTGTCCTTCATTTTGATAAATTAACGACCGATAACCGACGAGACAACCGAGCTTTTAAAACGGAAATAATTATACCTAACTGAAAATTAGGACTCTTATTAAAAGTGTCTTAAAATGGCTGTCATTATTGTCCATTAGCGGCGATGGGACTGAAGAAAAACAGCTTCAAACCTAATTATAAAGTAATTTGGGATAATCCTCACGTTTTGCCAGAAACGAATCTAAATTACAACAATACAGCCGAATGGATTAAATTTGTATAACAATTTACGTATTCATTGTTTTGATGAGTAGTGCTTTTCATTCTCGCAAAGACAAAATGCGTTCAATCGCAATTTATTTTACACTATCTAACCCGACATACATTGTACTGTCTTAACTATAAATATTGAATTCGAATTAATATATATTAATAGTATAATTTAATAAAATAATTATAAAAAAATATATATGTTCAAAATCAGTGTTCATTATTGTAATTCTCTATGCCCACTGACAGCTAGTTATGTAAAATTGATATTGTCGTTAGGTTTTTTAAATTGTCTTAAATTTGCTGATATTCCGGTCTACTTCTTCTATGTTTTTCTTTCATAATTAACCCAATTACCCAAAACCCAAAAACCCATTATTATCCCAATAAAAAAATAATTAACGAAAATGTTCCACCCGTTCACGCGATGACAAAGATAATAGTGATTCATTTATATATATATATATATATATATATATATATATATATATATATATATATAGATTTTCAGCGTAAAGGGGTGTGGGTGTGGGGTGTAAGGGGTATCGAATACCACCTGAGTTCCCAATCCACCCTCACCTGCACGCGGTGCACTCTGCCGATTAACAGTTCGAGGCTTTGGCGATTGTCGGTCGCACAATTGATTTTGGTAATGATGGTTCACCATATAATACTTCATCCGTTACAGCAACTTAAAACTTACCTGAAAATAAATTGTTCCACCCGTTCACGCGTGATGCGATGACCAAAGGAAATAGAGATTCATTTATAGGTGACACTTTTCCTACCAGTGGTCTAAACAATCGTATATGTAATAGGAATTTGCCAGAGTCGAATTGCCCACAAAATTATTACACATACTCCCAGAAATATATTACTTGATTATAAGTCGTTAAATATAAATTAAATCAAACGCATGCTTAATCTTGTTGGAGTTGATATATTACGCTTCGTCGTTTGATATCAAGCAACTAATGATGCCAAAGGCCATATTACATTATAATAACTTATCCACACATCGTTACTATTATTTGGTGTTTGAATTTATGTTTGTTCGTCATTTTTAATTTAATCACCTTTTAGAAACTTTAATTTTATTTTAGTATATATTATTTATTATATGTAGAATTTAGTATATTATTTATTGTATGATTCTAACTTTTATATACTTAATACACTTTTGATGTAGCCATGAACTGTACAAGAATTCTAAGTAAATATCTTTTTTGCTATTCGGCATAGAAAAAGCCTTCACAAATGACTTAGATTGAGAAAGAAAAAAGTAAAGAAGCAATGTGTAACATAATTTAAACACTCCAATCCTGAGGTATGTTATTACTATTAAAAAAATAAGTCAATTCACTTCTCGTACTAATATCCAAGTATTGTGTGTTGGAAAACTACCGCAAGTAACCTTTGCACAGGCTTCGCGGCATTCTGATTATAAGGAATTATGTTTTAGGAATAAAGTAAAGGGGGTTCCCTTTCTATCCTCTCCACCAGCCTGTATAAGTGTATTCATTTTTCAATTTCCATTGACACTAAAAACACAAAAAAAATTTCAGTGAACGAAATCATTTAACTATATTAAAAAAAAGTTTGCTATAATCATCCGAATTGGATGAAAATTAATTTTCTTATGTTTCAGCATGGGCACAGAAAGAGAAAATAGAAAATAATGGAAGCAGTTTTGTTACATAGATACAGGTATATCCTTGGCTCAATTTAACCTGATTTCACGATTTCACCAGGTTCACGACAAATTATGAATAGTCAACCAATTTATATTCATTCTTCGATTAGAGAGAATAGAATTTATAGAGTCAACTCACTCCATAAACGTTTGCATTGTAAGTGAGGAATTGAAAAGCGTCGTGCTAAGTTTATTTAATAAGTTGAACTGAATATATTTTTTAATGATAATGCGGCTCAAGATTATAATTCGCTATTCCTAATGGAGGAGTTAGCATTCAGTTGCAGTGTCCAGAACGCTTGTATATAGGTGATTGGTGTTAAATTTATCAATTAAATTAGCTAGTCATATACAATGATGATAAAGTGATGAAAGCTCAGTGGTAGTGTGCACGACTTCGCGTCAAGGGACGTGGGTTCGAACCCAAGCACCTACAATGAGCTTGAGCTTTTGGTGAAGGAAAACATCGTGAGAAAACCATAGCATGGTGGTAGGGCTTTTTCTAATGCCTGCCTGGGTAGCAACCATCCTCTAGTTGTGAACCTGCCGCCAAATACCAATAGGTGTGTTCAGGCAGCAGCACTTGAGAGCCAGTTCCTCCACAGGTTTAGCGTGTCTACAAACTTAGGCCGTATCGTCACTTAAGATCAGGTGAGATTATGGCCATAACGCTAAACCATAAGTATAAAAAAATAAAAAACAACTCAAATTCCATTATAATGTTATGGTATGCATTTGTTTAAACTTTATACCTTTAATTCTATGGTAAATCTCTCACCTGATATTAAGTAACGATGTGGTGTGAGAAGGTGGTCATGTTAAGCCTAATGAAGGGACCACCTCTCAAGTACAACTGTCGGAACACGTGTATAAATATCGGGCGACAGATTTTAACTTGATGGTAGTAACTAATCAGGCGGCCGTAAGAAAAAGCCTTACCACTGTGCTATGGTTCGATGTAATCCATGGCCGAAAACTCAACATCATTGTAGAGATTTGAACTCGCGTTCATTGATACACCGTCCGTACACGCTACCAACTGAGCGTTCGTGATTTTTATTCTGCTTAGATTTAGTTCACAATTCAAATTTTATATTTTACTAGCTGACCCGACATGCGTTATCCTGTCTTAACTATAAACACTGAATTCCAATTGGTATGATTAACAAAAAAAATATGATATTGTGATTGAAGATATTGTGTTTGTTATATGGATTGCTTAAAATTTCCAACGTTCTTCTTCTCAATTTTTTTCTTTCAAAGGAACCTTCTACTGAAAATAATTAACACAACAAAAAAAGAATTAGCGAATTTGTTTCATACGTTTACGTTTGATGCGATTATTAAGGGAAATAGACATATATATATATATATATATATATATATATATATATATATATATATATATATATATATATATATATATATATATATATATAACCTATGACATGCCATGAGACTGGTGACTTCAACAACGACGTGTCAAAACACTCTACTTTCAAAGTAGTTAAAAGGTTGGGAAAAACATGAAAGACTTCTGTGATAGGATTCTCCGTGTATACCTATAACTATTTATATTATTAGCTATAAATGAAATATAGCACGTATATTTCTTTAGACGTGCCCATTTGAAAGCTCTATGGGGATAAATTGAAAACGGGTCGCTTCTTTCATCGGGCGGCATTCGACGTCACTTTGAATTTATGGTTAAGCTGAACGTTTAAACCTTGAATGGTTTAAGTTTCGTTTAATTTTAGCATAATAACTTTTGTATACGTATGAGTGTCAATATAAATGGATACTTAAATACTTAGGATAAATAATTACAACCTGAGTGTGAATGTAAAAGGGTCGATATAACTAAGAACCTTACGGTAAGTAATTACTCACAATAAATTTACTGTATTCATCAGACGACTACTATGCGAAAGTGAGTTTGTTCGTTTCATTGTTTGTTACGTTTTCACGCTTAAACCGCTGAAACGATTATGATGAATTTTGGTATAGGGATAGATGGGAACGTGGACACGGCGATAGGCTCTACCTTTTCTCGGGAAAATTTTATTGAAAGTAGGATAAACTCCGTATGGAAGTTTTATTGCGTCATCCGATTTATACGACAAAATTAATATAGACGCGAGTGAAGCCGCAGGTAAATGTTAGTAATTTAGTTAAAACGTCGTATCGATTTGAATACGTTTAAATAGAAAATCTCTAGCGGAAATTTTCAAGTTATTTTTATGACTCGATAAATTAGTTTAAGAGGTATATACATATATATATATAGATAAATAAAATTTAAGTATCTGCTTGTAATGTCAAAATAACAGCTATTTACTAAATGCATAATAAAGTATATACGGTAGTAATATATATAACTAGCGCTTTGTCGCGGATTAGATCAAAATATTCAAATGTTTTTAAATTTACATTTATACATTTATTTTCTATTAGATTTAATTTCTTTGCCTACATCGTCGTTAAGTAAACCACGACGTTAAACCTGTAAGGGAAAAAAAGTTTAGTTTATTTTACATTCTAGTAATTTCCTATCATTTCTCTTAATATTGGTTACTTTGTGTGATATTTTTCGATATATATTCTATGACAATCAAGCTGTTCCTGCGACTTCGTTCACGCAGAACTGAAATTATTTAATCTCACGCCGACATTCAAATTACAATAACTTTTGATTGACTTAACCGATTTTAATGAAACAAAAACTAAATGTTACTTGAGGATACGCTTTATAATTTCCTTTGTGACTTTTTACCTTCAACGTTGTACTTTAGCAGTAATGCGCGCACAAACAAACAGCCAGATATTTCTAAAAATTATGTAATAGTATTTTATTACTTATTTATTGTTACTTGCAATAATTAATTTCACAGAAATCTAAAAAGTACAGACGCGCTAAATTTACATTCTTATTCTATGTATTTTCGATAATAATCCTTATCAAGTTCATGTATAAATGTGAATATGAGTTTGTTTGCATCTCATGCCTTAACTAATCAAGCAATAATAACAGTATTTTGCATACACTTGAAACCCAGAAAACCTTCCGCCAAACACCAACAAGTGTGTTCCGGCAGCTGCACTTGAGAGCCAGCGCCTCCACAGGTTTAGCGAGTCTACCAACTTGGGCCGTATCGTCACTTGAGATCCGGTGAGAATACACTAAATCCTTAACTATAAAAAAACACCTAACCAGAATTACAAGAAAGGCTTATTTTTTTCAATCATATAAAAATACTACTCCACAGTAGCAGGAAAATTACTCTTCGACACGGAACAAGGCCGGAGCCTGGCTAATATATACTTAGATGAAAATTTCTTTACTGTAAGAGTTATTCAGAATTTGCACATTTTAACCAAAAAAAATATGATCGAAAATTCGACGCGATGCATAAACCACGAAACATATCGCAGTCGAATTAACAACTATATATCAAGTGACTTACGTACGTCTCGATGATGTATATAGACAATTAACATTATAAACGTAATATTTCGAAGCATTCATCACAAGTTATTCACGAAAGTTAAAAATTAACTCACAACGGGGTTTTTGATTGAGTCAAAATGGACGACGAGTGAGTTAAAATTATTGATGTCTGGCAAATCATCGAGGAAGTAATAAAATGGTCGAGTTTATCGTTAACATTGTTTAATACCGTAAATATGTGAAGTCAGAGGTAGTGCTATGAAAACCGTAACACAAAAGTATACGAAGTTTAAAGAGTAAAGGTGCGACTGCACCGGAAATGACACAAGTTTTCTAACCACTAACATAGTGTTACAAAATCGTACGGTCCCAAGTGTTAGCGTAGTCGTTGATCGTCTCTTTATATTTAATCTATTATTACAGGGGTTTAAATATTTACAAGTTTGATTGAAAATAACTTTGTGTATTGAAATTGATGTTTATTGAATACTTTTATAAATTCAAATTGTAATGACGACATTTTATTAAAATTGTTTTAATATTTTATTTCAAGTATCTCGTTTTTTTTAATAGTTAAGGTTTAGTGTTATGGCCATAATCTTACCTGATCTTAAGTGACGATACGGCCTCAGTCGGTAGACACGCTAAACCTGATGAGGAACTGGCTCTCATGTGCAACTGCCGGAACACTTATTAGTATTTGGTGGCAGATTTTCAACTTGAAGGTGGTGTAATTTCTCTTCTGCTTCTTGTAGGACTAACTTCTATTCCATTTTTATTATGATAACTCTCATAGACACTCAGTTTAATATTTAAGCTGTAACCCTAAAGAAAAATGTAGGTATATACTTTGCATGCTGGTTGGTTTTTTTCTAATGACGTCCTCGCCAGCTACCACCACCTTCAAGTAGAAAATCTGCCGCCAAATACTAATAGGTGTGTTCCAGCAGTTACATTTGAGAGCCAGTCCCTCCACAGGTTTAGTGTGTAATGTCACTTAAGATAAGGTGAGATTATAGCCATAACTCGAAACCTATTAATCATTATAAAATACACAAGACAAGTAACTTCCGTGAATCATTAAAAACATTTTTATATGAACAGACCCGCGGCCTGTATCTAGTATTTATTAAAATAAATACAAAATAAATCATCTCACATAAGGATGCATTTCATGTAAATGCCAATAATAATTATCATTATATTATAAACAATTTATATGAATATTGGAAAGTAATTTAATTTTAGTGTTTATTACTTGTCGACGTTAATTCGAGGTTCATCGAATTTATTACCTTACGCATGATCATGTATAATTAAATAGAATCGATGTGTACAATTTTAAACACGGTCATTATTTATATAATCACTTTATGTACTGAAGCAAGTACTGTGGATAAACTTTCCGAAAATAGGTATAGTTTTAGATAGAATCCATCATGCGAAATAACACTTTTCCTCACGAATATGAATAAGGCAAAAAAAACTATACGAATATTTTAACGCATTTAAAGAAATGTACAAGTTTCTACGATTATATGTCTGTGGTAATTAACTTCGTTCCTAAAAAATTCAAAATTAATTCATAATTTTGTGTTTTTGTTGCTTTCTTCAATGCAATTTTCCTCTTATCGGTGGTAGCGTAAATTCTTCCTCGAAAATTGCTCTATCAAATATAATAATAATTTATGTAAACATATTAGTAGTTATTAATATTTGCGTGCACAAACAAAGAAAGTTTTCCGCTTATATAATATTTATTAGCTCTGTCTGCGATTTCATTCACTAAAAATCCTTACTAATATTATAAATGCGAAACTGAGTTTGTTAGTTGCGCTTTCACGCCTAAACCGCTGAATCGATTATGATAAATTTTGGTACAAAGGTAGATGGGACCTCGGAGATGGGAATAGGCTACTTTTTCTCCCATTAAAACTTATTGGGAGTGAGGAAAGAGAGTGGTAAAATTTGTATGAATCTTTTTATTGCGACATCCGATATGTTCGACAAGATTAATAGTAACGCATCTGAAGTCGAGAGTAAAAGCTAGTTATTTAATATTTTTGGCCATTTCTGTAACTTTTTCAATGCAGCTTTGCTCCTATTGGTGATAGCGTGATGTTAAATAGCTTAAAACCGTCTACAATTATTGTTCTATTAACTAGAAAAAGATTTTTTGGAATTCAACTGGTAATTCTTAACATTAGCGGTTTCCAAGAAACAAACAAACTTGTCTTCTTTATTAAATTATGATATAGTATAAATGACGAGGAACGAAAATACAAGCCAAAAATAAATCGATTTTTTGCCACTAAACTCCGGGACTACTACTTCCTGTCATAGTCATATATTTCTACAAAACGTGTTCCGGGTTCACTCAGTCTACATCCAACTGTCGAGAGGTCTGGAGGGTAGCATAATGTTCACGTTACTATAACTTTAATTTAACTTAACGTTAACTTATAATTACTTTTTTATACTTTATAAATTTCAGCGCAGTGTCTTCAATGTTAAGAATAATAATAATAGCCTTTATTTAACAATTATTTGTGCTTTTATATTAAATAAATATATTTTTAATTATTTGGTTGACATCAGTACGTGAAAATTGTCTTGCTTTCAAGCATAGATTTCCCCTAGAGTTTCCATACTGCGCGGTCATTTGCCTGTCTTCTTCAAGTCGTTCCTGCTATACTTTTAATATCGTCCTCCCATCTTGGCTTTAATCTAAGATTATGTTATATAACAATGTGACCCAATGTCACATCTCGAGGTTTTCAACTTCAGATTGCCAGATGGGCATTAGAAAAAGCCCTACCGTCATGCTATGACTTCCTCGCTATGTTTTCTCCCACCAACAGCTTCGACTCTTGGTAGATGCGTTCTCCCTAACCAAAAATTCAAGTTTTTTCGAAGCCACGTCCATTGAAGCAGCGCTCGTACACACTACCGATTGAGCCATCATCATTTCAAGATCAATATCGAAAATTCGAGAAAATTTACATTATAACCATTGCATTCGCAAATGTTATTTACTCTTAGGATCAGTCACATAGGTACAATTGTACGTTTTATTATGATACAGTGAAAAATATCCGCACAGCGGTTCGGATAGATTAATTAAAAAAAAAAAAAACAAAAAAGAAAAGGAAAACGCCAAACCACTACCCGCCGACATAAACGCACCATAAAGGGTAAAACGATTTTTATTCATGCGTCAAAACATGTTTGTCTCCTTGTATGACATGACATGTGACCGCTCAGACAAATGAATGACAAAGCGGACCTGATATCTGATGTAGATGGTTATCGGGCACCCGTATCAATTGGAATTTCAAATTTCCCTTCAGCAACATCGGACCGCGATTGACTGTAATGTAACTGATCTAGTTTGTTCGAGACGATTTTAATCTGATCATCTGGCCTGATGCTGTGTGACGATGTGGCCCTAGATAGTTGCTAAGCCAAGTAGAGGTACCGACTTTCCGGTGCGACTTCCGGAACAGACCTAGGACGAGATAATCGGTGGCTGATTTTCAACTTGAAGACGATAGGTAGCTAGGCAGGGATTACAAAAAGCCCTTCCACTATTCTACTGTTTAACTGTGGGCTCTTAATGCAATATTAGGCATACCTCTATAGGGAAAGGATAGGTGCTAGATAAAATCTTAAAATCCTTCAAATCAAACAAATAGTTAACGTATTTATAATATTAGTATGGATTTTCTTTAGAACACCTTTAAAAAAAATTTAAAGTGTTTGATTGTTTGTACCGGTGTATTGATTTTGTATGATTTTTTAATAATGAAATCAATTTAATTAAATTAGAAGATCTGATCCGTTATAGTATATATGTTAAATTATTTATGCAATAATGATATATAAATTTATTCTTAGAACGTAATAATCATAATTTAGTAATAAAATAGAGAAATAGTTATTCGAAAAAAAAAACTCAGTAAATATACAATTAACCTTAACTGGACTAGATATTAGAAGTATAGAAAATAGAATTACAATGAATAAAATGATTTATTGTTTGAATGCGTTTTTTTATAGTTAAGCTTTAGCATTATGACCACAATCTCACCTGTTCGTAAGTGACGATACGGCCCATGTTGGTAGACGGGCTGAGCCTGTGGAGAAACTGGTTCTCGAGTCCAACTGCCGTAATATACCTATTGGTATTTGGCGGAATAATTTCAACTTGAGGGTGGTATCTACTCAGGCGGGCATTAGAAAAGGCCCTACCACAATGCTATGGTTTCCACAGGATATTTCCTTCACCGATAGCTCAAGCTCATTGTAGGTGCATTCGAACTCACGTCCCTTGAAGTAAACTTGTGCACACTACCATTGAATTACCATCGCTTCATATCGCTATATAGACGATGCAGCACATTTGTTAGCATTTTTTCAATGCAGACACTGAAATCTATCCAGGGCATAATTTCAAGAATTTCATAGATCTATCTTAAAGACAAGAAGAAGAAATAGGAACTT
The DNA here is from genome assembly GCA_039707435.1 of Actias luna. Classification (NCBI taxonomy): domain Eukaryota; kingdom Metazoa; phylum Arthropoda; class Insecta; order Lepidoptera; family Saturniidae; genus Actias; species Actias luna. The sequence continues at coordinate 15,904,757 of JAZHAC010000008.1, read as the reverse complement.
GCACGTGGCTAAACTTAAAAAGCGATTCGAAGCGATGACAGCTCAGTGGTAGTGTGTACGACTTCGCGTCAAGGGACGTGAGTTCGAATCCAACCACCTACAATGAGCTTGAGCTTTCGGTGAAGGAAAACATCGTGAGGAAACCATAGAATGGAGGTAGAGCTTTTTTTGATACCCGCCTGGCTAGCAACCACCTTCAAGTTGAAAATCTGCCAACAAATACCAATAGGTGTATTCCGGCAGTTGCACTTGAGAACCAGTTCAGCGTTAAGGTTAAGCGTGTCTACCAACTTGGGCCGTATCGTCACTTAAGATGAGGTGAGATTATAGCCATTACGCTAACCCTTAACTATAAAAAAAAAAAAAAAATTTAATCTATTATTATGCATATTTACGTTCACGTGCTAACGCGCGCGAAGCCGCAGATATAGGCCAGTTAATGTATATATTTCCTAAAGTTCATAAGTCAATGTTATCCCAAATAACTATGAAACGAGGAAAAATATAAAAAAAATTCACCAGGCAAAATCTTGACAGCGGAACTTCGCCACTTAATAAATCACTAACGTGCGACTCGTCGACACGTTTACTTCTAGAAACGAGACGAAATTTTATTAATAACACAATAACAACGTACGTGACCGTACATGCGAATTCCGTGGAACTATAAAACAAACATGGAACTAGTTCATGTCGGTACGCGTGTGTGTCGTGAGTCACACATTCGGAGTAACAGGTGGTGATATGAGGAAAACAGAACTCGTACTGTCATCGTGCTTTGTAAATCATAACGTGTGAAATGAGGCGGCTTTCTGTTGCGGAATTTCAGCTTATATCCTGTCAGGGAGAAATGCAGACTTAGGAGAAATTACGTTAACTAATCACGATTCGTCCTGTAGTGAATTGTAGGACGTTGAGTTGACAGACATAAGTACGAATCCCTGGAATGAGTACGAGGGTTCGATCGTAGTGAATCCATACCGGAAGTTTTTTATTGATAGTAAAGGCTCAGCGCCATGGCCACAATCTCATGTGATACTAAGTGACGATATGCCCAAAATCGTGGACACGATAAGCCTCGCGGAGGGACTGGCTCTTAAGTGCAACTGCCGGAACATACCTATAGGTGTCTGGATGCAGATTTTTAACTTGAGGGTGGTAGCTAGCCAGATGGGCATTAAAAAAGCCTTACTAAAACGCTATTATTGTGTCATCAAATTGTTTTCCTTTACCTAAAGCTCAAGCTTAATGTAAGTGGATTCGAATTCACGTCCCTTGACACGACATCCATACACGCTACCAACTGAGCTATCGTTGAATAAGACTTAGATCATTTTTAGTGACAGCTCGGCTAGCTGGCTAGCCTATGAGTATGTTCCAATAGGTGCACTTAAGGGCCAGTCCCTTCACTCCCTTAACTAGACTTATCCTATCTACCATCTTGGACCACTTGACGAACACAATTGTGGGAATTCTAAACCCGGAAAATTAAGAAAAAAAAACATTAACTTACGCCAGGAAGATCTAAAAATGTATGCGGATTCATTTGCAGAATCGCAAAGCCTTTTATAAACATTAAATCATTAGAGATGTTTTATTTTGCATACATAGGAATTCATCTCGTTAATGCTTAACCAGTTTGGTCACCAGATTAGGTCACTCATAAGACTCGCATAGAAAAGATTTAAAAGAAGTTTCTGATGTACCCAAATTTTAAATCCCAAAATTAGAGCATACATCATATGTCAACGACTTGCTTTTTTACAATTAACTCGTTTACCTGAGGGACGAACTTCATTTGACATTTATTATATGATATATTGAACTATAAGGTTGATTATCCTGAACTATTGGGTGCGATTCCCTAAAAAACTTTTATTATAGATCGGCTCGAAACCCACGATTATTTGCCCCTCAACCGGTTAAACGCAATTATGTCAAAAGTTCTGTTTTTCAGAGTTGTTTCAGCGTGTATGATACAATGTTTAGTCATATCGATTTATTCTACTAAAACAGAGTGTCATTTATGAAACAATTAAATTGTAAAAACATATTGACATAGGAAACAGGAGCATAATACACGTTTTACTTTCTTTTTTTGCCTTTTTATATACTTAAGGTTAAGCGTTATGGCCATAATCTCACCTGATCTTAAGTGACGATACGGCCCAAATTGGTAGACACGCTAAACCTGTGGAGAACTGGCTCTCAAGTGCAACTGCCGGAACACACCTATTGGTATTTGGTGGCAGATTTTCACCTTGAGGGTGGTAGCTAGCCAGGTGGCCATCAGAAAAAGCCCTACTACCCTGCTATGGTTTCCCCACAATGTTTTCCTATACCGAAAGCTCAAGCTCATTGCAGTTGGTTGGATTCGAACTCACGTCCCATGACGCGGCGTTCCTACACACAACCACTATCATCGCTTGGACTTCAAAATTAGACTGGATTTGGATGGCCTTTATATTTTCGTGATCTAAAAATTTAATATGAAGCATTTTTTCACCTAATTTTAAAGAGGACAGAAAGTGATGTAAAAGATTTTATGGGAGAAAAACAAATTCTTCATTTGTTGTCTAGAAATTTAGCACAAAAATTTCTTAATTGAAGTCAATAAACACCTATATTAAGGCATGTCTAGATGTCTGATTCACTTAGAATCTTACTGCTTGACAAGTGCTCCAGATTAATAAGTAAAGTCGTTCGTTTCTCAAAAATAAGATAAAAATCACTTTTTCTAAGTCGAAGCGATGATAGCTTAGTGGTTGTGTGTAGGAACGCCGCGTCATGGGACGTGAGTTCGAATTCAACCACCTACAATGAGCTTGAGTTTTCGGTGAAGGAAAACACCGTGAGGAAATCATAGCATGGTGGTATGCTTTTTCTAATGCCCGCCAGACTAGTTACCATCCTCAAGTTGAAAATCTGCCGCCAAAATACGAATAGGCGTGTTCCGGAAGTTGTACTTGAGAGCCAGTCCTTCCACAGGTTTAGCGTATCTACCAACTTGGGTCATATCGTCACTTAAGATCAGGTGAGATATGGCCATAACGCTAAAACTATTCTCTTCTATTTTCCCCCGATGCACCCTCCTACTTAACACCACATTTTCAGTTCTTATGTTCTAATCACTGTTTAAATCTACGTTCTTCAGATAATCGTCTCCTACACTGTCCAGCTCTTACTTCTGTTCTTGTAAACTCTTCTTTCTATGTCCAATAAATTCTTCTATGGAACGCGCTTCCACTAGATATCAGGATGTCGACTAATCGCTTGAGCTTCAAAGCTAAGCTACGTCAGTTTTATAAGACACTTTTGGCAGATATAGTTCATTAAACTTTTTCATTATGTTTCACGAGTATTGGCATAATTATTTATTTGTATTTATTATATATGTATATTGGTATTTATGTATAAAATTTAATAGTATATTATTAATTGTGTTTCCTTATATTTACATAGTATATATGTTTATATATGTATCATAGTTAGTCTTAGTATTCTAGTAGTTATTTTTTTTTCTTTCTTTTGCTGTTTACTTTACAGCTAACGCCTTTTATCTCTGCACCACCTTAAGGTTGACTGTTAGAGAATGCCTATGGCATTAAGTCCGCACTAGTCACAAACATAAAGTGTAAATAAATAAATAAATAAATAAAACAATAATTATATAAAAAAACATGGCGTTCTGGAAGAGAAGAAACAGTGAAAGAGACTTACAAGAAATCGCTATTTTTATCATATGTATTCAATTGTCGGAATTAAAAAAAATATATTCACAATAATGTAATCCCACTCATTTTTTTATCTGGTAAATAGTCTGCGATTATATAAAACGCTTCTTAAGAAGTTACATCAACTATTAATGTAACTTGGATTTGCAATAATATTTCCATTTACAAATCAAATCAAATCAAAAAATCTTTATTCAATTTAGGCCCTAAGAAGGCGCTTATGAACGTAAAGAATTACTACCGGTTCGGAAAGTAACGCAGTCATCGAGAAGAACCGGCAAGAAACTCAATCTCCATCTTTTTTTTTTATGTCCTATTCTTATGTATATAAACAATAATTTAATGTGTTACAGTAGTTGTTAGCGGATGTACAGAGAGGGGCGTCAATTCCTGACGTCACGATTTCTCACATATTGATGCACCCTATAACAACCTTTTGACATCAAAACCCGTTTGACACGGTGCTTGAACCTACTGTCCGGCAAGTCAGAAATGATATTCCATCAGGAAGCTACGTAGACTCAGTTTAAATTAACATCTATATTCATTTGAATAAACACTATCTATCGATCGAGTTCTCAGCTCAACGTTGTGGCAATATCTCGAAGGCTAAACGACGGGCAACATTCATGCAGCAAGCTCATGTACGAGCAGCGGTCAGTCTTTGATCATGCCCCAGTAATATCCTATTACCGGGAACTACGATAAATCCATAAATTGGCCTGGATAGTTTACTTATTAGATACATATCTCGGTTCGATAGCTCATTAGTTGGATCCGCGATGTCTCACGTACTGTCCGGGCAGGCAATGCCACCGTGACGGTATGCGAAGATTGCCATCAATGGCGTCTCATTTTTTAACTATGTTACAGTTTTATATCAAAGATAGTATATACTAGTTATTTCACGTGACTTTACCGGTACTCTAGGTGGTACCTTGCGCAACATTCACTTAGAAAGTCGTACTTAAGAAGCAATCTTCAGTCGTACTTCTGAGCTAACACAATCATATAAGCAGAATCCGCAAAAATTATATTCGATGTTTAAAATCATCCATTGCCAGATGATTTAAGTACAACTCTCTAAACACCGAAATAATTGCACTCTGGCTGATTTGCCTTTGTCCGTACAATGATATCTATTTCACGACAACTCTAAATAATATCTCAACGTGTCACTACATACAATTTACTGGACGCTCTGTTGGCTCAGTTGTGAGTGTGTACAGACACCGCATCACGTCAATGGACGTGAGTTCTAATACACCTGCAATGTGCCTAAGTTTTCTTTGAATAAAACATCGTGATGAAATCAGAGCACAGTGGCGGGGCTTTTTCTAATGCCCACCTCTCTGCCTACGAACTTGAAAATCCGCCGCCAAATACCTATAGATATGTTCCGGCAGTTGCAATTGGGAACCAGTTCCTTCGCTAACAAGGCTTAGCGTTTCCACCGTCTTGGGCGAATAGTCATTTATCGTCAGGTGAGATTGTGGCCATACCGCTTAACGTAAAAAGCAAAAAAAAACACTGTACATTGGTTCCAGTTAAAAATAACGATACAATATTAATTTACCTGTTATATATTACTTCACGGCAAAACTAACGTAATAAAATCTGCTATATTTAACAGTTAAGTGCCAGTTAAGTGCTGCTAGGTAAAAAATAATCAACCATTACAGTATGTTTTGCAATGGTTATGTATTAAATATGTGTATCTACATTAAAAAACATGCGTGTACTTGCATGTTTGTCGATATCTGTCAATATGGGTTTTGCATAGAAATATCAATTATCAATAACACAGTGTCATTTATTCCCGTCTCCCATGCATTTTCGAATCAAGTTTTTTATCGCACAGTACGTATGGAAGCTAGACAAATCAGAATGTAAGATTTTACCATCACTACTCTTTGTTAAGTATGTTTTATATTGCACAATATTTCAGTATTGTAGACAGTTATCCATAGCGCGTACGCTATTAGCTGTAACCAGTTATAGGCGCGCGCTTATTGGTTCACGACAGCCAGTAAGTTCTCAACGGTTGCGCTGATATAGTTTGTACACGTCATGTGCGTCAGCTGTTTTGTAGTGTATTACTTCAATTCATTATTTGATATTTGACAGCAGATTTTTAACTTGAGGGTGGTAGCTAGCCAGGAGGCCATCAGAAAAAGCTCTAGATTCATGCTATGGTATGGTATGGCATGGTGCTATGTATGGTGGCTATATATACCAAAACATGCTAGCATGTTTATGGTATTTTTATATAATACTAATTGGGCCTGGACTTCGTACGTATGGAACTTAAAATGATGTCATTTATAGTATATGTTACTCAAGGATAATATAGCATTCCAATGGTGAAAGATTTTTTGAATTCAGTCCAATATTTTTTGAGTTAATACGTTACAAACGAAAGTACAAACATACACATCTTTCCTCTTTATAAATATTAGTATAGATAATATGTAGTATTTTGTTTTCATTAGTAACCAGTCGGGCAATAAACCTTCGACCAACCTATGACGTATCATGGATTACACGGCTAACCGTAGTGACCAAAACTAAATCCCTGACCAACAATCACCCGAACCTCGTCGGTTACTCTGCAGGGTGCATTTGACACCCCTACACCCCGAACCTTACTATGGCATATTCTAAAATAAACACTTAGACGTTTTTCCTTATTCATCATCCACCAGGCTAAGCTCGTACATATTGAGCCGCGTCGTCACTTAAAATCATCTGAGATTGTGGCGCAAACGCTAAAACGTATAAAGTATGAAAAATATCATCGAATTTTTTTAAGATAAGGAACTTTATACGCACTTTCTAAAACTCGGAACACAGTATAATCAATTACGCACACCCAAAGTGGGGCGCGCAGTTCGAAATAAACAGACTGCTAACTTGTACAATTGATGTCACCCGTACGGCTCGACTCCCACACCGTACCGGTGCGTATTTGGATCTTTCTGAATCAGCGCAAATCTTGAAATACGAGCAACGTGTTGTTTATTTTATTTATTTTATTCCCGTACCAGCGTAACGACATAATAAAATTGATACAATGTTACAAAAATAACAACAGAAAAAAAAGATCAAAATGAAATTCGAATACGGATATTGGAGGTGTGAATTTTTGTATGAACATTTGTTTTTTTTTTTTTTATATACCCGTGGATATCCGCAACAGCAGAGGTATCGCAGGTTCGTTGCCGGCCTTTATAGGGTGGACTGGTTCTCAAGTGCCACTTCCGGTACACACCTAATGGTATTTGGTGGCAGATTTTCAACTTTAGGGTGATAGCTAGCCAGGCGGGCATTAGAAAAAGCCCTACCACCATGCTATGGTTTCCTCACGATATTTTCTTTCACTGAAGGCTCAAGCTCATTGTAGGTGCTTGGATTCGAACTCACGTCCCATGACGCGGCGTTCCTACAGTTACTTTTTTCACGTAACACAGACTTATCTGATGTTAACTAACGATTAAGCAATATGATGAGTACGTTAAATTTACGTATACACAAGTATCATTGCAGCGATGTTAGGCTCAGTTGGTAGCGTGTACGGACGCTGCGTCAAGGGATGTGAGTTCGAATCCACCTATAATGGTCTTGAACTTTTGGTGAGGGAAATCATCGTGATGAAACCATAGCATGATGGTACCGCCTGCCTAGCTACCACCCTCAAGTTGAAAATCTGGCACCTACCTACAGGTGTGTTCGAGCAGTTGCACTTCAGAGCCAGTCCATCCACTAACCTTGGCATGTCCATCATCTTTCGTCACATCATCACTTAAGTCTCTTGACTTCCCTCGCTTACTTTTAGTTCCATGCGAACGAAGTTACGAGCTAGTTTGAAAAATAAGAAAACATTAAAACGTTTATTTAAAAAGTTTTAAAATTGTATTCATTTTAAAAATAGCCTACGGCCAAATACCGGTAGGTGTTTTCCGGCAGCTGCACTTGAGAGCCAGCTCCTACACAGGTTTAGCGTGTCTACCAACTTGGGCCGTATAGTCACTTAAGATCAGGTGAGATTTTGGCCATAACGTTAACCTTACCTTGAAAAAAAAAAAAAAGTTTTTTTTTATATTTAATTTAACAGTAACCAATGGATTAGTAGAATTGCAAGACTATGACAAAAATTATACTCCATTTTCTCCCCTATAATATTTAAATGATATATAAATATATCCCTAAGGCTATAAGGGTTGGTTCTTAAAGACGTTTCCAGTTTTGTGAAGTTATATATTACGTTTTAAACTCCAACAGTTGAATACAATCTATTGAACAATCTTATCTGAATTTTACTGATAAAAGGCAAGCATATCTACTAAATAAAATTTAACTCTTTTCTTTTTGTTAACTTTTTTATTTATAAAAAACAAAACGTAGTTTCCCAATTATTTCGAAAAACGAAATCGATAAGTTTAAGGAGTCGTTTGAGTGCGCACGCGCCGACCGCAGTAAATATGATCGCGATCACCGCATTATGTTAAGGACAGGACGGGAATCGAAAGGAGAGCACTCGGTTCTGCGAGACAAGGATTCGAGTAATTTTGGATTAGACATTTTAATATTAAAATTTTATTTTATTGAAAACATCGTCACTGATTAACACGACAGAAGAGGTGTTTGCCAGCTGACTGAACATGTCAAACGTTTTAAAATAACAAAATATATAAATACTATAATGATATATATAATAATATTATACTAACAACTAGAAATTAAATCATTTTTATTAAGAGCACAATAGGCATATTTTTACCTTGTATTATAGATAACTGTATTTTTTTATAGTTATGGTTTTATCGTTATGGGTATAATCTCACCTGATCTTAAGTGACGATACGGCCCAAGTTGGTATACACGCTAAACCTGTGGAAGAACTGGCTCGCAAGTGCACCTGCCGGAACACACATATTGGTATTTGACGGCAGATTTTCAACTTGAGGGTGGTTGCTAGCCAGGCGGGCATTAGAAAAAGCCCTACCACCATGCTATAGTTTACACACGATGGTTTCCTTCACCGAAAGCTCAATCTCTTTGTAGGTGGATTCAAACTCATGTCCCTTGACGCGAAATTGTACACACTACCACTGAGCTATCATCGCTTAATTCGTTTAATCGCTATTATTATTAAGTGCAAGTACGTGAATGCATACAAAATTATGCTTCTGTAATTAATTTAATTAATATATAACAACGCAATCAGTCAAAAGTGATGAATGTACGAATCATATTTTTATTACAAGGAAGGTAAAATGTCTACCGTGGACCATAAACAAGAATATTAAATCTCGGAGCCTCGTTATGAATGATTTATAACTATCAATAAATAAATAATATATTCTATAAGGCACTAGTAATAAAAAGGTATGTATCTATACTTAATATATTATATTCGTAACTATCTATACTTATTTAATCAATCTCAACGAATGGATCCTTTCACGTGAGATTACTTGCTTATTGCTGCATCTTTAATGGTGTTTCTCAAACTTTTTGGTGTACCGCCTACTATAAGGAAAATTTAATACCCAACGGGCCCAAGAAAATTTTCGACTAAATTTTTACAAAAATATATTGGATAATCAATAATGTTAATAAAAGAAAAATTAACACGTTTTTGATATTCGAGCACCAAACAAAAATGATCTTTTTAAGACATATTACATTTTATAATTTTACAATACTCAAAATAAAACATTATTTAAAGTTAATTAGAAACAAGAATTCAGGGCGGAAATTGTACTGATTTCTGGGGCATTCAAATATCTAGCATATATAGCAGAAACTACATATAATAAAGGGACAATCTAGATAAAAAATGATTATATTTATCCATTCCGGTATAATTTCCAACGCCCCCGGATATTTTCTAGCCTCCCTCAATAACACTTGAAGTTTCTATACTTAGTTAGCCTCAGCGCCCGTTGGGGGCGGTACCACCCACTTTGAGAACCTATACTTTAGATAAATTAAAATCGTGTATTGAATACCCTATTAGTGTTAACATGCTAGCTTATGAAAAGTTACGTAATTAAAGATGCAGTCAGCCCAATTTACACATATGTGGAATTAAAGTTTAACCAAGATAAGTCTATACATGTAATATTTATTTGTTAATTGTTATCAAATGGTACTTTGTTATAGACACAGATTAAATTATTTATTGATTGGATTGCACTGTGATGGGGCTTTTTCTAATGTCGCCAAATACCAATAGGTGTGTGCTGCACTTGAGAACCAGTTCTTTCACAGGTTCAACCCAGCCGTCACACACCCGCTAAGCAGGGCATACAAATATAATTAAAAAAAGGATGTCAATACGACAATCTAGTCTAAAAAAATGAGCATAGAACTATCTAGGAATGTTTCCGCTTCGAATGGTCATAGTCCCATCTAAATACGTTCATTAGTTTTGACGTGACTGCCCGTCAAAAGAAACATATTTCTCTTATAGAAGATTTGGGATGTAAGGTGTATCGAATACCATCTGAGTATGGGTAACCTCACCAGTCAGCGGCACACCCTGCCGAGTAACGGACGAGGGTCTAGCGATTGTTGGCCCCACCTTTAGTTTTAGTCTTGACAGTTAACCATCTAATCCTTGAACTATCACAGCTTGATGGTAGAGCTGTTTCCTGGCTGGTTACCGACTACCCTCGGATTTAGGCTACCACAATATATAGGCTCACTACGAGCCGTTGTGTTCAGGCATAGGAAACGTCAGCAACATGGCTGTAACACTCCTATTGTTACAGCTATCCAAAAGCGACGGTAACCATCTAGTATCTGACGGGTAGTAAAAAAAAAGGCAAATAATTCAAGTGTAAACGAAGTCGACGGAAGCACAATAAAAAATAGTCCATCACTTCAATAAAATATACCGAAATTATATCCATTACTTATCCAATAAATTACAAATCCACGACGATACACTTACAAAATACAATCTGATATGTTTTTAAGAATTTATAAACTACAAAAAAAAAACACGTCTTCTTTATTATTGAATGAACGTATAAATCGATGTTAAATCGAAATACAAGATATAATAAACGATCTCTTTAACTTTAAAATAATGTATTATGTCCCCAATATATTATTGAGACGATCATCTTTTTTAACGTCATTATTGTTAGCAAGATCTTGTGTACCACATTCAAGACACATTTATTTTATCCAAAATTGGTGTTATGTGTATACTGATTGGGGTGTCTGTTATTTCCCCAAGTTGTTCTTTTTTTAATCCAAAATCCCTCTAAATTTCCATTTTATGTTCTAAACATTAATATCTGACCCAAATAAGTCCTTAGTATTCATATTAACCCGTGCCTAAATCATAACCATAGTAGGACTTTTTCTAATGCCTTCCTGACTAGCTACCACCCTCATGTTGAAAATCTGCCGGCAAATACCAATAGCTGTATTTCGGCAGTTGCATTTGAGAGCCAGTTCCTTCACAGGTTTAGCGTGTCTACCAACTTGGGCCGTAACATCACTTAAGATCAGGTGAGATTATGGCCCTGACGCTAAACATTAACTACAAAAAACAAGCAAATTCGAGGCATATTTTTAGAGGAAATTAAACGATGTACAAAAAAGGACTCTTACGTTTTTTTTTTTTGTTTTCACAAATACTATCCTATCGATATTATTCAAGAAAACAGTATAAAGAGAATTACACATAAAAATTACAAATAAAACCATGAATTTAACAATGAACATTGATTTACCTTGAATCATTTATAAAGAGCAGAATTTATCAAAAAAACATAACTGACCTTTTTTGTAGAGCGTTTAATTTTCTATAAAAATATGCCTTCATTACGGTTAGAACTTAAAAAAAAAAACAAATATTAATAAAAAATAAAAAAAATATCATATTATTCAAACGCAATATGTATTTTGATTTTTGAACGGGTTAATATGAATATTTAAGGGCTTATTTGGGTCTGATATTTAATTTTAGAGTATAATCTGAAAATATAGTTTTTTAAAACATTAAAAAAAATAAACTTGGGTTATAACGGACATGCTTATATTGATGTAAATCACGGAAGAAGAATATCGAGTGATAGATAAATAGTTATTTTAACCTTTGTAAATAGATAGGCATTTTAAGAAATTCAAAAGTTGAAGCATAAAAAGTTACAGTGAGTGAAATGGCGACAAGCCCTAGGGATTACTTATGATCCACGAGCATCTCTGAAGACTAAAACCTGTCATTATTGTATGTATCCGAATGTAGAGCAACTATAGAGATCGATGAAAGAAAATTACATACAGCAGAAATACGAATGCTACGTTGCATGTGTGAAGTACGTAGATTGGATAAGATTAGGAATTAATATATTCGAGGAAGCATGAATGTAGTATCAGTGACAAGGAAATTTATAATAAAAAAACACTTGGGCGTATCTTGATCAGTCTTTTTCAATCATCAAATCTTTTACATATGCGGCACTTAAGGTCTACTGCAGTCATCAAATAAGAATCAGAGCTTAACGAATGAAATGTATTGAAAATCTGTTTGGACCTAACAATGCGGACAGAGCCACGAACGTTTGCGAGACCTACCAGCCACCTTGTAAAAACAAGATATCACTCGATTATATATGATATTTACAGAGACTATTTAATTCGGCCGCATCGGTTGACCTTTCGTATGATTTACGCCAAGTCGGACGGCATTACTCGAACAATAAATAATATTTTTAAACCCGTTCTGTTTCGTCAGCGTCTACTTAATTATAATCACATTTGGTAGAAAAAGTTGTTATCACCTTTAACATGACATTCGGAATAACGCATCGCAACTGACGATCTTCTTATAAACAAATTAGTACAGCCGAGTTCGCCTGTATTTTATTCTTACTAAAACTATATAATCATGTATATTAAGAGTTATTTAATGAAACCAATTAAAATACTTCTCGTATGTTTAATAAGATAAAAGTTATTTTTTAATTGTTTATAGATTATGCATTGTGACTACAGTCTCACTCGACGTTAAATGACTAGATGGCCTTATATGGGGTATTTCCCACTAATTACTAATTAGCTAAGCTGTTTAAATCATAAACAGCTTACAAAACTAGTTCAGAGTTCACAGAAACAAAGTTATTGTTGTAAAAATGAGTTATCTACAACACTACGACCTTTTAACCTTTGAAGGTTTCCACAGAAAGCTGTACAAGAAGCTATCATGTGAGATCATATATATTTTGGGATTGTTAAACTTTTTTTTTAACTGTTTATACTCTTAGAGTTGAATTTTAGGAGGCTAGGTTAGGTGAGGAGGTTAGGTAGGGACACCGATTACTATATAAGTGCGAGACGAGCATAGCTATGAGATAGGTTCGATGCTCCGGAAAAGAGCCTTCGAGTGACTCTACTCACAGGATACAGTGACACTCTACAACACTGAGATTACATCATCACACTGCATACCGCCCGTTTTTTTTTTTTTTTTTTTTTTTTTCGACTGGACATACGCTGTTAGCCGGAGGGGCTTTTACAGCTTGGCAGGACTTTTTGGGGCGAATGCTGAGGGCACTCAGCCCCGAGGCAGCGGGCACAAGGGTGCCGTTGTGGCTGGCCCTTGGCATGGACTGCTGCCGGAAGAGAAAATATATTATAAAATAATAAGAGCTGGCCTACTGGAGTAGACCTTTAAATAAATTACTAATTTGTGAAATGTTAAATATACTAATTGTTAAGAGAGGCAAGGAAGTCGGTGGAGTGGATTGTACTGTACTGTTTTGGATTGAGTTTGTCGGTGTTGGAAGGACGTAGTCTTCGCATCAAAACGACCGTGGACTACCGTGGTCTAACTAGTATTCTGGTGCTTGTATATCTGAAATACTTAGAAATTAATTAATTGAACAGTGAAAGGTTAACAACAATAGCGAACAAAAGATCAAACCAAAAAAGAACAAAAAAAAAAAGTGCCAAACAACTGGCAGGGCCACAGGTTTTTGGTCCCTTACAGAACCGTGTACTTAGCGTGTGGGTGAGCACGGGTGGTATGCAGTGTGATGTTGTACTCTCAGTGTTGTAGAGTGTCACTGTATCGCGCGAGCAGAGTCGCTCGAGGGCTCCTTTCCGGAGGATCGGACCTAGGCTCGAGCGTCTGCAGAGGGAGGCCGCGGCGGGTGTGCGGGAGTGAAATTAACCGTAAGGCCTCGGCGGCGAGACCTGCGGTTACGCGGGCGTGTGCGCGGACACGAACGGTTTGAAGAGACGGCAGGAAGGAGCGCGTTTTCCCTAGTGATGTCGTCTACGGGATCGGTGAAGCAGTTTCGTGGCCGGCGTGCGAACCAAACGGCTTGAGGATTTGCAGTATAGTTGACTGCTTCTACTATTTCGGGATTCGAATGAGCTTCGGCTTTTTCAAAGAATTTCTTGGTGAGTTCGCGTATGTAGGCGTGTATGGAAGGGAGATTCATATCTTTGTGGAGATCTATGTTGCGTGCGTAAGGCGGGGCTTGGACCATTGTCCGAATGAATTTATTCTGGAAGACTTGAAGTTTTTCCAGGTTTGTTATTGCTGCATGGGCAAAGACTGGGCAGCTGTAAGTAAATATTGGGCGTATGCAGGTCTTATAGATTGTAAGCTTATGTCTGAGTGACATTTTGCTTTTCGAAGAAGTGAGATTACGTAGCAGGGCCGAGGCGGTGTTGGCCTTTTTGATTACGTAATCGATATGGTGGGTGAAGGTGAGGTGTTTGTCGAGTACTACGCCTAGGTATTTGGTTTTATTTACCCAGGCGATATCGACACCGAATAAGTGTAATGAGCCTTCGAGTGGCTTGAAGTTGTGGGGATCGAACATGATAGCCGAGCTTTTATCTGGATTTAATCCTATGCGCCATTTGAGGCACCAGGATCCGAAGGCGAAGATGGCTTGTTGAACTCGATTTTTGAGATTGGCTCTGTGCCTTCCCGAGCTATATATGATTGTGTCGTCGGCGTAGAGGCCTACTTGGACATTATCGAAGATTGGGATGTCGCTGACATATAGATTAAATAGACAGGGCGCTAGAATGGAGCCTTGGGGGACTCCAGAGCGAATAGGATGGGGTGAGGAGAGAGCTCCGTCTACTTTGTAGCAGAAGGAGCGGTTAGATAAGTATTGTATAACTAAGTGGACAAGTCTGTCCGGAACTTGGAACTGGTGGAGCTTATATATGAGTCCTTCGTGCCAGACCCTGTCGAAGGCTTTGGCGACATCGAAGAAGACTGCGAGAGTGCGTCTGGGGAGGCGTAGCTCCGTAAAGTTGGAGACTACGTGTTCCGTGAGGCGGAGAACTTGGTGGGTGCATGAATGTTTCGGCCGGAAGCCGAATTGCTGGTCCGGAAAAAGATATTTGTCGGCTACGACGACTTGGAGGCGGTTTAAAATAATCCGCTCGTATATTTTGCCTAAGGTGTTTAGTAGGCTGATCGGACGGAAGCTCTCTGGGGAGCAGGCTTTTTTGCCTGGTTTCCGGATACCTATGACGGTGGCCCTTTTCCAGACGGCTGGAAAGTGGCAATGAGATATGGCCGCATTGAGGATGCAGACCAGAAGCGCTATGATTTTGTCAGGAAGAAGCTTTAGGACTCCATTCCTGATACCATCAGGACCGGGAGATTTCCTAGGTTTGAGTCCTTTAATTATTGAGAGGACTTCGTCGGTGGTAACCGGGTCTAGGAGTTCTGCTGGGCGGGTCTCCCTTATTGTGTGTATTGTTCGGGTGACCCTTTCCCAGTGTTCGGGATCTATGTCCTGATATTCGTAAGGGTTGGGGGAGCATTGTTCCTCTAGGGTGTTAGCGAGGAGCTCCGCTTTGTCTCTGCTCTCGAAAGCAGGGGGAAGAGTGGGGCCTCTGTCTAGTGGAGGTGTGGCTGAGGAGTAACTGCTCTTTTGTTTGCGGACGAGCTCCCAGAAGGCCAGGTGCGATGGCTTGAGGTCCTCCAGGAGGCTGTCCCATCTTTGAGAGCGAAATTCAGAGATGTGAGATCTGACCTGTCTTTGTAGGGCGCGTAGCCGGACGCGGTTCTCTACTGTCGCGGCGTTCTTCTCAGTGATCAGCCTCCGAATGTCGTCGGGGAGTATAAAGCGGCGATCGTTCGCCACTTTTACCTCTTTCGAGGTTTCCTCGACGGCATTCTGGAGGTGACTGCCCAGGGAGTCGACCGCCAGATCGGCGTCGGCAGGCGAGTCTATCACGTCTGGAATCCTGTCAAGCTCGGGAGAGGAGATGTTAGTAGCCAAGTATTGCCTAAGTCTGGGATAATCGGCAACTTTAATGGGAGGCAGGTTATGCTCGTCGGGCTGGCCGAGCAGTAGAATTACTGGGCGATGGTCTGAATCGAGTTCGTGAGCGACTTCGATGTGTCGCACCTGGAGGGCGACCCTTTTCAGGATAGCTATATCTAAAACTGAGGGTCGACAGTTGGTCTGAAAGTGTGTTGGCTCTGGAGGAGCTATCACATCGAAAGTTAGCTCGTGTTCCAAGCGGAGAAGTATTCTACCGTTGACAGTGGTACGCGGGTTATTATAATAAATGTGCCCGGAGTTAAGATCGCCGGCCACGATTACCGATTCACCGAGCGCGAAGAGCGCTTCTAGATCTGATTTGATAAGTGTTTTCTTTGGCGAGAGGTACGCTGAAACGATGTGGATCGTGGGATGATCGGTCATGCCCACTCTGCATATAGATACCTCTAGGTTAGTAAGTTTAGGAGGTTCTATTCGCGTGCAATATAAAGATTTTTTGAAATATATGAGTGTACCTCCGCCTCTTGCGCCGGTGCGATCGTCTCTTATTATTTTGTAGTTTGCGATCGCAGGGGCGCGGAACTTCGGTTTAAGTAGTGTTTCCTGTACGAGGAACACGTCGATTTGCCGCTCCTTAAGGAAGCAGGCTACTAAGTCGCGTTGGGAAGTTAAGCTACTCGCGTTAAAAAAGGATAAAGAGAGGCCCCGGGGTCTAATTTTATCCTGCATCGCGAAAACTATTTATGGGGAAGCGCGGGCAAGGACTTGCACAGCACGTGCGAGGGCAGGGTAGGCGGCTACGGCCTTAAGTCGGTCTATTCCGACGGGAGAGCTGGCCATTTTGTCGAAGGCGATGATGTCTTCGACGTCAAAATCTTTAAGAATACCTGCGATCCAGGTTAGGCCTAGGAAGTCGAAGGACGGAGCTTCCGAGCTCGAAGGTACAACTCTAGGCGGTTGTACTTTAGCGGCCCACGCGGAAGGCGGGGCTTGTGATGGTGTGTGCGCGGTAGTGACTCGCGCTGGACTTGGCAGGCTCGGGAAGGCCTGGGTTGAGATGAGCGGTGGCGGGGCAGGGCGCGTTGACGCGGCGTGCGCTGGAGGAGCGCGCTGTGGGACGCGCGTGCGAGTGCGCCTAGTGCGTGGGGCACGTTCACACCCGCGATAGTTCGCGGGGTGACCGGCCTTGCCGCATAAGACGCAGCTCGGTGGCTCTACCGTTTCCGGCATGCGGGGGCACTCCTTTGTGGAGTGATCTCCTAGACATTTGACACATCTCGGCTTGATGTGACAGTTTCTCGCCGAGTGTCCGTAAGATTGGCAGTTGTGAAACTGCGTAGGGGCATGCTTTTTATGCGGGATCTCTACGGATATTCCGGAGAGGCCGCAGACCGATTGGAGGTTGAAAACCTCCTTGCCTTCATTGGAGCGGTCCAAGGTGACTAGGACGAGGTCGTAAACCTCCTTTGTGAAGGAGTGGTACATTCGGTGTACCTCGTGCGCGGGTAAGTTTTGCTCCTTAAGGGAGGCAAGAATGACTTCCGTGGGAAGTTCTTTAGGGACGCGCCTGATTACTACGCGCAGAAGGCGCTCTTCTTCGGGCGTGTAAGTAAAAAATTGGAATTTTCCTTCGCGGAGGAATGTTGTCAGGTTTTTGTAGTCCGCGATTGTGGGGACTTTGATTTGTATACCGGATGGGGTGCTCCGGGCGTGAGTATATCTAATTTTGGCGGTATTCAGCCGCGTGGAAATATTTAGCCACGCTGCTTTGTCAGTTATTGTGACTGGGGGCGGTGGCCGCACCGCCCTTTCGGTGGGAGCTGCTGTTTGTGCAGCGTGAGTGTCGCGCGATGTGGGGACGCGGTTATTGCCGGCACGCATTGTTTTTGCGGCGGCTGGGGGTGTGGTTTCGGGTGATAACACCCGTTTGTGTTTGGGCTTCGCCCTTGAGACTGTAGTAAAGTCCGTAAGGTCCGTTTCAGGATTAGCAGTGTCCATGTCTATTTCCGGATCAGGTGATAGTGGCGAAAAAGAGTTCGCCGTGGGTATCGGTCGGGGTGCGTAAGAAATTTTTTCCTCGAACGGACGAGGCGTGGGTGCGGCGGCGGGGGTCGCTGAGGGCGACGGAGTCCGCGATGAGGTAGTAGCGGGTGACGCGAGGGGTGCTACCGCATGCCGGATGACCGGCGAGCGGGAGCGAGAGCGTGAACGCGGCGGTAGAGGCGGCGACGCCGGACGACGCGCCGGGGCGGTTGCCTTGGTGGCGGGGGCCCGGACGGGTAGGGAGGTAATTGTGGGCGGGGTCGGTGGACGGCGCGCTGGCGCGTTTGCGCCGGTGGGTGGGGCACGGGCGCGCTGCATGGGCGCGGGTCGGCTCGCGAGATATCCCTTGAGAATCTCTGGGCATTCCTTCTCTAGGTATTTTAAAAGATCGTCCATCTTGAGGAGATGGATTATCTTTCAAAACCAAGAAGAATGTTGGTTTTATTTTAGAAAAAACCTCCCTGCCTGAAGGGCAGGGGGGCGCGGCTAAAAGAAAATAGAGAAACTATCCTGCGTTTAGGCAATCTAACTTGTATGTACACGAAGGAATAGCGTGTAAAATCGAAAAAAATAGTAAAAGAAAGAACAATATTCCAAAAAGTACTGGGCCTTGGCCCGTAAAAAGGATTAATTAAATTTTACCTTATCTGGGAGCCGGTGACCGGCGTACTTACAGGCGGTGACACTAATTTCACTGCACTTAATCACGATAACAAAGCAATATTTGGAATCACGGCACAAAAACACTGAGAGATATCTCTCAATTTAAATACCACCCTAACCAAACAATATGGTTAGAGAACAAAGACACTGTATCGCGAACAAGCAACAATAGCCGGTTTGTTGCAGGTGCGTCGTCGCAGGTGCGAGAACAATAGCGGCGCGGTAAGGCGCAGCGGTCGAATAGTTTAGAACAATCGGCAGAGCTCACGGACACGTCCGTTCGCTGTGGCTGATCGAACCGAACTCCGCATACCGCCCGTGCACACCCACACCTTAAGTACACAGTTCTGCAAGGGACAACCCCTGCGGCTCTGCCAATGGTTTTTCCCCTTTTTATATATGTTACTAATTCAATAGATGCTTTCTAAAGTCATTACTGATTTCTTCCCAGCAATGCATGCATGACGTCCATTTAACTAATTAGGTCACTGCAAGCTCAGCACAGTACAATCTACTCTGACCGAATTCCTTCTCTCTATAGTCATGACTTTATTTAAAGGCCTACTCCAGTAGGCCAGGCCGTATCGCGTTCTTTATATTTTAATTACTCTCGCAGCATCTCCAGCTGAGGTTCGGCCACTATGACACACTTGCGCCCGCTGCCTCGGGGATGATTGCCAGCCATGCCTAACCAAGCTATAAAACCTCCTCCGAAAAACAGCGTACGTCAATTCGAAAAAAAAAATTGGCTATGAGTCAATCTAAGCGAAGCACTCGAGGCGTAGTCATCGTATGTAGCTGGGGTATCACCGAAGTACGTAAGATTTATATTTCTCTATTATTGTTGTTTATGTTGTAAATCATTATCGCTATGGATTTATACTGGACACAGAGAGAAACACGAGCGGTGAAGGTGTGTCGACAGTTGTCGAAAGAGGGTCCTCTTAAACCTACATCCGTTTTGCAAGTCTCGGACGCTTTCTCGTAGCTTCTCCTCTTTCTCTGTCACTGTTATTATCGGCCTTTTTTATGATTTATAACAATATTTATTTTAACAGTTTATAAGTGTTTAGCGTTATGACCACAATCTCACTTGATCTTATGTGACTATATGGTCCAATATGGTGAATAATCTCGTCCTGAAGGTACCAGGCTCCCAAGTACAATTTCTAGAACACACCGACAGGTATTTAGCGGCAGATTTCCACTTAAGAGAGGTAGAGAGTCAAGTGAATATAAGTAAAAGCCTTACCACAATGCAGATAAATTCCACAGCTTCACCGTACCAACAAACGTATTACACATTCAACCTCTTATTTGGTGACTTTTATAATGCCCACCTGGCTAGCTACCAATCTCAAGTTAAAAATCTACTGCCCATCACCATTAGGTGTGTTCCGGTAGTTGCACTTCAGAGCCAGTCCTTCCAATAAAGGCCAGCAACGCACCTGCGATTCCCCCGGTGATGTGGGTGTCCACGAGCGGCGGTGATCACTTACCATCAGGTGATAAGCTTGCTCGTTTACCCCCTCTTCCATTAAAAAAATCATGTGAGATTCTGATCAAATGCCCTACAAAGCGGCTCGCTTATCCAAAACTGCCAAAGTCGACAGCCGCTTGTTTCTTATCGCGAAGAAAAATATGCACAACTGAGAAAATATAAATTTGTACGACAAATAAAAGAAAAATCTAATCCAAATGTAAAAAAAAAAAATACTTAAACATAAGCATTTTTAGTATCAACGTATATTTTCGTAGGGTCCTCTCAGTATTCGTTTGCGACCGATTCTTCGAAAGATATCGATATTAAAGTATTTAAAAATGGTATGTGCGTAAGCTCAAAAGGCAAAATTGATTACTTCATCGAGGTGAGACTCACAATTCGGTATACAACTATAACGTATTACATAAAACGTATATTGTAACGGCATATATGGTTTTTACGACGGTATTGAATGTGACTAATGCGTCTCGCTCTGTTATGTAACTGTTATTTCAGCTTAGGCCGTTAAAGTCCTGAACGCGAGTTAAGAAGTTTTCATTTTAAAAAGTACAGCACGATTCCTTATAAAGTATTCTTAGCGGTAGTCAGAAATTGTATATATTTGTAGAGTTATTATATTTTGGCAAGGAGAAAAAACACAAACAGTATGATATATCATTCGCAAATTAAACCTTTGTACGTATAACGAACCGGGATTGCCGGTTCGGACCGCGAAGGCTGTTCCTTTATGATAATTTTTAGGTGTTCCGTATGGTAAGTGATTTTTTCTACGCCGTTCGATATGTTTTACACAATGCGGCAGTGAATGTTAATAGTTATTCTGCTTTTTTTTATTATTTTGTTCTTAATGAAATGAATGTATTAAAACTGTCTTCTCTCGTGTCTCATAAGCGTGTTCTTTCTTTATAATTAATATGTTGTTTGTTTGTATGTTCGTTTACTCGGTTCCGGAATTGTTTAAGGAAATGGTACTGATCTTTACTTTTGTGTTATCGAAGTGATGTCGTTTAGTGTCATTTTATATTCATATAATAAGAATGTGAATTTAACGTGTCTGTCCATTTTTGGTTGATGTGAAAAAAATATTACAAGTGACTGAGAATAAGTACTAAATAAATTTACATGATTTTTAGATATGTCTGTCTGTTTGTTTGTGCGCGTATCACTGCTAACCACGTCACCAAGGAGATCATAAAGCTGTATTTTCGAGTAACATTTAGTCTTTATTTATTTAAAACTAGATTTTACGTGCGGCTTCACTCGCGTTAATATAGATTTTGTCAAACAAATAGGGTGAGGCAATAAAAGTTTTAAAATATTTATTTCTCTATTTACCCCACTTCCAAAAAAGATTACGTTAGAAAAATTAACCATTCTCCGTCTCTTGGGTCCCATCTATGTACCAAAATTCATCACAATCAATACAGCCGTTTAGGCGTGAAAGCGGTAAGAAACAAACTCCCTTTCGCATATATAGAGCGTAATAGGACGTGAGTTCAAATCCAATCACCTACAACGAGCTTAAGCTTTCGGTGAAGGAAAATATCATGACTACATCGCGTACTAACTCTATTTTTATGTAATTTATATGTTTAGCCTGATGGCTACAATGTCACGTGATGTTAAGTGACGGTATGGCCCAAGACGGTGGACGTGTTAAGCCTCGTCGAGGGACTGACGCTCAGGTTCAACTGCCGAAACGCACCAATAAGTATTTGACGGCAGATTTTCAGATATGGGTGGTAGCTAGGCAGATGGGCATTGGGAAAAGCCTTACCAACATGCTACGGTTTCATCACGATGTTTTCCTTCACCGAAAGCTCAAGTTCATTGCAGGAGGAATTGAAGTCAAAACCATCCACGCATCGCCCGTACACACTACCAACTGAGCTGTCAGCGCTTAAAATTTTCTTTATAAAAGGCATTTACAGTCCTATACAATAATCTTGCCGGGCGTCACATCGCATCGCTCGCGCGCACTATAACTCCCATATTTATTCTTCTTCCTTCTTCCACTGTTTACTCGGCTCCTAAGAATCCTGCCTAAATAATAATAAATAAAAAAACAAACTCACTTTTTAGTTTTTAGTGCAGGCATCTACCTACTGTTGTAAAGCAAATATTTAACGCGAACTAAATCATCTTCATAAAAAAGGGGCGGACCCAGAACAAAATAATAAGAAATAAATAAAAAAAAAAACATGCGTGCGTACAAAGTACACATGTCAGAAGTGAAACTTCTTTGGCGAACTAATTTATAAATATTAATGATTTCTTAGGTTTACGCGAATATTATTCATTGAAATAAAACTAATTTAAACGGATTTTATCGCGGTTATTTATTAAATTTTGATCCCGAGCTGCATTTTTAGATCATCTTAACTCCATTAACAATAACATACAATTCACTCTGGAGTTAGAGCAAAAGAAATCTCTTCCTTTCTTAGATGTTTTAGTTATCCGTAATCCTGATCAGTCTTTAGGCCATACTGTGTACAGAAAAATGACCCATACAGATAAATACCTGAATGGTGAATCTCACCACCATCCGAAACAGTTAGCTACCGTGGGTAAATCTTTGTTTCAGAGAGCACAAGGAATCTGTGACGAGGAACATCTGGCTGCTGAGCTGCGACATGTCAAGCAAGTACTGCGTGATAACAAGCTCCAAATTCCACGCCGCCGTCACGGAAACCGAGTGAAACCAGCCACAGTAGAACGTATACCTGTTGTGCTACCTTTTGTAAGAGGGGTCACAGACAAGATTGGCTATGTACTGAAGCGTGCTTCAATTAAAACTTACTTCAAGCCGCCCAAGAAGATTAGTCAATTTTTACCACCTGTCAAGTGTCATATACCTCTACAAGAACAGGGCGTATACAAAATAGAATGTGACTGTGGCCTCTCCTATATCGGACAAACTAAAAGAAACATAGGGACCCGCGTAAAAGAACATATAGCTGATGTTAAACACCGACGCTCTACGAAGTCTGCAGTTGCTGAACATTCAGAAGAAGGCTCCAAACATTATCTTCGATTTGACAAGCCACAAATCCTTGCAAAAGAACACCGATTCCTACCTAGGATGATTCGTGAGGCTATTGAAATTAAAAAACATCCAAATTTCAATAGAGAAGATGGTTGGAAGCTAGCACAAGCCTGGGATCTAATTATACATTTAATTAAATCGGAACCCAAAAGACCAATTGCCAGACGTCAAGACACTGTGAGCTCTTTCTGCGTAGATCGGAACACTATCAATAATAAAAATTAAATTGAAGGTAGACATAGTAACATAAACTTTTCTGGACAACCTACACCTCAGTCCGCCCCGTGACCACGAAGGCTGAAAAGCTTTCGAAACGTCGGGATCAAAATTTAATAAATAACCGCGATAAAATCCGTTTAAATTAGTTTTATTTCAATAATTTATAAATCTTGTTTATATACGACGTTCGCTCTGTCTCACTTTTTCTCTCAATCTTTCTCACTCGCTTGCTCCCTACTCTCACTCCACGGCTAGTTGCTCATGCTACGTTCGCCCTGTCTTACTCTCTCTCAATCGGTCTCGATCACTCTCTCTCTCTCTTTTCCGACACTTCCGTTGCATACCGGCGTGACGTTTCATCTGTAAAAATTTTACCCTCATGCGCCTAAAGAAGTTTCACTTCAAAAACTCACTTTCATTTTAGTTTTTAGTGTAATGCTTATCTACTGTTGTAAAGCAATTTTTAAAATCCAACTAAATCATCTACATAAAAAAGGCGCGAACCCAGAGTCCACAGAATGTGTAAATATAGAAAAAAAACAAAACAATATATCTCAAACAATAAAATCTCAACGTTCCTTAGTAATAGAGCTATGGAATGCTAACAGAATTTTTCTAATCCAATTTCGTAGTTCCTGAGCCTAGAAGAGGTAAACTTTGTGTAAAACTTTTTATCGCGATGACGTTTTGTTTACAACTTTGCAGAATTATTGTTCTAATAATCTGTATCGATCGACAACCGATATTTTTTGACAAAATCAATAACGACGCGAATGAAACCGCTGGTGAATGGTAGTATTACATAGTATTTCCCTACAGCAATGTATATTATAGCAATCTATTATATTATAGAGACTAATTTTGGTATACTCATGTGCGACATATATTCGTAAAACTTATCTGAAGACATGGCAATTTCATTCGCCTGAATCACGACCACCAGACAACAGGTTGTGTTTAGAATATGCCATATCACCATGCTATTTGTTCTTTACAATTTTAAGTGAAAGCTTGGCAGCGATTTGAATTCATGTTAATCAACTCGATGATTATAAACTCTACTCGGTCGCTACCCACCTGGAAAAAGGTTATATGGACAACGTGATGACACGCCAAACCTTGAGAGATTTGAAGCGCTGATAGCTCAGTGGTAGTATGTACGGACTCCGCGTCAAGGGAAGTGAGTTCGAATCCACCTACCATGAGCTTGAGCTTTCGGTGAAGGAAAACGTTGTGAGAAAACTATAGCATGGTCGTAGGGCTATATTTGATGCTCGCCTGGTTAGCTACCACCCTCAAGTTGAAAATCTGCCGCCAAATACGTGTAGGTGTGTTCCGACAGTTGCACTTGAGAGCCAGTCCCTCGACATGTCTAACTCATCCACCAACTTGGGTCATATCGTCACTTAATATAAGTTTAGTGTATGACCAAAATAATATTGGCTCTCCAGTCAAGCTACCCGAACACCCAAATAGGTGCTCGAAAGTAAAACTTGAAGTTGGTAGCTAATAAAGGCGGGTAATATGAAATTAACTAACACTGTGTGAATTTGTGTCTGTCATATAAAGTTTATATAAAATATAAGTCTCAACAAAATATTCTTGAATATTAATCTGTAAAATGAACCCAAACAGGCAACTAACAATTTAAAGTATATTACAATAATTCACGTGAAACGATTATAACTCCGCCTCATATTGAAATGATAAAGAAGTAAAAGCTTGATGCTACAAAGTATTTATGATATATAATAAAAAATATTTACGAGTAATTGTATAAATAATATATCGATTGGTATTTTGTTGCAATAATGTACAAGAATATTGCTTATTTCTCGGTATTTTTTTTAATTTAATAACATCAAAGATCAATTGCCGATTGAAGTTTCGATTACATGATATCGCTTCTGTTTCCTGATAATATAAGATGAAACTTCCTTTATGTATAGTATATATATATATATATATATATATATATATATATTAGAAGATAATTAAACATTTTTAAATGATGATAGCTCAGTTGGCGGTGTGTACTAACAACGCATCAATAGCCATAAGTTCGAATCCACCTGCAATAAGCTGGAGCTTTCAGTGAAGGAAAATATCGCGATGAAACAAGAAATAGCATAGTGGTTGCCCTTTTTCTACTGCCCGTCTAGCTGGCTACCACCTTCACATTGAAAATGCCGCCAAATACGTACAAGTGTGTTCCGGCTGTTACACTTGTGGGCCAGTTCCTCCACTAGGTTTGGAATGTCTAACATCTTGGGGCGTATCGTCATTTAACACATTTAACATCACGTGAGATTATGGCAATACGTTAAACCTACAAACTAAAAAAACTCTTCTCTGTTTACAAAACTTGGAAATAATTCATACATTTTTCTATAAAATCAATTATTATATATAACAGATTGATTATTACTTATTTATAGTTGAATAAAGTTATCTGCCCGGAAGTAAATTAAAAGAAAATGTTACAGACCGAGAGTCTACAATGTGAAGAAATAAATAATAATAAAAAAGACTGAGATACGGTTTTTCTCGCATCGAAAAACGGAAATTAAATTTACGGTCTTCATTCTAAATTAAAAATACGGGAAAAAAGGACGCACATAGGCACTGAATAATTAAAAAACAAAAACATGGTAGCCAAAAAAGAGAGAAAAATTAGCCACAGCAAATTCGAACAGCACGCCGCCGGGACTTGAAAATCGTTTCAAGGAATCGGGTCGTACTGCGAACCAGATCAGAGGCATCGCGCATTTTATCGCGTGGACCAATTTCTTAGCATTTACACGGGTCTTTAGACGATCGGACGCTGGGGACCGTCCAATTTCGTTACCTTATACGCAGTAAGTATGATTAATTGTAATATTCCACGGTTCGTATTATGAATATTTTTCGCCGTCTTAATGTTCCGGAGTTTTCGGAAAGCGCGTAATTTGCGATGTTAATGCGCCCCAATGAATTAAAATATAATAACAGCGGTGTAACTCGAGCGTGGAATTTTGAATAGTTTACGAGGCCGTGTTATTACGCCGGTGAAGCGGTGTGCATAATAATTTTTTTGCGCCGCGTTTCAGAACTTGACGGGTTCAACTTGAGGGTGGTATCTATGTATAGTTGTCTCACCTGATGTTAAATGAAGATCTAGTCCAAGATCATGGACACGCTAAGCCTTGTGGGCGAGATAGTTATCGAGTGCAACAGCCTTAACGCACCTATAGGTGTTTGGTGGCAGATTTTCAACTTCGCATTCGACAATAGCCTTTCTTATCGTGGGGAAATGTATTTACGCATATCCTCCCAGCCCGGAGGACTGAGTACCCTCTAAAACCAGTTGCTGAGGTGACGCGGGCTCGAACTTGCACACAACGCATCGCTCCGTCGACCGGCCCGGCCTAATGATAACTCTACCACCATACTATGGTTTCATCACGATGTTTTCTTCCACCGATAGTTCTGTTTGAATGCACGAATTTGAGCTCGTGTCCGTTGATATGATATTCATACAACTAATCTCATACGTTTATTGGTAACTAGCACCGCTTACAAAAAACAAGAGATCGTGCACTTGTTACCTCTATATTATAATTTAATCAAAGAGCCAATTTACACTTATCCAGGAATGTGGTTATACCTAATAATGATCCCATTGCGTCTGGCAAATATTGTAAATATGACAATTAAAATTTATTATAATTTACAACATTGGAATGAATAAACACCACCAATAAGGTGTAAATAATGAGTTTACTAATCCAATTAGTGGAGCTCTTCAATTACACGCTGCTAGGTAGGTTCGAGCGCATAATAAACACATAAAACGAAACGCCGGTAGCTAGAGGCACCCCATTAATCAGAGATTACCGGCCGCGGTTTTAGATGCACTATCTCTTTGTCCTGGACTCCCAGTAGCGGTCAAATATCAAATTAATGTAGAGGGGACATTTGAATGTTAATTAAGCCTAAACGCAGTTGTGCGCGTTGAGACATTTTTGCTTAGAAAGCTGTTTTTTAGGAGGATCATCTTTAGTACATCCATTCTTATTTCAGCTGAATGAAATGTAATAGAAAAATGTTTTTTTTTAATATAGTTTAGGTATAGCGTTATGGCTACAATCTCACTTGATAATAAGTAACGATACGGACGCTGGAGATTTACTCTCAAGTTCAACTGCCGGAATTTAACGGTAGATTTTAAACTTGACGGTGGTAGCTAGCCCGTCGGGCCCTACCATGGTACTGTGCTACCATGCTATGGTTTCATCACGATGTTTTCCTTCCCCAAAAGCTGAAGGTTTAGGTAGGTCCGCAGGTGGACTCGAACCCACGTCCCTTGACGTGGCATCCGTACACATTACTGACTGAACTTTGATCGCTTAAAATTGTGTGAGTCAGCTCTAATGCAAGACTAAACTTTGCTCTTTAAGTACGATTTTAAAGCAAAACAATGTACACAAGGCAGTTAAAGTTTCAATTAATTGGACTCCTATTTCCATACCGGAGGTCTTACATGAAAAATCGATTCGAGAAAAGTAAACTTATATAAAACCCTTACTGAATTCACAGGCAGTATCCAATTTCGTTATGATCGCGAAAAATAACATCAGAAAGAATTCAACTTCACAATATTATTACGGTGATCATTCATAAATGTCACATATATAATACATTAAAATGGTCAGTGTGTCGCGCAGTCAGAGGACTGGCCGGTCTGCGTCACAAACGGATTTTATTACAAACGATCTATGACAGTTATTGCGCTAAATAATATATGAGACGATTCGTCTTAACCCGAATAAGTGCGGTGTAATATTTTACGTCGGCCATTGTGCTGTGAAACATACGACTTCCGGTAACAATACCTACCGAATGAAGTCGCTGTATCCTCCGCTCGTGAGATACACAGCCTTCATTTTCATTTTATTACCATTACTTTTTTTTTTTCGATTAAACTACGAGGATCTATGCGGTCAAAAGGTCGAATCAGAGACGATTTATATCATTGTATATTGTTATATTGAATTATACGTTTGAACTGTTTGAAGTCGTGTTGAACCAGTTGTTAGTATGTAGTTGTATGGACGTGAGTTCGAATCCCTGCAATGATTATGAGCGTAGATTCCGGCAGTTGCACTTAAGAGCCAGCCCCTGCACAAGTTTAGCGTGTCTACCTACTTGGGCCGTGTCGTCACTGAAGATAAGGTGAGATTACGGCCAAAACGCTAAACCTTACCTATAAAAAAACTCAATCAATCTCACCAGCAATATGATTCAATTCGTTTAAGTAAAAATTTGAAATATAATAATCAACTTCAGTATACATACTATTATATAAATAGACGTTTGAAATTATTACGATAAAATTTATGTAGATTTTGTTGGAATAAGATTCTAGGAGAGAATATTTTACTACAATTTTTTTATGGAATAAAGGGCAAACGAGAAAGCAGGTCACCTGACGGTAAGTGATCACCGCCACCAGTGGACACTCACTACACCGAGGGAATCGCAAGTGCATTGCCTACCTTTACAGGAGAGACTATTTCTCAAGTACCACTGCCAGAACACACCTAATAATATTTGGCGGCAGATTTTCACCTTGAATGTGTCACCTAGATAGACGGGCATTACAAAAAGCCCTATCACCATGCTATGATTTCCTCACAATGTTTTCCTTTACCGAAAACTCAAATTTATTGTAGGTGGTTGGATTTTAACTCACGTCCCACAACGCGGCTTTCCTGCACACAAAAATTAACATTCAATTATTTCTAAAGTTTCATTTCGAAGTAAAACGTTTCAGTTAGTTCGATTACTAATAGCTATTTTTCTTAAATGTAATTAATGACAATAGTAAGGTGTCGATGGGACCAAAGGGTTCTCGAATGGCTACCACGTACCGGAAGACATAGCGTGGGCAGGCCCCCTACAGGGTGGACCGACGAGCTGGTGAAGGTCGCGGGAATCCTGTCATGTGGTAGTTGGGATCTCAAAATGATACGTCTGACATGATTGGCATGCGTATAATTACTGACTTACTTACTAACTTACATACGGATATATACTTAGCCTATACATGCACATATGCACACCACCACAATCCTGGATGAGGGTGGCGCAAGGCCGGTCGTCGTGGAGATCTTTGGGTGAGACCTATGTCCAGCAGTGGACGTCTTTCGGTTCAATGGAGTGGAGAGGGTGTGTCACGTGAATAATTATGAAATTTCTTTAAGGGTTTTTTGCCTAACCTAAACTTTTCTGTAACGTCGAGGAAAATATTTTATAGACGATACCTCTCTAACATTGCGTAAGGCGAGAGTCCTGTGGGGGACGCAACCGGATTGGTGCTGGAAATATCACCACGACGTCCTAACCTAACCTAGGCAGTCTGGAAATACATGCTGGAAAAAAAAACGAAATACATAACGAATTCCTTTATTCATTCCAATTTAAACATTAAAACTGCTCGATATGGATAATACACAGTAATTGTATAAATGAATCGTTTGGTATAAATATTAGATGAAGTCCGATAGTGTAGTCTTATATCACAAAAAATATTGACGCAGAAAGGTGACTCTAGCGGAGTTTTGTTTTAGATATTCACACTCTAATCAATCTCTAGGGCTGGCATCTACTTATATAATAATTAAAATAAGAATTCATAATACTTATAATCAGTTAAAAACCATAATTGAAGCGATGATAGCTCAGTGGGAGTGTGTAGGAACGCCGCACCATGGGACGTGAGCTCGAAGCCAACCACCTAGAATGAGCTTGAGCTGTCGGTAAAATATAACATCGTGAGGATACCACTCACTCAGGATAGCAGGTGTGTTCCGGCAGTGTCACTTGCAGCTCCGATTCTCCTGGAGTTGTGGGTGTCTATGAGCGGCGGTGATCACTTAACATTAGGTGACACGCTTGCTCGATTGCCCCCTATTCCATAAAAAATAACATCAAAAAATATTTTTAATAAGATTTATCCGTTGTTCATATAATTCCTAGTGTAACGTATGAAACCAGAAAGAGAAAAACAGTCCGCACACACATATGATATAAGGTAAATAAAAAAAAGTCTCACACGGAGGATCTAGCCGGGGTAGCCTAAACAGTTATTCATTATACAACATAAACCCTTTGGCTTCCGTCTAGATAGTATTCTTCTTAACTCTCATATACCGAAGTCTGTGTAAACGTGAAACTACACTTTGAATTTTCTCTCAATTAACGTATCACCTACCGCTTCAGAAGCTTTGCTATCAAAATTACGTTTGAACGCGGACATTTGCTTCTAGCATTTGATCGACTTGACCCGAGATCCTCGTAATTACTATGCAAACGTATGACGTCATCACTGCTTGGATGTATCTTTTTTTTTTATCCCATTATGGATACCGTCTCACGATGAAAAGATGAGCGGGGTATGTGAGACTCATCTGGTACGAAGCGAGA
The DNA here is from genome assembly GCA_039707435.1 of Actias luna. Taxonomy (NCBI): domain Eukaryota; kingdom Metazoa; phylum Arthropoda; class Insecta; order Lepidoptera; family Saturniidae; genus Actias; species Actias luna. The sequence goes on along the minus strand of JAZHAC010000008.1, from coordinate 15,873,791 downwards.
ATGCCCACTGAAACTCCACGGTGTACCTCTGCCGCATAAATCGGGGCGATCCGGGTTCGAACTAACAATGGGCCGACCAACTGGGCCCCGGTGGTGAGAAAGCTTGGTATACCCCCAACTGTCCCCCAGACTGTCTGCTTGGCTCAACGCGTGTTGCAACACAAGGCAAGGAACTCGCCTCACAGCATCACCCTCGTCTACGCTGCTTGCACAGACCTGACTATCTGCGTGCGTCTATTTTGTGTCATTACCCCAATACGGGGCGTTGCGAACGGAATAAATCAAAACTGGACGCGTTCGCGTAGGTGGCCGGCGCGTCGTAGGAACGTGCAATTATCAATTAACTGCGCCTTATATTCCAACCTGTGTGTAGAGTTCGAATTCAGATTCACTCGAACGGACAACGCCGAACCGAAAGCACTCTTTAAATGGCACCGTGAAATTGGCGACCCCTTATAATCCTAATTTATACGTATGTATGTAAAAATTGAACGCTCTCATATTTGAAATCGATAAAATTCAACAAAATTATCGACATTTATTATATGTATAAATATATACAAATATATATATTATTATTATTTTGGTAAACCCTTTTTTTTTAAGATTGTTTGTAAATTAGTTATTTTTTATCCAATCAGTAAATAAAGTTTAATGTTATGCAAAATAAATATTTAGCTAAGCAGGTTAAATCAGAAGCTTTTATTTTTATCGTACCAACCGTTTGTTTGACCAATTACCGACGAAGCGATGATAGCTCAGTGGTAATGTGTTCGACGACTTTGCGTCAATGGACGTGAGTTCGAATTCACCTACCTTGAGTTTTCGGTGAAGGAAAATACACACGGTGAGGAAACTATAACATGGTGGTAAGACTTTGTCTAAAGCCCACCTGGTTAGCTACCACCCTCAAGTTGAAAATCTGCCGCCAAATACCAATAGGTGTGTTCCGGCAGTTCCAACTTGAGAACCAGTTCCTCCATAGGTTTAGCGTGTCTACCAACTTGGGCCGTATTGTCACTTAAGATTAGAAGTAGATTTAGACTCAAGATAAACCTTAACTATAAAAAAAACGCATTAAAACAATAAATCTTTTATTCATTATAATTTTATTTTCTTTAGTTCTTATATCAATTCCAGTTAAGGTTAATTGTATATTTACTGTTTTATTCAAATAACTATTTCTCTATTTTTAATACCAAATTATAATTGTCTCTATTAACAATTTCAAATTTAACAGATTATTACGTTCTAAGAATAAATTTATATATTATTATCGCATAAATAATTTTACATGTATATTATAACGGATTAGGCCTTCTAATATAATTATATTGATATCATTATAAAAAAATCACTCAAAATCAATACACCTGTAAAAAAACAAACACTTTAAAAATACTTTTTTTAATAGGTTTTCTAAAGAAATTCCCTACTTATAAATGTAAATTTAAGTTTGTTTGTTACACTTACATGCGAAAACTACTTAACCGATCATCATGAAACTTTCTACACATATTCTTGGATGTATTGGAAGTAACATAGGATACTTTTATTAAATAAAAACAGTATTTGTTAATTAAAAAATGCTACAAAAACGAGCAAAACTGGTTAAATAATTTTCAACTCCGAACGAAGTCCCGGGAACAGCTAGTATATTACAAAATTATAAATTACCAACTTAATTAATAAAACATCATACAAATAAATAGTAGTTCGTACCTTATATATTATTATTAAAAGTAACTTAACTTATAAAAAAGGTATTTATTATATTTATAAAAACATTATTCTATACATAAGTATATTGAAATTAAAAAGATATATCCAAAATGTATCCATTTTTGCAGTGAAAGAGTCGTAAGAAACGGTCTCGTAATTCGTAGAAATACAAATACAAATCTGCTTAGAAAATACTAAGAAACAAACCTTTATAAAGTTCATATAAAACATATAAATAAATTGACTTTAATTATACTGAAATAATCTATATACATATAACACATTTTTCTCTGTGTATGTGTTATGGGTTACTGAACTATTCATCCAGTTATGATAAAACTTTCATCGATTTTTCTACATAGACGTCGAGAAAAGTTAGTTAGGATAAGCTAAATAAATAAATAAATAAAAAAATAACTTTTGCAACACTTTCTAGTACTGTATTCAATCGCAAACCGTTTTAAATATTTTAATAGAACCTAGACAAGTTGTCTTTTGTATATACGTTTACGTAAATATTAATCGAAAATATACGGGGTGACATTCTTGTTTCGAATGTCATTTACTTGTGATATATATCGTCGACATTCTAAACGAGAATGTCATCCGATATATTTTCAGTAAACCTTACGCAAGCGAATGTAGAAAAACATAAGCCAGGAGCTAAAATACAACTATCTACAATCTATACATAATAATATTAAAATACGTGTACCAAAGTACTTAGGCTGATTAATACATATTCGCTCTACGAATTTTAGGTATATTATATTTAATAATAAGCATGTCTTTAAATGTATATTTATTAAACATAAAAATCGATTATTATTTATTTAATTATAGAAATAAAAAATGTAGTATCACTCATCGATTATACGATTGATCGCACGTTTAGTCAAATCTGTAATGTGCATTACAAATAAATGTCATGACATATTGACAAATAGAATATACAGTGTAAGATAAGAGATTACTTCTCTCTCTCTTCTTTTTTTTTAATTATTATGACACCTGCTTATGTGGACAATTTTGCCAGTGTCAAGTGAGAAGTCCTTTTCAAACACAATTAACAGACAACCACTTATAACTAAACTCAAAGCAATTATTTGCGAATGACACAAATTATTACTCTATGTTGGATTCGAACCTATAGCACTTCGGCGTGGTAGTTGCAGGTAACTTTAACAGCTAGGCCGACCGTGCAAAAAAGGCTGGCGTGGTCAGCTAATCACATTCAAACAGTTTTGTTTATTTATTGATTAGGGAGCAATCGAGCAACCGGGTCACCCAACGATAAGTGTTCACATCCGCCCGTGGACACCCACAATACTAGAGGAAACGCAGGCGCGTTGCCGGCCAAAAAGTATGAGTAGCCTCGTAAAGTTTAAAAACACCTAAGTTTTGGAGACATTTCGATTCAGTTCACATCAGAAACAAATTATTATAAATGTAATGACCACTGTATAGAGGTGATAATGAATAGAATTGCTTATATTGAAATATGTATTATTTTTCGAACATATCAAATCACGTAATACTACATTATAAACTTAGTTGATGGTAGAAGGTCTTTAACATTTTTAATTTCTGAAGACACAAGACAATTTATCGCAAAGGATAACATGATATAATTAGATATACTTACGTAATAAATGCACTGATATAGAAAATATTACAATGGCATTTTTGATAATATATATACCTATTGATAATACAATTTACGATTGGTATTTGGCGGCAGATTTTCAACTTGAGGGTGGTGGTTAGCCAGGCGGGCATTAGATATAGCCCTACCACCATCCTATGGCTTCCTCACGATGTTTTCCTTCACCGGAAGCTCAAGCTCATTGTAGGTGGTTGGATTCGAACTCACGTCCCATAACACGGCTTTCCTACACTCTACCACTGAGCTATCATCGCTATAGTAAAAATTCAATAAAGTAAAATGTACGTAAATTTATATTATTTTCAGAGAAAGTATAACGTAGTAATAAAAAATTCTAGTTCCCTTAATCAAGAAACAAACAGTACTACGTCATTAGTTTTAAATTATTATATTGTTTAAGAAGTTGTAGGGAACTTTCTATATTTCCTACACGGGAACACTAATGTCAGATCAATTATCACAAGAGCTTTTGACGTGATATTTAAAGATCATGCTACGATAGGTATCTCGTTTACGTACCCTTAAAATATTTACTTTTATATTATAAAATGTTTGTATCGGAAGCTGCTATCTTGTAAAAATCATATCTACGAAAATTGGCTTTAAGTATATATAGGGATGTAGTTATAAGGTGGATGTTTTATAGCAGAATATAGTAATAGGAGGGTAGTTTATTACGGCGATTAGTATAAAGCACGATGTAAGGGCGACTTTGGGTTTGGTCTTAGCTTGGCCCTTGAGGCGTATTCATCGTACGTAGCTGTAACATTACCGAAGGGACGTAAAATTTATATCTCTCTATTATTAACAGTATTTTAATGTTTATTCTGTAAATCATTACCGGGAATGATTTATACTGGGCAGAGGGAAGCACGAGCGGTGAAGGTGAGTGTTGATGATCATCGAAAGGAGGCCGCCTTAAACCTACATCCGTGTCGCAAGTCTCGGACACTGTCTTTTTTTTTTTTTTTTTTTTATTGGTAAGGTTTAGCGTTATGGCCATAATCTCACCTGATCTTAAGTGACGATACGGCCCAAGTTGGTAGACACGCTAAACCTGTGGAGGAACTGGCTCTCAAGTGCTGCTGCCGGAACACACCTATTGGTATTTGGCGGCAGGTTTACAACTTGAGGGTGGTAGCTACCCAGGCGGGCATTAGAAAAAGCCCTACCACCATGCTATGGTTTCCTCACGATGTTTTCCTTCACCGAAAGCTCAAGCTCATTGTAGGTGCTTGGGTTCGAACCCACGTCCCTTGACGCGAAGTCGTGCACACTACCACTGAGCTATCATCGCTTTAATGTCTCGTGTTATCCTCTCTCTGCCACAACGATTAAGTTTTACAATGTACCTGGCACCCTTACGGTGAATCCATAGTTTGGACAGATTTATTCGATTAAACTTTTAAATTACTCGGCATATCTTGTTTCTACATATACGTATCTAACGACCTTAATAATGAAAAAGAAAAACAAATATTAATAATAATTTGATTATAAACAGTTATATATGGAAACAGCATACGTCAAGTTATAAATTAGAGATATAAAGCTTAGGTACTTCTTAAAGAGAATAATCATCGAATTAATAATAGTGTCAGGATAAGATACGAATTTCTTAGCAAACAACAAAATCACCGTGCGGGTGCCGGATACATCGTGAAACCTAATCGGGTAAAATCGTTGCGCAGAGAGTGTCCGAGACTTGCCACTCCGATGTAGGCTTAGGGAGGCCTCTTTTCGATGATCTTCAACAATCACCTTCACCGTTCGCGTTTCTCTTTGTCCAGTATAAATCATTCGCGATAATGATTTACATCATAAATACCAGCCAGTCTAAGTCAATAATAGAAAATATGAATCTTAAGTTCCTTCCGGTAACGTTCCAGCTACGTACGATATCTAGCTTCGAGTGCTTAACTTTGACTGGACCCAAAGCCGCGCTCGCATCGCATTTTATACTAATCGGTGTTATAAACTACTTTCCTATAACTATATGTAATAATAAAGGGGACAATATAACGCGGCCTTTTTAAAATTAAAAATATATTTACATAATCAATAACTATACAATATAAATATATACAACAAGTAAACGTCACTTCTGTTAACGAATACTAATCATCTAATATTTGGCAATAAATATAAACATACTAAGATAGATACAGTTTCTAATTCGATTTACATTCTAATATTTACTATTTTGAATAGATGTGAGTCTTAGTACATTTCTAACTGTAACAATTCTTTGGTACCAATGCGACGTCGAAATCAAATCGAAATAACAAATCGAAGAAACATAACAAAGGGGGCAATAATTCCGATAATTTCAGCGGTTTTACCCGACTGAGTGTCAAAGGAACTCGATATTCGGTATCGATTCCGTCGGTACACTGATTTACGCATGTAATAAATATAAATGCTCACTCACGCTAATAAAAACATCCGCATCCTGTAGAAATTACAATGTAAAGTAACAGAAAAACTTCTAAGACCCTCCACCGATGTTTGGCGTCTTTACGAAATACGTAATAAGAGTTCCTTTCCCTTTAACGTACGTCGGGCCGCGGCACTCGCATGTATACCCTGCAGCCATCAGCACCCTGTGATAACGAAACAATAAGTCTACTTTAATTTGTATTAATGTGTGTTCTGTATAAAATATAATTGTTTTTGTCTCGTGTCTACACTGCAAAAGAATTTGCCAGTGTCAAAGTTTTATTGCCACAGGCATTACAATATATTGCGTGGAGTTTTTTGAGGTAAGTAATACTTCGTGTTTCTAATCGCTGTACATAGTTTGTACTAATTAAGGGTAAATTTCATTTTTAAGGCAAGTTCGTCAGTTCTCCAATGGTATAAGCGAGGTTGGTGATATTATTCTTATCAATACTAATATAAATAAGGCGACAACGTTCTTAAGTAGTAACAACTTCTTTATAGATGTCGGTTGTAAGAAATAGAATCTCTAATATTTTTTTTTGTTTTAGCTAGCTACCACCCTCAAGTTGAAAATGTAATGCCGACAAATATCAATAGGTGTGTTCCGGCAGTGCACTTGAGTCAGTTCGTCCACAGGTCTAGCGTTCCTCCCAACTTGGGCCGTATCGTCATTTAAGATCAGGTGAGGTTATGACTATTACGCTAAACATTAGCTATAAAAAATATATAAATTTTTTATTTAAAAAAAATATAATGTTTTCAGAACACTTTAAAAATATATTCCCGTTGGAAATTTCACTTAAAGTTAATTTTAACAAACAAAAATACCTCGAACTTCCGTGCTCATTGTAAATGACAAAAAAATGTTTCAATAATTGTCGTATAAACTTTTCGCTTCGTGGAGCATTTCTAATATACATACTTAACAAGATCACGCCAAAAAAGTTAAAAAAATATTCATACTTTGTTTAATAGTATATGTATAACGAATTCTTAATAGTAATACGCGTGCTAACACACGCAATATGACACTTTGGGTATGACACATGAGCTATCTAACATAATTTTAAAAGCAATATTTATATTTTAGACCATTTTCAACTTGTCGACTGAACAATAATATTATAATTCAATTTCAATATACAGTTATTACATTTCTAACATCATGAGAGAATAGAGACGTAGAACGTCAACTATTTAAACATATTATTGCCCCTTCCAAAATACTTATAGCAATGTTTATCGATTGAAATTCAACTCAGATCCTTCTTTATGGGTTTATTAAGGGGCACATCTAGTGTGAAGTTTTCAAAAAATCGTTTTTTTTATACCTTTAAAAATAACATACTAAAATTTTGAATCGATATCTTAAATAGTTTTGAGTTACAGCCATTTAAAAGAGTAGCCGCTCGGCAGTTAGGTAGTTGCATTGGTTACGGGACATACCTGAGCTACTTTTATTTTTAAAGATATTTAATGTAATGGGAATAAAAGTTGGACCTGCAGCAAGAGCAATAGCAGATTAGCTGTAAGTATGACTTTAATCCATTTATAACAGTGAAAACGATCATTTTATCTTTAAACGCGTTTTTCTCGAAACAGCATTTTTCGAATTTGCTGGAGTGATTACTCGGAGACAAATGATCCGATCGCTATCAATTTTTTTTACATCTTCTCTATATAGTTCTCCATACGATGACCCTCCAGTTTTTTGATCTGATCAAAAATCGGATTTTGGTAGGCCAAAAACGACCAAAATTTTGGGTAAAATTTAACTTTTTTATTCAACATGCTGCCATTTTGTAAATTTTTGATTTTTTGGTTCGCCCGAGGGTCATCGTACAGACAATATGTTTTTGTTTAACGAGATTTTTTTTTTTAGGTTTTATCAACGGAGAAGGCTGCAATCACTCCAGCAGTGGAGGACCTTTTTTTTTTGGCGCCGCCGGAGATCGCGTGTTATTTCAAAAATATTTAATATATTATTCCAAAAATTTTACTGTGTATTCTCAAAACATGTATAAATATACCCTCAAAATTTTAAAACGATTGATTCACTAGTTTTTTTTTTTTAATTCCCAAAAATCGCCTTTTATTTGGCTGTCACACTAGGTGTGCCCCTTAAGACATTAAATTTTTTGTTTAATGTAGTTTCTTGATGGTAAGTGTGTGTCGGGGTTTTTTGAAAGTTCAGAAAGCACTGTGATATATTTGTGGTGCTCAACCTTTTTTGTTTGTAACCTCTTTTGGTATGTCAATTGGAAAATACATAATAATAAAAGATAAAGTTTCTCTTATTATACAAAAATGAACTGTTCATTTGCAAATAATATTATAAATTTTATTAGAGGGTTCAAACACTCTCATATCAATAAGATAATTACAGGTTTTCAACACACGTGTAGGTTGTTAATTAGTTGGTCACAAATAGAATATATTATGTTCTAATTATTTTCTATGTCTATTCAGTAATATTTTTTCATATATGTACTAATTTATGTATCGCCTGACCAAATAATTTTCGCAATATAAATTCCTTTATAAAACTTTATATTTTATATTACAGCATCTGTTCGTGTGGGCAATAGCGACAATGTCAAATGTGATAGTCTATTAACCATTTTTTTTTTATAGTTATGTCTTAGCGTAATGGCCTTAATCTCACCTGATCTTAAGTGACGATACGGCCCAAGTTGGTAGGCACGCTGAACCTGTGGAGGGTCTGGCTCTCAAGTGCTGCTACCGGAACACACCAATTGGTATTTGGCGGCAGATTTTCAACTTGAGGGTGGTAGCTACCCAGGCGGGCATCAGAAAAAGCCCTACCACCATGCTATGGTTTCCTCACTATGTTTTCCTTCACCAAAAGCTGAAGCTCATTGTAGGTGATTGGATTCGAACTCACATCCTTTGACGCGAAGTCGTACACACTACCACTGCGCTATCATCGCTTATGTATATGTACTTATGTAATTAATAGATGATAATTAAGCCTGCCTATCTACCATCTTTAAGTTCAAAAACTGTCGTCAAATAATTGTTAGGGCAAGTCCCTCCACTACGCTTACAGTGTCCACCATCTTGAGCCACATCGTCACTTAACATCCGGTGAAATTGTAGCCAAACCTATACTTAAAAAGACTTACTTGGCAGTATCTTCCGTGACTTGGATTTTACCCATGATCCCTGTCGAGTCCATCCTGGACGCGACATTAACTGTGTTACCCCAAATGTCGTATTGGGGTTTCTGAGCACCGACCACTCCGGCTATGACAGGCCCGTGGTTCAAACCTGCGGATTATAAAAACCCGCGTGTTTTTAAGACCACACGATTAATTTTTGGTTATATATGTAAGCCATTACTTTCCGTTGCTTTGTTGTTCACTCTTGGTTTTGAATAGTCGAATGGTAAATAATATTATTAATTAGCATTACTATCGGATACAGATATCTCATTGTTCCCCATCGTTTTCAAATTGCACCGTGTAAACTGTAAAGTGACGTCATTCCGAAGACCGAATCAAACGAACACAGTACAACAATAGAACTTGCCTATTCTCAGTTTGAACCTCTGGAATGATTCCCTGTTGATTTGGTCGAGTATGGTCATTAGAGCGATCGCAAATTCGACCAATATAGCTACAGTGTGTTCCTCTTTCTTGATCGCATCCTGTAACAATACGGTGATTCTCTTAGAAGCCCTTAATTTAAAAAAACTAAGCCCTTACACATCAAATTGTCGTTTTATATGGAATATGTATAAGTAAAGAACAATTATGAAATCGTGTGTTTAGTAAATTAAAGTACTTTCGGCATTTTATAGGTAGTTAATTGATTGCATTAATGCAGAAAATGTTGAAAACAAGAATTTATAAAATTATTGAAGGCGGTCTAGACTGCGTCGTCGAAATTCATTTTTTACCTGGAAGAATTATTTGTCCAAATGTGAAATAATTTTGAATTTGAGATTCCTGATAAAGAACAACCTAATATATTTTATATTTTCTTTTGGTAGTTCTCTGTAAGGTATCTACAACTGTTCAGCTTGCACTATTGTAATAACAACGTCTTTAAAATCAACCCAAATTGGGCTTCGTGTAGTTGTTAAAATGACATTTCTTGATGTGAAACACATACATGTATGTCACGGTATGTCTCGGAAGTAAGATCGACTCATGCGCCGGGACTGAAAATGACAAGACGACGAAAGACGAAGCCGCAAATTCACGGCCTATAAATTCGAATTACATACATTTGATTTTGAATACTATGTAGAATGCATGAGGATCGAAAATATATAATAACCTTTGGTCTACAAATAGCATTAAGTACATAGACAGTATAAATATTATACTGTGATACTTACATTATATGCCTATTCTTAAAGGGAACACGACGGGAATCGGATTGTATGAACTTTTCGCCACTGATATATATACATATATAGATATTTCGTCGCTCCTCTGTGTAAACCACTTCTGTTTATAAATATATACAATATTCTATAATATTTTGTATTCTATATATAATTCAGTTTTTTTGTTTCTAATGGACGTACGCTGTTAACCGGATGGGTTTTTATAGCTTGGCAAGGCTTTTTTGGGCGAATGCTGAAGGCACTCAGACCCGAGGAACCCTCGCCGCGATCGCGTCGCGTTTATATAGTAATCGATATTTATAAACTACCCTCCAGTTGTTGTTAAATTAAATAGTGTAATAATTAGGCGGTTTGAGAATAACTTTTGAAATTAATCACTACACTTACAACTTTCAGTATTAAGTAAAGATTCATTTTAGCTCTGATTCTAATTCAGAATTAATTGTTAAAAACAAAAATATTGTTTTTAAATGCGACACCGACTGATATGTAAGAGTGTTATATAAATACAGCAGAACCTCTCTAAGTCGAACATCAAGGGACACGCCAAAAAAATTCGAGTTAGAGTTTTCGACTTATAGAGAACGGAGGTTTCGATGTTTAAAACGAAGGGAGCACAATATTTTTTCCAAATATGGAAGTTTTCAACTTATCGAGGTTCGACTTAACGACGTTCTACTGTACATGACATACATTAACTACGGTAGACTGTAAACAATAATAATATATATTTTCAAAAACGACAGGAGTGCTATTTAATATAGACAGGCGTTAAATTTTCTTGAATAACTCGTATAGTAATGTTATTTTGCTACATAACTAGCAGATACCTGTGACTTCGTTCATACATAGACACGCGAGCAATCCATTTAATTTAAAGTCAATTTTGGAATATCTGGTTATGAATGGAAGTTATTAAAGTAATCGTTTTTATTAATAAGTAATAGTTAAGTATAACTTACTATTTGTTGCTCTTCTTTGCCAGGACTTAACCCTGATGCGATCATGTACGTACTGCCTATGGTTTTGATCTTCTCGATGCAACTAAACTTCGGTTTTAATAGTAACTGGAAAGATACAGTATTATTTCTACATATTCCGTAGGTTAAATTTCACCCAAGGTTACGTGACGATGTGGCCCAAAATGTTGGACATTCTAATCTTAGTGGAGGGGCTATCTACCAAGTGTAACTACCAGAACACAGCTATTGGTATTTCGCGTAAGGTTTTCAACTCGACGGTGGTAGTTAGTAAGGCGGGCATTAGAAAAGCCCTATCACGATGTTATAGTTTCATCACGACCTTTGCCTACACCGAAAGCTAAAGGTCATTACAGGTGAATTCTGAGCTATCATCACTTAAAAAATCAATTATTTTAAGATATTATCTGGATTCTTGAAGGTGATTTATTAAGAGTTTTGTTAATAGACTTACTCCACAAGGAACGAAGTTCCTATATATATAAAGATTGAATTGCAGAAGGATTTCTAAAGCTTGTTACATGGAAAACCTATTTATACCTACTATCGATCGTTCAGTGTTCGAAATTAGAATATATTCATGCTTAAAAATTTCTGAAAAACGTTATTTTATCTAATAAAAAAGAAATACCTTTGACAAACTGAGTATTGAAAAGTACTTATTTATGTATAGATAACTCTCACCTTGTCGAAATCGCATATAATTTCGTTCAGAAGCCTCAAACACTCAAGACCTTGCTTGTTAACGTCGGTTTCGTCATAAAACTCTTTGTAGTTCGGTATTGAAGCGAACATCACCGCTATACTCGAGTACCTCTCGTGGTACAAGTCCTCCTGGGAAAATAGACCTAGACATTACTCTTAGACTTCAACTTACACACAGATAAACAGACAGAAGATAAATATACATATAACATCCCTTATTCGTATAAATGCATAATGATTTCTTACGTCTACGCGAATATTTTTCATTGAAATAAAACTAATTTAAACGGATTTTATCGCGGTTGTTTATTAATTTTGATACCGACGTTTCGAAAGCTTTTCGTCCTTCGTGGTCCGTCCGCCCCCGGAGGCTGAAAAGCTTTCGAAACGTCGGGATCAAAATTAATAAATAACCGCGACAAAATCCGTTTAAATTAGTTTTATTTCAATCATATAAATGCTATAAAATACAAACATATCTATTACAAATTGAAAGTATTATATTGACGTTATTAAGATATACCAAAGTATATATTTTTTATATACTTAAGGTTTATCGTTGTAGCCACAATCTCACTTGATATTAAGTGACGATGAGGCCCAAGCTGGTGAACACGGTAAACCTGTGGAAGAACTGGCTTTCAAGTGCAACTACCGGAACACATCTACAGGCATTTAGCAGTAGATTTCTAACTCAGAAAATACCCTACCACCATGCTACAGTTTCACCACAATGTTTTCCTTCACCGAAAGCTCAAGCTCATTGTAGGTGGAGCGGATTCGAATTCACGGCCCTTGACGCGGCGTCCGCACACATTACCAACTGAGCTATCATCGTTATAAAAATCTGAAAACTATGAAATAATAACTATACAAATCTGGTACATTTAGAGACTATACAAATAAAAATTACAAACATTTAGTGTATTTGATAACTGGAAAATATAATAATTATTCAACGCTGGTACATTTGATAACTATAATGTAAAGATTATTTACCTCCGAAGCAACGGAAGTCAGGAAATGTTCAGCGACGTGCGCCGGTAGTATGTTTTCAAGGAGAATCTGAAAGTTAATAAAATAATTTGTGATTGGAACAAACAAGAAAATATATTGCTGAAACCATAGCATTCGGGTTAGACTTTGCCTTATTTCTGCCTCTGGTTAGCTATCTATCATCTACTAAGGATATATACCGTTTATTTTTTTATCACCAAAAATAAGTTCCTAATAGGAAAAATGATTAATTTACACATATTTGCAAAAAATAGATGATAAAAAAAAACTATGGTTATAATATTTTTTACGAAAAATATTTACATAGAAGTATTTTTAATATAATCCAAAAACAAAGTTATAAAAAAAGAATAACACTATAATTAAAAAAAAGCAAAAAGTTATTGTCAGAAGTGGGATTCGAACCCACGCCCTCATAGAGGACCAGAACAACTCGAACCCACGTTCGGCGGGCAAGGGAACCTTGAGTCTGGCGCCTTAGACCGCTCGGCCATCCTGACATACTGAGTTTTGTTGAAATTATGTAGTACAACTCTATCCACTTTCTACATATTTACATATATTTTAATTAATTAATTAGTAAGTACACGGTATTTCGACTGTACGATCCAACTACCGAACAATGTTGCTTACACCAAAACCTACTTAAGCATTTTTTACTGTACAATTTAGTATAAAAACACGATGCACCAAAACTCACGACAAGTTGAAATATAGCAAATCACTAACTAAGCACTCACGAGATTTACGAGTGCATTAAGAGAAAGAAATAGTCTTTTTACATTATAACTACTTCCTTACTCTACTTACTACAAATCATACTGTGCGAATTTACTTACTACAAACCCATACATCCACCATGTTAGTATGATAATACATATTTACATTTTTCCTTACAAAAGGCCATAGGGCGATAAGCGTAGTGAATCTGCCCCAGTAAGATATCCGGGTCATCATTTGAGGGTATATTTTTAAAATTTGTTTTTTTTTCGTATTATTCAAAAATCAAAGTAAATAAAGATCTGAAACTTGCAGGATCAATGACTCTTATTAGAACCAATATACCCTCAAATGGTGACCCGGATATCTTTCTGGGGCCGATTCACTATACTTATAGCTCTATGGGCTTTATAATCACAAAGTGACCTTGTAAAAGAGTGTATGTTCAATAAAAAAATGAAATTTATTACATATATTATGCCCTCTTTTGAAACTATTTTCAACACAGATTTTCTCCTATTGGTGGTAGCGTGATATTAAATAGACCGAAACCTTCCACAGTTATTGCTCTATCAAAAACAAACAAAAACTTTGTAATCCGACTGGAAGTTCCCAAGATTAACGCGTTCAAACAAACAAACTTTTACGCTTTATAATGTTAATGTACATTTACCTTATTTATTCCCCTCATGGTTTCGACTTCCTCCTGCTCGAATTTCAGCTTGTCCTTCCAAAGGAAATCGGTCCTGGACGTGAACTCGATCTGCCTGTCGAGGACATGGAGTAGTGCCGCCAAGAATACTAATACCAAACCAGCTTTCGCCGTATATGGGAACATTGAAAATCTGAAATTATACATTAATTATATGTATTTATGGTTACAGTGACTCCGATATAGTATATCCAAATACCGCTTGAATCAACATCGATTTCACTCCAACAAAGAGGATGAATTTTCGATAAAGGAAACATTTTAATTATAAAATGGTAGTTAGGTTTATGTTAATATTTATCAAATTAGTTACATTCCTTTTTTTAAATCTCACCTGATCTTAAGTGACAATATGGCCCAAGTTGGTAGCCAGAACACACCTTGGTAGCTAGCCAGGCGGGCATTAGAAAAAGCCCTACCAACATGCTATGGTTTCCTTCACCGTAAGCTCAAACTCATTGCAGGCGGATTCGAACTCACGTCCCATGACGCGAAGTCGTACACACTACCAGAGCTGTCATCGCTTCAATCCTGAAATAGACTATCTGCCGCCAAGTTTACATAGTTGTGATTCGACAACCACACTTGAAACCTAGCTTTTCTAAGGTCAGGATGCTACTAAACGTCACCTCAGTGCATGTCTGTTTAATGAGCCATTAAATGTATATTAAAATAGAAAATGTTGCAGGCCTCATAAGGCGAAGCGTTTGAGGTTGAGTATTACTCTTAACATTCCAAAGTCCAGCAATTTTCTAGACTTCAATGATCATTAGGTATTTTAAATCTTTTTTGGTTTTATGGCAAATGTTTCAGCATCCAGAGAAATGCTCTCACTATCACACTAGATTATTTTTAAATTTATTTATTTAATTATACACTAAAAATATGTTATTGAAAACAGAAAATTCGTGGACTTCCGGATGTCTGCGTGTATGAATGTGTAACGATCATGCCCTAGAAACTTAATGTATTGGGACCTTTCCTTTATAATAGTTCTTAAATTACATCGAACTACTTCTTATTTAATATGAATGCTTAAATATATGGGATTCAATTATTATAATTACGTGCACTTTTAGATTCTCCAAACATTTTTTTGTTCTATTATGAAAACACACATTTCTTTTCAAATAATTTCTAACATCGCATACAACAAGTCAAAACCCAACTTGCCATGTTACGTGTAAAAAAGACGTTCAATAGCAATTTTGTTTTCCAAATAGACTAAAAAAAAATCTACTGTAATAGGGTAAAATGCTACTAAAAATTGATTGAACAAACACGCACTGAGGTGACCTACAGTCACCCGTTTCGTAACCTAATATCAGATGAGATTACAATCAAATGTAATCTGATTTGTAAGGTGTCAATTTACGTGAAAATAGTAATGTGTTATATCAATCAAACTAGGTGATAGGTATCTGTAATAATCCTGTCACAATCACTCTTATTGGAACGATGCCTTTCAGGTTCAGCCAATAAATATTCCACTTGCCAAAAGACTTGAATTTGATGATAAATAACATCAAAACGGCAGTATTTTTTTTAAATTACCAATCACATGGAAGGTACTCGATTTATGGTTAGTAGATCCTGATCTTTGGAGTACCTCTGGACTTCTGAGACTCTGGAGTCTTAAGGGAAATAATGAGTCGTCGAAAACTACCAGTGTAATTATTGTAATTATTTATACTATAAACATGTAGTAAGGTCTAATTAGTGGGTATCTGAGGCTACTTCTCATCCGATGAATCCACAGGCTGGTCTCGTAGTCCAACCAGCATATATATAGAGGCTTTACAGAAATCTACTTTTTCATCGCGGTACCAAAAAAAAAATTTTTGGTATTGCTTTTGGCGACTTTCTATAATCTAATCGAAGCGATGATAGCTCAGTGGTAGTGTGTACGACTTCGCGTCAAGGGGCGTGAGTTCGAATCCAAGCACCTACAATGAGCTTGAGCTTTCTGTGAAGGAAAACATCGTGAGGAAACCGTAGCATGATGGTAGGGCTTTTTCTAATGCCCGCCTGGGTAGGTACCACCCTCAAGTTGTAAACCTGCCGCCATATACCATGAGTTGTGTTCCGGCTGTTGCACTTGAGAACCAGTTCCGCCACAGGTTTAGCGTGTCTACCATCTTGGGCCGTATCGACACTTAAGATCAGGTGAGATTATGGCCATAACGCTAAACCTTAAGTCTAAAAAAAAAGAAAAAGGTATACGAATAACTATACTCACTCGCTAACCAAATCTCTCTTCTGGTATTCGTCGAAAATGTCCGCCGACGCGAAGAGTGTGATATGGATTGCCAGAGTAATTGACATTAGCATCAATTTGAGGATATAGCCTACCCTGAGGAACACTGATATCGAGGCCAACGCGAGCACTGAGCTGTAGAGGTAGCTCTGGAATATTAAAAAAGAAATGATAATTTCTTTGTCCTTTAAATTGAAATACCTAACCTGCCTGAAGCACTTCAACCTGTATTATTATAAAGTGGATAAGTTTTTGTTTGAATGCACTTAACCAGAAAATTACTAGTCGCATTTTAAATTTTTTATCAGTCTTTGATACAGCAATTATTAAGAATTATAGGCTAATTAAGATCACGCTACCACCAATAGGAGGTAAGTTGTATTGATTAAAAAAATTAAATAATTTTTAGTTCCTTGCGTACGAAGGCGCTGACACATAAATAATTATACATATGTCAAGTTTTTTTTTTAATGTAATAGCGGGCGAACGAGCTAGCATGTCACCTGATGGTAAATGATCATCGCCGCCCAAAGACACCTACATCACCAGGGTAATTACAGGAGCGTTGCCGGCCTTTATTTTGGAGGGACTGACTCCCGAGTGCAACTGACGGAACACACCTTTTGGTGTTTGGAAGGAGATTTTCATCCTGAGGGTGGTAGCTAGCCAGGCGGGCATCAGGAAAAGGCCTACTACCATCATGTTATGGTTACCTTCAACGAAAGCTCAAGCTCATTGTACGTGGTTGGATTCGAACTCACGTCCAATGACGCGGTATTCCTACACACTACCATTGAGCTAACATCGCTTTAAAGTTTAATTTAAAAAGTTAAATTGTAATTTAAATATATGTTTTTATTAACATACTTTTTATTAGTTTCACTTGCATCTATTTATCAATGTAAGGAAATCTTCTGACCAAATTTTTACCAAATTAAATTCATCTAATTGATTTGAAAATTTTCATACTTGTCAAGAAGCAATGGAAATACAATACATAAGTATATATACAAAAGCTAGATTTCCCTCAAGACCGCCGTTATTTAAATACTAGAAATCGTGAACTGGTCACTTCCTTACTTCCTCACTTACACTGAGTAAGACAAGTAACAGTTCATTAGGTAATAGTGTTAAGTTTTACAATAAAGTCTTAAAACATATTATTGAATTACCGGACAGTAGGTTCAAGAATCATGTCAAACGGGTTTTGATGACAAAAGGCTATTATTATAATTATTATAGGGTAGATCAATATGTGTCCGATCGTCATGTCTAGAATTGACGCCCCTCTCTGTATATTCGCTAATAACTACTGTAACACATTAAGATATAATATAAAAAAAGATAAGAATAAGACCATAAAAAAAGGTGCAGTTTCTTGCCGGTTCTTCTCGATGACTGCATTACTTTCCGAACCGGTAGTAGTTTTGACCTTCATAAGCGCCTTCTTAGGGCCTAAATTGAATAGAGATTTTTGATTTGATTTGATTTGATTTTAATATGATATCATAAATTTGTCCCAATATTCAGACTAGTATGATCAGGATTGACGAAAGTTACCTAAGTTAATTTGTAGATAATAGTACAATTTTGATATCATAGATGACGCTGAGACTTCATTCTTTATTCACTTTGTATTTTTTTTATTTTTTCAAATTTCAGTTACTTTTCATTTTATTGTTTACATATTAACTACATATATACAATGTTTATTTTCATGACATTCATGATACCAATGTGATGTTAACGTAATCAACTATATTGTAATATAGGAACGAAAGGAAAGTCTAAAACGTGTTTTCGAGTCCTTCAAAACAGGCGTGAAAATGTATCTAAGCAGGCTACCGTGACAGCGGTGACTGATTGTGAATTATGGATCATTGTCAGTCATCGCTGTTCTGGATTGTACTGTACTTAACGCCAAGTGCAGTACAGTACGTGTGCTGCAAAATAATAAAAAAAATGAAGTTCCTTATAGGGTGTCGTGGAAGGGTACCCTATTCGGCAAAAAACGTCCGTAAAGTTAGCGTAAGATTTTTATGTATAGTCTATGTATGATGGTTGTACAGTGTCTAATGTATAGTCTACGTGATTACTATTATTATTATATATTTTTATAAATCATCGTAAACAAAATAAAGGTGTTCAGATAGTTTTGTAAAATAGTTTTATTTTTCATCGATAAACAAAATTATAATGAAAAATGTTAATCCGAATAATATTTTCTTATATTAATTATCTGATAGATTTCTGATTTAATAGATTATTAAAGAGCCAGTTGTACAAAGAATCGACGGAATTATAATACCCTAAAAAGAGTCAAAATTTGCACGAAATCGTCAAATAAAGGTAAGATCAAGATATCACATGTTTTAATAGAAATATTCCTCAATAAAATTCGTTGAATACTTTTGTTAATAATTAAAATATTCATGTAATGTAGATTTCATACGCCGATGTATGAGTCGCAATGTGTTAGGTACACATAATTTCTTGATGGAACGTTCCAGAAATCATAATATTCGAATATTATTTGCTTATAAAAGTAATATTCATATTTGGAATGAGGTCGCGTAGAACAGCATTTACAACAAAACGTTGTGTAATTTATTTTTATTTTTTTAAATTAGTTATTCCAGTTTTTTTTTTTTTTTATTAGGCATAAGTTATGTTAGTTGTTATACATTCATAGAGGTAAAAGTCCTTAAATAAAATATATGTAAATAAAACTATTTAAATAAACGAGAAAATCTATTCATACTAATATTATAAATGTGAATGTAAGTTTATTTCCTTCATGTTCACGCGAAAACTACTTAACCGATCATCATGGACCTTTTTCCTCAGGAATTAGAAGTAACATAGAATACTTTATATTGAAATATTTTTTTTTTACGAAAGATAAAAAGCTTATTTAACGTCTTCAATGCGAGCGAAGAAAGAATAAATGAATTGCCAAAATGCATAATTTCCGAACGACTGTACCACATTGAATAATTATTTTTTATTGTGTTAATTATTGTCAAGGCCAAGTTTATATAAATGTATGAAAAATTACAAATCGGTTAAACCATTTTTCAGTTTTAATCGATTATAGGTGATACGAAATTCACCGGGTCGGTCAGTATTTAATATAAAATCCAGTTTTTCAACTTACCATGATGATTTTGTTGATTTATAACGATATAAACTTTACTCACCGGAGCCGAATCCACTTCAGGACTTATCTGATATCCTACAAAAATATCATCAGTATGTGATAGCTCTGTGAAATTGGCTGTGAGATTCCGAAAATTCGAGTCGTTACGTCCTCCAAATGGTATATATTCTATGAGATGAATCTGGAACTGGGAAATATATATTCGTAAGTGACATGTAATTTTGCAATACAATCTGAATTTGTATTTTGATGTACAAAATCCTGCGTTTTGTATAACAAAGTTGGAAATGGAAAATAGTTTGGAAAATCCAAAAGTGCACGCCTCATAACGTAATTATTATTGAATAACATACATAGATTTAAGCTTAATTAATATGAATATATTAAACAAGAAGTAATTCGATATCATTCTAGAGCTATTAAAATAAATAGTTCCAATACATTAAGTTTTTTGTGCGTATTCGTTACATTTTCATTCATAGAAATTCGGAGGTCCAGGGATGTTTTTACAATAAGATTTTTGTTTGAGTGTATAATGAAATAAATGAATTTAAAAATTATCTAATGCGATAGTGAGAGTATTTCTCTAAATAATAAAACATTTCCATTTCTGTAAAAACACAAAATATTCAAAATATTTGAAGCAAGGATAGCTCGGTGGTAGTGCGTACGACTTCGCGTCAAGGGACGCCAGTTCGAATCCAAGCACCTACAATGAGCTTGAGCTTTCGGTGAAGGAAAACATCGTGATGAAACCATATCATGGTGGTAGGGCTTTTTCTAATGCCCGCCTGGCTAGCTACCACCCTCAAGTTGAAAACCTGCCGCCAAATACCAATAGGTGTGTTCCGGCAGCTGCACTTGAGAGCCAGTTCCTCCACAGGTTTATCGTGTCTACCAACTTGGGCCGTATCGTCACTTAAAACCAGGTGAGATTATGGGCACAAAGCTAAAACTTTAAGCATAAAACAAAAGAACTCACCAGATTAATGACGGCGCAAGCACCAATAAGTAGAGCCGATACAAAAAACATGGTCAGCCTTATGAAACGGTTGCTGGTCACCACCTATATTAAACATTCAAATATATACTCTACGATTCAGACAATAACGTTTACCAGTAAAACTTAGATACGCTGAAGAACTGACCTGGCCAGGCTTAGCGCAGTTCTCCGTATACATGTCCTCGTCTAAACCAGGTACATCTGATAACGGACGCAAGCCCCGTTTGAACATGTACCCGTCGTACCAAGATAAGTAGACGAAAACTAACAACGTTAATAAAGTCGGTCCGAACGACGCATACAGTACTATTCCTCTGAAAACCAGATATATAGTGAGATAGAGTATTTTCTATACTATAGTTCGTATTTAGAATTTTCTTATATTGCCCAAACAAGAACATAGTTTAGAACGTGACATGCTTATTTGTCTGTGTAGTGGTCATGAGAATTATGCGTGCAATTTTAGTACTTATGATCCTTCTTACATTAAAAGCACCAATAGCCAGGTTTGTCGGTTTATATAGGGTGGTTATTCTATGGTAGAATATAGTTATAGGAGGGTAGTTTATAACGCCGATTAGTATAAAGCGCGATGCAAGCGTGCCACTGGGTTAAGTGTAAGAGAGGCGCTTGAGCCGTATTCATCGTACGTAGCTGAAACACTACCGAAGGGACGTAAGCTTTAATATTTCTTTACTATTTACACTGTTTTGGTATTTATGCTGTAAATCATTATTGGGAATGGTTTCTACTGTGCGGAGAGAGGCACGAGCGGTGAAGGTGAGTGTTGACAATTGTCGAAAGGAGGCCTCCTTAAACCTACATCTGAGTCGCAAGTCTCAGACACTCTCGTGTTATCCTCTCTCTGCCACAATGATTAGGTTTCGCGATGTACCCGGCAGAGTGAAAGAACGTTACCCTACATATATATAGTTAAAGTTTAGCATTATGGCCATAATCTCACCTGATCTCAAGGGACAATACGGCCCAATTTGGTAAACATGCTAAACCTGTGGAGGAACTGGCTCTCAAGTGCAGCTGCCGGAACACATCTAATGGTATTTGGCGGCAGATTTTCAACTTGAGGGTTTGCCATTAGGCAGAATGGCAATGGCGCAAGTATTAACTCGTAGGAGTGACAAAATTGCAAATAAGCACACCATTCAATCCCTATGATCTATTCAAAATGTGTATGTCAAAATACGGAACGAACATAGGATATGAAATACTTCCCTATAAACATTTTTATTGTATAAAATTGTATTTTTTTTCTACCACTTCTTGGGGCGAGTGTTGAGGGAATTCAGCCCCGAGGCAGCGAGCACAAGGGTGCCAGGATGGCCGAACCTCGGCTCGTGCTGCTACCGGAAAGTGAATCCTAGCACGACCTTATCGATAGTGTGGCTACGAAATTGTAAATACAAGATACATATGTTATATCCGATTCGATAGTACATAGACAAAGTAGCATCAAACATTCTGGTTGGAAAATTGATGTCGGTATTTATATTTCCGTAATTATCGATAGAAATTGATACGAACGGAATAAACGCAAGAACCGACATAGAAAATGTTCGTAGTTTTTACAAAATCGATTTTATTCCTATATCCGGTGTTGATGGCTGATGATAATGAGTTTGAGCTTTCGGTGAAGGAAAACATCGTGAGGAAACCACAGCACGGTGGTAGGGCTTTTTCTGATACCCGACTGGCTGGCTACCACCCTCAAGTTGAAAATCTGCCGCCAAATACCAATAGGTATCTTCCGGCAGATGCACTTGAGAGCCAATTCCTACACAGGTTTAGCGTGTCTACCATCTTGGGCCGTATCGTCAGTTACGATCAGGTGAGATTATGGCCATAACGCTAAAACTAACATATAAAAAAAAATATAACATTCATAGTAAATTGAGGTTCTATAGGACCGATAAATGGAGGATAACAAATTGCGACTTACTTGGGAACCGTTAGAAGTTGAGTAAAAGCTAACAACGCAAACAACAGCGTTGCGCACGCGACGTTGTATTTAAACTGGGGGTCAGGCTGGCTACGGTATTGGTTCTCTTGAGTTCCGTTCTTGAACCACAGCGTTACACGATTCATGCCTTCCGAATTGCTTCTGTAATTTTCAATTAAATTTCATTAATTTCGAATAGTCTATAACGTAATACTTTTCTTAAAACTAATCCTCTTAGACCTCTAAATATTACACTCAAAATAATTTTACATAAAAAAAAAAATGGAATGTAGTGTAGATGGTTTTTTTTAACTTTAGGTTTACCGTTATGGACTAACCTGATCTTAAGTGACGATACGGCCGAAGTTGGTAGACACGCTAAACCTGTGGAGGAACTGGCTCTCAAGCGCATCTACCGGAACACACCTATTGGTATTTGGCGGTAGATGTACAACTTGAAGGTGGTAGCTAACTAAGCAGGCATCAGAAAAAGCCTTGTCACCTTGCTATGGTTTCCCCGCGACGTTTTCCTTCACCGAAAGCTCAAGCTCATTATAGGTGGTTGGATTCGTACGCACGTCCCTTGACGCGAAGTCGTATACACCACCACTGAGCTATCATCGCTTCAAAATGGTAACATGTTGTATTTGTATTCTGGTCGTTTAGCAAATGAATAAAGTCATATTAAAAATCTGCTATTAAATATTTACCGCTACTTACAACATTACAATTTGACTATAGTACGTCAGTATTCTAAATCACATTAACACTAGATATGTAATTGTGGTCAAGGAATCGATAAATCAAAATTAGCTGATTTAATTGTACTACTCTGTAAGAGTATTTCTGTAAGTCTGTCAAAATATTTATATGTGTAATTGATTAGTTCAATCAATACGATTTACTTATTTATTTATTGAAAGAAATCAACAGCATATAATGATTGTGTAGAAGAAAAACGAAAAGATAAAAATATTAAATTTGCCAAAAATGATTTCAGCGTTGAAGCGATGGTAGCTGAGTGGTAGTGTGTAGGAACGCCGCGTCATGGGAAGTGAGTTCGGATCGACCACCTACAATGAGCTTGCGCTTTCGGTGAAGGAAAACTTCGTGAAGAAACTATAGCATGGTGGCAGGGCTTTTTCTATTACCCGCCTGGCTAGCTACCACTCTCAAGTTAAAAATCTGCCGCCAAATACTATGAGGTGCACTTGAGAGCCAGACCCTGCGATTCTTCTGGTGTTGTAGGTGTCGATGGGTGGCGGTGATCACTTACCATCAGGTGACACGATTGCTAGTTTGCCCCCTATTCCATAAAAAAAAACTCATTTACATGCCTACTTTGAATATTGTATATGAAGTATTTGAATAAAGTGTTTGAATGGAATAATTTATAACTCGTGTATATTGCAATATAAACGCCTAATATATATACATATATATTAGAGAAACATAGGGCAGAAATATAACAAACATAATTTGGACATTTCTAATTACTTTATTATGTTACATGAAAGTAAACCAAATATTGAAAGAACAGGCATACATTTGCAGCCTATACAGAAGTATCTTATTAAGTGATTAGATATTATTGTAACCACTTACCAAACGCATTACTTGCTTGATAAAATACAATACTTACGTACAATCACAGCATGTTGTCTTCTGCGGTAATAGGTTCTGCTCGATCATTGCTAAGCTCTGGAAATAAAATTATTAGATAATTTAACGTAAATTAATATTTACGTTATTTTAAGTCCTTTTTTATACATTATAATTGTAACGTTATGAATATTTTTTTTATGGGATAGGGGGCAAACGAGGAAGCATGTCCCCTGATGGTAAATGATCACCGCCGCCCATGCACACTCAGAACACCGGGGAATTGCATGTATGTTGCCGGCCTGGGCCAACGGGCTATCGAATGGCTACCACGTACCGGAAGACGTAGCGTGGGTAGGTGGACCGATGACCTGGTGAAGGTAGCGAGAATCCGCTGGATGAGGGTGGCGCAAGGGCGGTCGTCGTGGATATGTTCGGGGGAGACCTATGTCCAGCAGTGGACGTCTTCCGGTTGAATGGCTCAAGTGCAACTGTCGGAACACACCTATAGGTATTTGGCGGCAGATTTTCAACTCGAAGGTGGTAGATAACCAGGCGGGTAGTCTAAAAATCCCTATCATCATGCTATAGTTTGTTCACAATGTTTTCCTTCGCCGAAAGCTTAAGCTCATTGAAGGTGCTTGGATTCGAACTCACGTCCCTTGACGCGAATCATACACACTACCACTGAGCTATCATCGCTTCAAACTTGGTCAACTGAAAATCGGCACTATGGTTCTTAGAATAGGACATGTAAAACCTGGATCATTTTTAACGTTGAATGTATTTTACCTCCAGGATTTCTCATCGACTCAGCTCTGGAGCCTTCAAAAACTACATTCTTATGCTTCTTATGTTAAATTAAATGACATTGCAGCTCAAGCTAGTGGACATGCTAAGCCTAGTGGAGGGACTGGATCTCAAGTACAGCTGCTGGAAGACACCTATTAGTTATTTGGCGGAAGGAACTTGAGGGTGGACTATAGAAAAAGTTTTACCACCACCACTAGTTTTCCCTTCACCGAACCCGTAGGCTGGTTGTACTACCAACTGAGTAATCATCCCTTAGATTTAGAGTCTTTCAGGTAGAAATTTGGGTTCATGCGAATTGTTTTAAAATTCTTAAACGTTTGGAGCGATGACAGCTCAGTGGTAGCGTGTACGACTTTGCGTCAAGGGACGTGGGTACGAATCCAACCACCTACAATGAGATTGGGCTTTCGGTAAACGGAAACATCGTGAGGAAACCATAGCATGGTGTTAGGGCTTTTTGTGATGCCTGACTGGCTAGCTACCACCTTCAAGTTGTATAACTGCCGCCAAATACCAATGGGTGTGTTCCGACAGTTGCACTTGAGAGCCAGTTCCTTCACAGCTTTAGCGTGTCTACCATCATGGGCCGTATCGCACTTAAAATCAGGTGATCCCTATAAAAAAAGAAACGTTCATACAAATTTACTCAACATATAATATCAACTTAAATACTTTGTTGATATTAGATAATATCCCTACAGGAAAATTTAAGCCTGTCTTATTCTAGCTCTATATATTTAAATACTTTTTTGTATTAAACCGGTGAGCGCAATCTGCTAAAAGACTCATTACGTATAAATGAAAATAAGATGATCTACTTGAAGCAGCGAGATATAATATTTGTTAGGCAAATATTCATGTTTTATATTATCAAACGTAGAACGTTCCGAGTGAATATACTAATGCATGTTTCAATTAAATAAAACATGCACTGAAGGATCTGAAATCGAGCCTGAACGGTTTTATAGTTATTATGGAGTTTAAGATTTTTTTTTCTCTTTTTTTTTTTTTAAACTTACGGAGATGCCAATATTTTTGGCTAGTGTAGAGTCGGTGATATTCGCGAAAGGTTTGTCCGCTCCCCAACATTCCACGTACTTCGTCATTTTGCTCGACGGGCGGGATCTTGTCGGTACTCCGGGAGTAGCTGAAAGTTTGAAACAGTTATTTCAGTAAACGCCAATGAATAATCACACAAATTTATCGTGAGGAAACCATAGCATGGTGGTAGGGCTTTTTCTAATGCCCGCCTGGCTAGCTACCACCCTCTAGTTGTGAACCTGCCGCCAAATACCAATTGGTGTGTTCCGGCAGCAGCACTTGAGAGCCAGTTCCTCCACAGGTTCAGCGTGTCTACCAACTTGGGCCGTATCGTCACTTAAGATCAGGTGAGATTAGGGCCATAACGGTAAACCTTAAGTAAAAAAAAAAAAAAAAAATTATAAAACGGTGGACGATGAGGTACACTTGATTATGGATTGAATAAAACATTTATCAACTGATTTTCTTACGCGCATACGTGATATGAAATAATTTTGTTAACATGATGTTGAATACAACTTTGCTATAGAAGCGATTGGGCAAATCTAGAACCATTTTTGACTACTTCCCTACTAATATTATAAATGTGAATTATAATGTGTGTGTCTCAAATGTGTAATATTGTTTGTTACACTTTAACGCGAAAACTAATTGACCGATCATCGTGAAACTTTGTACACATATTCTTGGAGCTATTAGAAGTAACATAGGATCCTTTTATTCAATAAAAACATTTTTTTTTACGAAAGATAAAACAAACTACCTGTTAATTGAAGATAACAAATCGCGGTTAAATAATTTTTAGCTCCACGCGAACGAAGTCGCGGGCACAGCTAGTATAATAGAAAATTATAAATTAACAATTACAACTATTCTTGAAGGTATTAGAATTAACATAGGATACTTTTTATTGAGAAAAAAAATATTGTTCTATGAAAAATAAAGTTACTTATTTAATGGTTTCAATGCGAACGAAGCCGCGTGTAAAACCTAGTTGGAAATAAATGTCATATTAAAGGCGGAATAAATCACAATAATAATGAAATCGACATGCTGATAGATCATTTTACATATCGCGTAATCCCTCTGAAGATAGCAATTCAAACATTCATTATAAGTAAGGATATTATTAAAAAACAACGTCTACTCAACTACAATAACACCATGTGAAGCCAACAAATAAGTGGCTTAAGATATTAAAATGATTTTTCAAATGCTATTCCCTTTAATTTACTTGAAGACAATCACAATTTTACGAGCATTGATCAGATCAAATATAACTCGCTCCTATATCGATAACTGAAGCGATGATAGCTAGTGGTAGTATGTAGGACCGTCGCGAAATGGGACGTGAGTTCGAATCCAACCACCTACAATGAGCTTTAGTTTTCGGTGATGGAAAACATTGTGAGGAAACCATAGCACGGTGGTAGGGTAAGTTAAAAATCTGTCGCAAATACCAATAGGTGTGTTCCGACGGTTGCACTTGAGAGCCAGTCCCTCCTATAAAGGCCGGCAAAGCACCTGCATTTCCCCCGGTATTGCGTGTGTCCATTGGCGGCGGTGATCACTTACAATCAGGTGACACACTTGCTCGTTTACCCGTTTTTACATAATAAAGAAAAAAAAAAACAACACAGAAATAAATGGCCTCGTGTTTCGTTTTAAACTGAGAGAAACACGAAAGATGTAGTTAGGTACAAAGAACTACTGTGAACTTTACAAACGATGGAAACTAACTCAATGAATCCGTGGACAAGGTACTTATCGTTCTAAGAAATTTCGGTGCCGTCTCGCATTGACTTGTCTTTCTACCGTTCTCTGAGGATTAAATAACAATTTAATAATAAAAAAAAATTAAAAAAAATCTCATCAATTAAAAAGTTGAATTTTTATTTTTTTATTTAATCACCTGTTCCCATAATCGGGCTGATTGCGCCGATTATCGAGCCACTCCGACTTTTCGGTTTCGATGTTAAGACGCCTCCGTTTACGTGGCCCTCGGCTTGGCTTGCGATCGATACACCACCTTCGAAGGCTACCGTTTTCGGACCGTCCACTTTAACTGACGCGCGCCTACTCAGATCTATAATAGACATAATACATGTATAGGTAACATCTTCATCAGGCATTAGTGTTGGTTTAAATCAACCAACAAGTGTTTAGAGGATTTACTTAACAAAATCTTTTTTTTTTATAGTTAAGGTTTAGCGTTATAGCCATAATCTCACCTGATCTTAAATCGGTGATACGGCCCAAGTTGGTAGACACGCTAAACCTGTGGAGGAATTGGCTCTCAAGTGTAGTTACCGGAACACACCTTTTCGTATTTGGCGGCAAGTTTTCAACTTGAGAGTGGTCGCTAGCTAGTCGGACATTAGAAAAAACCCTACCACCATGCTATGGTTTCCTCACGATGTTTTCCTTCACCGAAAGCTCAAGCTCATTGTAGGCGGTTGGACTCGAACTCACGTCCCTCTACGCGAAGTCGTACACACTACCACTGAGCTATCATCACTTCAAACTTGGTCAACTGAAAATCGGCACTATGGTTCTTAGAATAGGACATGTAAAACCTGGATCATTTTTAACGTTGAATGTATTTTACCTCCAGGATTTCTCATCGACTCAGCTCTGGACACTTTCGTTCCTTCATCAACGAAACTGTGCTGTGAAGGCGCCGGGCTGATGCTGTCTCTCGGCTTTGTCGGCGACGTATCCTGGTACAGTGAAGACACTATGCTGGCTTTTCTATCGACCGTACAAACGGAAAGTCGTCCATTTTCAGCCATTCCAGGTTTCTGGGAGAAAATAGTTGACATTCTGTATTGTTTCATGTATGATTTTGTTGTATGATGATGTAAGTTATTAACATTACCTAAACATCCATGTAACGTTTATCTTAAATTTAAATCACAATTATTTAGTAAATAAATATCAGTCTTATCTTGGTCCTATATTAAGCAATAAACTAAATAAAATTATTGACATATATTCATCGAACATTCATAAATATAAGGAAGTAGTTACATCCTGGTGGAAGACACTGAAATATGAAGACATAGAAAACTTATTTCTATTCGTACAATAATTGTTTAGTAGAATCTATACATGTAAATAAAATTGGAGTGTCTGTTTGTAATATTGAAATAACCGTTTTTTACTACATATATTAATATATACAGTACACACACCAAAATAACATTTTTTTACAATCTTTGTCTGTCTGTCTGTTGGTTCCGGCTAATCTCTGCAATGGCTGGACTGATTTCGACAGGACTTTTATTGGGGTATCTGATGTAATAAGGAGTAACTGAGGCTACGTTTATTTTAGAAAAATTCTTTTATTTTACTTTAAAAATAAAGTAATGTTGCAATGTCCAAGTAATGTCCAGTACCGCGCGCAGCTCACGCGCATGCCACTGGGCTGTCACGTCGGGCGCCTCCCACCAACGAACTAATATTAGTTAAATATATTTATAGTTAAGACAGGACAAAATTTGTCGGGTCAGCTAATTATAAATAACATCTGCACATATGGATTACTCATATTTATCTATATACACTTATTATATAAGAATAAGTTTGAAACACATCCAAATTTAAAACTTATATTGTTTATAGCATTTTCGTAAATATTTTATTTGCTTTTTCATAAATCTTAAGGTCGCGCAAAAAATTGTAGTTCAAAATATTGTAGTGTAACTTGATACACTATAAATAAAAGTAAGGTAGGTTAAAAAATAAATCGCTGTATACCTTATACTATATTTATGTATCTCGTAGGTAAATTAAAATATATGTAAGACATATCTAGGATATATGTCACGGGAAGAAAACAGCGTCTAAGATACAGGCTCGGTCTAGTTTAGGCGCTTGGATTCAAAAATGTATAGCGACATTATGTTTGAAACTTTTAAAGCGATGATAGCGCAGTGGTAGTGTGTACGACTTCGCGTCAAGGGACGTGAGTTCAAATCCAACCACCAACAATGAGCTTGAGCTTTCGGTGAAGGAAAACATCGTGAGGAAACCATAGCATGGTGGTAGGGCTTTCTCTGATGCCCGCCTGGCTAGCTACCACCGTCAAGTTGAAAGTCTGCCACCAAATACCAATAGGTGTATTCCAGCCGTTACACTTGAGAGCCAGTTCCTCCACAGGTTTAGCGTGTCTACCAACTTGGGCCGTATCGGCACTTAAGTTCAGGTGAGATTATGGCCATTAAGCTAAGCCTTAACTATAAAAAATATATATATATATATATATATATATATAATTTATATGTAGTGTAGTGTAAAAATATCTGTTCAATAAAGTTATTATTATTAATTGTTATCCTTATTTTAGTCAAAGGATACGAAATAAAGAAACTATTAATAAAATAACAAATAGATTGCTACTAACTCGTCCTATAAAAACATCGACTCACACCAACGTGCCCGGAAGACATATATTGCTATGTTACTAAGTTCAAAGATCATATCCATTATATTGAAACAGACGAGACAATCTTATGTCGTAAGCAAATAGTCAGTAAATACAAACATAAAACAATCCACTTACAACTGAAATCAATAACACAATGATAAAATTTATATAGATTATAGGCTAAGGCGTTGTGGCCACAATCTCAACTGATGTTAAGTGACGACGTGGCCAAGATGGTGGGCTCGATATTTGGCGGCAAAATTCAACTTGAGCGTGATAGTTAACCAGAGGAAATTAGAAAAAGCCAGAATATCTTGCTATGGTTTCATCACGATGTTTTCCTTTACCGAAAGTTCAAACTCATTTCAGATGGGTTCAAAGGTACGTCCTTTGACGCGACGTCCGTACACATTACCAACTGAGCTAACATCGTTTCAAGTCAAAAATCAGTGCCACTATAATTTATTACAAAAAAAATTGTGGCATTGGCCATTTCTTAACGAATTTTATACTCTATGGCTTCCTCGGACTCCGCTGAGACTGTAATATCAAGTTATCAACGCCCGAAGTCGAGTAGACAACTAACTGGAGATTAAGTTCAGATTACATTTTCATTTTACCACGTTTATTACTTAAGTGTTATGGTGAATTTAATCGCACAGTTCTACCTTATTTGTTCATAAATACTTTTAAACATTTTGAACTATAAAAACATTGAAGATTACACGATCCGAAACAACAGACTTTAGTCTTTGCTTAAAATAATTATTAATATTAAATAAATATTGAAGCGATGACAGCTCAGTGGTAGTGTGTACGATTTTGCGTCAAGGGACGTGAGTTCAAATCCAACCATCTACAATGAGCTTGAGCTTTCGGTAAAGGAAAACATCTTGAGAAAACCACAGCATGTTGGGAGCACTTTTTCTGATGCTCGCCTGGCTAGCTACCACCTTTAAGTTGAAAATCTGCCGCCAAATACCAAAAGGTGTATTCCAGCAGTTGCACTTGAGAGCCAGGTCCTCCACTGGTTTAGCGAGTCTACCAACTTCGACCGTATCCTCATTTAACATCAGGTGAGGTTATGGCCATAACGCTAAACCTGAACTATAAAAAGGCACCCAAAATAGTGCCAAAGGCATCCTAGGTCTCTGGTAATAAGGGAAAATATAGGTTACCATGATGCAATGATGTTTTTTTTTAGTGGGCATTTGATGGATTTTACTCCCATACTCCCTTCTATTAGCCTGCCTATCAAAAAACGAAATGATTTAGGCAAATGTATTTTGTCACCACATTAGCAAAAGTGGTAGATAGTTAGCCAAGCGGGTATTAGAAAACGCTCTGCCGCTGTAAAATTAAAAATACTTTTCTCGTATATTTATTTATAAGATTCCATTAATTAATTATTTCCAAAATGACAATGAGATGACTATTAAATACCCATAACGAAGCGATGATAGCTCTGTTGGTAGTATATACGGACGCCACGTTAACGGACGTGACTTGAAATCCACATGCAAAGAGCGTCAGCTTTCAGTGATGGAAAATGTCGAGAGGAAATCACAGTATGGTGGTAAAATGCTTTTTCTACTACCCAACGAATTAGCTACCACCCTCAAGTTGAAAATCTGTCGCTAAATACTTATAGAATTGTTGTGACAGTTGCCCTCAAAAGTCAGTCCCACAACAACGCTTAGCGTATCCGCCATCTCGGTCTACGTCGTCCCTTAACATTAAGTGAGATTGCAGCAATAACGCTTAACCTATCAAATGTATCAAAGAAGTATAACGAAATATACTCACTGAGAAACAAATGGTAGTGGAACGAGATGTCCTGATTTAATTATAAGTTACATCCAAGTAAAGTCCAGGGGCTTGTCTTAATAATGTCTAAAGTTAGACAACCCGCAGTTGAGGGATTTATTTCAATTGAGACGTTGTTTTTACAGTTAACTCGTTAATTAAAATCTTATACCATCTATATACAAACTTTACCTGTTTGATACTTTTTTTGTATTATTACTCTCATCAGTTGGCTTATTTTTTGGAAAGTTTGATGAGGTTTGTAAATGTAAATACTTAAAAGGTTATTGTCTTAGTTTGGTTAAATTATTATATTTATAAGTAAAAACCCTCTCTTATTTGCATGAATAATTATCATAATGGTCTTTGTTCGAGGCTCATGGAATACGACCATTCGATGTGAAAGTTTTCCTAGATGGTTTATGGTTATTTATTTTTATAATTCCAATGTTCCTTCATTTTTTTACTGCTGTTTTACTTTTATGTACATTTTTCCCGCTAATCAGTTTCTCTTGATTATTTTGTTTTCATGGATTTCAACAGAGTGTATTAAACAGATTATATTCTTTTACATTCAGCTAAGAATCTTCTCACACGCTCCAACGCACCCACCCGCTCACTTCCATCCAGTCACTCGAAGGATTCCCATCTATGTAGTCACTCATCATGAAATCTCGGGAACCATAGGACTTAGAAACGTGAAACTTGGTAGGAATATTACTTTTGCTCTGTAGAGGTCAGCTAAAAATGGATTTTGAGAAATTCAACCCTTTCTCTTAACAAATCATTTTGAAGAGTTTCATTGTTTTGAATACAGAATAAATATTCTTAAATCAAGTTCCGAGAAAAACTTTCGTAAGAAATACCGGTTAATTTTCAAACTACTTTCTCTATTAAAAAAAAAATTAATGTTTATTATTTTATATGTAATTAGATTATTTGATATAAGTGCGGCAGTGATAGCCATGCAGCTGGCGTATGATTCGCTTGATCACCCAAACTATGCAGCTTTTAGAGTGGTTAGTATTCTGATAGGTGACCTTAAGAATACGATTGGCCTGCATGGACATAACTGTTGTTTGATATAGGATAAAGAATTTTAGTGATTAATGAAAATTTGCCTATCACTGATTGTACTGGCGTGAGTTTTCTCTGTGGTTTCCTCATGTAACTGTGTTCCGCCGAGTAGTTGGGCACAGGGTAGGTACGGTACAATAAAGCACATGTCGGTCCACAGCGGCAAAATATATATATATATACATACAAATAATTAAATAAATTTTGTTCCATTGATAAATGATAAATACGGTAATTAATTTATAAAAAAGTTTATTGATATATTAACACATAATATTCAATCTTCTTATTCAATTTTCATCTTATGGATTGCAAGAATTGGTAATTCTTAAACTATGAATTCGTTTGAGAAAGTGATTTGTTCGAACATTATTCGTAAGAAGTGACAAATAAAATTCACAGTATTTGATATCGTCACAATCTATAATAAAAAATCAAGTTTTTTTATACAAAGTCAAACTGGATGCGATTAAATTAAAAATAAAAATAATTTAAATAACGACAAAACCTTGCTTAGACATTACTTGATTTTTGTTTATTTTTAAACAATTACGAATTGAACATTTTCAAGTGCAAACAGATAATTATATAAAGGCGTTCCCGTTTAAGTAAAAACGTAGTAATTTCTTCCTCCGTAAGTTTGAAATCCATATATTTCTTCTACAGATACGCGAAAACTGGATCGATAAATTTAAATTTACGTAATGTGTCTATTGTTGTCTATTTAATTATTTTTATACCTGTTATTTCTTATATAAAAGTATCCCTAATTTTGTTGAATAATAATAAATGAGTCCCTGATTAAGTTTACGACGTTATCTTAGTTATTCATTTTTCATAGGTTATATCAATCTGTCATTTAATAGATACTCTTTTGTTTTATCATTTGTTTTATTTGGTTATGTTAATCTGTTATTTAATCGATGGTATCTTTTTTAGACATAATAAAAAAAACTATCAGTCATTTCTTCGACTGTTTTGTCATAACAAAAATGATATAATATCATTTTAATGTTAGTTGAATAGAGAAGAAGTTTATAATCAGTTCATAAAGAAAATAAGTATTGTAATTAAATTTTTAGTGACAATATTTTTTTAATAATATATATTAATCAGCCATAGACAATATATGTTAATAAAATTAATATATCATTCTGTTTCTTTACCATTCGGTTTTTGCCTTGGCATCTACATTAAATAAATAGAGACTTATAAGTTTTATTTGTGATAATAAGTGTATTTATTTAAATATTTATAAGATGTGTAAAAATAGTGAAATTATGGCGAAAAAAGAAAAGCTGATTTCCGATAATCGACATGAGTTTCAGTCGTTTATCGCAATATTAATCAGGTAAGAAAAAGGTTGTGGTTAAACGTACTCTCCGCTCACCGTATTGATCCGCAGTGGTCGTACGTTTAACCATTTCCGTAAAAAATAATATATATATATATATATTTTTTTTTATTTTTTTTATATATTTAAATGTGCTCACAGCTAGCGCGGTCTGCCAATATGGCCGCAGCTTTGAAGTAGACGGAATCTATTCACCCTTTGAATGTAGGCTGTTCAGTTTCGACGGTGTTGAATTAACGGCTACTTTAATACTACTAATTTAATGTGAACAGCATTAAATCATTTATTTTATATTTCGTTGTTTATCAACATATATAATTTTAGATATTATGGAAGTTATGGTCTTAATAAATTTTCATTTTAATTAATTTGACTGTTCTTTTGACGGTTGACCCTGCAAGCCATTCCTGGAACTTCCCATTTATTTTCGAGAGTAACGCTTTCCGTTTATAATTTGCCCAGCGAAGCTATATATATATAGGGTTGCTACATTCTAATGTTTTGTAAGAGGAATAATTCGGTACTATATAATTTTTATGTAACTTTTGATTAACGAGGCGCACGCCGAAGAATCTTCCAGACTTAATCACTTTTCCAACAATCATTGTCATATTTTAGTCAATAATGCTAAACGTTAATATATTATAAACCAAAACCTTTTCAATCAATTCCTTCGTTTATTCGTGAAAACTGCATGAAAATCGGTTTCGAAGTTTCTGAGTTTATCGCGAACAGACTGACAGATAGACTTGGCGGGGAACTTTATTTTATAATATGTAACAAAAAAAAAAATACGACGACAATTGTCAATGGAAATGATAAAGAACAAAGATGGTTGAATATAAAAAGTAAAGGAAGACTGAGGAAGATATGAATGAACTGTGAATCCTTATAAAACAAATTTTCTATTTTTTTAAATTAACTTTTATTTAATCGAATATGTCGACATTATTAAGAAATCTGTCGTAGTCATAACAAGACCGCTGGAAGAAGGATACGAAAAAACAAATCACTTACAACTGGAATCGATCATACAACGACAATACCTTTATAGATGGCGTCATAGGCGTAGCGTTGTAGCCGCAATCTTACCTGATGTTAATTGGCGACGTGTGTCCCAAAATTGTTAACATATTAAGCCCAGTGGAGGGACTGGCTGTCGAGTGCAACTTCCGGAACACACCTATAGGTATTTGGCGGCAGTTCTAAAATTGAGGATATAGCTAGCTAATTGAGCTTTAGAAAAAACCCTATTGGTTTTACCGGGATGTTTTCCTTCAACTAAAAGTCAGGCGCATTGCAAGGGTTCGAACTCATCTTTACCATTGACGCGAAGGCTGTACACACTGCCAGCTGTGACATGATCGCTTCAACACCTTTATTTTACCTTGGTTCTTAGTATATTTACTTATATAACATACTATTATAAGCATTATATTCATTAAATATGCTATAATTTGCATGGTGGTAGTAGGGCTTTTTCAGTTGTCCGCCTGGTTAACTAACACCCTTAAGTTAAAAATCTGACGCCAAATACCGATATGTATGTTCCGGTAGTTGCACTTGAAAGTCAGTTCAAAGGCTTAGCATGTCTACCAACTTCGGCGGTATCGTCACTTAAGATCAGGTAAGATTATGGCCATAAATAATGTATGTAATGTAAATGTATAAAATAATAATAATAATAATAAAACATGTCTGAGTATGAATATTTTGCATACAAATGAATCCATTAAGATCCACTTCAAAAGACAATTTTCCAGCGCTGTTAACGATGTGGATTTGTATACAAACGACGAATAAACACCACTTTGTGTTTTCAGTAAAACGTGAATTAGAAACATGGCATTGTGTTCGCATTTTATACAACGTTAAACATATAACGGGAGTATCGCATGACTATTGTCGCGTACAATTGTCTATCTAGATTAATGTTAATAATGAAGCGATGATGGCTCAGTGTGGGAATGAAGGGATGTGAGTTCGAATCCACTCCACGTTCAATGAGCTTGAGTTACAAGGAAAACATCGTAAGGAAACCATCGCATAATAGTTGGGCTTTTTCTAATGCTCGCCGCGCTAGCTACCATCCTCAAGTTGAAAAGCTGCCGCCAAATACCAATAGGTGTGGTTCCTCAACAGGTTTAGCGTGTCTAATGGAGCGTATCGTCACTTAAGCTCAGGTGAAATTATAGCCATAACGCTAAACCTTAACTATAAAAAAAAATACTTTTGTATTTAATATTACAAAAATTGTTTATGGCATTAGGCTACTTAACAGCGTGTTACTGCCAAGAGGAGTAAAGTTAAAAATATTGAATAGTTTAAGGTTACACGCGAACGAAGTCGCGGGCACAGTTAGTACTAATATAATGCTGAAGAAATTGTTTGATTAGTCTTATTTCAAAACTCCTTGTTTATATTTCATAGTGCACTCACTGATAAAGGTTTTGGGCTGTTTGATATTACGTTATCACGAATAAGAACAAAACTGTATTGAAAAAGGTTGCAAAAACAGCAAAAAATATTGAATAGTTTTCAGTTCACGTCAACGAAGTCACGGGCAAACTTAGTACTTATATAATGTTTTATATCGTATTTGATAGCTGAGTTATTGAGGTAGGTTGTAGAATATTTAACTTCACGCTGAGCGTTTTGGGAGCCGAGCAAAAATAAAAAAAGTAATATGATGTGACGCGAGTACGTCGCTCCGCTGTTGCACAGGCAGGCATCCTGTGTTCGGTGCGCCCTTCGAAAACTCTTTAGGGGGTACTGCACCATCTTTGACCCCCCAGATTATATAAGGTGGCCCCTGTTGAGGGGCCTAAGCCTGTCGGAGGCGGATTGAATGTGAAGACAGACTGCTCACCAACGCAATAGGCGATAGAAGAACACCGTGGGGTTTTAGTGGATATTACCGGTGAGTCTTTTGCCGGTTGAGTCCTACATACCCCTCACAGTCCATCAGGGAAGGGAAGCCTAAAAGCTTTTCCCTACGATAAAAAAAAAAAATGTGATGCGACGCATTGTCTTAATGGCGTAGTAAAAAACATAATGTTTATTTTTCATCTAGAAATAAAGTACTATCCTTGTGAGATCGATAAATTACTTTTGATAATTAAGTGAAAAATATATACGAGTACAGACACAACTTCAAAATTTATTAATATTTTTCTTCTATATAGAGAAAACGGAAAAAAAACTACATTACAAAACTTCAAAGAAGCCTATATTTCAAATTCCGTTAAGATCCGTGATCTAATTTGCATTTGATTAAGTAAATCAAAAGACCTTTGAACACGGATATTGAAAAAAGTAACAGAGGCTTTTAAGGCTAATAAAATTGAAATAGCTTAAATATATGACTAAATGAAGCAATTCCTATTTCACGCCTCATAAGCGAAGCATTGGGGTGGGTACTACTGTCACTATCACGCAAAACAACTGATTTTTTAAACTTAAAATGACTCTTATATATCACATATTTCACTTGTAAAATAATATATACACACACATATCAAGTTCAAACTTTATTTTTAACACTCACGTTGTTTTTGATGACATTTTTGTTATTTAAACTAGTTACAAAACTGTTTACAAAGTTCGGTTTTGGACGTTCGTGAGTCTGTATGTGCGGATCCTGTATGTTGTCACGATAACGACCGAAATACATTTTACTAATGGAGTATTTTTCTTACGCTTCAGTATAATTAGAAATAAAACTCCATTACTTTTCACGGTCTGATTCGATGTGGTTTAATTGTTATTAAATTAAAAAATTAAATAGATCATGCGGCGTGCACTTCTGGATTTTCCAAACTTTTTACGGACGAGTAAGTCTAAGTTTTGACACAGTTTTATAGTTTATAAGGTTAGGTTAGGTTTGAACTGACGCGGTGATTGCATGCTGACGCGGTGATTGCATGCTGACGCGGTTATTGCATGCTGACGCGGTGATTGCATGCACGAACCCCCATCGCCCCAGGAAGGCGAGAGACGGTCGTGAGGTTTTAGTGGGTGTTCTCGGCGGCTAGCGCCGGATCAGTCCCACATACCCCTCTCAATCCCTCTGGGCTGGGAGGGAATGCGCAAATGCATTTCCCCACGTTAAAAAAAAGTTTAGATTTGAACGCGGTGATTACCAGCATAACACCAAATGTACACCGTCAAGTCTTAAAGGCTGTTTCCGGTTCGCAACGGTTCTGCCTTTTCGAGTAGTCAATCACATCGACTACAGCGTCACCTATCGCGTTATGAACAATTGTCGAGATAAAAAGTATCCTATCTCAAGTTGGATCAAACTGTACACATTGTGCAAAATTTGATTAAAATCAGTTCAGTAGTTTAGGAGTTCGTCGCGGACAAACAACGTGACACGAAATTTTTACATATACAGATGTATATGCATTTCTTATCAATGTTTAACATAATTTTAGAATATTTACTTTGCTTTTTTATAGTTAAGGTTTAGCGTTATAGGCATAAACTCACCTGATCTTAAGTGACGATACGGTCCAAGTTGGTAGTCAAGCTAAGCCTGTGGAGGGACTAGCTCTCAAGTGCAACTACCGGAATATACCTATTGGTATTTGGCGACAGATATTCAACTTGAGGATTGTAGCTAGCCAGATGAGCATTAGAAAAAGCCTTACCACCATGCAATTATGTATTATTGCTTTTTTGTAAATCTTCTTGGCTACAAGTGAAAGCCAACCTTGGGACTACATAGTACAGTGTCTCGTTTTTTGCTGAATTGTGGGCCTTTAAAATGGCACTGCGGTGCACAGTGTATTATATATATTTTTTTAATTTCCTTTACATTATGATAACAGTACAGCGAGTTAATTAATTTTAATGTTATGTTATTTACCTTACCCGTGTGGCCTTATGCCTTGTGATAAATGTGTTTCCTTTTTTTTGTATTTAAGGTTTAGCGTTATAGCCATTATCTCATCTGATCTTAAGTGACGATATGGCCCAAGATGGTAGACTCGCAAAACCTGTGCTAGAACTGGCTCTCAAGTGCAGCTGCCGGAACACACCTGTCGGTATTTGGCGGCAGTTTTTCAACTTGAGGGTGGTAGCTACCCAGGCGGGCATTTGAAAAAGCCCTACCACCATGCTAAGGTTTCCTCACGATGTTTTCCTTCACCGAAAGCTCAAGCTCATTGTAGGTGCTTGGATGCGGATTCACGTCCCTTGACGCGAAGTCGTACACACTACCACTGAGCTATTCCGTATTTTCTTTCATATGTAACACATGTTACAAATATATTAATTTACATCCGGGAAAACAATGTCAGCGGTCTTACCGCAAATGTCTAACGCATATTAGTCTGTGGTTGACCACTCGCACCGAGTATACAGGTTTGACTGCAAGGTAGGTTTAGCGGGTAAATGTGAAATGGTTTGCATCATCCACAAATAACTGGTCTAAGTTTGGTTATCGGGAATTCGTGTCCATTAAATAAGGTTATACAGTTTTTCATACTTGATATTGCCTAAAATGCTTAGATAGGTAAATACCTTCTTAAAGAGAGTACACAGGTTTGTTGGTACAGAATTTCAAAAGGCTGCCAATTAATAAACAAAATTAGTTACGATGGAACTTCGATCGTACGTATGACCTCTACTTATTTATTTAATCTTGTAAAGTTTGAAAATGGAGGGATATGGGAGTAGAGGTAAACCGAAAAAGACATGGATTATTGTATTTGATAAATAATAAGTATATAAAGGTTTAAATACGTTTGTATTTCCCAATCCCGAAGATACAGTTTCTTTTTATGGGATATAGGTATTCTATATCTTGGTTATCCCTAATATTAATAAAAGCCATGTCAAAATTGATCAAAAATATATTAACTTACTGTACTTATGGTACATTTAGACCAATGCGCGTTCAAAAGGTAAGACAGACAAAAATATCTAATAAAATCTCTTTGACCTCTATAAACATGTCCAGACGTCGATAAACTAAATAATAAGTTTACAAACGAAATATTTTTGAAGGCAGACTTAGCTCATTTGAAGTTTTATTATACGTAGTCATTACTCCGCGATTTTGTTCGTGTCGAAGTAAAATTTATTTTTCTATCCCTCGGGAACGCCTGCTCGCTTCCAAACTACACAGTATTAGTATTCACAGTATTGTCTGAAAAGTTGACCCAAATCGACACAGACGTTTGGAATCTATAGAGGACACACGTCGATTTTATCGACATAAAATACTTATAACTGTAACCGCGGACTTCCTGTACGTTGACCTAGAAATTATTAAATATATTTGCCCATTTTAGAACATTTTTTTACACAGCTCCTATCTCACTGTCGGTGGTATAATGATACATAGCTTAAAAGCCTTCCCCGGTGATTGTTCTAGTATATATAAGAATCTTTTTTGTAAAACGATTGACACAAAAAAAAACCAGAAAAATTTTCAGCTTCATAGTATTATTATAGATATAGATACATTGAACTAATTAACTCACCTTCGGCGGTATAATCAGGTAGGTTTCCACTTTATGATCTGCCAAATAACCCTCCCTGGAGGCGCCATCGCCTGGCTCCACCTCGAACCTCCCTCCCAGTTGCAGCATCGTTGCCTTCGTAATGTGTACCCGTCTAGAATCAGTTACATAGAAGCATACAGTCACAATACAACTGGTAAAACGTTTAACAATTCCAGGACGAACATACATTCTTTAAATGTACTAATATGCTTAACATTGTGCCTGAGCTTACTAGATATTAAGTTAACATGTAGCTCAAATCTAAGTAAGGCCACGAGAAGAGTGTAATTGTGTTCACCTTCTCAATAACTAACAATACCCCTAACGATCCTACATTTCTACATATTGGCCAAAGACCAGCAACTGGTTTCGCTTCGCTTCCAGTCTCTGTCGAGAGTAACCATGAGGACTTCACCAGCCTGTGAACCTCCGCAAACAGCACGTAACATGGTCCAACGACACGCCACTACACACTACACCGGATCTATATCTATAAACGAAGGTCGCGTGAGTATACGCCAAAGGTAAATTAAGAGGCTGCCCACATCCAACACATTGAACCTAGCGATAGCATTGGTTTTCAAGTGCAGCAGCCGGAAATCACCCTAGTTATATACGTAAAAGAGACAGTGTCAACATAATCAAGAATGTATAAAAGCCTTGACGAATCTATACACCTCTATGGTTCCCAATAAACGTGTGTGCTCGTGTTCTTGCCTTTTAATTTTTTTAAATAGGCCTCAGAGTTTGTCACCCTAACTGTACCTACAAGCCTCATTGCAGGGATTTAATCCCACATTCATCTACGTGTGTTCATATGATAACTGTGCCAACAATATTTGGGTGAATTTTGGGGTATAATGGGTATCGTATACCGACTGTGTTACCTAACCGCATCTCACCTGCACACTATGTACCCTGCCGAGTAACAGACAAGGCTTTGGCGATTGTTTGAGCCGCATTTGGTTTTGGTCATGATAGTTAACCATATTGGATCTATCACAGTCTGGTGGTAGGCCTTTTGTTTAACTGGTTAGGGCTTATACTGCCGCAAAATAGGGTTCAGTAGGGTCCTTTGTGTATCGGCATAGTGAAAGCGCACCAGCCTTACCTTCAAGTTCAGTAACAAGTCGGGTAATACATCTGGTGTTGCTGCTGTCCGTAGGCAATGCTAACCACTTACCATCGTATGTACCGTCTGCCTGTTTGGTGTCTATTATCATAAAAAATTACCATCAGAATTAGTTGTATATATAAATGTTTCCATATGATTTTTGTAATACGGTCAGATTCTATTTAGCCATTAAAATAAACTTGGTTCAATTTTAGGCTCTTTTTTTGTCATGGTAATTCAGAATTTGCGCAAAGGAAAAATCTCAGAGTCCTCGATCTGTGTAAAATGATACACTTGAAAGTTATTTCAAAGAAAAATATCTCAGTTAGCATTGTTATAATAAATTATGACGTCTAGAGAATAAACATGATTTCATCTTATACAATTCTGATTCAGGGGATTCAGACGATAGTAATGAGATTATTGTAAACTTATTTAAATGATTCTAAAATTGTTTATTCACTGTGTATCTATGCTAACTCTGCTCGCGATTTCGCTCCCTGGTAAGTACTCGAATTAATTTCGCATAATTTTTAACTTACTTCTCGACTAATGATTTCTTATGTTTACGCGAATATTATTGATCGAAATAAAACTAATTTAAAAGGATTTTATCGCGGTTATTTACTAATTTTGATCCCGACGCTTTGAACGCTTTTAAGCCTTCGTAGTCACGGGGCGGACTGATGTGTAGTTTGTCCAGAAAAGTTCATGTTACAGTGTCTACTTTCAATTAATTTTTG
The DNA here is from genome assembly GCA_039707435.1 of Actias luna. Lineage (NCBI taxonomy): Eukaryota > Metazoa > Arthropoda > Insecta > Lepidoptera > Saturniidae > Actias > Actias luna. Next base: position 15,830,581 of record JAZHAC010000008.1, on the reverse strand, counting down.
TTATTGATACTTTTTCGATCTACGCAGAGAGAGCTCACAGTGTCTTGAGGTCTTGAGGATAATTAATAAATAACCGCGATAAAATCCTTTTAAATTAGTTTTATTTCGATTATCTCTCGACTACTGTATAACATTACAATGTTATGTATTTATCTATTGAAGTTAACCGTCAAATGAACTGTATTCTCCTTATATATATATATATATTAGTTGTTATCAACATGCTACACTAGGCGTCTTTTATTGTAGCATCCCTAAATAAACAATAAATAAAAAACAAACGACGTTCAATGACACCTCCGTCTCCAGGGTTCCATCTATTTCTATACCAAAATTCATCAAATTTATTCATTCAAATAAATAGACAAACAAACTCAATTTCGCTTTTATAATATTAGTAAGAATAAATGAGGATTCCTTCTCAACATTAGGTATGTAACTATAACGAAAATAATCTAGAATAGCATTGTGAATTATTACCCTAGCATAGACATCAACCCCTTTATAAAAAAACTGCCGAATTAAAATCGTTATAAAGCACAATAACTGTTATAAAAATTATTATTATTCTTACTGCGCCAGGAAAATTATATATTTTCCCACTAAATAACATTGTTCGCATGATAGTACCTTTAAAAGGCTCCACCGGGATTTGCGACGAGCGCTACGGGCACTCAACCGAAAACAAAACATACGGCGCTGTCCATTCTATTTAAAATTTAATTTACCTGTGAATATCTAATGCTATTAAGTGAATAACCCTTGTGTATACGCACATCACTAACTAAAAAGTTTGCTAATTCTTATTTCTGCCGTACCGTGGAACTGTGGAACCGTCTTCCGGTTGGCGTGTTACCTCCTTCCTATATCATTGCGTCCTTGAAAAGAGGCGTGAAAAGGTACCTAAGTGAGCGGTGAGTCAGCTTGACAGCGGTGATTGCCAATGAATTTAGCTTAACTGTCAGACGCCGCTGATTTGGATTACTGTACTTAAGTACTGTACTTAAGACAACATCAAGTGCAGTGCAGTCAATACGCTGCACTTCAAAAAAAAAAAAGAAGATTAACAGGGCCACAATCGTTGTGATGGCAAAAAAAACGCCAGTATATTAAATATTGGTAGCATGTACGGACACTACATCAGTGGATGTGAGTTGGAAACCCTGCAATGAGCTTGAGCTTTCGGTGAAGGAAAACATCGTGATGAAACCATGCCATGGGGCTAGGGGTTTTACTAATGCCCACCTGGCTAGCTACCACCCTCAAGTTGACATTTTTGTCGCGAAGTATCTATAGGTGTGTTTCGGTAGTTGCAATTGAGAGCCAGTCTCTCCACGAGGTTTAACGTGTCCACTGTCGTCACATAACATCAGGTGATGGAATATAAAAAAAAAACAAATAAGTCTGCTCTACTATGAACAATCATAAGGTACACAACTTTGTTACTTAGAATCCATACTAACATTATAGTGTCTCTGTTTGTTACGCTTCCACGCCTACGCCGGTGAATCGATTATGATAATATTTGGTATAGACATAGATGAGAATCTGGAGACAGTAACAAACTAGTTTTTCTCGCGAAAAATTTATTGGAAGTAGAGTTGAAGCGATAATAGCTCAGTGGTAGTGTGTACGAGTTCGCGTCATGGGACGTGAGTTTGAATCCAACCACCTACAATGAACTTGAGCTTTCGATGAGGAAAACATCGTGAGGCAACCATATTATGGTCGTAGGGCTTTTTCTAATGCCCGTCTAGCTAGCAACCATTCTCAAGTTGAAAATCTGCCGGCAAATACCAATAGGTGTGTTCCGGCAGCTGCACTTGAGAGCCAGTCCCTCCACAGGTTTAGCGTGTCTACCAACTTGGGCCGTATCGTCACTTAAGATCAGGTGAGTTTATGGCCATAAAGCTAAACGTTAAGTATAAAAAAAGAGGGATAAACTTTGCATACAAGTTTTATTGCGTCATCCGACATTTCTTTGACAAAATTAATTCTCACGCGTGCGAAACCGTAGGTAAAACCTAGTGTTTAAGAAATGTACTCATTTATTGCACTTTTACAAAGCACAAACAAGAGATGAGTGGTACCGGACATTCCTTTTAGATTTTATTGCTATAAATTCGGGGAATTCCAAGTAAGACGTCATAGTATTTTAGTGACCACGACCTATGGAGTCTGTTTTTTTTAAATCCGAGTTATAGAGTATCAATAATTATCTAGTAAATAATTCGAGAATCTGCGTATTTACGGCTTCGGTGGAAGCGAATGATATATCTTTTACGACTTACTGAGGATTACGACTTAACGATGTTCGAGTTAGAGAGATTCCACTGTATAAGATCGAAACTGTTTGAAGCCGTTTAGTTGTTCTTGTCTTTTGTATATATGTGATTATTAACTTACCCAGCTATACCGCCGGACTCCATGTGATTTGCCAGAGTGACGTCATCGCTCCAAACGTCAAACTGCCACTTACGAAGGCCGAGTACACCGCACAGGACGTTTCCGGTGTGTATACCGATTCTCATATCGACGTTGAAGCCGGTCGCCTCACGGACAAATCTGATACAAATAACCTATTTTCATCTAGTAACTATGATATAAGGCAAAATAAACTTTATTGGTTGTCTCAACATAGGTATATGAGTAATACAGGCCGTATGAGGTAATTTAAATAGATTATATTTTAAAACAATTATAAAACATAACAATTATTTACAAGGCATTATTAACTTAAATCAAGTTTTTATACCACAATCGCACCTGACGTTAAGAGACGTGACAGAATTGTGAACATGCTAAACCTATTTATTTTTATTTATTTATTTATATATAGTAAGTCAACATTGCACATACATAAGTTACACAGAAAAATATGAGACAAATTTAATACTAAAAGTTTAACAAACATAAAAAAGCGATCAACATTATTTATTTAGGTAACAAACAGCCATTACATAAATAAATATCACAACAATATAAACCAATACGCCTATAATAATAAGAATAATCGTAAAAATACAATCTAGGTGTATAATTAACAATAAAGGCAATATAATAAATTAAAATATATCAACAGAAAAATTTAGACATATATATAATTTCTTAATATAATTATTTAAACAACGCATCACCTATTTTCTAATTATAAGATGATAGGCTGTTACAAAATGTGTCTACGTCGTCAAGAAATTTGTTATAATTATAACAAGAGCGTTGAAAACAGAGTTCTTGAAATAATTTGTCAGACATAAATACTTTACTCGTGTGTGGAACTTTAAAATAAATTTGTTCCAGCAGTGGAGAAAAGTCAGTAGAATATTTTATGATTTTGTATAAAAAAAATTGTATCAACATAGACTCTCCTAACTAAAGAACGTACGTACGGAAAGTACGTACGTAATTGTAATTTACAGGATTTCGTTTAATCTAATTTATTTGAGGAAAACGTGTATATGAGAGATTTCCAAAGTATAAACTGATTAGAATAATTATATAAATGTTAAAATGATATTTCCATAGACATGTTACGTTTTGAAATCGAAATTTAAATTGCAATATGCTAAGACAAACAAGTTTTAATTAAAGTAAAATTAAAATCAAAATTATTCATGCAAAACCTTACCAAGTAAACAAACCGTGTAACTTATTTTTTAAGTGATTGTAATTTATTGGAGAGACTGGCTCTCAAGTGCAACTGCCGGAACACACCTATACGTATTTTCAACATGACGGTGGTAGCAAGCCGGACGGGTATAAAAATGTCGTACCACCATGCAAATATTATTGAATTGTGCTGAACTGAGCTATTATTATTAAGTATTGAATTTCGGGTGCAAAAAAGTATATCAAATCTTAAGAGTTTCTGATAAAAAGTTCAGCTAAAACAAATACTGTCAACATTATTTTTCACTAGACAATTAATTCTTGAAGTTCATTTATCCTATGCACCTACCAAACCCTGTGAACTGAAGATAAAATAACTAAGATTTTTTCCCCCAGAGAAAGAATAAATTAAGAGGATGTTTGTGAAGAGCCTGGATGTTCAACGTTCCCTTTTAATTTGAACCTTTTGAAAATATTTCAGTTATTCTTTGGTAAAATTAAAATATTTTTGTATTAAACATTTTCTACCTCACATTTATCAAATATATTACACGATTTCGTACATAATTATTTCAGAAGTTACGTAAAACATTTCGAAAGCGTCATACTTTGAAATGATAATGTCTCAGTTGATGGACAGACGGTCTCGTACAGACGCCGCGGCATTGGACGTGTGTTCGAATCTCTGCAATGAGCCAGAGCTGGCAGCGAAGGATACATCATGATGAAACCATAGCATATATAGGGATTTTTCTACTGCCTACTTGGCTAGCTACCTCCCTTAAGGGGAAATTCTGCCACCAAACACTTATAGGTTTTCCCGGAAGTTGCACTTGAGAGTCAGTCCACACAAAGCCACATCGTTAATTAGTATCAGGTGAGATTCCGTCCATAACGCTAAACCTATAAAGTGTAAGAGTGCTTGTTCCGTACCTATATATTTCAAGTTCCCGTAACCTCAAGCCAGTAAAATACTGTCAAGCGTACCTGATTGCTTCGATCATCTGTAATCCCATATTGACGCAGTTGTATGCATGGTTGGGCCTGGAGACGGGAAGACCGGACACACAGTAGTAACAGTCGCCGAGGATCTTTATTCTCATACACTGATTTTCCTAAAGATGAGAGTGGAACTGAGTAAATGACACTTAAATTTAAAGAAAGTGTAGACTCAAAAAAATCAACTTTAATTCGTATGTCGTGGATAGATAACCTTATACACTATGGAAATATAGATAGTGCAATATGGAACAAAGAAAGGGTAGTGATGAGAATATTTTACAGTTTGAATTGTCTAGCCTCGATCCGTATCGTGGGATAAGGAACTTCGTCCCAAAAATGCTTGAGTGGCTTCTGAGATTAGCGCAGGCAAACATCCAGACGTGGATTTTGCACGCCTCATAAGCGAAGCGTTGAAGTGGGTACTACTGTCACTTCACGAAAACCAACTGATTTTTCAAACTTAAAATGTCAGTATTTATCATATATTGCCCTTGTAAAATTATATATACACAGACATATCAAGAAAAAACACTAATTTTAACATTCATGATATTTTTGTTATTTAAACCAGTTACAAAACTGTTTAAAAAAGTTCTGTAGAACCCTTTTACTTTCCACGGTCTGATTCGATGTAGTTTAATTGTTATTAAATAAACAAAAACAAATTAGATTATGAGGCGTGTACTTTTGGATTTTCCAAACTTCATATATATATAAAAGGTTTTCTCGTTTTTGTATAATATAAAGGCAATTTTTCTGAAAGTTTTATCCAATTAAAACTGTCGACAGCAAAACAATAAATCATTCAATAAATTCTCGATACCCCGCGAAATATGCGATCAAAGCAACAACTTTACCAATGTTTATCAATCACTCGAGGCTGAAGTTAGTTTTAATCTATCGATTATCCGAACCATCAATTCAGACTGTCAGTTTGCGGACAGCCTTTCAACATGCTTTTGTAAACGCTAACAAATTGAATATTTTTAGATAGGTTAAATTAAATATTGTAGAAAACAAATATATTTTTACTATAATAGCACAAAAATCGACTGACTTAAAATTATTGACGTCAAGTATAAACTAATCCAAAACAACAATAATCACCCATAGATCTGGGATTTGGGATCTTCACTGTCTTTATTTATTTATTATTAATTTACACAGTTTAACAGATATACGTATACCATGTTAATCAAAAACTCAAAACAAATATAAAAAAATATGTATTAATTAAAAATCTGCGACAAAAATCTTCAATATGGCACGCTATACTTTCCACTGATCAGCAAACAGTTCGAGTAATGAGAACTGTTTTAAAACCCGAATAAGACGTCGAAGTATTCGAATGAGGAGAGTTGAGATATGCTGCAGTACGATATTCCGGAATGCAAAGGCAGTCTGCAAACACTTTAGCAGTTAGGCGTGCATGAAAATAACCTCCGCCGATAATGGTAACCGGCTACGTCCAGCGCTCCCTTGATAGTCAATATAGATTCCAACTTAACCAGTATATAGTTTTCTAACTAAAAGCAAGGAGATTTCAAATAACATTCCATCCAATCTTTACACCAGGATACGGGATGGCTCAGATAGGTTGTTGACTAAGGCTTTATAGGAAAAAAAAGGAATAATGCTATATTTTGTTATATATCTGATATTGGACACCTGAAAACTGACAATAGAATTTACTTGGAGAAATAATTCTAATATTAAAATAAAACTATGAAACAAAACGGAATAAATCATTAGAATATACTAAAACATGCAAGACGGTTGAATTCCCAACAGACTGTTTTTTTTTTTAAATACAGCTCGTGCTGACAGGACGAAGAGCAACTGGCCATACAGGCTATAACAGAATCACTTTAAATTATTCACTATGTAAACGGTTTACTATTAAATTTGTAACATACACAAATCCTACCACTCTCGCTGATTTTAAAATTGTAAGAGTAGCTTCATCTCATTGTTTTTTTTTTTTGTCAGAAAGCTAGACAATACTTTAATGTTGATATCTAAATGAAACTCAGGAAATCGAGGACTTACTGCTTGTTGAGATTTTTTTATAAACACTTTAACGTTGCGTCACTCACATGCCTGCTGTGATACAACAGAAATAAAATAACGTCGAAAAATACGTTTATTGAATTTCATGTAAACCAAAAAACAATTTACAAATAAAATAAATTATTATGCGAATTAAACATTAACACGGCCGATATTGTATTTGGATAAATAAAAATAAATGTTATAATAATGGGATCTAGCAGGAAGAATTCAAATACCATTTCATTGGTTGTTTTAAAATATTCGATTTGGATTATCATTTATGGTATAGGTTATAAAGTTTTTTTTTTATTATCGAATAGAAGGCAAACTAGCAATCGTATCACCTGATGGTAAGTGATCACCGTCACCCATGGACACCCACAAAACCAGAGGAATCACAAGTGCGTTGCCGGCGTTTATAGGAAGGACTGGCTGTCAAGTGCAACTGCCGGAACACACCTAATGGTATTTGGCAGCAGTTTTTCAACTTGAGAGTGGTAGCTAGCCAGTCGGGCATTAAAAAAAAACTCTACCACCATGCTATGGCTTCGTCACGATATGTTCCTTCACCGAAAGCTTAAGTTCATTGAGGTGTTTGGATTCAAACTCACGTCCCATAACGCGGCGTTCTTACACGCTACCACTGAGCTATCATCGCTTCAGATGGGAAGAAGTAGGCTACTGAAGATAGAAATTCTATGCAGATAAACTCGTGGGCACCCGAGTGTATGTTCATTAACTTTTCCAAGAATCATTATGAAATTTTCCACACCTACACGTTGTCAGGGGGAATAAAAAATTGTACTGATCACTTTTTATTCCGAAAAGAATTACTTCAATTATATTCAGTTCCACGCGAACAAAGACGCGGGTCCCGCTTGTTTTATGATAACCTGTAACACGCGAACGGTTGTATTTGTATAAAAATGATTATTATGTGTCCGTAAAAAGATACCTTTGCAGGTAAGGGCGTAATATTATCATAATTGTTACAAATGAGGCATCATTCGTTTTCGCAATATCTCTTAAAAATTGGGTAAATTCATCTTGCTCGTGGGAATAAAGAAACTACATTGTTTTTTGTGTATTATTAAAAAAAAACATTATTAAGAAGTAACAAGGATTGAACTGAAAGAATATTTTCATGAAAATTAAGTACTAGAGAAAATATTTCGTAATACCATTACCGAATAAGAAAAAATCAGAGTTATTTATTTGAACGAGTTATTCTAAGTACATAATATATATTTTTAATATAATAGCGGGCAACGAGCAAGCGTGTCACCTTATGCTAAGTGATCACTGTTGCCCGCGGACACCCACAAGACCAGAGGAATCGCAGATGCGTTGCCGGTCTTTATAGGAGAGACTGGCTCTCAAGTGCCGCTGCCGGAACACTTCTAATGGTATTTGGCGGCAGATTTTCAACTTGAGTGTAGTGGTTAGCCAGGTGGACATTGGGAAAAACCCTACCACCATGGCTTCGTCACGATGTTTTCCTTATCCAACTATCTAGCTACCTTACTAGCTAGCTTACCACTGAGCTATCATTGCTTCAAATAAGTTAAATATAATAATATAAGTTAACTTATTCACCTATTAAATACTATGAAGAAATTAATAAAACAAAATAATATAGAAATTCCTATTGACAAAATCCGCAATCACTTATTTACCAACTCAATATAACTTTTACTTCCACGCGAATTAAGTAACGCGTATAGCCAGTTTGATTTCCACGTATACGAGGTGAGGTATATTAAGAATATATGTAATTAATATGACAACTGTTACATTTCGAAACGACGATTGCTCAGTGGTAGTGTGTACGACTTTGCGTCAAGGGACGTGAGTTCGAATTCATCCTCCTACAATGAGCTTCAGCTTTCGGTGAAGGAAAACACCGTGAGGAAACCATAGGATGGTGGTAAGGCTTTTTCTGATACCCACCTGGCTGGCTACAACCCTCAAGTTGAAAATCTGCTGCCAAATACCAATAGATGTGTTCCGGCAGCTGCACTTGAGAGCCAGTACCTCCACAGATTTAGCGTGTCTACCAACTTGGGCCGTATCGTCACTTAAGATCAGGTGAGATTATGGCCATAATGCTAACCTTAACTATATAAAAGAAAAAAAAGATGACTGAGTTATTTTCTGAACCGGTGGTAGGTTTGACGTTCATAAGCGTCTCCTCAGGACCTTAATTATATAAAATATTTTCATTTTGCGAATAATTTGCAGTACTTCTTAGTAATTATAAATGACTTCGAGTTTCTACTTGAACAATGCAATTTGATGATTATTATTTTGAAAGAAATTCAAGTAAAAAATAAAGTAAAAAGGAAAGTAAAGTAAGACTTAAGGAGAACTAAACTAAACATTACTTTTCGAAAAAAAAATGTATCGTGTTAAGGATAAATTCTCGAGCTGAACGACTGTAATACGATTTACACGAATAGATCAAAACGCGTCTGTCAACACGATTCGTGTATAAGTTGAGATTGAATTCTGAGCACGGTGTTAGTCTTGCACTCACTTCTGAACCAGCTCAGCAAACTTTAAACCAATATACTCCGCATATAAATTTAACTGTGATATATTACGGTAATAAAAATTTTAATATCGCAAGTCGCTTTAAGTTAATACATTATTCAATATAGAAATTTCGGATCGTCTATCTTAAAATCACAAAAATACCATAAGTCCAAATTACAGAATTACTTTACTGCACAAAAGAACGGAATACGAAGCAATGCTAATTTTCTACATCATACTTTTTTGTTGACTCACCAAACTGGTAGAGTGATCTCACTAAAGTGGCAGCAATGATCAGTCTTATTACACCCGAACGAAGTATTGATCGGTTTCAAATTTATAACCATTTCATCCCTTAGAGTCTACAGCTGAGTTTATTTCAACGTATGCAATTGTTTTAACGAATTAACTCGAGAATGCCAAAGAGTGAGTAAAAAAGAAATAAGAAGAATGTAGAGCAGATGGATAGATTTAGGAATAGAGAAAAACAACAAGAGATTTGGATAAACTGTAAGGTACGATACAGACATGACAACCGATAGAGGAAATAAATATGTACCTTTTCTCCCGTAATTCGATAACAAAGAATGTCGCGTTGCTCAGCACAATATAATCAGTTACGTATTACGTATTTCACAGAATCAAAACGATAGGCAATATTGGCTAAATATTTGCTTCGAAATGACAAATTCGTAACATGTGTCAGCTTTAGTGTACTCAATTTTTCAAATCATTTCCAATTGTTTGCATCTTTTGCTATCGCTTTGCTTATGCGGAATATGTAATATGGGAGCGGGGAAACTCGTATGTTCTTTAGCCCATTCGTTTAATGGTTCTAACGGGAAAAGGTATCGTCTCGACAAGAAACGCAGTCTGAATACAGCAATACAATCTGTTCATTCCTACCAATTGAATGAACTTAACAATAAACATAATTCATTAGCGTCATGATAGTTTATTCATACCGTATCTCTCGTTCCATAAACACATTTCATATCGTAGAATGACAAAGTTTTTGAACTATACCTGATGGTGAGAACAGTGTGATAACAAATACTATAAGTAACAAGTACTCCTTCATAGGTCATTTATACCCTATAGTTAGTTACAATTAGTTGACTGTACGGATGGCCTAGCGGTTAAAGCAGTTGCCTGTAGCACCGCATGCCAAAGAATCGTAGGTTCGATTCGTATACAAGACAATTATTTGAGTGATCCACGAATAATTGTTGTTAAATGTGGTCATAAAGTTCTTATCACTTCCAATTGGCGATGTTGCCTACTTAGGCAGTATGGTAATCGAGATTGAGTCGGTCACCTTCTTCATGTCACGACGCTTGGCACAGTGGAACAGATTTGGTTTAAATAACATATGCATCTTCAGTAAATGCCACTACCCTACGATACCTATAGGAGTAAGTGTGAGGAAGTGGTAGTTGCACTTGCAAGCCAGTCTCTCTACCAGGTTTAGCGTGTCTATCATCTTGGGCCACACCATCTCTTAACATCCGGTGAGATTGTGGACATAACATTATACCTTTAAACTATATAGGAAAATGCGTTCCAATTATCAGAACGTCAATCGTTCAAACGACGGTGGAGTTTAACGATTTCATATTTTCCGTCATCCAGTTTTATACATACAGATTGAAATTAAACCATAGATCATATTTTAGTTATATTGTCAGTTATCAAACAAAGAAAGTTGGTTGAAAATCCATCAATAAATTCATTTACTACAGAATTTCAATTTTCATCCCTTATCCCATCCCATCCCTGGAGTAAACATTTGTTAAATCTTGATGCATGATATTAGTTATCACCGTGTAAAATTTAATCAAAATATATTATTTTATTACAGAGTGGTACTCGTACCAGGGACCTCTAGAGATGGTTATAAACTAAAAAAATATATTTGTTTTTATAACATTACATACATAAAAAAAGACTGAAAACACAGATTTGAATGAGTTATAGTTATTATTTAATTTCTGGATATTTTCAATCAACTCTATTTTAACTTGAATTGTTTGCTATAATAATAACATAGGAGATATGACTGTAATAACAATCCAAAAAATAATTACGCGGGGATAGAAATCTTGAACCAGACAGTCTATATGTCAATGTATTTATACTTTACCAGCCATTAAAAAAATATTATTATGTAGCGATGATAGCTCAAAGGTAGCGTGTAGGAACGCCGAGTTATGGGGCGTGAATTCGAATCCAACCACCTACTATGAACTTGAATTTTCGGTGATGGGTAACATAGTGAGGAAACCATAGCACGGTGGTGGGGCTCTTTCTAATTCCTATCTAGCTAGGTACCACCTTCTAGTTGAAAATCTGCCGCTAAACACCATTAGCTGTGTTCCGGCAGTAACACCTGAGAGACAGTCCCTCCTATAAAGGCCGGCAATGCACCTGCGATTTCTCTGATGTTGTGTGTTTCTTTGCGCGGTCGTGGTCACTTACCATCTGGTGACACGCATACTCGTTTGCACTCTACTCCATTAAAAAAAAACTTTTGTTACTTTTTTCAATACAATTTTGCGTCTATCGGTGATAGCGTGATCTCAAATAGCATAAACCCTTCCTCAATTATTGTTGTATTAAATACAAAAATATTTTTGAGACCCGATCTGGTAGTTCCTAAGATTAGCGCGTTCAAATAAACAAACGTTTCCGAAGTAAAAGAATACTAAATATAAATTTATATTATTGTATAGATTATTTCTCAAAAATGTTTGTGGTCAACGCCATAACTCCCTTAATACATTGTCAAAATGAATCTTTTAAACGCCATTTTAAAATGCTATTGAGGAACAATAGACAATCAGACTAATGACAATGTTTTGTTTAAAAAAAATAATTCGTTTGTTGCTTACTCGTTTTATCTATGGATTTATTGTTGGGTGGATGGAAGATTATGGATGGATTAGTTTAGAAGCTAGTTATAAAAGTTAAATGTATATCGGAGTAGGTAAAAGTATTGTTGACTATATTAGGGAAAATATGTTGAATATTTATGAAGCACCGTTCTAACACGTCACAGTGCAAGCGTTTCATTATAAAAGACCATAAAATTCCCCGAAGCGAGTTGTTGTATGTAATTGTAAACACAACGATTTTATAACTCATTCAGAAACTTTGAATATTTCCCATTATCCAAACTTTAACCACCAGATGTTGGATAACAAACTTTATAATTTGGAACTTCTACAAACAAATTTTAAGTCTATTGTATTATATCTGAACTCTGTGTTTCATAATTAACAATATCCTTCAGGTGTTCAAACTTTCGAATATCATCACGTTTGGGAGATTAAACGGGATAAACGAATTTAAATTTTAATACGATACGATGTGTATCTCTTTACACTTAATTAGTCCTAAATTATGTTGAATTTTAATAATAATGATAAACCAATGGACGTAGGTTCGGATCCCGGCCATGGGCCTGAGCTTTTGGTGAATGTAAACATCGTTTGAAAATCTACCTCGAAATACATAAAAACCAGTCTCTTTAATAAAAGTTGACCCATCAAGGGACGGTTAGCAGATGTAAAACGTTTAAGTCACATTAACAGCTCTAATTAATAAATAATATGAAGAAAATATGTAGAAAAAAATAATAGAATGTGCCTCAAACACAAGGGAGTCAAAAAGGTGGCGAAGAAGGGTCATGACGGCATAACCAAATGTCATATCACGTAGCGTCATGGCAAGCAAGTCTCGATTTTATTGCGCAGGCGCGCCAACAGATTTTTCTTAACCGGAAATACGTGTCGACAATACGACACAAGATGGATAGACGATAATAATCTCGTATAGCTAGTAAAAACGTTGATAGTAATTTAAAATCAACTGCATCTAATCAAGCGAAAGGGTAAGTTAGATACTATTTAAACGAAGACATTTCCAAACATCTATTCTGCTATGCTATTTTAAAGAGTTACAGGATTCTCAGCGTTGTAGAGATTCAGTTAAAGCTTAAACTTACTTGCGCAATCTGGTCAAATCTTCCGAAGAGCTCGTTCAAAGTCTTAACAAGATCCGAAGCGCTGAGTCGTTCCGACAGCGGAGTAAAGTTCACGATATCGGCGTAGAGAATACTGACGTTGTTGTGGCGTTGGACGTGCATCTCGTGGAAGCGGGTCTGCTTCGAACTGTCGATGCATGCGTCAGCCATTTTTAACATTATCGAGCGCTTTACCTGCAGACAAACGTCTCCTTTGAAATATTGTATTACAGAACTAATAAAGGTATCTATGGGCACCGCGTTTATGCAATGAGTTATTGTAATCAGCCAGATCCTTTGGTAAAGGAAACTATAATATCGTATTTGGGTAATTTCTGGTATAACTAGTTATCACCCTAAAAATAAAAAATCTGTTGCCATGTACCTATAGGTGTGTTTCAACAGCTTTTTTTATAGTTAAGATTTAGCGTAATACCCATAATCTCTCCTGATCTTAAGTGACGATACGGCCCAAGTTAGTAGACACGCTAAACCTGTGGAGGAACTGGCTCTCAAGTGCAGCTGCCGGAACACACCTATTGGTATTTGGCGGCACCTTTTCAACTTGAGGGTAGTGGGCATCAGAAAAAGCCCTACCACCATGCTATGGTTTCCTCACGATGTTTTCCTTCACCGAAAGCTCAAGCTCATTGTATGTGATTGGATTCGAACTCACGTCCCTTGACGTAAAGTCGTACACACTACCATTGAGCTATCATCGCTTCATAAGTTGCTCTTGAGAGCCTACCAATTGTAAACGAAGTCAGTACTAAAGGGTATATGATAACAGTAATCTAACGTTTGTAAGTCAGCATTTAATAGATATATGTAGACATAGATCTTCAACGAATTTTGGCTTCACATATATGAACATTTTTACTGAATCTGGTACAGTTAGTAAAACTGTTAGTATTCGCGTCGAGTAATCAGTCAGCAATGAATACTACAAATTTTTATACACATGTTTAGTTACTTGAGAATCGTTTACATCGGTTCTTGTATTTTGTAACTGAAAGCGCCTGCTAATATTTCAAAAGAAATATTGTACAAAGGATTATTTTGCTATAATTTTTAAATCAGGAATAATATAAACAACCGACGATAACAATAATAATTATTACTCTTATTTTTTATCTACCATCTTGTTATAGCTAATAGTTTGGTGTAATTAAATTTATTATTGTCTTTACGTATTCTACTAAGGTATTATATAGACATAGTAATGTGTTCCCATTATAGTACTTAATAGAATAACTACATAATAATAAAAATGTATATATTTAGAAGTATAATACACTAAAAAATAAGTAAACGTTATAAACATAATGAATGAACAGAAACATGAATTAGAGTTTTCTAACAAAGTCATTCAAAAACCTCCAAAGTAGAGCAAAGCCAAATTTTTATTTAAATACGTGCGGTAAAACACGCTGCGACCCAGTTCACGGCACTCTATCATCTATTAACACCCGGAGATGTTGTCTAAAATCGGCGACCCGTACGAATACATCGTGGACACGTCATGATAGTCATAATTTTCAATGGAAAATCACGTCACAAGTTTCATAGAAAACTGGGTCACTGTTATACGACCACCCGCGAATATGATACCTTATTAGGATGTTAACTTCGTCGATGACTTTCGCGAGTTCTCTCGCTGAAATATGTGTCGGAAACAGCTTCCTTATTACGTATTTAGCAAAAATAAAACGCAAGCTAAAGTCGCAAATAATACTCAGCACACTATACATATAGTACAAATTTGCCATTTCGATGCAAATATTTAGCAATTTTCTCAAACGTTTTGTTTTATCGAAATACGTACCTAGTAAGGATGCGGGACTGTTATATTACTTGCCTGTGGCAGCAACTTTGTTAGTTCTTTTTTATACTTAAGGTTTAGCGTTATGGCCATAATCTCACCTGATCTTAAGTGACGATACGGCCCAAGTAAATAGACACGCTAAACCTGAGAAGAACCTGGCTCTCAAGTGCACGTATTGGTATTTGGCGGCAGGTTTCCAACTTGAGGGTGGTAGCTAGCCAGGCGGGCATGAGAAAAAGCTCTACCACCGTGCTATGGTTTCCTCAAGATGTTTTCTTTCACCGGAAGCTCATTCTAGGTGGTTAGATTCCAACCCATGTCCCTAGACGCGTAGTCGTACACACTACCACTGAGCTATCATCACTTCAAATTGCTTTTACTTGAATTATGTTTCCCATAATTTTGAGACTAATATTTCAATGATTTGGATATCCTAATATTATGTTCAGTATGTTTTTATATACACATTGAAGTTTTGAGCGACTGAAAAAAGTTTTCTTACAGTGGCTACATAGTACATTTCTTATAAATAATGTGACACCAGAGTTTATTATTTGCTAATGAATATAAGACAACCATAACGATGAAAATTGAACTATTGTTATGTGCGGTTAAAACTCCTCCGTTTTAGGGGATAAAATATGTATCATATTATTAAGTTAAAACATAATAATAATTATTATAAATAAAGATTTTTTTTAAATTGCTCTGTTTTTCTTCAAGTTAAATATTAATGCAACTCAGTCACACAGACCCTTTTTTTAAACCTGGGGAAATTCATTTACGCATTTCCTCCCAGCACGAGGGACTGAAAGGGGTATGTGGGACTTACCCGACGAGGCACTAAGCGCCGGCAATACCTACTAAATCTGTACAGCCGTTAAATATACAAATTACAGCTAAAATATTTGTATAGCTATAATGATTGTATATAAAAGTGTAGTTAGAGTAGGTAGGTAGGTAGAGACTTTTTGATAACGCAGTGAATAATACGTTGAGGTACATTCCCTTGTAATATTCTCGACGGTGTAAGGTCTCACGTGATTTTAAGTGACGCTGTGCCCCTAGATTGTGTTTATGCCTACTGTAGGGACTGACTTCCAAAAAATCGTCGTGGGTATCGTCCACTTAATACCAACAATTCCCGCTCATTTCCCGAGACCAGCGACTGACTTCATTTACACTTTCTCGAGTGTCTGAGAGTTTGATCAATTATCACCCATAGTCGCGATCAAATTATCAATAATTAAGAAATAAAGAAAATGTAAACCGTTGCATGGTTATTTCCGTGTGCTATAATAACCCACAAATAATTAGCGGTTGTTCGATTCAGTTCAATAAACTGTAAATTAGTTTTTATACAATACTGCGGCCGTGACATTTCAAATAGCTGACTTTTGCAATCACTTTTCCATATTCTAAGTAATGTTCTTGTGCCTTTAATATTAAAAAATATATACATATATCGAAAAATGTATGTGTCAAATTAGTTCAGTGAGCAATTTAAATTCATAAACGACAACGAAAATGTCAAACGACCGGGTCACGGATTACAAGATGTTTTTTAATGAAGTTATAAAGGAAAATGTTAATATCATTTAGTGCATTGGAGAAAGATAATATTTCTAGTGCAACTATATATACAGCGTGTTTTATTATTCTAATTTTAAATTTAATTTGCAGAATTATATTTTTCTCTCGCCTTAATATTGACTACGTCAACAGGTTCCGGCTGTCGATCGATACAGAAATATTTTTTCTATCAAATCCTATAAAAATTATTCATTTCATGTTGTTAGCCAACACTGGTAGATATGAACTTACTCAAAATTCGATATTATAAACAATTATTCTCTAAAGTTTCAAGCGAAACCGTATGACAAAATAAACATTTCAGTAAAAAAATATCCTTCTTTTTCCCCTACCCACCCCACTTTATTAATTACCGAGAGCCAATCACCGTCTCCAGAGACCCATGTTTTTTTTTTTTTTTTTAATGGAATAGAGGGCAAAAATAGCAGGTCGTTTCATCTGGTTAGTGATCACCGCCGCCCATGGACATCCACAACACCGGGAGTATTGCAGATGCCTTGCCGACCTTCATTACGGGGACTGGCTCTCAAGTGCAAGTGCCGGAACACACCTATTGGTATTTGGTGGCAGATTTTCAAATCGAGGTTGGTAGCTAGCCAGGCGGGTATTAGAAAAAGGCCTACCATTATGATATGGTTTCCCCGATGTTTTCCTTCACTGAAAACTCAAGCTCGGTTTAGGTGGCTGGATTCGAACTCACGTCCGACGATGCGGCGTTCCTACATTCTACCAAGCTTGACTCCTAAGGGACTTAAGCCTTCAACAGCCTTCTTATAATCAGGAAATAATTGGGTAGTCAATTACAAAAATGATTTATCAAATCTGATTGGTTGTCTTGGAGATTTACTCGTTCTAACAAACAAACAAACATGCTCTTCAACTTTATTATTTTGTAGATTTAATTGCTTTGTTATAAGCGGTTAAACACCTAACCTGACAAAAGGTAAATCGCATTGTTTATTTACGACAGCTGCCACAGCAAAGACCGTCCCCTGATAAAAGAAAATGTAAATAGCCTACGTGAGGGCTTCAAGAACAAACTCGCTTGTTTGTTTTTTTTAAGGTACATATTTGTGTACGTTAGTACCTAAACATTTGGGTGTAGTATTTTATTTTGAACGGTAGGAAACTAAACAGCGTCTTTAAATGGCTTCCTATCAAAACAGCCTAGATTATTAACTATAACTTAGAAATTTACCTTTCGTTCTCAATTGGAAGACCAAAGAAAGAATTGTCTTGTCTTACAGACTAAAATACTTTGGAATACTTTAAATTGGACTCACTGGAAAAACGCACAATTGGCTTAGAGGCAAAATTTATTTTCAACATTTTGAAACACAAAAGATTTCGGGTCCCTTGGCGTCCTCCTCGTTACTGCATCATACCACAATGCGCACCGGTCAGATACACTGTACTTGGAACAAGTTCTCCCATGTCTAGGTTTTTTTTAATATTTAAGGCTTAGCCTTATGGCCATAATCTCACCTTATCTTAAGTGACGATACGGCCCAAGTTGATAGACACGCTATACCTTAGGAGGAACTAGCTCTCAAGTGCAACTGTTGAGACACACCTATTGGTATTTGCCGGCAGATTTTCATCTTGAGGGTTGTAGCTAGCCAGGAGGGCATCAAAAAAGGCCCTAACACCATGCTATAGTTTCCTCACGATGTTTTCCTTCACTGAACGCTCAAGCTCATTATAGGTGGTTGGATTCGAACTCACGTCCCTTGACGCAAAGCAAAATATAATTCTAGCGATAAGCTTGAATTAACACGAACTATACACAAACTTGCGACTCATGTTTAATTAATTATTGTTTGTTTTTGGTTTCTATTCGTATTATGTATTGTAATGTATCTATTATATAATATAAAACAATACTAACGTAGGTATAAACAATTTTTCCTCATGCGGTGTTTGTCCGTAAGCACTTACCATGAATTATACATTGTTTGTATGAAGTATTAGTGTATGTGACTGTGGATGAACCATTGTTAATAATGAGTATATTATTTATTGTATTTCCTTATATATATACATAGTATATACATTTATATATGTATCATATTTAGTCTTGGTATTCCAGTAGATAGATTTGTCTTTCATTTGTTGTTTGCTTTACACCTACCGACTTTTATCTCTGAAATACCTTAACGTTGACTGTTAGAGAATTCTTATGGCATTAAGTCCGCCACCGTAAATAAATAAAGAAATGAATTAATTATTTAATTACTACATTTGGCCACTTATCTATGCTGATTATATAATCAAGGAAATGGAAATAATTCCAAATTCAGACCAGATCAACTGCAATATTCACTAAAAGGTACCAAGGGACCCACAATTCCCCTTTGTTACCCAGATACCGAGTACAGTACTTACAGTATACTGCCTTTGCATTGTTTCGAGTCTCGCGGAGGATGCTACTTCAGACCTTCAGTAATAACTGTTATAGGTGAAATAGATGATATTAGTGCATACCTCAAAACACGAGGTTTGAGGTTGCGCATTACTCTCGAAATTTCTTTAAAACAATTTTGTCAGACATCTGTATGTTTGTGTGCATGGATGTGTAACGATTACGATCAAACTACTTAATGTATTGGATCCATTTTTTTATTAATAGCCCTAGAATGACTTTGGTTTACTTCCCATTTAATATGAATGCTTAAATCTATATCATTCAATTATAATTACGTCACAAGGCGCATTTTTAGACTTTCCGAACTATTTTCTTCTTTATTTAGGGCTTTCTTATGGTGTTTCTTTTTCAAGTATTCATTTGTATGGTTTTCAGTTTTCCAGGAAATAGTGTTAGGTTTAACAATGAAGTCCTAAAGCATAGTACTGAATTGCTGGACGGTAAGTTCATGAACCACGTCAATCGGGTTTTGATAACAAAACACTACAATAGGCTGAATCAATATGTAAGCAATCGTGATCTCTGGAATTGACACCTCTCGCTGTACATCCATTAATACCTACTGGAAATACACACATTATATTAGTATGTAAAAAAATGGACCTAAAAAATATAAGATGAAGTTCTACAAAAAAGATGCAGATCGAGTTTCTTGCTGGTTTTTCTTGCCCGTTGATTGTTTTGACATTCATAAGCGTCTTCTTAGGACATGAAAGGAATAAAGATTTTGATTGTTTTTTTTTTGTTATATTCATTATTATTGAGATAAATTTTATCATGACATATCAAGGACACCAGTAACGCGTTGACGGTGTCACTCTCAGTCCCGTAGTCCATTCGAGCCGACTTTATACGGACGAGCGTTACATAGATTTCTCATTCTGTACCCACAAACATAATACTCAGCGCGACAGAAGAAGTCTTCACTTGAGACACTAAAAACATCGAACCCTATTATAACCTGTAACAATTTTTAAATCGAATCGCGGTACGTCCCGTTAGACGAACTTAACGGCTCAGCCAATATTCACAAAATATATTGCTCAGGGTGCCCAAGGAACGGATGGCCGTGGGATATTAGTCGTTATTTCCGGCGACTATTGACAAGGGAGTCCCGTTACACGTATCCAGTCCCCCAGTGATTTGGAGGGTATGCCTAAATACATTTGACATACAATGGGCACCTAAAGAAGTGGGCAAAAGAATCCACATAAAATACCCTAACAGAACCCTGCAAAACTGACACTAAAGTACGTCATTCATGTAGACTTAACATTATGATCATTCATGTAGACATAACATTATGAAGGAATGTGGCGAACTACAAAAATTACCTGTGATGAACAATATGTAAATGATTAAAAAACACTACACGTTTTTTTTTTTAATAAGAAACCGTATATGTAATGTAGTAATATACCGCAGACTCATCGAACGTCATTAGAAAAGTCACAGTGTGAATTGTGGTACGCGAACGTGGTCACGACCGCATGACGCAGGAGAGACACAGTGTCCGATGACGTCATTCGTACCCAGGACGACAAACACGGCACTACGGAAACGACCTGAGCCATCCTGTCGACAGCCAACAATGACCTATATTTCCATAATGATTTCTTAGGTTTACGCGAATATTATTCATTGAAATAAAACTAATTTAAACGGATTTTATCGCGGTTATTTATTAAATTTTGATCCCGACGTTTCGAAAGCTTTTCAGCCTTCGTAGTCACGGGGCAGACTGAGGTGTACGTTGTCCAGAAAAGTTTATGTTATGTCCAGAAAAATAAAAATTAAAAATTAAATAGAAGGTAGACACAGTAACATAAACTTTTCTGGACAACCTACACCTCAGTCTGCCCCGTGACCACGAAGGCTGAAAAGCTTTCGAAACGTCGGGATCAAAATTTAATAAATAACCGCGATAAAATCCGTTTAAATTAGTTTTATTTCTATATTTCCATGATTAAAACACGAACAACATATATCGTGGGGAATTACAACAGACATTTTTCCTTCCTACAATTATTGTGAAGGCATTTTTATCAGAGACCAGCGGTATACGAGACTCAGTTCGTGGGTAACTAAAATTGTATAGCATGCCTCATAAGCGAAGCATTGAGGTGGGTACTACTGTCACTTCACGCAAAACAATTGATTTTTCAAGCTTAAAATGTATCTATTTATCATATATTGCACTTGTAAAATAATATATATATACACATATCAAGCCAAAATACTATTTTTAACACTCACGATATTATTGATGCCATTTATGTTATTTAAATTCGTTAATTTTTTTTTTAAGTTCTGTCTTGGACGTCCGTGTCTCTGTATGTGCGGATTTTGTATGTTATCACGATAACGACTGAAATACTTTACTAATCGAGCTTTTTTTTTTTTAATCTTCAGTATAATTAGGAATAGAATCCTATTACTTTTCACGGTCTGATTCGATGGGGTTTAATTGTTATTAAATAAAGAAAATCAAAATGAGATTATGAGGCGTACACTTCTGGACTTTCCAAACAATTTAATAATTTTCATTAAAGTATATATATCCTATGTTACTCAGAACTAATGTAGCATTCTACTGGTGAAAGAATTTTTGAAATCGGTCGAGTAGTTCTTGTGTTTGTTTGTTATAAACACAAATACAAATATTTCCTCTTTCTATAGCATTATGGTATATTTTAATTTTGGCATAGTTGCTATATCTGAGTACTATGTACGTCTAGAGTCCTAAAGCATTCGAGTGGTTCACGAGTTCACGAGTGGCTCTCAACATTGGAAACTATTCAAAAGTGTTCCAGCTCTCAGATGAGTAAGGGAAGTAAGCAGGGTCGCCATGAGTATATCAAGGGATATATCCGTAGAATTATGAAACGGCTTTGTGCTCACTGGTTTGTTACTTCGTGGATATTTCTGATGTTTGCACTACATGAGTTCATACATTTCTATTCCACGCTGCCCTGGCAAACGCCTGTGAGAGAACCACAAACGACTGTCACTCAAGTTTAAAAATATATATTTAAAGCACTTAGCAGTTTATTTCTCTTTGAAACAGAATTGATCATACAAATGGATATTAGCTTAGCGTTATGGCCATAATCTCACCTGATCTAAATGACCATACGGCCCAAGTTGGTAGACACGCTAAACCTTTGAAGGAACTGGGTCTCAAGTGCAACTGCCGGAACACACCTATTGGTACTTGGGGCCAAATTTCACCTTGAGGTTAGTAGCTAGCCAGGCGGACATCAGAAAATGCCCTACCACCATGCTATGGTTTCCTCACGATGTTTTCCTTCACCGAAAGCTCAAGCTCACTGTAGGTGGTTAGATTCGAACTCACCACCATATCATCGCTTGAGTATGTGTATAAATGGAGAAAATACTGAGATGACGGCTGATAGAGTTGAGTGAAAGAAGAAAACATGTTATGCCGACTCTACCTACGTGGGATAAGGGCTAAGAAGCAGAAGGCTGAGCACTGTATCCACAGTTTTACTTGATGTTGGTAGTTCCAGATGGTGGACAGATCATGGAGAGATTGGCTCTATAGTCATCTACCGAAACATGTCGATAGGTATTTGGCGGAAGATTTTCAAATTGAGTGTCGTAGCTATGCAGGTGAACATATAAAAAGCTCTACCATACTATGGTTGGTCACGATATTCCCTTCACCGTAAGCGCATTCGAACTCACGTCCATTGACGCGCCGTCCGTACGCGCTGCCAACTGAGCTATCGTCATTAATTTTATAGATAGCATAGTTCTTTGATAAGAATAATTCTAACCAATTGATTGCTTATTAAAAATACACAAGGACAATCGATACAAATCTTGTAATCAACATACTAACAAAGATCTAGGTCGAAATAATATATCACATGTTGCTGTGTATTCGAAAACAATACACGTAATTTGCGTTTTTACTTAGTGTCCTTTTGTTTTCTTTTATATCGTGAGCGTGTCACAGAAATTATAATCTTGATGGAATAGTGATAAGAAAAAAAAATAGTGTGACCATATCGTAAATAAAAAGAAAGAAAATTATTATTTTATATATGTACTAGCTTTTACCCGCGACATTGCCCGCGTTAATATTGATTTTGTCAAACTATTCCGGTTCCGGTAATCGCTATTTTACATAAATTATATCAAAAGAGACTGGTATAAGAACATTGTTTGTGCACGTAGTCATTTATACGCGGGTCGGTCACTATTTTACGAGCTTTTTTGGAGGACTATTTAAGATAAACATTTCCATTATATACTATATACGTGTATCTATAACTGTTTTTGCAGCGCGCGCCAGAATAGCTCGCAGATAGCAGATTTTTTTCCTACTTACTTGACACTTATCGTTGTATTTTGGACAATTGCCACAATATTATCGTACGTTATAGCCTACATGTTACTCTGATGCTTAAACTATACTATTGCTAAGTTTCATTAAAATGTATTTGGTAGTTTTTGCGTAAAATTGTAACAAACATCCATACATCCATACTTACAAACTTTCACGTTTATAGTATTCTGATGTCCACCTGACTCTGAGTTGAAAATCGCCGAGCATCTAGTATTCCGAGAGACGCAGTTGAGAATGAGCAATTTTTTTTTCGACCCGGTATACGTTGATAGTTGTAAGGGCTTTCAGACCTTCACCGAACTTTTTGGAGCAAATGCTGAGGGAACTCAGCCCCGAGGCAGCGGGCGCAAGGGTGCCAAAATGAACGAACCTCGGCATGGGCTGCTGCCGGAAAATGATCAAAGATTTGCGATTCTAGCTAACCAAAGTCTTGACTTACTAAATTTAGTGGTCTTAATAATGACATCGGGCAAGCCGCGCAGGGGCTGCGGGTGTAGTCCCTTATAGAACCGTGTACTTAACATGTGGGTGTGCACGAATGGTATGCGGTGTGATGATGTACTCTCAGTGATGTATAGTGTTAGTGTATCGCGCGAGCAGAGTCACTTGAGGGCTTCTGTACGGAAGGAGGGGACGGCGGGTGTGCGAGAGCGAAGTTAACCACTCGGCCTCGGCGGCGAGGGCGGCGGTTACGCAGGCGTGTGCACGGACACGTGCGATTGGTGGAGACGGAAGGAAAGAGCGCGTTCAATCTCGTTATTTTGTCGACGGGATCAATGGAGCATGGGAAAATGAGCTATTCCATTAGCCTTACCGTATATCATCTTATGCTCTGTAGTTGCTTGACACCGGGTAAGATTATAACCTCTATAAAAAGTGTAAAATCTGTTCCCGACCTCTGGTAGTATAGGAATTGAAATAAAACAAATCCACAAAGCCTTTTTAGAGAGTATTTGGCGGTACTTCTTATTTGATGAGACTCACATGTCCATCTTGCGGCCCGTTAGGCATATATCGAGAACGAAAATAAATACATTAAGACATTCTTCTTTACAACGACAAAAAAAATAGTGCACTTCTTAAGTACAGTCCCTCCCATTCGCCTACTCACCACCAGAACTCAAATACTGATTGATTTAGTTTGCAGACGCCCTTCGAAACGTACACATTCACTAAGAACCGCTTTGTACAACCTGCGAAGTTATAAATGATGTTCAAAACTGTCTGATGAAATGTATTCAGAATAGTGCTATTAGTATTAAGTTAATTAATGAGTTTAATTCCAAGAAATTAGATACGGGTTTGGTTCATACCGTTTTAGTTATTCCTTCGTATGAGGTAGCCAAAATGTTATATGAAATCTGTGAAACATAATCTTATGAACTTCCTCTAAGAAAGAGTTGTATTGTAGTATTATTAGGTTGCAATGCGATTTATATAATTACTGTTCAAAGCCCCTAAACAAAATAAAGGAAAAAAATAATCCATTAAAACGGATTTTACAGTCACAAACGGTGGACAGGAAAACTGTGAACGAAGTTGCAGGTATCAGCTAGTTTGGTATTCTAATGCTAACTAATAGTTTTTTTTTTATATACTTAAGGTTTTAGCGTTATGGCCATAATCTCACCTGATCTTAAGTGAAGATACGGCCCAAGTTGGTAGACAAGATAAACCTGTGGACGAACTGGCTCTCAAGTGCAGCTGCCGGAACACACCTATTGGTATTTGGCAGCAGGTTTACAACTTGAGGGTGGTAGCTAGTCAGGCGGGCATTAGAAAAAGCCCTACCACCATGCTATGGTTTCCTCACGATGTTTTCTTTCACCGGAAGCTCAACCTCATTGTAGGTGCTTGGATTCGAACTCACGACCCTTGACGCGAAGTCGTACACACTACCACTGAGCTATCATCGCTTCAAAATATGTATATTATATATTATATAGTATGAGTCGAATATGGATTTGTTAGGGTTTTATTATTCATATTTCACCTACTACACTTATCATCATGAAATATTGCATATACTTTGCCTATAATATAATACAAGATAAAAGGAACCAATAATCCAGAAAGAAAGTACGATGCCTTTTGAATAAAAACGCATTTAGTATCACTTAAACGTACACGACGGCATAGTGAGTGTAGTATATCTTATAAAACACGCATGCCTAACTTCACTAGCTAGCTTCAAAGACCGGTAACGCATGTTCGATTCCCCCGGTGTTATGAGTGTCCTTGGGCGGCGGTGATCACTTACAATTAGGTGACACGTCTGCTCGTTTAGTCGCTATTCCATAAAAAATACTGTTATGTAATTTTGGAAAGCAGCTGTAAAGATTAAATTGTAGTTCCTCCGTTGGACCGAAATCATTATTAATCTGAGAGTTAATATTAAAATTAAAAAATATAAATATAAAAAAAAAATTAAACCGCCTAAATCACGGACAACATAACGACAAGTAGGTCAATTACCGTTCCAAATACACGTTGTCAGATAATCAAACATTTCTCTGATAAGAGATATTTTATCATAGAGATAATAAATATCCCCACTATCATACTAAGGGTCAAATAACCGGGTTACTTTAAAATTTCACTCGAACGATTTTCCTCGAACGTGTTTACCGCATTATCGTCTATAATAACGATTATTTTTAATTACATTTCTCAATAGAAATAATAAAGCAATTATAATCAAATTATATCTTTACAATTATTACGATTCTAAGTTCTCTAAGAACTCGATCCATTCTATTAACATATGTTCGGTTTAAATTAAATTTAACAAATCTCTTTAACAAATTATAAAGTAATTATGATGAAATTAGGGATCTTAAATGAATGAGAATTAAACAAAAATCATTCAATAATAGTCTACGTAAAGGTTCCAAAAGTTTAGCCCATTCTTTTAACATACATTCACGTTTCCTTTTGACGTATGCATGAAGTATTAACCAATCCAAATTGATGTGCGATCGATTAGTTACAGTTTTATACATTATTCTCAGGGAAAACGGATTAGAAATACATGTGTATTTTATACTTCGAGACATGTCTATACATAATCGTTTACATAGTTGAATTTCCTCATAATATGAAAGGATTCCTGCTTAGCAGTAACATAGAAATCGTCAGTAATAAATATAAGAATATGACGATGTTCGTCGAGTATTTGATAGAGCAATTATTAAGGAAGGCCTTAGGCTATATAACATCACGCTATCACAAATAGAGGCAAAGTACTAATGAAAATAACTATAAAAACGCTCAAAAGTGATTAGTTGGTAGTGTATACGGACGCCGCATCAAGGGTCGTGCGTTCAAATCCACCGGCAATGAGCTTGAGCTTTCGGTGAAGGAAAACATCGTGATGACATCATAGCATAGTGGTAGGCTTTTATTAATGCCCGCCTAGCTAGCTACAACCCTCAAGTAGAAAAGCTACCCCAAATACCTATAGGTGTGTTCCGGAAGTTGCACTTGAGAGCCAGACTCTCCACTAGGCTTACCATGTTCACCATCTTAGTACTGGTAAAACCGTTGCCATGAAATATCAACCTATTAACTATTAAAAAAAAAAGTACCTAGCGAACGAAATCGCGGGCTTACCTAGTATTATATAATTTTTTGCAGTAATTAATGATACCGTTTAGTGAAATATGAGCGGGAGTTTAATATTTTATCTGAAGTCATATGACCTGAATTCTTCTTCGATAACGGAATGTCTTAGTCGTCATACATTCCTCATCTGAATACCAAGGTTTTAACTTTGTAATTTGATGACAAGGGAAATTAACAAAGATATACGTAAATATGTGAATAACAAACGCTTGCATTTTTACCAAGATACGTTCAGATGAGGAAAGCCCGTAATGCATGACTACGTGTTATAGAATTCCCTTTATGCATTTTACAATCTTTATTCTCAAAACCATCACAACAATCGACGCGCTATGTCGTGATCTCTATAAATTTCTATAAAATAATATAGAAATTTCTAACGAATTGCTATGAACTGATTCTTTGAAATTTGTGAAAGTTGAAACAAACTATTAACCAAATACCTTTAATTACTGTCAATCAACATTATAATAGCGTTAATTATAAAAAACTATTTAAACTCAAATAAGTCATTTAATTTGCAATAAAAAAAACCTATTGTTTGTTAACTAATGACCTAAAAATGGGCATCTTAAAAACACATCTTAGAAGTTTTCTCAAACTTTAAAAACATATCTTAAAATTTTTTTTTTTTTTTGGCTTTTCACGACATGAGATAATTACAAGTAACTTTCATAATTTATTTTCAAAAAATATTTTAGAAATTGTTTGGAAAATACAAAAGTGTACGCCTCATAACGTAATTATAATTGAATAAAATAGATTTAAGCATTCATATTAAATATGACAACCCGAAGTCAACCGAAATATTTTTTCAAAACGGTTCTTTTTAAACTATCTAGAAAAATAGTATTTTCTAAAGTATCTACTGTCACAAAAAAGTGTTCTTGTTGATATTTGTCAACTCATTAAATACTCAAAGTGTGAAAACGATACGATAAAAGCAATTTAAGCCGAGATAATTGCTTGACCTTGAGAGAGTGAGAGTAAAGCACTACTCAAACGCTTCGCGTTATGAGACGTCCAACAAAACATTTCTATGAAAAAATTATGTCAGACGCTTAACAACATCGCCTGTGATAGTTTGATATACGTCAGCAAAAGCATGCCCATAAGCGCCTATATATTGAATGAAATGAGGAAAACATAATATCCCGCTGCGTACTTAAACAAGTTAATATTCAATAAAATTGCATTGACGTAAACATTAACTTTATAAGCAGCGAGTACACACACGTACACCTATATAGAGATACTAGCTTTTACGTGTGGCTTCGCTCGCTTTAATATTGATTTTGTCAAACAAATTGAACGTCACTCTTTTTAGCTCACTTCCAATATGTTTATCGCGAGAAAAAGTACCCTATCACCGTTTCCAGGTTCACATCTATCTCTATACCAGAATTCATCCAAATCGATTCCGTGGTTAAGGTGTGAACGCGTAACAAACAAACAACTCACTTTCGCATTTGTAATATTAGTAAGGATAGATGGCACTAGTTTTTTTTTAAATATATTTAATGTTTAGCGTTGTGGCCATAATCTCACCTGATCTTAAGTTACGATGCGGCCCAAGTCGACAGACACGTTAAACCTGTGGAGGAATTGGCTCTCAAGTGCAACTGCCGGAACACACCTATTGGTATTTGATGGTAGATTAAAATCGTGTGGAAATAAAGACTGTTTGAATATTTTTGTCCATTTTAGTGACTTTTTTTAAACACATCTTCACTCCTACCGATAGTAGGTTGTTAAATAGCCTGAAGTCTTCCGCAATGAATGCTCTGTCAAATACAGAAATAATATTTCATATCGAACTGGTATTTCCTAAGAACAGCGCGATCACACAAACAAAATTTTCTGCTTTTTGTAAATAACACTAGCTTTTACCCGCAGCCCGCTCGCGTTTGTATTAATTTTGCTTTGCATCAAATGCTATTAAATTATTTATCTTAGAATGCCGGTGAACACTTTCGAAATTATAACCTATAAAAGATTTCATTCACAGTGTATTCGTCTCTTTACTACATTTCTTCTAAGTTTATCTTCTAGCCTATCAGCGTCTCCAAGGTCCTATCTATATCTATACCAAAATTCATCATGATCTATTCAACGGCTTAGGCGTAAAAACGTGACAAACAAACTCACTTCCGCTTTTATAATATTAACAGCTCTTACCCGCGGGTTCGCTCGCATTTTTTTTCAAGATAAAGTATCCTATATTACTTCTAATACCTCCAAAAATATGTGTACGAAGTAACAAACTTACATTCCCATTTATGATATTAGTAGGAATTAAGGATTATAATATAATACAAAATTATTAAATATCACCTACGCGTACAACATTTCTATAATTTTTTTTATTTTGAATTATTTACTATCACTAAGTGTGATTTTGTTAATGGGATATCTACGAATTACAATTATATAACCGTTCCAATGCGTTAGTGATAACAAAAAAAATAAGACATCACATAACTAATGTTAATTTTATTCAAAGATCTGACTTTAGTAACAACAAAATATGCGTATAATAATTTAGATAATATAATTAATTATTAAATATAAGATATTATATAGAGAAATCTCACGATTGACAACTGTAGACACTGCACAAGGTAATGCGCAATAAGTTTCATACAAAGATTGAACTTCTGTATCAGTCATTTGTAGTTACCCGCAGTGTGATAGCAAAAAAAAAATGGCTGACAACACTTAGACGAGACTCATAGAATGTATAGAATATAGTAATATAGAAAATGAATTCGCAAACAAAGTAAATAACATAATTACTGGACCCGATTGCAATTAATAACAATGAAAAATCTAATTAAGTAGCATATTATAATATAAAGTGCCAAGATAGACGAAAACATAATATCCGGTTTTCCAAGATTGATTGCATATTTGTTTTATCTTTAAACGCGTATGAGAAATATAATATTAGTATTAAGTGTGTTTGAGTGATAGAATTAAAAATATCACAGCAATTAACATAATTAATCTAAGTTCGAATGCCATATCCGATGAGTAACTGGTGAGACGAAAGTAAAAATAGAAAAAAATGGATGGAGAATGAGGCTGTATTAAAACTACCTACAATTGTTAAGGAATAGTTGTGGTAACCTTTAAATAAAAGCGATAAGGGATTTGTGCAAGTCTAGTACCTATAAGAACCCATATATTATGTATATGGAGTCGGCATGTATTGTCCCAAGAGTTGGCATCGTTAAAACTAAGAGAGTATCATACTTTGGTCAATTTACAAGGAGCTACAAGCTGCCACTGGAAGAAACGCAAATCACTTCTCAGTCCTTGACAAATGGGGTGAATAAGGGTACATTGTGAAAGTATTAGTGAGTATTTCTAGGTTGTTCTAGACGATCTCCGGCTAAAGATTTCAAAGTAGCGCAAAAGCAGTCCCTGGCCTCTTGTAATAAGGATTATAGTGGGTCGTCACGATATCTCTTTTGAAAGAACTTCACTTCCTTCTCATACAAGTCTCACATACCTATTACGTAGCCCCCCGGGCATAGAACAGGTATACCTATGCGTGAAAATGTTTTATCACCTAAATAACATGAAAAAGGCCTTTCCAATTGAATCTCACATACCCTTCAGGTTGAGAGTGAATTTTACCATCATAAAAAATTAAGGTATATAAATACAATACACAACACAAAATAATCTATACAAATTGTTATACATTCCAACAGGTCCTATATATTCGGCAATGAACACGTTGCAGCAAATTTACAAAAACCCGTAATGCATTATATTCCTTAACTTATCGTGAATCATTACATTTATTGGTGAAAACCATATAAAAATCCGCTTTGCTGTTTTTGTGTCAGGCACACGGAGGTGGCGAAGGGAGTTATTTCATAATATGTAGTGACTGTGTTCACGTTTTCGTTCGCGTGAAACTAAACTTATTGAATAAAATTTGCCCATTTTTCAAACTTTTTTCAGTACAGCTTTTCTCTTATCGGAAGTAGCGTGATGTTAAATAGCCTAAGCCTTCCTGAGTAATGGCTCTATCAAATACAAGAATAATTTTTGATATCCGACTGATTTCGTGAGATTAGTGCGCAAAGCTAACAAACATAAGATACAAAACAAGTCACCAAAGAATCAAATAAATTAGATAATATTATTAGGGACAAACATAATATGAATGTAAATCGATTAGTATATTGAAATTGATATGTACTTAGTAGAATAAAATGATAAGTAAATATTTTTTTTTTAGTAAACATCTGGCAATCTTTTAGTACACACACCTGTAAAATCGCATTTACAGTTAGTCCTTGGCATCAAATTTAGAAACGTCCTACCCCAAAACCATTTATTTGATGGCTAAAACTTGAAACTACCTGGCAACGGGCATTTAAAACAAAACTTCTTTTGTCATAAACACCCTCATAAAGAGGTACACAATACATTACATATAATGATAGGATTAACAAAACTATTTTTAAAATTACTCAAAAGATAACACATAAATGCTATTTTGACCACAATTAATAAATGTCAAAACAAAGAACGTAATTAGCGTTAACTAGTAAACAAAGATAAGGAGGCAAACCCCTCTACAATTCGATACATATGAATCACCGTCTGTTGAATAGTGTCTGATGCACGCAATACCCGGAGCAAACCACTCACAAGCGTTCGACGCATCAGCCCATGCGCACTAACGCAAAGTACGCTCCTTGAGGCATTCCACGCATAAAATGACATTTTTCGTTCTGTGATTCAAGTGTATGTTTCAACGAGAGTTCAGTGTACGTACTGTGAAATTTACATAATATTGTATATGTGATAAGTGTTTTATAATAATGTTTCCCAGAATTCAAGGACTGGTAAGCATCTTTTCTTTTAAAAGTCAAGTTAAATAGCTGTAATACTTTAACGTACAGAGGTGTTGTAAGTATTAAAATGTATTTATTTTGTAATATGGGTATAATGGATGCAACGTATGCGACACCGATTTATGAAACTAAATGATAACTTACGTCGGCAAATTTTGTTTTAATTATCACACGTGTGAATTAAATGCCATTGCCGGCATAATATGCTATACTTTTGAAATATCAGAGGTCACTTCTAAATATATTAACAAAGTTTTGACATAATGATCCAATTTATATCCACTTATGTGTTCGATCTAATTTCTAATCGAAATCAGTACCTAATAATTCTAATCACGTGCGACGAATAGCCGATTTCACGTCGATCTTAGTCGGTATATATTACATACTAATCATGAAATAATACAGAACATTCTTGATGAGAATCCCTCGGGCTTGAAGCTCTAGATTTATAAACTCCCTAGACAGTATAGACCTGATTAATAATCGTAAACGTGCTTGAAATTATAATATCTAAGTGCAGTATGTAGGAAGTTGTCGTAGTTGATAAGATAAGTATTGAGTATCAGTAATATATTTTAATTTTATAGTTGACACATGTCAAAATAAAATAGGACTTGTAATAAGTGAGAAAACAGAAATATAATATCCTTTATTCATAGTTCTCGGGATTGTATCAAAATGTTACATGTTGTAAACTTGTATTAGTTACTGAACAGTATGTTAATAACCGCAAAATATTTACTAAAATTACACGTGGTGGTTTAGAAATAACCCTAACGGGAACAGTATTGAAACATTCTTAGAAACTCTTTTTAATCCTGCCTTTGTTTTAAAATCATTTGTGTTAAACTAAGAGCCTTCCGGTTGCAGCTCTACGTCTGTTAGATAAATGGTAGATATTATTATAGATATATCGTCATATATTTTATTTAAATTTTCTATATATATTATCTTTATTAGATTCGTTAAAGAACCTCGTTATATGTTATAATAAAATGCCAAGGATAGTTACTGAGGCCTCATTTCTGGGTTATTACAAAAAGCAATCTAAAAGATATATAATATGCACCAACGTGTTCTATTCCCAGATAATTACATACGAAAAGTGTTGTTCTCTGTTTTACTTTAACAATTACTGTTTTTATAACTTTCACAGATCAAATATTCATAGACGCGATACTAATAATCGAAGAAAAGTCTATCGGAGAGAATCTAAATAAAGTGTTTATTTTTAAATTTAATTATTGTTGGATCTTAGCGTTCGTCGATAACGATCTAGAACTTTGAACTTGAACAGTAGATTTTCGATTACGTAAACAAACTGTAAATGTATGATCTGCTGATAGATACAGGAGAACGTAACAAATATTCTATTATGGTATCGTGATTTTTATTAGTAAATTCTAAACTATTGTCGAATAAGCAATAATCAAACCAAGGTCACGATAATGTATTTAAATATGACCTAACATTACTAATTAAATAGATAAAGCATGCCGGCGATAGTAAAAGAATAAGTCTGTTGTTACTCTTAATAATTTTTAATAATACTTCTATTAATATTAT
Organism: Actias luna; assembly: GCA_039707435.1. Taxonomy (NCBI): domain Eukaryota; kingdom Metazoa; phylum Arthropoda; class Insecta; order Lepidoptera; family Saturniidae; genus Actias; species Actias luna. The sequence goes on along the minus strand of JAZHAC010000008.1, from coordinate 15,797,071 downwards.
CAATCGCTATCTGAAGCGATGATACCGTAATGGTGGTGTGTACGGTCGCCGCGTCAAGAGACGTGAGTTCGAATCCACCTACAATGAGCTTCAGCTTTCGGTGAAGGAAATCGTCATGAGGAAACCTTAGCATTGTGTTAAAAACTTGCCGCCAAATACCAATAGATGTGTTCCGGAAGTTGCCCTTGAGAACCAGTTCCTCTAAAGGTTTAGCGTGTCCACTAACTTACCGTATCTTCACTTAATATCCGTTTTAATATTCATTATTAAGATTTATTTAATGGCTAAGATCTCAACTGAGTTGTGGAATGATGGCGGAAGCGTTGGTAGTAGATGCATATAAAGGGTCATCCAAACTGAACAATTCGATAGCGGTCGCTTGTGAATCAGTATGTAATTACAGTGTAATACGACTGAAATAACTGTCAATATTGGTGATATCTATACTCTTAACGGCACGTTATAAAATGTGGTTTTGATACTACCACCGCAATCAATTATATATTCCTTAATAAATAGCTGAATCGTGTGAATGATTGTATAATAAGTATTTTGTTTATAACAACTGTCGCAGATAAGTGAGAACATGAGTGACGAGTGGTCACAATTGAGTTGCAAATTCATTACAGTTGTTTGAAGATTATTTTTTTTCGAGGTTTCATATTTCAAGCTCATAGTATTATAATCTGTTCGTTCTTCGCTACAACAACAATTCTGCAGAGAAAACTGTATTTAAAATTTTAAAACTGTTTTAGATATAACCATTAGAATGATGATAAATTTAAGCAAATATTTTAACGATATATTATGCAAATTATTTCACTGCAGACTCTTGTTGTATGCTGTATATAAAAAACGTTTATATTATAAATCAAATAATATATTGCGATTTCTTTATGTTACAAATGTCAATGTAAACGTTAATAAAAAAACCTATCGAACTGGACACTGACATGAATAAGATCGTTGAAGTAAACATTCACAATGAAGCAATAAAATATTTAAATAATTTTAACCATGTATAGATGTAATTATTAATCCAATAACTATTTCGAGATAAACAAAATAACGGAATATTACATTCTTGGAATCACTTCAGAGATGGTTCAGAACTTAGTCACAAAGTAAATCGATGCATCATTGTAATATGAGTCAAAAACGTACCCTGACTTGGAAAGCAACACACAAATGCTTACAAGATACTATTCTACGAAATTTCATAATAGTTAAGTATATAAGTTAAAAAAAGGACTGTGTAACTTATATGAAATAAACTGTAACTTGCCCGTAACGTTAAATATGGCACTTTCCAACGAGGACTAAAGTGAATAAAGTTACGTGACGAATACCGAGTACGTTGCATATTGCACTGGTTTATGTCCTTGCTTCCTTATTCTTACTAGTATTATAAATGTGAAAGTGAGTTTGTTTGTTACGCTTTCACACCTTAACAGCTGTATCGATTATGATGAAAATTGGGTGTAGAGATAGACGGGAATCTGCAGATTATGATAGGCAACTTTTTCTCGCATATAACTGATTGGAAGTGGGGTAAAGAGAGGGATACATTTTATATGAAACTAAGTCTTGCGTCATCCGATTTGTTTGAAAAAGTCAATATTAATTAACGCGTGCTAAGCCGCACGTAAAATAAAAACGAACGTGCAAGGCAAGTGTAGAAAGAAGACTTAAGTGGTGCATTCACAAGCTTCGGAAAACATCCATTCAAATTATTGATTTAATAATGTTGAATGTTGTAAGCGGTCTGTACAGCTACGGCCCTCTTTTCTATATAACGGGTTTAGCAAACGAGAAGGCGGCATATGAACTAGTTACTGCAGTCCACGGCCATATCGATAGACGATCGCAGACAAGTCTCGATTCAAATCGATCACCGTTATGTTACAACTCCCGAGAGCCAAGTTGATGAACATTTTGCATCAGTACACATTGCAATTAGGAACCCTTAAAACTCTACAATCGTGACAATTGTATTTACCGAATCGAAGCTCGCTGGTTCTGTGTTTAAGATAACAGAAAAATCTCTTGAAGTAGCTTCAGCTTCTAAATTTGAAACGTTGGAATTTTCCAGTTTCTTTCAAAGTATCTATAGAAATTGCACTGTTTCGCTACCTTAATCATAGCATATTTACATGTTTTTTGTTGAAATACTTCAATGTTTAACTGTGTTCCCGATTACATAGATTATTTTTTGCAAGTACGTAATTTTTTATCGTTTCATTAATTATCAATCGATTTAGTAATCATCAATTATAATGTTAACCTTCATTTGAGATTCTTCAATTTAATTGACTGGTCTATATCTTTTTTTTTGTTTTTGTATTCAACTAAAGTTAGGTTGTTTAACATATATTTAACATTTTTTTTAATGTACGTTTATCGAAATAAGCTTGGCTTTATTGAAGCAATAACCTACAGTTATTCATATGAATAGTATACTTAAAAATATGTTAGATAGCTTTCCAAAGAAAAGCAGATTTATTATAATCAAGGCTTTTTAATCCCAAAGTTGTGATATGGAATATTAACTCACATAAACACTCACATTGTGCTCCCTTATCAAAATTAATTTTATAATTAATTTTTGCATAAATAAAAAAACCATTCCAGTATTCTTGTTAAAGGAGACAACGAACTATGACCTTTATTTTATTAATACATTCAAATGTATTCTAATAAGTCGAGTGTGCAAGAGCTTAATTTTTAATAATCAATAATAAAAAAGATTTATAAAGTTGTTGTTGCCAATTTACCGGTTATTTTTTGTTCTCTGAATTTATACGAACCTTTTCTATTGCATACTGATATGTTTTATTTTTGCGTTATTCCATATTAATTACGATAAATCTGTGTTTAATAAATTTTATAACAAATATTATACCAATTACGTTTGATTAAAAAAAAGGTATTTACATAATCTATATCTATACTGATATTAGAATGCGGACGAGTTTTTTTGTTTGTTTGAACGCGCCCACTTTAGGAAATGCTATTCGGATTGCGAAAAATATTTTTGCATTTGACAGAGAAACCTCTGAGAGAAGATTTGGACTGAATTTGGATTGAGAGAAGAGCTGGATTGAGTTTTTTTTTCTAGCAAAATTAGTCATGAATTATAAAATAATTTATACTTCCACGCGAATGAAGTCGCGGGATACAGTTAATATATACACATAAACACAAAACAAATCAGTACATTTATCTCCTTTGTTTGCCAAGTAATATTTGTTTTTCCTTGAGATTTCGACACAATTTCTCACATTTTCAATAATGACAATGATCGAATTACATCACCTTGGTAAACAATAGTAGTTTTTATACTTCATGCCATTAAACAATAAGATGATAAGTTAATTAAAAGCATGGGATGATTAAAAACAGTGTATACGACTTATAACAGGTTATACTTGAATCGAGTCCTTGTTAACTACAAGACGAGTTGTGTACCATGTTGCCGTGTTCGGTTGCGAGATAAACTGTTTTTTACAACTCAACTAAGTCACGGCACCGTAATCCACTATAAAACGGTAAGGTCTCGACGAGCTCTTCAAACTACGCGTCATACATTACCGATTTCGTCAGCGGTATATTTTTTGTGTGAACTTTATTCGAGTAGAAGACGTGTGAAAACGGTCCCTTATCATGGAAATACGGAGTTGAATGGTTATTTCATTTTGCACGTCACCCGATGAGTGTCTAACACTCATCTTACTATGACCTGCCCAAGTAGTACGTTCATCTAGGGATTGTGAGAAGTCGATTAAGTGATTTTTATCTCAAAAAAAAAAAGGTATATGTACTACTGAGAGTGTTTAGAAACTTGATATGCGATGTTTTGTTCCTATACAAATCACTTATGGACGTATAAGGAGTAGTCATTTACAATACAAATAAAATTAGTTTAAACGCACTCATTTTGAAATTGAATTGATTTTACATATATAATTATTTTTGTAATGAAAAAATATAGAAAAGAAAAATTTGAAACTTTTTTTTAATAACCTCTGTTAAACGTCAGTGAAATTTTATCGGTACCGGTAATCGATACCGGCATGAGAAAGGATGCGGGAGAGTAGTGTCGCCACTTCCTACTGTAACGTTACCGTTTCTGATAAATTCACTATCAACGGACTCTTTGTTGCGTCAAACAAATAAAAACGCTTGAAAGTCACTAACGGAAAACGTTATTCCTATCATTACGTTTAGGTCCTTGTCGTTTCCTGTAACCCTGGTAACGTGTTTGCAAAATTTCTTGACAATCGCTCGTGAAGTCAGTTAAAACGTGAATACATAACAATGTCAATATAAAAGCACTGTTTTCAATTGTGAATACATACAATTCTAAAACAATGGTAGAACCACTGAGAAATTATAATAAATATACCGCAATCATCAATCAAGTACAAACCTCTATATGAACGCACTTGGGAGTCGTGTTGTCGGATTAGTCTGTTTTTATCCCAAAATTAAGGCTAAGGGTAGGGGTAGTATTTCTGAAATGACCATTCGATTTGTAAATAACAAAAATACTGCGGAATTAATATAAAATAGTGCATATTGCTTTCGATGCCACGAAAAAGTTTGACTAATGTATTATATTTATAAACAAAATAAAAGTTCAAACCACATACGTAAAGCGGACGCGAGGCGGCGGTGTGAAACTAATTAACAATATCCTGTGGGAATGGACAGCAGGTGGTTGGGAACAGCCAAACGAGTTTTAAGATCACCACACATGAGACGAAAGTCGTTTTCGTTGGGATCTGGAGTTGCCATGTCTTAGTTTTTATTCTGATCCATAGATTTGGCATTTTATTTGGCACTAATTTAATGCTACCTGTGCTCGTGAATTTACTCTTATTGACGTTTTTTTTTTCAGTCCGGATGATAGTATAGCGCTAATAATAACATTATATCTATCAATTTTGGTAGTTACTTTCTGAATACCGTAATAGATTTTCAGAGGAAAAGTGGCTTTAGTTAGGATATTGGTTTGTGATATTTTTTCGCTCTGCACGCAAATTCATTCGCAGAGAACTATAAGTTTCTCTAGATGAAAGCAAAAGCGGTGATAATAAATTTTATATCTACCGATTTTGGTAGTAAATTTTTAAATACCGCACCAGTTTTTACGAAGTCATGTCTCAAGAAATAGCACTTAAAAAAACCGTAATTAGCATCAGCACTGAAGTAGATTGCTTTTTTATCTCATTGGCCCGTCTCGGGCACTTATAGTAGGTCATAAGAAATAATGTCACCTCCACCGTTCGTGTTGCCACATCGTACGTCGTGGCGACATTTACGATAACACAAGTAGAAAGAAAGAAATAAATAAATACTATATTCTCGGAACAACCATACAACTAAAAAAAACTACACAAAGAAATTAGACAGAAAAAAAAATTGATACATTTGAAAAATACAAATTAAAAACAAAAATATGTCCAACAATTGGCAAACCCATTCAGCAAAATTTGTATTACAGGAAGCAGTACTGCAACTCTGATTTTAGATGGGAGCCCATAGCCAAAGAGACGCTCAGTTGGTCATATGTTATAATAAAAAATTACGGTACGCAACATAAGTTAAAACCATCGCTGACATTGAAACGTATCGATGAATAGATAAACAAAGCGACGCAACGGTTATATTTGTCTGTACTTTAGCGTCTCTATAAACCTGCGAACAGTAAGTCTAAATAATAACATATGTGTAACTTGAACATACCTGTATAATATACTTAGTTATGTTACAAAGATCTGTTTCTAAGAATTAACATATCCGTTCAAGCTTCATAGTAATTTTGGGAAAAACCTAGAATAATAATATCTTTTATCTTTATGATCGCACAGTGGTAGTGCGTACAAGTTCGCATCTAGGGACGTGAGTTTGAATCCAACCACCTACAATGAGCTTTCGGTGAAGGAAACTATAGTATAGTGGTAGGGCATTTTCTAAAGCCCGCCTGGCGTGCTACCACCCTCAAGTTGAAAATCTGCCTCCAAATATCAATAGGTGTGTTCCGGCAGCTGCACTTGAGAGCCAGTCCCTCCACAGGTTTAGCGTGTTTACCAACTTGGGCCGCATCGTCACTTAAGATCAGGTGAGATTATGGCCATAACGCTAAACCTTAACTATAAAAAAAAACTATTTAATCGAAATAAACTAATTTAAACGGATTTTATCGCGGTTATTTATTAATTTTGATCCCGACGTTTCGAAATCTTTTCAGCCTTCGTGGTTGCGGGAACGTCGGGATCAAAATTAATAAATAACCGCGATGAAATCCGTTTAAATTAGTTTTATTTCGATGAATTATATTCGCGTAAACATAAGAAATTATTAACTATATTAATATTATAAAATGGACAAGTTTATTTGAACGCGCTAATTTAAGTAACAACCAATCGGGTATCAATAATTATTTTAGTATCTAATAGAGCAATGATTGAGAAAAGTACTAAATTATTATTTAACATCACGCTGCCACCAATGAGGGCTGTTTTGAAAAAGCTTTCAACATTACTTTCTTTTTCTTAGCATTACGTATCACAAGCATGTCTGTCGGTGACACGAACTCGAAAATTGAAAAACACATCATAATGGTCCTTTATTTACTTAATAATAACAAAAGAAAGTCAGTGAGTCAGTAGGTCTGTTTGTGATGACAATAAAGCAAATGTTTTGTTGTCTCCTTAAAGTACAGTGAAGAGAATCTTATCTTAATCATATAGACAAGACGTTAGATTACTTTTTTATATATATTTAATATTATCAAAGCAAACAAATGCATTACCTATATACAATAGCGCTATATAACATATACAAATCGCGTGAAATTAAAAATATTAATTAATGCCCCCTATAGGTATGTTCCGGAAGTTGTACCTGAGAGCCAGTCTCTCCACTACACTTAGCGTGTCCATCATTTTCGCCCACGTGGTAACTTAACATCAGATGAGATCGCGGCAATAAGGCTAAACCCATAAACAATAAAAAATCTCTCGTCCAAATATTAACCAGCGTATATTTCAGAAATCAAGTAAAGTTTGTCTGATAGCGAAATATACCAGTGTATATTCAGATACAGAGAATACATTCCCGAATTCACGTTAAGCATAACTTCTTCACTATTATAAACTAATGTACATATATATAGAGTATTTAAATTTGTAACGACACTAGGAATAAACATTAAAGATACAAAAATGTGTAAAACGACCCATAGAGCTGTTTGGTAGAGGCAAAACAACAAAGCTCGCACCGGATGGACGCCTCGTAAAATAAAGACAGCGTGTGTCCGAGTCTCGACATTGGCAACGCACGCGTACCGGTTTTCATTATATTATTAAAAGCCAGTTGAAAACAACAAACGCTTATTATGATGTAAAATTATTGACATATTTGAATATTAATTTGAAACCCGTACCTCCAATTGGTATGAAGGTAGAAAAAATTTAGACGAATCTATAACTATACAGTACTAACAATTTGCCCGGAACGAATTATCAAAAGCCAAATGCAAATTATTAAAAAAAAAAATCTGACTGAATCGTTCAGCTAATTTGAATATGGTCTGCAAATGCCATCCAAATTGATCTAACACTTTTGAAATTATCGGTTACATTTATTGTAAGCATGTTTTTATATAGGGTGAATCATTATAACAGAATCTATATTCATACCATAAAGTGGAAAAATGTATGTTTGTTTGAACGTGTCTTGTCTTGACGTGATGATAGCTCAGTGGTAGTGTGTAGGAACGCTGCGTCATGGGACGTGAGTTCGAACCCAACCAGCTACAATGAGCTCGAGCTTTCGGTGAAAGAAAAGTTGAAAATCTGCCGCCAAATACCTATAGGCGTGTTCCGGTAGTTGCACTTGAGAGCCAGTCGTTTCACGGATTTATCGTGTCTACCAACTCAGGCCGTATCGTCACTTAATATCAGGTGAGATTACGGCCATAACGCTAAAACTTAAATATAAAAAAATAATCCTGATAAAACAATTATAGAGTAAGGCTTTAAACTATTTAACATCAATCTACTATTAACAGGGGCAAAGCTGTATTGGAAAACGTTGCAAAAACGAGAAAACATTAAATAAACGTTATTTCCACACGATCCACATCACCGTCACAGCTAAAATAATAAACAGGGAAAATCAGCACCAAATAAAAGGGACATATTGACTACACATAGGTACATCTGGGAAAGATGTACGCAGTTTCGTCTCCCAACGCGACAACACATCGAGTGACTCACGCCGCGTTTGTGACTAAAATATCCCGTCTGTCTTTAGTCTACTAAACGGAATGCTATTAACATAAAATATAAACCAGAAGTGTTGCCACTGGGAATGCCCGGTATTCATGTATAGTCTTTACTTTTTCTTTTTTATTCATGGCAACCCAGTCCTCTTTGGAGATTATCACTGCCATTTTCAAGTGTTGAGATTTGGGCGTTTTGGGCAGATGAAACTATATTTTACAAGATGGCGACTATCTTGTTGAGGTTGTGTTGAATTTTTTATCGATGTTGAAGATATAATAGGATCATTTCCAAACAAAGGTCTACACTTAGGTCTACACACAAGAAAAGACACCAAAAAAAACCTTCGATACTATAAGCTAGCACAATACATTGGTATCTTATTTCGATAAATATTGGACATAGTTGATTATTGTAAATATAGCTCATCCCTAATGCCGGTGTATTATAAGGAAAACATACCCATTCCTTTAGTTATTATAGTGGTAGTGTGTAGGAACGCTGCGTCATGGGACGTGAGTTCGGATTCAACCACCTACTCTGAGCTTGAGCTTTCGATGAAGGAAAACATTGTGAAGTAACTATAGCATGGTGGTAGGGCTTTCTCTGATCCCGCCTGACTAGCTACCGCCTTAAAGATGAAAATTTGCCGCCAAATACCGATAGTTGTGTTTCGGCTGTTGCACTTGAGAGCCAGTCCCTCCACTGGTGTAGCGTGTCTACCACCTTGGGCCGTATTGTCACATAAGATCAAGTGAGATTATGGCCAACTATGTATATGGCCTTAACTATATAAAAAAAAAAAAACTAAAATCGCCGACGCGTTGTGTCAAATGAGGTCATTCGATTAAAAAAGCTTGCACATTTCGTTTAAATTATTATTCAGTTTTGACGCAAATCGTACGTCAATTGCAGATAACGCGGTACATTTTGTGGCTTAATAAAGGGAAATAAGTATATTAATGTGTATTTATCATGAAACAGTTATATAATAGTTTTTTATAACGAGTTAAGATAAATATTTATTATAGTTGTAAGCATAATCGGACATTAACAGTCTATTGACGTATTTCGAACGATGATTTGATATGATCGACCAACGTAATCCAGTTTTTCGAAAGCGAAATTCGGAAAACGTCTCTCCTATTGCAAAGAGTTGGGAAGAAAATCGATCGGATTTATTATTATATTTTATACTAGCCTTGCCCCCGACTTTGTTCGTATGGAACCAAATTTTCGTTTTTGCGAAGTCTTATTTTATTTTCTAAAATAGAAGAATCCAAAGTTTCTACTTATGATATTAGCTACCCGCTTGTGAATGCCCCGTCAAAGTCGGTCCAGCCGTTTCAAAGATTAACAGAACATACAGAAAGACAAACAAACATTTTTTTTACTACCGTATATACTTTCATATGAATTTAGCAAAAAAAAACTGTTGTTTTGACGATACAAGCGGACTCTTAAATTCCATTTATTAGCGTTGATATTGTTGCAAGTAAACATATTTTTATTTGTACAGATGTCACATTAATATTATAACAAGTAGGTACATTCATTTTTAATCAAAATATAAGAATCCAATATAATTAAGAACGCAGTACTATTGACGAGGTGCGTTATCGGATATGATTTTTCTTTGTCACTTAGCAAACGCGTAGTATGTTCCCACGATACTGATCTTCGTGACATCTCTTATCACCTATAAATATTTATATTATCATAATCCTTATGTACTACATACGTAGCAGCGATGTGAGAAGTAGGTACGTCTTCGACCTACTTTCTATATTATTGCTTTGACATTTTTTTTAATTTATCAATGAAATTTGTTATCGGTATAAAATTTTTTTGAAGCAATGATAGCTCAGTTGTCGTATGTACGACTTCGCGTCTAGGGACGTGAGTTCGAATCCATACAATGAGCTTGAGCTTTCGATGAAGGAAAACATTGTGAGGAAACTATAGTATCGTGGTAGGGCTTTTTCTGATGCCCGCCTGGCTAGCTACCACCCTCAAGTTGAAAGTCTGCCGCCAAATACCGATAGTTGTGTTTCGTCAGTTGCACTTGAAAGCCAGTTCCTCCAAAGGTTTAGCGTGTCTTCCAACTTCGGCCGTACCGTCACTTAAGATCAGGTGAGATTATGGCCATAACGCTAAACCTTCAACTATAAAAAATAAAAAAATCGATTGGATGTGCAGTACATATATAAGGGAACTTAGTTGACTGCGCAGTTTTGTCTGGTTACTGGTTGTACCTGTGATTTCATTCGCTTGAAACTAAAAAAAATATGTTTAATATCGCCAGTTTTTGTAACTTATTTCATTACAGCTGTGCTCTTATTGGCAGTAGCGTGATGTTAAATAGCCTAAAGCCTTCATCAATGAAGTCTTCATCAGATACAAAAGATTGTTTTAAATTCGGCCTGGAGTCCCTTAGATTAACGCGATCAAACAAACACGCAAACTTTTCCGCTGAATAATATTTATTGCTTAGAACATTATAATCAATTTGCTATTAACCCTTTATTAAGTTAGTATTAATATCGCTTTGCTCTTCAGATATCCGTAAAATAATTGAGTTTCTAAATTAAATTATCAAATTAAGAAGTTAAATTTAAATACATAATTATTTTAAATGATTAGTTGAGGCCGAAACGTAATAGAATTAATTAATTACCCAAACCCCTCAACCTCTTGTTTGCAATGCTTAATGGAGTTAGGTCCGTAGTTTTGCGACGCGATTTAAAAAAAAAATATTGAATAGAATAAATTGCAAAACGTGTCAAAAAGATTTTTTTTTTCGCACAAGCCTTGCTTTGTTCTAGCAATAACAAGCCGTTTAGAAATTCTCACGTAGATCCGACTTCATACAATCATCACAATAGCTAAATACCTATATAATACCTGTACGTCTCGTCCTTGATCCTAATTACTCACGTCACTAGCGTAAGAGCCTTCACTAAAGCCTCCAAACATATTAATATTAGTATACTGTCAGTGCCCGCAAATCGGTTCGAGTAGAATTTAAAATTAACTCTTATTGGCCGTAGCGTGATGATCAACAGCCTAAAGCTTTCGACAATTTTTGCTCTATCTATTACAAAAAGAATTTTCGAATACGTCTCGCAGTTCCAAGATTAGCCCATTCAAACTAAACATAGATAATAAATCTGATGAGTGCGTTTATTTGTGTAATCTCAGGAACGATCAGTCCGATTCCAAAAAGTATTTAGGATAATCTAGTCGGTATAGAGAATAGGAAGCGAATATACACGTAGGAAGCGGCCGTGGAGGTTTTAGACCTTCGTGTTTAAGGGCATTTCCGGTGTTTCACCGCGCGAGTCCACCACAGGTACGGCATCTCCCCTAGATGAGAGATATCGTCGTAATAGATTTCCTCTACGATAATAATTATAAAAAAGGAGGTATAGAGCATAACTTTAACTTGCACTTTAAGGGATGATAATGTGTACGACTTCACGTCAAGGGACGTGAGTTCGAATCCAACCACCTACAATGGGCTTGAGCTTTCGGTGAAGGTAAACATCGTGAGGAAACCGTAGCTTGGCGGTAGGGCTTTTTGTAATGCTCGCCTGGCTAGCCACCACCCTCAAGTTGTAAACCTGACACCAAATACCAATAGGTGTGCCGGCAGCTGCACTTGAGAGCCAGCTCCTCCACAGATTTAGCGTGTCTACGAACTTGGGCCGTATCGTTACTAAGAGCAGGTGAGATATAGCAATAACGCTAAAACCTTGACTATAATAAAAAAAAAAATAACTGGCACATATCCAAATAAATGTATAGAAAAGTAACCAACCTGGTAGACAGATGTTATTCTGTAATAGATTAGAATAGTGCTTAGTAATGGATTTAGAATCTTAATTGATACAAATTCGCTTGACAACTGTCATGAATATTTTAGACGTCATCTGGATTGTTTTTTTAATTATATTCGGTATTTAATAGGTAGCGCCGTTGTCGGCATCCAAACAAATTGTTGTAGTGTTATCCCATACATGTTTTGATTCAATATATTTTTTTTTAAGTAAAACTTTCCATTCCGTACATCAAGAGGGTTTCTCTGAGTTATATGATAAAAAAAAAACTTTTCGTTCCTAGTAAACTGTATATTATAATAATGTCTTTAATAATAGACGTATATAAAATCTGTAGAAATTATAGTAGATAAAACAATACCGACAAAGTTAAAAAAAATAAGTCTTTAAAGTACAGATAACATAATTCAACTCGATACGAACGAAGTATCCAATGGAATCACAACACATAGATTTATGGTTATTTCGTGACAAGGCAATATTTATCTATTTAGTAACACGTATCGTTTATGTGACCTTTGAGTGTGTCAGAGCGGCTTTATGAATGCCGTTGGGACATCATATTTTAGTGCAGTTGTTTATTAACATGCTGTACGATGGAGTTAGAACATAATTTCCTGTCTACAAATGTTATGTGATATTAATTTACATTCAAGGCATACGTTAAACGGTCTATTGTATTTTATGATAATGATATAGGCTGTGGTGGGGGGACTGGCTTCCAAGTGCAACTGCCGGGACATACCTATCGGTTTTTGGCGGCTGGTAGCTAGCCAGGCAGGCATTAGAAAAAGCCCTACCACCATGCTATGGTTCCCTTACGATGTTTCATTTCACCGAAAGCTCAAGCTCATTGTAGGTGGATTCGAACTCACGTCCCTTGACGCGGAGTCCGTACACACTAGCACTGATCTTTGATCGCATGTATATAGAAGTGAAATTATTGTATATAAAAAATTATGGAAAATAAATAACACAATTTTTTTTTTGTGTTATTTATATTATAAATTAAATTTATTAACAATATATAAACAAATAATGTTCTCCGCGTAGTAAACAAACATATCAAAATATATGGATAAAAAAGGACCTGTAATTATATGAAATATAAAATTCACGCAAAGAATTCCGCGGGCATAACTAATTATTGTTATGTAATATTAATGTATGGTAATACAAAATTAATATCTTCCACTAACATAGAACTTGACCTTAAAATTATGAATTCGTTAATATAGGAAATCATTTTCATTTAAAAACAAGGTAAATCGTGCGCAGATTTATAACATTTTTTTTTTTACCGAAACACCATTTCGTTTATGAACGTACACTCTACGGGCGGGCGGACTGAAATAAATCTACTTTTTTCCGTATCGACAAAACAAAGAGAGAGACCATTGTCACCGGCACAATGGCTACTTCGGAACGTAATAATAACAATTTTAGAACGCAACAGTTTGCAGCCTCATTGAGTTCCGATCGGCCGTCGAATTGACTGACCGTTTTCTGTGTCGGTTCTTTAAAGGTATTAAATGTTTAATCGATAAACGATGTGATGAACGTGTATATCATAGTATTTCTAAACGAAACTGTAAACATGTTTTATTAATAATAAACAAAATAAAGGACAAAATAATAAAATTATCGGTGACATCAGATTACTTCATCACAACACTATTGTCTACAGACGTCGACAAGTTGACCGTATTTTCTTTTGTATATCTCTCATTACGTAATATTGGAAATACACAATAATACAGTGTGTTGGTGACACAGAACTCTTCTTCGAGAGCGCTAATTAACTACACTGACCTCCAGCGTTCGAACAACGATTCTACAGTTACAGGAAGGCAATATATTAACTGTACATATACTGTTTTGAAAACGTTGAAAATTATTTGTGATTTTGATATTTGAACAAAAAAAAATGAGACGTTACATCGTCTACGACTGTTTCGATGGGGATGAGGAAAGTTTTTGTACGTTCGGTACATACCAAAGTGTTAGACGGGAGTCCAAAATGGTCGTATTGTCTAGATCGGTGAGTATATACTTCGTATTTTTATAGACTATATATAGGCTTAGTACAATGGCCACAATCTCACCTGATGCTATGTAACAATTTACTGGCTCTCAATTGTAACAGCTAGAACTCATCTATAGGTATTTGGTGGTAGAATCTCTACTTGAGAGTGATAGCTGGCCAGGCGGACAATAGAAAAAGCCATGCTACCACCTACGTACAGAATGCTGTGGATTTATCACGATGTTTTCCTTCGCCGAAAGCTTGAGTTCATTGCAGGCGAATTCGAACACATCTACTAAACTATTATTGTCGCTTTGTGTAATGTAAAGTAATTTTTTTTTACCAAGCTATCATATCACAGGTCGCCAGTAATGATGATTGATATCATTCATAGGTGATGGCAAACAACGTAAGGAAACTTAAATAATTAAGTTTTTTTGTGTGCTTTATACCTTAAGATTTTTGACACTTAGCCCAATATAAGCGCTGGTATAACTATTGTTTTGCTTTTAAATGCATTTAAAACTTTAGAGTGTTCCGTAATAAAAACGCCACAGAAATCTTTGTAGTTATTTTTGTCTAAAATATTTTCAAATACGATTTTATGTAAATGCAATTTGCACACTTGTTACGTTTATGCTTAAAGTCTAATTTTCAATACCGTAAGTCAAACCCCATTTATTGTTTATATAACCTTAGATGACCGTTTTTAAACTTATTTCTATTTCCTTTTTTATATATCCAAACCGACTAGTTTGTTTTATAGGCAATAAAATAAGTTTTTTATTTTATTTAAACCATGAAGGTTAATGGATACTTGTTTTATATAAACTTCTGTATATCGTGTTTACACATCAGATATTAATTAAAACAACATTTTTATTTTATCTTAGTCATTTCCCAAAATTGCGAAGCGAACAATATATTTAATATATAAGACAAATTAAAAAAAAAAGTTTGGAAAATCCACAAGTGGACGCCTCATAATCTCATTTTCTTTTTGGTTTATTTAACAACAATGATACACGTCGAATCAGGCACCTTACTATAGAAAATGAAAAAAAAAATTGATTAGTAAAGTATTTCGGTCGTTATCGTGACAAAATACAGGATCCGCACATACAGACACACGGAAGTCGAAGACAGAACTTTTCTAAACAGTTTTTTAACTAGTTTAAATAACAAAAATAGCATCCAAAATATTACGAGTGTTAAAAACAGTGAGTTTATTTTCTTGATGTGTGTGTGTATATTATTTTACAAGTGTAATATATGATAAATGGAGACATTTTAAGTTTGAAAAAATCAGTTCTTTTGCGCGAAGAGACTGTATTAGTACCCACCTCAACGCTTGGCTTATGACGCGGGCAATAATACAAATACATCGTGCGAGACAAAGAATACACATTTCAAAGGTATACGGCATATCATCTATCTTGCTTGTGTAACGAAATGTGTGAAGTGTCCACGAACATTCACTGTCAATTTTGGTCCAATTACCAAATCGTTTGCAAAGTCTCATTAAAAAGAAACGTTTTGTAGATACCCAGATGTCCCATGGGCATATGTTGAGTATTTTCGATTCCTAGGTCACAACTACCGTAGTACTAAATTCACGCTCTCGCGACAATTCGTTAAACTCCACGACCTCCAAACGGAATGCGAATGTATTCGACAATTACTATAGACAAGACATTCGACCTTGCAACACTCGATCAACAAAAAATTTGGTATAATTTCAAGGTGTCTCCTTATGAATTATTTCTTTTACGTATCATCTGCTATATATTTCATATGAATCGATACAAACTAGTGTTCACAGTGTGTGGGATATTCAACTATAATATTCATTGAATATCTGAGGAAATTCTTGTTAATAAAACTAAAGAGATACTAAAACTAAAGCTAACTAATTGTTACAAGACACAAATATATAAGATGTTAATGTTAAATAGCCTAAAGCCTTTTTCAATGGCTTATCTATCAAATACGAAACGAATTCTCGAAATCCGATTGGTACTTGCTAAAGTTAATGCATTCAAACAAACGAACAAATTTCCCGCCGTATTATATTTTCACCGGTATGTTGTTTGGAAATTTGATCTCTCTGCCAGTCCCCATGTACACCCATCACTTCGTAATCACTAAGCAAGAAGTCGTTACTAACGCGATTGATGATTATTCAAGCGCCAGTCGATTCTGGACCGCGATACGCTGAAATTCATTCATTGTGCGTAATTATTAATTTTAAGTGACATTTTATGCACTTAGAAAATATTATTCACTATATTTAACCACAATAAATATTAAAGGAAATCATATATAGACTTTAAAAGAAAATCGAATAAAAGAAGCCATACATCAAATGATGACGTAATAATACACGCGAAACATGCATGGTACAGAAATCTCCTATAACTTTATTAGATTATCACGACACGCCTAAATATCCTAACAAGGTCCTAAATATACTTAAAAATATGTACACAAAGGTTTAAATGGTTAATAATTATCTTCGTTGAGAAATCGTGAAATGACAAAAATGTGCTTGAAATCTGGTTTAAATTGGTCCGACTTCGTGATTATCCCTTATTTACATACATGTTTCAAGATTGGTTATATAAGTTATGATCTCTCGAAGATGTTTGCGGCGACTTGACATGTCCCTTAATTATTCATCTAACGTTATTGTATAGTTTACGTTTTTCGCTATTGGAGAAAAATAGAGAAATATTGTAATAATCGCTTTTATTTTCTTTAAATGTACTTTTTACGTGTAGGACCATCTACTAACTAATTGAAGTAACGTGACAAATTTAATCTATTAGGAAATTTAACCAAATAAGTACTATTTGATGTTTGATTATAATAATGAGTGAAACATTGTCTTGGATCGGCAATATTTCATTAAAAATCGATTTGAAACAGAATCTTTTACTACAGTTGTATTAAAAGAAAGGAGATATTTTTATGTTATTATTAATCAATATAAAATGTGTTTCAATGTATTAATTATTTATAAAAAATTCAAATATATTTAAACTAATGTATACATTGGTGATCGCATTTATTTAAGCATATTTATATATAAAATGTTCCTAAAATGAAATTTATAATAACAACCCACCACTATTACGAAACCTATTTTTTATTTATTATCGAAGTTATAATTTACATCGAATTTTTGAGTAGTTATATTGTTATGAGAACCATGACAGAAATAATTATTTTCTTTTTCTATACTTAAAAGAACTGACAACTTCAATATAAAAACATTTTCTCTCGTACAATTACTTATAGAAATGGCTACATTACTGCGTATGGCGCAAAAACACAGCGAGTCGACTTATCCAACCGTTCTCATTTCCCTCCGACGACATTTCAAAACACAACGCAAGCCTGTTATCCAGTGTGAGCTATGCACTTCACGCTGCCTAGCTTCGTAGTTTGAGATATATAAAGAGACAGCAGTCAGTTGTTCATATATACAAACAACCGCACAATGTCAAAAAACTGACCATGCATTCTCCCTTCTCTTTTTTGTATTAATATAATAATAACATATTATGCTACTGTATTATGTATCGTGAAATCATGTTCTGCTTTTGTTTGCCATATCGTTATTCTTTACAAATGTACGCTGGTAATTAACCAATTTTACAATATCCGATACTTAATTGCCCACAGCTCCACGTAAGCCTCACTTATACACACACCTTTTATCCCGGCCTACAATATGTCGAATTTTAAAAACGTTTTGTAGGTTTTTTTTATATACAAGAGTTACACGCATATTACTGTTGCAATAAATTTCTTTAGAATTTACGTTTGCACTCTTGCAATATAC
This sequence comes from Actias luna, assembly GCA_039707435.1. Taxonomy (NCBI): domain Eukaryota; kingdom Metazoa; phylum Arthropoda; class Insecta; order Lepidoptera; family Saturniidae; genus Actias; species Actias luna. The sequence continues at coordinate 15,779,068 of JAZHAC010000008.1, read as the reverse complement.
CGGCCACGCTGCAAGAACGATATCTGGGACATGAATGGAACTCGCGAAGCAATAATATTTACTAAAAATATCCACGGGGACTATACATTTCTCCGATACTTGTCAAAAGAACTACTTTCGCAATGCTTCTAATAGTTTTTACAATATCTTTATAACATTAAGGCCGATAACGAATTTCAATATAAATAATGGAAGCGAAATTTGTTCACCTTTGAAGATTCTATCACGACTATTCCGTTACATTAATTATTAAATCAACGTATGTACCTTTGATTTATCAAGGTCCGAATGTACTTGTACGTTTATATGTGAGCTCAAAAGACATTGAAAGAATTAGTTATATGTTATTATATTTTTTTAACCTTTTTGATAGCATCGCATACAGTGGAGGGTGACAATAACAAAGAACGGTTCATTGGTTCTCATATAATTAGCAGCTGTTCACTGGATGCCAGGTATACAGAGGCCTGTCCTTAAAATATGTCTTTTTCGCAAGGAGTAGTTACCTTTTTGCATGTCCGAAACACATATGGAAAATACAGATTTTATCATGTAGAGTACCTATATAATAACAATGAATGTATTTCTAAATTAGCTTGTGCAGTATACATTTTAACTTTTTTGATCTTAACTATATTATTATGAGAATTATGTACGCGTACGCGTAAGTATAACGCGCGACGTTAATATAGATTTTGTCAAACAAAGCGGATGACGTAATAATTTTTTTATACATAATTTATCCCTCTATTTACTCCACTTTTAATAAAGGTTTCACAAGAAAAAGTAGCCTATCGTCGTCTCGTGGGCTCCAACTATCATTGTACCAAAATTCATCACAATTTACTCGGCGGTTTAGACGTGAAAGCGTAACAAACAAAATAACTCATTTTCGTATTTATAATATTAGTATGATTGAAGCGATGATAGCTCAGTGCTAGAGTGTAGGAACGCCGCGTCATGCGACATCAGTTCGGATATAACCACCTATAATGAGCTTAAACTTCCGGTGACGGAAAACATCGTGAGAAAAATTTTAGCATGGTGATAGGGCTTTATCTAATGCACGTCTGGCTAGCTACCACACACAAGTTGAAAATCTGCCGCCAAATATCAATAGGTGTGTACTGGCAATAGCACTTAAGAGCCAATCCGTTCAAAATAAATACCGGAAACGCACTTGCGATTCCCCTGGTGTTGTAGATTTCCATGGGCGGCGGTAATCACTTACCATCAGGTGACATGCTTGTTCGTTTCCCCGCTATTACATAACAAAATAGACACTAATTATTGCCATAATTACCATGTATTATTAGTTTACGAAGCGCCCACTTAAGTTACAATCTAAGAATGACAGATTTTTCACGAATAATGTAATATTAGGTTATGTGTAACACAAGATATATGGTGAGAAGTAAAACCCACAAGTAAGGAATACTTAGAGTGAGACAGATAACCGCTGGAACAGGTTTCAACCATATTTCTTCTGTGCCATTACCCAGTACTTGACGTTAGTCAAAAACTCTATTTTTAACACTCTACCATAGATATATGAAATAGAAAATTCTAATGTAACACATGCGTTTTGCCGGATAATACGACTATGATTTAAAAAAGTGTCATGGAAATCAGCCCACTGGTTCTAAAATTATAAGCCGACAAGCGAACTGACTGACGACGAATCACTGGCATTTATGATATGGAAATTCCAATATCAGTTTACATAAATAAATAAAAAAATGTGTGTATGTATGTGTGTGCAAGTCACAATACGGTAGAAGTGAAACATCCGAAAAGTCCCTGATTAAAACTACTTATTGAAAAGTATTGAAGATACATATGGGCAATGCTTTGTAGACGATAGTGGGGACGCTACGAAGCATCGCACAAAGAGGAGACCGAAAACGCGCAATGTTTTCTTTCTCATTCTCTCGCCGGCTGAATCCTATACATTTACGTGTTTGTGTCTCTATCGAGTCGCATTTTCGTTTCATCGAGTTTGAAATCACAACGATTCTAAAGAAGTTACACTTCATTAAAGTGTACTACAGCGACGAAATGTAACGGATTTGTATCCAATTCAGTGCGAATTAAAGGTATCACGTTGAATACCAAATTAATATTCATCGTTTGCTCCTCCAGAGTCTACGTTTCCAATTTGCCCTTGAATTAAAACGTATTCATAAAATCATGTTTAGATTGTTAATTACGTATACAGAATTTATTTCAAATTCATTTTTCCATCTATATAAATACACCTTACTAGCTGTGGTTTGTTGCTTTGCTCGCTCTGAATGCAGGTTTTGTCTATATACAAGATTACATATGGAAGTGACTTCGTTCGCGTGGATATAAATTTATTTAATAATTTAGCTGGTTTTTGTAACGTTTTCTTTAATACAGCTTTGCTCATGTTTTTTTTTTAATACTTAAAGTTTAGAGTTATGCCCAAATCTCACCTGTTTTTAAGTGACCATACGGCCGAAGTTAGTAGACACGCTATACTTGACGAGAACAGGCTCTCGAGTGCAACTGCCGGAACACACCTATTGATATTTGGAGGCAGATTTTCAACTTGACAGTGGTAGCTAGCCAGGCGGGCTTTAGAAAATGCCCTACCACTATGCTATAGTTTCCTCACGATGTTTTCCTTCACCGAAAGCTCAAGCTCATTGTAGGTGGATTCTAACTCGCGCCTTTTGACGCGGAATCCGTACACACTACCACTGAGCTATCATCGCTTCATTCGCTTCTTCTTTTTTAATCTTGGCAATTCTTTATCTCATACTGGCGGCGGCACCACGGAGGTCGACCTTAAGCAGTAAGACCTCCTTTTCCCGCCATTGGCGATATGAGATCCAGCGGTAGAGTTGGCCCAAACATTAGTTCTAATTTCACTAAAAGTTAATTATTAAATCCATCATCCATTTCAGTTAATAATATTAACGCTCACAGGCAACTAGAACGGAAAATCCACAGTCGTTTAATTAAATAATTAAAGTAATTACGAGTAAAATAATAAGACAAAAATAATATATACCTATTATTGTATGACGCAAAACGTCTATGAACTGTGAAAAACGTGTGTACTAAGCCACAGCTGGTTGTGGGTAGGTTGTCGGTTAACTGGTTTCAGAGCGACGACCTCCCTTCGCGGACTGTGCATGCACTAGCCCGTCTGCTTCGGTTACAGTAAAATGGGGTTTCATTTCTCACACCTTTTGTTTTGTTTAACAACTGACATGGGTGTCAGTTTTAATATTAATGAAAATAATCTTGTTATATACCTAACATGATTTATACGACAATAGGTTTATTTTCAACGCCTCAAAATTCCCAGTGGATTTTATACGTAAAAACAAAAAAAAACATACGACAGTCGCAGACGGTTGGCAGTTTTTAAAACTGTAAAGTACATAGTATCGCATATACAGTGGAATTACTATAACTCGAACCTGGTAATGTCGTAATCCTCAAAAGTCGAAAAAGAATCTAATTTCCTTCCGCTGAGCCTCTAAATAAACGATATATCGAATTATTTAAACTTTGTACTTGAAATGTTAGGTTCTATAATAAAGTTCTAAATCACATTATGGCATATAGGGTGGATCAATATATAAGCGATCGTCATGTCTCGAATTGACACCCCTTTCTGTACATCCGCTAATAACTACTGTAACACATTAAACTATTATATAAAAATTATAAGAAAAAGATCTTAAAAACAAATTTAGATCGAGTTTCTTGCCGGTTCTTCTCGATGACTGCGTTACTTTCCGAACCGGTAGTAGTTTTGACGTTCATCAACGCCTTCTTAGGGCCTCAATTGAATAAAGATTTTTGATTTGATTGATTTAATCAAAATGTTATTTCCCTGCTAGGCACTGATAGTACATATTTACACTCTATAATTTTCGAATCTCAAAAAACAGACTCCGTAAGTCGTCAGTAAAATATAATGACGTCTCGATATAATACAAGTGCACAACCCTCGCGTCGGTACAACTCGGAAAACATACTCAGAAATCGCGCTTGTTTCAATCGAAATTTCTGCAAGTAATTCCTTTGTATCTCGAACGTCTTTTTAAGTCGTCAACTCATTAACTCGAAATTTTTAGCAATTCCCTTGACATTCGAGTTATAGAGATTCCACTGTACAATACTTTTAACTAACATGCGTTTCCACTACACTGAAATGCGTTTGCATGAAAAAGTTTCAATCCAGTTGTAGCCCAAGTTCAATCTTATTATTAATAATGTGTGGAGTTAACAATTTCAAACTCGGTTTAAAGTCATAAACGTGATTAAATGTTCGATGGATGCTGATCTCTTAATACGGATTAAAATAGTATGTTAATTAAGTTCTTATATTGTATGTATTAAAAAAATTCTAACTTAAATTACTGTTATGAACAATTTTGTATTCGGATAATGTCTTCTTGAAATTAATCGCTTTAATTATATTATTTATTTGATAAATTATATTATTTGATAATATTCTTCGATAAACTTTAGTTTTTTTATATATATATTTACCTCACCACACCACACATTACCACATCGACACATGCGGCCCAACATGTTGGATACGCTAAGCCTCCTGGAGGGGCTGGCTGTCAATTACAATTGTCAGAACACACCTATAGGTAGTGGACAGCAGATTTTCAACTCGATGGTGGTAGTTAGACAGTTGGGCATTAGGAAAAACCCCACGACCATGCTACGGTTTCCTTACGATGTATTCCATCACAAAATCTCAGTTTCACTGCAGGGGTTCGAACTAACGTCCGTTGACGTGGCTTCTGTCAACACTACCAATTGAGTTTTTATCGTTTTAGTTAATCGAACACTAGAATTATTGTTATCAACTTTACACGGAATTGTTTTAGCAACAATACAATTATCATCTGAAGAAGTCGGACCGTTCATGGCAATTATAATATTGTGCGTCATATACAAACTGCTATTAAAAACTCGACACGATAATTTGTACTAGTTAACCCGGTTTTCTGTTGCCTTTAAAGGCCTACAGTATCGATTAAAGTGTATAAAATATTCATAAGATTATACGTATATGTGTATACATGTATTTAAGTAGCTCGTTGAATACATTTCACATATTTTACTACTTTAATAGATGTCAACACAAGCTGCTTTGTTTGGATTTGTGTGATTCCTCAATAAATCTACCAACAGATTCACATGATCGTATTACTGGCTTATTTTAAACAATTTTAAAATTTCTTTAGTACATAAAATACCAATTAGTATTTAAAGTCGTTACCATATGCTCGATTTTTTAAATCTGGTGTTGAATAATAGGATATGGAAGATCTGGATTCTTTCCCTAATCTTTACAAGAATTTCCTCAAATGTTGATTTAGAGATAATTATTATTTAACTCTTGTATTGTTCCGGTATTATTATTTACATGTATTTTTTTCGCACCGTGTTTACTACATTTCCCCATACGGGTCTATCCGTGCCATCGAGAGAAACTCCGAGAAGTTTCCTTAGGATGGATATAGGTTTAAAGGGTCCTTTTCCGACGCGTGTCATTACTCACCTTCACTACTCTTGTTTCTCTTCCTGTCCAGCCAAATTTGATAGGAGTCAGCTAACGCAATTTATAGACATATTCTAGTACAGAACATATTGCAGTCGTAGACAGGCCAAGACCTTTTTGTAGTTTATAGAGAGATTTCGCTGGTACACCTCTCGATCCCACTTCGACCGCATATAATTACACTACATAGCCATTTCTATTCAGATTCGCTAGACTTACAATGTTCGCTACCGTGTATTTCAGTTTGAATAAAAGAGACATTACGTCGTAAAAATAACGTGTTTTTACTCATTTCAGCTCAATTAGTCGAGGAATATTCCATTTCGCAGATATTTGCATTAGTAATTATGTCTAAGTCGCAATTGCATAATGAATAGTTTATGCAATTGTATAATTCGCTTACGTCAGCAATTGCTTATTATAAAACGACTCTGCTTAATTTCTTCCGTACTGATTATCATTATTATATTACAATAATATTCTCTGTTCGTCACTACCTCGTATTGTTATTAACGTAAGCAGAAAACTAGTTTGCTTTTAATCCTTCACTTACAGACTTTTTATGTATATGAGATGTGCCAATTAAGTTCATTTAAATCATCATGCAGTATAACTCAACATTAACGGTAAACATCAACATACGAAAACTATATGATCTGCGATACACGGTAATTCAGATCTGAGCTACAAGCCATATTGTCTTATTCCACAATCGTTAGCGTAAAGACTGAGCAGAAAAAAAACATGTTTAAAACATAGCGACTTTACTTACAGTTGTAAAATAAATATCAATGATGTGTTTAAATTAATGTCAATTTTAAAGTTGAGAAGCGTTGTCCATTTAGTTTATAGAATGTCATTCCATATGTCTTTTATTGTTTTTTCCTTCACGTTCGATTATTGTCGAATAAGTCAACTTGGCTAGAGGTACTGCAAGACTTTTAGTGTTCGGCATACAGAGGCTAATCCCGGCACACTATACCACCAAGCTCGTTATACCTAAATCTTAATATATTACTGAAGCCGTATTCAATATTATAATACCTAGTGGTCGCGCAGGGGTCGAAATTCGACCATAATTAATTTAAATTATAAATTTGAACATTATTAAGGTTCTGGTGTCAAAAACTCGTATTAATTAATATATAGGGTTATGTTTGACATTCAGCAAAGACAAACAATATTAATGGACTATTCTCAATTTGACCACAGACTATAACAATAAAGAAAATAATATATATACGTGCGTGTCAAATACATGGTAGTGTGTGTAATGTTTTTTTATTGATTTAATGGATTTTCTATACCCAATTTAACAAACACATTAGCATGTTGCACTCCTTCTCTATATAAACTAGAAGTGTGCGAAATTTTATACTCCTCCGTCCGTGCAATTCTCATAAAAAGGGATACAAAGTTTTTGCTTCACGTATTAATGTATAGACAATAATTCTATTTATATAAAAAAAATTCGTTTTTTTTAAGTTGTGCTAATTAAATCTAATTTATAAAAAAAAAAATCTTTTAAAAATGTGTAAGACACATTGCTTATAAATGACAAATCAACATGGCACGTTCCCTTTGAATAAATCTAGAAGGATTCCAAGAAATAATACCTACTCTAGATCTAAAGATCTTAACGTAATAGAATATTTTTAACAAACGTTTAATATTAAAATTCGTTTGTCCACAGTTTCACTCCGTGACTGAGAAGCGATCTCAGAGCGCCGACTGCGGCGAGAACAGCGTCACAATAGTCACAGAAAAGAAAATAGAAGACGATGCTTCGGATTCCTCTAGCGGGGAGAATGTAGAAATCGAAGGTCAGTCACTCCCTCATGCTGTTTCTTTAATCCTTTACAGCAGAGGCTTCCAAACTGTTTTTTATATAGTTAAGGTTTAGAATTATGGCCATAATCCCACCTGATCGTAAATGACGATGCGGACCAAGTCGGTAGACACGTTAAATCTGTGGAGGAACTGGCTCCAACTGCATCTTCCGGAATACACCTATTGGTATTTGCCGGCAGATTGTCAACTTGAAGGTGGTTGCTATCCAGGCGTGCATTAGAAAAAGTCCTACCAACATGCTATGGTTTCCTCACGGTGTTTTCCTTCACCGAAAATTCAAGCTCATTGCAGGTGGTTGGATTCGAATTCGAAGCATTGTTATAGAATCATAGTAAGTCTTATTACTGAATCTGTGAGGCAGCAAGTTCGATTCTCTCAAATGATCGACTGTTATATGATAAGAAAAACCGTCAGTTTAATATGTCTGGGTGTGGATGTTTCATTCTTCTGAAGCGATTCCCTTAATAATAATACAAGGTAATGTGTAATGTAATATGTATGCAATATGAGCTGTCTAGATACAATATGTCGTCATTGAACACAGTCCATATAACTTTATCGCAAAAATGCAAAAACAACAACACAAATATTAATTGGAAAGTCCTACTAATGAATCAACGTGACGTCAATAACATAAATCCTTCATACCGTTACACTGAAATTACCATATAAGGATTACCTACTTGTTTTTGACGTAATATTATTATAATTACAATTCAGACAATATGCGTAATAAACACTTATTGAATGTACTTAATTGGAACACAACTTGGTAACGGAAAAGCGTGTTACATGGGAAATTTTAATTTTTCAAAGACATAGCACTCGCTACTCGCGGTGCTCTGTACCACTGCATATATTTTTGTATAAAACTAATTATTGCCTTCGACTTTGTGTGCGCAGAATTAATATGTCGAGTAATTGTTATTTTTTATCCAAACTGTGTACAGTTAAAGTGTATATACAAATATAGGTATTCGAATGTAGGTAAGTACTTTAAAAGAATAGAAATTATCCATTTTTTTAAGTTTAGGGGTCAAAAACGTTGGAAGATTCTTCACTTCTTACCGAAGTCTAGATATATTATGATGAATATTTATTTAATTTAGGGGACACTTGGGAAGTTATTGGACTTCCACAAATAATCATTTGAGTTGTATTCTCATTCTCATATAGACACGCTAAACCTGTGGAGGAACTGGCTCTCAAGTGCAACTGCCGGGACACACCTATTGGTATTTGGCGGCAGATTTTCAACATGAGGATAGTAAGTAGCCAGGAGGGCATCAGAAAAAGCCCTATCACCATGCTATGGTTTCCTCACGATGTTTCCCTTGACCAAAAGCATAAGCTAATCGTAGGTGGATTCGAAGTCACGTCCCTTGGCGCGAACTCGAACACACTACTACTGAGCTATAATCGCTTCAAGTATTTGAAACTTTTGTACTTGTTTGTTTATTCAAAGACGTTAATCTTTGAAACTACCAGTCGCATTTAGTACAAATATTTTTGGCAAACTTACGAAGCAATAGCATAGAACACTTTTCAACTCAAACAAGAGTACTAAGGCATATAAAGAAATATTTTGTTCCACACGAACGAAGTCGCGGGCACAACTAGATAGAATTAAAAAGAAACTATTCGTTCTATGTTTTAGACGAAGCGGTGCTAATAGGTATTTTTAAACATGTTCTATAATAAAATTTCTAAGCACATAACCGATTTAACGGAGATTAAGTTTAAGGATCATGCAAAGCGAGGTTTATTGTCCGAAGTTTAGTGTAGAATTAATGGTTATATGAATGATAGTTACGTATAGAAATTAATTACATTTATGTGTATATCATTAACAATGGTTTGGAAAATTCAATAGTGCACGACTCATATTCATATTTTTTTGGTTTATTTAATAACAATTAAACCACATCGAATCAGACCGTGAAAAGTAACAGGGTTCTATTCCTAATTATACTAAAGTGTAAAAAAAAAGACTCGATTAGTAAAGTATTTCCGTCATTATTGTGATAACATACGGGATCCGCACATACGGGACACACGGACGTCCAAGACAGAACTTTTGTAAACAGTGTTTTTAACTAGTTTAAATGACAAAAATGGCATCAAAAATATCACGAGTGTTAAAAATAGTAGTTTTTCTTGATATACGTGTGTGTGTGTATATTATTTTACAAGTGCAATATATGATAAATAGAGACATTTTAAGTTTGCAGAAATCAGTTGTTTTGCGTGAAGTGACAGTAGTACTGACCTCAACGCTTCGCTTATGACGCGTGCAATTATTTTCCGTAATCATTTTCCTCGTATAAAAAAATAGATACAATCAATTGCGTGTCGTTACTAAAACTTCTCGATAGTCATTTTTGATTTCCGAACATGTGAGAATGTTTTACATGTTCCGGCAATTACATTTAAGAGCCAGTCCCTAGCTAGCCAAATACTAAGCCGTACAAACAGATTATCTACTGATTTTTCTTTGAAATATTATATATTCGGCTGAAACGTTTATTTCTAGTTAAATTACTCATAGTTTGCCTTGATTTTGTCGGCGAAGTCTTCTTAGTTATCACACTTGAAGTCACTAATATAATCAGCGATGATTACCTCGCAAATTAAATTTACATATCAATGTTTTATCGCATATTACATTATCGCCATACACCTCATACGAAAATGTTTTACTAATTACTAATAGCATTATAAAGAGGAAAGATTTGTATTTTTGTATGTAACGAATAACTCAATAACTACTGGTCCGATTTGAAAAATTCTTTCACCATGGGAATGCTACATTAGCCCTGAGTAACATAGGTTATATAATAATATTTCTTTAATGAAAATGATTAAATAAAATTTTTGTTCCACGCCACGGACACTGTTAACTTATATAACAAAGCGGAAAGTTTGTTTGTTTGTGTGCATGAACGCACTTATCATAGGAAATAAAGCTTTAGTTTATTTAACATCACGCCACCACCAAAAGGAGTTAAGCTGTATTGAAAAAAGTAAAAACAAACGGGGGATTTTTTTTTTAATTAAATCTATTTATAATTCCAACCGAACAAAGTCGCGGGCATAGCTAGTTAATATATAATCGAATATATGCGACAGTTTTACGTTATTTTAAAAACACATATTTACCAATATCAATCTTTATACTTCTAATGGTGTATATTTTGGTCTTTTTTTATACTTTATAGTAAAGTGACGATATGCCTCAGGATGGCGGGCATGCTAAGCCTAATGTAGGAACTGGCTCTTAAGTCCAACAGTTAGAACATCCCCATAGGTTATTTGCGACCTACTTTTAACTTGAAGTAGGCATTAGAAATTATTCACGATAGCTGGTCTTTTCATTTTATAATGTATATATTAATTATCTTTGTAAAATCCTATAATATTCGTACGTGTTATTTAAATATGTATGCTTGCCTTATAAGTACGCTGTTAGTTTTCCAATAAATAAATAAAAAGTTTGGATAATCCAAAAGTGCACGTTTCATTTTTTAATTAAATTACATTGAATTAGACGGTAAATTTCAATAGGCTATCACTCAAAATGAGCGAATGAAAAAAAATGGACTCAAAAAGTGAAGTTTTTTAGGTGTTATCGTGACCATATACATCATCCGCACATATAGACAAACCGACGTCCACCGAAATATTTTTTCAAAACGGTTTTTTTTATACTATCTAGAAAATAATGTGTTTTTTCAAGTATCTACTGTCATAAAAAAACGTGTTCTTATTGATATTTGTCAACTCATTTAATACTCAAAGTGCAGAACAGATCGGATACAAGCGATCTAAGCCGAGATAATTGCTTGAACTTGAGAGCTTCACGTTATGAGACGTGCAGTAAATGATTTCCTTCACAAAAAGCTCACGAAAAGTTCGAACTCACGTCCATCGACTCTATATCCGTATACACTACCGCTGAGTCATCATCGCTTCGAATTCATTTTTCGCATCATTGCTTTGAATTATTCCTGACATCACAAAATAAACAGTGGCGTTAGAAAGAGCTAGTCAATGAATCACGTTTCCACGTAAAAATCACCCGTTATGTGATACGTCATACGACAGTGAATTTCGTGAGCAATCCGCAATATTACATCACTATGAGTACTGTACTTAACTAATAACGTAACTTTCACCCATTCGCATTGATAAAATTTCCCTGAAAACTGGTTCAAATCGTGAAACGTTAATTTGATGTTTGTTCTCCCTAAATAGGATTGATTTGATCCGCTGAAAAAGATTATTTAATTTATTTCAGAAAAATATATATACATCAAAAAGATATAGATCGATTGAGTTTTTTCCGGACCGGAGCGAGTTTCGACGTTCATAAGCGTCTACAACGAATAAATTATTTTTTTATGATTCGATTTAATTTCGTACAAGAAATTACAAATCAAATTAATTATCGTCGATTTAAATCACATGTCGAGTAATTTATGAACGCGGATGAGTCGCATATTTCTTGTAATATTATCGATAATTAGTTCGCAAAATACTTATCGTTTGTTTAATTTTATCGAATTTCATTAATTATACGTCACACGTACGTATACATAAATAATATATTATTCTGAAATAAATAGTTAATTAATAGCTACGCTAATTTAATTAATACGTACTGGATAATAACTGTGGTATTGAGTCAATACCTTGAAGAAAATCATTGTTGATAAATTCCCATGACCGAAATACTAATGAAAATAAAAAATATATAACACCAAATATTGTTACGTATTACAATTATCCTCAATACGCAGATGACAATATATTCATTGCACCTTCGGTGGCTTTACCGGATAATTGAGACTTTAATTAAATTAATATTCATAATCACATTTATATGCATCCTGTACTGAATGCATTTCGTTTTTTCCCCTCCACACCGAATGAATAACTTATAGTAAATGGATAACGCTAGATTTCTACGTAATTGTGACTAATACACAAATGACCATAGGTTTACGCCCACGCATCTCCTTGACACACTGCGTCTGTAAACTGTCATCGACACAGTCAGCATTCGTTTATTATGTTTTTTTGTTTCGTCCGAACCGAACAAAGTTAATGACAGCTCAGTGGTAGTGTGTACGACTTCACGTCAAAGCGACATGAGTTTGAATCCACCTACAATGAGCTGGAGCTTTCGGTGAAGGAAAACATCGGGAGGAAACCATAGCATGGTGGTAGAGCTTTTTCTAATGCCCGCCCGTCTAGCAAGCACCTTCAAGTTGAAAATCCGCCGCCAAATACCAGTAGGTGTGTTCCGGAAGTTGCACTTGAGAGCCAGTTCCTTCACAGGTTTAACGTGTCTACCAACTTGGGCCGTAACGATCCATGAATAATTATTCTGAGTTTGGTTGTAATTTGCGTTCGATAATTGTGTGTGTAAAGTCCTTCTCGTCTGACATCGGCGAATCGACTATATAATAAAATCAGGATAATAAAAAAAAATTGTCAACGTGACAACGCGCACATAGCGTATTCGTATCTAAACTTGACATCACAGTTCCAAACTTTACAACGTGAGGTTGAAATAAACATCAGGATACAAAACCTTTCTATACAAAGATATTAGAACGCGATTTAAATAACAATGTACAGTGCAAACTTTGAATATCGGGGTCAAGGGTGACGAGATGACATCGAATTCATTGAATTTGACAAAGAAAATACATAATTCTAATTTAGGCAATAGACATCAAAGGAAAAGAATATCGATCATGATTTAAATGAATTATTTATAAATATATACAGATATTTGCCCACGGTATTACTCGCGTTAAGTTTTTTTTTTTTTTTAATAATGTATATGTTTTGGGTTATGACAACAGTCTCACCTCTCTCATAATTGTGGAAACGTTAACCTAGTGGAGGAACTGACTCTCACACACAACTGTCGGAACACACCTATATATATTCAACGGCAGATTTTTAACTTGAAGCGATTAGATAACCAGGTATACATTAGAAAAAGCCCTACCGTCTTCGATAATAACGATCGTTTCCTGTGTCGAATGGTAAGACTTACGGCACGGATTCAAACTTACGTCCAGTGTCGCAGCGTCCGTACAGGGTGAGCTAACATTTCTAATCTGAAAGTTACATATAGATCTAGGAACAATTCTTTTTCTGGATAAAAACGTATTCTTTTTACCCCTTTCTCTCTTTGTACCCCTTACAACGTGGTTTATAAACTTCAAAACTATCGGTTGAATAGTAAACGTGTAAAAGTATTACATCAAGGCAAAAATATGTTTGTAGTTATAACGTTAGTAAGGACACTTTGATTGACATTTCTATATATTCTATTAAGTAAATGGAAAACATATGAAAATCCATATCGATTGAACACAACTTTAGTCAATATCATCTTTCCGACTAAAAATAAAGCGACATATTACGAATGACTTCACAGGCATACAATTAAATGACACAAAAAAAACTCTCATTCAAAACAAACATTTGTGGGCCAGTAACTCTACCAAATTTTACGTCACATTGTATCAAACCGAATGAACAATACTTTTTTTTAGTTATGGCTTAACGTTATGGCCACAATCTCACCTGATCTTAAGAGACGATATGGCCCAAGCTGGTAGACACGCTAAACCTGTGGAGGAACTGGCTCTCAAGTGCAACTGCAGGAACACACCTATTCGTATTTGGCGGCAGATTTTCAACTTGAGTGTGATAGCTAGCCAGGCGGGCTTTAGAAAAGCCCTACCACCATGCTATGGAATCCTCGCGATGTTTTCCTTCCCCGAAAGCTCAAGCTCATTGTAGGTGATTGGATTCGAACTCACGTCCCTTGACGCAAAGTCGTACACACTACCACTGAGCTATCGTCGTTCTAGACTTTATCCAATTTAGACCCTGAGAAAGCACATATGAACGTCAATATTTCCACCGGTTCGGTAAATAACCCAGTTACCGGAAACTCGATCTGTTCATACCTTTCTTAGGCGCATTTTTTTTAATAATGCGTACATTTACTATAGTTATTACCGGATGTACAGACAGGGGTATTCATTTCAAACATAACCATCGGTCATATATTAATCCAGCCTATAACAGCCTTTTGATACCAAAACCCGCTTAACATGGTATCTTATCTTTCTGCGTGACAAATCGGTAATGTGCTTCGGGACTCTGTTGTAAACCCTTTAACTTGTGTAGGTATAGGATGTTTAGGTTTGTATTATGGTGATGAATAAGTGGAAAGTGTTTAACATATGTAATTCTTTTTATATCTATTAATTTAAATAGACTAACCTCTTCAACTCAAGGTGGCTCGTCTTCATAAAATAAATATTCATGGTTTCGTCTGCTTTCAAACAAAATGTTTTTATTCAATTTACTCTTAAGTTATACGTATAGTTTAAAAAGTAAATTGAATCATTCGTATTACATTTTATTAGATAATTGCAAAGCGTTTAAAGTTTGTAAAATTTTAAATTTAATATCTCTTTTGAATGAATCGTTGTTCGAGTATTGATTTATACATTGAGCATTGTAAGGTTTGGTTTATTATTAGTAGTAGTAAGTTGAGAAATATTAAAATATTAAAATAATCGTTAGAAATCGGAAACACTTCGTAGACGAGAATAGAAAACCGTTACGAATCGATCCGAAACGTTTTTGACATCGTGTGCTAACGAAATGCTAACGAAACGTGA
The DNA here is from genome assembly GCA_039707435.1 of Actias luna. NCBI lineage: Eukaryota > Metazoa > Arthropoda > Insecta > Lepidoptera > Saturniidae > Actias > Actias luna. Next base: position 15,763,933 of record JAZHAC010000008.1, on the reverse strand, counting down.
CCGTTATCAATAACCACTTGGTTATTTTATAATAAAAAGAAAACTGTATACACCAATAACCTTTTCACATTCAAGAAATTACATTTAACTTTTCATATATCGTAGCTTGTCATATAACCTCTTGTATGCTGAGTCGCGTGATGTGAAACAAATGTTAGGACAAATAATGGACGCTATCTAGTTGACAATTGTCAACTGTTCGTATATTCGACTGCTTCGATACAATATTTCTACTCAGTCCTATTCTATTAATATCGCTAAATGTTAAAACTTTATAAATTATATTTACAAATATAATGTCGAAAAAAGTTTACATAGAAAAAAAAAGTATGTCAAGTTCTTGCTTTTTATAGTTATTGGGTTAAGTGTTATGGCCACAATTTTACGTGATGTTAAGTGACTGCCTCTTAAGTGCAACTGCCGCAACAAACCTATACCCATTTGGTAGCTAGCCAGGCATGCATTAGAAAAAGCTCTACCACCATGCTATGGTTTCTTTACCAAGTTTTCCTTCACCGAAAACTCAAGCATATTGTAGGTCGATTCGAACTCACATCCCTTGACGCGGCGTCCGTACACAGTACCACTGAGCTATCATCGCTTAATATACAGTTAAAGTATAATACATATAACATATCTTAAGATATAGCATAACTTTGGTAAGGAGATAAGATTTTTAGTAATGCATTTTCATAGCGACTCAGTATTCAGAAAAAGGCATTGTTGCTATGTGTCAATGAAACTTTATTTACCTTTGATTATATTAACAAGTTATAAAATACCGCTTTGATATCAGCTCACGCGATACTAGTAAACTGGTTCTTAAGTGCAAATGCCGGAACACATTGGTAGAGATGATTGATGATACTTGTTCAGTATGAAGTCGATATGCCAAGCGGAAAGGTAACACACAAGGCATAAACATGTTTTCACCTTAATTAAAAGTGTATTGTAGTATTTAAATTAATCTTATTAAATTCCACGTTTTAATTTTACAAACTTTTGTACGATCACTATTTCAACAATTGCCATAATTTAAAGATAATAATACAGGTTCCAGTATAACGGTTCAATTATCTCTTTAAACATATGTCTTAGTATGAATTTTCCAAGGTAACTAAGTGCGGTATAACTAATTCTATACCTAACTCGGTATAACGTTATAATTTTCTAGAAATTCAAAACTCCAGTTTCTTTTGTTGTTAATTAAAATACTTAATTATTGCTGTTACATATGAGTGAAATTATCTAGTGTTTTCGTTCTTACACGGCACTTCACACTTGCATCTTTACCTGGACGAGATACATCCATCTAGCCTTGTTACCTTCCAGGTAATAACAGCAGCATACTGCAGGCATTTCCTAACTTTCATACTCAAGCCATTTCATAACAGTCAGATCTTCATTCGTTCTAATGATGGAATATATATATGAAAGTAACTTCTCGTTGCTGCCTTTATTCTAAAGTATTTATCCATACCAGGCTATATTCTTACGCCCTCTATACCCCCACAAAGCCAATTCAGGCCATTCTAATATTGGACAATTAAAATAGCTGATTTAGTTTGCAGCTGTTATCTTAGTGCTAAGGGGGTTGCGAGAATTGTCAGGAAGTGAGTCGTTCCCACGTCGTACTTAGGTATATTTTGCATTGATGGCTCATTTGGTAGTGCCCTCGCGGCCCTTCCCCCATAAGGTCGTTGTTAGGATCACTATATTAGTAAGACAGGACTGTTGGTTAGTCAGGCTCATGAATCTTTTTTCATTTACCGACAGCAGCCTTAGCCGAGAGGGCCGTTCACTCACCGTCAGTACTCGCCCCAAAACGTTCGGTGAAGCTGTCAAAGCCCTTGGGGCTAACAGCGTATGTCAGTTCGATATAATACAGAAACATTTGATAGTGTGTACGGACGCCGCTTCGAATTTTCGGTGATGGAAAAACATCGCGATGATACCACCGCATGGTATTAGTCTTTCTCTAATATCCGCTTACCTAGCTAACATATTCAAGGTGAAAATCTACCGCCATATACCTATAGGGTGTGTTCCGGCTGTTGAATCGTCACGGCCACATCGTCACTTAACATCTGGCCATATTGTGGCCATAACGTTAAACCTTAATAAAAGGAATACTCAACGAAACTTTTTCAGCTAACTTTTAGCATCCTTGTTGCAGTAGCCGTAGAATGCTAAGCGTACTCAGTGCTTCATTCACAACATTTCACAACACTCATTTACATAAAACAGTCACAATTGGCCAGCAATTAAAAATATCAAGTTGTTTCGTAATATAATCCCACATATTTATTTAATCGTTAATATAATGTCTTATAAATAAACGTACAGTGGCTTATTAGGTCACATTCACTGTTCGTGCGCTGTAATAGTATACAGCCTTGACAATAGTAATTCAAGATGCCATATCGAGCGTTTGTACGTATCCTCATGCTGTAGCCTTTGTGGAATTAACAGCGATTGTACGTACGGCTCACAGAAAATGACAGTTTAAAGACTACCTTAGTACTTTCAGAAATGATAAAATCTACCATGAATTTTTATGTTGACGTTCAATTGTTCAATTCGTCGACAGTCGCTGTCGTTATGCTGGTAATTTATTTTGGAAAATTTAATTGGACTGCACTAAATTATTCGTGTAAACATAAAAAAAAAAACGAATTAAGAAACTCCTCAATAAACTGAATTCGGTTAAAAACAAAATAGTTTGACGAACTTTTTTATAAATTATTAAATGTATAAATTCTCGCTCAAATAAACGAGTTCCAATGTTCATGATAAATATCACAATCGATAAACGTTTATTATTATATATTTTACGCTAATTAAATTTTATTGACAAATTATAAACAATATAACTTATGAACAGATTGTATTAAACATGTTTTTACGATTTGATTAGTCCTGGTTCTAGTTGATTTAGAAGACACTAATAACGTCTCAATGATTTTAAATAAGTCAATCAGGTGAGAAAACAAGTTAATAAAAATGCAATTTTTAGTATCACAGACTCACAGTGGAATGAAAATATATTTGTTTTATATATGTTAATAATTTTTATATGACCAAACGTTTGATCAATTCATAATATTATTGTTAAATTTATACGAATACAAATTACTATAAAACAAATCAAGATGTAATCATATGAATATTTATGACGAAGTTATTTTCATATCAATCTATAGGAGATATCTAAAGGAAATAAAATAATTCATTATTGAATTATCGATTCTCAATTAATAATCTATGTTTAACATTGTTTGTTAATCGTTTTTTTTTGTCTTTATTTATTTTAGGGACTTCGGTCTAAAAAGGACATGTCAGTCCCATCGTACCCTGACCTTACAGTACGTACAAAATGTAATTACATTCAAATATGTCCAAAACCACATAGAAATAAGGAACCACCAATTTCACTCCCAAGATCCTTGGAATGAAATGAATCCTTGGAACACACCAACCCTTGAAACAGGCTTTAGGCTATCTAACATCACCCTACCAACAATACGAGCAAAATCTATGTTAAAAAGGTAAAAGAGCTGGCACTATTAAATGATGAAATAAAATTTTAATTCCACTCGAACGAAGTCGCGGGCACAAATATTTTTTTTTTATTGTTAAGGTTTAGCGTTATGGCCTTAATCTCACCTGATCTTGAGTGACGATACGGCCCAAGTTGGTAGACACGCTAAACCTTCGGAGGAACTGGCTCTCAAGTGCAGCTGCCGGCACACACCTATTGGTATTTGGCGGCAGATTTTCAACTTGAGGGTGGTAGCTAAACAGACGGGCATTAGAAAAGGCTCTACCACCATGCTGTGGTGTCCTCACGATGTTTTCCTTCACCGAAAGCTTAAGCTCTTTCTAAATGGTTGGATTCGAACTCACGTCCCTTGACGCGAAGTCGTACACACTACCACTGAGCTATCATCACTATACAATAGTTTTCCTTTATAATTTTCAACGATTAGTTAGACGAGTGGATGATCACTGCTCATAAAGAATAGGTGTACCATTGTTAATGAATAAATACATAATTGTAACAACGAAATTATAAAGTAATTTGAGTGTCCTCAAGGACTTTCCATTAATTATAGAAAACGTCATGGAAAATGTGTGCGAGGACCGGGTCGTTGGCATTGTTAATATGACGTAAATACTACAATCATCGAGCCGATGCAGTTTCGCAGGATTCTGGCATCACTAAACCGGTTTAATGTATTTATCTTGAGTGCTCTGAGGAGCTGTCCGGCCTTAATTTTTTTTAACAAATGAATGAGTCGAATAATCAGAGCTACACAGAAACGTCTATAGAAGTTCGCTATGTATTATGAAGCTAGAGCCGACGAGGCTCTGGAAATTATTAGTCCCACCTATGGTTTTAGTGATCACTGTTAACCATGTAACCCTTGATCCATCACAACTTGGTGGTAGAGCTGTTGCCCGACTGGTTGGCCCTTGGGTTCAGACTACCCTAAAATAAAGGTTCAGTATGAGTCTTTGTGTTCTTGCATAGCGAAGGAGATCCACCCCTTTCTTTCAAGATGGCTGTGATACTCCCGGTGTTACTGCTGTCCATAGACGACGGTAACCATTTACCATCAGATGGACCGTCTGCCTATTTGCTCTCCATTATAATAAAAAAAAATTTGTTCCCTCGTTCCTATAATAAAACACATTTTCAGACTGTTAAAGTATGGACAGACTGTGGGTCTCTTACTATTATTTTCAAAGTGAAACTTTTATTTCATCGTATTTTTTATCTATCGCATGTCGCATTACAGCCGGCCGTCGAGTAGGGGTAAAGTGAAAGGCCCTCGGTAGAGCAGTCAAGGTCGATATAACGGCGGCCTTGACTGACGTCAGCTGACTGTGTACTATTTATATTCTCACTCATTCGTACGACTGTTCCGCGGTATTTATGTGATTTGATCAGTGTATTGTGATGAAATCGTTTCATTTACACGTGGCTTCATAAAACCACACAATATTTTTTTATGTATACTAAGCCTACTATAAAAATATTCTTCAAAATAAATTATTTAACGTATACTAATACACTCAAGTTCGGCATGAACCGGTATTTTTATATACACTATATGATTATTTAATTAAAAACACTACCTACAGTTCAAGGCAATATAACTGATAACGAGAGAATTCTAGTTCATTGCGTAATATTTTTAAATTATTTCAACATAAATATTTTCAAGATGTCCTGATATATACACTATTCAGATTATAAGCTGTATTAAAAAAGTTACCAAAACGGGCAAAGATTATTAAACAAAAATTTTCGTTCCACGCAAACCAAGCCGCAGGCACGGCTATAAGTTGTAGGACTTTTTCTAATGCTCGCCTACTTACTACCACACTCAAATTAAAAATCTACCGCCAAATATATCACGGCCCTTGACTGATAAGGTCGTTGTTAAAATCACTATATCAGTAAGACAGGACTGTTGGTTGGTCCGGATAGTGAATGTTTTTTCATTTACCGGTAGCAGCCTTAGCCGAGAGGGCCGTTCACTCACCGTCAGTACTCGCCCCTAAATGTTCGGTGAAGCTGTCAAATCCCTTGGGGCTAACAGCGTATGTAAGTTCGGGAAAAAACAAAAACATTTGGTAGTGTGTACGGACGTCGGTTCAAATTTTCGGTAATGGAAAAACATCGTGACGATACCATCGCATGGTGTTAGTCTTTCTCTAATACCTGCCTAGCTAGCTAACACCGTAAAGTTAAAAATCTACCGCCATATACCTATAGGTGTGTTCCGACAGTTGCACTTGAGAGCCAATCCCTCCATTAGGTTTATCCATCCATCTTGAACCAAATCGTCATTTGACATCACGCTAAACCTTATCTATAAAACTGATATATATATATACAATAATTCTCAACTCGATTAAGCAGCTACAATATTATAAAATGATTATGTATTCCGAGCATTTTTAAAACATAACATTAAAACTAAATTAAGCGCATTATTCTTTGTAACGTCCTTGTAATAATTTTGTGGAGGTTGGCATGAACAACAAGTTTCGCTTGCATCGGCCTTACTTACCTTTCTCTTTCCACAGTCTGGCGCTGATCTACGTTTGACCTAACCGCGACTACTGCATTACAAATCCGACGCTACACTGTTTGTGTTGCAATATTATTATACTCATTCTAATTCAACAATTTAGTCTGCACACATTTTAAATATACAGAGTCACCACGTGTTTTAAGTTCCCTCGTTTTTGGTACGATTCATTTACTACGTATTAGTGATTTGTTAGATATTTATGAATAATAAATTATGTTGACTTAATAATTTTTTATGTTTACGCGAATATTACTCATCGAAATAAAACCGATTTAAACGGATTTGATCGCGGTTATTTATTAATTTTGATCCCGTCGTTCGCGAAAATTTAAGAAACCATAATTTAAACGGATTTTGTCACGGTTACGCACTAATTTTACAATCGGATTCTAAAAATTATTTTTGTATATAAAATCATTTAGGAAGACTTAAACACTTTCAACTTGGAAAGGGTACTTAGCCAGGTGGGCAATAGAAAAAAACCCTGCTACAACTTCATCACAATCTTTTCCTTCACCGGAAGCTCGCTACCACTAAGCCATCATCGCTTGAAATTATATATTTAAATAATTACTGAGTTTAAAGGAAACGCGCCCACTCTTAATACAAAACTATACATTACTCGACTTATTTATTGACCTTAACCTCCACTATAAATGCCTTGCAGAAAGTGTTTCATAATACAACAACAAAAAATATACCCAAGTCTTTTACTTTATTATCTAACGAGTTGTACACATAATTATGTGTTCAAAACATTTTAATTGTAAGAGGCTATCAAGTTTAAAACAATTAGTAAACATACCATACAATTTAAACTGTTACTGATTATATATTAACACGGTTGAGTCTGTATCATGTAATTAGGTTCTCGTTGTAAACGAAATGAAGGTCGCAGATCGCTTTGCTGAGAATAACTTATATATAGAAATAGATTTGCTGAAGACAATAACATTTGTTATTGCTGTGAACTTACAGGAGGTAAACATTAGAGTGGACGAACATTACAGATTGACCAATTGCGATCATTTTGAATAACAATGATTTTTTAAACGCAAACGTTAACTTCAGAAGTCTTTGTCCACTTTGGTTAGTTCGCTTTACCTGGGATGGTCCGAACCATATTTTCTAATATGCGCTTAGCTAGCATCCACTATCAATTTGAAGGTCTTTGGCCCAATACCATGTTCTAGCAGTTGCACTTGAAAACTAGTTCTTCCAGTAGGCTTAGCGTATGCAGTATCTTGGTCCACATCGTCACTCAAGTCAGGTGAGATTGTAGACAATGGCAGCTAGACAAACATTAGTTGTACAGTTTTTCGGGGAGGAAAATTCAAAATAATTCTGGCTTATATATATATATATAGAAATGTGTATCCATTACGATTGTCTGCTACTAGATTGCAATCAATAAAAGTACGTTAACTTCAATCCACTTATAATCTTGTCTTCGTTTTCAGACAAACCCCTGCCAATAGTGGAGCCTACAGCATTAGAGGCGCCGCAGGAAGGCCATGCAGCTCAATGCTCCTGTCCGAATTGTGACGAGCTCCTGTCAAGATTCTCAGAATGTAGTATTTGCCTAGAACCGCTACAGGTGAGGTTATGATGGATTTCACGTTTAAATGAGTATGTTAGACTCACATAAGAAAAATCTTGGGATAAATGAAAAAAATTATATATCTAAAAGCCAGTTGAACATGTCAAAGCCAATCAAAATCAAGCTCACATTATTAGTAACTGTCTAAAAAAAAATTCTAAAGCAAAGAGTCATAATGAACCCAAGAAAGTAACTATTGCATTCAAAGTTGTAGCGATTTTTTCAATGCCAACATTCTTATATCTACAATAAAAATATTAATTTTTATCAATAGTTATAAAAAAAAATTGGAAATTCAAAAAATTCACGCCTCATACCATTTATTAGAATTACAATAAAAAAAAACAATACGTGCCGTTGAATTATTTTATTAATTATTATATATTTTTAGGCAAGAATAATTTATTGCTTGCTACAAAACTCCGTAGATAGTTATACATAGAGAGTCTATCATGTTGAAGTGCTAACCTCTTTATTATTAACAAATTGGTTGTGGTAGAGACAGTTTATTAAGAGCAAAAAATTTCTTGATCTTGACGTGTCGAGAGTAGAGCACTACCACATCCGCTTCGTGCAATAATATGAATACTTATACCAGAATACAATATGGAGTTCGTAAGCATGGAGAGTCATAATAAAAAAAAATTAAAGGCGGTAAGAATAACACCACGATACCAATTATTACGAAGGTCGTTGTTTTCCGTTTAGGTGTTACGTCATAATATCAACGCACAGGTGTTTGCTTACAAGTCAAGGAAATTTTAATCAGCGTTAACTACCCCCCGGTCGCTACTAAAAAGCGAACGTTCAGGTACGGCTTCGTTACGACGAATCATGAGTAATTATTAATTTGCACTTCTGTTAATTTAATTACAATCGCAAGGAATATTTGATTAACCCTTTTTAATTTCACAAGTAACAATCGTGTAGTGCCTCAGCTCTCTCTGTCTAATGAGATACATTTAATTTATTTATTAAAAATATATATATTAATACTTTCAAACTGTAATTTGTAAATTTTCATCATTAACTTTTGCCGACTTATTCGCATAAACTATAGCAATACAGTTATAAAAATATACATGCAATGTAGTAGCAATATAACAGTTATAAAATCTATGTACCTACATGCAAATTTAAAATGAACATTTTTAGTTTTTATAGTGTCTATAAAATAAAATACTTATAGATGCTATTATGACAGCAATAAAGCTATTTATATGTCGTATAATGTACGTAAAATTATTATAAAATACTGCAGAGATAAAATTCATATACACTTTATGAATGAATAGTAGAAGACGTGCGAAAGCTGTTCCTGGTGTTACCAGAGGGTAATATGGGAGTTCAAACTGTTGCCGTGATGTTCGGAAATAAAATCGCCACATATCCCTCCCGCCTTGACCTGAGCCCGAGATACACGATTGCACGATAGAATCAGTAAATAGATTTTTATTAATCCTTTTGTTATATGAAAGGTTTATTCAAATAGAATAGGCCACCTTCGTCTGTACAATTAACTTCTCAGCTCACTACCGATTTCAGTGAAATCATACATTTATTTATTTCGGTATTGGGCGAAGCAGTATTTCGTTACATATACCTGTGTTGTAATTATGTTTAAAAATTTGTCGTCTTAGAGATTCGTTACGGGCACATTCTATTATTAATTTAAACCACAAAAAGGCACAGGATACAATTAAATCTTTGTACTCACGCCAGAAAATATGCTAAATTATCAGAAATGTTAGCAAAAGACAAGTTACTGGTTTATTTATTTGTAATAACGAATAACGAAGCTTGATAAAATTTAAAATGTATATCTGTATCACAATTAAAAAATATTTAAATCTTTCTTTTAGAACAACAACGTTTCTTATTAATAATTCAATAACTAGAAGCTGTTGCCCTCTAAGCCGGTTGACGTATTTCACTTAAATCTAAAACGATCTTGATGTACAGTTAATTGTTAATACAAGACTTAAGATTAGCATTATACGTGACGTGATAATAAATACACAAACTATATTAATCAGATTTATTTATTTGATAATTTTGAAAATAATACATTCACTACAACCGACGAACTCGTAATGCATTTATTTTTTGTATTATAAACGGTTACAAACAATTTTATACCTTTTGGCATAATAAAATTAAGCATACGATTTGGTAAAGAAATAATATAATATTTTAATGTGGATCTAGTATACAAGTCGTAATAATAACTATTAAATAAACAACATTAAAAGAAACAGAATATATTATATAATAAACTGCGTTATAAGTGGTAAAAATAAAATAAAAGGAATTAATCTACCACTACCTAATAATACTAACTTTAAACAAAATATAAATTTTGTACGTCGTAGAGAATCAGTTTATCAAAGAATATTTGGACATCATATTAAAATTAACGAAATAATATACAAACTAAATAAAGTTATAAAATGTAGCGACAATATAATATGTATCTACATCCACAGATTTAAACTCATAAGTGATATTTCATATTCTTGTTTAGATTCAATGTTATAAATATTCGGATAACGACCAAGAAATTAAAAAAAAAAAAAGTATATAAAATAAATTAATCTTAGGTAGACTGCACGTGATTAGGTAATGCAAGTCGGTGCAAGGCTATTAGGGAACTAACGTCAGGTAAACTAAGGTGTTCCTATAATTTCATTATAGCAGTCACCTCGACTTTGTCGAAACTTTTGAAAACATAAGCCATTTGATCAACAGAGCATGTTGCAAGAAGTTATATAGCCCTTTTCTTTTATTAAAATGCGCCATCTGATCTTGCAACAGCAGAAAATAAGTTTATTAGTAGATTGGATAAAGAAATATAATAAATTATTAAGGAATCGTTTGATTTATATATTTAACCGGTGGTTGGTTTAATTTTAAACTACCCGTGTCTTCAACTTTGTTCGTGTGGTACAAAAATAATTTAATAATAGTTGTCCGTTTATGTAACTTTTCTCTCGATACAAATTTCCTATTAGTGTTAACCTTCCTCAATGATTGCCTTTTTTTTTTCAAAAAATAATTTTTGAAATCCGACTTCCTAACCTCCTGACTTCCTTCCTTCCTTCCGGTCCTAAGATTAGCGTATTCAAACAAACGTTTGCTCTTTAAAACATTAATATAGACGTCAAATTAATTTTAACTTGTTTCTTTTTGCCGTAGTGTTGTGGACCATGCGTTTGCCCATGGTGCGGAGGCGTCTGGTGTTCGAGATGTTCGCGCCGGATGTCCAGATGCGCCTGGTGCAGAGGTAGCCTTCGAGCGCCGGCCACACCCTGCCTCGCCTTGCAACGACTCATAAACGACCTGATGCTGCCGTGTCGAAATTACAGGTAATATTTTAATTTCGCTATCAGCACTATAACCGAGTTCCACGGACTTTTGAAATTTCATTTTTTCTGTTGAATTGAAACTCTCTTGGGAGGTTTTTTTAAATTTTGATCCGCAAACTTTTTGTGTCGCTCATTCGGGTAAAGTGGGTTCAAGGTGACCAAGGAAGCGAGGGAATAGTGATGCCTTTCTTGTATCGTGTGGTTTAAGTAAACACCGTACTCGCAAATATTTGACCCATAATCTTTTATTAAACAATACGCAGTCATAGATAAATGACAATCTCCGCTTTGCTTTTGGAGCGATGATGGCTTAGTTGGCAGTGTGTATGGACACCGCGACAATGGATCTGAGTTCGAATCTCTGCTATGAGCCTGAGTGTTCAGTGAAGGAAAGCATCCTGACAAAACCATAGGTAGGGTATTTTTAATAAAGTTGAAAGTCTGCCGCCAACAGAACTAACTTAAACATCGGGAAATGCCGTACTATCATGCTGCCACTCTTAAGTTTGCATTTGAGAGCCAGTCTGTCTTCTACGTTTAGCATATCCACTATCTTGGACCACATTGTCACTTGATATCAAGTAAGATTTTTGGCTATAACGTAAAACCTATAAGGTATAAAGGCTTGAATTTCGAAATAACTGTAACATTGGAAATTAAAGTTACATTATTTTAAAAAAACGAGCTAAAGTAAATAATGCAATGTTTTATCAAACGTAAAACACTTTACGATTGTATTACTCTAAAACCAGTATATGAAGAATGATTCAAAGTCGCGTAAACCCGGATCGATAAAATCTAACCGATTGTTTTATTTTTATTCCCTCCCGTAAATCCGACATAAAAATAGGTTTCAGCTTAATGGTTGACATAAACGGATTTTACTGTCACGGTAAATTACTTAGACACGTTTAGATGGCAACTGTATAGCGGACAACAAGCCGATACTGTTCAGAACATGCAATGTTGCACGTACTTGTGCACGCTGTCGTGTTTGATCATGTGAATTATTGATAGTCGTTTTAATTTATCAAGGTCTAGTACCGTTCAAGTTTTGTTTTAAGGTTCTAAATTTATTGATGTTATTCTTGTTGACGTGTTGAAAAAAGATTTTTAAGTACATCTTCCCTCAACAACATCATCATCATCATCATGAAACATCAACATGACGAATAATCGAACAAAATGGCTCTAACAACACTGCCAGTGCATGTTGTATACAACTGTACAGATAATATTTGTTTAAAATCATAAGGGGATTTAATTTGCTATCCGAAATTTTAAACAAAAATATTATTTTTTTCGTATTTTTCTCTGTGTGTTCCTTTTTGAACTTACTTGGCATGTTTTCACGAAGTTTTATAAGGATATAGGTAATATTATAAATCAAAATACTATTTATTCCATAAAACGTAAAACTTACACTTGGAATAGTAAATAAAACAATAAACTCCGATATCGTATTACTGAGCTAAGGTTTCTTCATCACGATGTTTTCATCGTTGAACGCTCAAGCTCATTGCAAGAATTCAATACTACCACTGAGCTATTATTGGTTTTAAAACAAGCTCTGAATTCATATATATAAATAGTAATTTCAAGATAAACTTGGAACTAATGGAGTTTATAACATTCTCGTGCATAATACTTCCATAAAATCGAATTAAATTCATATTAAAATGCATCAATGTCAACACTTCGCTTTTTGCTTTTAGGTCGTATATTTATTTGATAAAACGCTAAACTTTTTTTAAAATTATTAATTTATTTTTCTTTATCATATTTATTAACGAATTCATGCGATTTACAATCATATTGAAAATTTGTAATGAAAATATTTTGCTTTTTTTAACCCAATAACCTCACTGGTAATTGGGCGCCGTCAAAGCAATTTTACAAGCGTATAATTAATGGTGTAAAAGTTAAAATCATATCGTCATTTGTAAATCACATAAAATGTTACCCTGTTTAAGATTTAAACCCATATTACTCAGCGTGCCTATAACGTTAATAGACCGTTTAAATTTTTTTTTATTATTGATAGTGTTCCGATCTACGCAGAAAGAGCTCACAGTGTCTAATAAAAAATTAAATTGAAGGTAGACACAGTAACATAAACTTTTCTGGACAACCTACACCTCAGTCCGCCCCGGGACCACGAAGGCTGAAAAGCTTTCGAAACGTCGGCATCAAAATTTAATAAATAACCGCGATAAAATCCGTTTAAATTAGTTTTATTTCAATGCCTAATATTCGCGTAAACCTAAGAAATCGTTAATAGACCGCCTAAATAATTAAACCAATTGTTCTGCCAGCTCCTTACATTTGTTGTCGCGTAGATAAATGCAATGGTCCTTTTGTTATGTTATGGGAAGACAGAATTTATTTGTACACATTATTTTACAACATATTGGGATGACTACAAGAGAAAGGAGTACAATACAAGTGTATAGAATTTACAGTGCGAAAACTACCAGAAAAACCAACTCAAAAGCTACCACGTTAACATTATCCCTTGTTACCAAAAAAACAGAGACTGCTATCTCCCTAGTTATGTCATGAAATGGTTTCATCCGATAAGTTACCTTTTGAGGAGAAACTTTTTACGGGAGCGCTTTGTAATTCTGATCCACAACGTTCTTGTGTTACGTTCCTCCGGGTAATGTCGGCTCGAGGCGATTAAGGTAGCGCGAGAAACAAACTGAGATGCTTCACTTCTTTCATGTGATCTCATAATTTTGTTACTGTATTTGGCAAAAATCTTTAGTACGATATGCCGGGAATCGAATCGTTATACGTAAAATCAATATTCAGCTTGACATTTCGCTATTTATACCCATTTTTTTTTTTTATAACTATGTCTATATCTAAGGGGTTACTAATTACATATATTTACATATAAGCCGTGCTTGTAATTTCTTTCTCACGAAACTAATTGGTATTTTGTATAGTTTTAGAACCTTGTTTCTAAATTTGTGGACACGCTATTTCTAATATAAATGTAACTGGTATTATATCCGACTTTTTAAACACCTATAAATATTTATATAAAAACATTGTAACAATGTAAATGGGAATTCAATTCCTACGAGATTACAATCTTAAACTCTTACGAACTCTTTAGTTTTTTTTAGTTCAAAATATATTTATTTATTCATGATTCCTTAACTTAAAATTGCTCGAGTAATTTTGTAGTGGTGCGCGTGAAAGTGGCAAAACTGACAAATTTTTTAAATCATGTTACAGTTTATCTCGATAATAAAGTATAATGCGCTGATAATAAAAAAACAGATTTGGTTCAGTAACTATATATAGAAAGTGTTTATATATATATTTATATATATTATAGATAATCCTTTTAATATAACAAGATATATCAATCACCATATGTGTGTATGTATCTACTGATAAAATAAGTTTATCCTCTTGTTATTTCCAACGCTTTATCAATACGCACATACAATATATTTATTGATATTTCTATAAATAGATCTGTTTGTACAATTGTATTGGAGTAATCTGATAAGCGTGTCCAAGCGATAACTAGTATATTTATATTAATTATTATAAAGCGGAAAAACTTGTTTGTTTGACTGCACTAACCTTAGGAACTATAGTAGGATTTCAAAAATTATCTTTGAATTCTATAGAACAATAATCGAAAAAGAGTTTAAGTTATTTAATATCACGCTAACACCAATAGGCGCAAATCTGTGCTAAAAATCGTTACAATAACGGGCAAAAAATTATTAAATAAAATTTCAGTGCCACGCGAACGAAGCTATAGGCACAGCTTGTATAATATATAAGTATAGTTTGTACTATGATAATGAAAGTACTTATATGTATACTTATATGTTTTATTATAGTAGACGACAGTAGTATATCTATATTAAAAATATCTACACTAACATAAGTGGATTTCGCAATAAAATCGATGCGAGCTCCATTAGTAAATTGTATAAGAAACTTTGTATGTAAGAATATTATCGAACGTGAGTACGTGCCTGTCGAGTTTAGTTACATTACAGGTCTCATCTGTTTTCGCTGGAAATCAGAAATACATGTGCAACGACTTACACAACCATAGAATATAATTGTATACAATTGAACTATTATTTACATTAATAATACTTAGGGGCCGGTCATAAAATATATTTGCCCTTATGAAAGAAGGGAGGAGGTGTAGCTCTCTGTGACCAAATGTGACATGGGAGGCCGCAGGGTCTGAGAAATCGTGACGTTCCCACCTCATAAAATGCCTTTTTGTAAATTTTACACGTTAATACAGATATTTATTAATTTATTATACTTTCGTTAGTGCAAGCAATAAATATTTAAATCTGTGTACTGCAATTAACAGTACAGTACAGTAGGCTTTTGTTTTTCTAATAGACATACGCTGTTAGCCGGAGCGGCTTTTACAGCTTGGCAGAGCTTTTTGGAGCAAATGCTGAGGGCACTATTGAATAAAAGTTCAACCTCATTTCAATAAATCATCAGACCTTATTTGTCGAAGTGAAAACTTCTATAGCGCGGTTTGGATAGGATATAAATTCATGTAAGTCGTCATCGACATGGTCACGTGACGTATTAACGATAACACTATATCTGTTTATATTAATATAACCCATTGATTCACAAGTAATTTAAGATCAAACAACTTATTTCAATAAACAAAAATAAAAACTGTTTTAAGTTTCACATCTGTCTCCAGTCCCCATGACTGCTTTGTTTTTTTTTTATTAATTTCACGATTCAAATCATAGCGATAGGAGGAACATCGTAAATATTAATCTAAGTGAACTTGAAGTTATTCAAAACGAGTTACAACACTCTGTCAATTATAATCTACCTGATACATTTATTAATCTTGGTTACACACACAATAAAACATACTTTATTAATTGGAAATACCAGATTATTATCTTGCAAAAAGACAACTGGGATATGGAAGGTAGGTCACGTATATTCGCTAAATTTATTGAAATAAAGAAAGAGATGGTAATATTAGCTAGTATGTGATGAGGAATCAGTCACAGTTACTTGCATTGAAGCCTCCTATTTCAAAATTTACAGTGTGTGTACGATCGCTGCGTCAAGGGACGTGAGTTCGAATCCAGCTCCAATGAGCTTGAGGTTTCGGTAAAGGAAAATCTCGTGATGAAATCATAACATGACGGTAGTTCTATTGCCCGCTTGGATAGCTACCACCCTCTAGTTTTTCCTCCAAATACTTATAGGTGTGTTCCGATAGTTGCACTTGAGAACCAGTCTGTTCACTGGGATTAACGTGTCCGCCATCTTGGGCCATATCGTCACTTAAAATCAGGAGATTGTTGCCATAACGTTATAATATTTATAGTCAGTGTAATAAAAATACTCTTTGACCAAAATAAGGTTTCAATTATAATACAAAGTATATTTAAATACATACATATTGGAATAATATAATAATTATTATGAAAGCACACAATTAATTTAATGACTAATATACAAATACAGAATGATAGATTTCAATTAAAATGTAACGCGTCAGTTGACACACAAAACGCATAAAACAAATCATTCAGTCGATTAAACACAATAAATAAAAGTTTGTACAGTCTGTACGTCTTTTTATTCGACATATGAATTTATTAAATTTGTTCTAAACGAGTTTTCACTGTATGCGTTGTCGCTAAGATTGAAATGTCGAATTTCAGTGCGGTGATTATTTTTCAGTAGGTTTGTTTGCTAATTTATTATTAGAAATCTATACATGTTTTACAATTGGTTTAAACAAAAAAAACAGAAAAATATCACGCGATTTATAACCACCAGGCTGCCAAACTAAGATTCCCTGTATCTTGCTAGCTGGTTTGTCTCCGACCAGGTATAGAGGTATGCTGTATCTTTCTATCCCACAGTAGTGAAATGAAATGTAGAAATATATTACAAATTACGAAACATTAATTTTTTTTTTTGTTGATTGTTTGTGTTTGTCTGAGTGTATGTGGGTGAATGAGTGTATGTACGTGGGTGAGTGAGTATGTGTGAAGCAAAAGTGTCCAGTAGATGGAATTATGTTTATTCTACAGTTCTAGCTTCTCTATTTCTTCTAACGACTTATTCATAAGACATCTGATGATAGTGAGAGATGACACCATTATTAACCAGAGGTAAAGTACAGTCTACCAGGCCCAGCTAGGTTTTAATATATTCCGACATTGTTGAAGCGTCGTTTTTTGTTTCAACATGTTTTTACATGTACAAACGAGCGAGCGTGTCATCTGATGGTATGTGATCACCGCCGCCCATGGACAGTTACAACACGAGAAGAATCTCAGGTGCGTTGCCGGCCTTTATAGGAGGGACTGGCTCTCAAGTGCAGCTGCCGGAACACACCTAATGGTATTTGGCGGCAGATTTTCAACTTGAGGGTGTTAGCCGGCCAAGCGGACATTAAAAAAAGTCCTACCACCCTGCTATGGTTTCCTCACACTGTGTGTACTATATTGTTATAAAAAACTTTTACTAAATATGTTTTTTGAATAATTTTATTTTTAGTTGTCACTCTAATTCATAAGTATGTAAAATCAAAACGTAATAGATACCCAATCCCGTGAATACTCATATACATATTACTAATATACGAAAGAGACACGTAGCGATTTCTGTTTCACTTTGCAAATTAAACAAACAATATAACAAATAGGAACCAGAAGCATAAGACAAATTTTTTTTTTTATCCCACACAATACGCCTATATATTAAACATAAATCACTGACACAAAACTAATCAAAGAGATACACACATCTTCATCTATACACAGAAACACATACCCACACATAGAATTTCTCCCTCATTGGCACCTCTTATCTGTTAAATGTAACTAATTTGAAATTGTTGTATGTGATTTGAAGAAATATACAATACATAAATAAAATAAAATACTCTACTAATTTTTGTTAAAAAATATCGATTAATAAAAATAACTTTTGAGCGCTAAACAGTTGTTAAAAAAGAGTTTTGAAATTAGAAACTAATATATCTGATTTTAAAATGATGCAGCTGTTATTCTTTGCTTGTGTACGTGGCGCGATGCGATATGAATTGTCAAATGTTTGGAACGCCGCGCGCCGCGCCTGAGGGTTTCGCTAATTGCAAACTGAATTCATAATTAAATTAAATTCAGTTAAATACTGTATGCTTATGTAACAATTTGTGTTGTGATTTCGTATTATTTACACGATTTTATTTTTGCTATAACCAGCCATATGGGAACAAAGTCAGCTTTTTATTTTTAATGTAAAAAAATGCAATTGACGTGTTTCAAAGCGAACAACTTATAATTCTTAGAACCTAATGACACGGAGTTACGACGGACGGGATCTGCTCAGTTGGCAGAGTGTAAGAACTCTGCGTCAATGGACGTGACTTCGAATCCTCGCAATGAGCCTTCGGTGAAGGAAAACACCGAATGGAACCGTAGCATTTGCTTTTTCTATTACCCACCTGCCTGCCTACTTTCTTGGGCCACATCGTCACTTAAAGATTATGACCGTAACCTGCAAACCGGTTTGGCATCAAAAACAGCTCCACCACTAGGCGAAAGCTCAAGAAATTTGAACGCACGTCCGTTGACGAAGAGTTTGTACACACTGCGATACCAACTGAGCTGCCGTGGAACATCTAGTAAAATCTTTTCTATTTAACTTAATGAATCCTGAGATATTATTTAATAAAACTGCCAGAGCTATATTAAAAATAAATAATAAGATTTTTATCACCCGAATATACTGTATTTTAAATATTTGTGTACAAATTGTTTTTTTCTTGTATAATAAATAACGAAACACACAGAAGTCTGGCCATTATTTCCACTATAAATCAGATGATATATGATCATTGCAAGCATAGTATATTTAGTATTAAAATATCAAGGTACCTTTTAAATAAGTATAAATATAAAAATATAATATATATATAAATATTTTAAATTGTTTTATCAATGCCATATTTCTTACATTTAATGGGTATGATTTGTATAAAGATTTTTAAAATCATATCTATTCTTTACCGTATAAAATTATCATTAAAATCTCTGATAATAACGTACAATTCTAGATACGTATTGAATAATTGTTATCTTCAGTACTACGAAACGTTATTCGTTGCTGTTTCAAAAATATATACTTACTAGCTTTTACCCGCGGCTTTGCACGCGTTAATATTTAATTTCGTCAAGCAAATCGGAGGACGCTATAAAACGTTTCATATAAGGTTTATGCCTGTCTTTACCCAACTTTCAAAAATTCACGAGGAAAAGTAGCCTGTCACCGTTTCTAAGGTCCCGTCTTTCTCTGTAACATAATTCATCGTAATCGACTCAGCTATTTAGGCGTGAAAGCGTAACAAACAAACACACTTTCGCACCTTAATTTATCTCTTAATTATTTCGCACAATATTAATACGGATTGTGTTTAAAATGAAATAGGCAAAGTAAAACTTCGGTACCCTTTTTCTTTGTTTGTTAACAGCTTTTATTAACTTATTAGATTTGCATATGTAAGAAATTTCGCCAATGTCACATGACAACGACTCGATAACCATAATTGATGGGTACACCCGAATTCCGAACAATTATTTTTGGACCATATAAACAATATGGCGCAATGGTTGCAGCGATGCAACCGCTTTAACCATTAGCCAAAACCTTTTCAATACCTATTGACTAAGAGGTATCAATTACCCACATTCAATTCAACATTCAACATCAATTCCCACCTACGGACAAATACTAGTTTTTTTTTTTTTATTTATCTTACCTTGATGGAATCCATACGGCAAAGACCTTGCTTCTTATTATCGACTTTTGACATTGATGTGTAAAAATTAACCTTGGCCTTAAGAACGCTCAAGTGTTTATTTATACTGTCAACATTAAAATATATTGAACCTGGAAATGGCTTTTCTGACAGTAATATTGTCGCGGTTGATAAAAAACTGCCAATTATCACGCTAAATTAACTTCAGAAATGACCTGTGTACATTGGGCAATATATTTTTTACTACTATGACATTAAAATGTGACAAATTTATCCACATACGAATAAATTTTAAACTTGTATTGCAGTCCACGACTACATAATCATGTTTAACTTCCGAAGATGAGCTTGAATTAATACTTAGAAAATTCAGATAGATACAATCAAGATTGAGTAAATACGTTTTAAGACTTTTCATTTAACGTTATGGTTACATTCACATGATGTTAAGTAACGAGGTGGCCCAAGATGCTGGACATTCTAAGCTTAGTGGAAAGACTGACTCTCAAGTGCAACTGCCGGACCATACCTCAAGGTATTAGGCGGCAAATTTTCAACTTGAAAATAGTATCTAGCCACGTGGGCATTAGTAAAAGTGCTACCATCATATTATGGTTTCATATCTATGTTATCCTTCATCGAAAGCTCAAGCTCATTGCAAGTTAATTCGAACTCGCGTCCACTGGCAAGACATCTGTACACACTAGTATCTCAGCTATCATAGCTTTAATTCTCTATCGTATATTCTGGAAGGATTATTATGCTTTAGTCCAAAATACACACATAAATATTAAGCATAATAGTCTGTATCTCATTAGGGGAAGAAACTATTTCAGCTAACTAATAAACAGAGAGTTTTTACACCCTCTTCCTAATTTAGTGCTGTTATCAAAGATTATGTTTGTTAATGCAAATCAATACTAACTTATATTAATAAAATATTTTTCTTTGTTTACAGACGCGGATGTACAGAATTACTAACAGCAGTGACGAGAGTCAAACACGAAGAAGACTGCAAGCACGACACAATGATGTGCCCCATCACAGCGAACTGCTGCTCGATTCCCTTCGAAGAACTCTCATCGCATCTCCAATCAAACCACAATATCATCGCGGTTTACTCACAGAAAATAAAGATCTTAATAGAGAACTTCCAGACAAAATTGAAGAAGACAGCCTGCTGCCGGACGAAGTACAAGATAATACTGCTACACCAAAAAAGCGCTTTTATCATAAAAGTTTGCATCTACAACTACCACGTCAGGGTCGAAGTAATGAGAAGGAAGTTGGGCTACATCGCTGACGTGAAATCGGAAACGAAAAAAAGCGAGTATTGCGCTTTAATCGAATTCCAAAGCAAGGCACTGTGTACTAAATCTGCAATTCTCATAGAGAACGAAGCGTATGGTAAAAAAGCAGAGGTACAATGGAACGATGTGATCATGAAGGCTGATAATGATGAAGCGATCACTATACACGTTAATATTGGAAAATCAGATTCTGATAAATCGAGAAAGGACTACGTTGAGTCGTAGCTTGGACTATATATAGATTAAGTTCCATTTCGTGTAGCTATGCATTTATTTGTACGATAGTTATAAAAAGAGTGAAGACGACGTCCTTACGTCCGAATGTGACTGATGTAGCCTTAACTATTATTATATTACGTTAAAACTATTTAAGATGTAAAATTTAAGACAATAAACTGTAGTATTTTCTTAAGGAATTTGCATTTTTATTGGAAATATTGAGGTAGTAATTTTTATGTAAAATTTTCTCATTTCTCGAGAGTTGGGCTCTTGTTACATTTCGTGTATCAGCTTAATGAATAATCATAAGGAGAGTCAAGTGATTCTTTTCAGAAAAAATATATATCCTCTTCATTTATTTTATTACTCCTGCAATAAGAAAACCTTCTCTGACATTTATGCTTGTAAGACATTCTTAATTGTGTTTTCATATTTACTCTCTCGAAAAATTCTTCGACGACATTCCTCCACAATTTCTTTAACGCAGAAGAAATTTTTAAATTCTCTACATTTTAACACTAGCACAATATTTAAAAAAATCCTATATAGCGGTTGGTATAACTTATCGCAAATAATAATATCCCCATAATCTATTCACAGCTCTCGAAGTAGGAAAGTTTACGTTTCAATAGCAATCTACTTTAGAACAATAAACGTCTTCCCCGCAATAAACTTTGGCAATATCCATTTTCAAGAAAGCGCAGATTTCACGAGAATTAACCATTTAAACGGGTTTATAGCAAACTTCATAACAATATTTAAGGTCGAACGTAATGGAAATAATACACTGAATTGCAGTAAATAAATAAACTGCGTGGTGTGGATTTTTGGTATTATTAAATTTTTCGCCATGAAGACCTTATTGAGTGTATAAGAGTGTACATTATTTAGTCGTGCTTTGCCAATATATCACCATACCTTGAATAATTTTGTTATATTTGGACTGTAGTGTAAGTATTATATATTTGCTCCATCATAGAGGATAAGGTAAACAATCGTTTCCAACTAAATCTGATCACCACAAATCAGATGTAACATATTTCGTAATGGCACGCATAGGATTTTCGTGATGCGATATCAGCCAATATACATCTAGCAATCGAGCGACTTAACCTATACTTGAGTACCACATATTTGGTGATAAACATTTCCTTAAGATTATTTTTATTATATAGTTAAGGTTTGCGTTATGGCCGTAATGACACCTGACCTTAAGAGACGATACGACCTAAGTTAGTAGACACACTAAACCTGTGGAGGGACTGGCTCTCAAGTGCAACTGCCGGAACATACTAATACAAAACGCCTTACCGCCATACAATGGTTTTATGATGTTTTCCTGCACCGAACGCTCAAGCTCATTGTAGGTGTATTGGAACTTGCGTGCCTTAACGCGGAGTCCGTACACACTACCACTGAGCTATCGTCGCTTGGGTTCTATATTAGCTTGTAACGTTTTAAGATCGGAATTTATATCCAGCAGCCGAGAGCTAACTTACAGGCCGACATGACAATAAGAAGCCCCACTTTGTTTTCCATCAAGTACAGTGCAGACACTATAGCGTGCTAATATTAAAGAAAGTAGAAAATACAGTAGTTGAAAGACCATTATCGTCCGGCTGTTCAGCTCAGGTATCCATAGCACGACATTATTGTGAGAATGAAAATAAAGTGTATAGAACCGATATAAGTACTCTACTAACTGGGCACGTGAAAGTATACAAAGTAAACCTAAGCCTAAGCGGTAAGTCGTGAGTATGTCACTAGTGCAGCAAAGTTGGAGGTCGTAGTACACGACATGGAAGGGAGGTAGGATAATTCCGCTAGATGGCGTTTCGACTAACGTTTCAAAGACCAAAGCTCTAATGATTGATCGGAACTCTATCAATAACAAAAATTAAATTGAACGTAGATACAGTAACATGAACTTTTCTGGACAACCTACACCTCAGTCCGCCCCGTGACCACGAAGGCTGAAAAGCTTTCAAAACGTCGGGATCAAAATTGTTAAAAATAACCTTGATAAAATCCGTTTAAATTCGTTTTATTTCGATGACCAAAGGTTGTTTTCGAACAGAGCTGAAAGTGACGATGTGAAACAGACATGCCTAGGTATGCAACTGGTTCTCAAAACATCTGCCTGAATGTATAAACACGCAACAAGAGATTTTCCACTTAAAGATGGTATCGAGCTCGGCGGACATTGGAAAATGCCCTTGAACCATGAACTTTTCGTTAATAATTATGTTATAAAACAAAATACATATTTCCCGTACGCTCAAACAACGGCTACATCGCACGCCATAACGCTATAATAGTATTTTATAAAAAGAAAATGAATAGCCGAGTTTAATATAATCAACCGTATGTACGTACAGTAACTTGAGCAGGCCGTTTAGTTTTTAATTTAGCAAATTAAAAGAACAGTGAACACGCAACCGCATACAGTCTAACAAATTCGTTTACGAAAATTTCTACATTTTTACATTTACCGTGACGAAAATTCTAAAATTCTAGAATTTAAATACGTACGTACATAGCACGAATTTGCCGTTTTCAAGCTACTAATTTCGACTATGGCTTTCTTCTCACAAAATACCTAACTAGAGAACAGACGTATTTTAGTAAATAATAACACAGGCTTTCTATTATAATGCAGTTACTTGTGGTAATGTTTGTTTTATTCTTTGCAGTTCAATTGATTCTTTATATATACCTAATCGACTTTCTATCACTGAAGTGATTTAGAATATTTCACGGATCAGAGTGCGTTCTCTACCGTAGACACCTTGAATGGGATGATAGAAACATTTATGATATGTGATAATACGTAATCTAACGATGCACAAGTTACATATCATAGGCAGAATGGACGGATTCACCCCATCATTGATAACGAAACCGACTTGAAAAATTGAACCGTGAAACCTGCGCCAAGGGACGTGAGCTTGAGCTTTCGGTGAAGGTGCTGCTTGAGTTAGCTTGAATTCCGTTAGTCAAATTGCAAGTAAACATTCTTCGTCTAAATCTTCGTGTCGCACACGGTAGGTTTGTATAATTGGCAATCCAGTTCGTTTTTGTTTTAAAGTTTGTAGATTTTGCGTTATGGCCATAATTTCACCTGGTCTTAAGTGACAATAGTGCCCAAGTTAAAAGACACGCTAAACCTGCAGAGGGACAGGCTCTTAACACCTATTGGTATTTGGCGGCAGATTTTCAACTTGAGGGTGGTTGCTAGCCAGATGGGCATTATAGAAAGCCCTACCATCATGCTATGGTTTCCTCACGATGTTTTCGTCACCCAAAGCTCAAGCCCATTGTAAGTGGATTCGAACGACGTCCCTTGACGTGGAGTCCGCACACACTCCCACTGAGCTATCGACGTTTTTTAATCGGGATCTTGACCAAGGGTTCTACGAAACGGGACTAAGAGGCCTTCGTTACTATAATCATTGATAATACAGTTATAATTAGATAACTGCAAAAACTTAGCACTTATCGTTTTTTTGTTTGCAGTCTGCAAATCAAATAATCATGGTGGATTTTGTAGTACAGTAAATTGTACAACCATCAAATACGAGGCATTTTGATTAACCCATTTTTATTAGCTGTGTAGGAAATTTCAACAATTTCAAATGTAAAAATCTTATAAAACCACAATAAACGAACGCAAAATAACAAACTAACATCGAGCAATTATTTGTAGATGACACAAAAAATGATTATCCTATGCGGGACTCGAATCCACAGTGCTTCGGCATGATAGATGCAGTGAAGCTACGGCTTTAGCCGCTAAGCCAACCGTGCAACCAAAGCCATTCTTGTTGATTGCGACAAAAACAAAATTATTATACATATATAATTTTGATGTAGACAAATATGATTAACAGCTCTATGTATAACGCATACAAAATCAGGAATCCATACAAATATTATAAATGCGAAAGTGAGTTTGTTTGTTTGTTACGCTTTCACGCCTAAACCGCTAAATCGATTGCGATGAATTTCCACATAGAGATAGACAGGACCCAGAACACCGAGATAGGCTACTTAACTTAAAAAACTTATAGGTAACGGGGTAAAGTGCGGTATAAACTTTGTATGAAACTTTTAAATCTAGTTGTGTTGTAACGGCACAATATATTGATCGTAGGCATTTCCTGTCCAGCTAACAGTGTAGGTCCCATTGAAAAAAAAAATATATGTCCCTCTACAAATTGTTTACAGATAAAGTATTGGTAAGTTATTCTATACTGTTGACTGAAAAATTGTACTGCAAAGCATATTGTACCAAATATTAATGACCTACTGCTAGCATTACTAAAAATATTCAACAGGGCGACCTCAACTAGGACAAAGTAACAGTCAATTATTTGGTATTCCGTGCACGACGCCTCCGTGTTTGTTTTCATTGTCATACGACACAATATTCTACATAAATATATCGCGTCGATTTCAGTTCATATAAAAAGTAACTAAAAACGGCTTCCTGTTTGTTTTTTTTTATGTAATATCAAGCAAACAAGCAAGCGTATCACCTGATGGTAAGTGATCACCACCAGCCATGGACACCCACAACGCCAGGGAAATAGCAGGTGCATTGCTAGCCTTTATTTTGGAGGGACTGGCTCTCAAGTGCAAATGTCGGAACACATCTATTCCTATTGGGTCAACTCGAGGGTGGTAGCTAGCCAGGCGGGTATCAGAAAAAGCATTACCACCATGCTGTGGTTTCCTCACATTTTTTTCCTTTACTGAAAGCTCAAGCTCATTGTAGGTGGTTGAATTCGAACGCACGTCCTATGACGCAGCGTTCCTACACACTACATACTGAGCTATCATCGCTTCAATACTGTCAATCCCTTATAAGTTGGTATGCTTAAAGTACGAATTTAAATTTATCACATATTCATTTATAACCGTAAAAAAAAACAAATGGAGTGGTTAATGTTAATGAAATATTAATAAATGTAAGTTTATTGTATTTTCATTTATAATATTATAAACTGTTGATGTAGGAAGAGCTGATTGATTAGACATAAATACTTAGGGACAATTCTATACTTTAGTACAGATCAGTTTTTAGAACGAAGTTCCTTATGGGGCGTCGCGGAAGTTTAACTTAGCCAGCAAAAAACGTCCGTAACGTTAGCGTAAAATTTTTATGTATAGTCTACGTGATGATGATGATAATATGATTATTATTATATATTTTCATAGTAAACAAAATAAAGGTGTTAAGTTTGTAAAGTAGTTTTTTTATCGATAAAAATTATAATAAAAAATGTATACCCGAATAATTATTTTCTTTATACCTTGAACAGAACTTGAAATTAATATTTCTATAATAAAGAACTTCGTTCTGGTTCTTCCTATCTGGTGTCCCGCGACTCCACTCGTTTTATTACATTTTAAATTGATAAATTTAGCGCAGTAAATTAGGATCATACCAACCTTTAACTTGAGTACCCGGCTAAAACGATTTTTAATATCTAAAAACAATCAGATCATCCATTGAAATATCTAGACATCCGATTTCTGACAAGGTATAATTTCATTTTCTTTAAGTAGATCAAAATAAACCACAGTTTTTGTCCGTTTATGGCCACTTGTACAAAAATAATAAATCAATAATCAATGTATAGAATTGTCAGCGTTAAATTTGGTTTCTAATATAAATTCCAGTTTCCAGTATGGAACAAGTCTGCTTTTAGTCGACTAGAATAAGCGTGTAAGCTATCCCTAATATTTGGCAACACGTGGTACGGTTGGTGCCATTGTGTATTTTGTAGATTTGACGGTACTTGTTAGTTCCATAGTCTGTTTAATCACCCATCTCGCTATTTGCTAAATTAGGTACGAATATGTTTTTTTTTCGTCATTTCAAGGTATAATACACGTAGAAGCGACGATAGCTCAGTGGTAGTGTGGAGGAACGGCGCGTCAAAGGACGTGAGTACGAATCCCTGCAATTAACTTGAGCTTTCGGTGAAGGAAAACATCGTAAGGAAATCATAGCATGGTGGTAGGGCTTTTTCTAATGCTCCACCAAAACTCCACAAAAGCAACCACCCTCAAGTTGAAATCGGCCTCTAATTACCAATATCTATGTTCAGCAAGTTGCAATTGAGAGCCCGTCCCTACAATAAAGGCCGGTACGTACCTGAGATTCCTCTGGTGTTATGGGTGTCCATGGGCGGCAGTGATCACTTACCATCAGCTGGCACGTTTGCTCGTTCGCCCACCATTACAAAAAAAAAATACTCCCAAAATATGACGAATTAGAACAATGGATACACGCAACAAATTATTTATTCACTTAGTAAAGCCGTCTCCATTATAGTTTTCCGCGGCTAATTAAAACGGTAGACTGCGCAGTTGAAAACCCTATGAAAAGTCAAGGCTGTCCACGTGTTTAAGTTTTAGTTATATATTTATTCCATTAAGCGCGCCTTGAACGCCATTAGTACACTTTTCAAGGGACCGGATGTAGCAAACAATGCTAGCTCAAAGTATATAAGTATAAATGTATATTGTTTGACAAGAAATATTTAACTTCACCGCAACATTATCACAGATTAAAAATAAACAATCCACGACAATCTCCATAGAAACAGCGATATATCTGATTTCTCACTATGTAATAATATTAAAAGGACTGCGCATTTTACAGATCATTAGTTGTGACCGAGGTTTCGGTCGCGTGGAATTTAAAATTATTAAACAACTTTGCCCGTTGTTGTAACTTTTTTAATACAACTGTTCTCATATCAGTGGTTGTGTGATATTAGATAACTGTTCTTCTAGCTGACAGACCTTCTTCAGTGACTGTTCCATCAAATAACACAAAGAATTCGGGCAAACCGATTAGTGGTTCCTGATATTATCGCGTTCAAAGTTGTTTTTTTCTTTTTGCGTTATAATATTAATATAGATGACAGTTAAGATGTTACTAGTTAACCTCACCCACGCGTTCTCGTTTAAGATTTACATTCGCTATATGCGTAAAGGGAAACGATAAAAAGTAACAGTTTTCCGCCCCAGATATAATCTATTTTCAACAGCGAAACATCGTGATATGCGTATTATCATCACTCGAGATTTATTTGCACGATCTTGTCAACTAGGTGACCATGTGAACTGGTTGCATCTTGATCTGGTACGATTTACTGAACTCATTTATAACCGAACTAGATCGAAACAGGCGGGGGTTTTGTTTTTGTGGAATAATTATTTTATTACCTGTATCTATATTAAAACAATTAAGCGGGAGTGTTTGTTTGTTTAAACGTGCTAATCTTAGGAAGTGTAAGTCACATTTCAAGAATTATTTTCGCACTTCATACAATAGTCATTGGATAAAGTTGAAGGCCATTTATCATTACGCTACCGCCAATAGGAGCAAAACTATATTGATAAAAGTAACAAGAACGTGCGATGAAAGTCGTGGTCGAGAGTCGGTCAGGCTTCACAGGCTGTAACAAAACCTGGATAAACTCGTAATAAGGTTGTGTGTATGGTAAGGGATTGGAAGGCCATTTCAATTATGAGCTTTTACCGCCGAGCAGAATCATTGTTTTGAAACGTAAAGGTCAAAAAAAAATTTGCGGTTGCGTTGCATTTTCCCCATTTTTGTTAAAATAATTTATTTAATTTCTTTATACCATTCACGATAATTTTGACAGTTTTTATTTTTAATATAACCTTTTTGATTTTATTAAAATCACCCAGCTACAAATAATAGTACGGGCAGAAATATTTTTATTCCAAGTTTATACATACTATATGCGAAAAGACTTTTTCTCCGACATATTACATTATATAAAATACATTATTTTTGTTAATTAACCACGGATCGACAATGGTAAAAATATACAAGAGAAAAACATTGCGGTTTCATTTGTTTCAATTCAAATACATATATTTGTATTTATTTATTTATTTATAGACTGGTTATTGTTAGGCAAAAATCACATCCGCAACGTCGACAATGAGTTTGGGAAAATTTAATTACAGTATATCGTTTTGTTTCCACACTGGAAAAATATTATCACATTGTTAACGTCAGAGAGGATGTTATTTTCTTTTTTACAAGCTATACCTACGACTTTGTTCGCGAGGGACTAAAATTTTTATTTAATCATTTTTGCCCGTTTTTGTAAGTTATTTCAATACAGCTTAGCGCCGTTTGTTGGTAGTGCGATGTTAAATAGACTGAAGCTTTCCTCAATGATTGTTTTATCAAATACAAAAATAACTTACGAAATCCGACAGGTAGTTCTTAAGATTAGCGCGATCAAAGAAAAGGCTTTTTCTCTTTATAATATAAATCACGTTTTATTTTCCTTTTTTATAGGTTTTAGCGTTACGGCTACAATCTCACTTAATGTTAAGTGACAATGTGGCCCAAGTTGGTAAACACTATAAGCCTATGGAAGTACTGGCTCTCAAGTGCACCTGCTAAAACACACCTAATAAGTATTAGGAGGCAGATTTTCAACTTGAGAATGGTAGCTGCCCAGGCGAGTATTAGACAAAGCCCCACCACCATGCTATAGTTTCATCATGATATTTTCCTTCACCGAAAGCTTAAGCTTATTGTAGACATTCGAACTTCCGTTCTTTGACGCAGCGACCGTACACGCTGCCACTAGGCTATCATCGCTTCAAAGTTATATGTAGATGACATTTATTTTTATATCAGTGCATGAAACTCAACCACAAGTTCTACCAAGTTGTAATTTAATAAGTTAATTAAGAAATAAAGAAGAAAAAGGAACGAGATTATCGCCTCAATGAATTCTTAGTATAATGATAAACGTGTTTTATTTCACAAGTTTATTAAAAGAAATCGATTTTGATGGGCAGTTTAGCAAAAATGGAAAGTATTCAAATATCCCTTCGATTCATATTTGATCGAAAGCCGATAGATTCGTATTTCCGCTCCATCAGCCAAAATTTATGGGTAGCCATGAATTCTATCGGACGCATACCTGACGGCCGACACCTCAAGGGAATCTCGTTTGCAAAATACAGGTTGAACATTTAAAACTCTAATTAGATTGTTGTTAAATTTAAATAATAAAATTTTGTTTTAATTGTATTAGTTGGTCCGTAATATACCAAGGATTGACGCTTGCTGATCTGTGCTGATTTATAGTTAAAGCGAATTTTAATGTCTGATCCTATACTTTAATTTTAGTAGCATTTTACTGCACTGTCCCCACAAAACATTGAGCCGGCGCCAGTTTAATATATTTTGTCTTATATTCACAACGATCGGGTCACTTTGAATTTGCACAGCCATTCTATCACAGGTTATGTATCAACGGGCAAAGACAGATAATGGCAATTGTGCGGGTGCGTATTGTTTTGTCATAACATTCTGGCGTGATCATAAGTAGTCTGACTGGCTTGGCAGATATGGTTCTGCCCGTTCCAGTATAACTCACCATAGCACCATCTATTCCGTTTAAAATGCATAAAAATATAATTCATGACAAAATATTCATACATGTGATATGTGAATCATCGTCCAAAGGCTGTTGGGTCTAAGTGTTTTACTAGTTATTCCGAAGGAATCCTTTCATTTAACAGTATTAAAGAGACCTAAATAATGTTCCATAATATTATTAATTGTCATGTGTAATTCTTACAAAATCTGTGTTAATTATTAGAGTAATGCGAGTAAAACATGGACAGACAAGAAAAAAAAAATTCGTACCAGCGTTCGTTGAGATGACAGCTCGACAAATGCGTCAGTAGATATACTTTTATAAACCATCTTATAATCAAACCATAGTTATTTTATTTGATCTACCAACAAATAAGTAATTATTATTACAATATAGATGTGTGTACACGCATATTCAATCATACCTCGTGTTGGCTTTAATATATATATTTAGAGGCGTATGCAAAAATAAGTTAAAACGTTACTTGATATAATGAATACATTACATGAAATTAAATAAATATTAGCAGTAAAGACTCTATTTATTAATTACCCGTTCCACATTTTACCACAGAAAAACTTGACGTCGTGTGGGCCTTCACCCGCGTGTTGTTGATGTTCCATTCGATAGAACTAATCGATTTGCATCCTAATTTCTATTGCGAACTACCAAGGTGTGGAATTTAGTACCAGCGTACGTTTTTCCTGACTTTTCCAAAATCGGGGATTTTAATCGAAGAGCGAACAACCTTCTTATTCACGAATACATAACATTTTCGGCCTCGTCTTCACTTTTCATCATGTGTGATTGAGGCCAAGCGCTATACACTGATTTCAAAAAATAATAATAACATATGTTTACATATATTCTATAATATAAAAGGAAATGTTTGTTAAAAATATAGATACAAAACCTGAACACCATTGTATGATATCATGAGATTGACAAAATATTTCTCGTTCGGATTATAAAGGGTAAGGTAAACCACGGAGCTATCTCTGCGGCGGACCAATATTTTTATACATAACTTACCAAAAAAACGTATCAATCATACGAGAACCTCACACATAAAATATCTATAGATAACCGTGTGTTTTCGTTTGCGTGGACTTAAATTATTTCACAACCTACTTTTAAACTTTGTACTATAATTAATTATGTAGTTGACCGTCAGTAGGAGGTTTTTAAAACGGAAAGGTGGATTTTTGACCTTTAAAAAATGTATAATATAAGTGATTACAATATATTTACTTAATATTAAGATGAACCTTTAAGCTCGGGCGATCAAGCGCGTTTTATTGTTTGTCATTTATTGTCCCACGTTATATAATTTGACACGCTCAACTTTTTACTGAGACTCATCTGTGAATTTTCACTGCAACCTGTGTCCGCTTTATATGGGTCTCGGTATGTATATAGATATTACAGTAGGTAACAAATTATTGTTATGATAACGTAACAGTTACTATCATAAACCATTTATAAATCTATTAGGCTTGAATTACTGTGTTGTAAGTACAATTTTTACTCTTAGCGAATGAGTCATGGTTTGGAAAGCGCACGTCTCGGCTTTCGCTTAATGGATGTTAGATTTTTCACGAATAATATAACGGTTTAGTGGTTACAAAATAATTAAAAATATGCTATATATATATGCTGCTCCGGGCCGTTTTCGTCCACCGCGTATGCCTCAGCTCCGACATCCGGGTGCTCTACAGTGGCTAATATAGCTAATCTTTGATCGGAAGGTGCGTGTACATAGTGTATACGCGATGACACCATTCTAATAATTATTCTTGGTTACCACTGATTGTCGGGTTTTCAATTCATCGCGTCTATCGTCGAGTGCAGTACATCGATGGTATCCAATGTTTTGCACTGTAGTCTTAATATATGCCCTACTTAAAGGAAGTTATAAGGGCAAAAATATACCTACTAGAATGTTATCTACATCAAACTTGGTATGTGTCATTATAGGGCTATCGAATATCTTAGGGCTCCAATAATACAGAAAATAAAACGTGGCACAGATAATTTTAATTAAACTGCCAAATTAAAGAACTTGCATCAGAGTTGGCCTATACCAAAATTTGTAAGAAAATGTTATTTTTTGCGCCACAGTCAGAGGAATCTTTCTATGTATAGGATAAAAATTATGCTACGTTTTAATTTTATACATAAGTAGGCAACAATAATGAATTTAAGCTACTTTTTCGGCTTTTTATGCTTTAAAACATAGAGGTTATTTCCGGTACAAAAGTAAAATAATAGTGTAGTAAATCAAACTCTCGACGAAATATACTCGTAATATAATTTTCACTGTTCGGTAATACAGAGTTTAAATAATAAACTAAGTTATTCCAATGTTTTTGTGATTTTGTGTGTGTCTTTGTGATCATGGAGAGCTGCAAAATGACACCTCGAAAATAAGAAATATATGGTAACATCATGACAGTTCTGTTGAGAGTGTGTATGGATGCCACGTTAATGGACGTGAGTTCGAATCCCTGAAATGAACATGAACTTTCGATGAAGGAGATCATCGTAATGATATCAGGTATGTAGGTGGTAGGGCTTTTTCTAATTCCGGCCTGGCTAGTCACCACACTTAAGTTAAAAAAATTCCGCCAAATACCAATAAGTGTGTTCCAGCAGTTGCAATTGCAAGCCAGTACCATCACTAGGTTTAGCGTGTCCACCATCTTGGCCCGTATTGTCACTTAACATCAAGTGAGACTACGGCCATACTGCTAAACGTATAAACTAAACACTGTAATGGTAAATAGCAAGGATAATTCTACTCTTCAAGTACCTACATGTCTTTCTTCTTATTAAAAATGATGAATATTAAACTTTATCATTATCTATAACACGCGACGTTGTCTGAGATACAATTTAGTATATTATCTATACATAAAATAAATCTATAGAAAAGTCGTTTTTACACATTGAACATAATTCTAAAAAATAGGGTGTTGAAGGATATCCAACAGAACCCATTTTCAGCATTTTTGGAGTTTTTGTCTGTTTGTCTGTGCACGCATCACACGTAATTTTCATACGTAAAAATTGTACGCAACTTGAAGTATTACTTAGTTTTTCTTTCATCGCAATCGGTACACTCCATCAAGAGATATTAGATAATGTGTTCAGTTCATTACAACGCCAAAATAGAACTAATGTTGACAGTTGAATTTCATATTCGATGGATGGCGTTGTGCATATGACGTTATCATGTGACACGGATAACGACTGTACTTTTATCTAAGCGGTGTGTTTTGGTTTTCGACAACCACAGGTACGAAGTGGTGGGCACAACTATTTAGCTAAACTTATTTCCAATTATCAAACCTGAAATAACCTAAACTAAAAAAAATACATTTCGCGTTCAAAGTGTTCGTACTTTAATATAGCTGTTTACTAAATCTGTCACGTATTCTACAATTATGACACAGCCTACGCTGAATATGAATTAATTATAATAAATTATTTATTATATTACGAGTTAATTCGAGGGCGAGTTCAAGATCAATGTCACGCTGACCTGAGTAAGAGACTTTATATTATAAAAAAAGAATGAAAGTTCAATATGGTAGATCGGTTTTAGTCGTAGTAACTTTCGCATGAAAGCAATTCCTTTTGTGTGATAAATAAGGGAGGATTGTGGGGGTTGCGTGGAGTCTGTTTAGGTTAGTATTTAATGTTTATTTTGTATAGTAGACGGCTCTCACGTAACCTACCACTCGTTGTATATTAGCTTCCTCCTGTTTAGCATTTAATAATAATAATGATAATAAGCAGTTTTATTTCTTGTAAATGTAGGTATGTTTGCTGCGTCGACGAGGTGATTGTCCATGGTCTCCAACAGTGGAATTTTAGTTAGTATTCCCGATTCTAAATGGGTGAGTACCACATAACTTGCTCGTCCCCTCTGGGGCGAGAAGGTGTCCATAAATGGATTTCTCAACGTAAAATAAATGTAGTTACAAAATATGTTCTATTTTCTTAATTCTTTGTTAGTAAATCTAAGTGTAAAGAAGATTATATTTGTTACTAATAAATATGGCCACTATATTTATTTTGTACCTTATTTTAGTATATCAATATACAACTGACAATGTTATCATATTTAATATAAGCTATCAAGATTATTAATTTTAACAGTAAGTCATTCTATTATAGCCTTTTAATTTTTGTTATAGGAATCCCTTGATAAGGCCTTGGCTTCCTCGAATTTGTAACATTTTTTTTCAAATCTCATTCTCAAATATGCCTGCAGCCGTTTCACATGAAGACCACAGTAATTGTGGACGCAGCGTAAATGTTACTAGTGACGTCATTATTTTCACTCACACCAAGCCCAAAATGACTCATCTGTATCTGGACCTATACTCGATCCCATTTGAATCAATGACTGTGACGCTCGAAAGCTAGCGGAACGGATAAAACAATGGTCGTGAACGTGCAAGTTGGAAATACAGGTGGAACCTAGCTTTTACGAACTAATTACAAACTGGTCACCCCATATTAGTCTCAGTAAGACCAGTAATAGTCTATTTAGGTAACAGTGTTAGGTCTTATAATAAAGTCCCAAAGTATATTAACGATTTTCCGGATATTAAGTTCTAGCACTTTACCAAACGGTAGTTTCTGATAAAGTCTGTTACAAAGTGGATCAATATGTGAACTACGCTGATGTCTGGAATAAACACACAGCTCTGTTTGTCCGCTAAAAAATATTGTAAACGAATTTCAATTCTTTCTATGTTTAAATAAGTACCTAAATGATTATTATAATCTAATCTAGTTTCTTGCTTGCGTCGTCACTTACAGGTCGTAAAGTCTTGTTGAACTTGCTCTGATCCGTTATACTAAGTCCCAAATTGTCTGTGATAGTTCTCCATTGAGCTTGGTTTTGTTAGTATTCCGTCAACAAGTGTTTCAAGTCTTCGATCAATCCAGACGTTATGCAATCAGGCGCTACACGTTTTTCTCATGGGAATGCAAACTTGTTTGAAAACATGGGTCCGGACTGTACTCTGTTGAACTAACAGCTGCTAGCAAATGTAGCAGTTGTATACGAGGCAGCTAGCTTTGTAATATCAACCATTAACATAGATAATATAAAATCGGCGCCGGCTTAATATTTTATGGAGTGAAGTGTCACTAAAACCAAAGAGTACGAAAGGAAGTAACAATTCAGCTCAAAATCAATCAGCACATAGCAAGGTAGTTGACATCTCTTTAAGTAAATCTTTTTTCCACCGCACCAATTGTTTTCGTCCATCTATCGCATGTCGCATTACAGCCGGCTGCGGAGTAGGGGTAAAGTGAAACCCGCTCGGTAGAGCAGCCCAGGACAATACGGTGCGCACATGTTTCGCATCAGTTGACCGGTTGTGGATATCTTCTCTACTATTGATAAACAAATTACACTTGCATCGTGGATTCATAAAACCACAGAAAGTTCTTTATCACTCTCTACAAATCCTTAGTGTATTACGCATCAATCACGTGAACATAAATAATCTTTATGTATAAAATTTTTATGTCACGTTGCTTATCCGCGATAAACTCCTGAACTACGGAACCGATTGTAATAAAATTTTGCACACTGTAGCAGTTTAATCCAGCTTGAGAATACTTTTTATCTCGATAAGTGATCATAACGCGATATATGTCGCTGTAGAGGTGATTAACTATTCGAAAAGGCAGTATAAGGGCCGCCAGGTTATCCCGGAATAATAATAGAGATTGAGCGGACTTACCTCGGCAGCTATGTAAGCTGGTATGACCGACAGTAAAAGACGTTCCTGCTGCTCCCTCTCGCACTCCAGCTTGACGCGCTGCTCGAGACAGGTCCGTGTACCGGCAAAGGTGTTACGATGAGCACGTTCTGTTAGTGCCCGATAGTAGAGTCCAATTCCACTCGCCGACAACAGAAGAGCCAGTTCGCAGGCCAGCTAGAATACAAAAATTATTTTACTTTACAATTGTAAAGAACTGCGAAGATATATTTTATAAGCGGTGCTTCGATAATTGGGTGTCAAGTTTCAAGGTTGCGTCAGGTACGCGCAGATTTCATTACATGGAAGCGGTGAAATATATTCCGTGATAAGAAGCAAAAATATTGGTTTACGGGATGTTTCTAGATATTTGTATCCGTGACTTCTTTCGCTTGGAATTAAATGTTCATTTAATCATTTCGGCCCGTTTGTAAAACTTTTTTCAATACATCTTTGCCCCTATTGATGGTAGCGTGATAATAAATAGCCTAAAATCTTACTCGATGATTGCTCAATTACATACATAAAAATATTTTTTGAAATCCGATTGGTAGTTTCTAACATTAGCTCGTTCGAACAAACACAAACGTTTCAGCTTTATTATACAGTAGAACCTCATTAACACGAACCTCGATAAGTTGAAAACGTTCAAATCTCGAAAATTTTTTTGTTCCCTTTCCTTCATATAAAAAAAAACCATTCTGTTTAAATCGAAAACTCTACAACTCGATTTTTTTGGCGTCTCCCTTCATGTTCGACTTATAGAGGTTTTACTGTATTACTGGTATAGATACATGGTTAAGGCTATCCAAATACGTCTTTTGCTGTCCTCTTGCAGGCACAATCTTTTGTGTATTGCTGTGTGCCCCAGGTTAGAAGCCTTCTGTATTCACTCAAGTAGGTATATATAAATAATTGCATTTCGAAAAGGTGACTGATTTGAAGCGATGATAGCTCAGTGGTAGCGTGTACGAACGCTGCGTCATAGGACGTGAGTGCGAATCCAACCACCTACAATGAGCTTGAGCTTTCGGTGATGCTAGTAAGGATAACGGATCAAACTGTTTAAAATATTGAATCGTCATCGGTCCTTAACAAGTATGCCAAATTTCGAGTTAATCCGACGTTTTGAAGGGGGTCAAATTCATGTTTAAAGATTCCGTTACATACTAACATACGTATGATAGCTTCATAAAAGTGTATTAAAAACCCACCTACAGTAAAAACAAAAGTAAACAATAACGAAATTCAAAAGACATCCTTCGGTATATTAAATTGCGAAACATAATTTCACAGACAGAGTTTCATCGAACAAGGCCAGTAGCGGCGAGCCAAAGAAGATTACAACGTAAATATAAAAAACGACCACATTGTTTATAATAAAATGACACAAACTGAGCTTTCGTGTCAAACTGCAGTAACAAGTTGAAAGTTTCGTTTTTTATACTAACTTAGAAGCATTGAAGACCATTTTTTTTATTATTTTATTAGTCTATATCAATATTATCAATTGAACATGAGAGTCTTAAAAACTACTGGTCGGATTACGAAAATTATTTTTTTATTTGATAGAATAATAATTGGGGAAGGCTTTATTTAGGCTACTTAACATCACGATGTCATCTATTATACCAAAGCTGTATTTTTAAAAAGTGACAAAAAGGGACAAATAATTTTGAATAGTTTTAAGTTCGACGCCAACTGTCCAAAATGACAAAATTCCTGCCTGAAGTTAGATTATGTGTCATATAATTTGAAAACCCTTATTAGTTAAAATAAGCCCAACAGTTTTTTTTATAATCAAGGTTTTTAGCGTTATGGCCATAATCTCACCTGATGTTAAGTGATGATACGGCCCAAGTTGGTAGCCATGCTAAATCTGTGGAGCAACTGTTTCAAGTGCAATTGCCGGAACACACCTATTGGTATTTGGCAGCAGACTTTCAACTTGAGGATGTTTTCTAGCCAGGCGGGCATTAGAAAAAGCCCTACCAACATGCTATTGTTTTCCTCACGTTGTTATCCTTAACCGAAAGTTCAAGTTCATTGTAGGTGGATTCGAACTCACGTCCCTTGACGCAAAGTTGAACACATTATGCCACTGAGCTACCATCGCTTCAAAACTTAAAAAACATTGTCTACGTAATTTGTAAAATAATTGTTTCTACATTCACAGACACGAAGCAACCAACATTCGGATCGATAGTACACTGGTGAATAAATTATAATATGGTTTGGTCCTACCGTGTGAAACACTTACAAGTGTGTTAGACCCATTGTCGATAAATAATATATCGTCTAGCAAGCAAAAAGTATCAAAGCGTTCCAGTGTGAAGGTATCTCACAAAACTTATTAACTTAGCTATATGAAAACATATCGACCATAGATTTAATTTCCGCCCATCGTCTGCCGTTACTAAAGATAAAACCTATTTCAACAGATACCTGATCCATCTGAGCTTGAAATATCGGAGATAGTTGCTAGACGAGGTATATGGTTTTTTAAGCATCAAAAAGATAAAAGCAGACGGAAAACAGCGCAAAGAGTCGGAGGAGGTATTTTAAGGCACACCAAAACACGAGATATTTTGTAATACCTGTGTAGATTTTACAGTTATTTTTTTGCTTGATGTATTCTTTTTTTTCCAATTATATGAGTAAAATGTTTCGGGAAATTAAGGGTTTATTATTATTATTATTATAAGCATCAACAATATTTTTGACTTTTCCTATAATCGTGATGGACGAGTATTCAGGACAATAATATTATAAGTTATTATAAGGCTTTAACTTTTATCTCCTAGTTCAGTATAATGCATTTTGGCATATAACTGGCATATGGCAAAATATGGTATGGTTATATGGCATTATAACTCTTTGCCATTATGAGAGAAAAGTCTTTATGTCAGTCAGTAATAATAGTTACCACTGTGTCACGTTTATAAATGGACAGATAGATAAATATTCAAAATAAAATATTTTATTTTTTTAATATAATCTTAAATAAAGCAGAAGAAGCGAAAAATGTGTATCAGAATCGTAGCAAGTGGAAGGATGAGGTCTTTGCCTACCCTTATGGGAGATAGGCGTGATATTATTTATGTATGTGTGTAAAATATTTTTAGCTCACTTTGTTCCCATAAGTCTTCTATCCGTATGATAAGTTTATCATCAAGGTTTATCCATGATTTCAAAGTGATTGACGTACAAGAGTATGGACAATATAAAAAACATTTTTTTTTGGCACCTACAACACATTATACTTATGTTCATCGCACTCTCGCAGGTAAGTTTCTAGGTAAGTCACAAATCTAATAAGCAGACTTAATTTACATACGACATGACCTTCGAATAGAGACTAATTAAATGGAAGCGCCAGTCCTTTGTAGCTTGTATATAACATAGGGCATTACCTCATAGTGATTAGTGAATGGATATTGGAATATACAGGGTGAGTCTAGGGGTTTCATTATCGATTATTGGTTTACAGAGAAAAAAAATTCTTTGTCGTCGGCGAATTTAAAAGAAGTTTAGACAATAATTCTACTGGGACTGTTCAATTTGATGTATATTTGTAACAAGCTGTAAGTATGTATGTATGCATGACATTTATATGAACTTAAAACATATAAAGTCATCCACTGCTCTCCCATTCTTTATTTCGTACCTAAAGTTTGAAATAAAATTTGCATATACCTATTTCGAGGAATACTGGGTCCTCGGTATAAATATTCATCTCCTCTGTTCATCACTATTTTCTTATCCTGGGTTCATTCTATTTAAATAAAAAAAAAATAGTTCTGATTTATAGTACCTATAACTTTGGATTATATGTAACCAAAAAAATAATTAAAAACAATAAAAATAAATATCTTAAAATAATGTCGACTGTATATAGTATATAAAAAACAGTATTTTTTTTAACTTTATTAGTGAATTAATAATAATGTTTCTTCAATAAAATTACTTATTATATTTCAGGTAATAATAAACATACTAATAATAGTTATAAGTTACTTCATATAATTAAAAGTAAATTATTTTCGACGTATTTATAAAAACTACCGAACCAGATAATTAAAATTGACTACAATAAAAAGTTAATTTCCCTAATAAAATTTGAATAACATTAATGAAAGCATTATTACTAGCCGTATACCTAAATCCTAAACAGTCACGCGAATAATAATTTTACGCCCTACGCAAAGCGACAGGCAATTTTCACGAATTCGCCTAGCGAAAGACACTTAGCAAATTTATTACTCTCGTGGCCAGACGGTTTTGACATCACCATCGTTTGGCAAATTACAGGAATATTTGAAATACATTGTTACATATATGGTAATAGTTGTAAGTACTAAATAGGCTATTCAAATAGTCATAGAGAGTAAGTATGGTCCTTAGGAATTAAATGTTTTTATACGCACTAGGGATTTATTTTATACTTTATGGATTCAACGTTTTTATCACACTCCCGCTTGATGTAAAGTGCCGGTGTAGATGTTTTTATATAGTTGAGGTTTAGCGTTATGACCATAATCTTAAGTAACGATACGGCCCAAGTTGGAAAACACGCCAAACCTGTGGAGGAACTGGCTCTCAAGTGCAACTGCCGGAACACAACTATTGGTATTTGGAGGCAGATTTTCAACTTGAGGGTGATTACTAGCCAGGCGGGCATTAGAAAAAGCCCTACCAACATGCTATGGTTTACTCACGATGTTTTCTTTGACCGAAAGCTGACACCAGAAGAAGTGTGAAAACTGTAACTGGTCTCTGACAACATGGGAATTTGAAGTGTTGCCGTGGTATATGTTGTAGGTAGTGACCATCCGGTATGTATTACCCGACGAATCTTGTCACAGGCCTCTCTCACCTGTGGCTTGAGCCCGGATAATGCGTGTGCGCGTTGCGATATGGAAGAATGAAAGAGTAGTTTTAACCACCACGTTAATAAAAATAAAACTAGCTAGACGGACTTAAGAAAAAGCCCTATTCTTCAGGCAACCGGAATCAGCGTCCCGGTTGTTTTTGTATTTGACGCTTGACGGATGGCCGTTACTTTGAATTCGCGCTCGGTAACGGAAGTCGGCATCGGAAAAAGTCATCGTATTTTCTCCATTTATCCTTATTACGGATATTACTGTGATCCTACAAGTGACCAGCAGAGGTTTTCAGTGTGTCAGCACATCATTCAAGGGTCATCGGCGGCCTAACAAAGTGTAGGGCTGTACCGGGTCACGTGCGCCACGACCACGTGACTATCACCAACGGCTACCCAGGTGAGTCAACACATTCCGTCGGGCGGAATTATTGTTGGACCCTGAACAGTAAGCAAAGTAGGTGGAAAGTCCCGCGATTTAATATCCGGCCCTAACACTCATCACAATACTAGATTTCATTAAAGACAATATTTATTTTGTTGTTATTTTGACAGACAATTCAATTTTATTCATATGCATAGATTGCGAACGCTGAAATGAAAATTATTTATACGTGTGTATTATAACACAATATATGAGCTGTGTTATTTACTTATTATAAGAGACAAAGCACATTGTTTTGCAAATTCCCATCCATTCATACGGAGCTCTACGACGTAAGCCAGTCTTATAATGAGAGCGCCTGACGGAAAACGATAAGCAATTCATTAATTGTGTGTCTCCGCCTCTCTCATGAATGTATAGAATTTTAAATGCATTTGTTTACCAAACGAATTCTATATAAAAAAGATCTCTCATGTAGATAGTGTTGTTTAACGTTGGGACTCATTACACATTTATATTGACCACTGCCATATTTCATACGATTCGATATGTTTCCAGAAAATAATTATTAGGAGAAATAGTTATGATGGAGAAATTGAGGAGTGATAGGTTACATAATCATTTCTTATGTTTACGCTAATAATAATTTTTAAAATAAAACTAATTTAAACGGATTTTATCGCGATTATTTATTAATTTTGATATCGACGTTTCGTAAGCTTTTCAGCCTTCGTGGTCACGGGACGGACTGAGGTGTAGGTTGTCCAGAATAGTTCATGTTACAGTGTCTACCTTCAATTGACTTCAATTATATAATTCTAACATGAACTTTTCTGGAAAATCTACACGTCAGTCCGCCCAGGTTCCATTGAAGGTAGACACTGTAACATGAACTTTTCTGGACAACCTACACCTCAGCTCGCCTCGTGACAACGAAGGCTGAAAAGCTTTCGAAACGTCGGTATCAAAATTAATAAAAAACCGCGATAAAATCCGTTCAAATTAGTTTTATTTTGATGAGTAACAGGTTAGCGTGGTAGAAGTAATGAAAGCAATATAACTAGAAGAATATTGTTAAGTATCAAAGTAAATGGATGCAGAAGAGGAGGAAGACCGAAGAAGATATGGACCGTGTGAGGAATTATATGTGTATGAAAAGTGTGAATTGGGATGACAATTGATAGAGTAAACTGGAAGAAGAAAACAAGCCAACCCTACTTAAGTAGGATAAGGGATATAAAGATGTTGAATTATTAATAATAGTTAGCCTTTAAAAGCCCTACCACCATGCTATGGTTTCCTCACGATGTTTTCCTTCACCAAAAACTGAAACTCATTGTAAGTGAATTCGAACTCACGTCCCTTTACGCGGCGTCCGTACGCCAACTGAGTTACAGAGCTTGTAAGTTATATTGGCTTATTTAAAATAAAGATCTTTACAAAACATTTATCTACCGACTTCGTGGTGTCGATTTATGTGCATATCGCAAGAATTTCCTCTCATCACTTTCAGCATCTCTCATCACAACTCAACTATACAACAATAAAACTTTTATAATGAAACTGTGTCCACGATACAACAAAGACATAAGTGGTCGGTGTTTAAACTACGCCAGTTTAGAAACTTCAGTTAACCAGAACTTGAAAACAGGTGTGTCGTGTATGTAACTACACCAGTTAATTTATACCGTTCCTACTTTGATAATTATATAGAAAGTATTCACTTGCTTGTTTTCTGTCAATACACACTCGTTCCATAGAACTGGGGCTAGATTTTTAGGGTCGTTCTCAAGATAAAGAATTAAGGGCTTCTAGTTTAGCGTTATGGTCACAATGTCACCTGATGTGACGATGTTGTCTAGGATGGTGGACACGCTAAGCTTAGTGGTAGGGACTGGCTCTCAAGTGCAAGTGCCGGAAGGTATCTGGTGGAAGATTTTCAACTTGAGGGTGCTAGCTAGACAGGCAGGCATTAGAAAAACCCTACCACTATGCTACGGTTTCCACACGTATTTTTGTTCAACGAAAGCTCAAGCTCATTGTAGATGAATTCGAACTCTCGTCTCTTGACGCGGCCTGCGTACATACTACGAACTGAACTATCATCGCTTTATTGAATGCGAAAATGGGTTCCGGTGGCGTATTTCCGTTTAGGTGTTCAATAGAAAGTAATACTGCCTTGAAACCCGCACGGGTTTGGTAGGTTAACTCTCTCCAAAAAGTCGTGTCTTATTCACGGTATGCGTCCAGGCACCTACCGGGGGATGATCATCGCCCGTCCATTCATCATCATCTACCCGCAGGCAGAATATGTTGATAAAACGGTTACTGGGTTAGATAAGGTTGGACTTGTGATAACAAACATTGCGAGAGGACCGCCACGGCGGTCGGCGAGCACCGCTAGAGAAAATTGTTAAAGTAAATGAAATTTCAGACGTTTTTGAATTTCCAAAAAAACCGATATTTTAGAAATGGTTCAAATGATGTTTATCTAAATACAAACAAAAAATTTAGGAGTTCATGTGTTACATTTTTTCTCGCTTAGTCGACTAATACCTCAGAACATATGCCCTAAAACAAACTCGGATTTGTGGCGCGTAATCACGGCACATGCTTCATGCAAACCCGTGCGTGATTGAAGGGCGCATGCCTTGAACAAAACACGAGTTTGTGCAGAAAGTTAACCTCAT
This sequence comes from Actias luna, assembly GCA_039707435.1. Taxonomy (NCBI): domain Eukaryota; kingdom Metazoa; phylum Arthropoda; class Insecta; order Lepidoptera; family Saturniidae; genus Actias; species Actias luna. The sequence goes on along the minus strand of JAZHAC010000008.1, from coordinate 15,719,322 downwards.
AAAGTTTGGAGGTAGTACTGCCTTTTATTAAACATGCAAACGGAAATACGTGTCTCCAGTGGCCGGTAACACAGGAAGAAATATAAGGTTGCCATAAGGCATTTCACTGGGTATTTCTTATTTTTAATAGTTAAGGTTTAGCGTCATGGCCATAATCTCACCTGATGTTAAGTGACTATACGGCCCATGTTGGTAGACACGCTAAACCTGCGGAGGAACTGGCTCTCAAGTACAACTGCCGGAACACACCTATTGGTATTTGGCGGCAGATTTTCAACTGCAGGGTGGTTGCTAGCCAGACAGGCACTAGAAAAAGCCATACCATCATGCTATGGTTTTCTCACGGTGTTTTCCTTCACCGAAAACTCAAGCTCATTGTAAATGGATTCGAACTCACGTCCCTTTCTTGTTCGCTTTCTTGTTCACAATAGATATTATTCAAATTAAAAAGATCCGAGAAGCTTGTAGACCGTCATGATAGCGACGACGTCCAATAAACTATACCATAATAACTCTGACTTGTTCCACCCCACATTTTTTTGTTTCTTCTTTACTATAAAAAAAGTTGAGAAACAACATCGCTGTCACTAAAACGTTGTACTAATTTAATCATATTCCCTAACGCCTATACTTAGGATAAATCCTTTTAAACGTTTCGAACAATTAAATATCATCACATAACTTCTCTGTACACACAAGTGATTACTTTGTTGTTGTCGAATTATAACGAATGGCGAGACTATATATGTATTAGGTGTAGTTAACCAGTTTGGAACGTCACACACTAGAGACTATTGTTGTAATCAACTCGACCAAGTTTCTCTCACTCGGCGAAGTTAATATTACGTGTTTTAATTACTTACTGGCTTAGTTATATACGAAAAAAGATATGGGTGTATCGGTGTAACCGTGTAAAAGTTTTCTTTAGTTTACTTTATTAAAAATCAATTAAGTATTAAACTTGCCGTTTTATAGTAGTAGTCAATAACTCGAACAAAATGCCAACAATTCTGTTTAGAGATAACACAAAAAACTTACTTCATTAAATATATATATGTATATACTATATAGATGGCGTGGAAATCATAATTATTTTATCATTGTTGTATCAATTTGTAAATTTTTCAATACAGAGTTACTCCTATTGATGGCAGTGTGAAGTTAGATTCCCTAAAGCCTTCCCCAGTAATTGGTCTATCAAATACAAATATAAATTTTCGGAATTCGACTGGTACTTCCTAAGATTAGCATATTCTATTACTATTTCAAAAGAAAACTTGTGTAGCAAAAGCAAGTCGATAAAATAAACCTCACCTGCTGGTAAAACTGGCTCTCCTCTCCATCAGGGCGCAAACCCACTGCCAGGGCTATGTAAGCCAGAGTGAGAACTGCTGACATGCCTAACGCTATGGATCTTGCGATCGGCATCATTGTGTGCACCATCTGACCGCAAAATAACTTAAATTAGAAACTTTACAAACAAAAGTATACTTACAACTAAATATACTTACAACTTAACTAATAAAAAATATATTTATATTAGATTTTACGTTCAGCTTTTTTTTTCTTTTTGGTAGTTCCAGGGTCCCATCTATCTCTATACCGAAATTCAGCACAATCGATTCAGCGGTTTAGGCGTGAGAGCGTAAGAATAAAAAAACTAACTCACTTTTACATTTATAATATTAGTATAGATTATATTAAAAGTTTCATAGATTCGCTCTGAATTTATAAATATACAGTATTTACATAGTACGAAACATCCGTGCCCGGATATGACCTGCACAAGACGAAACTTCCTGACTACTGCCCACTACTACACTACTCAAAGAAGACCGGGCGAACGGGTCTAAGGTGTATAGCCCATAGCGCTCATCCAGATCCTTCACCCACCACTTCACCAAATCGATCCAACCACCGCCTTCCATAAGTGCGGCGTGATGGAGGATACTGCGCAGCACCCTTTGTCTGAGTGCATTTCAATGGTAGACAAATTTCTAAAATCTGTCCAGTAGTTCTCGAGTTTATTCGTTACAAACAAAAATAAAAATCTTTCCTCTTTATAATATATAAGTATAGGTGAGACTTCATAAACGTTTTTTCCTATTTCTTTAGTCGGTAAAGTGCCCGAGAGGACACTTATTCAAACTGACATACAACGCAGTTTCCGGGATCAGCTAGCAACAGGTAAGTGCATGTATCTTTGCCTAGTTAGTATTGAACGGATCCCGTTACGTACATTTCTTGTGGTTCAGTATAAACCATATAATCCACATCTGTCCTCAACAAACCCACTAAAACTCATCCATATCTTTATTCCAACATTATAAATCCGAAAAGTTTGTGTGTATGAACGTGTTAACGTAGTAACTATCAATTAAATTTCAATATTTTTTTTAGTATTGGATATAGCATTCATTAAGCAAGACTTTAGGCTATTTAACATCACGTTACCACCAATAGAAGCAAACCTGTATCGAAAAAATATATATAAAGCGGCAAAAAAAATTTAGTATCACTTGAACGACAGTGTTGCATAATACCCTCCAATTTGGTCTTCCATATATGTATCTGTATTACCAGGCGTTATACGTGTATAAATCGTTCATTCATTTATCAATTGTATATACCTTTTGATTAAATATAATTTTATTGGTACCCGTAACACAATATTATTCAAGCGAAACTTATTTATACATTGCCTTATTTTATTTTCGTCCACCTATCGCTTGTCGCATTACAGAGTCGCGAAGTATGGGTAAAGTGGGCGGCGATGGGCAGAGCAGCCAAGGGCAACATGGCGGCGTGTAGCATTAATTTCCCATTTTCATTCCTATTTTCCAAGTTAAGGTTATAAAGGAAATTTTAATACTGTATTGAATAAATTTCCAAAAAATTTGTGTTCGAAAATAAGTTCTAGTTGTATTTTAGTTTCGTAAAACCACATTTTTTTTATCTTTTGTGACGGTTATTTTTTAGGTGATTCTATATTACACTGAATTATTGACAATTAAGTTTAAAAAGTCTATTTAAAGTCTCAAAGCTACAGAGAAAACTCAGTTGCATTGTGAATGTCGTATCATCGACAATCGACACGACGCCCGTTTATTTTAACAGGGAGATTCAAATCATAACAGATAAAAACTTGAAAATCCCGTCACCGATGGGCTTGCGTCACGAAGATACAGAAAATAATGTTGAATTATGTTTATTGAAATTAGTGTAAATATTATGTCAATTAAATTTTATTTATATTTTGTACTGGATTTTAGATCCTCCTTCTGTGTTTTTTTTTTGTTATTAGTGTAAATACTTTGTCAATAATGTTATTTATATTTGCTGTTCTTGTCCTCTTGTATTAATATTAAACTAGTTAAGCATGTTTTTAAATTAAATTAATAAAACGTATAAAATGTATAGAATTGTAGGCCGGAGTACCTAGTTATGCGATCGCCAGGACGATTGATAACAACGACTTCCCACGGAATCGCTGCGTAAGCATTGCGATTCCAGCTAGCGCGCTCGTATAACTCATGGGAACGATTAGAATATAGTTTTCGTTTTTAATCATAGTAAGATAATTAAGCAGTCGTGCTGGACATCTGATTCTGTTCAGACAATTCATTAAGTAACATTAGTAATAATTAAATCTTTGTCATTTAAGTTTTTTTATTACGAAGATCGCTCCGTAAACTTGACTGGCGCAGCCGGTAGGATCGTGCTGCTATACGTCGCGTTACGCGAAAAATCGTAATTCAAAAAGTGCGTGTTCGCGATTGGAGTACGCGGCGTTGCGCGATCCTCGAACCAAACAAATCTTCGTCAAGGATCTTAAGGAGTATGCAGATTGGCCGGTGAGTGAATTTTTCGCCATCCTTTCCTGTATCCCATTTATCACTATAGTGGAATCGAACCTTGTCCGTTATAGTTATCTGGTTTACCTCTAAATTGGTAGGTCAGTATAGGAATAAGTTATTATATTTTCGTGTATTATAAGTGCAATTTCTTGTAATAAAATAATTTACTGTTATAATTTTATTAGTAGTATTAGACTAATTATTATATAAAAATGGCAGCTATTAAAGTAATACCAAATGAAATGCTTAAATTAGTCCCACCCTTTGACGGTAACAAAAAACACCTGAACCTATTTTTAAGAAAATGTGAGTACGTCATAAACATATACCAAGGAAGCCCTGAACAAAACTTGTATGTCATGCATTCGGTTACCAGTAGGTTAACAGGTGAAGCAGCGGCATTATTAAGCGAACGAGATGATGTCGAGACTTGGTCACAATTTAAAGAATTGTTAATCCAACATTTTGGTGATCCGCGTAACGAAGAATGCATAGCCATCGAATTAGAAAGTACAAAAATTAAACAAGGTGAAAGTTACATTGATTTTTGTAATAGGATACAATCAAGTAGGGCCGTACTCATATCGAAGGTAAACCAATTGCGAGATAGTGACATGAAACGTGCAAAAACTACTATATATAATAATATGGCACTCAATGTATTTTTATATAATTTACCAGAGAACCTTATACGCGTTGTTAGGTTGAAGTCACCACCGACACTAGAGACAGCGTTGCAGTATGTGTTAGAGGAGGTTAATTTTTATGAACAGTATAATGCGAAAAGTAAAGTCAATAGACAACAAACTGGACCGCCGACCCCCTTTAAATATAATACAGTAAATAATACACCACCTAGCGTACCTAATATGAACCGCACACCTTTACAGTTCGGTGGGTTTAGACCACCTGTACATGTACCTAATCCACCCCAATTCAAATTTGGGATTCCAAATAATCAGACGAGACTACCACAGTTTAATCAGAAAACGCCTGGCTTTCAGCCACAGTTCGGGTATAGGCCACAGTTCGGTTCCCAACAAAATGCCATACACCCTAGAATAATGCAGCCATCATATTTTAATAATAACGCTCAACAGCAATTCGGATACCGCCCGCAATTCAGCCAAGGTCAATTCGGGTATAAACATCCACCCCCCAAGGCTCTTGGTGATTCCGATGTATCTATGCGGACGGCACCGCAGCTTAAAACTCAGGGACAAGCACAACCCCAAGGCTTCCGCCTTAATGAAATAGATTTAGGCGATGTGGAATACTACGACAATTATTACAACGGGTATGAATGTGACGCTTACGAGTACTATCAAGGCGATGAGGGAGCTCATTATGGAGATTACCCATCGCAAGAAATAAGCATGAGTGAGTCGGAAGTTAAAACAGAGAAGAATGATGAAGAGGAAGTTCAAAATTTTCGTATTATAACGTTAACAAAAAACCAGAAATAGTACATTTAAATTGCGACGTGAAATTAAAACTACCTTACGTATACATTCCGGAAATTGATGCAAAGCTCATGATTGATACTGGAAGTACCAGATCGTTCATAAGCCCGCTTAAAGCCCATCAATTCTTTGAGCCTTACGCTCTAAGTGAACCCTTCACTGTGATTAGTACGCACGCATCAAGTAGGCACAATAAAGTGGTCAACATTCCACTGATGCCTTCCTTCAATAGCAATAAGTTTCATAAATTTTATGTATATAACGTAGATAATAAGTATGATGGTCTGATAGGAAACGACCTATTAATACAGCTAGAAGCCGTTATTGATCTTAAAAATTCAAGGCTTGTAACCAAAACAATAACACTTCCGATCATAAATGAAGGCGACTATGTTATTGAACTAGACCCACGGACGGAACATCTTGTAAAATTACCTACAGATCAATTCTCCGGGGAAGCAATTTTAAATTTCACTAAATTTTGTGAAGGAGTTAGGATGCCGTCAGCCATAGTCAAATGTATAAACGGATATGCTAGTACTATTATCCAGAATACTTCAGACGAATCAAAGATGCTAACTATTATCAAACCTTTCAAAGTTACCGAATATTTAGAAAACTCCCAAGGGTTATACTGTACTGACGTAGAAATGAGAGACGTCGAGGTGGACATAATACTTGATGAAAATTTGACAAGACTGAGACTTGACCACATGAACGAAGAGGAAAAGAATTGTATAAGTTTATTATGTAAGGAGTATAAAGACATATTTTATAGCGATCAATTACCCTTAACTTTCACTAATCAAGTTAAACATTCCATTAGGACAAAAAATGAAGATCCAATATATGTCAAACCTTACAGGCAACCTCCAGCACAAGCTGAGGAAATAAAAGCCCAAGTTCAAAAATTACTGAAAAATAATGTAATTAGGGAATCTTACTCACCTTGGAACGCACCGGTTCATCTAGTACCAAAAAAAATGGATGCTTCAGGCGAAGTTAAGTTCCGTATGGTTGTAGACTACAGACGTCTTAATGAAATAACTATTGACGACAAATACCCACTGCCCAATATAACTGATTTATTTGACAAGTTAGGTAAAAGTAAATATTTTACTACACTCGACTTAGCTAACGGATTCCATCAAATTGAAATCGAGGAAAAGGACAGACATAAAACCGCATTCAGTGCAGACGGACATTATGAGTTTTTAAGAATGCCGTTTGGCCTAAAAACCGCCCCAGCGACATTCCAGAGGACTATGGATAACGTACTTAGAGGACTTCAAGGTCATCACTGTTTAGTCTATATGGATGACATAATAGTGTATAGCTCAAGCTTACAGGAACATATTGATGACTTACGAGCTGTATTTGCACGACTAAGAACAACAAACCTAAAGGTACAACTGGACAAATCTGAGTTTTTACGTAAAGAAGTCTTATATTTAGGGCATACTATAACAGACCAAGGACTAAAACCCAATGACGCTAAAATAAAAGCCGTACTTGACTATCCTTTACCTAAAACTGTGACAGAAATCAAAAGCTTTTTAGGATTAATTGGCTATTATAGGCGTTTTATAAAGGATTTTGCAAAAGTAACACAACCCTTAACCTCTTGCTTAAAGAAAAGACATAAAATAGTGGTAGACCAAAATTACATAAATGCCTTCGAACGTTGTAAGGAATTACTAACAAACGCACCCCTTCTTCAATATCCTGACCCTTCTAAACCATACATCTTAACAACTGATGCATCTGCCGTAGCATTAGGAGCCGTATTATCGCAAGGTACTATTGGCAGTGACAAACCTATCGCTTACGCGAGCAGAACTCTAAGCGATACCGAAACACGATACAGTACTATTGAGCGAGAGCTTTTGGCCATAGTATGGGCCGTAAAACACTTTAGACCTTACCTGTATGGTAACACATTTACTATTTTTACTGATCATCGACCCCTAGCTTGGTTATACTCCTTAAAAGAACCAAACAGCAAACTAACGCGTTGGAGATTACGTCTACAAGAATACGACTTTAAGATAGTCTATAAGAATGGCAAACAAAACACGAACGCTGATGCCCTATCCAGAATTAAATTAAATGCCATCGGTGACACCGATAATATTTCAATGAAGGTAAATATAGATATTGACCAGCAGCAGAAAATAAAAGATCATTTAAAAGAAATAGAGGATAAAGTAGCTAAATTGGCAGCTAGAAAATGTAGTGAGGATATTATATCAATATCAGATAGCGCTGATACGATATCATTAAGCGACTTAAATGAATCAGAAAATAATTATCCCTTACCTCCATCATCTACTAATACTGAAACGATACATTCCGCCGTAGAATTGGAAAATAAAGGCATACCCATTTTAAATGAAGCCATCGATACAAAACCCAACCAAATTTTAGTCTATACATGGTTTAGGAATAAACTACAGGTTCGAGACATATCGCGAGCCAAGCAAAAGGTTTTAGAAGTATTTCTGCCTGTTAATAATGAAGAGTTGATCATACAATTTTTAAAAGAGTACATTAAACCGAAAATTAAGTATTTCATATATTTTGAGGACAAACAACATAGGAAAGAATTCAGTAGCGTAATTATTAAATTATTTAGAGAAGGTATGGTTGAGTTTTATGAATGTACGGAGAGAGTTGTGTATGTGGAAGATGAAAATGAACAAAAAGCAGTTATCCTGAAATATCATGAAGGGAAAACATGCCATCGAGGAATAAAGGAAACAATGGTAAGAATTAGACGAAGCTACTATTGGGATAACATGCAGGAATTAGTGTCTGCAGTTATTAATGGATGTGAAGCGTGTAAAAGAATGAAGTATGATAGGAAACCCTTAAAACCCACCTTGCAATTAACACAAACTCAGGATGCTCCTTTCCAGGAAATATTTATAGACATTTTCAGTATCGAGAGTCGACAGTATTTAACCATTGTAGATGCCTTTAGCAAATTAGGACAGGCAATAGAAATAAATAACAAATCCACTGCAGAAGTAGTCCGCGCCTTAATAAAATACTTTTCTATGTACGGAGTACCCAGAAAAATAAGCAGTGATCCAGGTACTGAATTTAATAACGAACTAATGAAAGAATTAACGTCAATGTACAAAATTGATCTACACATTTGTACTTCCCACAACCCAAATTCCACTGGTATAGTTGAGCGTTTCCACTCAACATTAATAGAGATATATCGCTTGGCCAAATACGAACAAAAATGTACTGATGCCGCTTCAGTTATGACGTACGCTATAATGGCATATAATAATACCATACACTCTACTACTGACTTAACCCCGTTCGAAATTGTATTCGGTCATACAGATTCCAATAAAGTGTTTGACGGTGAATTTGAAAAATGTTACATGCAACAACTCATGAAAGATCACGCTAAACGAACCAAGTATCTTTATAAACTCATATCTGATAAAATAATCAGAAAAAAGGAAACTATTAGAGAAAAACGGTCAGGCGAAAATGTAGAATTAAGTGAAGGAGATGTAGTATTTGTTAAAGACGTTAACACAAGAAAAAGCAAGGATAAGGCTAGGTACAAAAGCGCTAAAATAAAAGGAAAAGCATTAAGAAATGTAGTCCCCATTCAAATAGGCAAAAGAGAAACAAAGGTAGCATTAAAAAACGTTAAACGTCCTCCGCAGGTGGTGCACGGTCATAATGACCCTTCTTCACCTCAACCTGGGCCTTCAACTTCATAAGCTAGAAGGAAACCCCGGGATTCTACCGGTCAAGGAAGGGCAAGCTCATAAACAAGAAGATAAATGGCTAATTGCAAAAATATTCGATTTAGATAGTCTAGACGATAACTTGAATGATAACACTCAAAAGTTTAGGGATTTTCTAAAAATAATAGAATCACATAAACCATATGTTCACGAGTTCATAGGCATAAAAATGCAGGTAGAATATTTAAATAATTTAACAATTTCAAAATTTCGGCAATTGGTTCCTTCGCATAGAGCTAAGAGAGGTCTCATCAACCCCCTTGGTTCTTTAATCAAAACAATCTCGGGAAATTTAGACTATCAGGATGCTATTCGCTATGATAAAGAAATTTCTGCAATAGTTTCTAAAGAAATCGGCTTACAACGAAAAATAACGGTAGTAACAAAAATATTAGACAATTTTGTTAATAATACAGAAACTATAAATGAAAATGTCGTTAATTTGGACAAAAGGTTAAAAAGAATAGAGGACATCATAAAGTCCCAAAACGATAAAGGAAATAATTGTTTGTATCTTACATATGTTGTAAATGTATTTGACTCCTTTATGAGTACTTTTAGAACGATTTATATTATATTAAACGAAATAGAAACAGCTTTAGCGTTCACCAAAGTTTCTGTATTACACCAGTCCATTATTGATCCAACTGAGCTACTTACTATTTTAAAATCAGTAGAACAGTCCCATAATTTAATATACGAGGTTAAAGAAGCAAATTTAATTAAGTTTGAAAGGGTAATTAAGGTAAATGCATATGTAAAGGCAAACCAGATAACATTCATACTAGAGGTACCGATAACTAATAAAAATATTTTCGATTATATAAAAATATATTCCTTACCCGTGTACAAAACTGATGTCAATAAGACAATTGCTGTTTTTCCTGAATTCCCTTACCTTTTGGCGAAAAATTCCAAATACCTATCCATCGGGAAACCCTGCGAGAAAATAGATGCAGATATGTTCCTGTGCACAGACGACAACATCATGCATTCACGAACTCCTACATGCGCTGAGCAACTACTAGAGTTCGAGGTGGAAAACACTCATTGCACTCAATATGCTGTCGAAGTAGAAGATGTCAAGGTGCAACGGATTAGTTTAGAAAGTTGGATCGTATTTACCCGACGACCAACGATACTATCAGAACAATGTGATCATAACGATAGTAAGGAACAAATTCATGGTACTTATATAGTAACAACAGCAAAAAACTGTATAATTGAGATAAACCAGATGAAGCTAACATACGGAAGTACATCTGCTAAAAATCATCAATATAACATTTTACCAATATTAGCGCTACCTGAGCTGAAAATTGTAAACACGACGTTTTTGGCACCCGTTAACATCAGAAACATAAATTTGGATGAAATGAAGTACTATTCACGTATCTTGAAGTTAAAGGAAAGTGATGTGGTTAGTGAAGGGCTCTATAGTGAAAGTGGCAAAGTGAATTTATTCGAATCAGTAATCAAAACGAAAAGCGTTAGCTTAATGACAATTATATTATATGTGTTTTTAATTGTAAGCTGTATTAGTGTATTGTACTATTATTATCGCCATAAGTTCACGCGAAATCATCGGAACCAGATTAACATTTCTACGGAACCCGATAATTTCGCGCTTGGTGAGGGAGGAGTTATGCGATCGCCAGGACGATTGATAACAACGACTTCCCACGGAATCGCTGCGTAAGCATTGCGATTCCAGCTAGCGCGCTCGTATAACTCATGGGAACGATTAGAATATAGTTTTCGTTTTTAATCATAGTAAGATAATTAAGCAGTCGTGCTGGACATCTGATTCTGTTCAGACAATTCATTAAGTAACATTAGTAATAATTAAATCTTTGTCATTTAAGTTTTTTTATTACGAAGATCGCTCCGTAAACTTGACTACCTATAGACATAAAAACGAGACAAATGTTAATAATTTTAATTGAAAATGAATTGAATTTTATTTATTGATAATAATATTTGTTTTAAAAATCCCTGAAGAAAATCCATTGTTAAATCAAAATTTTAAATTTTAATTTCCAATTATTGTTTTTAATAACTTTCTACTTTTTGGAACTAAAAACGTTAATACAACTTTGCTTCTATTGGTGGGGACGTATGTAATAACTGACGTAATATATATGACGTAATGTAAATATCCTTACTTGATCATTGCGCTGTCATATGCAAAAAGAGTTCTTGAATTTCAATTTATATTTCCTAAAATTAGCGCGTTCAAACGAACAAACTTTTCCCTTTTATAATATTCATATGGACAAAGAAATACATCTTCTCACTTGCAATATAAATGCATAGGTTTTTTTTTATAGTCACAAATACGGAGAGTGTGAACGAGCCTCGAGGGATGACCCCGGGTGACACAGGAGCCCTCGGCAAATTGAATTTCAAACGTTGTATTCCTTTTTCTCTATCTGCAGTCGTTCAATAAATTGCATCGGAACTGGGATTGCGAGCAATCGACTATCCGTCGCACAGAGCGTGCGGTTTGCAGAGACATTTCATTATTTACTTCCAATATGAATCGACTGACATTTCTAATTAAAAGAAGAGTTATTTTTTTACTGGTGCCCATTAGCTTCGTTTGTAATTCCCTAACTACAAATGTATAGGAGTTATGAAGCGATGATAGTTCAGTGTAGTGTGTACGGCTTCGCGTCAAGGGACGTGAGTTCGAATCCAACCACTTACAATGAGCTTGAGCTTTAGGTATAAGGAAACTATGTGGGGAAAGCATAGTATGGTGGTAAGGGTATTTCTAATCACCGCTTGGCTAACAACCACCCTCAAGTTGAAAACATGCCGCAAAATACCAAAAGGTGTGTTCTGACAGCTGCAGTGTCTACCAACTTGGGACGTATCATCACTTAAGACCAGGTGAGAGTATGGTCATAACGCTAAGCCTTAAATATAAAAAATACCAAGTTGTAGTCGTTTATTTGACTTCAAAATTTGCACACTTGTCAAGAGCTAGATAACAATATAATATCATAAAGAAGAAGAATTAAATGATGTAAAAAATCATCATAAAAAGGGTATTATTATATACTAGCGGGCAAACGAGCCAGCGTGTCATCTGATAGTAAGTGATCACCGCCGCCGTTGAACACCCACAGCACCAGGGCAATTGCAGGTGCATTACCGGGGTGATGTGATGTTTGCATGCACGGAACCGCTTTGCCCCAGGAAGGCGACAGACGTCCGTAGGGTTTTAGTGGGTATCCTTAGCGCAGGGTAATTCCTACAATTCCCTCTCAGTCCTCCCAGGCTGGGAGGGAATACATAAATTCATTTCCCCACGTAAAAAGTGCATTTTTGGCATTTATTGGAGGTAGTGGCTCTCAAGTGCTACAGCCGGAACACACCTATTGGTATTTGGCGGCAGATTTTCAACTTGAGAGTGGTAGCTAGCCAGGCGGGCATCAGAAAAAACCCTACCACCATGCTATGGTTTCCTCACGATGTTTTTCTTTACCGAAAACTCCAGCTATTGTAGGTGGATTCGAACTCACGTCCCTTGACGCGGAGACCGTACATACTACCACTGAGCTATCATCGCTTCAATTTTCCCTTTAATTGTGGTTTTGGACCTTTGTAAACGAAAGTGATTATTTATAGGTCTGTGTACGATCTCTGGATTTGTACTCGTGACATGTTAAACCGAGAAAGGTTAGCTGGTCGTAAACAGTTGTTGAAACATTAATCTTACAATATTATTTTATTATTTTATTATTAATTCGATACTATATAACAATGTTTTAGTTTGTTTCTTTTAACTGTAATACATACTACTAGCTTTTACCCGTGGTTTCGTTCGCGTTAATATTGATTTCACTTCAATCGTTTTAACTTTTGACACAAAAATCTCAGTTAGTCTTAATCAGCATTGACAACGAAGTGTGGTTATGGAAAAATATTTAAGTTGCATATTATAAAGGTCATACTTCCGGGTCGCCCATGATTCGGCATAATAAGACGAAATTTGCATATTTTCTGTTGACCTCGTTAATGAAAGTTGTTCCGGCTCTAAATCCTAAAGACTTAATCAACCCGCCTCCGGATATTACGGTTTTCAGTTAAGACGGTTTCAGGAACGTGATGCCTAAAAAAATACCGTCATAATATTGCTACTCGTTTTACTTAAAAAAAGCGATCTGTCACGGTAGACGATGATTTCCTACACTATCCACCAGTTATCATATTGATCACATTTCGAAACAGCTTTTATTTACAACCTTTCGAACGTTTACAAATCCACAATATAAGTATTATTATTTTCACCTTGTTGAACTACAATTCAAACGCAGAAACGCCAGCTGAAACACTGGAACAAGCTTCTTATAAGATAACTAGGTATGCCTGTGACTTCCTTTACATCGAGCTAAAAATTTTTTCATTTTGTTTTGCCCCTTTTGGTAACTTTTTTCGAAACACCTTTGCTTATATTGTTGATAGCGCGATGCTAACAACCTAATGCCATAGTCAATGATAGTTCTACCAAATATAAAAAAAAAACACATTTTGATAACCGACTGGTACTTCTTAAGAATTGCCTGTTCGTTTAAACGTCTCTGAATAGCGATCTCTAATTTTCGTAGTAATAAATATAGCCCACGTTAAGCTAGGATAATGTAGCATTACAATGGTGAAACAAAAAAATAAAATAAAAATAAAATAAAAAAATACAAATAAAATACAAATTAAAAATACAAATATTTCCATCTTATATATAATACTGGCATAGACTAACTCGACTCAATGTGTTTTATTTCAAGCAATCAAAATAGAACAGCGAACAAATACAAATCATATTCAGTGTATACAACAGTGAGTCGAAAGGTCAATAAAATCCAGACCTAATTACACTAGAATCGTCGCCCTAGAATTATCCCATGAGTTTTGTGGTTGTGACGAGATTGAATCTCAAATGAAACTGTATTTTCCTTACATAATATACGAGCATAGTTCGCGTAGAATTAAAAAATAATAATAATATTGTTTACCCGTTTTTGTAACTTTCTTCAACATTGCTTTGCTCCTACTAGTGGAAGCGTGATGTTACATAGCTTAGAGCCTCAATAATTGTATGTAAATGTAGTTTATAAGATTAGCGCGTTCACACAAAATTGATCACTTTATAATATTAAAATATAGGTTTTTTTTTATAGTTCAGGTTTAGCGTTATGGTCATAATCTCACCTAATCCTAAGTGACGATACGGCCCAAGTTGGTATACACACTGAACTGATGGAGGAACTGGCTCTCAAGCGCGACTGCCGGAACACACCTATCGGTCTTTCACGTCAGATTTTCAAATTCAGATTGGTTGCTAGCCAGGCGGGCATTAGGAAAAACCCTACTACCATACTATTGTTTCCTTACGTTGTTTTCCTTCACCGAAAGCTCAAGCTCATAGTAGATCGATTCAAATTCACTTCCCTTGAAGCGAACTGATCTAATCTAAATATCTATGTAATAAAATTAAAATATAGAATTCCTATTTTAATATAAGTTGACATAAGTACTCAAAGTGACGAGAGACTGTTATATTTTTTTAAATTATTATTATTAGAAAGGACCTACACTGTTACCCTGGAAGGCTTTCACCGTTTCACCGAACTTAGAGGGCGAGCGCGGGGGGCGCTCAAGCACGAGGGGCAACTCGCGCAAGGGTGTCACTAGTGACCGAACCTCAGCTTGGGCTGTTGCCGGGACGCGAAAGAGAGAATCGAACGCGGTATTAATAAAAAAGGGAGAGTGATTGTACTGTGCCAACATGGCGCGAAGGATTATACTGAGCAACCCTAGCTGGCGGTGTCGATGACTACTGCCTACTCGAGAAGAAGAGAGACTCTGACCACCGGGATCTGAATAAAAAAACTGACTAAGAGAAAAAAAATTTGGATTGTATAGACTGTTTTATTGAAAATATTTCCTTTTTTTTATTACTCCACAAAGGAAACGTACAATCAATAACAATTCTCACTTAATCGAAACACGTGGAATTCAACACGTTCTAATAAAATAAATCAATTAGATATTATTAGTTTGTCAATATAGTAGTTACCGCACAGTAACAGTATTAAAACTTTCTTCATCAAAGAATATCACTCAGAAACTACGGAATAGATTTTAATGAAATATGACACAGTGATATCTAATATTATTGATCAATATAGCTTATTGTTTCTTCAATGTTCAATTAACATTACTTCTTTGATATATGAAATTTTTTATCAGAAATTCGTATAAAATTTAAATTGTATAGCTAAACAAGTTCTTGGCGGATTTTTATGAGAACTTCTTTATTTCAGAGTTTTATTTATCCCTACTAATATTATAACTGTGAATGTAAGTTTCTTTGTTACGCTTTCATCATCAGCCCGATCATCATGAAACATTGCACACATATTCTTGGAGGTATTAAAAGTAACATAGAATACTATTTATTGAAAAAAATTGTTTTTTCACGAAAGATCAAAAAATATATTTAATGGCTTCAGTGCAAGCGAAGCCGCGGCTAAAAACTAGTAGTTTATAAGTTTAGCGTTGTACATGATGTTAAGTGATGATACGGCCCAAGATGTTGGACTAGCTAAGCCTGTGGGGCGCCTATCTATTCTCTCTACTTCTCTCTTCTAGTAGAATAAGAAGTCGCAGTAGCCGAAATCTGCAAGGATGATGACATGACATGGGGCGCCTGACACTCAAGTGTAACAACCGGAACACACCTATTGGTATTTGCGACAGATTCTCAACTAGAACTTCCGTTAGCTCCGGTCATAGCTAGCCAGGCGGACATTGGTATAGGCCCTACCACCGTGCAAATGCTTACAACATAACCAAAATAATAAACTCAATATGCTCTCATGAACATTAGTCTGAACGTAATTTTTTTTTATTAAAACAATAAATATATAATTGTATTTTATTTAATTGAAAACAATTGATACGGGCTATTGTTATTATTATTAATTTTTAATTGATAAATTAACATATAAACATCCGCAATATCGCGTAAACTTATTAAATCCTTCCTCAGGCTTAGCGTGTCCACCAATTAGGGCCGTATCGTCACTTAAGATCAGGTGAGATTACGGCCATAAAGCTAACCTATAAATTGTAAAAAAAATTGTAAATGTCTTTAGTACTTAAGTACAAATGTACTACCCAGTTGCGTGACACGAATATTGGAAGCGATGATAGCTCAGTGGTAGTGTGTACAGACCGCGCGTCCAGGGTCGTGAGTTTGAATCCAATTACAAGGAGCTTGAGTTTTCGGTGAAGGAAACGGTGAGGAAACTATAGCATGGTGGGAGAGCCTTTTCTAATGCCCACCTGCCTAGCTACCACCCTCAAGTTGAAAATCTGCCACCAATATGTGTGTACCAGCAGTTGCACTTGAGAGCCAATCCCTCCACAGATTAAGCGTGTCTACCAACTTGGGCCGTATCGTCAGTTAAATTGAGGTGAGATTATGGACAAAACACTAAACTTTAACTATAAATATATTTGTTACTCCTTCACGATATCAAATAAAATAATGTATTCATTCATTAAATAAGGTTTCCGAGACACATTTGAAGGGATTATGTTTGTTATTCCGTATTCTATCTAGTAAGTAGTGACATCGTTGTATACAGAGAGAAATTGAATTTTTCCTTCAAAAATACATAAAATTACTGTCATTTCCGAACCACTGGCTTCCCGATTCTCCGTAACATGTGTAATCAGTATGAAAATGAAAGCGGAAGGACTTCGTATATTCAGTGCACAGGAGTTCCTTAATATCTCTCATTGTGTCCGATTCCATGTCTTCGGTACATTCAATATGTAACGATTTCCTATTACTTTTTATTAAATTCTAATTCTTGAGAAATATGTGCAAAAGAATGTCTGGAATATATAGGAAATATTAAAAAAGGAAATCTGCCCCAACTCTAATGGTACATCATAAAGATTTTTTTTTATAGTTCAGATTTGGCATTATGGCCACATAATCACTTGATGTTAAGTGCTGATGTGGCCCAAAAAGGTTGATACGCTAAGCCTAGTGGTGAGGGATTGGCTGTCAAGTTTTACGTATATGAAGTTATGATGATGGGTCGCAGGTTCGATTACAGTTACAAAATAAAAAAAACGGCATTCATCTAGTATCGTTAGAATGATCCCCGTACGAATCTTAAAGGCATATAAAATAATAAAAAAGATAATTAAACAAAACGTTAATATTGAAAAACGATATATCATATATTTGTGAGATATCGTAAGAAATATGAACAATAAATGTAAATAAATAAATAATATATATGGGCCACAATTCAGCACATGGCTATGGAAGAAACTAGAATGTTTATCTTTGTGATTAATTAAATGATTTGAAAGAATATATTATTTATAGACTCCGTAAAGTAATTTTATTTACAAAATATAAAGTTTGAAGTATATTCTAACATACCGTGCGGACCACGAGAGGGGTGTTAGGACTCTAAGGTTGAGAACCACCGTCGACCATCCACTAAACAGATACCACGGCCACTTACAAGTCTCCCTTATTACCAGACACCTTCGCCTAGATTGAAAGTATTTCTAATCTTTGACAGGAAAATCGATGTATCCTGGATAACTATGAAAGATAATAGTGAGATTCAAAATCCTGTATCGGGCATTTACAAATATACTCCTTGGGAAAATGCACCAGATGAAGTTTAACTTAACTTGAGTGTTGTATGTTTTACTTGCATCAGCAAACTCATTTATCGATTTGTATTTCACAGCATTTTGAAAATCATAAAGTTATTTCTGCACTTGTTGTATTTCTTTATAATTATTCTGCACATTTACTACCTTCTCCTTCTTATCAATTATCTTAGGTAGGGTTGGCACAATATTCTAGCTCTACTGTTATACAAATGTATGATCATAGAAAACTCACCAGAATAAGTGCGAATAACGGTAAGGGTGCATGATGCGTTGCCATGAGTGTCCCAGCACCGAATGTGAGAGTGACAAGAAGGGAGCCAGCCAACGCCAGTGCCTCACACTCCGCCGCAGCCGGGAACAGTGCAAGGCACAACACTATCGCCAGTACAATGATTATGACCGACAGTGAAGCGATTGTTTTCACTTGGCTCGACAGCTCCTGGAACAACATAATTCAATATTACTTATAAATCATTATTTCGCAGATATTAAATTTTCTGTTCGATCATCTAAAAATGACCCCTAGAGACACGCAGTACAAAGAATTTACTATTACAATAACATTACACACCACTTCGCAATTACACAACCATATAGCTGTGCGAGACCAAATTCTTTATTTTTACAGTAGTTAGATTTAGAAAACATTAACAAACCATTTAATATATACTCGCAAATCATAGATTAATGTCACATTCAATTATAGCAAATGCATTACCGGCAACAGCCTAAGCCGAGGTACCACTAATTTCGTATTCTACGCTTGGTTAATTGCCTTTCACGCTCATCCTAAAATTTCCTTAAGACCTCAAACTAATGACAATAGTCAGTTCGATAAGAACGTCAATTTTTGTCACTACTTGTCGCTATATAGCCTAGAACCAGCCGCAACAAATAGCCCTTTATCTACTTATTTTATATAATTTGACAGCAGTCACTCTTGAAAACGTTTGAACTAAATAATTGATGCCTGTGTGGTGTCAGCACTAATCTGGCATAGTCTGCATAGGCTAATGTATGCATTTGGCTGATCTTTTTATAATCGTGGAGGTGCAAAGTCAGTACCCAGCAGACCATCCTAGTGTAGTTAAGTTACGGCTGAATGTAATAGTTGTTAGCTAAGACATTTGTACTTATTATTGGAGACACGCATTATGTAGTTAAAACCTATAATATCCTCATAGAGAACTCTAAATCGGAACTTTTGTTACCTTTATTTCGATTAAACCCGCGTTATCATGAATTTCGTTCTTAGTAGGTGTCTACGTTGCGAAAAGAATTTGGATTCCAAATTTCAAGTCAACAAAATGTATATTTTTGGAGACCTGCACAGGAATTATTGAAGTAACCTATACATATAAGAATGATTTAGAAAAGCTTGTTACATAAACAATTTTGATCGTTTTACTATCTGATTAGATTTCTTACGACTTCAAGTTATAAAAACACATATTAATGAAGAATATTGATCGATTTTATATCAAAGTCTAACATAGCCAATCCTGGAAGCAAATTCTTAAGTCCTATATAGCGAGATACTAAAACCCGACCGTTCAGTAATGGGATTTAAAATGAGCCCAGCTGTGACCAACCTTGCCTTGCTTACGATCTAAAGTGCTCTAAACCGGACGTACTCGTAAACATCTCTAGTTTGAAAGCTCTGTAAAATGTTGCCAGATAAGGTATTCCTCTTACTGTTTACGGTTTTTTTTTTTAAATCGTACCTGTTTGGTACCTGGTTAATTTTTATACAAGACTAACTTTTATAATTGTTATTATAAAATTACAACTTAAGCATTGTACGTAAAACTGAAAATATTAAAAGTCTTGTCCTCGTTTAGATACGATAACATTTTTTTAATATTATATTTATCTTATTTTATAATATTTATCAAAACTTCGATTTTTCTTATTAGTCTTACCGATATATCAATTCATATAGGTGCACATACGTACATACAAGCACACTTTTTTTTAGGACGTTCCTATTTGTAGGCATTGGTCATTCAATTATACGTCCGCGACTTACAATACGACATATCTGTTTAAAATAATTTAAATCTAATTCTAGACAAGAGGTTCATACACTTGGTCTAGAAATGTGCGCAAGAAACCTGTCATCAGTAAAACCTATGGAATTTAACTTCCTCTACAGAGGTGTATTTAAAATAGTTCTTACTCTTTGCCAACAACAAGGAATTATTAAGCGAAATTTCGGCTTTATTTTCCGTCATCTACCAATCACTCATATGAACATTATTCCATAAATAATTAAATTGAAGCGATGATACTCAGTGGTAGTGGTGTAAGACTTCGCGTCAAGGGACGTAAGTTCGAATCCATCTACAATGAACTTGAGCTTTCGGTGAAGGAAAATTTCGTGAGGAAACCATAGTATTGTGGTAGGGCTTTTTCTAACACCTGCCTGGCCAGCTACGACCCTCCAGTTGAAAACCTGCCTCCAAATACCAATAGGTGTGTTCCGGCAGTCGAACTTGCGAGCTAGTTCCTCCACAGGTTTAGCGTGTCTACCAACTTAACCCATATCGTCACTTACGATCAGGTGAGATTATGGCCATAACGCTAGACCTTAAATATAAAAATAAACCTTACGATAAACATTAGTCTACTAATTTTATCATTGTAATAATTCTTGAATTCGTATGCAGTTATTTAACCTACTTCAGTAATCAAATGAATAACCATTACTATGCAAAACAATAAAATGTTTTTATATACCACAATGGCACCAATCCTTTCAAAGACCTGTACACTGACTTCCTGAAAGAGACCGTACTGTATTTCTCCTAAAAACACCATTAAGTTCAGACCCACGCCAGTCTTGAGGGACCCTTGAAAAGTAATTAAAATGGTATTATCAAGTGCAGACCCTAACTCGGCTACACTGAAGCAGGCTTTATAATTAAAGTTGAACTTTAGAACTAGGATCACAGAAGTTAGATGGACCAACTTTATCGGGCTCATAACTTTGCAAAAACAAACATTTTCGACTACTCATTGAAAAAACAGTGTATTTATTACTATTATGGAATATCAGTTAAGTTTTTTTTTTTAGTTAAGGTTTTAGTCTTATGGCCATAATCTCACCTAATCTGAAGTAACAATAGAGCCCAAGTTGGTAAACATGCTAAACCTGTGGAAGAACTGGCTCTCAAGTGCAATTGCCGGAACACACTTATTGGTATTAACACCATGCAATGGTTTCCTCACGATGTTTTCCTTCACCGAAAGCTCAAACTCATTGTAGGTGGAGATGATCTCACGTCCCTTGACACGAAATCATAAACACTACCACTCATCTATCATCGCTAGAAATTCTTAAGTTAAATTATTAAGCTTTATGTCTTATACTCAGACAGAGAAAAATAGAAGAGATTGGAAGAGGCCCTATCAAAGGGTTCTTATAAAATAAATTATAAGATAATAAACGAGTATATTACATACATTTAGAGTTACTAACATAGAATAGAAAAATAGAAAAGAAAGATAAGAAAAATGGAAAATATATTGTAAATGCATATTTATATTTATAAGAATTAAAAAGGCTTTATTATTATGTCATATACTCTTGGGTCCTCAAGTTAATCAATAAATAAAGAAAGCACTTATGTAGGTCAAAATAATATCACCAGTTTAGAAATCATTGAAACTTTAAAGAAATACAGGCAATACACTCAATGGGGTCTGTCTTTCCATTTTCTGTAGATATGTAGATTATATTTAAACAAATTTATACTTTAGTACATGAAGTCATTTTTCAGATATGGAATCGTTTCACTCATATTGTGCTCTATCTGCTACTAAGCAATTTTGGAAATATAAAACTCGCTTAATAAGGTCATTAAACTTATCGTACAGTAAATTAGTCATAGTCAGAAAATGATTACTAAGATACATAATCTGCTATGTTACAAGCATGAGGAGACTAACTTGGACTTATTCTTATTAAAGCCACGTCGATGTTTTAAACAGTTTAGGCTAACTTTTTACAGATACTTATCAAATCATAATTTAGGCATAGGAAATACAAATCTATCTGGCTTTATATTACAGACTATTTGAATGAATTTCGTATTATGTATTATCTGGAAAACAAAATTTCACGAAATCATTCTTTTAACATCTTTCCCCTACCCTAGTGTTCTATCAATAAATGATTAAAAACCATGCTCTTATGAGATTACCGGCTGACCTTTACGGGGCCGGTAAACAAAAGGTAATTTTTTAAAGAGCTAATATACCGAGTCGCCTGGGAATCGTAAAGCACAATTAACTGCAAAAGTAATTGCTCGTGTCTCGTCGAAGCTAATCAGAACGATACCTGTTAACTATATCAGATTAATTCCGTGGAGGCTGGAGATTGCATCAGTTATTATGGCACTGCTAGAGAAACGTTTTTTAACGAGAGAAGCCACTAGTTGAGTCAACACCTCGTACGTACATCGTATTATAGACCAACTGTGCCTGTGACTTCTATTGCGTGGAAATAAAAAATATGTAACACGTATTGCTCGCTTTTGTAAGTTTTTTCAATAAAGCTTTGCTCCTATCAGTAGTAGCGTGATGTTAAGTAGCCTAAAGTCTTCTTCAGTGATTGTTCTATCAAATACAAACATTTTTTTTTTTATAAGACTAGTAGTTCCTGATATTAGTGAGTTCAAGTAAGCCTCACCTGGTGTTAAGTGACGATGTGACCCAAGAAGGTTGGCGACAATCAAGCCTAGTGGAGACACTGGCACTCAAGTGCGGCTAATGGGACACACCTATAGGTATTTGAGGGCAGACTTTCGACTCGAGTGTAGTATCTAACCAAGTGCGCATTACAAAAAGCCCTACCAACATGCAATGATTTTATCACGATGGTTTTGCTTCACCGAAAGCTCAAGCACGTTGTAGGTGCATTCGAACTCACGTACCTTGGCGCGGGGTTCGTGCGCACTACCTACTGAGCTATCATTGCTTCAAAAGTGTTCCGCTTTTTAATATTAATTAAAACTAACTCGGCCAAACGAGCCTAGCTGCTCGTTTCGCATTAACAAAACACCAATACAGTTTCATTTTCGGAAGCTTAAAATGATGTACATATAACATAATATACAATATAACTTATACATAAGATAAAACTTCTATCGACTTCAAATATAGAATAAAGATTTTTGAACAAAAATAAATTAATAAGTGTTGCAGCGTTTTAACATTTTATTCTGTGTGTGTTTAAATTAGGAGATGGTAATTTTCACTGCTGCTTTTGCCTAATCATCTCCAAAACTACCAGACCTATTAACTTGAAATGTAAATTACGATAACTTAGATATTACAACTACGCGTGGTTAACGGGAATAACGCGAACGAAGTCGTGGGACACCAGCTAGCAACATTTACACATAAATATTGCTGAAAAACAGGATTGCTTATTTAATGGTAGGCAAACTCTGCTATACTGTAGTTAGTATAGTTTACGGAATTACTTTATCAATACTTCCATAGATTTTTTGCGCGTCTGCATACATCGCTATGTTATATATCACTGTGTATATATGTATATATGTATATATATATATGTAAAAATGTTTTTTTTTTTTTTTTATACTTAAGGTTTACCGTTATGGCCGTAATCTCACCTGATCTTAAGTGACGATACGGCCCAAGTTGGTAGACACGCTAAACCGGTGGAGGAACTGGCTCTCAAATGCTGCTGCCGGAACACACCAATTGGTATTTGGCGGCAGGTTCACAACTAGAGGGTGGTAGCTACCCAGGCGGGCATTAGAAAAAGCCCTACCACCATGCTATGGTTTCCTCACGATGTTTTCCTTCACCGAAAGCTCAAGCTCATTGTAGGTGCTTGGGTTCGAACCCACGTCCCTTGACGCGAAGTCGTGCACACTACCACTGAGCTATCATCGCTTCAATATGTATATATAGTTAATTTATTTTAACTACATTTTGCTTATTTAGTATGCTATTCGTTACGAATTATTTATATTAGGTTAATATATTTATTATTACACTCTTATTTCACCAATTATTTATTTGCACTATCTACAATGGTAGTAATTATTTCTTACTACATTACGTCTGGTTATCTGGAAGAAAATACCTTATGGCATTAAGCTCGCCAGTGTACATATTTAAAGTGCATTCAATAATTCATTCATTCATTTAAGCCATGTTTTGGCGATAAAGCAATTGCATTTAATGAAACTTGTAGCAACACAAATGGCACGTTATCCAGAGATAGCATAGAATAATAAAACTATGTATTCTATTTAATTGATGAAGGCTTTACTTTGCGTAAATCGATCATTAAATGTTGAAGTGTATACTACTCTGCACTTCCGTTTGGAATTGATTAGCTGATTGAGTCATTAGTCGATAGTTGGCCCAACGATGGCGGATAGTGTAGCCGACATTGGTGGATGGATGAACCAACAGTGGGTATGTGGCACAATCGATTTCACGTGTTTCACTCCGTCAAGCGATGATAACTCAGTGATAGTATGTATGGACACCGCGGGAAGGGACGTGAGTTCCAATCCACCTACAATGAAAGTGCGCTTGGAAACATCATAAGGAAACCATAGAATGGTAGTAGAGCTTTTTCTAATGCTCGCCGAGGTGGCTACCACCCTCAAGTTGAAAATCTGCAACCAAATACCAATAGGTGTGTTCCAGCAATTGCACATGAGAACCAGTCCCTCCACAGGTTTAGCGTGTCACCGAACCGAACTTTTTGGGGCGAATACTGATGACACTCGTCCCTGAGACAGCGGACACAAGAGTGCCAGAATGGCCGAACCTTGCCTGGGCTACTGCCGGAAAACGATCAAAGATCCGTTATCCTAACTAACCAGCAGGTTACGACCAGGTGGCATTATGGCCATACCGCTAAAACCCAGAAACTATAACAACATTACCCTAAGATCGATTTTGTCTCTTCCGATAAAAGCATTCGCAGTATACACTTCATCATCTATTTAGTCTAAACGCCACCCTCCTTTCCCGTGTTTTATGTATACCAAGTTAGTCATCCTTCGATATAAGTCGCAAAACTTCGTTTAGGCGGAAATACAGCAGCTGAATGTATTGTAAAAGATCAGCTTATTATCGAACAAATTACCTTCATTAAGTTATATACTGTAATCTCTTTGTCTTAAACCGCATTCTTTGTAAAGTTGCCCGCTCGCCTGCATTCCCTCTTAATACTAAACAATATAAATTATAATAAAAGTGAACAGCGCGCTGATTGTTCTGTCATCATTACGGTTAATCAATAAACATTATTTATCCGATACACAATCAATGTAATAAGAAACTGTCATTTTTAGTTACAGCTGGCGTACATTGGCGTCCTTGATTTGCAACTGTTTATATATGAAACTCCGGTATTTCGAGAGGTAATTCTTTTTCATCTAATTCTTTGTTTGTTTTTCCTCGTATACTTGAATAGATTCCTTAGGTATCTGAGGTGGTGTTACAGTTGGATCATTGTATATTCGTGAAGACAGGATAACGTCTGCCGGGGTAGATAGTTGCAAATAAACCTTCGGTTATTTGGATAAGTAATAAATTGTAACCCATATTTTATTAGTATTGATCCAGAGGGCGAAATTCGAGTAATTTTAAACATTTGCAGAAATTGTAAAAAAAAATTGTTCACACTAAAACTCTTCTAAAAACCTTACAAAAAACAACAAAATGGTTGGACAAATATAATAGAAAAATCCACTAAAGTGTTTTGTATTTGTATATATAAAGAAAGGAACATGACCAATGGATGGTAGTGAACTTGATGTTAAAACAGTTGAATTCAAAATCTTTGGTAATTTATTGGTAGTTAGTGAGATTAGAAGTATATCCGGTATCAACTCTATCGTAACAGCTAGCAAAGTTCTTGCTCTTGAGTGGATCTTGGTTCTTGGTTCTAACAAAGTGAAGCGATGATAGCTCAGTGGTACTGTGTACGACTGCGCGTCAAGGGACGTGAGTTCGAAATCAACTACCTACAATGAGCTTGAATTTTCGGTGCAGGAAAACATACTGAGGAAACCATAGCATGGTGGTAATACCAATAGTGTGTTCCGGCAGCTGCACTTGAGAGCAAGTTCCTCCAAGGCTTATCGTGTCTACCAACTTGGGCTGTATCGTCACTTAAAACCAGATGAGATTATGGCCATAACGATAAACGTTAACTATTAAAAAAAAAGTTAGTTATACACTGGCTGATCCCAAAACGTGTCAAATCAAATGAGAATAAGTCACTGGGACGGGTTTATAACAATATGAATGTAAATCGTGTTCCATTCGGATAACTTTTATTATTAATTTCAAATTTGATTAACTCAATGGATAAAAATACATTGTTTACTCTGTTTTGTATAGATAAGATGTAGCATTATGGCCACAATCTATTGGATACGCTAAGTCTAGTAAAGTAATAGCTCTCAAGTGAAACTGCCGAAACACACCTATGAAAATTTAGCGGCAGATTTTCTTCTTATGGGTAGTAGCTAGCCAGGCGGGGATTACAAAACGATATATTCACAACGTTTTCCGTTTGTATATGGATTCGAACACACGTCCCTTGACGCGAAGTCGTGCACACTACCACTGAGCTATCATCGTTTCAAGCATTATCACATATATTATTAAGAGTTAGGTAATGTTTTTTATTTTTCGTGGAAGCTATTTAATCTAATATCATTATATTACTATAATAAACATTAAATAACACTTGATGGTACAATTCGATTAGATAGGGGAACAAATTGCCAATAAAACAACTGATACGGGCAATAAATAAATCACAGTATGAATTGTATGTAGCCTTGATAACTGCCCAAGGGAGCGTGCGGAGCTCATATCTGCTGATCATATGACCTTAACGGGCGTTATAGCTTCGACGGAAAATTATTTATTTTCAACTAGCGAGTACACGCGACTTCGTTCATGTGAAACTACGGTGAATCACAGGCATTGCATATCACTTGTGTATTAAAACCGGGTAACTTTCTTGTACCAATTAATACTTGGAACTTTCTCCCCGTCCACTCAACCGCTCAAGATCGAAGATCGTAAATACGTGCCTGTTCAAAGACAAGATGGCTTTGTCTACAAGCGTTGCCTTAAATAGAAAACAAAAAGTATATGGAATGAATTCTAAGCACCAAATCGACGATATATCTCAACACTAAATCTTGTGACGAGTGCAAGTTGTAAACATGATGTTCTTACTATCAAAAATACTGTGTTTCAAATATATGTGAATTCCGATGGGTTTTACACACTCTGTGCACGCGATTTTGCGTTGAGATGTGTCGTCAATTTAGTGTCTAGAATGTCATCTGATATATTCTTTTGTTTTCTCTTTCTAATCAAAGAAAAATATACTTTGCTAGGAGTGCTGAATACAGTATCAGATTTTCTATAGGTTAACTAGACTACAGTTTAGGGACTCAAAATCAAGAGGAGCCTACATTAAGGTTATCAGCAAAATTAAAATTATACTATATTGAGAAATCCTACGCATATGTCTAATAAACAAATTTAAAAATGTATTGGTTACGAGATTAACGAGCGAGATGAAAGGGCAACATAAGTGAAATAGCCTTGGACTTCCTTTCGTCTAAATCCGGCTCTGTGTGCAACTATATGTTAGTTCTCCCCTTCCATTCCCCTTCACAGCATAAATGACAGGACATGGTGACTCACCAAGTTACGTTTAAACCTTAAATTAATGAAAAGCTTTCGAAACGTCGGAATCAAAATTAATAAATAACCACGATAAAATCCGTTTAAATTAGTTTTATTTCGATGTTGAATTAAAGACTCCAGTGGTCTAAGTCTAGCCTAGTCTTCTATTACTTTTATCCAACATTCTTTGCATTTTAGCATAGCGTTTGACTTAGTAGGAACAGTGGATCACCTTCTTTCGATTCATGCTGTCTGTCAAAGAGAGCGGATATTAACATAAGCCCATGGACAATGCCGCTAGGATTCCAGCCACTTCTGGATAGATGACAGATTCACTGCATATAGGAGATTAAAAGAGACTAGCCTAGAGCCGTTGATTTCCTCGCTAAGCATAGTCTCCTATGTGCAACGCCCAACAATAGACACCTGTTGTGACAGCTGGACCAGAAGGCCACCTCCATAGGTCTAAACCATGATGCAGTCCCCTGCTCCCTCTCCCCAAATATGGATGAAGAACCATCTGATGACGTTGTATTAAAATCATATTATAAATATATATTTAGGATACAATGCGCCGAGTAGTTTTTTTTTTTTAGATAACAATAATAATCCAATCAATAATAATGTCAGAATGAGATACGAACTTCTTAGCAAACCACGGATTCACCGTAAGGGTGCCGGGTACACCGTAAAACCTAATCATTGTGGCAGAGAGAAGATACCACGAGAGTGTGAGAATTGCGACCCCGATGTAGGTTTAAGGAGCCTCTTTGTCGATGATCGTCAACGGTCTCACATTCACCACTCGTGCCTCACTCCACCAAGTGTTAACCATTCCCGATAATGATTCACAGCATAAATACCAAAACAGTGTCAATAATAAAGAAATATAAATCTTACGGCCCTTCGGTAATGTTCCAGCTACGTACGATGAATACGCCTCAAGCGCCAAGCTTAGACTGCACCCAAAGCAGCTCTTGCATCGCGCTTTATACTAATCGGCGTTATAAACTACCCTCCTATAACTGTATTCTGCCATAAAACACAAGGCTATAGAGTTTTGGTGGCGAGAAGTCGGAAACACCTAAATATATATATTTTTTACCACTTTTTCCATTATATGTATATGCTATGTGTGTACATTTTTCTCTCGAAATTTGTTTTCTCTGTAATTTTATTCATTATGTTGATAAATACTTACGCCTTCTTATTATCAGTCATAAGTAACATCAAATTACACGGGAAGCATAAAGGTCAAGAGAGATAGTGTCTGATGAGTTACGCCATTGGCTTTCATCTCTTGACCCCCCATTTTGTTTTAGCTCTACCATGAGTGCCTAGGATAATGTTATTGCATCCGGTGCATACATTAAGCTATCTATTCCTAGGTATATACTAAATCTTGTTTGATACAGGTGATCCCTAACTCTGTTATCGGCTTCTCGTCTAAAAGCAATTAATTCCTATAGGTAACTTATACTGTTATAGATATCGATGGAAATTTTAAGGCAATTTTTGATATAATAATACGCTTTATTCTCATTATAAATATATTTCTCACAGTAACGGATCAAGGCATATTTCAAAGCACTATACAAACATGAAGTGGTAATGGTTCAGTTGGTAATTTGTATAGGCGCCACGTCTATGAATCCACATTCGAATCTCTGCAATGAACTCGACCTTTCGTTGAAGGAAAACGTCGTGATGAAACCATAGCATCATGGTAGGGCTTTTTCTTATGGCTCTACAAGGCTTAGTGTGACTATCATCTTGGATCACATCATCACTTAACATAAGATGAAATTGTAGTCATAACGCTAAATCTATAAAGCCCATTCATTAAAATACAAATCACAAATCCATTAAAATATTGTGTACGGTTTTTAGAATAATGCACTATCAAGTGAAAAGATGGACTAATAAAAATGCAAAATAACATATTTTTGGGTTATACATCTATAAAAAAAATACATTTGAATTATAACGATATTCAAATATTATTATATTATATATGTTAAATATTATATCATACTAATATTATGAATGCGAAAGAGAGTTTGTTTGTTTGTTAAGCTTTTACGCTAAAACCGCTAAATCGATTGTGATGAATTTTGGCACAGAGATAGATGGGATCATTAAGACGGAGATAGGCTACTATTGCTCGCAAAAAACTTTTAGGAAGTGGGATAAAAGTTGTATGAAACATGTTATTGCGTCATCCGATTTATTTGACTAAATTAATAATAACGCTATCGAAACCGCACGTAAAATCTAGTAATGTGCATAAAGTTATGATAGTACCGATGAAAATTCTAATCACACGAATAAAATAAAACTACTTTTAATAGCGTTCTGTGGCTATTATTTAAAGCTGTCAAGTAATTAATACATATATATGTTTATATGCATATATATATTTGTGCTATATACTGTGATTTCGTAAAATAAAAATAACTTTTATCTCAGTTGCCCCGCGATATAATATTTTTTTATGGCAAACTTTATTAGAATCCATAACGTCGAGCCGTTTAAGTGTGATTGAAAAATTAACACTTGCAATAAACGTATTTTTTATTTATTTATATAGTCACCACATCAGCAGACGTTGGTTTGCCTTTTGCTGTAGTCAGTAACTCGACCAACCCCTATTGCGTTTAGGGGTAGTACAATAGGGGTAGTATAGAGTTCTCACGCATTAACTAGAAGCAATGAAAATTCGGTTCCTGCTCTTTCTATGGTCTATACATAAAAATCGGACAAGCCATTTCAGAGAAGTATGGCAACTAATATTGTGACAAGAGAATTTGTCGCGTAGAAAATTAATTTACGTATATAAAAGGTATTAATATATTCGTATATAAATGGTACGAAATGAAATTTGAAAATGACATATATTTGAAGCGATGATAGCTCAGTGGTAGTGTGTACGACTTCGCGTCAAGGGACGTGAGTTCGAATCCATCTACAATTAGCTTGAGCTTTCGGTGAAGTAAAACCTTGTGAGGGCACTATAGCCTGGTGGTAGGGATTTTTCTAATGCCCGCCTGGCTAGCTACTACCCTCAAGTTGAAAATCTGCCGCCAAATACTAATAGGTGTGTTCCGGCAGTTGCACTTGAGAGCCAGTCCCTCTTACAGGTTTTGCATGTCTACCAATTTGGGCCGTATCGTTACTTAAGATCAGGTGAGGTTATGGCCATAATGCTAATCCTTAACAATGAAAAAAAACTCACATGTGAATGTTGTATGCAAACTGTACACAACAGCACGAAGCAGCATAGTAGAGTAACGCAGAGCGCCGACACGAAAAGGGCGTGTTTGAGTCTAACGCAGTACCGTCTGTACAGCGCTTCGAGCTCCAGCTCTGTTCCTTCCTCCTCTGTAAGTATTAGAAATAGAAATCATTGTATCATCCAGTTTTAGAGTACAACACTATGCGGTTTCTGATAAGATAACAAACATTAACTTACACCGAAAATGATATAAATTAAAAAAGAATTCCTGATAACTACAACCTAATAGAGTACAAATCGAACCTGTAAAAATGATAAACGTATATATATACTGATTAAGATATGGTAAACTTAGATTAATCTTCTTGGAAACGATGATAGCTCAGTGGTAGTTTGTAGGAACGCCGCGTCGTAGGACGTGAGTTCGAATCCGACCACCCACAACGAACTTGAGCTTTCGGTGAAGGAAAACATCGTGAGGAAACCATACCATGGTGGTACGGCTTTTTCTAATGACCGCCTGGTCAGCTACCTTCTTCAAGTTGAAAATCTGCAGCCAAATATTGATAGATGTGATCCTGCAGAGGCACTTGAACCAGAAGAACCAGTCCTTCATATAAAGGCCGGTAATACACTTGCGATTCTTCTAATGTTGTCTTGTGTTGTTCTGGTGGGTGTCCATGGGCGGCGGTGACTACTTTGCATCAGATGAAATAATTTCTCGTTTACCCCCTATTCTATATAAAAAAATAGTATTGTCTCAAAAAACATATAAAAAGGTGTTACCTACAACAAACACTATCAAAATGTTCGGAGTTTAAAATCTCTTTTTCTTTCAATTACTGATCTTTATGTTTATTTATTTTGAATCAATGATATCTCAGTGATAGCATGTAAGGATACCAGATCGATCGGTGTGATGTGTTCAATGTTTCGATGTATCAAAATATGGTGATGCACCGATAATATATTGAGAAGGCACTTTAAAGGTATCTTTAGGTCCTTTTAATAGTTGCATTTGAGAGCCAGTCTCTACACTAGACTTAGCATCTCTTAATAGCAGTTGAGATTCAGGACAAACGCTTAACTTATTAAAGATTAAACTTAGTATCAGTTGAGATTCAGGACAATCGCTTAACTTATTAAAGATTAACTTTAATATCAGTTAAGATCCAGGACAATCGCTTAACTTATTAAAGATTAACCTTAATATCAGTTGAGATTCAGAACAATCGCTTAACTTAATAAAGATTAAAAGAAACTCCACAATCAATTGTTTGCTCATACATCATTTTTAAGATTGCGTTTCCTGTATTTAACAAGAAATGGTTACAAATTAACATTTTCTAATACAAAAACGTTTAAGAAAGGCTATATATTAGTAATATCTTAAACTACAAAGACAACAGGCGATCTGTTAATATTCTACATGTTAATGTAATCTATCACGGCGATTAATCAACAATCAATTTACTTTTCACATTATTATGTTCACTAGCCTTTACCAGCGGCTTCGCTCGCATTAATATTTTGTCCAACAAATCGAAAGACTTAACACAAAAATTTCATACAAAGTTTATCCCACTACCTATAAGTTTTTCGCGAGGAAAAGTAGTGTTACACCGTCTTTAGGTTCCCATTTATCTTTATAATAAAATTCATCATAATCGATTCAGCAGTTTAGGCGTGAAAGCGTCACAAACAAACAAACTTACTTTCATATAATATTAGTAGGGAATTGCAACAATTATCGATATCAGTGTTCGATTAGGGCAATCAAATGTTATACGAGGATTAAAGTTTTTATGTTTAAAAGAAGAAAGATAAGTTATCACACTTAAATAATATATTTCAAACATTATAAATATTCATTACAAACTTATATTAATGGAGGAAATTGCCACGCGCCAGCGTCAAAGGACAGACTGACTGGGGGGTGAAAAGGCATGGTGGACGGACAGTCCACAGCCAACTTGGACCTTTAGTGTCGAGAACAGGATGAGTAAGGGAATCAATGTATGAAATATTGTCACAGGTCAGCTAATAATAACATAAACATGGTTCCTGGTATCCCTACATCAAACAAAAATAAACGTGATCCTTTTAAACGGAGACGGGTTTCTCTAAAAATACCAATACTGCTTTTATTATCACGAAAATATAACTAAATGGCACACGATGACGCAATTCGGAATATTTACGTTAATACGTTTTCGTGTTAATAGAGATGTATTTTAAGCGTCTATCACACCGTCATAGCCACCTAGCGTCCCACATGGCGGCTGCGGTCGTTGTGGTCGCGGTGGAAACGTCAACGTTTTGTTTATAAGTATTGGTATTTGGTGGCATATTTTAAACTTGAGGGTAGAAAAAAGCCAAACAGGCATTATTTTTGAAGCGACATTAGCTCAGTGAGTAATACGTACGGACGCGGCGTCGAGGGACGCCAGTTCAAATCCACCTTCAATAAGCTTCTGTTTTTGGTGAAGTAAAACATTATGATGAAACCATAGCATGGTGGTAGAGCTTTTTCTACTACCCGCCTGTCTAGCAACCGTCCTCAAGTTGAAAATCTGTCGCCAAATCCCTATAGATGTGATCCGGCGGTTGCACTTGAGAACCAGTTCCTCCACAAGGTTTAACGTGTCCGCCACCTTGGGCCACATCAGCACTTAACGTCAGGTGAGATTGTAGCCACAACGCTAAATCAGTTTATCTGCCTTAATATATGAAGCTTTACAAACATTCCATTGAGGAAGTTTGCTGAAATCTATGGTAAATAACTCGTACGTAAATGATTATTTTCTTCGTATCGATCATGACTCAATAGTGGCATTTATAACATCGCGCCAATGGACATTTCGAATTTCTGCGATAAGCCTGAGCTTTTAGTGGAGAAAATCATGGTGATGAAACCGTTCCATGTACCGTAACGCGATGTGTAGTGTATATCATCTAAATAAATGTTCTTTCTTTTTTTATATATGGGAATAATGGGATTTTTCTTGAAGGGAATCTAAAATGTTTTTTAGAAACGCTATTATATCCTTATTGATAGATTTCTAATTAATCTTCGATCAAACTGGTAGTAACTTTATTAAAAAAAAACTATTTCAAATACCTCACAAAAAATCGTATATTTCATATTTCTGTATGTATATACTCTTTTCGTAATAACGCTAACCTCTAAAACAAAATATAGGAAATTTCTTGAAGGGGATCTAAAATGTGTTTTAGAAACGCTATTATATCCTTACTGATAGATTTCTAATTATTTTTCGATCAAACTGGCAGTACCTTTATTAAGAAAAACGAATTAAAATATGTCACAAAAAATGTATATTTCATATTCTGTATAACTTATACACTTTTCGTATTAACGCTAACCTTTAAAACCTTTTTACAGACGCGAAACTTTAATTATGAAAAGTATAACTATGTCATTTCACGGTTTATAGTGGCTTTCAACGTTTTACAGTTATGAGTGTTTGATAACGGTGCACGAGCGTACTGTACCGAAATTATCTGCTCTATGTCGCTGTTCTAGGTAATTTTCTGAACACCGCACAACGAGAACTCCTGAACTGGATTATGATATAACTAGGGGACGTTGACTTGTAGATTCCATCTTATTGGATTAGGGCAATCAAATGTAATATACTGGGACGAACTTTATACATCAAATAATTTATTATTTTTATTCATATTTATTAACTTATCAGATAACAGGGATTATTAAGTAGCCTAAATCCTTTCTCAATGATTATTGTGTAAAATATAAAGTGAGTTATTAAAATCTGATTGGTAGTTACTAAGATTTGGATATTCAAATAAAAAAAAACTTTTTCGCTTTTTAATATTAATAAAGATATACATAGATAGATTTGTAGCGTTGTGACCACTGTTTTATTCGATTGTAAATCAGACGACGCAATAAAAAGTATCATACAAAGTTTATCCCTTTTTTTACACCACTTTCTATAAGTTTTTCGAAAAAAAAAAGTAGCCTATCACCGGTTCCAGGGTCCCATTTATCTCTATACCAAAATTCATCATAATCAATTCAGCAGTTTAACCGTGAAAGCATAACAAACTGACTTTGGGATTTATTATAATTAATACTAGTTTTTATCCGCGGCTTTAGTCGTGTTATTAGTGATTTTGTCAAATCGAATGTCACAATAAAATGTTTCACACATAGTTTATTCCTATTTTCATTGCACTTGCAATAAGTTTTTCGCGAGGAAAAGTAGCCTATCAACGTCTCCAGCTTATCATCTATCTCCATACCAAAATTCATCATGATCGATTTAGTGGTTTAAGCGTGAAAGCATAATAAAAAAAACCTCACATTCGCATTTATTATAATTATTACTAGCTTGTAGCCGCGGCTTTGTTCACCTTACTATCGATTTTGTCAAACCGGATGACACAACAAAATGTTACATTCAAAGTTTATCTCTCTCTTTTTCCCACTTTCTATGAGTTTGTCGAAAGAAAAGCAGCCTATCACCGTGTTCTGGGTCCCATCTATCCCCATACCAAAATTCATCATAATCGTTTTTGTGGCTTAGGCGTAAAGACGTAACAAACAGATAAAGAAACTCACTTTCGCATTTATAGTATCAGTAATAATTATAAAGTAAGGATATTATATTAGATAGAAAGTTTTAATGAATTTAACTTCTATCACGTTTACGGTACTGAATGCACTTTTTTATTGTATTTTTCTAATATATACATTTAGCCTAAATTCCATTGGCCTCAATATTAAGGGTTCTTTGTAAATGACTTTTATGTAAACAGAACAACCTAGAGTGAACTATCTCAAATGACTCAATTGTGGTTACAGTTAACCGAATCACCCTATAGAGGTTAGTCACCATTATAAAAATTTAGGGCTCGGTCGGCAATTAACGGGCGATTAACTTTAGGGTAGGTACCTTGCGGGAGGTCGCTTGTTAATCTACCTATCTACACTAACACACGTTTTATTACGATAATGGCTCAACTACAGGTTAAGTAAAGGTGTACAGTTAACTGTTAACGCTAATGAACCTGGTCTGATTTTAAAACGGATTAGTTTATACTAAATATACTGAAGCGATGATAGCTCGACTGGCCGCGTCAAACGACGTGAGGACGAATCCTTGTAATGAGCTTGGATTTCGATGAAGGAAAACATCGTGGTGAAACCATGGCATAGTGGCATGGCATGGTTTGCCCAACTCCTTAAAACCACATCGTCACTTAGTATTAGGTGAAATTGTGATCAAACTATAAACGTATAAAGTACTAGCTGTATCCGCGACTCCGTCCGCGTGGAACAAAAATTTTATTCAATCATTTTCAAACTAAAAAATGTTTTATAGCTTACGTTATTCAGGGCTAATGTAGCGTTATAACGGTGAAAGAATCTTTATAATCGGTCCAGTAGTTCTTAAATTCATTCGTTACGAACAAAAATACAAATCTTTCCTCTTTATAATCTTATATATAACATTCTCGTGTCACAATATTAGTTGCCATACTCCTCTTAAACGGCTAGACCGATTTTTATGAAATTTTATATGTATGTTCGGTAGATTTGAGAATCGGTCGTAATCTATTTTTCATACCCCTAAGTGATAAGGGTGGACAACCCCAAAAATCTATTGTTTTTTTAATGATGTGGCATAAAATAATACATACAACCCCCAAGTTTGCTCTCCTACTGTCATCCTCTCATTTTTTTCATTGGAAAAATTTATAAGGCAGAACAACGGTTGTCGGGTCAGCTAGTATCAGATAATAATAATATAGCAATATATACATAAAGTTAAAAAATTTCTAATACAATTGTATGAAATATAAGTCCACGTGACAGTAGTCGAAGGTTCAGCTAGTGGAAAATATAAACAATGTGGAACAATAATTGACAGCCAGTTCCTCCACAGGTTTAGCATGTCTATCGGGCTGTATCATCACTTAAGATCAGGTGAGATAATAACCATAACGCTAAACCTTAACTATAAAAAAAAATCTTCTCATACACACATTCTGTGGGACGTTTTTTTATAGCTTATTGTTACAGGCCGTGGAGATTGCCTCAAATCATACTAAAAGCCTCTTTCCACAATCGTTATATTTTACAGCGTTTTACAGCAGAGCTTCCCCTTATAACAGGAGATTTCATCCGTACGGTCGAACGTCCTTACCTCAACTGTCTCACCCAGTCGCCCTACTACCTTGGATAACACTTAATCAAATAACCAACTTCTTACACAATCATTACACTAACAGTGTAAGATCAATACAACAACTTTTATAAATACAAAGTATGGTTATTTTTCATAATTGAATCATTTATTTAATTAAAAGTATGTAGCATTATTGTTTCTACTATAATTATATTTCCACACCTATAGCAGTAGATGTGGTATTTAACATTATAGAATTAGTTAGGGCCACTGTCTCCCCTAATGTTAAGTAACTACATAGTCCAAGATGGTGGACACGTTAAGCTTAGGAAAACGACTGACTTTTAAATGCATTTTCCGGAACAAAAGTACAAAGTAAAAAACGTATTTGGCGATAGATTTTTAACTTGAGAATGATAGCTAGCCAAGTGGTAATTAGAAAAATCCGTACCACTGTGCTATAGTTTCATCAAGATGTTTTTCCTTTACCGGAAGCTACGGCCCATTGCAGGGATTTGAAGTCACGTCCATAGACGAGGCGTCCGTCCCACCAACTGAGTCATCATCGCTTTAAGTCGTTCACCTTATCGCTCTTCAATTCGCTAGCCATTATCTACGAAGTACGTATGCAGTATTGAAACATGGTGTGATTTTTCATTATGATATTATGTATTTTGGGTGGGAGCCAGCGCTATGCGGATAAAGTTTAATTTATTCGAATTAATTTGTTATAGATACTAATAATAATTTATGCGCTTATGTATTCTAATTAAAATCTATCAGATTTTGAACAGTTGCCTGACATGTTTTGACTTTTGATGTATGACACCGCAAATTGTATACGGGCAGGACGATCACATACTTGTAATGTGTTGATAGGCGAATGAGCGGTGTAGATTGGTGTCCATTCTGGTGATTTGGATTCTTGATTATTTTTTAATTGTCCCACAAATATTGATCACACACGATATTAAAGTTTATCAACTTTTATTTTAACTAATAAACTTTGTTGTATCACCATATACTATATAGTATTGGCTTGGACAAACGTAAATCATACAAAGTAGTACAAAAGATGCCCGCATTAAAAAGCCTTCATTCAATTTATAATTTAGCATAACTAGAAATAAGATCACTAAGTAACAAGAAAAACGAAATTAAATAAACTTATACAGTCAGTCATATAGTAAATACCTGAAATTATTTTCAATAGGGCGAAGTTTTCTTAACAGTTTTCAATTATAAGCTTCAAGTTTCTAAACAAATATTGTTCAACGATAACAGACTTCAACTGTAATGTTCAACTTTACAGTGATTTTATACAAAAAATATCCTTAACAAAAATCATTATATTAAAAGTTTACAACAACGTGATTTCGTGAAAATTACGGATAATGTTACGTTCAACAAGTGCAATAAAAAATATAGAACAAAAATACTCAAAAGCTTACTGTATATAAATTGACCTTTTATCTTAATTATAAATGTATAGTTAGCACTAGAGGTTTTTAGAGATCTAATATTTTTTTTTTTAAATTCTGTAATAACGCAACTATGATGACACTGATTGCGAGTGTAACATTAAATTTGTCAGTATATTTGCATTTTTGTGATAAGATCAAATATTTCCAAATAGTCTATACAAAATTCCCTACATATGAAGATAATAAATTGATACACATAAATTGATAAACTATAACAATTGTCACTAATCAATTTCGTATCTAGACCACGGTATAGCATTGATTGAAAAATAATCTCACAACACACGGAATCTCGGTTGGCAGTGTGTATGGACACTGCGCCAATAGACGTAAGTTCGAATCCAACATGAGGTTCCGGTGCAAAAAAACATCGTGATAAAAGCATAGCATGGTAGGGCTTTTTCTAATGCCCAACTGGCTAGCTACCACTCTGAAACTGAAAGACTGCCCCCAAATTTCATAGGTGTATTCCGGCAGTTGCACTTGAAAGGCACTCCACAGGTTTAGCGTGTCTATTAACTTATGCAATATGGTCACTTAAGATCAGTTGAGATTATGGTCATAACGCTATACCTATAACAATAAAGTAATGTAAATAAATTTTGGAAAATAATATCTTGAGTTATCATACAAATCGCGAAGACAAATTTACCCGTCCCTTCAAAATATATGTACATATATCAAACAATCATATGAGCCATGCGTTGACAACGGAATGCCTTTCAGGCCTTCTATTTTTACATTTTGAATTTTATATCGTAGCGAAAACCTTTTTGCGAACCTTTTCATTCAGGGGTATTTTTAAAAACAGAATCAAAAAATTCCCTACACCTTCAGAGTATGTCAATTGGCGTTTATCCTAAATTAGGATTATTATTGTACAAGAGTAATTGTGATACATTTTTTGTTCTGCATTGCCTATAGATGTCGATGTGATGATCACAGTCTGGTGGTGGGTCCCTCTACTAGGCTTGCCCATCATTTTCTCTGTTCCTATATCCGTTAATTGTCACAAATAATATTCTCCAGCCAATTCTCCAATAACATGATAATACAGCGTTATTCATTTACTACACAACTCTATATGCTTCTTTTAATAATTAAGTAATTCATTATATCAATTCAATAATTACTTTTAATGTTATTCAAGCGTCGCAAAACAATTTACAATAAAACACGCAGCGTTTGTGATTTTCTTTGCGATAATAGCTTAGTGGTAACGTATAGTAACGCCGCATCATGGGACGTGAGATTTAATCCAACCACCAACAATAAGCTTATGCTTTCGGTGAAGGAAAACATCGAGAGAACACCATAGCGTGGGAGTAGGGCTTTTCCTAATACCCGCCTGGCTAGCCTCTAACTTTAAGTTAAAAATCTACCGCCGAATACCATTAGGTGTGTTCCGGTAGTGGCACTTGAAAGCCAATCAATGCGATTCCTCTGGTGTTGTGAGTGTCCACAGGTGGCGGTGATCACTTATCATCAGATGATACGCTTGTTCATTTCCCCTATTCTTTTTTTATAGTTAACGTTTAGCGTAATGGCTATAATCTCACCTGATCTTAAGTGACGATACGGCCCAAGTTGGTAGACACGCTAAACTTGTGGAGGAACTGGCTTTCAAGTGCAACTGCTGAAACACTCCTATTGGCATTTGGCGGCAGATATTGAACTTGAGGATGGTAGCTAGCCAGTCGGGTATTACAGAAAGCTCTACCAGCATACTATGGTTTCCTCTCGATATTTACCTTCACCGAAAGATGGTCGATAAAATAAATGTACTAACTATCTGAGTTAGCTAAGTAACTTTTTATCACCCGCCCGGAATACTGTTTTTCTTTTTTGTTTTTAGTAACCTTAAATCTTTAACAATTATCATTATATTTCAAACAATTTACACAAAACCCTAACAAAATATACACCTAACCCTTCCTCACGAATCACTCTGGCTATTGGTAAAAACCACATAAATAAAAAAAAACCGTTCAATGATATGTTTTTTAATTTATTACGACGGCGTGGGACGTTGTCTTTTAATATATATTGAAGAACATGCAAATTAAAAATCAAAATATACTTGACTCGTGAGGGATTCGAACCCCCGACCACCTCATGAAAACTCAGTTGGGCGTTCTGACCGCTGAACTAACGAGTCACTTATGATTGGTTTTAAAATACGTTTCAATCAATTGTTCGATGTACACCAGATAGTGTTAGTGACGATAGATAGATAAGAACAATCGAATTCTGATTTTAATACATGTATCTGTGATAACGTCATTATTGGCCTTCTGCATCTACAAGATATGGCTTTTTATGTGGCGTTCGTTCTGTTAAATCTGTGCTCGTGACTAAGTAAGCCGATACGGAAACCATAGACGCGGCCATATTTGCTGCAGGTAGATATTGAATGCGATGGGGGTAGCAGTAGTCTCTCGCTGGTAACAGGTCTCTCGTTTACGGGCTGATACTTCTAGCCAGGAAACGTCGTGAAGTCCCACTCCGTTTGGTGTTACTTTTGGAACGAAATATCTTTACTAATATTATATATACGAAAGTGAGTTTGTTTGTTTGTTACGCTTTCACACGTAAACCGCTAAATCGCTGATGACGTACTTCGGTACAAAGATAGATAGAACCAGAAAACCGAGATCGTCTACTTTTATTCGCGAAAATCTTATTGGAAACGGGGTAAAGTGAGGGATACGCTTTGTATGAAACATTGTATTGTGTCGTCCGATTTATTTGACAAAATTTATAATAACGCGAGCGAAGCCGCGGGTAAAACCTAGTAGTGTTATGAACGGAAGCGACACACAAACTGGAAAAGTCATACGTAAATAAACATTTTTTTTTTTTTATGGCAAGGTAATGCAACCGTGCGTTCTCCTCATTTTTGTTTATTCCTAATGTTATCAATTGGTGCAAACTTAGCTGGTGGCACCCGAGCTGAATAGTTATAATGAAATAAATAAACCTACATTCATGTATGGCCACTGACAACATTGCTCTCCTTTTTCTGGTCAGCTATATAAAAATACGCTATAGATGGTGTTATCATCCAGGCATCAACAACTGGAATGGACATTACGACGTCTACCGGGGTAACCAGTAATGCCTATAAAAAAACATTGTTTGTCTAAATTGAGTCCATTGTTTGATGCATATAACAATGCACGCAACGTCCCCATAAATAGAGTTGTGAGTCTTCAATTCCGTAATAGGTTTATTGTATGTTCTAGGTCGTTCGTGCCATGTCTCAATTATTAGTAACGTCTTTGAGATGATTTGTAGAATGGAGTAACCGAGATAATAAATCTATGTATTATAAACTGGGTGATAATGTATTCATGGTTTATGATTTATCATAATTTCACGAATAAACCAGGTTCGTGTAGCTGTGAAATCTATATTTTGTTGGAACTTTGTTTGAACGTGTTAATCTTAGGAACTATAAGCCAGATTTCGAAAACTGTTTTTGTATTTCATAGAGGTATTATTGAGGAAGGCTTTAGGACATTTTATATAATGCTAACTTCAGTAGGAGTAAAACTGTGTTGAAAGAAATTACAAGGAAGGGCAAAAATTATTTTTACTTCCACACGAACGAAGTCCGGGTATAACTAGTTATTAATATACGGCTTATGTTGAACACGTGAAAGGCAATGGAAACCTTTAAAAAAGGGTTTAAAAAGCTTACAAATATAAAGAAAATTAAAATGAAAAAAATCTTTATTTAAAAGAATTGAATAATACAATGCATACAAATAATCTCTTGATCCCCGCACTAGGAAATAAATCCTGTGTCGTGGGTAATCGACCAAAACCAAGTTACAAAATGTGTATCCTGTTGGTGCCGGAAATTAGCTAATTAGAAACAATAAATAAATATTAGTCGGTAATAAATGCACAAATTAATTAATTAAAGGCACAAAGTACATTAATTTATACAATATCATAAGCTAAAAACATAGAATTATAAACACACATACATACATATATA
Source organism: Actias luna (assembly GCA_039707435.1). Taxonomy (NCBI): domain Eukaryota; kingdom Metazoa; phylum Arthropoda; class Insecta; order Lepidoptera; family Saturniidae; genus Actias; species Actias luna. The sequence continues at coordinate 15,676,884 of JAZHAC010000008.1, read as the reverse complement.
CATTTGTGTTAAATTATTGTTAATTATTTAAATTCATTCCGTAGGTCAAAGGTAACAACCAATTAGTAACATTTATTTTGGTTTCCCTTATTTCACGGATAATTAATTTACAGTGTTTGTTCGCTTGTCTGTATATGAATAGGAGGGCAATCTCACTAAAACGTTATGCGAAGACAATGTTGACTCTGGATGTTTTTGAGTGTATGGAACGTCAGAGAAAATTGTGGGAACACTGTTGAAAGGTAGATGCTTAATAATGTATTATGCTAAGTAAGGGTCATTTTTACGATTTGTAATTTTCGCACTTTAAGGAGAATCGTGGAGAAGCGGTAAAGTTTTCTAAATATAACCTCCAACAGAGACCTGGAATCATTAATGGAATGGAAGCTTTGGAACGATTATATTGTTCAAAAAACTAAACACGTAATGAACGTTCGCGTGTTTAGTTCCTGATCTAAAACCCTTGACATACGGTGCCACTAGTAAAGTAGTACCGAACTAAATTGGTCCACTGCCAAAGTTGTGCCAAGGCCAATGACCGTCGTTTTTACTATGTCACGATGCGATAATGTTACAGTGTCGAACTCTTTGGAGCCTTTTATATTACTTTATGTTTACTATGCACGGCAATATTTCATAAATCTTGGATATATGAAACAATTGAATAATTATATGTAAAATATTTATACCAAAATATAATATCATAATATGGACCGTTTATTTTGAAAGTGGTGTAAGTCCATTTTCTTTATATTTGTTATTTTTTGTTAATATTTTTATATTACCAAATATATATAACAAATATATATATATATTTGTTAATAATGCAATTTCATTTACCAACCGATTTTAAGTTGTACAAAACATGGGATTTTTTTGAGAAACTAAACACGGACTAGTTATATATAAAAAATTACATTAAATTAAGCTTGAATTGCGTGATAGCTCATTTTTCTTAAAAATGGACTTACACCACTTTCAAAATAAACGGTCCATATATAGGTAATTCATTTTCATGTCGGTTTCAAGCAAAATTTCAACGTCCTTTTCTATGAAAATCAACATAAACATTGAATTATTTCCTTGTATATACAATCAAATTTTCAAATTAAACTGTTTACTAAACATTTTTAGATATTCTCAATAAAAGTTTGTAAGCGCTTATCTTAAAAACTACCAGTTAGATTTCAAAAACTCTTTCTGTATTTCACAGAGTAATTATTGAAGAAGTCTTTAGGCTGTTTAAGATAACTCTGCCACTACTAGGAGCAAAGTTTTATTGAAAAAATTTAAAAAATAACGGGTAAAAATGCTTAAAACAAAGTTTAGTTTGATACGAACAAAGCCGAGGGTAGAGATAATTTGTATATAAAAAATTTACGTGAATAGTGAACACGCGTAATTAACGAAATGTAACAATAGAAACGTAATTGTGGGAACGGTGCACAGTCCTTAATAACCGCGGCCGATGACGAAAGTAACCGAGTATATAAAATTAAGTGCGTCAGCACGCACTAACTTAAATCATATTTAATCAGAAATCTTTATTCAAATTAGGCCTTAAGAAGGCGTTAAGTAACGCAGTCCGATGAATTCTCTATAGAATATAAGAAACACGGTCTGCATCTTTATTTTTTTACGTCGTATTTTTATATCTTTTTAGGTTCATTTTTACATAATAGTTTTATGTGTATTTAACAGTAGTTATTAGCGGGTGTACAGAGAAGTGTGTCATTTCCAGACATCAAAATAGCTTCCACGTTGATCCACCCTATAGCCACGCCTTTTGACATCACAACCCGTTTGACTTACTGTACGGCAATTCAGTAATGTGCTATGGGACTTTATTGTAAAACCTAACACTATAACCTAAAAAAATATTACTGGTCGTACTGAATCCCCTGTCTCTGACAACACGAGGGATTGAAGTTTCACCTTGATAGTTTTAGTGGGTATCTTAACTATGCTTGGCACCCTATGAGTTTTGCCATACGCCCCTCTTACCTTAGTCTAAGCGCGGGTAGTGCATTTACGCATTTTTTTATAGTTAAAGTTTAGCGTTAAGTGACGATGTAGCCCAAAATTGTGGACACGCTAAGCATAGTAGAGATACTGGCTCTCAAGTGCAACTCATGTACACAACTATAGGTATTTGGCGGTAGATTTTCAACTTCAGGCTGGTAGCCAGGAGGGCATTATTACAAGCCCTACTACCGTGCTATGGTTTCATGACGATGTTTTCTTTCACCGAAAGCTCAAGCTCATTGTAGGCGGATTTGAACTCGCGTCCCTTAACGCAGCATCCGTACACACTACCAAATGAATATCTACGCATTGTGGAAAGGAAGTCCTTAAACAGTATACACGATTTGGGATCACCGAATCGAGCATAACAACTTACTTCTAAATTCTAAAATCTACCATTCGGAAAACATGATTGAAAAGTGTTCACTCCAAGAAGTAATAATGCGTAACATTGTTGAGTTTAAATACTGGATGTCTTAACAATGTATTGTTTTATCGCAGATCAACTATGTTCGCCTTGAAACGCTATCGTCGTGTCGAAGATGTAATGAGTGACAAACTAATCTTCGTACGGCTACACGATTCTGTAAATAAAACCGGTAGTTCCCACGATTCAAATGTAAAAAAAAAACTAATTTGATTACAATAATGATTTCTTATGTTTACGCGAATATTACTCATCGGAATAAAACTAATTTAAACGGATTCTATCATGGTTTTTTATTAATTTTGATCCCGACGTTTCGATAGCTTTTCAGCCTTCGTTGTTACGGGCTGTTACAAGCTTTCGAAATGTCGGGATCAAAATGAATAAAAAACTGCGTTAAAATCCGTATCAATTAATTTTATTTCGTTGATTACAATAGTTCATAATTATACAATTCCATTCGTTCTAATTTACATCTAAAGTAGATACGTAAATTAATTACATGTAAACGTAAATTTTCCGTATCACACAATTGTAACACAAGTTCCAGCTATGTAATCACAATACTACAGTTTGAGTCAAGAGGTGCTTAAGCAGATCTGCGTAACATCGACAAGTTATAATCTGAGTGTCCAGAAAGCAGTTATTCAATCTTCCACATGAGCAAAACAGAGACTGCTAATCATACTGGATAAGACTTACACTTCCAACTGGTTCTATGAAGAAACGTTATCTTTATTCATGAAGTAAGACGAGGAAACGTTTATTCGTATCCATAATAGGTTTACCGTTTTACCAGTGTCGTCTGATGAAGATGAAAACGTCAGTCATGGAACTGCTTTAGTTGTGCTTGATGACAGATATCGATAAGTAATTTGATAACAGATTTTTTTACTTGACGTGTTATGTCGCTAAGTGGGCATGAGAAAATGTTACCATGCTATGGTTACATCACAATGTTGTCCGTCACCGAAAGCTGAGGTACATTGCAGGGATTTGAACTCACTACATCGACGCCATACTCATAGACACGCAAGATATAACATCCATTGACTCATAGCATTATAGCATTAAGAATATTATATATGCGTAGTTAGATTAAAAAGTTATTGAGATAAATGCATTTAACGGAATTGTATTTAGGACAAAAACTCAGAGAGTATATTATGGTCTGCTTGCGCCAATTATAACTTCGCTTAAAGCATTCTGAGCTCATCACTAAGCTCAGTAAAGCTGTAAAAGCTTCACCAGCCAATCAAGTTTAAAGAATAAAACGTATCCTGTTATTTGTGGGCTGTCTCGTATTTATATTTTTATATTTCGAAACTGTGATAGCTCAGTTGATAGTGTGCATGCAAGCTGCGTCAATTGCCGTGATTTCGAATCCCTGCAATGAGCTTGAGCTTTTGGTGAAGAGAAACATCGTGATGAGACCATATCATGGTGATAGGGCTTTTAACAATATTCAGTTAGCTAGTTATCAACCTCAATTTGAAAATCTACCGCCAAATAACTTTAGGTGTGTTCTGGCAGTTACCCTTGAGAGCCAGTCCCTCCACTAGACACGGTTGAGCACCTTGGGCCACATCATCACTTAACCTTAGGTGTGATTGTGGACATAACTTTAAACCCATAATCAATAAAATAAAACTGTCAGAGCTATACAGTGGTTTCCAAAGTTAGTAAATTAACAAGAAAAAACATGATAATTCATTATAATAACATATTGACAGTTTTATCTTTTTTGTCGTGTTGAGAATCGAACTTCTCTGTTATCACTTGTTGACAGTTAACGGATTACAAGCCTACTGTATTAGAGTCCGATAGTATCTCGACTGTCGCGCAATCACGCTTCCGATCAGGGCTGTGTTTATTCACACTTCAACGGACTCGATGTAGCCAAGTATATAATCCTATAAAGTTTAATAACCCTTAAGGAATACAAATATATGCAGTCTTTTAAAAATTCGAATTATTTCAATACGAATAAAGCAAACTATTACATCTATACTAACATTATAAATGTAATTGTAAGTTTGTTTGTTACGCTTTAACGCGAAAACTACTAAATATATATATATATATATATATATATATATATATATATATATATATATATATTGTTTACGAAAGTTAAAAACCCCTTTTTATTAACGGCTTAATATAACTGTAACTGCACAAAATGTATATACACACATATTTATTAAATATTCTTCGGAAACTATCATCTTCATGTAGCTTACTATCAAAGTAGAGGTCAAGATATTTTATTATGGAATTCTACGACTGTCTCCATGTAAGCGCATCATTTTTAAACTATGTGATAGAATTTAAAGGAATTTGTCATTCTCATAATTACAATTATACTTTTTACCCCCTACAATTAGAAGGTTTCTCTGTGACAGAGAATATAACTTAAAATTTTAAAGTTTGTTTGAACTTTGGACACTGAACTGTGACTGAACTGTGGACACCCACAACTCCAGGGAAATCGTAGGTGCATTGCCGGTCTTTATTAGAGGAACTGGCTCTCAAGTGCAACTGCTTGAACATATCCATTAGTATTAGGCGGTAGATTTTCAGCTTGAGGGTGGTAGTTAGCCAGGCGAGCATTAGAAAAAGCCCTACCAACATACTATAGGTTTCCTCCCGATGTTTTCCATCACCGAAAGCTCAAGCTCATTGTAGGTTGTTGGGTTCAAACTCACATCAAATGACGCGGCGTTCCTACACTCTACCTCTGAACTATCCAAGTAACCAAAGTTGTACAATATGACAATGTGATCGAACTTTTTTTAGGTATATCGAATGCAATAAATACCTATCATAATTTAAGTCCACGTGAGATAGTTATTAATGTAATCAAAGCATTTCTTATTGCTGTAGTCGAAGCATGTTGTTCTAATTTTGACAAACTTTTTAATTATTCTTTAGAAATTTTCATTGTAACTATGCTCATTCCTGGTTCATATAAAAATATTACCCATTCGGAATCTATCAGAGTTATCACAATTACTCATACCCCAATATGTCTGTACACCAGAAACATTCATATCACAATTTGGATATGTTGATTAGATAAAGCAGCTCGATAAAGTTCACCATTCGGCATTGTAAATCACAGATAGTGATAATGGTCAATCCTCTTTATAGCTATATTACAATACGTGAGTATCTTCGTATAAATATGATTCATTTAATGTGATCTTTCATAATTACCAATCATAATACTAATTCTAGTACAATTTATCACGCCAGATATCATCACGTGAGTGCACTGGCACGATATACAACGCGGCCGCCCAATTGAACCATAAGCTGTGACAGAGTGAGTGTGCAAGTTCAAGGTGATGTGAACGTCGTGAAAATATAGAAATTATATTAATAAACCGGCCCCCGCTATTACAAAAGGGTACGAAGATAAGTACCAATTGAACCCAAACGGCACTAATCAGCACATTGCAAGGTAGTTGTCCTCTGTTTTTGATTAACCATGTTTCCTATTACAAATTCTTGATGTATTACGCACCATGAGTGTCAAAACGAGGATAATCGCTAAAAGTTGAAGTTTTATCGTACCTGCAAATTTAACAGCGAAAATTTTTACCCAGTAGTTACAAGATCTAATCCTGTTAGCCTAAATGGAGACAAATCGTTCTGGCGGCGGTTCCAACAGGTGTAGAAAACTGATAGTATACTAAATTAAGTATACAGAACAAACACTTACATCAATATTGTATTCCCAGTATCGTTAGTCACTGTAGTAAATTACACAAAAACAAATTAAGTTATGTTTCAGTTGAGTAACTTAAAAAAGATGGTATATTCAAATATTTTATTATCAATACCAAGCCCAGCGAGGGTGATTCTTTAATTATCATTATTACCAACGCTATCAGCATCGGTCAATCACTTGTTGGAAGTTTTGCGAAATAGACGTTGCATTCAGACGATGAAAGCATCACTCGTCCTGTAACTCCAACTACTGGGATAGACGCCGGGAGCGAGGTACATTTATCGCAAAACTTTAAACTTTAAAATGAAAACAAGTTTATCCAAGGGACTTGGAACTAAACTGAAGAAGCAGTTCCTTCTGTACCGTACACTGATGTAGTGCACAAAGTTAAGCTGTTTCATATCCGAATATGTTACTTTACCCTTAAATACTTTCTCTAAAACAAACTATTCACAGTATTATTAATACTAATGATGTTACATAGTATTGTAATTATGGTAAAGATTACTGAAAGTATTATTTCTTTTGCAAAGCTGTTGTCTTCGTCGGTAAAGATTAGAATTTATTAATTAACGCGAAAATGTGAAATACGATAACAAGACTCAAGTCCATTAACTTTTTTTATAGTTGAGGTTTACCGTTATGGCCTTAATCTCACCTGATCTAAAGTGACGATACGGCCCAAGCTGGTAGACACGCTAAACCTGTGGAGTAACTGGCTCTCAAGTGCAACTGCCGGAATACACCTGTTAGTATTTGGCGGCAGATTTTTCAACATGAGGGTGGTAGCTAGTCAGGCAGGTATTAGAAAGACACAACATTATTGACCGAATGTATGCGTGATTGGAGAAGAGGTCGAAATATGTTGCCGTTGAGGAAAATAACTATGATATAATACATTTCGGATCATTACAATGCATCAGGGCCTCGCGGAGCAGAGAAGGCTAACCGGGTAGTTTTATAATGATTTCTTAGGTTCACGCGAATATTATTCATTGAAAAAAACCTAATTTAAACGGATTTTATCGCGGTTATTTATTGATTTTGATCCCGACGTTTCGAAAGCTTTTACTTTTCGGTAACATGAACTTTTCTGGACAACCTACACCTCAGTCCGCCCCGTGACCACGAAGGCTGAAAAGCTTTCGAAACGTCGGGATCAAAATCAATAAATAACCGCGATAAAATCCGTTTAAATTAGTTTTATTTCAACGGGTAGTTTTAATTAATCGCCGGTAGAATTACATCAACTATCACATTATCGCAGGAAACTCGATCTCTCTTGTAAATGTCACAGTCGCTCGTGCCTTTTTGAATACCATAAAAGTAGATAAATATGTATCTATTCATCAATATTTTTTGCTTGATTACAAAAAGCCGACATTTTACTCTTCTTGGCATCAATGAAACAGACAACCTGAAAGCGGGACTGTTCCATCGAAAAGGAAACGTCCAGTCAATACGGTCACATTAACCATTTATCGTACATGTCAGGGTATAGAATTCTGCTTCGGTAAATTGACATGATATTTTTATTTTCGATATGGAAGATAAAAATAGTTTACTTACATTTTTCGTCTGCCTGTATGTCCCTTTGTAGGGCATATAACTCCCAACCTACAGGATATTTTTTAATGAAACTCAATAAGATCCGAGTGAGTCCGTCAAGTATTAGGTAATTTATATTTATGTTATAGCACGTTATTTATGTTATTTTAAGAGTTAATTAGTAGAAAAAGGTGAAACATAATTATGACTATATATATTATAATTATTGGTCCTTAAGATGAGCTCCCATACGTGTATCGTGATAAATTAATTATTAAAAAAAACAATATTACTAAATGTTCATACAATTTTTATTCAGAGCTCATCAAAGTAACGACTATCAAACTGCTAGAAGACAGTCCGATACAAAAATAACGGTGACCACTACTTTATCCGCAACTTAATATCATAATTATGTAGCAATCTACTTCTACAATCGGTATTTTATTAAAATTTTCATGTAATATTCCAAAATCATTATCATAAAGTGCAAAAATATTTAAATCCTTATTTAAAATTAATTAAGCTAATAAAGTAACATAGCGTACCGCGATTATAAAAGAAAATTATGAAAACAAATTGTGAAACCTCAGTACCCTGTCTTGCACTTTGATTCAACCCATAACTACGTTTCCATGTAAACAATGAAAGCACTTTAAGTATATACCAGAATTTAATTATAAATAATGCCTACCTTCAACGTTTTCTTCATCCGTTTCAGCCATTATTTACGCAAAACTTATACGTCTACACAAACAAGGAAACTAAACAAAACCCAATAATGTTACAAAACACAAAACAAACTTTCAAATGTATTTAAATAAGTGAACTTCGATTTGTCGTATATCGCCGTATTCGACACGTTTCCAAAGTTACAGCATGAAGCGACGATAGCTCAGTGGTAGCGTATAGCAACGCCACGTCATGCGACGTGAGTTCGAATCCAACCATCTGCTACGAGCTTGAGCTTTCGGTGAATGAAAACATCACGAGGAAACCACAGCATGGTGGTAGGGCTTTTTCTAATGCCCGCCTGGCTAGGTACTACAACAACTCAAATTGAAAATCTGCCGCCAAATGCCATTAGGTGTGTTCTGGCAGTGGTACTTGAGAGCCAGTCCCTCCTATGAAAGCCGGCAACGCACCTGCGATTGTTCTGGTGTTGTGAGTGTCCATGGGCGGCGGTGATCACTTACCATCACGTGACACGCTTGGTCGTTTGCTGCCTATTCCATAAATAAAATGTAAAAGTATGAACCGGCGCACATATATGGTATGGCTTTTACTAATGCCTACCTGGTTAGGCTTATATCATCTTAAGCTACATCGTCATTTAACACCAACTAGGGTTGTGGCCATAACGCTGTAAATGTATAAACTATAAAAAAAAACTTATAAGTATTTTTTTTTTCACAATTTACGTGTCGACTGACTAATATTAAAATGTTTTATTTTTCTACGTATAAGGAAAATGTATAAATGCGATGAAACTATACTATACGGACTTTAAAAGCTTAGTCACAAGCGACTCGTTAGTTCAGTGGTCAGAACGCCAGACTAAAATAAATCACATGGTGGTCGAGGGTTCAAATCCCTCACGAGTCAAATTTTTTTGCACATCTTATAAGAGAAGCAACAAAACTACTGATTTTTCCAAACTTAAAATCTCTCTAATTATCATATATTGTACTTGTAAAAGTTTTTATAGTTAAATATTTTAGTTAAAAAACTGTTAAAACTGTATGTGCGGATCCTGTATGTTATCGAAATATGTAACCGAAATATTTTATTCAAGTCTTTTTTTTTTCTTACGCTTCAGTATAATTAGGAACAGATACCCTAATTTTCACGGTCTGATGCGATGTGGTTTAATTGTTATTAAATAATCAATAAAAAAGTTAAATTATGAGGTGCGCACTTTTGAATTTACCAAACTTTTTTAATAATTCGCTACCCCCTTTTTTCTGTAGTGTTGTATCGTAATGAAACATTTTTATAACATAGCCTAATATATAAACGTCATGCCTGTCTGAATGATTCATTTTAATTTTAACTTACAATTAGAAATACATAGTTATCTCTTATGTAATCAAACGCTGTGACCGCGACGTAGTTCGCGTCCAATTAAAAATTATTGAATGATTTTCGCCCGTTTTTGTACCTTTTTTCCATACAGTTTTGCTTCTATTTATGGTAGCGTGATGTTAAATAGCCTAAAACTTTTATTGGTGTTTACTTTATCAAATACAAAATATAAATATAATAAAATATAATAATATAATAAAAAATATAATATTTGAAATCCGACTGGGTTGTTACTAAGATTAGAATATTAATATTGATTATTTAGGTGTCCAAAAAAGTAAGTGATGAAAAATCGAAATGAATTAACACATATTTGAAGCCGAGAAAGACAATCTCTGGTTTGTGAGACGTATTTTTTCTCGAGACTATATTTTTTATACCTACAACACGGTAAATAAATGTAATAGTATAAATATACATCTCGTGTAGGGTATCCCTATAAAAAATAAAAACATTTTTCTTTTTGTATTTTTTTTTTACGTGACACCAAAAAATATGTGTAATCCCAAATTTCCACCCCTCTATCTTCACCCTCTAATTTTTTAATCGTGATTTATTACAACTAAAGCATTCTTATAGAAATAATTTATATGACAGAACTATTGTTGGGTCAGTTAGTCACAAATTATTTGTCTAAATTATATGTCGATTAATTATTTTCAGTAAAAGAATTATGATGATGTTTTTTTTCCTTTAATATAAGGAAAATGTATGTATACGATAAAACTTATACAAACTTTTATAATTTATTCATAAAATACTCGTTAGTTCAGTGTTCAGAACGTCCAGCTAAAATAAATAACGTGGTGGTCGAGGGTTCGAATCCCTCACGAGTCAAATTTATTTTTATTTGCTACCTACCTGACATATAGAAGTGCACGTTGTTGTATACTAATTATTTATCTAGGACCACACAATTGTATATTATTTAGTAGGTAAAAACGCATGGTTTGTAATCACATATTAAAGAGAGCAATCTCTGCAGAGTTTTCTTCACTATTTCTTGTCTTCCAAAACGCCTTGTAGTTTCAGAAACCGTTGTAATTTATTGATAAAAAAAAAAGTGAAATTACTATTTCATTTTTGTGAAATAAATGATTTTAATGTAACAGGCTCATATTATTAAATAGCTCAATTATAGTTCATTTACGAATCTCCTAATCGTGTTTACTAGGACTGAACTTTTTTTTTAAACTGATCGTACTACGCTTGGCCTCAGTCACACTTCATGGAAAGCATATTTTTTTAACCTTACATACGCCGTTAGCCTTAAGGGCTTTCACATCTTCAACGAGCTTTTTAGGGCGAGCGCTGAGGGCACTCAGCTTCGAAGCAGCGGGCGCAACGGTACCAGAATGTCCAAACCTGAGCCTAGGGTACTGCCGGAAAAGAAAAAGCATTCGCGACTCTAACTAACCGACAAGTGTTAACATACTTAATTTAGTAATCCTAACAACGTGCTTATCAGGCACGAGATTCGAGCGGTAGATTGTAAAACCAACGGGCAGGGCTGCGGGGATTGTGCCTTACAGAACGGTGTACATAACGTGTGAGTTTGCACGAATAGTATGTGGTGTGTTGATGCACTCTCCATACAATTGAAAACTATCAATATAATTCAACATTATAGTTGAAAATAAATCATCAAAATGTAATTTAAAAAAATATGTATTTTTATCAATCAGAAGCAGAAATTCTTAATCAAAGAAACCACTTTGCTACGGCCTAACGCTAACGCAACACAACTGATGTGCACGCGACGAACGCTCGGAACTAAGTGAGTGCATCGGCGGTCTAACTGCTCTTTTATAGGCAGTGGCTATAAGCAGTGATGAGGGTAGTTGTGTCGTCGTGGAGGACAATTGCTAACACGGCCTCTCCTGACCAAGTGTCGCCCTCGACACAAGCTTCGTGGCTGAAGCCTGGTCTGGTGCCGTTTTCATTGACTGACCAAGTCTCTGCCTCCAGTTACAGTGGACAGTGAATCACTAACAGTGATTCCTGAGCCTGGAATCAAACTGCTTGGACCGACAACAACGGTAGCTCCAAGATCTTGGTCTACATTTAGGGAAGGCACAGAGTAACCGGCCCCAAAGCGTGATGCGCTATTCTGTTGGTCGTGTGCAACCGTATTTTCATCAAGCCCAGGCATTTTCCTCCGTAGATTCAGAGCTTTTATTGAGCTTCCAGTTGTTGTCACTATCCAGGCTGTGTATGAAAGTAAAACGCCAAGGCAGATATGCCTGAAGTCTAATGAACGCCAAGACCATGTAAGGTCTGTAGTTCAACGAACGCCAGGGCAATATGCCCGAATTCGGATAATTGAACGCCAAGGCCTTAGGCCTGTAGTTCAGATAATGAACGCCAAGGCTTAAAGCCTGTAGTTCAGAACGCCAAGACCATGTTAGGTCTGTAGTTCAACGAACGCCAGGGCAATATGCCCGAAGTTCGGATAATTGAACGCCAAGGTATTACGCCTGTAGTTCAGATAATAAACGCAAAGGCTTTACGCCTGAAGTTTAGATTGTGAACGCCAAGGCTTTAAGCCTGTAGTTCAGATAATGAACGCCAAGACCATGTTAGGTCTGTAGTTCAACGAACGCCAGGGCAATATGCCCGAAGTTCGGATAATTGAACGCCAAGGCCTTACGCCTGTAGTTCAGATAATGAACGCCAAGGCTTAAAGCCTGTAGTTCAGAACGCCAAGACCATGTTAGGTCTGTAGTTCAACGAACGCCAGGGCAGTATGCCCGAAGTTCGGATAATTGAACGCCAAGGCCTTAAGCCTGTAGTTCAGATAATGGAACGCCAAGGCTAGATAAGCCTGTAGTTCCGATAACAAAAGCTTTTACATACCCTCAAAGAAGGATGCACATAACTCAGGGCACCACTCGCCACGCCAAGGCACCATATACTGCGCCGCTGCTTGTGTAGTTTTTCATAACTGCCGCTATGCAGTTTCAAGCTCATATTCTTCATTTGGTAGAACCTTCACAACTCTGCCGAACGTTCTCAGGAACCGGTGAATTTACAAAGGCCTCGACCTTATGTGGGCTCGGCCTCACCTGACCCTGACCCCGCCCGGAATACGTCTGGGGTTCTGGTGTGTAGTGTCACAGGAACGACGCCATAACCGACAATTCCGCGTTGAAACAGTCGATCGGCTAGGCTACGTGACCGATACCGCGACCTATTATTACTAGAACGACGTCGCGATCTACGACTGGATCCGCCAGTCATATTTACTAAAACTACTCTGTTCTGTGGGCTAGAAGTTACTTATCCCACTTCTGATTTTATCAATCAGAAGCAGAAATTCTTAATCAAAGAAACCACTTTGCTACGGCCTAACGCTAACGCAACACAACTGATGTGCACGCGACGAACGCTCGGAACTAAGTGAGTGCATCGGCGGTCTAACTGCTCTTTTATAGGCAGTGGCCATAAGCAGTGATGAGGGTAGTTGTGTCGTCGTGGAGGACAATTGCTAACAGTATATAAATAAACGTTACTCGTCAGGGATTTGAACCCTCGATCACCAGTTTTAAACAATTTAGTCAGGCGTTCGGACCACTAAACTGACCAGTCGCTTACCCCTAAGTTATAAAAGTTTGTATAATTTTTATCGTATTTATACATTTTCTTTATATGTATGAAAGGAAATCATTTTAATACTAGTCAAAATAATCGACGAAGTCGAATCGAACGAGTCGAACAATTTGTGAAAAAATGATTTTTATATTTATTTATATATTATATTTTCATATATTACATTTACATTTTTTAAAGTTTATAAATTTAGCGTTATGACCACAATCCTACCTGATCTTGTGTGACGATGTAGCCCAAAATGGTGGACGCGCTAAGCCTACTCGAGAAACTGGTTCTCAAATCAGATAAAGGCTGGGATTAAGTAAAGCCCTTCCCCGATGCCTTCACTCTTCATGAAGAATTCAGTTTCCTTTGGTAGACTCCGATGTTAAAGGTATCCGGAAAACAGACGTCGGTTGAAAGTTCTTTTCTTTGGCGTTTCGCAAAATAAATGAATATGCAAAGCTGTTACGTATTGTTACGTTTATATGCCTAAGCCGCTGGATCGATTACGATGAATTTTGATATAGAGATAGATGGGAAACTGGAGACGATGTTAGGCTACTTTTTCTTGCAAAAAACTTATTGAAAGTAGGGTTAAGAGAGAGAAACTTTGTTTGAAACTTATTATTGCGTCATTCGATTTCTTTGATAAAATCAGTATTAACGCGGGGGACGCCGCAGGTAAAAAATAGTTAACTATTAAATGTGAATGCGTGTTTGTTGGTAGCACTTTCACGTATTTACCACTTAACCATTCATCTTACTAGTTTGCAAATATGTTGTCAAGAGTAGGTGCCTATAGAAAAGTATCTGTGTATTTTATTTAGTAAATACAGTTTTGTAAACGAAAAATGGAAAGATTTAAAATCGCTAAACGAAGACAGGAGTATTGCCCATAGTTAACAAAATACTACTATAGGTGGCTTGAACTCGACTACTCATCAAAATGACGAGATGCGTGAAGTACACATTTCCACCAGTGTCATTTGGTTAAAGTTTAAACGGACGAGATGGGCCGGTGAAGAGATTTGGTATGTTCAAATTGAAATTGACCCGTAACTTTTGCTTGTAAGGTAAGATATCTAACACGTACTATGTTACTTCTAAAGTAACATAGAGTATACATTAAAATAACTAATAATACAATTTTTGTGTCTGCTATGTTGCAAATTATTAAAATAGAACTGTTAATGGCCGAAAACTACATTAAAAGTATCTTAGAACATTGTTTAAGTACTTCAGTTAGAACTGATGATAGCTCAGTGGTAGCATATAGGAACGCCTCGTCATGAGACGTGAGTTCGAAACCAAACACCTGCAATGAGCTTAAGCTTTTGGTAAAAGCAAACATTGTGAGGAAACCATGGCACGGTGGTAGGGCTTTTTATAATGCCCGCATCACTAGCTACCATCCTCAAATTGAAAACCTGCCGCTAAATACCATTAGGTGTGTTCCGGCAGTTGTACTTGAGAACCAGTTCCTCCACAGGTTTAGCGAGTCTACCAACTTAAGCCGTATCGTCACTAAAGATAAGATGAGATTACAGTTATAACGCTAAACCGTAACTATAAAAAAACAACTATATTTTCAAAAACGATATAAAAAAATTTGAAACGCGCTTCCATTCGTGAATTCATGCAAGATTTGTCAATATAAAAGCTATATTTCTAAATCTCGGGACCACTACATCTATTCTACCCTATATGTTTTTATGTATCTCTGACATCATGTATGCAATATTATATGTTGTTTGGTTAAATAATTAAGCCGTGAAAGTGTATTAAACAAACAGACATCCGCATTTATATAGGATAAGATTTTATCCTCTTATACGCGCTCTTAAACCCTTTATTCAATATACATAAATATTTATGATATATAATATAAATATAAATAGTAGTAATATAAATAGTAATAATATAAATAATATTGGTATTTAGTTGATTATTTGTCCTTAAGAGGAGCTCCCATAAGTGTATCGTGATAAATTAATTAATAAAAGAAACAATATTACTAAATGTTCAAACAATTTATTTTCAGAGCTCATCAAAGTAACGACTACGAACCTGCCAGAAGACAGTCCAATACAAAAATAACGGTGACCACTACTTTATCCGCAACTTAATATCATAATTATATAGCCATCTTATTCTACAATCGGTATTTTATTTAAATTTTCATGTAATATTCTAAAATCATTATCATAAAGAGCGAAAAAAAATTAAATCCTTTTTTTTAATTAATTAGGCTAATAAAGTAACATAGCATACTGCGATTATAAAAAAAATTATAAAAACAAATTGTGACACCCCAGTACCCTGTCTTGCACTTTGATTCAACCCATAACTGCGTTTCTATGTAAACAATGAAAGCACTTTAAGTATATACCAGAATTTAATTATAAATAATGCCTACCTTCAACGTTTTCTTCATCCGTTTCAGCCATTATTTACGCAAAACTTATACGTCTACACAAACAAGGAAACTAAACAAAACCCAATAATGTTGCAAAACACAAAACAAACTTTCAAATGTATTTAAATAAGTGAACTTCGATTCGTCGTATATCGGGAAGTTCGCGGAGTGGTCGAACAGAACCTCCCTCCTCGAACGCACGACGCTGACTGAAAAATGAATGAAAAGAAAAACTGTCGTGCGAGCGCGCGAAAATCCTACAGCCCTCAAGGTTTTTCTTTACACGTCTCTTCTTTGTGACTTTTTTAGAGCAGCAACGACAAAAGTGTTCTACAGCCACAGAAAAAATATTTTTAGTTTGTTTTATTTTCTCTCGCTTTAGCTTCCGCTGTCATCGGGAGCAAGTTGAACAACCTCACGACAATATTTTGTTACCTTATTTACTTAGAAAGCTAAGTGTGTACGGACGCCGCGTCAAGAGACGTTAAATTCGAATCCTTGCAATGAGCTTGAGTTTTTGTTGAAGGAAAACATCGTAATGAATCCATAGCATGGCGGTAGGGATTATTCTAATGCCCACCTGGCTGGCTACCACCCTTAAGTATAAAACCTGCCGCAAAATACCTGTATATGTATTCCGGCTGCTAAAATCAATTGAAAATAATTTATATATTGAACGCCCTAAGAAGGCGCTTATGAAAGTAAAAACGAAATCTTTATATTTAAAGACAGAAAATAGAATGATGTTTCCCTTGACACCCAATCCCTGCTCTAGGCTAAGTATTTCAGCCGGCATAGGCCACATCGTCACATAACATCAGGTGAAATTGCGAACGTTAAACCTGTAAGGTACGAAAAAAAATCTAACACGGGCTTATACATAACAGAAAATATATTTATTATGATAAAACTGCGTTACTCTCATACTATATTATATATTATTACTGTTATCTATGTATGAACCCAAGATAGTGGCCGTTAAACCTAGTGAAGGAACTGGCTTTAAAGTGAAACTGCCATAATACACATATATATATATCTGGTAGCATATTTTCAACTAGATGGTGATAGATAGCAAGGTAGGCATTAGAACAAGCCGAACCACCATGCAAACATCTGTCTCTACATAGCCTACATCTCTGTTTTCCTCTTATTTATAAAAAAAGGTCCGATATATTAATCCTTACATATATTATAAATGCAAATGTTAGTTTGTTTGTTACACTTTTACGCCTAGACCGCTGAATCGATTACACTGAATTATAATACAGAGATAGTTGGGACCCTAGAGACGGTTAGAGGCTACTTTTTTCGCGAAAAAATTATAAGAAATGCGATGAAGAGAGGGATAAACTTTGTATAAAACTTTATGTTGCATCATCCGATTTGCTTCGAACTTTAACGAATAATTGCTTACTATTTAATTAACATTAACATGAACGGAGCTGCGGGTAAAAACTATAATCATATATTATAATGCACAGTAGAAGTTCTGTCATTGCATCTCACATGAGTTAATCCGTCAAAATCAACTTCGTGAAGTATGCTAATAAATAATTTTCATTTGAAATAAAACATTTTCAACAGTATTATCCTATAACAGATCATAGGCAAACAAACACCAGAAATTATTGTATAAAGTTTAATTTAATTATAGTTCAAATTTGACTACACTCTATTATAGGGCAGTAATTGAAGTTTTGAACTGAAGTTCGTAATTATTCCGTTCCGTTATACAAAATCCCGTGATTATAAGTTAATTGGGAATATCCCATTCCACGAATCATTTTCCAATCTTTTATACATAAAATGTTTGATGAACATTTCGAAGTAATGATGGCGCCTCAATGGATACCAGTTCGTATCACTGCAATAAATCTGAGTTTTTTCTGACTATTCACACACAGTGCGACAGACTCAAGTTGAAAGTCGGTTGCCAAATATCTATAAGTGTGTTCCGGCAGTTGCACCTGAGAGCCAGTCCCTCTACTAGTCTTAACTTGTCTATTTTAACGCATATGGTCGCTTAACATCGAGTAAGATTGTGGCCCAACACGATATCTTTAAACCCATACTCTTAATACGTATATTTCAATAGCAAAACGATACTAATATTTGCGAAATATCAGTTTTCAAATAACAATTGTCAAAATATATTTAAGAAATTGTTACTGGTAGATAGGTAATAACGAATTTGCTATTTCGATGTAAATATTTAGCGATATCTGCTATCGCCTTGCTAGTGTGAAATACGTAATAAGGGAGGCGATCGAGTTTTTTTTTTTAGTTAAGGTTTAGTTCACTGGCCATAATCTCACCTGATCGTAAGTTACGATACGTCCCAAGCTGAAAGACGCGCTAAACCTATGTAGGGACTGGCTCTCAAGTGCAACAGCCGGAACACATTTATTGGTATTTGGCAGCAGATTTTCAACTTAAGGGTGGTAGCTAGCGAAGCTAGAAAAAGTCCTTCCACTATGGTTACTCGCAAAGAGCAGATTATACGATCACGCGAGGTTGATGGGAAAAATGAACGAACTCGAAGGTACTAGCTAGTTTTATTTATCGTTAGCGTTAACACATAAGTCATGTAACTTGTAAAACCAAATCTACTTAGTTTATGTAAAAACCCCTGCCAATAAAACTGTTTGTTTAACCTCAGAACAGGTCAACGCAAAATAAACCCAACTGAGGGACAGCCGCGGAATCTACACTTCATTCTCTGTCGTCATACAGCTTTGAAATATTATTTTTATAACAAACTTTATCGTCCGCTTTTTCCAGACATAGGGGTTGAATTCCGAAGTACGTGTCTCGTTAATTCTATAAAAAGTAGGTACTAATACCTACCAATTATCAAATTAATCTAGATCGAAAAATGTTATTTCTTGTACAAATTGAACCAGCATTTTCGATTTTCTGTGATGTTATATTTCAAGAAAATCCTTTTTATACAATAGCTAAAACATAGATCAACAGCCTCATAAAATGTGTCTTTTTTAGCTAATTTGAGATAACTATGAGATTGATTGGTAATGAATAAAGAAAATGAACATTTTCTTAAATACTTAATTACTCTACAGCCTACCTACACAATAAGTTATTAAAATTATAGCTATGCTAATAACAAAAGATTACCCGAGGCGAAACTTATAGAAGATAAAATATATTAAAAGAAACATGTTCTCCATAGTTACCAATATTCACGAAATCTCATTTGAGACCGTAAACACGACGAACACGTACACCCAATTCCCTTTCCCGTGAAAAGGTTCATCCTTCACGCCTCAAGGAAATTATATATTTCATCTAATTTAACGTGATTGCTCACTCGGTCCCTTAATACTTTTAATACTACCGAGAATAAAGAAATGTGATATGTATTTCCTACAGGTATGTATTCAGAACATAATATGCAGTAACCCCCCTTCTAGACCCTGTCGGACAATTATAGTTTCATATATCATATTATAGATTGCGCTTGAGCTTGCAGTAAAGGAAAACATCATGATGAAACCATAGCCTTGTGGTAGGGTTTTTTCTAATGCCCGCCTGGCTAGCTACCACCCTCAAGTTGAAAATCTACCACCCAATACTGATAGGTGTATTTCGGCATTTAGTTAATATCACTTAATCCATCGTTATTACGTAAATCGAAATGTTGCATCAAGTTGACTGAAGAAATTAGGGGAACCAAAAAAACGGCGTCACAGGACTTGTAATTAAATACGAAAGCACAATTGGGAGTCATAGGTCCTCTTATATGCACTGGCTTTGACACTTATATTTTCATCACTGTAGCGTATATTGTAATAAAATTAGACAACACAGATATTAGATTCCGTCGAAGAACGCTTTTAGTACAGTCGAATAAGAATGTGTTTTATTGTCCCCAAGACAAATGTAAATACATATAAATAAATATATAAAACAGTTTTTTTTTTGTAATGGCATCTTCTGAACGAGAACTAATATAAAAATGTTTCTAACGCATATCTATTCGCTTAACGTCTGTGTCGTTCAGAGGACTGGCTTTGTTATAAATTGGATCCTCGAACTTATAATAAGAAAATATTAGAATCTGGTTTGTTTTTTTTTCTTCGTTATTGATGAGCCAGTATTACGAATTTGAATTGAGTTTCTAAACTCAAACTTTTGTTTTAAAAAATTGAGTTTCTAGACGACATATGTTTTAACACATATATTTTTTATTAACGTGATGCTCTAAATCTGTTTACAGTGTAACTCATCGCATCACGTAAACGCATTACACGCGCTCAGGTCAAGGTGATAGGTGCATTTAGCGACTCACCGGAGAATAATCACCCAACACTATTCACTAAATTGCACTACGGCTATACTTCAAACTCCAGTGTTGCCAGCGACCACAGCCAACTTTCACACTTGTGGGAAATCAATAAGTATATCGGTATCTTCATTCTCCTGCTATGTATTGATTTATCACACAAGAAGTATTGAAAAATAAAATATAGGAACAAATATTTAAAGATTTTTAATGGAGAACCGCTGAGGTTGGATTCGAACTATCCTTGCCATAAACCATTTAGAGTTAACGGCACCCCTCAATAAATCTTTATTTTCGATACGCTGTTTCTAGCACTCCAACACCATAGAGACATATTAACTTAGATTTTAAATTGAGGTATCATCTACCGAAAACAGGTAATTATAATACATTGAAATTCATAAAGTCCTTACTTGCAATAGTTTTCTTGACTCTACCCTTAATCCCGAACGAACCCTTATCCTTTTGTGGGATAAAAAGTATCTCATATGATACTCCATAGTATAAGGTATAACTGTCTCAGCTTTCAATAATATATATGCAGTAACTTCTGATATTTTAAGGATTCGATTTATTTTCTTATGAAGTATAGAACACCCGAAAAAGCTATACTAAATCCGTTTCAAAACATTTAATAAATTATCTGCATAAAAAGTGGCCTAATATCATGAATTAACCTGTCACTATCCTCTAATAACGAATCTATTAAAACGTTAACACATGAACATGAAAACACATAAAATATAAGGCAATATAAATATACAAATCGGGGCCAATGAAATTCTTAACGACATTGTTTATATCAAATTCTGTAGTGGACCGAATGGACGGAGGGCAACGAAATCGCATTTATTTTCAAATTAGTTGTTCGAGTTTATTATATTGGGCATGAGCGGTTACTGAGGTGAGAAGGAATGTCGCCTTAGGTTTATATTTAATTAAAATATTGTGAGAGAACATATACCACTCAGAGATTCATGCCGCTCCAAAATTGTCAATATCTAGAGCAGTGAACGCCTACGAATTTAATGGTGACTCCTCTAACCACCAAGCCGTACGCATAGTGAATGTTTTGACTCGTGAGACTCATATCTTCAGTTGTCTAACGAAGTTCAATGAACTCTCAGATATATTGATAGTTGCGTCTTGTTATAGATAAATTCATTAATTATCTATAATTAATAGATCAATTCAACTAATCCCTTCTTATCTACTAGGTAGCTTTTAACCACAAATAAATACAAAAATATCTTAGCTAAGCTGTTAATATTGTATGTGGTTGAAGAATAAATAAATAAATTTATATTATTACTGCATTCTCAGTTTTACACAAAAGTGGGACTTATAAAAATTGTTTCAGTCTGTTAGAAAATACCGAAATACATACAATTCAATAATTTGGCACGATTTACCAAAACAATGATAGCATGTTTGGATTATAGAACTATCGGCTAATTTTATATTATAAAAAGAGGCTCAATGGAGGAATACACAGTGATGAAATCGTACATAGACTGTATATCTGTAGGTCACTGGTTCATATCCAGCTCGAAGGACCAATGTTAATATCGATATTTAGTGAACTCTATTTTTATATAGTAAACACGAGAACTCTTTTCACACGCGTTTATTCATCTTAGCCGACACGAAATAAGTGACAAAAAAGTTGACAATCTATGTTGCCATAGATAAGGTAAGTATAGTGATAAGGAATTTTATAATTCGTGCCTAGCTAGTTACCACGCTTAAGTTATAAAACTATAGCACGTTCGATCAAAATAAACTGAGAATCAATTCTACAATAAGGTTAGAGTAAAGATAATTCGTTTCCTCGGCTTAGAAGGAAGTTCTAAAGTAACTTATTAGTGACAAACTTATACACTACTTACAGTATAAGAAATTTTAAGGGTTATAGAGCGTCTGCTTCATACGATGACTTCATACAATATATCCGCCACTAATATCTTTCACCCGCCGCTGCTTCCCTACGCAGACAATCGAGCCTAGGATCGACCCTCCGGATAGGAGCCCTCAACTGACTCTGCTTGTGCGATACAGTAACACTCTACTTCACTGAGAGTACATCGTCACACCGCACACCATTCGTGCACCCACACATTAAGTACACGGTTCTGTAAGGGACTACCCCCGCGGCCCTTGCGCGGCTTGCCCGATATCACTTTTAGGACCACTAAACTCAGTAAGTTAAGACCTGTTGGTTAGTTAGGATCGCGAACCTTTGTTTGTTTTCCGGCAGTAACCCAAGCCGAGGTTCGGCTATTCTGGGACCCTTGCACTCACTGCCTCGAGGCTGTGCCCTCAGCATTCGCCCCAAAAAGTTCGATAAAGCCCTTACGACTAACAGTGTATAACAGGTCGATTTTTTTTTTAATTTCGTTTTATATATTTCAATCTACCTTTATTATTAATTAACACGTAAATTAACGTAATTCTTTATCATTTTGGAAAGGTGCTACATAGTTTAATAATTATCTGGTTTATTTTTGATATACATGGAAATAAACAACGTGGACAAAACACTTCAAAGTGTTCTATAAATAAATCGTTCGCAATGTTCGATTCAGGACAATTCTATAGAATAGTTTATGAATAGAGTGCAATTTACTAGTTTATTAGACTGTGAAGCATAGCCCAGACCTTCGAGGTCAAATCATTGAAATTCAGATAGATAAAGGTATGTTTTATTTACCGCAGTAAATTGAGTTTATAAGCGAATTCATGTGAATCCTTTAAATTGAGACGGTTGTTCTTGGTCAAATCAAATTCATCGGTTTATATTTATAATCGGAGTGGTGTTTTTATTGATAATTTTTTTTTTATTTATTATAATTTAATTATTTATTATATCCAATTAATTAATAAATTCGCCTAGTGTTTGGAAATCAAATACGACTAATAAAAAACAGGCAATTATAGAGGAGTACCATTAGATATAAAAAAAATGTAGCTGATGAAAACTGGAGGGTATACAATCCAGTGCGTCACGATGCCGGGCGTGACGGTTAACTTTCGTTTACTGTGTGAACGGAAACAATTCAAAAATACGTTAATATATTTTTACTGTATTAATGTTTTTTTTATATTAATATGATATATAATAAGATTTATATTAGATGGTGAACACATTAAGCCTAGTAGGAGTGGGTCTCAAGAGCATCTGCCGAAACACACCTATACAGGTATTTGACGTAACACTTTCAATCTGAGTATGGTACCTAGCAAGGCGGGTATTTCAAAATCTTCTAACAACATGCTATGGTTTCATCGCAATGTTCTCCTATACTGAAAGCTCAGGCTCACGGTAGAGATTCCAACTCAAGTCCATTAATGCGGTATACTATGCTATTCACCAATCAGTGCCAGTCTTACAAAGTGTATCTCCAGCGAAGGCTTAGCGACAGCATTCACATATAGTAAAAATATTTACGTCATCATGTCCGGGAAGCGATATATCTTTTTAACATCTCAGTTCAAATTTTATGAGTCCATATATCTGGAATTGGAAGCGTTAAAAATCCGCATTAGATTTATCGGTCACTATGTTTATCCTGCAGTTATCTCACTGGATTTATTTAATATGATTTACTTACGTATTTTATAAAACAGAAGCACCTGACCGTGACATAACATACGTCAAATATCTCTATATATAAAATTTTTGTGTTACGTTATGACCGCGATGAACTCATATACTCCTGGACCAATTTTAATCAAATTTTGCACACTGTAAGCAGTTTGATCCAACTTGAAATATAGATACTTTTTATCTCAACAAGTGATCACAACGCGATAGATGACGCCGTAGTCGATGTGACTGACTACTCGAAAAGGCAGGTAGGCAGAATAAGATAGCTGTACCTACAACTTCGTTTACGTGGAACTAAATATGATTTGATAATTTTTGCTCCCTTTTATAACTTTTTTCAATACAGCCTTGCTTCTATTAGTAAACTAGTGCTCATATAGCCTTCCTCGATGATTGCTGTATCAAATACAAATATAATTTTGCACGCCTCATAAGCGAAACGTTGAGGTGGGTACTACTGCTACTGCACGCAAAACAACTGATTTTTTAAACTTAAAATGTCTCTATTTATTATATATTGCACTTGTAAAATAATGTATACACACACATATCAAGAAAAAACACTATTTTTAACACTCATGACAATTTTGATACCATTTTTGTTATTTCAGCTAGTTAAAACTGTTTAAAAACGTTCTGTCTTGGGCGTCCGTGTGTCTGTACGTGCGGATCCTGTATATTATCACGATAACGACCGAAATACTTTACTAATCGAGACTTTTTTTATATATAATGATTTCTTATGTTTACGCGAATATTATTCATTGAAATAAAACTAATTTAAACGGATTTTATCGCGGTTTTTTTTTTCTTACTCTTCAGTATAATTAGGAATAGAACCCCATAGAATAGAATAATTTTCACTGATTCAATGTGGTTTAATTATTATTAAATAAATAAACAAAAAATGAGATTATGAGGCGTGCACTTTTGGATTTTCCAAACTTTTTTGAAAACCAACTAGTAGTTCCTAAGATAAGTGCAATCAAACAATCACAGATAATCGCTTTAGTATATTGACAAGAAAAAGTCTTCGGCGGTGTTATAATAAAACACGTAATAGATATTTACTCGTATATATATGCAAATACAAAAAAAAGAAACCGAAGCCTTTATACGCAAATTGCAATGTTTTTTCTTAGAAATCTATTGTAGAATCTTTCTAAAATGTATAAAAATGGTCTACATTGCATGGGGCATCAGCCCCAAACGACTCTTGAAGCCGTTTATTCTAAATTGGAAAAATGTGACCTTACTTCGTATCGATTGAAATCTAAATTTGGGTTTTACTTGGATTTTAAAGTATATACAGAACATGATAAAATCTTGAACGGTTTAAATGTAAAAAAAATATGAAAATCGCATTTTCTCAATGTCTATCAAAAATATTTAATTTCATTTAGGTCTCCATAAGTTACTAACAAATTTCGAAATTCTAAAGCCGAATTGATAACATCTAAGTAATTGAAATGAGGAAGCAAAAACGTCGGTCAAGATGAATTTGCATTTTTATATTTAATTACAATTATAATTATTAGTGGTCTACTAATATTTGGTATACCTACCGAAAATTCAAAGACATTACTGTCATTCAATAATGATCGCTCTAGTTAATAGCTTAAGATCTAAAGTTTAGATGATTAAACTTGCCTAGCATGATTCTAAACATCGGTAATATTGGTCATAAATCGGTAATGAGCTTAAAAAAACAGCAACCTAAAATTTTTACTTCATTCTATGTAACATATAGGTTTACCTACTATATCATATTTGTCTCTATTATTGAAATTAGGTCTGTCGTTTACGGGGTCAAACTTATCTACATTTATATAGCTGCAGTGGTCCGGCCAGAAGGGTGCGGTTGGCAGCACTCACTGACATCTGGCACCCGTCAGTAACATGCCTCAGATATAACTTCAACAGCTTTATTCATCCATCACAGAGAGAATTGATTTGTATTCTCAGAACTCTAAATTCAAGATTTTTGGAGTGATTTTTCTCCTGTAGTAAGCCGATAATTGAACAAAAATTTATAATATAAGGGCTAGTCACATTTAGACATAGTTCCTTGCATGAGAGAGGAGAAATATATAACGAAGAAAGATGGAGAAAAAGAGATTGTATATCAATTTTTTACCTTATTGGTGAAAAATACATTAACACACCTCTCACAATAAGCTGAGCAAGACATGAAAGGGTTGTTTCAGGTTTATCAAGTGACTTGCACCATCAAATACCCCCTAGAAACTCACTACTATGACCCTCAACTCTCCACACTGCTAGAATCAGAGAAAAGAACTTCCTTCTACGTACATTGTATACCTAAAAAACAGTTGACTACCCGCGTCTCCCTTTTATACGGTCTCTTTTAAAAAGCTTTAGTATATTAGTATATTACGTGAACGGCACTAATTAACGCTAACGTATCTATGCCTTTTTTTTTTTTTGAAATTCCATTCTTAATTCTCTTCCAGTTATAGAATAGCCTGCTATGAAGTGTTTCTTGAAACAACATAAAAAATCAAATCCATTCTCCTCACTAACCTTAATCTATTGTTATCTTCGGTCACACGATAATGAGACCAAATAAGTTTGTGGCCAAAATTTATATACAAAAAAACACTGTTGCATAACAAAACATATGTTAGCCGCTCCTTAGTTTTATCACATATTTATAGATACGATGCATTATGTGATAATTTATTGACCCGAGCGCTGATTGACGTGTTTAGGTTTCTGGGAATTAAGTAAACAAATACCAATCGTCTATTCTTTGTCGGCTCGCTTTTAGCGCCGAATAAAATCACATTTACGAATCACTGCGTAATTAACAGCACTACAAGGAAAATCTAAACATTTACGGTGATGATTGCATGATACGGGATATAATAATTGCGTACATCTAGATCACGATCAGCATACACTAGTCCCTTTTTTTACATACTTACTCTCCCAGCCCGTTGGAAGTGGGAAGCTGAAAAGAGTTACTTAAGATTCGCCCGGGACTAGCAGCCAGGAGTACCCGCTAAAACTGTCATCTGTGGTCTTTCTGAGGAAACGAGAGTACGAATTTGCAATCACCGCGTATACCAGTACCCCTAGCCACAAGTCGTATTTAGACATATATTGGGAATGTCAGTCACTTTGACATAAGTTATATCATACATTTTTATTTTTCTTTACATTAGCAATTGTTGAAAGTAGACATGGCTAGGGGTACAGATAGAAGGTGTATATCTACAGATCAACGAAGTAACATACATCTGTACTTGATTAGCTCATGACTACCATATATATGGTAGTAAATTAGTCTCAACAACTATCTATTCGTTTGTCACGTGTCATCATTAACCAATACTGAGACTTACAGGTCGGCAGTACAGCGATGACCTCTGGTGGATTTCCATGATCTCAGAGATTTATATTGTTTTAGGATCATACTGAAATTTACATCAACTACAGTGCAATAACTTTATCCTGTTTAAATAAAAAATGTGAGTCCTTCAATCCAACATTATTGCAAATTAGAATATCGTCCATTTTGGGATTCTGGTTCTATTGTGAATCTTCGTTTTATTCTTATCTTTCACCCTCGAATCTAAACGTTTGCATTAGAATTGTGCCCATTTCATTTGAATAATAGTTTTCTTTATATTTTTGCTGTATTATAAAAGAAAATGTAAACAACGCCTTGAAAATATTGTACATAATAATGGATGTGGCTCAAAGGCAAATGCCGAATTACATTAAACGTGCATGTGTGACTTTATACTATCAACTCGAAGATAACCGTTAGCTTGATTGCCTAGAGCTATTTAAACTAAACTCAACAACGGTTGCACTAATATAACACTTTTAATACTTTAATTTTTTTATGTAATAGCGGGCAAACGAGCTAACATGTCACCTGATGGTGCGTGGTGGAACCGCCGCCCATGGACACCCACAACACCAGGGGAATCGCAAGTACGTTACCGGCCTTTATTTTGGAGGGACTGGCCACTTTAACCTTTTTGCTTTCAGCATAATCTCAAATTAATATAAGCAGCACAAATTTAATATATAATTAATAAGCAATCATCGCTTTTGTAACTGTTTGTGGCCCAATTATAGTAACAGTAACTAACAATATTCACTATTGTTTTGCTAATTTAGCCGGAGACTTTATGACACCGAAAAAGAGATATTTTTAATAAAGTGACGGTAAATTTCCTTCTTTTTTATCGTTAAGGCGCACGGTGCCCTACCACCGTCAAGGGATGTGAGTACGAATCCAACCACCTACAATGAGTTTGAGCTTTCGGTGAAGGAAAACATCGTGAGGAAACCATAGCATGGTGGTAGGGATTTTTCTGATGCCTGTCTGGCTAGCAACCACCCTCAAGTTGAAAGTCTGCCGCCAAATACCAATGGGTGTGTTTCGGCACTTGCACTTGAGAGACAGTTTCTCCAAAGGACTAGGATGTCTTTGAACTTGGTTCGTATCGTCCCTTAAGATCAGGTGAGATTATGGGCACAACGCTAAACCTTAAGTATAAAAAAAGTCGCATAGAAATAGAAATCCGATAGAATTTCTCAACATTATTTTTGGTTGAATATGACACACTTAAAATATATTTTACAACACGGTTGAAAGCACCGGCTGGAATTAGATTTTAAAATATCTTTGATTAATTATATAAAAAACCATGCCGGTGCTATTTTCATAGGGAAAATTTCAGTGAACCGACGTGATACAGTGTCCGGCCCGGTATATTAATATATAATAACGATGACTTGCGGAAGTTTGGTGCTCGCATGCGATGCATGGTACGCCGGGAAGTTATTATAAAATAGTCCGTGCATTTTCACACTGTAACTCAGCCAATTGTTACTCACTTGACATTCAAACTACAGCATAGATATAGCCCATAGATACAAGCATGTTCGTTTTTTAGAAACAAACATTGAAGCAATGAAAGATTAGTGGTAGTAAGTATGAACGCTGCGTCAATAGACGTGTGTTCGAATTCTTGCAGCACGCCTAAGCTTTCCGCGAAGGAAAACGTCGTGATGAAACCATAACATGATGTTCGGGCATTTAAGTTGACAATCTCCCGCTAAATGTCTATGAGTACGTTGGGTGGGTCGCATTACAGAGTGAGTTCCTCCACTGGGGATAGCATGGGCACATCTGCACTTAACATCAAGTAAGATTGTGGCCGAAACGCTAAACCTATGAAGTAGAAAAAAACAGCTGTGACTTGAATAGTTCATTAATATCAAGGTTACCAACTAAACTTCAAGAGTGATCGTTTTTTTTAATACTACGGCAGTGTAAATAATAGTAAGGAATTCAAAAACTAGAGCGAACGCACATAGAGCATCGTGGGTCTGTTCTGTACTGCTAATCCGCTAGCTTCTCGGTTAACGTGACAACTGAAATAAAAAATTTCATACAAAATGTACCCCTCTCTTTATCCGACTTCTAATAAGCTTTTGGCGAAAAAAGGAGCGTATCACCGTCTTCAGGGTACCGTCTATCTCTATACCAAAATTCACCATAGTCAATTCAGCGGCACAGGCGTGAAAGAGTCACAAAAAAAAAAAAAAAAACTCACTTTTGCATTTATATTATTTGTAGGGATTTTGACTTCTATATAATTTTACCAATGTGATGTGTGACTTTCTAATCTATATCTATATATCTAGCTTACTATTCGTAATAATATTTTAGTGAAAATGATACCATCCAAATCTTACACCATGAGCTCTGCGCTTCAGAACGTAGTATTCAGATTGTTGCCCCATTTGCGGCAGTTAGTTTTATATGATACTTTCGTTGTAAAAATATATGCTACTGTGATCAACGCATAATATTATCTTGTGACAACTTTGCGCAGAGGCAATATTGTAACCAATGAGGTTTATCCGAGGTGCGGTTATTGCTAGTTGAAAACTTTACCAATACATTCAGTATAATGATATGACAATTGACTGACACATCCCTAAGACGTAAATCCCACCCTGGTGGAAATTTTATTTATATAAAATACCAAATAAACAATTAGCTATAAAATATAAGCCAGTCATAAAAGTTTCCCTAGTATATGCATTAGGTTTTCCCCGTGTAACTAAAACGAATATTATATTTTCTACAATGTTTATCATTACTCAGTTTTGAATCAATATGTGGATATAGCTTTCTTCATGCCAAAATTGTGTTTTTTTTTACGTTCCATTGGGACGATGAGTATTATTTGGTGTAAAAATTGACTTTTTATTAATTTAAAATTCATTAATTACTGCTAAGACCTACAAAACAACGTAATAACTCATAGCTTTAAATACCGTATTAGGATCAATACCATAAGTTTGAATCTCTAAACTGCATTCAAGACTACATAAATAAACTATATGAAATATACTAATTTGTTGATGGTACATTGTTAAAAACTTTCACGGAAATTATAACAAGAACTGTTGTAGACTGTATGTTTACTGTATTATAATACGCCATTTTAATGACGCTAGAAGGATTTAATGAAACCAGTTCCTCCTGTAAAGGCCGGTAACGCATCTGCAATTCCATGGCGTTGTGATTGTCCATGGGCGCCGGTGATCACTTAACATCAGGTGACAGGCGTTTGCCTGCTATTACATTAAAAAACAAACGTGGTGTTGTGACAACTTACGAAATGTTGTTATCAAATGGATAGGAATATATGGACCGTTTATTTTGAAAGTGGTGTAAGTCCATTTTCGAGAAAATTAAAGTTTATATATAGTATATTTGTTGATAATGCAATTTCATTTACCGACCGATTTTAAGTTGTACAAAACATGGGATTTTTTGTGAGAAATTAAACACTGACTAGTTATATATAAAAAAATTACATTAAATTAAGCATGATTTACGTGATAGCTCATTTTTCTCAAAAATGGACTTACACCACTTTCAAAATAAACAGTCCATATATAAAAGTAGTACAGGCCTATAGAGAACATTTAGCTGATATCACGCACGGAGTGTAAAAGTTGGTGTATCTTTTTTGTGGTCGAGGAGACGATTCATAAAACGATTTCGTCGTGCGTTAACAAGGAAACGGGTGATCGGCGCAATCACGGAAATTGGATACGAGTCTTTCGACAGTCTAAAATTATAATCCTTTGCAAAACTACCGCGCGTGAATATGATTAATCCAATCACAGGAATTTTAAAAAGTTGCTATTCAAATTAGATATATATAGAGAAATGTATGGCTTACCATGCCTAGGTGCAATAGATATTTTTTTTATAAGATACCAGTATTGTAGTAATAAATATAATGCAATCGCTAACTAATGTTGTAAATGCGAATGTTTGCTGTGGTGTATAGATATTTTTATCAATCAGAAGCAGAAATTCTTAAAAAAAAGAAACCACTTTGCTACGGCCTAACGCTAACGCAACACAACTGATGTGCACGCGACGAACGCTCGGAACTAAGTGAGAGCATCGGCGGTCTAACTGCCCTTTTATAGGCAGTGGCTATAAGCAGTGATGAGGGTAGTTGTGTCGTCGTGGAGAACAATTGCTAACACGGCCTCTCCTGACCAAGTGTCGCCCTCGACACAAGCTCCGTGGCTGAAGCCTGGTCCGGTGCCGTTTTCATTGACTGACCAAGTCTCTGCCTCCAGTAGGGGCATTAACAGTCCAATTCCCGAACCTGGAATCAAACTGCTTGGACCGACAACAACGGTAGCTCCAAGATCTTGGTCCACATTTAGGGAAGGCACAGAGTGACCGGCCCCAGAGCGTGATGCGCTATTCTGTGGCTCGTGTGCAACCGTATTTTCATCAAGCCCAGGCATTTTTCTCCGTAGATTTAGAGCTTTTATTGAGCTTCCAGTCATTGCCACTATCCAGGCTGTGTATGAAAGTAAAACGCCAAGGCAGATATGCCTGAAGTCTAATGAACGCCAAGACCATGTAAGGTCTGTAGTTCAACGAACGCCAGGGCAATATGCCCGAAGTTCGGATAAAGGAACGCCAAGGCCTTACGCCTGTAGTTCAGATAATGAACGCCAAGGCCTTACGCCTGTAGTTCAGATAATGAACGCCAAGGCTTTACGCCTGTAGTTCAGATAATAAACGCCAAGGCTTTACGCCTGAAGTTTAGATTGTGAACGCCAAGGCTAGATAAGCCTGTAGTTCCGATAACAAAAGCTTTTACATACCCTCAAAGAAGGCTGCACATAACTCAGGGCACCACTCGCCACGTCAAGGCACCATATACTGCGCCGCTGCTTGTGTAGTTTTTCATAACTGCCGCTATGCAGTTTCAAGCTCATATTCTTCATTTGGTAGAACCTTCACAACTCTGCCGAACGTTCTCAGGAACCGGTGAATTTAAACGTTCTCAGGAACCAGTGAATTTACAAAGGCCTCGACCTTATGAGGGCTCGGCCTCACCTGACCCTGACTCAAAACCCGCCCGGAACACGTCTGGGGTTCCGGTGTGTAGTGTCACAGGAACGACGCCATAACCGACAATTACGCGTTGAAACACTCCATGGGCTAGGCTACGTGACCGATACCGCGACCTATTATTACTAGTACGACGTCGCGATCTACGACTGGATCCGCCAGTCATATTTACTAAAACTACTCTGTTCTGTGGGCTAGAAGTTACTTATCCCACGTCTGATTTTATCAATCAGAAGCAGAAATTCTTAAAAAAAAGAAACCACTTTGCTACGGCCTAACGCTAACGCAACACAACTGATGTGCACGCGACGAACGCTCGGAACTAAGTGAGAGCATCGGCGGTCTAACTGCCCTTTTATAGGCAGTGGCTATAAGCAGTGATGAGGGTAGTTGTGTCGTCGTGGAGGACAATTGCTAACAATATTATAAATATATATGCGCCTGCGACATGGACGCCTCTAGTCCGGCGAAACTGTAAAAGCCTCTCAGGCTAACAGTGTAGGTTCTACAAAATCCAACTCCGACAATTCAAACTTGAACAGTACAGTACAATCCACTCCACCGATTTCCTTACCTCTACAAACAATCATTATTTTATCTAAAGGCCTACTCCAGTAGGCAAGTCCTTAACATTTATATAATTTATTCTCTTCCGGCAGCAGTCCATGCCAAGGGCTAGCCACTACGGCACCCTTGTGCCCGCTGCCTCGGGGCTGAGTGCCCTCAGCATTCGCCCCAAAAAAGTCCTGCCAAGCTGTAAAAGCCCCTCCGGCTAACAGCGTATGACCTTTCGGAAAAAAAAAAAAACTGTGTAGGTCCTGTCGAAAAAGACACGGACGCCACGCCATTACGTTGACAGACGTCGGCGCGAGCGAAAGAGTCGCGCACGCACTAAATGATTAATTCCGGTGTTTTATTTGAAACCCAAACGTGGGATACAACATGTAGTGTTATCTTTAACCTATTGGAGACCCTGGAATAAATCATGAGAATGGGGCCCCTGTGACCTTGACAAAGCATTATTTTGTTAGAATAGTCAAATAAAGTAGATAAGCGAGGTTCTATATTTATTTTTATTTCTTTACAATCACATTAAATATATAGATAATACTGTATAATCCACAGAATTAACGTTTGTATCATGTTAATGCTAATAAATGTAGGATTTCGAAGATTGTATACTTCTATACTTAAGATGGTCAAAATGGTTAACTATTAAATGTAATCTATATCTATACTAATATTATAAAGTGGAAAGATTTGTATTTTTCTTTATACCTAATAAACTTAAGAACTACTGGAATTATTTCAAAAATTCTTTCACCATTAGAATGCCACATTAGCCCTGAGTATCGTAGGCTATATAATATATGTTTTTAATGTTGTAAATAATTAAATAAAATTTTTAGTTCCACGCGAACGGAGTCGCGGACACAGCTAGCTTTATTTTTAAATATAAATATTTAAAAAATTATAATATAATTTAATAATGAAATATGGTGTTTAGTAGTAAATATCGGGTATCGTTTGGTGATCTGACAGGAACTAGGGGGCCCCTATCAATCGCGGGGGCTTTTGGCACATGACCAGAATGCAGAATGGGAAAGAAAGGTCTGCGAATATGAGTTTGTTTATAACTATTTCCCGTCCTAACTAGTTGAACTATCAAAATGGAAATTTGCATATGCGTTATCAGTTAAACAAAAAAAAAAAAAAAAGTAAAAAAAGTTCAACAAATCCAAAAGTCATGCCTCATAGTCTCATTTTTTTTTGTATATTAAATTTTTTTAATTTATTTAATAACAATTAAACCACATCGAATAAGACCGTGAAATGTAAAAGGGCTCTATTCCTAATTATATTGAGGCATAAAAAAAAGACTCGATTAGTAAAGTATTTCTGTCGTTATCGTGATAAGATACAGGATCCGCACATACAGACACACGAACGTCCAAGACAGAACTGTTTAAACAGTTCTTTAAGTAGTTTTAATAACAAAAATGGTATCAAAAACAACGTGAGTATTAAAGATAGTGTTTTTTCTTGATATGTGTGTGTATATATTATTTTACAAGTGCAATATATGATAAATAGAGACATTTTAAGTTTGAAAAATCAGTTGATTTGCGTGCAGTGACAGTAGTGCCCACCTCAACACTTCGCTTATGAGGCGTGCAAAATTACTTTTAAAATTACTTTTAGTGCCACGTGAATGATGTCACTGTAAAAGTTAGTAATATCAAAACTAACTGTGTGTGTCTTTAGATTTTGAGTACTTGACCATTGTCCATATTTAGATTTTTTTTAATGTATAAAGCTTGAACCTTGAATGAGAACATAAGTTACTTATTGTGGTGACAATAAAGCTTAAAAGGGCGCAGTAGCAGATGAAAATTTGCAAGCACAACCCATCCTTTCTCAAATTTATATATATCTTATAAAAAAACTTTTTTTTGTGACAAGTGAATAGTATTCTCCGTTTCGTTGAATCATCCCTGAAAACCTTAAGGGTGGTTTTAATTATAAAGATTACGTATTCCGAGGCAAAGTTAGTGTTACTAACAGAAATTTATAAGTAAGGTTTATTTGTTATCGCAATGGTGACACTCAAATCAAATAGATACATATTAATTGAAGTGATATCTCCTTTAGATTCGCTTAGCATTTCATATTGTGGATATTTAATGGGGGTGAAACGTCACGCTCGGCCATGTAACGATCATTCGGGCGAAGTCGGGTCGAGTCGAATAAATCTCAATAACAATGTTTGGAACATCATTTTTAGCAGTTTATGATCGAAATTGTTTTAAACTTGGTTAATTACCGATATAAATATCGTAAATGCCTGAACAAATGAACTCCTATATTGAATGATCTGGTGATTATTTTTTTTTTTGTCAAATTTGATAAGTTTACACCGTCAGCGTGGGCGCTGCGAAATGTCAGACAGTGTCGATAATAAAATTCGTTTTTGAAATAACAAACTCTATGATGAAATATGATGAAACTTCATAATACATCTCTTCAAGATTCTGACGTTTTATTGTAGACTTAAAATATCTACGATACCGGTTGGTTCACCTCTACAGTCAATCAAACTACCGATCGATCATTACTAACTAATAAACTGTGCTTTTTTATGCTCCATAGATTTACCGTAATGGCTACAATCTCACCTGATGTTTAATGACGATATGACCCAAGATGGTGGACACACTAAGCCTAGTGGAGGGATAGGCTCTCATGTGCAACTACCGGAACACATCTACAGGTATTTAGCGGCAGATTGTCAAGTATAGGGTAATATCTAGCCAGAAGCCCTACCCTTGTGTTTCCTGCACGGAAAGCTTAGGGTCAGTGTAGATATTAGAAGTCAAGTCCATTGTCTGTATACACTACAGACTGAGTCATCATCGCTTCAATAAATTAATACATATATAAGTCATCTAAATTTCCAAAACAATACACGAACGACGCAATATAAAAGTTTACATACACCAGCTGTCGCAGGCAATACCGACAATACCAACTTCGATCGTTTTAATATTGCACGAACTCTACATAATCGACCACCCAGTTGGAAGATCGTACGCCCTTTCCAATTTTCAATTGAATGAAGTATATAGACAAAGTTATGTATAGTCAAATGAGACGAAACATATACGTCTAACAGTAATCGAATAGTATTGACACAGAAATGTTATAGAGGACTATACTCCATAATGCAATATGTTAGTGTTAAAACTAGATTGTCTGAATACTATTTATGAGAGAATAGATTAAACAAAACCAACGTGATAATGCAAATACAAAACATATTTTATTGATGAAAGTGCAGCTGTGCAGAAACCATCCTCAGTAACTCATATCTTTTTTCTTTACGGATTTCCTAGTGACGGTATGTAAACTGGAAAAGTGAATAAATTATTCTATTCAACTTTATATTTAGGAGACTTGCACTCAGTTTTCACCAGATCTCTAAACCTACCTGAAAATTTGACTTGACATTTGGTGCGGATATTCCTATATTAGAAGCGATGATAGCTCAGTGGTAGTGTGCACGACTTCGCGTCAAGAGACGTGGGTTCGAACCCAAGCACCTACAATGAGCTTGAGCTTTCGGTGAAGGAAAACATCGTGGGGAAACCATAGCATGGTGGTAGGGCTTTTTCTAATGCCCGCCTGGGTAGCTACCACCCTCTAATTGTGAACCTGCCACCAAATACCAGTATAATATATAAAACCAATACACATATCTATTCCACGATACCCAAAAATCATTTTTCCTATATTTTAATACAGCCCAGCAAAATTAGGGCACTGCACATGAGGTAAGAACATAACAATCCAAAACCAACGACTACCATCGCAAAATCTGCAATCAGTCGTGTGCAGTTTATTGTGCCATTTTGAAAGTCGCTGATCAGACGAATGTGCACTGGTCGATTCCAAAACTTGACAACTCATCTGAAACTCCCAACCACACCACTTGATCTCTGGTTACACAACGAATAATCTTCTGACCAGTCTCATATTAATACCATATTCTACTAACAACATAAATCAAACTTTGAGAGACTAAGAAATAGCATTTTAGAATGCAATCATACATCCCATAGTACTAATAAGCCGGTAGACGTCTGGAATTTCCTTTGAACAGGAATCTTCAAAAAACCCCACCATCTGAACCAACAAATGCTAGATTCGCCAAATATTCTCCACATAAATAAATAAAACGGAACTATTTCGCTTTTATTCCGCAGTCCGCACACATAAAATCCTCTGCTGGCGTTGCGAGAGAACAATAACTCATCTTTATGTTTATTATTTTTTTGTCTACCGCAAGGCATGCGATATTTCTTCAGTGTATAACCGAGCGTTTCGCAGTGATAATAAACTTGAATAGATACGATTGTACATTTATTTTTTCGGAGTACGAACAACTGTTGAATCAGATGAGCTCGTAAGCGGAATACACAAGTATGGAAGCGTCTGTTGGCCGCCCTAAAGCTTTCATCGCCTATCGAGGAACGATAAAACAAAGTTGAAAGTTGAGATACTTATGGATTTAATTCCATTTGTACCAATTCAATGTTACAAAATAAATAATAAGGAATTTCTCTCTGGCAGTTGTTACTGAGTATGTTATTTTGTGTCGTAATCGGAGTTACCGTGAAGCTGTGACACTGAAGTCCAGCGTGTGTAGTTGGTCACAATATTGTTAACGCGTCGTATGATACCCTAAATATATGCGTGTTATTCTACAATTTAAGAGAACAGAAATTATAAATTATTCCATCTCTAGTCCAGCAGAATACACATAAATGTCTGGTCCCGTCCCGTATAGTATCAATAAAAATCAGTTTGGTCGTGAGACAATAAATCTTCTATCTGCAATATATCATTCACAAATAAGCATTGACTCCATAGGATTGAGACGGGCTTCTTAGCTATCCATGGATTCACCTTGCGAGTACTGGATTTTAACGTGTGGTAGAGCGAGAAACTCGGAGCAGTTATACAAAGCGGATATAGGTTTAAAGGGTCTGTTTCCGACGCGCGCCAACACTCACCTTCGCAACTCGGTCTCTTTCTCCGCTCAACCAAATTTGGCAAGAGCAAACTTATGCAGCTTTAGAGATGCATGCCAGTATAGAACTTACTATAATCCTAGATAAACCAAAATCTTTTAGTAGATTATAGAGAGAATTTGCTGGTAT
This sequence comes from Actias luna, assembly GCA_039707435.1. Taxonomy (NCBI): domain Eukaryota; kingdom Metazoa; phylum Arthropoda; class Insecta; order Lepidoptera; family Saturniidae; genus Actias; species Actias luna. The sequence continues at coordinate 15,638,971 of JAZHAC010000008.1, read as the reverse complement.
ACCTCTTGCTCTCACTTCAACTGCGTATAAATTAACTACGTAGCTAATCACGTTCAGGTAATCTATTAGCTCGTGATGCTTATTTGTTTCCACAGCGTAGCCTTTTGATATATCTGTTTCCCATGGTACAGTTATCTCAATCAGTACTATATGTTTCTATGAAAATAAATAAATCTGGCCTGACAGTCAAAATACTAACATACTCTTGGATTTTATAGTGCTTCTTATATTTTTATATTATTTATTAATTACAGGGAAAACTAACTAAAATAACTAATTCCCTTGCCGTAGGCGACGAACCGGGCGCCGAAGAATCAGAAACGACTTCCGGCCGCCTTAGAGTGGCCTGCGGCGGCATATGCGAGTACATCTGTCGCGATTGCAGTGCAAGCCCGAGAAGGAGCGTGACAAACCTCTGAGTGCACCTCTACGAAGGTTTTGTCTGGGTGTGCCGATCCCCAACCATATTAGAGGGAGCCCTTGATTAGGTTTAGACCTTACCGGGATTAGATGATGAACGTGAAAGCTTTATGTTAGTGTTATTCATCGAAATAAAAGTAATTTAAACGGATTTTATCGCGGTTATTTATTAATTTTGATCCCGATATCGTCGGAGAGCGTCGATACGAAGTTCCTGAACATTCAGAAGAAGGCTTCAAACATTATATTATTATTAGATTCGACAAGCCACAAATCCTTGCCAAAGAACCCCGATTCCTACCTAGGATGATTCGCGAGACTATTGAAATTAAAAAATATCCAAATTTCAATAAAGAAGATGGTTGGAAGCTAACACAAGCCTGGGATCCGATTATACATTTAATTAAATCGGAACCCAAAAGACAAATTGCCAAACCTCAAGACACTGTGAACTTTTCTGCGTGGATCGGAAAACTATCAATATAAAAATTAAATTGAAGGTAGACACAGTAACATGACCTTTTCTGGACAACCTACACCTCCGTCCGCCCCGTGACCACGAAGCCCGAAAAGCTTTCGAAACGTCGGGATCAAAATGAATAAATAACCACAATAAAATCCGTTTAAATTGGTTTTATTTTCAGAAAACAAATTGACCAAAATATTACAGCTTACATATCACCAATAAATTAGAATCAAGCGCTTCGAGTATAGTAATAAAATAAATAAAGCTTATAACACTCAGATATATTAATGAATGAAAATTCAATGAGCCGTGAGCGTGTTTACAGTTAGTACCACATTACAGCAACGTTAACAGACATTGCATGCTGTTTGCTAATGATAAACAAGCCAATAAACGTATTTTTAACAATTCTAATACATTGCCGCCAGTGCAAAAAGCTCTGTAATGAAATGAACGATTTACAATGAGAAAAGTCTTATTGGTGATTTTTATTCCTCAAGCTATAGGCACAAAATAGGAAAAGAGATTTCTAGGTAAATGAAAATATTTTTTATTAATTTCATAACATCAAATTCTCTATTAAAATTATAAAAACGTATAATAAGATTTGATGCATTTATAAGTATTTATTTCAAGTTTGACTCAATCATTGGTGATATGGCAGAAGATCGTGGCCACGCTATGTCTGTGGATGGGCTGGTTCTTAAGAGTAATTGCCTGAACACACCAAAAGGTATTTGGCGGCAGATTTTCAACTTAAGGGTATAGCTAGCCACGCGGTCGTTAGAAAAGCCCTACACCACCATGTTATAGTTTCCTTACGATATTTTCCTTCTCCGGAAACTCAAGCTCATTGTAGGTGGATTCGAACCCACCTTGCCGCGGCTTCCGTGCACACTGCCAACTGAGCTATCATCACTTCAAAATATAAATATTAAAAATAATATACAACATCTTATTGTTCAGAATGTAGTTTAACAGCCCAAATCCTTACTAATGTTATAAATACGAATGCGTGTCTGTTTGTTTCTCTTTTAATGTTTTATAATCATACTCGCATTTGGAAGAAAAGAAGAACTCAAAGGAGATGCCATCTGTTAACAATCTATTTACAAACAAAAGTAATCTATTACGAAATGTAATCAAATGGATAATGATGTTTGATTACAGGAACGTTCTAAATATTCGGCATTTAAAATGTTAAAACTGTAAAATTTTATAATTAAATAGAGAGTGCTCGACTTGTTGAATATCACACTCGAGTTGAGTATGCGAATCACTTCAGATTACCGGTTGAATGTTGAGAAAACGTAACAACCTTATATTGTGGCAGCCCGCCAACTGTCCCAATCGGAGTGAACTTCACGCGCTGTTATTCGAACCGAAACAATTTGCGCTTCATTAAGAGTCATCAGTCCACTCAGTGTACGTCAGGGGTTTCATTCAGTGACGCAATTATATGATTAGCGGATTGTAGTAATAGACGACGATGAGTTCCACAATATTCTTCTATTGGTTACTTTTTATACAACATCGTAAATAGTATGAAACTGTGCATCGTAGTAAATGATATTGGCAGGAAATACGTCTAAACTTACTTACAAACGAAATCTCTTGATTTCTATAGTCTTATAATGAAATGTTTTATATTACTTGTATCAGACTACTGTATATTTAAGCAAGTGACATTTTACTGAAGCTCCCATTAGAACTTCACGTACATTAGAACATTGTTCTGCCTTTTCGACTATAGCGACATCTATCGAGATTAAAGTTGGATCAAAGTGCACACAGTGTGCAAAATTTGATTAAAATCGGTTCAGTAGTTTAGGAGTTCATCGCGAACAAACAACGTGACGTGAAATTGATATGTATATAAAGATATCTATTCATATTCATTTTCACAGTGGCAGCATTAAATCTCATGGTAAATAGTATACAATAATGACGACTACTGGATAGATAAGTGATTAACCGTGAGTCAGCACTGCCATATCCTCTTGCAAGCCTGGCGATAGTAGGATATACACTGGCCTGCTCGAAGAAGACAACCCACTAGAAAGCTACTATGAGAGATTTCACAGCATGTGTGATCGATACCCAATGAGATACACATACGTATCATTCTGTTTAATTACTAGATATTCACCGGCTTATCCCCAAATATGACATTCTTAAACACTAGTATGTGGAGATCACGATTCCTTATTACGTATTTCGAGAATGCAATAAGATAGCAAAAATCGTTAAATATTTGCTCTGAAATCGTAAATTTGTATTCCGTATTTAATGCAGTTATTTGCTACTTTTGCTATACTATTATATATTTTTTTATTAAAACTTATTATCAAAATATCCGAACACATTAATATACCGCAATAATAATAATACACTGGAGTGATAGTTTAAAAGATTTCTCGGAAAATAATTATTACTAAATTGATTATTTTACTTCTGGCAACACGCCCATACGTCTGCATGATACATTGCTCTCTCGGAAGTATTCCTTAATTATTATGACTGATGCCATATGCGAACGCGGTACATTATATGTACCTAACTAATATTAGCTATATTGGTCTATTACTAATTGTAGTCTGTTGCCTTGGTACATATTAAAAAATAAAAAGATTGGAAAATCCAAAGGTGCACGCTTCATAATCTCATTTTTTTTTTTGTTTATTTAATAATAATTAAACCACATCGAATAAGACTGTGAAAAGTAAGGGTTCTATTCCTAATTATACTGAAGCGTAAGGAAAAAAAACTCGATTAGTAAAGTGTTTCGGTCGTTATCGCGATAACATACAGGATTCGCAAATACAGACACACGGACATCCAAGACTGAACTTTTTTAAACAGTTTTCAAATAACAAAAATGGCATCAAAAATCATAAAAAAACAGTTGTTTTGCGTGAAGTGATAGTAGTATCTATCTTAAAGTTTCGTTTATGAGGCGTGCAATTACAGTGACACTTCGTATTCGAGGAGTTAATATAAAGAACTAATGTTTCCTTCGTTTAATAATTTTTATACGTTCCTTATGTCACTCGAAAGTTTTACTAAAACGTAATGGAAAATAGATACATTTAATTTACTCAAACTATTCTTTTACCAACTTCATTTTAATATCACTAATGAATTTTTCATTTTTATATATATATATATATATATTCTGTTGAATTAAAACAAAAATATATACGAATTTACATAGTATATACGGTTATAGGAAAAAAATTACGAAAATATTAACAGATTATACTATAGATCTATTAATATAGATAAAATAAATATTTAGATAACTGTGCGTGCTACAACCGACGCGACCGCGGCATTGAAACACGCCCGTCTATTTACTAATGAATATTGAAATAACAATCTCCGATCATACACTTGCAGTTAATCATTTTTCGGTGAATGTAAAAATAATAATGGCTGCCAGTGTTACCAGGTATTTATTACAAAGTATAACCTGCTTAATTAGATATAACCTTTTAAATCTACCAGTTTATTTAGGTTTTTTTTTTTATTTATTTTTATAAACTCATAGTGTATTTTGTTCATAGCGAAACTAGTCCCGCCTATCGATATGTATTTGAAATGTAGCGATCTTTATTGATATGTATTTGAAAAGTACAAAATAAAAGTGTTTTGCCTTTTGCAGTTGTTACACCGCAACTTCAACATTACGTGTTGGGTTCAAGGGAAAATTGTTTGTAATAAACTAATAAACACTGAAATTCGACTGAAGTGTTGGCCTAGCGCTTAAAGCACTTGCTTCGCTGCAATCCCGCTCTGAAGTGGTGTGGTTCACATCTCGCTTAGGACAATTATATGTATAAATCACAAATAATTGTTTTGAATGTAGTTGTTACATTGATTCCGATAATACAAGTCTTTCGTACTTGACATTGGTGAAGTTGACAGATGCCATAATATTCTTAAAAAAAAAATGTTCGAACAAGTGGTTTTAAAGTTTACCGGTCTCTGACATGTACACATGGTTCGTTTTTATACACATGAAACATAGTTGTGCCAGCGACTTCGTTTGCGTGTAACTAAATCTTATTTGATAAATTTTTGCCCGTTTTTGTAACTTTTTACAATACATCTTCGCCAGTGTTGGTGGTAGTGAAATGTTAAATTGCCTACAGCCTTCCTCAATGCTTGCTCTATCAAGTTTTTTTTTTCAGACTGGCAATTCCCTGGCTCGTTATAGCTCGCTCAAGCAAACTTTTCCGCTTTATAATAAATAATATTAGGTAATATAGATATTACAAAGTTTACAAAATCTCGTCTTATATTATTAGTTTAGGAGTTAGCCACTAAAAATAGTAAATTGAAACAAAATCCATCAAAAAGCTGATATGATGTAAAATTTAAAATTGTATACCGTATCCCGGATATGAACCCTATTTTCATTCTGTACGATAAAATGTTTCCTATCCTTTTACCCACATTAAGAGAAGTGCGAAAGCTGTCTCTGGTATCTGGTAGTACGGGGGTTTGAGAGTTTCCATGTTATCTTTTTGTTAGATATCTGTTTATATTATAAAATAATATTTATGGCATGGCGGTAGGGCTTTCTCTAATTCCGCCTGGCTAGCTACCACCCTCAAGTTGAAAGTCAGTCGCCAAATACCAATAGGTGTGTTCTGGGAGTTGCACTGAGAGCCAGTTGCTCCACAGGTTATGCGTGCCTACCAACTTGGACCGTATCGTCACTTAAGATCAGGTGAGATTATGTCCATAACGCTAAATCTTAAGTATGAAAAAATGAGTTCCACACGAGCGAAGTTGACGGCACAGCGAATGATAATTCTATTGTTTAATTACAATGAAAAAGTATTATATTGTTATTGTATGGTATCACGTGTGTTGTGTATGTTTCTAGTTAATATGTGTTTTTTATTCTTTACACGAGAATTTAATAGATAGTAACTCGCCAATCATAAAGTGTTTATGCCCACTAAGACGAAGAACCCCGTTTTAAATGATCACGAGATCAACACAGCGAGCGACAGCCGCTCTTTGAAGTGATTCAGTTTGTTTACAAGTTCACGCTTACTTCTCGCACAGTTCAATGAGTAAACTCAGCGCAGATTTAAACTGAGCGAGTCGTGAACCATTAAACCGATGATAATTATTGCGTATAAATTCGGTCACTAGGTTATTTAAAAATAATTTACACAATCTCATCTGATGTTAAGTGACGATGTAGCCCAAGATGGTGGACACCCTAAGCCCAGGAAAGGGACTGGCTCTGAAGCGCAACTGCCGGAACACATCTATGGGTATTTAACGGTAGATTTTTAAACTTGAGGGTGGTAGCTAGCCAAGCGGGCATTATAAATGCCATACCTTCATGGTATGGTTTCATCACGATGTTTTGTGCTGATTATGTATATAGTTTACAGGTTTAGCGATATGGCCAGTCTCACCTAATGTTAAAAGACAATATGGTTCAAGGTGGTTAACACGTTATGCCTAGTGTAGGTATTTGGCTGCAGATTTACAATTTGAAGGTGATAGCTAGACAGACGGGTATTTAAAAAAGCTCTACCACCATAGAAATAGTGCAAAAAATCACGAGAAATATCCATTACAATACCAACGGCACATTTTGAAACGATGATAGCTCAGTTGGTAGCATGTACGGACGCCGCGCCAAAGGACGCGAGTTTGAATCCACCTATGAGCTTGAGCTCTCGGTGAAGGAAAACATCGTGATGGAACATACAACGGTGGTTAGGCTTTTTCTAATGCCCGCCTGGCTAGCTACAATCCTGAAGTTGAAAATCTACCGCCGTATACCTATAGGTGTGTTCGAACAGTTGCACTTGAGTCAGCCCCTCCAGTGTGTGTCCTTTATCTTGGGCCACATTGTCACTAATAACAGGCGAGATTAATCATTAAAAGTAACTATAAGAAAAACAGGCGACGCTAAATACAATTTGTTTTTATACTTAAGGTTTAGCGTTATGGCCATAATCTCACCTGATCTTAAGTGACGATACGACCCAAGTTGGTAAACACGCTAAACCTGTGGAGAAACTGGCTCTCAAGTGCAGCTGCCGAAACACGCCTATTGGTATTTGGCGGCTAGATTTTCAACTTGAGGGTGGTAGCTAGCCAGACGGTCATCAGAAAAACACCCTACCACCATGCAATGGTTAAAGCCCAAGTTCATTGTAGGTGGTTGGATTCGAACTTATGTCCCTTGAGGCAAAGTCGTACAGACTACCACTGAGCTATCATCGCTTCGTAATATCAAAAAATCGGCGACGCTACATCTCCTTCTTACTTAATGATAAATAAATTCATACAAAATCATCGACAGATAAGATGCTGTCACCATCTTGCCTACCTGATAACCTCTCCGCTGAATGGACAAGTAGTATGTATGTTGGTCATACACCTATCACCAAATCCTGATATGTACTCCTCAGTACGCATAAACACGATTTTGAAGTCTCAGTGATTTATTTAACAATACACGCTTCGGGGCATAAATGTACCGAACTTAGGCATTCGGTTCAATGATTATTTATGTATAATCAGTGATTCAAAAAATTTCTTAATAATTACATCGACATGGCGCGTAACAATGAAGTGGAAATTTTACAGTAATAAAGTGCCTAAAAGGAATTAATTATATTCGAATATTACACTAGATAATATGGCAGTAGCATGCACCGAAAGAAGTACAGTTAATATATGAATTGTGTTATTATAAAATTATCTCTATTATCAACTTTTTCCTTCAAAGGACATTTGTTTACTTATCGTAAAAAGTCTTAAGGTATATAAGCATTAGGTTGGTTTAAAAATATAGAAATGTCGTGAGTAAGTTTTTATTCACGTCGGAGAGATACCCATAGCGGGCAGATGATATATGAATTGAGGTACTTGTTGGATGAGCTTTGCTTTGAACGTGCTTCAGTAATTGAATCGATGATAACTCAGTGGTAGCGTGTAGGATCGTGAGTTCGAATCTAACCACCTAAAATGAGCTTGAGCTTTCGGTGACGGAAGACGTGACGAAACCATAGCACGGTGGTAGGGCTTTTTCTAATGCCCGCCTGGGTAGCTACTACCCACAAGTTGAAAATCGGCCACTAAATACCATTAGGCGTCTTCCGACAGTGAGAGCCAATATAGGTGCGACCTCCAATTCTCCTGGTGTCGTGGGTGTCCAAGGGCGGTGGTGATTACTTACAATTATGTGACACGATTAGTCATTTGGGCCTACTCCATAAAAAAAAAATTGTCATTCCTATACAAAATTCTATGATCTTCAAGGTCTATAAACATTTAGTAGGTTAAAAAAAATGTTTTTATTCATAGTGAGATGAGACCCAAAGCGGGCCACTTGTCCTATCGTCTTCAGCTACAGCAAATGAAGTGTTTATAAGAAACAAACATGCTGCTACTCCACTCTGCAAGCAAAGACGTAGCCAGAAACTCCGGAAGAAATATAAAACTAATGCTATTCTAAACCAACAACTATAAAAAAATAGCGTATGGTACTTACAAGACTTCTAAAGAAACAGTCTTGGCCAGTTACTTTCCCCTACAGACCTTTACAAATGGATACCACACACGACTACGCAAATTGCAGAAAAATTCAAATTTATATAAGATTTCGCTTCTTAATGTTGAAACATATTATCTAATGAATTTTAAGTATACAAATATAAAACAATTTTAAAATTCTAATTAACGAAAAAATGTCCCATATTTGCCGCCCTTTTATATGTTGCCTTAGAGTCCAGTCTACCTAGTGTACTAGTAAAATTCGCCACTCATTCATTTGATTCCCTTGCGTGCTTTTCTCTAATCCGAATAAAGATCTGACTGCGTTTTTTTTTTTTTTTTTTTTTTTTTTTTTTTTATTGCCTCGATAGGCAGACGAGCAAGCGGCCCGCCTGATGGTAAGCGGTCACCGCCGCTCATGGACTTCCGCAATGCCAGGGGCACAGCCAAGCCGCTGCCTACCGCTGAAGGGATACTCTTTTTAAGCCTCGTTTGAAGAAGGACATGTCATAGCGCTCGGGAAACACCGAGGCAGGGAGTTCATTCCAGAGCTTACATGTGCGTGGAATAAACGAACGCTGGAAACGTACGGTACTAGACCGTATTGTTTCCAGGTGGTATGGATGAACTCTACTGCGGTGTCGGGTGGTGCGATGGTAGAATGGTGACGTTGGCACCATCTTAAACAGTTCCTCAGAGCACTCCCCATGGAACAGCCGATAAAACACGCAGAGAGAACCAAAGTCTCTCCGCAGTCCTAACGGTTCGAGGCTATCCGTGAGATCAGGATCATCGACGATTCGGACAGCTCGTCTTTGCAAGGAGTCAAGTGGGTTAAGCAGGTATTTTGGGGCTCCTGCCCAGAGGTGGGAGCAGTACTCCACGTGGGGCCGTACTTGAGCTTTATAGAGCATCAATCTTTGGCCCGGCGTGAAGTACCGCTCCGCTCTGTTCAGGATACCCAGCTTTTTACTAGCCAATTTGGCTTTGTCCTCCAAATGACTCCTGAACTGAACTGTGCTCGAGATTTCGACGCCGAGAATCCCAATACTCCCGGAAACCTGAAGAGGTACTCCTTGGAACTGAGGCGCTATGACAAATGGGTCCTTCTTCGCAGTGAACGCGCAAACTTGTGTCTTCATGGGGTTGAATTGAACTAAGTTCGTTTCACCCCATTTGGAGGCCCGCCCCAGAGAGCTCTCGATTTCAGACACAAGTTGAGACCGTCTTTCCTCTACGGTGCACCGAGGAACATTCTGGTGGCCGATGTATCGCGCATCACTCGTGCTGTCATCTGCATAGCAATGCATGCTGTCAATAGACAGCATGTCATTGATATGCAAGATGAAGAGTGTCGGCGACAACACCGAGCCCTGTGGAACGCCAGCATTGACTAATAGAGTCTCGGAGCTACAGCCGTCAACGACGACTTTAATGCTCCGGCCCTCCAGGTAACTAGCGATCCACTTGCAAAGTTCCTCAGGGATTCCGTAAGATGGTAGCTTCGATAGAAGGGCTCTATGCCATACCCGATCGAACGCCTTCGCGATGTCAAGGCCAACAGCCATAGCCTCACCCTTGCCCTCCAAAGCTTCTGCCCAGCGATGTGTGAGGTAAACAAGAAGATCACCAGCTGATCGACCATGACGGAAACCGTACTGACGATCACTGATCAACTGGTGCTCCTCAAGGTACCGCATCAGCTGGGCATTTATGATACGTTCCATAACTTTAGAGAGCAAAGATGTGACCGCAATCGGCCTATAACTCGAAGGGTCCGACCGGTCACCTTTTTTAGGGATCGGATGGACATGAGACACCTTCCATGAAGTGGGAACCCTGTTAGTATTATAGGAAAGACGGTAAAGGCGCGTAAGAACGGGGGTCAACTCAGGGGCGCACGTTTTAAGAACCACCGCGGGGATACAGTCCGGCCCACTCGACTTACGGATGTCGAGAAGCCTTAGTTCCCTCCTGACCGCACGCTGGTTGATGCGAATTTCAGGCAGGGTAAACTCGCACCGGGAGATCTTCGGCGGTGTGGCTTCTCCATCATCTAAAGTCGAGTTCGAGGCAAAGGATTGAGCTAAAAGATCCGCCTTCTCCTTTGCACTATGGGCCAAACTGTCATCAGGCTTACGCAGTGGCGGGAGACTAGACTGGCAGAAGTTGCCTTGGACAGCCTTGGCAAGCGACCAAAAAGCACGGCTCCCAGAGGGATAACTCTTTAGTCGTTCGCCAATTCTGCCAATGTGCTCAGCCTTGGCCCTGGCCATAGCCTTCTTGCTGGACCTGGAAGCAGCATTAAAGTTCCGCTTCTCTTCCTTGGCGTTTGGATCCTGACGCTTTCTGGCGTCATTCCACGCCACGTATGCGGACTGCTTAAGGCGCGCAGCTTCGGCGCAGGCCTTGTTATACCAAGGCCGGCTACGACGCCCTACTGGTATTTTGGTATTGGGGATGAACAAGTCCATCCCCAATAGCACCACGTCCCTGATGCAGTCCGCAGAAGCGTCAGGATTTTCGGAAGAGAAACAGAGCTGCCTCCATGGGTAGGACGCATAGAATTCACGAAGTCCATCCCAATCTGCTGACCCATAACGCCAGACCCTGCGAGATCCAGTCGCTGAAGAGCGATCGTGAAGAGTAGCAGGGGCCGACGAACGCACTAGGCAGTGGTCAGATGACCCTAGAGGGGCATCGACCACCACCCTGTATCCGTCAGGGTGTGTAGTCAGCAGAAGATCCAACAATGAAGGCTGGTGGGTCTCAACATCTGGAACACGAGTGGGTTGCGTTACCAGTTGTGTAAGACCATAAGCCAAGGCCAATTCATAAACAGTCCGACCCGGGAGGTCAGTGGTCCGGGAGCCCAACCACTCCACATGGTGAGCGTTAAAGTCGCCGAGGACCACCACCTCCGCAGATGGGTACTGCTTAAGAATTTGGTCAGTCCCCACTTGCACGTTAAAATATTAGAAATAATACATTCACTAAAACTAAACTAAATTATCAAGTAAACATCTAACGATGTGTTCCGGCAATTAAATTTGTCAGCCGGTTCGTTTTTGAAGCTTAGCGATCGTATCTACTCTCGTTCGATTCTAGAAAAATCCAGTTAATAATAAAAAAGACAATTTTTTTTTTACAAAACAATCTTTCTTAAACATACCAGCGATGTCTCTGCCAGGATTATTTTGAATATCAGCCATCGTTCCACTATTAACGTATCACAATATTATTAGAAAAATCAAAAATAACTTGTCACTATGTATCAATCGTCCATAAATTGCCCGTCTCTCGCATAGTTACAAAAAAATAAAAACTTACGAAGTATTCAAAATTTCGAAACAACACTAAATTGTGACCAAAATATATATTTTTTAATTTCTTTGAATACTCGAAGCCACTTTCGCGCCGATCAATGTTTTTTTTTTAATTATAAGGCACACGTCCTTATACCACACTGGAGCGTCACAGACTATTCTATTTTAGTATTTTTGATGTGATGAACGAAATCAACAGATATATATTTATTCGCAAATGCGATAAGTTTAATAGTAAAATATAGTCTTTCTCCATTAGTTACGTACGTATGTTTTGATTGTAGAGTGCATTCAGGCCATGGTCTTACGGACGAAGTGCATTATTTTACTTGTACGTAACAACTTATAATACACTGTGTTTTAATATAAATCATAATACTAAAGTATTATTATCGGTTTTGGTTGTTCTGAAAATGCATAAATTCTGCGATATGTTTGCAAACACTGTTTTTACTAAACACTTTTTTCAGTAGGAGTAAAGAGAAGCATGCGTTTTATAAAATAAAATAAGTATTTTTATTATTATACATCCTGGTATCATATTTGATATTTTATTATGTATATTAATATTCCCAATATTTTACTGGATTATAATTATTTTTATTGTAAAACTGTCAGTCGTTTATATGAAGAGTTTGACAGTAACTTTAATAAAAATTGCACATTTCTACGCATACCTCCTTTACTAGTTCATAATAAAAAATGTTTGATTTTAACGAGTATTTATTCTTATATTATTTACCTACTATTTTTAGAGATTTGTATAATTTATTTACAAAATAAAAGTAGAACTTGTACGTTGTATTATGAATAATCAACATCGATAATTAATTCAAAATATTTCTATATACTTTTAAAAATGTATAAGAATTTGCAATAATTAATGGCTCAAACACTATACCTAATTTACAGCTCGTAATTATAATTATTTTTGAGTTTCATGCACTTCACATCAATTCCATTAATTAGGCTATCTGGCCATGGACTAATTTAATTAAAAGAGTTAATATTATACTAAAGTCGGCCAAAGTTCATAATTATTATTAATTTGTTTATTGTTACTATATTTTTATAAATTTATAATATAATTCAAAATGAAATTTGTGATTGACTTCATTGAATAAGTTGTTAACTGTCAAAAGTATATCGTAATGGTATCTCAAAAAAATTACCTTTTATAGATTTTAAATATATACCTTTATTGATTTATTATAATTTATTTTTACAAGTGTAATAGTATTCCTTCAAACAACTATTATAATTGTCGCAATTACTCTGTGGTCAATTTTTTTTTATATTTTATAGGTTTATCGTTATGTTCACAACCTCACCTGATGATGATATGTCACGTTGTGGCCCAAAATAGCAAGCCTAATGGCTGGCTCTCAAGTCCATCTGCCAGAACGTACCAATTAGTATTTAGCGGAATATTTTCAACCTGAGGTCGGTAGCTAGAGAGATGTGCATTAGAAAAGTCCTACCACCATATTATGGTGTCGTTGCAATGTTTTCCTTCTCCGAAAATTCTGACACATTGCAGCTTTTTGAATTCAGTTTTGAATTCAATGCAACGCAGTGCATGTATGAGGAGCAGTTCAATAACAATTTAATTTTTTTGTTTAGTCGGCTAGTAAATGAGTGATCTTTTACTTTGATATGTCTATAAATTAACTAAATAAGTTTTCAATTTATTGTTAAATTTTTGTCAGGGTATTCGTGGTTAAATTAACTATGATTTACACCTTTACTAATCACTAGCTTTCTACTAGAACTGGTAGATTTGTAATGAAATACATATAGATCTTTAAAATTTATAGAATTATTTTGAAGAAATAGATTCATGTTTTATTTAATTGTTGTTAAATTTTGCACCACAAACGATTGGTTTATCCTATATGTAACGAAGATTACACAACATGGTGTAAGCATGGTAATTGGTATATGGAACGCTTAAAATCCTACAAAAATTCTTCCATGGTGACATTAGCCAATTGTTGGCCAGGTTGATTTCGCATCCCTAGATTTAGAGGCTAAATAAATTCCACTTTAATTGACGTAGAATGATAATGTTGAGTTTTATACGATAATAATAATGAACCCGATTTAAATATTATATACGTATCCATAAATTATTGAATTTATAATATATTTTTCTAGTAATTATTGGCAATTACCTAAATAATTAGAAAATGAAATACTTATTATTAATCTCTTATTTCAAATAAAATGTACCTAAGATTTTTTAATGATTTAACCCAGTGATTCCCAAAGTGGTCTATATCGCCCCTAGGGGTCTATGACAACCTACAAGGGGTCAATGTAAGCGAAAAAAAAATTTAGGGATCCATGAAATAAAAATGGGGATCCACGATAGTGGATCTCAACACATACACTGATAGTACCTATTTACTTACATCATACTATCTTGTAATATCAAAACATATACATTACTTATAAAAGTACCTATGAAGTAAAAAAATTATTATATATGTTTATAAAATTGTGTAAGTTGTAGGATGTTGGTATTCGCTTTGTGGTCGTAATACATTTTGAACTTATAAAAACCTGAGAGTCGCAGTCTCAGAGCTTCGCTACCTTGCACTGACTTATTCAATTCGTCACTCTATAAATACGAATGTGGGACAAATACGTTTATTCGTTTCCTGAATTTTGAATGTTACGTATATTTTACATAACAGATACAAAATTTTATTTTGAGTAGTTTTAATTGAAATTAAATTAACAAATGTATAAATTAACATGTGTTTTTACTTTAAGTTTTTAACACTAAACTTCACTACAGTTAGAAATTTACAGGAAATCAATATCAGGTAAGTAGGGGGTCTACCCAACACGGAACAACATGGCAAGGGGTCTACGACACAAAAAAGTTTGGGGAACTCTGATTTAACCGAACGACTGTTGTACCGTATGTTAATATATGTATAATATTTATAAAAGCGAACCAATCACACTATAAACACATGAATACATACTGATGTTTTAATTAATAAATTGACGAAACATATGGGCAAATTGACATAAGCGATGTTTAACAGTTGTAAATTTTTTAACCATCAAAATAAAGAAAAAAGCAATTTAGTAAACATGTGTTCATCATAGTTAAATATATGATAATAGCAAACAACTATTACAGCAAATATTATATTGCTATTTTATATTTGCAAAAATACTTGTATAAGCATTTGCATTAGATTATTAGAGGTATTTAATTTTATCTTCATAGCAACCCTATTTTGACGTGTTTGTCAGCTGACTGTCAATGATATCAAAGTTGTTTCAGAACAGAACTTGTTACAAACTTTGTTGTTTATATACTAGATTATGTTAAATATGAAAATGTTTTTATATTTTTGAAAATCTATAGTATTGCAATAAACGTTAATTAAAGTACCAGTGTGCATTCATAAAATGTCAGATACTGATGAAAACTTACATCGTTTGGAGGGAACATCGGGTGATGCTCCAGGTGGATTGATTATCAAAAAGAAAGAGAAACCGGAAGAGTTTCAATTTGCAAAACCTTCTTTGTTAGGGTTAGATAAGTTAGCCGCGGCTAAGAGGAAACAAAACCGCTTAATTTCGTTCCAAAGCGAAGAAAATGACGACGACGAAGCGAGACCCGAGAATGATGCGGTTGGAGTTAAGGAGCGCAAATACCGAAGGCATAATGAAGAAACGCCGACTTACACTGGAGGTATATCGGATCAAGCTCGAGAGAGGATGCTGGAAAGGTTACAGAGGTAAACTTTGTTTTTTTTATTGTTTTACCGGGGTACAACACCATACTTACGACTTATTTGATTTTAACCACCATACAGCAGTTGTAATGCTTAATTTTGTGCCACGCGTTTACGTTTCGTGTCCCGAGAGTGTACAGTGTATATTCAGCTACAGAGTGGATAGTAGAAATCTGAACCCTTGTCACGTTTTAGAAGTAGCTTGTTATGTCCAGTTGACAAAATGCTTGCAAGTAGGGATGGTGATCTGAGATTGATAAATTGAATATTCAACTTTTTAGAGTAAAAGAAAAGAGTTTTTTAAATACATTCACAGCACTGAATCAATATTTCATTCTCAAAATTCAGGTTTGTTTCTTACTCATTTTCATAAAACATTCTTTACAATTATTTGAATGTTTTACCTGAACATATATATAAATGATAATATTTCACATATATAGGAATGGTTAAATTAATTATTATGTTGTTCGTTTCATTTTCTATTATTGGCTTTATATTTTAAATATAAGCATGAAAAGCGAATCAATATAGAAATGTATTTTGATGCATCAATCTCTTGGTTTACAATTTTTTTGTGAATAAATTTATTTGATTTAAATTTAATTCGATCCAGGAATCAATCTTTTTCATAAAAAATCACCAACACTACTTGCAAGCCTTCCATAACTTGATGAGTTACTTCTATCTTCAATTAGTAGTCAATGTTTTTTATATTGTATTGTTTATCATCAGGTATAATAAAGCTGACAAATAGTGACAGTTCAGAACATAGTTATGTAAACTTCTGCACAATTTTACTCAAATAGAAAATAAGATGCATTAACCATACAGCTGCCGGGATCCTCATTTTGTAGATACAGAATTTTTTTGTAGATCACGGATATGTGACACAGGTCTTCTTAAATAATATGCCTAAGAAGTGAATATATTTTTTGGTGCAAAGCTCTAAACAAATAAACCCTGTTTGATCGAGTAAATCTCTTCTAAGCAAGAATCTGTATGAATTTCAATCCAGCCAAGTTTCACAAGCTGTACTATGATGTACAGTCACAGCTGAGCTATCTTAATTAAATGTACATATATAATCCTTATTGGTATTTGTAACCTTAACTATTCCAAATAAAATTATAATAATAATAAGCCTTATAATCTGACCTCTAAATTATTAAGTAGGTGACGTGTTCTACTTATTATAATATGTCTCAGGAGTTCAGAATACCTCAAGAGATATTCTTACTCTAACATTTAAATCAAGTTTTGTCATGCAATACCCTTCTGTAATTATATATGTTTGTGAATCATTCTAACTCACATTCTTAATAAGTGCAGTTATTGATAATTAATTAAATAAAATTTGTAATATATATATATATATATATTGTTCTGTACTGTGTTCCCTGGTATAATAATTTGTTTATTCTATTGGAATATTTGTTCAGATTGTTGATTATAAACTGATTATTAATGTTTCCTTATGTATAGGAAAGAAAAAGAAGCAAGAGAAAAAGGTGTGCATAATTCAACACAAGAAGAAAAGAAATCTAAATCAAAAGACGATGATGACCATTACAACCGATATGCTCGACGAGACAGGGACAGGAGACGTGAGGATTACATAGATAAAGAAAGAGAAAGAAGAAGAGATAGAGATTCCTCAAGACGGGATCATGATAGAGATAGGAGGGATCGAGACAGAGGTAGAAGGGATCCTGATAGTGAAAGGAGTAGAGACAGCTCAAGAAGGAGTTACTATGAACCAAGATTTAAGGATGAGCCAAAAACCCCAAAGTATGTACAATTTTTTATTTGTTCATATTTTAATTAACTGTTATAATTAATCCTTACTAATATTATAAATGTAAAAGTCAGTTTGTTTATTATGCTTTCAAGCTTAAACCCCTTAATAAATTATAATGAATTTAAATGAATGAAAGAATACTTTATTGCACTTTAAATATGTACACTCATGAGCTTAAAGCCATTAAGCATTTTCTTTCAGCTAACCAGCAGTAATGTAGTAAGACAATTACTGTCATTGTAGGTAGGGCAAAAAAATAATTAGTGCTTTTCTTATGCCCTCTTGGCTAGTTACCGCCCTAAAGTTAAAAATTTGCCCCCAAATACCATTAGACACTTGAGAGCCAGTACCTCCTATAAAGGTTTGGCAACTCGTCTGTTATTGTCAGTGTCTATGGGCGGCGGTGATAATCTACTATCTAAATAAATAATAAATATACTAAATATAAGATAAATATAAAAATAATAAATATACTAACATAATATAAATAATTCATAAAAAATAGCATATAGTATAGTGAGTATTCATCAATTTTTTCTTTACTGACTTACTAGATTATACATTCGGCTTCGCTCGCGCCGATATTGGTTTTATCAAACAAATCGGATAACGCAATATTCTCCTTAACCCACTGCCAATACTGTTTTCACAAGATTCCACCAAAATTTATCACAATCGATTCAGCGCTTTAAACAAACAGACAAACAAACTCACTCTATTAACTATTGATTAGGCAGCCTTAGCTTATATTTTAAAAACATAATTCCAGCCTTAAAGTTCTGAAGCCGACGGACAAAACGGCCTGGGATGATGACGACGAAGACACAAAGTCGATGGTCCGTAAGTCCAGCTGGGACTTCCCGACTCCACTCCCTCGAGACTGGGATCAAAGGAGTGAGAGAGCCGCGCGAACACCACGGGATTACAAAGGAAGACCTTATGAGAACACACCGAGAGCTACACCCCATAAGTAAGTATTG
The DNA here is from genome assembly GCA_039707435.1 of Actias luna. Taxonomy (NCBI): domain Eukaryota; kingdom Metazoa; phylum Arthropoda; class Insecta; order Lepidoptera; family Saturniidae; genus Actias; species Actias luna. The sequence continues at coordinate 15,620,681 of JAZHAC010000008.1, read as the reverse complement.
TCGACCATCAATAAATAAATTTAGTTAACATAATGTTAACATAATGGTGGTAGGGCTTTTTCTAATGCCCGCCTGGGTAGCTACCACCCTCAAGTTGTAAACCTGCCGCCAAATACCAATAGGTGTGTTCCGGTTGCTGCACTTGAGAGCCAGTTCCTCCACAGGTTTAGCGTGTCTACCAACTTGGGCCGTATCGTCACTTAAGATCAGGTGAGATTATGGCCATAACGCTAAACCTTAAGCATATAAAAAAAAAAAAAAAAAATACTGCAGTGTTGATTGTTATTTTATTAACGTACAAATAAAACAAAAAAATATTTTTTTTTGTTTATAAATAAGGTTTAGCGGCATGGTCATAATCTCCAAGTTGGTAGACACGCTGAACCTATGGAGGAACTGGCTCTCAAGTGCAATTGTCCGGAGCACACCGATTGGTGTTTGGTTGCAGAGTTTGCAACTTGAGGGTGGTAGCTATCCAGTTGGGCATTAGAATAAGCTCTACCACCATGCTATGGTTTCTTCACGATGTTTTCCTAAGCCGAAAGCTCAAGCTCATTGTAGGTGTATTCGAACTCACGTCCCTTGATGCGGAGTCCGTAGACAATACCACTGTGCTATCATCGCTCAAAGTGATTTAATCATTTTTACCCATTTTGTAATGTTTTCATTACAGTTTAGCTCCTATTGGTTGGCCTTCCTCGATAAATACTCTATTAAATACAAAAAGAATTTTTCTAGTCAACTGGTGAATCTTGAAAGAGATTAGTGCCTTAAAAAAACTTTTCCACTGTATAAAATTAATATATATATGTAAAGTTTGTCAAATACGCAGTAGTACATAAGTTCTTCAACTCTCAAATTATATATATATATATATATATATATATATATATATATATATATATATATATATTATATATATATATATGTATATTTTTTTTTTATTGAATCGTCGAATTGAAGAGTTGAGAAATTCAAGAAATTTTGATTGTATAGAATAAAAATAATTATGGAGTTTTAACTAATGGTATTTTTATACTTTACATACTACTAATAAGTAGTAAAAATAGATGTTTGATTTGTTCAGCCCTTACTTTTTGGCAATCCATTATTAAATATTAGAGTGGACGGTCCTTTAACCAACACCGTGTTTGAGTATTGAATAATATAAAAAAAAACTTTTTTTTTATTTTCATAAAACACAAGTGGCCAATCAATTCCAGACGAAAGTGCAAAGTAATGTTGAAGCGATGATAGCTCAGTGGTAGCGTGTAGGAACGCCGTCTCATGGGACGTGAGTTCGAATTCAACCACCTACAATGAGCTTGAGCTTTCGGTGAACGAAAGCATAGCATGGTGATAGGGCTTTTTCTAATGCCCACCAGGCTAGCCATCACCCTCAAGTAGAAAATCTGACGACAAACACCAATAAGTGTATTCCGGCAGCAGCACTTGAGAACAAATCCCTCCAATAAAGGCTGGCAACGCACCTGCGATCCCCCTAATGTTGTGGATTTCCATGGGCGGTGATGATCACTTACCACCAGGTGACACAATAGCTCGTTTGCACCTTATACCATAAAGCAAGCTTTTTGGCACTGCCATTTATCAAATATTTTGATATAATAATTGATATAACTTAAAATGGTTTGTTATCGTGTATTTTTATAAGGTTTGCTAGCTCCCGCCGTAGCGTCAACATCGAAGACCCGGAATGGCAAGAGGCTGAAAAGAAACTAGATCGAGCATGGTACAATATGGGGGAAGGTAATTTTAGTAACAATATATATATATATATATATATATATATATATATATATATATATATATATATATATATATATATATATATCATATACTCTGGAATGCTATATGACGTTAAAGTAGCTGAATTTAGAGATTTTTTGACAATCAATTTTTTTTTCATTTGGTTTTTTTTTTGTCAATAATAAGTATCCTATGTTACTTCTAATATCTCCAGGAATATGTGTACAAAGTTTCACGATGATCGGTTAAGTAGTTTTCGCGTGAAAGCGTAACAAACATACTTGCATTCACATTTATAGTAATATTAGTAGGGCTATCTTATTAAAATAGGTTATGCTACATGGAACACCAATTTTCAATGATTATATACTAATTAATTCCAATTTTATATATTTATCACACTAACATAATGGTTATATATATATATATATATATATATATATATATATATATAGTCTCCAGATTCCCATCTTTTTTATTTTTTTATTCTTGAGGTTTAGCGTTATGGCCATAATCTCACCTAATCTTAAGTGACGATCCGGCCCAAGTTGGTAGACACGCTAAACCTGTGGAGGAACTGGCTCTCAAGTGCTGCTGCCGGAACACACCTATTGGTATTTGGCGGCAGGTTCACAACTTGAGGTTGGTAGCTAGCCAGGCGGGCATTAGAAAAAGCCCTACCACCATGCTATGGTTTCCTCACGGTGTTTTCCCTCACCGAAAGCTCAAGCTCATTGTAGGTGCTTGGGTTCGAACCCACGTCCCTTGACGCGAAGTCGTGCACACTACCACTGAGCTATCATCGCTTCAAACCATTCACCATCTATCTCTGTACCAAAATCCATCATACTCTATTTAGCGGTTTAGGTGTGAAAGCGTAACAAACAAACAAACAAACAAACTCACTTTCGCATTTATAATATTAGTATGATAATGGCTGTTTGTTACTTAAATAAATAAATAATACCGACCATATGTTGGTGATGCTGCATCGGGCCTCGATTTTGAATGATTTTGTTATAATAACTGATGGCTTGATGTGATATATATTTAATCATTTCTTAGGTTCACGCGAATATTATTCATTGAAGTAAAACTAATTTAAACGGATTTTATCTCGGTCATTTATTGATTTTGATCCCGACGTTTCGAGAGCCTTTCAGCCTTCGTGACCACGTTTCAAATTAGTTTTATTTTAGTGATATATATATTTTCCAAATATGACTTATTACTTCAGGTGAAGCAGACGAGTCGGATCCGTTCGCGGGCACGAGTGCCGAGTACATAGCTCGGAAAGAGGAACAGATTGAAAAGCGTCGTAACCGTAAGGTGTCCGCCCAGAGACAGCAGATAGACAAGGACAACGAACTGTGGGAGCGGAACAGAATGCTCACCAGCGGAGTTGTGCATGATATTAATGTTAACAACGATCTGGATGAGGTAACTTGTTTATTTTTATTTTTATATAACAGTTTTAAATATTGCTTTTAGCATAGTAAAACTCTTTAGGGTATTGAAAAAAAGTGTATGTGTGTTTGTATGTGTGTGTGTGTGTGTGTGTGTGTGTGTGTGTGTGTGTCAGTTTCGACGTACGACAATAGTTTACATGTCAAGTATGCAAATGTATAATTAAAAAAAATTAAGCACATTAGAGAACAATTTTGGATGGTATTGAAAAGAACTGTGTATGTATGTGTGTGTATGAGTTTGTGTGTGTTAGCTCTGACACACAACAATCGTTTATTTGGTAAGTATACAAATACATAATTAAAACTTGTTTAGGCACGTTAGAGAACAGTTTTGGATGGTATTGAAAAGAAGTGTGTATGTATGTGTGTGTATATAGGTTTGTGTGTGTTAGCTCTGACACACAACAATCGTTTATTTGTTAAGTATATAAATACATAATTAAAACTTGTTGAGGCACGTTAGAGAACAATTTCGGATGGTATTGAAAAGAAGTGTGTATGTATGTTTGTGTATGGGTTTGTGTGTGTTAGTTCTGACACACAACAATCGTTTATTTGTTAAGTATACAAATACATAATTAAAACTTGTTTAGGCACGTTAGAGAACAATTTTGGATGGTATTGAAAAGAAGTGTGTATGTATGTGTGTGTATGGGTTTGTGTGTGTTAGTTCTGACACACAACAATCGTTTATTTGTTAAGTATACAAATACATAATTAAAACTTGTTTAGGCACGTTAGAGAACAATTTTGGATGGTATTGAAAAGAAGTGTGTATGTATGTGTGTGTATGGGTTTGTGTGTGTTAGTTCTGACACACAACAATCGTTTATTTGTTAAGTATACAAATACATAATTAAAACTTGTTTAGGCACGTTAGAGAACAATTTTGGATGGTATTGAAAAGAAGTGTGTATGTATGTGTGTGTATAGGTTTGTGTGTGTTAGCTCCGACGTACAACAATAGCTTACTTGTCAAGTATATAAGTACATGATTGTCATAGTGAAAGTTGCGCAAGGTACGTTGCTTAGACAACCGAAACTCTTTTCTGAAATCTTATTTCAGAGAATGAATATCGAGGAAAATGCTGTCATTGAGAAGACTTGAAGTTATATTTTGCCTATAAATTCAGACTGTATTTGCTATATGTCCCAAACTTATCCAAATCAAAATACTGAAGTTTTAAATGGTACAGATTGGACGTAGCCTGGTCAAGAATATTTTATCTTGAACCATATCAAGGTTATATTTACATCATGTACTAATATGACAGTTTAATAAAATAAAATAAAATATTAATTCGCTTATTTGTATGTCTGTCCTGGTGGAATTTTGTAATTTATTATAAACTAACTTCCCGATGAGCTTGGATTTAAAAGTTCAGTAGTGAAAATGAGAAAAAAAATGTGTTCGTGTCACCTGATAGTAAGTGATCACCGCCGCCCATGGACACCCACAACACCAGGGGAATCGCAGGTGCGTTGCCCACCTTTATAACAGTGTCCGGCTCTCAAGTGCAACTGCCGGAATACACCTATTGGTATTTGGCGGCAGATTTACAACTTGAAGGTGGTAGCTAGCCAGGCGGGCATTAGAAAAAGCCCTACCACCATGCTATGGTTTCCTCGTGATCTTTTCCTTCACCGAAAGCTCAAGCTCATTGTAGGTGGTTGGATTCGAACTCACGTCCCTTGACTACCACTGAGCTATCATCGCTAAAATTAATTTAAACGGATTTTATCGCGGTTATTTATTAACTTTGATCTCGACGTTTCAGAAGCTTTTCAGCCATCGTGGTTCACGGTTCATGGTGTTTTAATTTCAGGAAAGTGTCGATCGAGTCCATCTGTTGGTGCACAACATAGTGCCGCCGTTTCTGGACGGTAGGATCGTGTTCACGAAACAACCGGAACCAGTTATACCTGTAAGTAAATTTGTTTATACTTAAATTCGCTCTAACCTGCTAATTTATTTCAGGGTCACCGGAAGTTACTTCTATATCTCTCTAGGTACTTTTTGGTGTGACTGTCTGTTGATGTGGCGATGCGTCGCCACGCTGTGTAATAGTATATCTAGAGAACGAATATAATTAATTAAATCGTTTCTTGATAAGGTTTTACAGATTTATGGCCGCAATCTCACCTGTGGTTCACTTGTTATTGACTAAATTAATGGTTAAGTAACCCAAGATCTGGCCCAAGATGGTAAACACGCTAAAGCCTAATGAAGAGTAATAATCAGACTGTGAAAAGTAATAGGGTTCTATTCGTAATTATACTGAAGTGTCAGAAAAAAAGACTCGATTAGTAAAATATTTCGGTTGTCATAATGATAACATACAGGATCCACACAGACGTCCAAAACAGAACTTTAAAAAAACAAATTGTAACTAGTTTAAATAACAAAAATGTTATCCAAAATATCATTTTGAAGCGATGATAGCTCAGTGGTAGTGTGCACGACTTCGCGTCAAAGGACGTGGGTTCGAACCCAAGCATCTACAATGAGCTTGAGCTTTCGGTGAAGGAAAACATCGTGAGGAAACCAAAGCATGGTGGTAGAGCTTTTTCTAATGCCCGCCTGGGTAGCTACCACCCTCTAGTTGTAAACCTGCCGTCAAATACTAATAGGTGTGTTCCGGCAGTAGCACGTGAGAGCCAGTTCCTCCACAGGTTCAGCGTGTCTAACAACTCGGGCCGTATCGTCACTTAAGATCAGGTGAGATTATGGCCATAACGCTAAAACCTTAAGTATAAAAAAAAAAAATCATGAGTCATTATTTTACAAGCTGAATATACAATAAATAGAGACATTTTAAGTTTGAATAATCAGTTGTTTTGCGTGAAGTGACAGTAGTGTCCACCTTAACGCTTCTCTTATGAGCTGTGCAATACATTAGGAGGTTTTACAACAAGTATGTATTATTTTCATTAGGTGAAAGACCCAACGTCAGATATGGCGATAAACGCTCGTAAAGGGTCCGCTTTAGTGAAAGCATTCAGGGAACAGAAGGAAAGGCGGAAAGCGCAGAAGAAACACTGGAAGTTGGAGGGAACGAAAATAGGTAATTTTCAATTTGCACCTCTGTTTTAAAGCCACTTTGATATAGGCTAGCTTCGTATCACCTAAAATTGGTGATCTTCATTCTCGCTATAACTCAGAAATGGTTTGACCGATTTGTTTTTTTTAATTTTTATATTTCCTTTTCCATTGTTATTTATAGGCAAGTGACGCTGGCTCCGCGGCCGGTACCGTCATAACCGCTATGCCGCTGCATTTTAAATCTGTAATATCTTTGAAAATATTCATTTAAATTACATGCTGTAAAAGGTCATATTAATCTATATTAGATGCAAAATTTATTTAAGGATATATATTGCATAAGAATTAATGCTGTATCGCTTAAAATCGCTTCGTAAAGAAGCCATTATTTCTTGTAAAATGTAAAAGATAAAAAATGTTTATTGTGGGTTATCCCTAATATATAGACATATATCATCTAGGACTTTTTTGTAGACTTTTTCAAGGTGTATAATACTGTAGTAGACTATTTTGATCTATCTTGTAGAAAACAGCCAGCGATTGCAATGTAAGCGCAAATACATGTGTTTATTAAGTCATCACATTAGAGACCTCTAAAATTATCAGTGTTACTTTACTATATTATGCATGAATTATACATATGAACCTTCCTCTTGAATCACTCTATCAATTAAACAAAACCGCAGCAAATTCTGTTGCGTAGTTTTAAAGATCTAAGTATACATAGGAACAGACAGCGGGAAGCGAATTTGTCTAGTGACTAAAATACTATATAGTGATAAATAATATCATTTTTAAATTGAGTATGTATTTACATTTTAAAATTTAGTTATTCTTAAATGCATACTGACGTATTTTAACGTGAATAATTTTCTATGTATTTTTTTTATTTGTTTCCTTGACAGTTTTACTTTTTTCTGTTTCTTTTTTTTTTAAGAACAATTAAATAAATCGTGTATTTAATTTACGGGATAAATAATCTATGGTTATTCAGAAATATACCTGTGATCGAGGTCGATTGGTAATATGAAAAAATACCTATCGAATTAATTTAAAATAAAATTTGAGTACTTAAATATAAATTATAACCAAAACGGTACTTCATTAATATGAGAAAATTCTTTTTATGCGTTTTATTGATTAAAATTAAATTGGTAGTTAATTTCTAACTTTTGTATGATAAAACTTTTACAGTTAACTTCTATAATAAAAAGTAATGTTTCCAACACTGCTATCGGGTTTTACTATTTGATTCCAATAACTTCCAGGTAACATAATGGGAATACAAAAAGAGAAGGAAGAGTTAGAAGACGGTCCTACGAAAGAAGCTTACAAATATGCGGAGCATTTGGATAAAGGTAAACAATCCATAGAAATTAATATATATTTTTTATTTTTTTTGTTGATTTTCTTATCGTTTATGGATTTAGCTTTATGTGGTTACGGTGGACATGCTAAGCCTAGTGAAGAGACTTCCTTGTAAGTGCAACTGCCGGAACACATCTGTAGGTGTTTGGCAGCAGATTTTCAAATTCAGCGTGATAGCTAGCCAGGCGGACATTAGAAAAGGACCTACCAACATGCTATGATGTTTTTAATACTTAATATTAAGCGTTTACGGTTATAATCTCACTTAATCTTAAGTGACGACACTACCCACGTTGGTAGACACGCTAAACCTGTGGAGGGTCTGGCTCTCAGGTGCAACTGCCTGAACACACCTATAGGTATTTGGCTACAGATTTTAAACTTGAGGGTGGTAGCTAGGGCATTACAAAAAGCCCTACCACCATGCTATAGTTTCCTCACATTATTTTCCTTCACTGAAAGTTCAAGCTCATTGTGAGTGGATTCGAACTCACGCCCCTTGACGCGAAATCGTACACACTACCACAGAGCTGTCATCGCATCAAAACTTCATCACAATGTTTTCCTTCACCGAAAGCTCAGGCTCATTGCACGGATTCAAATTCATGTCCTTCGACGAATATCTCTTGTTAGCAATTGTCCTCCACGACGACACAACTACCCCCATCACTGCTTATAGTCACTGCCTATAAAAGGGCAGTTAGATCGCCGATGCACTCAATCAGAATACTAGTTAGACCACGGTAGTCCACGGTCGTTTTGATGCGAAGACTACGTCCTTCCAACACCGACAAACTCAATCCAAAACAGTACAGTACAATCCACTCCACCGACTTCCTTGCCTCTCTTAACAATTAGTATATTTAACATTTCACAAATTAGTAATTTATCTAAAGGTCTACTCAAGTAGGCCAGCTCTTATTATTTTATATAATATTTTCTCTTCCGGCAGCAGTCCATGCCAAGGGCCAGCCACAACGGCATCCTTGTGCCCGCTGCCTCGGGGCTGAGTAGTGCCCTCAGCATTCGCCCCAAAAAGTCCTGCCAAGCTGTAAAAGCCCCTCCGGCTAACAGCGTATGTCCATTCGAAAAAAAAAAAAAAAAAAAAAAAAAAAACCGATGCACTCATTTAGTTCCGAGCGTTCGTCGCGTGCACATCGGTTGTGTTGTGTTGTGTTGTGTTGCGTTAGGCCGTAACAAACTTGTTTCTTTTTTTTATTAAGAATTTCTGCTTCTGATTGATAAAACTCTTATATTTTTTTAGGTTTTATTAATCACTGTCTTTATTAATATCGCAGAAGCTCAGGAGCCGGAATCGAAGTCGGAATTCGTGAAGAAGAAGTCGATAGGTGAGCAGAGACGGTTCCTCCCGGTGTTCGCCGTCAGGGAGGAACTGATGCAGGTCATCAGGGAGAACAACGTCATCATCATTGTTGGTAAGTGACGGGTCTGCCAGCGATAGCGATTCGTTCCGGAGAATATCGATTCTTTGATCGATACGAATCGATATCAATAGAATCGATTCACAAAAAAAAAACGACTTCCAAAAGATTGATTCATGTCTACATTGTATTTGTTCCATTTGTATACAATTGTCGAATATTAAAGAGTTTCTATTTCTAAATATTCATATTAAGATCAAATAATTAATTTGGATATCCAAAATTGTTTTAAAACTTTAAACTATAAACAACTTTTTGTTTATAGTTTTAAGGTTTCACTTCGGTCGGCAGTACATAAGCCTGCTTTGTTTTTTTTTTTCGATTCCATTTTTCCTATTTATATTTTCAATATAAAACCAATCATAGAAAATAAAACGAACTGTGCAATAATTAATATCGATAATTATATACTCAATATTTTATCATTCTTGTACTAATTCAAGTTTTGCTTACAAGTACATCAAAATATCACAGATACGAGGTGACATTAATTTCACTCATTTATTGGGAATGTCATATGAAAATAGATAAAACTCGAAACTTGATTTATATGAATGAAATATCGATTCACTTGATGTAAAATCGATTATTATACACTTAAAATCGACTCTTCGATTAATCGATCTCAGATCCTCATCCCTAGAAGTACTAAATCCAAAACTTAACTAAAATAATTACTGTTGTATAGTGACATAAATCTTACCAATTCTTTGCTAACATGCACTCACATACACATACACTCACACCTAATTACTAAGATTCAAATTCCTCAGGGTGTGAATGAATGCATCAAATTTTGAAGCGATGATAGCTCAGTAGTAGTGTGTACGACTTCGCGTCAAGAGACGTGAGTTCAAATCCGAACACCTACTATGAGCTTGAGCTTTCGGTGAAGGAAAACATCGTGAGGAAACCATAGCATCGTGGCAGGGTTTTTTCTAATGCCCGCCTGGCTACTTGGCTACCACCCTCAAGTTGAAAATCTGCCGCTAAATACCAATAGGTATGTACCGGCAGCTGCACTTGAGAACCAGTTCCTGCACAGGTTTAGCGTGTCCAACCATTTAGAATCCAAAATGTAATTAGATTTTTAATATTGAATTTTGATTCACGAAACATTACATAAGAATGAATGTCAACCCCCCCCCCCCCCTCCCCCAAGATAAGGACATGTAGAGATTCCCTTAACCCACCCCCCTCGATAGTGTTACGTAATTAGTGAATGGTTCCCCTCACCTGTGACGTATTTTATGGATGTCCCTTACTGAAATAAGCAGGGTTGAGTGTACACGTTTTAGTGCGTCAGGGAACCGAGCGTATTTGAAGCCAAACGGAGCCGACTATAAATTATGCCGGATTATACTTTATTATCTGTATTAGAGGCCAGATTATTAGATATTTGCGGTAAAAACCTCTTTAGGCCCGTAAGGTATTTTTGCGATAGGAAAAAAGTACCCAACTCGCGTGTGAATGTCGTGATGGATGTGTATATTGTCTCAGGTGAGACGGGTAGCGGGAAAACGACCCAGCTGACCCAGTACCTCCACGAGGAAGGGTACAGCCTATACATTATGCCGGATTATACTTTATTATCTGTATTAGAGGCCAGATTATTAGATATTTGCGGTAAAAACCTCTTTAGGCCCGTAAGGTATTTTTGCGATAGGAAAAAAGTACCCAACTCGCGTGTGAATGTCGTGATGGATGTGTATATTGTCTCAGGTGAGACGGGTAGCGGGAAAACGACCCAGCTGACCCAGTACCTCCACGAGGAAGGGTACAGCCTATACATTATGCCGGATTATACTTTATTATCTGTATTAGAGGCCAGATTATTAGATATTTGCGGTAAAAACCTCTTTAGGCCCGTAAGGTATTTTTGCGATAGGAAAAAAGTACCCAACTCGCGTGTGAATGTCGTGATGGATGTGTATATTGTCTCAGGTGAGACGGGTAGCGGGAAAACGACCCAGCTGACCCAGTACCTCCACGAGGAAGGGTACAGCCTATACATTATGCCGGATTATACTTTATTATCTGTATTAGAGGCCAGATTATTAGATATTTGCGGTAAAAACCTCTTTAGGCCCGTAAGGTATTTTTGCGATAGGAAAAAAGTACCCAACTCGCGTGTGAATGTCGTGATGGATGTGTGTACTGTCTCAGGTGAGACGGGTAGCGGGAAAACGACCCAGCTGACCCAGTACCTCCACGAGGAAGGGTACAGCAGGCTCGGCATGATCGGGTGCACGCAGCCCCGGAGGGTCGCGGCCATGTCCGTTGCGAAACGTGTCTCCGACGAGATGAACACTAAATTGGGTGAGTTCTATAAATTGTTACTTTTCAAGGGAATTTTCAGGCACTTCCGGGGAAAAAAAATTTAGAGCTCTCGTGAGGACTGCCGATAGAAAAATTAAAACTATTCAACAAACAGTTGGTGTTTTTGAGTTAAAATGTATACAAAAATGTCTGGATTGGCATCTGTACTTAAATTTATCTGTATTTAATACTTAAATTTTAGGTTACTTAAGCTATTTGCTTATTATTAGCTAGTGCATGTCTAGTTATATTTATTACGCAATTCGTTTTGTGTCCATAGTTCGTACCGTGTCAAGATCTTGTCAATATTTAATTGTAAAATATAATTTATAACTGTATAGTTAAAACGTTCATAAATATAATAAAATAAAATATAAACATTGGTTACATTATGATCATAACCCTAAAAAAAAGATATATCATTCATGAAGCGATGATAGCTCAGTGGTAGTGTGTAAGAACGCCGCGTCATGGGACGTGAGTTCGAATCCAACCATCTACTATGAACTTGAACGGTCGGTGAAGAAAAACATCGTGAGGAAACCATAGCATGGTGGTAGGGCTTTTTCTGATGCCCGCCTGGGTATCCGCCGACAAATACCAATAGGTGTGATACTAGAGGCACTTGAGAACCAATCCCTTCAAAATAAAGGCCCGCAACGCACCTGCGATTCTTCCGGTGTTGTGCGTGTCCATGGACGGCGGTGATCACATACCACCACGTGACACGCTTGCTCGTTTGCCCGCTATTACATAAAAAAAAATGAATCGATTAAATATCGATTGTCCTAATCGATACATATGATCGGATAGGTGATGAAGTGGGTTACGCGATCCGTTTCGAAGACTGCACGTCCCCGAACACGGTGATCAAGTACATGACGGACGGGATCCTGCTGCGCGAGGGGCTCCGCGAGCCGGACCTCGACCACTACTGCGCCATCATCATGGACGAGGCCCACGAGAGGTCTCTCTCCACCGATATGCTGTTCGGCCTTCTCAGAGAGGTCAGTGCTTTCTACATACAATTCCTTAACCCCCCTTTCTTTTTTACTCTTGGCAGCTCAGTTCTTTTTAGAGGCTATTACTGCCTGTGATAAGATTTGGGCAGATGAAACTATCTTCAACAAGATGGCGGGTCTCTTGTTGAAGCTCTCTTGGGAGTTTTTATGGCAACTCATGTATCATTTTGTATGTATCAGTATTGAAGCGGTGATAGCTCAGTGGTAGTGTGCACGACTTCGCGTCAAGGGACGTGGGTTCGAACCCAAGCACCTACAATGAGCTTGAGCTTTCGGTGAAGGAAAACATCGTGAGGTAACCATAGCATGGTGGTAGGGCTTTTTATAATGCCCGCCTGGGTAGCTACCGCCCTCTAGTTGTGAACCTGCCGCCAAATACCAATAGGTGTGTTCCGGCAGCAGCGCTTGAGAGCCAGTTCCTCCACAGGTTTAGCGTGTCTACCAACTTGGGCCGTATCGTCACTTAAGATCAGGTGAGATTATGGCCATAACGCTAAACCTTAAGTATAAAAAAAAAAAATGTTCCGAATGATTATTCACTTTACTTATGCTCTTCAGCTACACTGCATCACGTAAAATGTCACCTATATCACACAATACAGGGCTAAATAACTAAGTATATATTCGAATTACAATAAAAATCACAACATGACATATTAAGATGCCGTCAAAAACTCCTTATAGCACGTTGTCGTTCTGATTTGTTTCCGGGATGAGGGTCTACACCAGACATACCCTTTTTTATGGGGGTCGCAACATGAGTTAGCCATGGTATCGCGGGCCACGAACAAAAAAATATATATGGAACGATTTCCTAAGAGTTATTTAAAATAAAGTAATACCAAATGGGCCAATCACGAACGCCCGGCGGGCCGCAGGTTGACTATAACAGGTCTAAAACATAGGTTCTCAAAGTGAGCGGTACCCCCCCCCCCCCCCCCCCCCCAGTTGGCGATATCTGAAGGGACGATTGAAACTTCAAGTAATATTGGGGGGCGCTAAATAAACGTATATGAGCGGTGAAAACTATAACGGAATGGATAGATGGAATATTTTTAAAGTGAAAACTTATATAGCGCGGTTTGGATAGCTAGTAAATTCATGTGAGTCGTCACCGACATGGTAACGTGACGTACTCACGTACACACTATATCCATTCGTATTAGTATAACTTATTGCGCTGTAAACAGTTTTTATTTACAAGTTTTAATTTAGGTTCAAACAATTAAGTTGCGCGGCAACATTGTCCAGACGTTTTTTTATGCATTTTAACTCAGTGCTAGAGTTTTTGGGAGAGAAAGACACTAGTGTAAAGGTTTATCTAACAGATTTATTTGATAAATGGAATGAGTTAAACCTTCAGATTCAAGGTGATTATTTATATAAGTTAAAATCAAAAACTTGATTTATGAAGGGAGGAATTCAGCCATTTTCCAAATCCCTTAAATGTTGGAAAGAACATACAGTAAATTTCAAAATATAAGTACAGAATATGGTAATATGCTGAGACCAGTCGATAAATTGGCTCGACTACAGCTATCAGAACACATCTTATTAGAAAATACCGTAACTAGCATCCTGTGATGTAATAATAATGTTTTCCTTTACTAAAACTTTTGTTGTAGAGATTCGAGTTCATATTTTTTTCTAACAATGGCTATATTTGTTTATAGCGATCTTTATTTGAATATATTTAGTTTCTGACCTATGTAAATATGTATTCGATCATCTAAACAACACAATGTTTATCGATCACATATATTATTTTCGTTTGATTAACAATAAATAATTCGTTTTTGTCAAGTAATCATTTATTGATATAAAAAAAAAATGCTTCTTACTATACATAGCACATTAAAAACTTATTCTAGTAGAAATCACAACAGCCAACATCCTTATATCTCAATATTTTAACGTTAAATACGTTCACCTATGAACTAAAATACTTTTATTTTTCAACATGTCAAATGTCACTGTCACTTTTGACGTTTCGAAAATCTTCTAAACAGAACTCCTCTCTCGTATATTTTGCAATTACACTTACAAAGTAGTAGACAATTGGATAATTTATATTTTATTTTATTTTTTTATACCTATTATAATCTTAATAACATTTGGAAATCCTACGTTCCCTAAAATATATATATTTTTAATACTTTAAATGCATTTAACAATTAATATTTCCATTATAATATTTAGAACAACTTTAAGAATAGTTTTAATTAAGCAGTGACTTTGACGAGCTGAATTGTTTGAATACTTCACGTACCAAGAACTGGCAACGGAAAATAATGATTTGTTTTTTTTTTTATAATTGAGCATTTTAAACAGATTATATAAAAATTTCCGTAGTCTGTGTAATGTTTTCTCGTTCATAAATTCACAGTAAATAAGTAAACAGTCTTATTTAAATAGAGACAGGTTAAGTGAAAGTACGTAAGTCTAGGGTTGTCACTCGAACAATCGATACGTATTACATCTCACATACAATTATATCGTCCAACGATATAATAAAAAAACACGGTAATATCAGTACGTTATTCACATTAAATAGACATTCTTCTAAACATACGAGCCAAGGGGCGTCTTTTTGTTTATTATGTGAGGGAATGTTTAGAAATAAGTTTTTTTTCTTCAAAAAAAATGTTTTTTTTTTTTTTTTGAATTTTAATTAACAAAGTTAAAGCTTACATCGAGGGAGATTTTCGACAAAAAGTACAATGATTAAGAATAATTATCGTAACCTTCAGAAATGGGTATACGTTTATTTTAATTTTAATCACTAATTAAGGAAAAAAGAAAATTGTACTTGAATTTTTTGATGATGATTTTCTGAACGAAGTTATACGAGAGTTTTTGATTTTCGTATTATTAGGCTATGATGGGACTGGTGTAACTGCTGTTAAAAGCCTCTAAACAAAATAAAGGGGCAAAAAGTACCAGGAGATCTGAAAAGTACCCTCGATGAAAAAAATAGAATGATATTGTTTTATGTCAACACATAAAGTAAAAGAGAGACAGTATATCAGAAACAGTATCGCTACTGTTGGAATAAAGAATAAACGTAAATTATTGAAATTCACATAAGGAACTTTTATATAGCAGCTCGATCCATTCTTATTCGGGCTCGAAATTCAGACGTGGTCGATTGTCTTGGAAGTCGGTCGCCGAAAGCAGGCGTAGCAGGAGTACTGCCCAGCGGCCGCACCGCTGGTCTGTGTAACTCAGACCGACTTGGCCTTTTCGCGTGTGCAGTTTTGACTGACAAGCATCACGCCCATACTCATGCCAATGTTGCCCCATTTGAGCGACTCGCTGACCTGTAACAATGAGATCGATCGATTAGTCCACGGTTCCGTCTGTCTGTAGTGATTTTCTCTTTGCTAGTACAGTGCAAAATCTATTTCAGCACGTTGTGATGACAAAAATAATACTCGATATTATTAGACTTTTGTTGGTTAAGCCTTAGCTCATACATTCATATTCTGCCTTTTTTGGAACAAAACTTCGTAAGCGCCAATTTTTTTTGTTTTTGTTATTGCAATCCACAAATATACTTCTTAATTAGAAGCATGATGAGTTTCTTTTATTAAAATAACAGAGTTTTTCATGAAATTAAGTTCTCAAAATGTGAAATATGCAATGTATTTTTTTTTGTTGTTATCCTATATACATACACATGTTATAAGTTATGCATAATTATTTTTTTTCATCCGAGCCAATTATATTTTCCTCATTTATGCCGATTAACAGATGAGACATTTTATTTATTAGTTAATTATATCAATAGTAATTATATCATTTTAATAAATCAGTTGGTTAATCATGAACATGTCATATTTTTTTATAAAAATTGCATAAATACTTTTTAATTAGGAATGAAAATCTCTCAGTTAAAAGTGCAATTGTCGCTTACGATGTTTCGTTCCTTTTCCTTTTCCTGAAAAGGGTCGTATTATCTTTATCTTCATTTAACTAGAACTTTATATTAGAGTTTACACTGTACATCGTTTAGTTTAATAAATTATCTCATGATATAAAAACATGTAATGAAGGTTAGTTACAATTGTTTATAATATAATGATATTAAAAAAACATTTCCGTATACTAAACTTGGTCTGCTTTAAAATTATCTTTATAAAGTTTCTTAAAAAAATCCATATAAAATATAACAAATGTCGAGTTAATTAGGTCATCGTGTATGTCTATAAGTACTTGATTTATTTCTTCTTTATTACCTTTTATATTAAACTTTTGACTCGATCGTACAGACATATTGAATAATTTGTTATAAATATTATCAATTGTGAGTAACATGAAAATCAACATAGATTTTATTATAAAAATATTTAGAAACTTCTGGTCTTCAAATGATGAAGTATAACAGATGATAAAATGATGTATTATTATTACTATGATAAATTGTTGTTAGTAAAAAAATATTATTTAGAATACGTAGTAAAGAGTAATTAAATGAGACCTGAAAATACCACCATTGGAGAATATATCGAGTTAGATATTTAATATGTTTGTTTTAAATGGAAGTACATAAAATATAGTATCGTGGTATATTATCTAACTGAGTTTGTTCGTGATATAAAATGCCATAAAACATCTTATCGAAATGCTATTGACAAGTGGTTTTGTTATCAGCGCATGATGTATATTAATTTCGAGAAACATTCTATTACAATGGTGACAAATCATTTAAATATATAACATAGCAACCAAGTTTTTTATCTATTTTTGTTTGTCAAATCAATATTTCAAATATATATTTGAAAATCTATTTATCTTATTAAACTGATGGTCTATTAATTACCTCCTAGTCATTTAGTACGGTATAAGATCGATAAGCCCTTGCAGCTTCACTTAAGTTTTAGAATTCCATTGTATTAAAGTAACAGATTTTTTTTTGGTCCTGTATACTCAACGTACGACGTGAGGCATGTTAGTGCGAGTGATGTATGTTTATGGGAGACAAGTATACTTTACTCGTTTGTAGCGTTTAACAGGTTCAACTTTTTTTTTTTTTGTTTTTGACCACTGTCTCTGTATTTAAATGCGTCGTCACCGTGAACGACTTTCTTATTACGTTTTCTCTACCAACTATTACAGTTATCTATTTCAATCATCAACAATATGTAGATTTTAAAGCAACTAAAAATTTGAAGTGACCCGAATCCATAGTTTGAATACTTCCGACTTCCATATCGCTAAGATATACATATGTAATATTTACCATCGAGTCACGAGAAAACTCTCTTTTGATTTAAATAAAAAATATAGCTATAATTTACATTATCATTTAATTAAGAGTGTTTTTCATTCACTTGTGATTCTTTCAGCAATAAATTCTATCGACTTCATAACGACCTATTCATGAGTCAAGGTATTATTTATTTCGTATTCAGTTTTATTGTGAAACAGAGGTAATAAATATTGGCGTGTCGATTCATTACCTATCCTTGTGGTATGAGAATGTTTTGTTATACATTAACGTAAATGAAAATTTATATTGAGTCATAAACGGGTAACGCCAACAATATTTACATGGGTTTAATCACGTATTGTATAATATACGTATATTTGCTCTGTCTTAGGATTTGAAACTGAAGATATGAACAATGTTGAAAAGATATCGATAAGTTAATATCGATGTTCGAGTAATGTTTTTTAAATATTGCCTCTAGTGTTGACGAATGTTTTTGAGAAAAAAACTTTCTATATCTATATTAATATTATAAAACGGAATAGTTATTTTGTTTGTTTGTTTAAACACCACAACACCATAATGCGCGGGTGCGTTGCCGGCCTTTATACGAGGGACTGGCTCGCAAGTGCAATTGCCGGAGCACACCTATTGGTATTTGGCGGCAGATTATCGACTCGAGATTTGGTAGCCAGCCAGGCGGGCATTAGAAAAAGCCCTGTCACCGTGCTATGGGTTTCCTCACTATGTTTTCCTTCGCCGCAAGCTCAAGCTCGTTGTAGGTGGTTGGATTCAAAGTCACATCCGCTGACGCGACGTTCTTACACGCTACCACTGAGCTATCATCGCTTCAGTGATATGTATTGGAAATAACGGCATTAGTTTTGAGTTGCTCGATTTTAGTAATATTTTCGAGAAAATGTTAACACCGGAGCCAACGCCTTGTTGGTATTATTGATAATCACGTATTATTATTATTACTATATATTATTGCGTAGTACTTAGAATTATTTCTCAAGTTTGGAAAAAACGTACAGGAAAATTTTATAATTACTCATACTTACAATGTCATATATTTTGAACATTTGTATATATCGGAATTACATTGCATAACAAAGTTATTCCTGTTGTCTCTACTGTTATTTAAATCACTCAAATTTTATATAATATTAACCCCGACGGTGTGAAAAACGCCTATACACGTTCTTTTATAGTTTATAGGTTTAGCCTTACGGTAACAATCTCACCGGATGTTAAGTGGTGAGGTAGTTGACACGCTAAGCCCAGTGGAGGGAATGGCTCTCAAGTACTACTGCGGGAACACAGCTGTAGGTATTCAGCGGGAGATTATAAACTTCAGGCCGGCAGCTAGCCCGGGGGGCATTAGAAAACGCCACCACCATGCAACCACATAATCATATACCACCAAGTAAACAGTAAAGGAACATTCACACTAGTGATCATAGGGATTCAACGATGTGTCGTAGGGAACTTTAGAAATATACAGTTGATAGAAAGTCCACCCAGACCTAGATCAATCAATTCACGTCGAAGAGGCCGTTTAAACTGCTAAACTAATTGTGCAATCGAAGGTATATGTAGGTAAGGTAACAATCTCGCTTCTGATTAATGCTAAGGTGTGTTCAAAAATGAATACCCATAGATGTGTTTCGACATTTGCACTCGAGAGCTAGTCCTTCTACAACCTCCTTACACCACTTTGGGTTACATTGTTACTTAATATCAACTGAGATTGAGGGCAAATTCTAAAACCTATAAAGTATAAAAACTACCTATGTAACGTTATCTTCGTAGCTTATAAATAATTATTTAGTTCACAAAAACTTCATCGATTTAAAAGTACCTACTTCAAATTCAATTAAGTGTATTTCAAGTGTATGGAAGGTTATTTTTTTTAATATTTTAAAAGTATTTAACTTCAGAACACCAGTATCGTTGAAACGGTATCATGTGACTTCACAACACCCAGTAGCACAAATGTAACAAAACATGGCAAGATTATTGACGCTACTACTCCACAATTTACATAGCTGTTGTACTCGTATTGTATAGCGAATTGACGCCTGTTGTGTATAGCATGAATACATACAGTATATAAATACACGCACTAGAACTAAAGTTTTTTAACACACGAAATAATCTCATTAACGGAGCGTAGTATGTATCCCAGATCCATTTCTATCGATATTAATTAATAAATTAAAACGGAAAAGGGCTAAACCTAGTAACTACCAGTTAGAAAAATAAACTTTATATTTCATACAGCAATCATTGAGGAAGGTTTTAGGCTATTTAAGATAACTCTGCTACAGATGGGACCAAAGCTATATCGAAAAAAGCTATGAAAACCGACAAAAAACGTTAAACAAATGTTACACCCACGCGAGCGTAGTCGCGGGCACAGCTAGTAAAGATTTAAAAAGTAAACACAGTGTTTATATTTATCAACACCACAAACATGAATAAAGTTATAACGTGTATCGTAATCTTCCCCCCCCCACACCTTACCTTTAGTCAAGGTGACGGACTGAACCTACGAATTTAAATAAACGAGATTTCAAAATTGCTTATTAACAGGTTTCGTTCTGTTGGATAATAACTTATTACATTCTTACACCTTTTCTCGTATCGTTTATACTAATCGAAACTTTAAATATTTATATATATATGCAATGATTTTTAAAAGACTCGCTCCTAAACCATAAATAAATTATCCACATTGACAATCACTTTCACATTTGCCATACATCGTGACGTATATACATATATATAATATGCAATGTTGTGTATAACAAATAAATATAATACATAGAGATGAATTAGTGGACACGAATTTTAGTAACATTGATTTAAACATAAATGGGGCACACAGCGTTTCCAGCAACAACGTCTCAAAACCCAATCGGTAAAATTGTAAAACCTCACCGGTATTATTGTTGCCAGCAGTAAGGGTCCAAAGCGCCTCAACAATTACCATCAAAAGATGATAATCATAGGTGTTTTCGACGTCGTTAAGCTGATCTGTAAACAAAATTGCTCCATTTTGCGAACTCTTTTTTTGTCACTTTCGTTCCCCATTTACGTCCCCATGCAGATTGCATGAACGATCGCTTATCTAACCGGTGTCAACCGGTGGCTCTTGTCTCAACGGTCCGTCCAGTAATCAATAATTAAGCATAACTGAACACAATATAAACAAACACACAAAGCTGAATAGTAAAATACTTTCTACCATAAAATAAAGCAAATAGTGAAATCAATTTTCAACAGCTCTTCAAAATAACCCCATCGACGACACGAAACGGCATGCATTTTTTTTTAATTAATCTTTTATCAATAAAAATAAGGTAGAAATATATCCTGCCTGGCATGCTAAGTAATCTATAGAATTGCGCGAACCAATGTAAGTAGTAAGCGACGCATTCAGTAAGTTTACATATAACATTTATTTAAATTTAAACTTATTTTTAACAAAATGTACGTATATTTACCTGTCGCATGCGAGCCTCCTGTGGCGTCTCCCCATAACGGCACCAGTGGACGAAATGCAGGGTATTATGCCAGTTCCTCTCGAACCTGGACTTAGTTGCCATATCCAGCTGCAATCAGGAGAAGCCTCCTTAGTAGCTGTTCCACTGTTCAACCGTGCCCATAGTTTCCAGTAAACGAAAGCCCCGATGAGGCTTTCGCTATCTGAAAGGAGAGGTTTCCAATTCTGACGTCGGCCTACGCTTATGAAGAAAGAACTTTGAAGTTCAATAGAGAATACTGATTGTACCATTGAAGGTTCGAATTTGTCATGCATTTAACTAAATGGAAAATTGGGATGCAAACGCGAAATTGAAATGGAATTGCCCGTGGGTAAAGAAAAGTACCTACTGAACCGTTTGAATTGAGTCCAATCGACAATTGCCGCGTATATTGCTTGCTCACTGTAAGGGGAACGATACTGATTTGCATTTATATCGAGGTCGTACGCTAAGTCAATCTCAATCATAAAAATTACGAGTTCCGTGAAACAATCTTCTTCAAACATATATGTTAGTTTAAAAATATAGCAAATATAACTATGAAATTATTCTATTGTATTATACGGAAAATTATGCTGGCAGCAAAAGTCTGCTATTTCATTGGTGAACCTTTCCATCTTTTAATACAAAATCGTATCTTTATTGATTTAATATTTTCTGCAATAGAAGTCTTAACAGTATCATAAATGATTTTGTTTTTTATTTCGTGTATTATAATCACTTTAACAATTATATCAAAATTGTACGTAACGGGTATTATATCATTTGTAAATTCCCATTCGTTCTTCGAAACTCGTTAATTTTAATTGAGTTATGGGACTTGTAAAAGTAGTTTGCGGTTTAAAGGGATTTGGAATTGGAAACATGTTTTTCCCGATAGTTTTGATTGAGTTTGTTACCTTGGCTCTGATATCTTTCTCGCTGTTCGGTGTCTCCTGCTTGTCGTCCACGTTGTTGATGCGTATGACGGAGTCCTTCTTCCAAAAGGCGCTCAAAGTTGTCCTGATAACTCGCTTTCTAACACCTTTCTGTTGTATCGTGTAGACCTCTATCTGTTCCGGGTTCTTTGTTTTTTCTGTTGACAAGAGTTGTGTTATAATTATTTTGCTTATCGGTTTCTATTAAAAATTAATCATTCCCAAAGCCAGTGTATATTAGAGATATGAAATATTGCTAAGTGCTTTACTCAGCGTCGCGAGACTTTTAATGATAAGATAATGCATGATTTAATTCCATTTCATTTTAATCCGTTGATTACATATAGGAACCTACATGAATTCGAGCGCATAATCTTATTATGCAAACGGTTTGGTGAAATACATTATAAGTAGTACAAAATTATCAGTACAGTGCATTTATTGTTGGCAAACTAACTAATCGGAGAGTTATGTATAGTAAAAATCGTTTTTCAATACCTTTTCCGCGGTTTATACTTAATAAAATAGTACTGTGCAAAGTTGAAAGTTCTAGAATGCATACAAATATGTCCGTACATTAATTATTTACAAACTTAATTGTGTACTCCGATACATGCATGCGACCGCGAACGAGCTGTCGACTCGATTTAGTCTCGTGCCGAGATTCGTACGATGCGCACGTTATTGAAATGTCCTAATTGACTTACCATTAACACAATCAATTTCCCGTAGCGAATCGATTACAATTGAAGTTAACGTACCTTTGCCCTTCTTCCACACTGCGACAGCGTACATATGGTAGTCTGGCGAGATACTAGAGTCTGGCGGCAACGGGTCCTCGGCTCTGACTTCGAGTATGAATCCCGTTTCGAGGACGGCGCAGAGTATATTCTGTTCATCATGCTTGAACCACTTAGTCTCGCGGAGCTTGTGGATCGCGACCGAGGAGCCGAATCGTGGCTTCTTCGGCGCGAACAAAGCCTGAGCCTGGCTGCCGAAACGAGACAGGAGCCCCTTAACCGTTGGTTGCGGAGCTAGGCTCTTCTCGGGCGGCTTGATCTGCTGGAAACTCCGGCAAGTCACGAACCTCGCTTCCATTGAACCCCACTCGGTTACTCAAACGAACGATTCGAGCCCTCGACGACACTTGTTCGTTATGCGTTTGTCTGGTAAAGTACTCTCACTCGGGTAATCACGTTTACAAGCGACACTTTCACAATTCTCGTAGCGCGTGGTTTATCGTTTGTCGGAGCGGTGAGCTATACGGTGGCGCAGTAACGTTAGACGCGGCGCGCGTGCGGGGCACTGTTTTATAACGGCGCGGAGTGCGGGGTATGAGGCGCCTCCCGCCATTTCTGCTCTGACCTCACTAGTGCTGCGTGCCGTATGATAATAATGTAATTTTGTAGTCGTTATAGTATAGTCGGCACTCGGAATTTCGCTTTCATAATACACTGCACTTTACACTTTGAATTATCGACAGCTGCGTCGGATTTTGTTTGTAACGATGATTACAGTTTTCTTGGCAATGCATTTTCAGCTAATCTCTTTAACAAATTTATATAACATCCCAATGGGTTTCATGTATAATAAGATAGTTTAGGTTATTTCTACCACCCGAAATAATCTTGTGTAGTAATATATTTACAAGGACCTTGTTATCTAGCAACAAGTCATTGAGTATTTAAAGCGACAATTGTAAATTCCAACACTTAGAATTTTATATCCAACTCTCATGTATTATAATTGATTTTTTTATGTATTTATTATCAGATTTAATGCTGTCATGTTACCAAGCAAAAGTAGCATACAAATTTTTCACTGTTAAAAATGCGTAATAAGTAACGTTAAAAATAACGCGTTATCTAAAGTAAGTTGTCTACAGTGGCCATCACTTTGATGCATCGAGGTTGACCTCACTCGGTACTAACTTGTTGTCGTCACACCCCTCGCGTCGCTCGCACTGTCGGCCCCCGCTCTCCATTCCCGCGACAAGCTGGCGCCGATCGGTAGATTTTTTTCATTTTAGCTTCACTTCAAGAAATACCGTAGCGATTAATTCATTTATCGACGTAATATTTTAGCCGAATATCGAAAATTTATGCAACGTTATTTCATTTAAATAGTTCAAGAATAACGGTTTATTTATGAGATAGATGTGTGTCAACTATTTAATAATTATTCGTAGTCCAAACATCTGTGTAAATAACAACGATTTAAAAAAATAATGTACTATGTTTTTATAACGGACTAATAGGTAAAATAAAAGATTGGAAACGAAAAACATGAGGTGCATGTTTATAGTTATGTATTGCATGTATCTTTCCCTTGTATCTTTCGTTTCTAATATTTTATTTAAATACTTTTTAGTCCGTTATAAAAACATATTATATACATATTTTTAGTGCATTTTTTTTGCTTTTTAGGGTGAACGAAAATAAGATATGATCCGTTCATCTGTCAAATATATAGATGATCGAGAAGTAGGTTAATTTTTTCACATTTCCACACATTGTCACCCACTTCTGAACTATGTTCTAAATTTCAAATGTCTAGCTAATCAGGAGGTAAGTATAAAATCAAATACAAAATTCCAGACGGACAGACATACAAGTAAGTAAGTTAATAAAAACATGATAAAAATGTCTATAAAATGGTGTTGTACTTTCAAAACGGCCTTCATCATTTTGTAGGTGTTTGGAATGGTTCTAACATTACCGAGACACACCTTGAATACTTTATGTAACGCCAACCATATGGACCCTCTGATTCATATAAGTCATCTTGTATGCTCACATGGTATCCGAGGCCAAAGATCTGATATACGTCATGGAAGAACAGACAATGAACTTAAGAGGTTCGGGTGTTGGCTTAACACGAAACTGCCCTTGAGCCTTCTAATGGAATTTTCATTTGTAAATTATTCCATAAAACTTTTTATGGAATTTTTTTAGCAATATTATGTCTCATTTCTATATAACTTATTTAACTTTAAATTTTATTACTTTTAGCTGAAGGAAAGATAACTTCTTGTAAATGACAACGTATTATGTTATTTAATCTTTTCAATCAACAATTTAAAAAGATGGTGGATTTTGTACTACAGCCGTCCATGAAGTTGTTAGTTATTATTTTATTGACTAACTAGATTTTACGTGCGGCTTCGCACTCGGTACTATCGATTTTGTTAAACAAATGGTCTACGTAATAAAAAAGTTTCATACAAAGTTCGTCCGTCTCTTTGCCCCACTTCCTATAAATTTTTAGCAAGAAAAAGTGGCCTATCTCTGTCTCCAGGATCCCATCGATCTCTATACCAAAATTCATCACAATCGACTTAGCAGTTTAGGCGTGAAAGCGTAACAAACAAGGTCACTTTCGCATTTATAATATTAGTATTACTATTCACTTGTGAATAATAATGAAAAAACATTACTAAAATGCCACCATTCTTTCCCAAACATTGCATTAAGCCCTAAATGCATAGTAATGTATTTTTAAATTGATAAGTCTTTAATACTTTTCCACCTCATTTTAGAATCTTTCCATTATTAACAATAAATATTTTATTTTTCTTTTAAGTTATTAAAAGATCGTGCATCTGTAGAACAAGTTTGAGAATTATAACAAAAACGAATGCATGTTAGATTAAGATCTGTTTGAACTCTAAAGAGCACTTGTTATGAAATATTTTCTTGTATTATTATAAGGTGTTGTTTGTTCTCGATTACGGAACCGTATTGACATTTATTTAGCGCTCGTAAACTATTTGCGTAAAAGAACGAAGCTTCGAAATGTTATTGTCAGTGACTACGGAGTGGATCAATGTGTGTACGATGGTGATATCTGAAATTGAAATCACTCTCTGTGCATCCGCTAATATCTAAATTAAACGTATTTAAATGTGTACCCTTTTTAAGTATGTATCCATCTAAAGAAACCAGATCAAGTTTTTTGCCGTTTCCTCTCGATGACTGGGTTATTTTTCGAACCGATGGTAGTTTTCACGTTCATCAGCGCATTTTCACGGCCTAAAGTGAATAAAGATTTTTGATTTAATTACAGGTACAAATATATAGATTGTTGGGTGGGACCGTTTTTTTTTTTTGTATTCATTCATTTTTGTAAACGATAGTCGACCATGTTTTAAAAATATAAATTAAGGGTATGAAAGAGTAATAACCGCATTACTAGAAAACAGTTGGTCTAATTTGATTAAAATAATATGAAAGCATTTTGAATAGTTTTAGCGAACTGTAAGTGCGTTCTCTATGATAATTTTCTGCGAATTAAAGATCATTACTCCAGATACGGGTGATGAATATCCGAATGTTTGTTTATTCGTTATTATTCTAGAAAGTTTTAAGGAAATCTTAGTGGCGCTATAGTTTAGTTATTGACCGGTAGAACAACGAAGGTCAGAACGTCGGGCCTGATAATATTATATAATATTAGAAGCATTTTACGAGATGTATATCGTTTGTCGTACATTTTATACAACAAATAGCCGTGCCCGGGACTTCGTTCGCGTGAAACTAAAAATTATTTAATAATTTTTGCCCGTCTTTGTTACTATTTTCGATACATCTTTGCTTCTATTGATCCCACGCCTTTTTCAATGATTGCTCTAAAAAATACCTACAGTCAATATTTTAGAAATCAGATTGGTATTTCTTAAAAACGCGTTCAAACAAACAAGCCTTTTCGGTTTATAAAATTAATATAGATTAGCTAAACATGCTATCCCGTGACACTGGCAGAAATGTGTTTTAGTACACGTTGCCGTGAAAAAAAAAATGATTAAAAAATATTTAAACGTAAGTGATTATCAGTTTGTAAACCTTTAAAAATATATGCAATATAAAATTCAAGTTCAGTTTAAATATGTAGGTAATCGATATAAGGTACGAAAGAATTGGAGGCGAGCGGCGTACAACTTTCCAAATACCTTTACCCCGTTCTGTGCCCACGTGTACCTAAATATAAGAAGTTATTTTTTATCACAGGCAAAATCAGCAATTTATTTCCATACACTTTATATTTCGATTTTAACCTATTTTTTTTTTCGAACTGAAATATGCTGTTAGCCCTAAGGGCTTTGACAGCTTCACCGAACTCAGCTCCGAGGCAGCGAGCGCAAGGGTGCTAGAGTGGCCGAACCTCGGCTTGGGCTGCTGCCGCAAAAACAAACGAGGATTTGCAAGTCTAACTAATGAACAGGTCCAAAGTTACTAATTTCGTGATCCTAACTCGAGCATGATTGCACCTAATGTTTGGTGACGATGTGGCCCATGATAAAAGACACGCATGAGACTGGATCTCAAGCGCAACTGCCGGAACATACTTAAAAGTACCTGACGGCAGATTGTCAACTCGAGGGTGGTAGCTAGCTAGTTGGGCATTAGAAAACACCCTACCACCGTACAAAGTTGACTAGTTTCTCCTCGTCTACCCAATAGATATCGAATCGTGAATGTATTTACGATGAAGTCACACGTACATTCTTGACCTAATCACTACCAACATTTATTTAAAGATAAAACGTGCCTCTAATATTTAACATTATTGACACACATACATTATCATAGACTCTGTCTGGTGGAAAGCGTTTTACTAAATGATACCGCTGTTGTTTCAGCTCTCCATTGAGTTTCTAGTATATTATATATAATCCAGTTTCCATAGCTATATTAAGCTTAGGAAAATTTGGTTAGATTTGAAAAATTCTTTTTGTATTAAATACAGCATTCATTGGAGAAGACTTAAAGCATTTTAATATCACGCTACCAACAATAGCAGCAATATTGTATTGAATAAAGTTACAAAACGGGCAAATATTATTAAATCATTTTTTATTGCACCCGAGCAAAGTGGCGTGCGATAAAGCAGCGACTTTTTGTCTTGTTTGTTTTTGTTTGTTTGTTTGAACGCGGTAATCTTAGGAACTGACAGTGGGTTTTTTTTTGTGGTTTTACGGCAATAATAAAGGAAGGCTAATAAACATCACTGTGTCACTAATATGAGTAAAGCCATATTAAAAACAAGTAACAAAAACGAGCATAATAATTTAATAATGTTTAATTGAAATTAAAATAGTTTTTCACCTCTATATTGATAACAAACTACATGTGATTATATTTAAAAAAAACACAGATATATCGGTATTTTGCTGTTTTGTAAGTGTAGATTTGAAGATTTGTCTTTTGTTGTTCTTTAGGAAAATAATCACTTAAGCAAATAGCATTCTCATCACGTTATAATGGCATAATAATCTTCTTACGTGTCTCGATAAGTTACGTGGTCAGTTAACTAACTTTGAATGTAGGTCGTCCTATAACCTCGTCGTTTTAATCCTTTTCTTATGGAATAAGGGCCAATCGAGCAAGCGTTTCACCTGATGGTAAGTAATCACCTCCGCCCATTGACACCCACAACTCCACAGGTATCGCAGGTACGTTGCCGGCCTTTATTTGAGGGACTGGCTCTCAAGTGCAACTGCTGGAACACATCTATTGGCATTTAGCGGTAGTACTTCAACTTGAAGGTGGCCGCATTAGAAAAGCCCTACTACCGCGCTATGTTTTCTTTACCGAAAGCTCAAGCTCATTATAGGTGAGCGGATCCGAACTCACGTACCATGACGCGACATTCCTAAATACTACTACTGAGCTACCATCGCTTTAAGCTTCTGTATTGTTGACTATATACTTTTCTTTAAATATGGCATCTGTTTATATAGGCAGTTTTGCCAATGTCACATGAGGGTAGTCCTACAAGGAACAAACACAAACTAATACCCAGACCTAAATCAATAATTTGTGGATCACGCTATCTTTATATGTAAAAATTTCATGACACGTTGGTTTTCCGCAGTTTAACTTCTAAACTACTGAACCGATTTTAATCAAATTTTGCACACTGTGCAGTTTGATCCAACTTGAGAGATAGGACACTTTTTATCTCGATGAGTGATCATAACGCGATAAAAGACGCCGTAGTTAATGTGATTGATTCTTCGAACAGGCAGAATAAGGTCTGGCAGATCAACTAGTATATATATTATATATATATATAATATATAGAGTAAGGAATTATGTACATTGGGAAGACACTGGCACCTGAGATACAGGTTAAAAAAAAACCTAGTTCAGGTGACAGGGCTTAACTTTATGTTGTAGTCAAAATGTTTTTTTGGAAAATAAATTATTATTATTATTATTATTATTATTATTATTATTATATATATAAAAAAATACTGTCACGATGTTTGTCCGCAATAAACCCCGAAACTACGTAACAGATGTTAAAGAAATTGTATACGCTATACGTAATGAAGTCTAACTTGAAGGATAAAATGGTTTTCAACTCCATTTATGTATGTTATGTACTACTAGATAGGGCAAGTCTGCCAGACCAGCTATGTATAAATTATCCACAGGCTTAGCGTGTCTAGCAACTTGAGCCGTATCGTCAATTAAGATCTGGGAAGATTATGGCCATAACGCTAAACCTCAACTAAAAAATAGTCTATATTAATGTTATAAAGAGGAAAGATTTGTATTTTTGTTTGTAACGAATATACGCAAGAACTACTGGACCGATTTCAAAAATTCTTTGACAATTGGAATGCTACATTAGCCCTGAGTAACATAGTCTATATAACATTTTTTTTATGAAAATAATTAAATAAAATGTTTGTATCATGCAAACGGAGTCGCGGACATAGCTTACTAGCTATATCGAAGATGTAGAAGATTATTATGCCATTATAACTTAATTTCGATTAATATAGACAATAACTATTACTGATTTTTCCTTTTTTATTTAGTCGTTCGACAAGCTTCATTGTTATTAAAAATAAATCTGTAAAAAGGTCCTTTTTTACTAATTTATAAGAGTTTACTCGAATTTCTTCATAACAAAAATAAATAAATACGACGAGTTAATTAACGAACTGAGTTGTAAGAGTGACGTGGTTAAGTTAATGATGGTTTGGTGAATTGGTTTGGTGGTTTTTTGGTTTGGTGATGGTGAATTGAAGGATGGTACCTTGAAGACGTTGATAGGTTACTTTTCCCCCGGAAAAACTTATTGGAAGTGGGTTAACTTTGTACCCACTTTGTATGAAACTTTTTATTGTGTCATCGGATTTGGAAAAATCAATATTAACACTAGTTATGTCGCGGGTACACAGTACAGTTTAAACGGCATACAAGGTCGCTTTTATGTATTTTCGGCTTAGTACAGCGAGGCCCTTACAAATACAGATCGTTTTGAAGGTTAGTAGAGAGCGATAACTGTAATAGAAAAGGTTAGCAAGTTTTGCTTCCGTTGTTAGTACTCGGTCGAGATAAATTACTTCAATTGCTTGAGACCACCGTGGTGTCTTTATCGTACAATATTAATTTGTTTTAGTGTTTACAATCTGACCTTAAATACACCATCTTCTCTGCGCACCCTAAGGTCATTCAACTAACGCCCTACTTGATTCTCGAAGACCTTTGTTATTTGCTCGTAATTGCTTACGTAAAATTTAAAACCAACAAATATCTGATAACATTAAGAGTAAATGTATACAATATAATATTCTATCAATATTATAACGCAGAGGTGTTTGTCCGATTGTTTGTTTGAGCGTGCTAATTTTAGAAACTACCCGTCGGATATCAAAAATTATTTTTGTATCTGACAGAGCAATCATTGAGGATTATTTGGGTTATTTAACATCACTCTATCACTCATAGGATAGGAAGCTGTATTGAAAAAAGTTACAAAAAGGGGCAAATTTTTTAAAATAATTTCTAGGTCCACGAAAACGAAGTTGCGGACACAAGTTAATACTATAAAGCGGAAGAGTTTCTTTGTTTGAAGGCGCTTATCTTAGGAACTACCGTCGGATTTCAAAAACTATTTTTTGTATCTGAAAGAGCAATCATTGACGAACACTAAGTTATTTAACATCAGGCTACTACCAATAGGAATGAATAAAGCTGTATTCAAAATAGTTACAAAAACGGGCAAAAATTATTAAACAATTTTTAGTTCCACGCGAACGAAGACACGGGCACGGCTAGTAATATTATGTCTGGCGTTGAATAAACACATAGTGTGTTAACTAAATTAACGTGAAGCAGTCATTTGTTATGCAAAGCATGTAACATTGATGGCATTTGTTATCACCACCCACGAAGCTCGCGACGTCACGGATACCTATTTTTCGTTAACCATACTTCATGCGAATATAACCAATGTGAAAGTGAGTTTGTTTGTTTGTTACGCTATCACGCCTAAACCGCTGAATCGATTATAAGGAATTTCGGTATGGCGATAAATGGTACTCTCGAGACGGTTAGAGGCTACAATTTATTACGTCGACGGATATGTTTCCCGAAATCGATATAAACGCGAGCGAAGCCACGGGTAAAAGCTAGTAGACAATAATTGTAATGTAAATATACTTGTAATTCGATTTACTAACACTGCCAATTACGGTGAGGTAAGAAAATAACTAGGTTTTTCAAATTTGGATTTTAAATAAAACTAACAACGCCCGTGAATTCGTTCGGTTTAACTAAAATATTATTATTCTATCCCTCGAGAATAGAACTTATTTCTTCGTAAAAAGTACCATTTGTCCTTTTTTTACCCTTGACGATTCGTATGCAAAATGTTAAATGATCGGTCAAACGACCATTTATAAAAGTTAACTAACTCACAATAAACTCACATTCGCGTTTAAAATATTAGTTAGGATACCATTTTCGACGATGCCGTATTTATTAACGTATCTGTGTGTTAATAAACGTTAAAACCCTTAGTAATGAAGGTAAATCGAAGGAAATTGTATTTTTATTATTGCATAGCTGTGTCTGCGAATTTAAATCGACCTGTCTATTGCTGAAAACTTTGTGAAAATCTATTTAATCGTTATATATATATATATATATATATATATATAATGATAATAAAATGTGTTTGTCACTTTAGATTGTCTTGACGTTTAATACTAACATGAAAATTAAACAACTAAATATCTAGTTACTGAAGGGAAAAATTTAAGTGCCAAAAGTATTCTGAAGGTCACAGATGTGATAAAAATGTTAGTGATTTTACCGACGAATTGTAAAGTGAATATAAATTTAATACTTCTAGCAAATTCACCAAACACGGTGTTATCATTAGAGCATACGATTGACATAATGTAATGGGAATTCAATGTATGGTATACATATAAAAAATAACAACACAATATACCCCGTGACGTTGCTAAATGGTGATTGATCACAGCTTGTGCCCTGTTTCATACCAGATTAATTTTCTTATATTTTTTTTTCCTAATAAATTTAGCATTAACAGATTTTTAATGAGATGAGCTATAACAGGTAAAATTTGATCCACCCACTTATGCTCCAGAGAAATAACAGCTTCCAGTAATCTGTTTCAAAATACAAAATAACGGCCTGTTACTTTGTTATGTGTATAATAGTTGTTCCCTGCAATGGACTTGAGCTGAAGCAATGATACCTCAGTGGTAGCGTGTATGAGCGCCGCGGTAGTTGGGACGTGAATTCGAAGCCCTGCAATGAGCTTGAGGTTTCAATGAATATAAACGTGATTAAACCATAGCATGGTGGAAGGGTCTTTCTAATACGCGTCTAGCTAGCTACTGCCCTTAAGTTGGAAATCTGTCCCCGAATATGTATAGGTGTGTTCTGGCTGTTGGACTTGGGAACCAATACCTTCACTAGGCTTAACATGGTAACCACCTTGAGCCATGTCGTCTTTTAATATTAGGTGAGATTGTGGCTTTAACGCTAAGCCTATAAACTATATACAAAATGAGCACAAAACGTCGTGGTGAGACCATACCATGAAGGTAGGGCATTTTTAATCACCCTCAAGTTGAAGACTTTACACGATATTTAGCATGTCCACCATCTTTGGCAACATCGTCACTATACATCAGGTGTGTTTGTGGCCATAACGGTAAACTTAAAAAAAAAAATCTCTAAAAGGCAACAACAAATGAAAAAAAAAAATAGTCTTAACTAGAAAACCCTTAAAAATTTTACTAACAAAAACCTGCGGGCTCTGTGCCTTCCAACAAAAATATAAAGTATAAAAAAATCCATGGCTTTTTTTTGGACGTGGAATAAATTAAAAGCAGTAACGCATTGATAGAGTGAAATAGCATTTATATCTAAAGATATAGTAGCGGTGATGAAGTTTTTTCTAATCGAAGCGATATTCTACCTGACAGAAACCAAACACTTCAGAGTAAAGCGAGGAAAGTTCCTGAAGCAAGTCAAATTGACGACACTCTAATAACACTGACAGATAATGATAACTAGTCGCATGAAGCGATATTTTCCATTGAAATTTCTGAGTATTGGATTTAGAAAAACTTCTATCTAATGATAAACAAAGAAAATAATCGTGAACAACAAACACATATTACTGGAAAAACAATTTAAAACAAGCACGAACTGTAATACCTAAGTTATATAAAATGAAACGACTGTTTCACGATACACGACCGTCACATCATTTAGTTTGCATTATTGAGTTTTTACAATTTTTAAAAAATTATTAAAATTTTTTAAAAAAATTTATTAAAAATTATTTTACATTGAAGTTTACATGTATTTTGTATAGTTTATAAATTTCGCGTTATGGCCACAATGTCACCTGATTTTGCGTGACGATGCAGCCTAAGATCGTGGAACACGCTAAGCCTAGCGCAGGAACTGGTTCTCAACATATGTTTGGCAGTAGATTTTTAAATTTCACAAATTCAATGTACACCACACCAAGTTTTTATGTTTAGTTCTACCAGAGAGCGATTAGAATTTAGAGGCGCCTATTTGAATTTTTATCATTCCAAAGTACTCACATAGTAAGAATTTTAAATAACTAATTATTTTTATTCAAGGATAACAACCGGTTCGTTGTTTTAATTAGTTTACAAGACAATTCATAATGAAATAGTAAATTACAATTTATTTTTTTATGTCCTGTATAATGAATGAATTGTAATGTTCATTAGAATAGTATTAAAATCGAAAACACGACAGGTTTCGACTGGTCTTTATTTTCGATAACAAAGTTTTTAATCTTGAATTTCTGCCAGCTTATGATATTTAATCTTATCTCGAATATTCTGACGCGTTTTCTTCAATATTAATATGAATCATAGAATGCACTGTATTTACAACTATTTTTCTGTAATTGAGAAAAACCTACGTACAATCGACACACGTACTTACATTATTCCTATGTACAGGTTTTAGCTTACTTATGGATTTTCTTCACCTTGAAATCTTACCTTATCTAAGAGGATTAGTGAAAAGTTCCTTATTCGATAAAAGTATTCCGGTAATTGATGACAGAGATAATACTGACATATTTCAGTTTTAAGAACACTGTCCTCCGTATGCCGTAGGTAAATATGAAGATAAAAATAAGTGTTTACTAAACATGTTTATTCTAAAAACAAATCGAAAAGAAGTTTGCTTCCTGATTGCCCGATAGAGATTATGTATTAATATATTCAAAACTGATTTCAAAGTTGATTGACGATGTCCTTGTTTGCGGAAATTGGTCGTAAATTCAAACAAAAAATTATATATATAGATGTAACACTAGCTATTGCCACCCGCTTCGTCTGGCAAATAAGATATTAAGTGAAAATGCTTGTATTTTGTTTTTATCGGCGGGAAGAATGTTCATAAAACTAAAATAGCAATACAATTATGAAGGATCATTGGAATTCAAATAATGAATAGCCCTTATACATCTATAAATAATTCTGCATCGAATGGTCATGGTCCCATGTTCATACGATCTGTAGTTTAGTTGTGATTGCGCCTCAAACAAACATCATTTTATATATATATATATATATATATATTGTTCTGCATTTTCGAGTAGTCAATCACATTGACTACAGCGACATCAATCGCCTTATGATCACTTACCGAGATAAAAAGTATCCTATCTCTCAAGTTGAATGAAACTGCACACAGTGTGGAAAATGTTATTAAAAGCGGTTCAGTAGTTTAGGAGTTCATCGTGGGCAAACAACGTATATATTTTTATATATAAACGTGCTTAATATAAGTAGTTTTTCCAATTTCTACTTCACTATTATCATTAACCTTAAAACAAACATTCCATAAGCGTAACATCGCGTCTAGAATACTAGGTCACAGCTGCGCAGTGAGACCTGAAGTTAGGTCAAGGATGGTATGAGTAAAGTAGGGCACATTTTCGCTTCGCTTAGTAAATGGGTTTCCGGTGAAAGTCCTCACTGAAACACATAGGAAGTTCCCTTTTTTCTACTGTCAAATTTTTATCATCAGCACTATGACTTCTTTTAGATATTTTATTTTATTAAGTTCATATACAAAATAATTTATTAATGTATTTATAAGTGTGTGGTTTACGGAAGTTTTATTTTATTGTAGTATGGCAAGATTACGTTCCTATATGGCTATAGTCAAGTATTCTACATTCGCTTTGGTCACTTTTGACCCCTTACCCTCATGTAAGTATACGTAAAATTTCTCGATACTAAAACTAAAACTATTTTTAATATTAAATATTGATTCACGAAATATTACGGAAGAATGAATTTCACCTCCCTCCCCCTTACATTTTTAACCTCGCAAGACCCTTACGTAATTAATGAATGATCCCTAAAGTGTTTCGCAAAAGCAAAGCCATATCAAAAGCCGCTAAATATTCGCATCGAAGTAGCAAATTTGTACTAAACCGCTGAATCCATTATATTGAATTTTATTACAGAGTTACACGGAAACTTGGAGACGTTAATAGGCTACTTATTCTCGCGATCAACTTAGTCTAAGTTAAGTAAAGAGAGGGATAAACTTTGTATAGAACTTTTCATTGCATCATCCAATTCGTTTGACAAAATCAATATTATAACGCGAGCGAAGCCGCAGGTGAAAGCTAGTAAGTAATACAGGTGCCAGTGAAGCTGTAAAGTCGGTTCGAATAAAAAAAACGCTTCTGGCAACAATAAGATGTTAAAAACTATTTGCTTGTTGCTGTTAGAACTCGCCGAAATGGGCTCAAAAACTGATGTAAATTATACATTTTATTGTAACCTGTTTGAGGTGAATCACGAGGTACTTCGCATATATTATAAATGCTAATTTGTATTAAGATGTGTTTTCCCTTGCAATTATAAACAGGAAGTTGAAATTATTTTACAAGCAGTAATAATACAAGTTTGGTGTATTCCCTCCTACCTACAATATAGAGATTTTTCAAACGTAACGCGGGTAGACATTTAAGCTGGTTGGTACGATAGGGGCGATGAACTGTAGATCCGTCGACGGTCGCCGTTGTCTCTGGATCTCGCTGTCTTTACTATCAAATATAGTGTCCCTCATTTCGTTATGTTACCTTGAAAAGTCTTAGTAGATAATAGTAGGTGGTGTATAGTGGTAAACTAAAAGCTGCCTGGATTTTAATCTTTTTATTAATGTAAGTGACTGCACATAAGTGACATCGTGAAACTGGCTATTGTATACTACCTACTAATCACACATTTTCATTAATACGAGACATAAAATAATTGTACACATAAATAAAATATAGCATTTTTTTTTACGTGGAAATTCATTTATGCACCTTTTCCCAGCCCGAGGGTACTGAGAGGTGTATGTGGGACTCACCCGGAGCTAAACGCCGAGAATACCCACTGAAATCCCACGGCCGTCTGAAATAAGACATAGCCTAATATAAATAACCAAAGAAATTTTCTAAGATGACTTTGATACTCTTAAATATGTTAATGTTACAAATAATCATTCAATCAATCGATTTAGCTGATACTTGTCGTATTGCTCACTGGACCCATTATTTAGGTTGGAGTGTATGAGAACGGAGATGATTTACGCAATAGAACTTATATATGAAGCCCAAGCTCCTTTTCTTGCTTAGCAACTCTTGTTTGCAGTCACCCACGTAGTTTAGCCACTACCCTTTATTATTTGATGAACGTGATAATTAAATCCATTAATGGGCAATGCAAATAACCGTTACGCGGTTTCGGGTCAGTTCTTATAGTCTGTAGCGGCAGACAAATGCTATCTACCACCCTCAACTAGTTTCATTTGAGAGCCAGTCCCTCCACTAGGATTAGAGTGGGCACCGTTTTGGGCCAGCGTTTGCCTGACAGCTCAGCTACTCATTTTCCGCCGATACCCTTATACAGAAACCAGGGAGAGGAAAAGGTTGTCCGGCGTGAGACAAAGGCTAACTAGAAGAAAATCTACCCCGCTACCCCCGCTAGTTTCATTTAAGAGCCAGCCTTTGAGAATAGCTCGGTGGACTTCGTGTCAAATGATGTCAGTTCGAATCCACCCACAATGAGCTTTGAGTGAAGGAAAACTTCTTAAGGCAACCATTGCATGGTGGTAGGGCTTTTGCTAATGCCCGCCCGGCTAACTACCACCTACGAGTTGAAGATCTGCCGCCAAATACCAGCATTTAGCAGTTGCACTTGAGAGTCAGTTCCTCTACAGGATTAGCGTGTCTACCAACTTGGCCCGTATCGTCACTTAAGATCAGGTGATATTAAGGCTATGACGGTAAACCTTAAACTAAATTTAAAAAAAAACTAGGCTTCATCATCTTATGACAGCGTTTGTCTCGCCTCAAAATAGTACTCGTTGATATGTTCTGCAATTTATAAAGCAACATTGTAAGAGATCAGAATATCTAAGATTGCGTATCTGACGATGACATAAATTACATCTCGACGAATGCCAATGATGATTGTTGTTTATCGACCTTCTCGCAGCATTAAGTTTCGTCTCGTCGTGGAGCTGAACCCGTCCCATTGTTTTTATTTCCAACCGCGTTCGACCTTCGGCGCGCTTTGTTTGTTATGTATTAACAGGAAGTTTTATATTCCGAAGCCCTTCGAAAAAAAAAAACGTAATTTTTAAGGTCGCGCTAATCTGTAAACAATTTTTTTTATACATTTATAGGTTTAGCGTTACGGTCACAATCTTATCTGATGCTAAGTGTTGATGTGGTCTAAGGTGTTGGAGACACCTTAGGAAGAGACTGGTTCTCCAGTGCTAATGACCTACAGGTATTTGGTAGCAGATTTTCAACTGGTAGCTGGCCAGGCAGGCATTAGAAAGAACTTTACCGTCACGCTATGGTTACAATAGAATGTTTTCCTTCCCGAAAGCTCAAGCTCATTGTATTCGAAATCACGTCCATTGACACGGCGTCTACACACACTAAAAACTAAGCTATCATCGCTTCATTTGTTGTCATACGCTTCATACTCTTTGAATGAATAAAAGAAGTTTGAACCTGGCGACGGCTTCTGGCAGTTTTGGAGGTTGAAAGTTGCCATAGTCTTTTAAGTGGGTGTGTGACGGTACTTATCACCTGCTTAATCACCCCCCTTGGGAATTCCCCTATAGCGAATTTTACAAGAGGGTGTGTACTACGGAGGAAAAAACAAAATCTTCTTGCAGTTGCTATGGTGAAGGAACTGTAATAATCAGTAGTTTCAATTTATTTCGACCACATATATACTGCTTATGTTCTATAGTTTATTTTTCATTTTCAAATTGTTTGAAGCTATGATAACTCAGTTGGTAGTATGTACCGACGCCGCGCCAAGAGACGTGAGTTCGTATCTACTTACAATGACCTTTCAGTGAAGATATACATCGTGACGAAACCATAGCATGGTGGTAGGGATTTTTTTAGTGCCCGCCTGGCTATAGCTACAACCCTTAAGTTAATAATCTGCCGCCAAATACCTGTAGGTGTTTTCCGGCAGTTGCACTTGAGAGCCAGTCTTTTTACTACACTTAGCGTGTCCACATCGTCACTGATCATCACGTGAGATTGTAACCGTAAAA
Source organism: Actias luna (assembly GCA_039707435.1). Lineage (NCBI taxonomy): Eukaryota > Metazoa > Arthropoda > Insecta > Lepidoptera > Saturniidae > Actias > Actias luna. The sequence goes on along the minus strand of JAZHAC010000008.1, from coordinate 15,581,652 downwards.
CCATAGATTTAAATCGTGTAAAGCTTAACCTTTAGAATATAAAAAAAGGAATTAAAAAAGGAGTCATCATTGTATTATATTTACCGTCAGGAACAATGTAATTTACCGACTAAAACTATTAATATTGCTATTTCTATGACCAAAAAAAAGGTCGTTCTACTACGTGGCTATGCCGTGCGTTCGATCACGTAGACACACTGCGGTCGTGTCTGTACTGAGAGCCCTTTCAGTTGAACCACAGAAATATAGCTTCTATACCTAATGTTTTAAAGTGTATTTCAGAGTCTACACTTGGAGTCTAAGTCTTTTAGGTTACTCAGGTGGTACTTGAAGTAGGAATTCATAAATAGTTTGAAACATCACTAAAGCTTTTAGTTATTGGTAGCTGGTGCTTTTAGTGATCGATTTGTAAACGTGACATATGACAGGTTATTTGTGCACATTTCTAATTATGGTAAACAATGACTTAATTCCACGTACAATGTAGACCTTCACAATTGGTTTTATTGTAGTTTATTTCTTTAGAAACGATTTTTACGTAATTCTTTCGGTATGGAATATTTATATAGAGTAATATTGATGAAATTAAACTGCTTTATGTAATTCAGGCGCTGAAAAGGTTATACATGTTGTAATTATTACTGATTTGGAAAATAACCCAGTCATTGAGCAGAAATTCTTGAAAAATTGAAAACCTTTACATCTCGAAAATAATTTTGTTCCCATCCTTTAAATCACCAAAATCTCCGTTCTCTATATGTCGAAAACTCTACAATTCGAATATTTTGCCGTCTCCCTCGATGTTCGACTTATAAGGGTTCCTCTGTATTATCTTCTTAGGTACATATTTAACGAAGAAAAATTGTAATACATTTACAATAGTTTTAGCGGATGCACAGAGAGGTTTCTTAGTTCCAGAGATCAACGTCACTCACATAGGATCCACTCAAGAAAAGCCTTTTCACATCTAAATCCGCTTGACATGGTGATTGAACTTACTTTTCGGGGAATCGATAATGTGTTTGGGGACTTTCTTATAAAATCTAACACTGTTACCTAAAAAATCTATTTCTTAAAAACTGATCAAACAAAGAATAGTCCTGTGCGGGACTCGAACCTACAGTACTTCAGTGCGGTAATTGCTGCGAAATAACCGCTTTAATCACTAGGCCAACCGTGCAGTTGGTGTATTATTGTGGTTATGTAGTCGAAAATATGGAATTTGCCATTAAGTGCATATAACAAATGTCTAGGTACTAAACAATTTGAGTAATCTATCTATATTGCACGCCTCATAAGCGAAACGTTGTGGTCGGTGTTACTACTGTCACTGCACGCAAAACAACTGATTTTTCAAACTTAAAATGTCTCTATTTATCATATATTGCATTTGTAAAATAATATATACACACACACACCAAGAAAAAACGCTATTTTTAACACTCATGATATTTTTGATGCCTTTTTTGTTATTTAAACTAGTTATAATAAACTGTTTAAAAAAGTTCTGTTTTGGACGTCCGTGTGTGTGTATTGCGGATCCTGTATGTTATCACGATAACGACCGAAATACTTTACTAATAGTTTTTTTTCATTCGCGTCAGTATAATTAGGAATAGAACCCTGTTACTTTTTACTTACTGATTCGATGTGGATTCATTGTTATTAAATAAATAATTTAAAAAATGAGATTATAAAGCATGCACTTGTGGATTTTCCAAACTTTTTAATATTATAAAACAGAAAAAATTATTTGTTTCTTCGCGCCAATCTCAGGAACTACCAGTGGAATTTAAAAAAAATCATTTTGTATTTGATAGAGAAATCATCGAGAAAGGCTTTAGGCTATTTAACATCACGCTACCACCAATAGGCGCAAATCTGTATTGAAAAAACTTATAAAAACGGGCAAAATATATAAAAAAAAATTATTAATTCGACGCAATCGAAGTCGCGGACACAGCTAGTATAGTATAAGAGAGTTTTGAAATAAAGAAATACCTAAGAGATTATCTGCAAACGAAAATTACAATACAACTTTTCCATTACTTTGTCGTATTAATAAACTTCGTAACCTTTATGTGAGTAGTAATTTTCCGGGTGAATTCTTAAACGATGTCGTAGTAATTTATTGTTATCGAGTAAATCCACCCCACATCACTGAGCATCGGAGTTGCCCTGCGACACTTTGCTAAGGATAATGTATAGTGAAAATTTAGATTCGGTCATTCGAAAAGGAATCCTCGAAGCCTGTTCTTTACAAGATAAAACGAATATATCGTTCAGTTACGATAAATAAATCGATTAGTCTTAAAGAAACTTAACACCGCTTTTTTTTTCTCGAATTAATGAACGAATGAATGAACACTTGGTTGCATTTTTTCAATTTGCTCATCGGCGAACTTAATGCCACTAGACATTTTCTTTAATTTACAATTAATATTATAAATAGGAAAAGTTTGTTTGTTTGTGTCAACTCGCTAATCTTGTGAACTAATAGTCGGATTAATTATTATTTTTTTGTAATTGTCAGAGAAATTATTGTGGAAGACTTTAGGCTATTTCTTATCACACTACCGTCAATGTGAGCAAAGCAGTATTGAAAATAATTATAAAAACATACAAAATTTATTTATAGTTTGTACGTGCTATACGCGTCAGCTGTTTCGTAGAGCGTTATATGAATTGTAAAGAATTATATTAATTAAATCTTGTACAAAACTACAAAACGATATTAATTACGAAACTTCCAACCATTCCTTCAATTCATTCGTTATCTCTGCGTTTCATTTGATTGCTCTCAGACGATAGTGATACATATAATTGTATTTTTAGGTAATCTATAATACTATATGTTTATCAATAATAATATACTACGGAAAGGAATTTGCTCCAACCGAGCGTTCCACGACACACATTTCATTTTTAATGCTTTTGCCAACGTGTATATAGGTAAAATATTAGTATAGGTTTAACGCATGTAATATCAAAGACTTTATAAGTAAATTGGTTTCATTATTATATGTATGTATAGATAAACTAACTGGTCCGGCAATACTTGGGACCGTTTCGGTAATTAATAAACTAACCACAGGGTCGTCTATTATATCATGGAATATCTTTGAAACATCCTCTCGATATATGACATATATAACATTAATTGTACTTCTACCGTCAACTCGTTTAGTAACGTAATGTTAAACAGCTTAAGTCTTCCTGCTTGTGATTTGTACTTGCTTTACCAAATACAAATAGATTCTGTTTGCGAATGATTTGAAGCGATGATAGCTCAGTGGTAGTGTGTAGGAACGCCGCGTCGTGGGACATGAGTTCGAATCCAATCAGCTGCTATGAGCTTGAGCTTTCGGTGAAGGAAAACATCCTGAGGAAACCATATCAAAATCTTGTTGTGGAAAAGTTGAAAATCTGCCACCAAATACCAATAGATGTGTTCGGCCGTTGCACTTGAGAGCCAGTCCCTCCAAAACAAAGGCCGGTAACAAACCTGCGATTCCCCTTGTATTGTGGGAGTCCATGGGCGGCGATGATCACTTACCAGATGTCATATTGACTGGTATGTCATAAAAAAATCCGACAAGCGTGAATAACGTGTATTAACAAACTTTTCTACTTCTAATATCAATATACATAGATACAGTATGCAATGGTTATCAGTAAACACATCACTTAATATTTATGGTTTCTTATGACTTATCTAACTTTTATAGTCGAATGCGTTTTCGAAATCAGCGGCTATCTGTTCGTTAATGAGCTGGGTAGTTTCGTTTCAGCAATTCACTCAAATGACTTCGGGTTTTTTTATCGTGGCACGACATGAGTGAGTGCATACATGAATTACGAGAAACAGCATGTTACATATATTATGGTAACGTACTCGCGTGTAAGTGGCTTTTCGAATATGACGTCAACAAAATTTTAGTAACTTTAACAACAAAAGTAAGCAAAACTCCTTACTCCTTTTTCCAGGCTTCCGTAAACTTTTCAAATTTTCCATAAAATACCGCGTGAGATAGAGTAACTAACAACAATTGTTTTCGAGAATTTCTGAACATGTATTTCACTTTCAGGAATATACTAGTGGGCTTACCATATCTATGGAGTTGTGCATAAAAATTAGCAAATGGCAATAGTTAAAATTGCTGGTGTAGTCAAATCTAGATCCCCCCCCCCCCCCATGTGGTCAAAAATAAGCTAAAAGAAGGCCCCCCATCCCCTTTTGGTGTTTACTTAATACTCGGTGGCGCCTAAAACATGTAAGTAAATTTAGTTTCGAAATATAAAACGGCAGTTGGAAAAACAAACTTCACAGTGTAACTATACTTGATAAACAACACCTGAGACTATGGTCAAAAGAAAACCATTCTAAAATGCAAATTATAATAATAAAATAATATTGCATATTCTATCGATCAGAACAAACATTATTATGTAAGTAGAAAAATAATCACTTGATTTTATTTTTTTTATAGTTAAGGTTTAGCGCTATGGCCATATTCTCACCTGATCTCAAGTGACGATACGGCGCAAGTTAGTATATACGGTAACCCTGTGCAGGAACTGACTCTCAAGTGCAACTGCCGGAACACAACTATTGATATTTGGCAGCAGCTTTTCAACTTGAGGGTGGTAGCTAACCAGGCGGACATTAGAAAATGCCTTGACACCATGCTATGGTTTCCTCACGATGTTTTCCTTCACCGAAAGCTCAAGCTCAGTGTAGGTGGTTAGATTCGAATTCACGTTCCTTGACGCAAAATCGTATACACTACCACTGAGAAAATACATATAATAAATTAACACTATTAACGGGAGGTTTTTTTTTTCGACTGGTCGTACGCTGTTAGCCTTAAGGGCTTTAATAGCTTCACCGAACTTTTTGAGGCGAGTGCTGAGAGCACTTAGCTCCCAGGCAGCGAGCGCAGGAGTGCCAGAATGGCCGAACCTCGGCTTGGGCCGCTGCTGAAAAATGCACTATTAACTATTAACAGGCGACAAACTAAGAATACATTCGAGGAATCTTGAAATAGTTTGAATCGGCATTGATAAACAAATTCCATCAAAACGTTACACTTGTACACAAGTCTGTGGGTGGGTGATTCACGATAATTATTAACATAAACAAACAGCTGTATCCGATTCCAAGGCTGACAACCGCAGCGACCAGTTCTATGTAACGTCGATATAACAACGAAGTTGTATTAAAATACTAACTGCGGTTGCGACTTTGTTCGCATTGCACACAAATTTGCTTTCCCTAAAATACCCTATCAGAGATAAGGAAGATGGGATAAGAGAAAAGATACCGTATGCCCTTCTCTGTACCTTTGATAATAAATTACCAACTGCGGTTGCAGCTCTGTTCGCATTTCACACAAATTTATCTTTCCACATAGTGAGTGCCCTATCAGAAATAAAGATGGAATAAGAGAGGGTACCCTGTGTTCTTCTCTGTACCCTTGATAATAAAATACCAATTGCGGTTGCGACTTTGTTGGCATTACTTTTAAATTTATTTCCCTAAAGTACCCTAACAGAGATAAGAAGATGGGATAATAGAAATGGTACCGTATGTCCGTCTCTGTACCCCTTGACAATGTGTATTCAACAGCTTTTACGTGTCAAGGCTCTGACAGATTCACATATGTCTTAGCGACCAAAATTGTTAAAGTCATATAGCAGTATTTTTGTACGTAAATTTACTTATGGAATTCTTATAACAGTTAAAAGTTTCGGTTCAGTTGTTTTGGCTTCGAAGGGTTATAATCAAATCACATACGCGTTTATAATGTAAATATATAGGCTTATAAATCAGCAATAAATGGACAATCGAATAATGTGTGAAATTTATAAAAACTGTGAATTTATACATGCGCACGGATTTCGTATGAATATTTAAGTAATACAATGAAAAGCTTTCAAATAATACAGTCGTGTTTCGCGCATTGTTTGAATTTGGCGAAAAGGTCACATCTCGCGCCTTTTGCGCTTAATATTTAATTGTGTACTTTGGAATCTTACACCGTATATACATACTGCATCTTCGTGATGTTCTTCGAAAAAGATTGTGATACCCAATTTTTTTAGGGCATGCAGAAACAGATATCATAATAGTAAACGGCCGCAATCGGGTAAACAAGGTATATTTCTGTAAAAACTGTTTAAATTCATTTACCTCTTTACTTCCGACAACAATGATTTTGTTGGCAGTGTTTCGTATTTCAATGAAATATGTACATCTATCAATTACGTATTTTTGGCATGTAACAGGTACACAGATCGACATCTATACTAATATTAGAAAACGGAAATGTTTGTTTGTTTATTTGAACGCGCTAATCTTAGGAGCTATCGTTCACAGATTTGATAAATGTTTTTTTGTATTTGATAAAGCATTCATTGAGGAAGGCTTTAGGCTATTTAACATCACGCAGCCATGAATAGAAGCAAAGCTATATTGAAGAGAGTTTCAAAAAGGGCAACGCTGAGTAAATCAATTATTAGTTGCACGCGAACGAAGTGAAGAGCACAGTTAGTTAGTACTACAAAAACACTAAGTACTAAGTACATAGGATATATGAAGATACGCATAAGAAGTTTTTCAGTGCCATTTCCTCCACTAGGCTTAGCGTGTCCATCATTTTGGGTGACATCGTCACTAAACATCAAATGAAATAGTGGCCGTAACGCTAATCCTGCGTGAAAGTAAAACATTGAAATCTGCGTTGCGGCATATGACAAAGTAAACGAGTCAGGAAAAATTCATTTATTTTTACAATGAATAATCCAGTCTGTTTTATATAACCACGTATCGCGTATTTCAGCTTCTAGTATGATTACATCTATATACTGAGTTATTTCGTGGACCCATCTTGGTTTCTCCGCTTGAGGGCGGGTGAATATTGTAGGCTGCCTCCCCAGTGCCGCATTGCGTTATTCTACTTTCTTATATCTAGATATGAATGTCACTACACAGATTCTGCTTATTCAGACTTATATAGAAGCACTGAAAATCAATTAAAGGACAGAAGAAAATCTTTAACATATACGTATGCATTTTCGATGTTTGTCCATGCCATATGAAACTACTTTTCTTAGCATAATAAAAGTATAATTTAAAACCCACTATCCGGTGATAACAATGTCTATGTAAGGATTTGAACTTGCTCTCGTTCCTTTTTTTAATGATTAATGTGTATAGTCGTTGGTTAATATGTCCCTTTAATAGTTTTTTCCCTATTTTTCCATGAATATTCCTAATCTTTCCTAAAACTGAGCTGCTCGCAACTCTGTAATTCGGTAGTGCTCAATGCTTTATGGTAGCATTGATTTAAACCATTGAAAGTTTTTATATCCATAAAATAACTATTCGCGGTCTAATGATTTGTTTTTTGCTGGAATCATCAATTTACAAAACTTGTAGATTTTCTTGTGGACAGTATCATAATTATTCTTACAATTTACAATCATTTATGTGTCAATTTTTTATCAAATCAATTCATTATTAAGGTCGTATAGTTCTAAACTTATTTATATTCAGGTTAATAGATTTTGCTTGTTTAAATGAGAACCATTGTTTAGATAAAACCTTGCGTTTTTATTTTTGTTTATGTGTTTATAACGTATGACATATGACTTGAATTTTATCTTTCATACGACTGTGATCAGCGAGAGTAAAATATCAATTAGTCTCGTACGTATCTGTAAAATATAAAATATATTTTGTGCTGATAAATAAACATCATCTTTACTAGAATCAGTGAAATCTAAACGTCTACTCGAGCTGGTTAGTACGCAGTAAATGCCTCCTTGGCCTTACTACAGAAATAAGTATGACAGAATCATGAATAGAAACTAGCATTTTTTTATCTCGGTCCCAGTTATTGTTCCATACATTGATCGTAAGAAACGTTTCCATTGTATCGTTATCGACAGATTCATTCAAAATCTAGTCAAAGAACACGTCATGTCGGTCAGTATTGTAGGTGTATGTCATGGAATCTAAATACGCAGTAACCTCATTTTAAAAATACAAGTGATGATTAATACATTCGATTTTTGTTATGTTATTGTAATCATATTTCAGTATTCTTTACGCTTTCATTGTGTCTAAGTAAGTTATTGCACAATGTATTTGTTGTGCGCAGAAAATGAGTACAATCTCTTATCTGTCAATCAATCATGGCTCAGTAGTGGCATGTACCAATCTCGCGTTGTTCTACGTGAGTTCTAACCCCTGCAGTGAGCCCGAGTTTTGGAAGAAGGTATACATTATGATGGAACATAGTATTATGGTACGCCTATTCTAACCTTACATTCAAAATCTGCTTTTAAATACCTGTAGGTGTACTCTGAGAGTTGCATTTGAAGCCAGCCCTTCCAAATCACGTCACGTAATAACCGACGAGATTATGACGAAATGCTAGATTTATAAAGTATTGAAAAATTAGTCTACGTGTAAAAAACAAACGAATGGAAGATTTTTAAAAGGCATTATTGGATACAAAAACCTAATTTATTGATAAGCAATCAGCTCTACGAGCACTATACATACTTTTAAAGGCAAACAAACATCAACGACGTGAAATCTATACTTGTGAATTCCAACATTATCGTGCAGATTTAATTGATAATTCTACACTCACGTGCATTTAATCCGTATTGAGTGCTTATAGTAACAGTTTGTGGAGGTTTCGCGAAAGCATCGATGGCTTGATAATGCGCAGTTTGCATTAACAAATTGAAACCAGGTTACGGAATAGCATTTATATGTGTATTAAATGATGTTTTGCCTCACTTCTCTGCATTACTATGAACAGATCATCAGCTTTTTGAAGCGATGTTATCTTAGTATGTACGAACTCCGCGTCGAGGGATATGAGTTTGAATCCAACAATGTGCTTGAGCTTTCGGTGAAGGAAAACATCCTGAGAAAACCATAGCATGGCGGTAGGGCTTTTCCAAATGCCCGTCTGGCTGACAACCACGCGCAAGTTGAAAATCTACCCCCAAATACCAATTGGTGTGTTCCGGCAGTTGCACTTGAGAGCCAATTCCTCCACAGCTTTAGCGGATCTACCAATTTGGGCCGTATCGTAACTTAAGATCAGGTGAGATTATGGCCATAACGCTAAAAACCTTAAGTATAAAAAAAACATAATCCCAGCGATAGTGGTATGCTCTGTGCACCAGTGACCAACTGGGCTACAAGGATCTATACTTCTGTACCCAACCAAGTCACAACAACCAGTAGGTGATGCCATAAGGTCTGAACAAGTATAGATGGATAGCTCCGCCGTAGACTCGACGTAGTATGAAAGCAGTTCCCCTCGAGGGGGATTTATGCTTATCGTGGTGTTTTATATATTGGTTACAAGATGTACAAGATGATGTTATAATGTATACGTGTATTTCTAAATTTTTTTTCAATATAGCTTGATTCCTATTAGTGTTAGCGTGATGTTGAATAGCCTAAAGTTTGCGTCAAATATTGCTTTATAAAATGCCAAAAGAATTTTTGGTAATCCGAATGCTAGTTCCTAAGATTGGCGCGTTCAAACAAAAACTTTTCGGTTTTACAATATTATAATATAGATTTGACAGTGCATTTCTCCTGCTGTGACTCACAAGCCGCCGTCGATGTCTGCCCAGGATGCATTTACTAAAATCAATTTTTTTTTTAAACGTTGACAAAAAATAAACACCACGTAAACCATACACAAATGTGCATAAGTGATAAGCTCAAATTAATATATATCTTTGGGTTTACCACGTTTTGATATCAGCCAGTGTAGCCAGCTGCAAAGAGGCTTGCAAGTCAGCATGACGGTGATTACCACAAACATACTTGATATAATTTATTGATGGTCGCCATTGCTTAGTGCTTATTATTGCTTAGTGCTGACCATAAGATATATTAGAAAATTTATTACTTTTTTAAAATATAATATACCTAATGATTTCTTCTGTTTACGCGAATATTATTTATCGAAATAAAACAATATTAAACGGATTTTTACCCGGTTATTTATTAATTTTAATCCCACCTTTCGACCACAAAGGCTGTGAAAAACTTTCGAAACGTCGGGATCAAAATTAATAAATAACCGCGACAAAATCCGTTTAAATTAGTTTTATTTCGACAGAATACACCACCTGGACTATTTATTTATTGTTAATAGATATTTATCGCAACTGATACGAGATTTATAAATGACCTTCGTTTGTCAATCTCACTCGAGGGTATTGACTTGTCTCTATTGTAATAAAAGGTTGCTTTTAACATCACTTATGTAGTATGTTTAACCTTTTAGTGTTATTAGACTGTTGTCTATGGCTTCGTTTATTCTGTTTGCGCTTCATTTGTTTGTATCATGTTGTCAATAAACTTTTATATTTAGTGTCTACTTTAACGTACTATGTTGTGGATAAATTCATATGTAGCAAAAACTTGAAATTATTGTATAAATTGACAGACAACAAATAGAAGTTAAGATCATAAATCCCTGAACAATAAAAAATCGGCAAATGCTAGGACTGACGCGTTTTATAATTAAAGTTTCGTGGCGTTATGGCCACAATCTCATCTGATGTTAAGCGACGATGTGGCATAAGATGATGGATACGCTAAGCCTAGAAGGGAGCTAAGCCTGGAAGGATACACCGGCATCTTTCTTTTCATCTTGAGGGTGGTTGCTAGCCAGACGGGCATTAGAAAATACCGGACCACCATGCTATGGTGTCACCACGATGTTATTCTTCACCGAGAGCTCAAGCTCAGTGTAGTTTTTTTTTATGGAATTGGAGGCAAACGCGCAAGCGTGTCACCTGATAGTAAGTGATCACTGCCGCCCATGGACACCCAAAATATCGGAGCAATCGTAGGTGCGCTGCCGGCCGTTATTGGAGAGACTGGCTCTCAAGTGCTACTGCTGGAACACACTTATTGGTATTTGGCGGCAGATTTTGAACTCGTTGATGGTAGCTAGCCAGGTGGTCATTAGAAAAAGCCCTACGACCGTGCTATGATTTCCCTACAATGTTTTCCTTCACCGAAAGCTGAAGCTCATTGTAGATGGATTCGAATTCACGTCCCTTAGCGCGGTGTCCTTACACAATACCAACTGAGTTATCATTAGTTAAATCAATATGGAAATTGTTTCTCTTGATTTCAACGTTCATTATCACATAGAAAATAGATACTACTATTATAAGTTGTGATTTGTTTTTTTTTTTCTTTTTAATCGGAATAACCTTCTAACCTCAGTCACTTTAATATCTCGCTATCTGCAGTAGCTTTTCATAAAGTTGTTTTTTTTATATAAGGTTTAGCGTTATGGCCATAACCTCACCTGATCTTAAGTGACGATACGGCCCATGTTGGTAGACACGCTAAACCTGTGGAGGAACTGGCTCTCAAGTGCATTTGCCGGAACACACCTGTTGGTATTTGGCGGCAGATTTTCATCTTGAAGGTGGTTGCTAGCCAGACGGGCAGTAGAAAAAGCCCTACCACCATGCTATGGTTTCCTCACGATGTTTCCCTTCACCGAAAGCCCAAGCTCATTGTAGTTGGTTGGAGTCGAACTCACGTCCCTTGACGCGAATTCGTACACACTACCACGTAGCTATCATCGCTTTAATTTTTACGTTTATCACTTAAATATTAGGTGCATTACAATAAACCTGTGAAACAGTCGATCGCCTTTTAAATTTTCTAGTAATTTTTCCTTGATATCGCTGCTATGTTCGTTATCATTATTGATAAGGTTTAAGGAAAATCCCCAGCATGCTTCGTCATCGTTGTCATTGTTTAAAAACCTTTATAAGTATTATGTTATTGTAATTTTATCATCTAGTGTAGGTTTAAAAACCCTATACAGCGAGAAAGTTTGTTTGTTTGAACGCGCTAATCTTAAAATCTACCAGTCGGATTTGAAAAATTATTTACGCTTTTGATAGCGCATTTGTTTAGGAAGGCTATGGAGCATCAGGCTACTATCAATAGAAGCAAAGTAGTAGTGGTAAGCATGGTGGTAGGGCTTTTTCTAACGCCCGCCTTTGCTAGTTACCACCCTCTTGTTGAAAATCTGCCGCCCAGTACCAATAGGTGTGTTCCGGCAGTTGCGCTTGAGAGCCAGTCCCTCCACAGGTTTAACGTGTCTAGCAACCTGGGCCGTATCGTTACTTAAGACAGGTGAGATTATGGCCATAACACTAAGCCTTAAGTGTATATTAAAAAAAAAGTGAAAAGGTTACAAGAAAGGTCACAAATTATTTTTCCTAAGAACCTACATAGCGTGCGCTGTATACATAGATAAGTTGTTAAAGTTACTTGAAAAAAATGTAAAAGGGAAACGTTTGTCTTCGTATGTACCAAACATAATCTAGAAAGCATATAATACCTTTTGAGGTTTACTGATCTTAACCATTTTTATGATTTCGGACAGCGATCATAAAACATTTAGGACTGAATGTAATGGACGAGGTCATGTTCCATAGAATCTTCGCTGCCCCTGCAAGTGATGGAGCCAAGATTTTATGGAATTTTGTGATTAGTTCTAAGTAGTTTTTGGACGTATTTGACTGTATTTATACTTTGTACATACTGTAAGGTCAGGGTACGATGGGACTGACATGTCCCTTTTGGACCCAAGTCACAAAAATAAATAAAAAAAATATTTTCAATATTGTTCCAATATTTTGTTTCTGTCGTTGATTTGGAGAAAAAAACAATATCTAAGTTATCTCGAAAGGTGAAGCATTATCTATACTTTCCAACAAATTACTGTAATCGTTTCCAAGAAATAATTATATAAGACTCGCTCACTTAATAGTCATTATAGATATTGATTTGGGTCATTATTTATTTCTAGAAGTTTTTTATTTTTATTTTATAAATAGTTAAGGTATAGCGTAATGGCCATAATATCACCTGATCTTAAGTGAGGATACGGCACACGTTGGTGTACACGCTAAACCTGTGGAGGAACTGGCTTTCAAGTGCAGTTGCCGGAACACACTTATTGGTATATGGCATTTGAAGGTAGACACAGTAACATGAACTTTTCTCGACAACCTACACCTCAGTCCGCTCCGTGACCACGAAGGCTGAAAAACTTTCAAAACGTCAGGATCAAAATTAATAAATAACCGCGATAAAATCCGTTTCAATTAGTTATATTTCAACCAATTTTCCTATTTATATTTCAAATACATCATAATAATATTATAAAGGAGAAAAAAAGTGAGTTTCTTTGTTTGTTGGTTACGCTTTCACGCCTAAACCGCTGATTCGACTATGATTAATTTTTGTGTCGGAATACCTAGATTAGAACCTGGAGATAATGATAGGCTAATTTTTCTAGCGGAAACTTTATTGGAGGTCGGGTAAAGAGAGTTATAAGGTTTATTTGTATGAAACTTTTTACTGCGTCAGCCGATTTGTTTGACAAAATCATTATTAACGCGAGCAAAGCCGCACGTAAATGCTAGTTATATTCATATAATCCGTTCTAAGTGAACTTCTATACACCACGAAAGGAGTAACTATGTAAAATTTACAGCTAATCAAGAGTATTAAAGATATCGTGACGAGTCAGTGGTATTAGCTTGTATATTTTATATTTTGAAAGTATTTTTTTTTTATAATTAAGGTTTAGCGTTATGGCCATAATCTCACCTGATCTTAAGTGACGATACGGCCCAAGTTGGTAGACACGCCAAACCTGTGGAGGAACTGGCTCTCAAGTACAGCTACCGGAACACACCTATTGGTATTTGACGGCAGGTTTTACAACGTGAGGGTGGTAGCTGGCTAGGCGGGCATTTGGAAAAGCCCATGCTATGGTTTCCTCACGATGTTTTCCCTCACCGAAAGCTCAAGCTCATTGTGGGTGCTTGGATTCGAATTCACGTCCCTTGACGCGAAGTCGTACACACTATCACTGAGCTATCATCGCTTATTATTATTGTTGTTTAGTATATTGACAAGGGCCGCTTTTATCTATGATACTTTACCTACGAAAACAAAGAATCCGGCGAAAGGTGTTTGTTATACGTATTGTTATTTGCATAAATTCTATGTTTAGTACCTACATTGACTATTGCAACTTTACTTGAATGCTGTTTATTTATAAATTTTAACTGAGAACTATAAATTATTTCCCTCGCGAGCTTTGACACCCACTTTCCCACCTTCAGGAGTTGAAACACGAGAAGCTCCCTCTTAAACGACGCCTACATTATAAAGCATGTTATATTAATTATAACTTAGACTTTGGAGAGGTGAAACACTTGATACTTTGCATTTCTGAGAGATTAGGATACGTGGGAGTCACCCGTGGCTGATTGCAGGGAATACGTCACATTCGTTACACATATAAATAGGTAAGAAAATTTGAAGCGATGATAACTCAGCCGTTAGTGTGTACGGACTGCACGTCAATGGACGTGAGTTCGATTCCTTGCAATGAGGCTGAGTTTTGGATGAATTACAACATCCTGATGAAACCATAGTGTGGTGGTAGGACCTTCTCTAGTGCTCGACTGGCTAGCTATTATCCTCAAATTGAAGACTTCCCGCCAAATACCTATCGGTGTGTTCCGTCAGTTACACTTGAGTGCCAGTCCGTTCCTTGGCCTGTAATTTGACATCAGGTATGACTGCGGGTCCAACAAATAGCTTACTGTTATCAACAAATTTGCCATAATGTTTTTCCGCCAACAGATCTGACATGTTGTTCTAGACATATTCTAGATCTAAACTTTACGTGTATTCCTTATTGTTTGTATAGATATAATGTCAATAAACCAGTTTGTGGAAATGATAAGACGGTAGTGTAGTGCACTCGACTGCATAGACGTTATGCAGTGATTTTCCGTAACCCTAATTACAACACAAAATCAATACAAATAATAATCAATAGTATTATTACATAGTGATAACGTTAAAATGTTTCTAGAAAGTAATTTCTGGAGCTACGCATTTGATTTTAAAAATGTTTCACCATTTGATTTGTAATACATTTAATAGTTTTCTGAAGCGATGATAGCTCAGTGGTAGTGTGTACGACTTTGTGTCAAGGGACGTGAGTTCGTATCCAACCACCTATAATGAGCTTGAGCTTTCGGTGTAGGGAAATATCGTGAGGAAAACATAGCGTGGTGGTAGGGCATTTACTGATGCCCGCCTGGCTAGCTACCACACTCAAGTTGAAAATCTGCTGCCAAATACCAATAGGTGTGTTTCGGCAGTTGCACTTGAGAGCTAGTTCCCTCAAAGGTTTAACGTGTCTACCAACTTAGGCCGAATCGTCACTTAAAATCAGGTGAGATTATGGCCATAACGCTAAGCAATTACTATAAAAAATAATAATAATACGTAAGCTATGATGGCTCAGTGGTAGCTTGTACTGACACCGCGTCGAGGGACGAGAATTCGAATCCCTGCAATGAATCTGAGCCGTTTTTTTCTGATGCCCGCCTAGCAAGCTACCACCTTCAAATTGAAAATCTGCCGCCCAAATACTTATTGAGGTGTCTAACATCTCGGGCCACAGTATCACTAAACATCAGGCCATAACGCTAAACCTAAAAATGTACTAATTAAATTTGATATCGTAAACAAAGTCTCAAGGGGTCATAAGTATTTTAAATACTAAATCCTCTCCATAAGTGTATCGATTGACCGAGGGTAAAAATGCTATATCATATCATGATTAAATTTCCAATTAATATACTAATAACCTATACTACAAAGTATAAAAATACCATCATTCCGCATTCGGAACCCCCAGGATTCCTCGTTCCTGTAATATATTTTGAAGTATAATTCAAGTCCAAACGGACTGGATACACGAACGGGCGAAGGTAGAATTGTGATGAAATGTCTAACATTCGTAATAACGTTCCCTAATCCGATAATGATGACGTCATAGATGTCTCTAAAAGTAATTAATACCGATTGTCATTATATGGACATAATTACCAACACTTAATCATATTTCTAAGAAACGGAGCTCGTAATAACGTTTCCGGTAAATTCCAATCCAACAAATTCTCTTAACCTATTATGAAATGGTAGGTTAGAGACGCAGTAATCTATACAAATAAGGAAGCTTGTACAAAATTTATATTGGTAAAGTCGGATAAATAATTAAGTGATATATATATTTCTTCCTCAGACTTTAAATCTATATTAATATAACAAAAGTAAAGAGGTTTTTTTGTTTATTTAAAAAATATATATACTACACTATATAAGGATGCTTTGGGTTTGAACAGATATTGGGAATTATATTTTCTATATGAGTATTACAAAGCGTATAAGTTTGTTTGTATGTTTGAACGTGTTTATCTTAGGGACTACTAGTTGGATTTAAAAAAATATTTTTATGTTTGGTAGAGCAACAATTGAGAAAAGTTACAATAAACTATAGGTTAAAATAAAGGTTAGATAAACAATATTTATTTTTATTTTTATGAAAAAGTGGGCGAACGATCAAGCGTGTCATCTGATTATAAGTGATCACCGCCGCCCACGGACACCCACAACACCAGAGGAATCGCAGGTGCGTTTCCGGCCTTTATGTGAGAGACTTGCTGTCAAGTACCACTGCCGGAACACATCTATGAAATTTGGCGGCAAATTTTCAACTTAAGGACCGTAGCTAGCCAGACAGGCAATAGAAAAAGCCCTACCACCATACTATGGTTTCTCACGATGATTTCTTTCACCGAAAGTCAAGCGCATAATAAGTAGTTGTATTCGAACTCTCGTCCCTTGACGCGGCGTTTCTACACGTTACCACTGAGCTGTCATCGCTTCTAATAAGACTACTAACACACGCTACCACATATAGCTGTATCGAAAAAGTTACAAAAACGGGCGATAATGATTCAATAATTTTTAGTTCCACGCGAGCAAAGTCGGCAGGTACAGCTAGTGTAGAATGAAATATTAGGAGATATACATCTATTTTTGAAGCACTTAGTTTGTTTACGTCACTTTTTTTTTGTTAGGCTAGGTTAGGTTATGTAATGATTGTAACTCCCGTAACTATATTAGAAAGAAAGATACTGTGAAAATACCTTTTGGAAAACCACCCCTATTACACATGATGACATGATAGTTTTAATTTTTTGTAGGTTTAGTGCTTAACAACAATCTTTCCTATTTTTAAACGACACTGTGACTGTCAGAAAACGCCATAAAATGGTTTGATATAGATTTTCAACTTGAGGATGTTAGCTAGTCAGACAGGCATTAGAAAATGGCTTGCCACCATACAAACTACCACTCTCAAGTTGAAAGTTTTCAGCGAAATGTTAACACGTGTGTTCCGGCAGTTGCACTTGAGAGCCAGTCCCTCTAATTAAGGCCGGAAACGCACCTGCGATACCCCTGATGTTTTGGGTGTCCATGAGCGGCGGTGATCACTCACCATCAGGTGACTGACAGGTTTGCTCGTTCGCCACTGATTCCATAAAAAAAGAAACAAATTTCATTACTTAACATTAGATTAAATGTCACAGAAAATTACAGTCAGCGTAAATAATTGGTCAAACGAATGAACGTTCAGCGACCGCTCCGTCTGGTGGACCAGCTCCGTTGAATGTAAATCATGTATATAAGGTAGATAGTTTTTATTGAATAATTTTAAAGATAGGATTTATTGATTGAATTAAAAATAGTTTACCGTTTAAGTTATGTTAAATGAAGGGTCTTAGTAAACTATGTATTAATGGTTTATTTTATTATTTTTTCCTTGTGCACTATATAATACTTTTTTATTTCGGTAAAGAATTTCGTTTAATTCCGTAGAACGAAAGATTTTGGCCTAAATGAATATACTTGGGATATTTTATCACATAAACTGTAAGGAGCCGGTGATTACATACATTCGTACGTATAGAGACGAGAGGGAGTCGCTTTCTGTGGCAAAATATGACATGAGTGCCGGAAAACATGACTTTCGCGACTTATATATATTTTTTTTTTTGTTAATTATAAATGTTTAATTATTTCAAGTAATAAATATTAAAGACATTGACAATCGTGTGCTGTTGTTAGTTATTTATTTATTTACAAAATCAGCGCCAACAGTGCGCATATAATATATTCTGTAACATCCTTTGCGATATCTAATTATGATATGGGTACCAATTATAGGGGCCCACTACATATATGAAGTAAAAATAATCACAATCAAACATTATATAGTACAACATTAACATAAAAAATGAAATATTTAAATATTGAAGATGTTGTTAGACCATGTCAGTAGAATGGATAAAGATAATGGTAATACTAGAAGTTGTAAGTACTTGTTGTGCACTCACCGGCACGTTACCATCTCGTTTCGTGGCAGTTTTAGGTTCGCAGCTTCTCGATGTTGGAACGACCTTCCTCCCCCTATACGCGACCTTAAAACCTGTCGTCTTTTAAGTTTAACTTAAAAAAAGAAAATGTTAATAATGCAATGTGTCTAGATGTGTATTTTTTTTTAGTTTAATTATGATGCTCTGTTGTTGTAAAGTAAAGTATTTGATTAGTACCCTAATTATTATCTATTTATTTATTTATACCCCTGCACACAATGTTTATCGTATATTTGTAAAAAATGCCTAATCCTGATGCTTTAATGCCTTATCTTTGTTGTGAATATTATTATTCAGAATTTTAACTGCGATTGAATAGTCTTTTAATGTTTTTATTTATAGCGTCTTTTATTGCTTGTATGTCTTTTATTAGTATTAAACGATTTCTTTCTTTCCTTTAAAAATAAGTCTCCAACAAACATGATTAAGTAACATATTACAGAAATTCAGAATATATTATTAGTTGCCATACATTATGTGTGGGGTCTATCATTGTGACGTAATATTGATATGCGGGTCGTTGAATATGTGACATATCATGACAGAAAGGGGAAGAAAGGTCTAAAAGGTATAGTTTTGGGTGACATAGTTTACGAACGGCATCCCATGAGTATTCAAACCAAAATAACTTTTAACGAAGCTTTTTAATTATAGTTAAGGCTTAGCGTTATGGCCATAATCTCATCTGATCTTAAGTGACGACACGGGCCAAGTTGGTAGACAAACTAAACCTTCGAAGGAACTGGTTCTCAAGTGCAACTGCCGGAACACACCTATTGCATTTGGCGGCAGATTTTCAACTTGAGGGTGGTAGCTAGCCAGACGGGCATCAGAAAATGCCTTACCACCATGCTATGGTTTCCTCACGATCAAAATCTCAAAATCATTGTAGTTGGTTGGATTCGAACTCACTACCACTGACCTATCATCGCTTCAAAAGCTTCCTAAAACAAAGATGATGCCATGGTAAACTGGTACGAACTTGTATATAAAATCTAATGAGATTAATTCCCAAGTAACAATTTAAATTAGCACATGTAATGATGGAGGAACGTAATACGTGCGCTGAATAACCAATTACTTATGCAACATGAACGGTACAGTGATAACTGGAAAGCGCTGGGTCCAATTTAACGGTCACGTTTGCAAACGACTGGTTGATATTTGTATTAATCAACGGAATTGTCTCATACTCAGTGTATTGTGAAATACGAGGAAGGTGAGGCAAAAAATATACACATATTCGAATTCTCACATTAAAATTGTGTTGGAACACGCACGAAAGAGAAAATCTGATACGGAAATATACCAAGATGTTTTCTCTCGCGTACTTTGCATACCGATAAAGGGACAACAGCCTTTTCCGTCAGTATTAATCTTCGATACCCGCGCCATTAAAAACCTGTTTTAGCCATAATACGTTTTCCTACATTTGTAGCAGTTAAGAAATCGGCCATAGCACCAGCTATGGAATTCAATGATAGCATAAAACGTATGAATTTTCATTTTGATCGGTTAAATCACGTCAAAATTTTAAATTTTATCTCGTATCACGGAAGAAGCCTGTCATTTTATGGAATAAAAATTATCCTATATGTTAATCCTCTTACCATTAGTAATGACCCTGTTAACTTTCATCGCAATCTATTCTGTATTGTCAAACTTGAAGCGATGATAGCTCAGTGGTAGTATGTACAACTTTGCGTCGAGGGACGTGAGTACGAATCCAACCTCCTACAATGAGCTTGAGCTTTCGGTGAAGGTAAACATCATGAGGAAACTATAGTATGGTGGTAGGGCTTTTTCTGGTGACCGACTGGCTAGCTAGCAGGCTAGCTGGCTAGAACTTTTTGGGGCGAGTGCTGTGGGCACTCAGCTCCGAGGCAGCGAGCGCAAGGGTGCCAGGATGGCCGAACCTCGGCTGCCGGAAAGTGAACAAGGATTCGCGATCCTAACTAATCAACAGGTCCTAACGTGCTAATTTAGTAATCCTAGCACGACCTTATCGTGCAAGCCGCACAAGGGGCACGGGGGTAGTCTCGTACTGAACCGTGTGCTTAACGTATGGGCGTGCATGGATGGTATGCGGTGTGATGATGTACTTTCAGTGATGTAGGGCGTCGATAATTATTTTGTGATACCTTATACAAAATCAGACTCGATCCATCTGAGTTTGAGTTTAAATTAGCTTGAGCTAAAAGGAAAAGATCGTGATGAAATTATAGCACGGTGGTAGGATATTTTCATATGCTCATCTGGCTAACCGTCATCCTCAAGTTGTACGTCTGCCATCAAATAATTATAAGTGTGTCCCGCTAGCTGCACTTGAAACCTAGTACATTCGTATGTTCAGCGTATTACCATTGGAACACGCACGAGATAACACAGTAGTAAATTACGTAGTTGATCGTCAGTAGGAGTTTTTTAAAAGACAATTTTTGTCCTTTATATATTTATTACAAAACTAATTACAATATATTACTTAAACCTAACAATTCAACTTACTAGCTCCGGCGATCGAGCGAGATTGTTTTTCTCTCATCGCTTGACCGTCCCCGATATGTTGTTTCCCTTGGTCAGCGTTTTGCAATGATTCACGTGGGAACCTTATTATGAGTGTCTTACGTGGCTTATGTATTAGGTAGTAGGTACACTAGGTATTAGGTACTAGGTACAGTGGGTAACAAGTATAAAAGTTAAAAATTATAAACAGTAAACATATTTACCCAATTCGATTATCGCTTCGATCTTGCAAAATACTTAATTAGTTTCGTCTCGAACCAACCTGATGTAAAATTAAAACGGTAACTCTGTATGCTTACGGTAACTGAGTGTTTAGCATATTAAAGGTGAATTTTACGGAAAGCAGTTAATTTATCAGTAACGTTTTAAGATATTATAAAACGTAGGAAGTTATTTGTCGGTTATAAGATAATTAAAGGCATTATGAAGGTGTTATGGATTCTGAATTTAGCTTGCGACTTCAGAATTAATGTATGTATATATCAAACTTTAACATCGATAATTATATTCGAGCTATATTGTATTGTGGTTGCAGTGTAGATAAGATTTTTAGTAAATATATTGACTTTATTGGTATCGTAAATATGATAAATTTATTGCAACGGTAATATGCGCACTCGGCTGATAAACACGTCGCACTTGTACTTTGTAGCCAAGTTTACAGTTTTTTTTCCTAGCACGATTTACTGTACACGATATTAAGCACACAGTAAAATCTAAAGCAACAATATATTTTAATAGCCCAGTGGTAGTGTGTACGACTTCGCTTCAAGGGACGTGAGTTTGAATCCACCTGCAATGAGCTCGAGCTTTTGGTGAAGGAAAACATTGTAAGGAAACCATAGCACGGTGGTAGGGTTTTTCCCAATGCCCACGTGGGTAACCAATCTCGAGTTGAAAATCTGCCGCCAAATACCAATAGGTGTGTTCCGGCAGTTGCACTTGAGAGCTAGTCCCTCCACAGGTTTTGCGTGTCTACTAGCTTGGTCCGTATCGTCATTTAAGATCAGATGTGATTGTGGCCATGACGCTACGCTTAACTACAAAAAAAAATAGATAACCAATATGTCAGTGGTCGTTCCTATCGTGCCAGATTGCAAGCCTATGGCCTGGATATACACTAACTGATGCTAAAATGCGACAAAATAAAATAGAGTCAGTGTAACTCGGTTTCGTACGTTCGAAACACGATTGCTTACGTATTTGACAATAGTAAAACGATACCAAAAAAAACCCGCTAACTATTTGTAGTAGCTAGTATATGGGTAATTCGTATTATATATCTAGTAAAGTATACTTAATTCGTCAATTTCTTGCCGATTATTTGCGATTTTTGCTATCGTTTCGCTTTTGTGATTTACTTAATAAGGGGCCAGTTATCACAGGACGCGACACGCTTATGTTTGACTCTATTATATAGTTGCATTATTCAATACGCTGTTCATATATTTTAATATTAACTGTACCCACGATTTCGTTTGCGTGGTATTGAAAATCATTTCCCTATCCTTCAAAAACAGTATTTTTTTTCTACATAAACCCGTTGTCATTTTCCGTACCCCTAACGACGTGTATGAAAATTTTCATAACGATCTGTTGAGTGCGTGAAAACGTGAAAAACTCGCATTTGTAATTGTATTAAAATAAAAAAACATAATTATTTAAGTTATGTTATTTGATATGGATCTGTTAGACTTATGATTCATTCACTTATTGAATCAATAGAATGACTCGATATAAATATGGTTAAATACATGTATGTAAATATTACTCATAACTCGTATAAAGATGTAGGTATCTTAGGAAATAAAAAGTTCAAATTATTTAACGTCAATGTGAAAATAATTTTTTTAATAAACATAATGTACCTTAACAACGAATGATGGTTGTACCGGATATCAAAAATTTTCTATTTTTATGTGAGAAAATCAATTACGGACACCTTTCCATCTCAGGGTAACTGAAAAGGTTATGTTTGGCTCACCCGGCTCTAGATATAGTATAATCTATAAGCCTCATTATAGTTCAGATCCATAAATCTCTGTTGCGACATAAAACTGCGAAGTCTGCTAATAATTATTATTTATTATTTTCAACAATTTCTGCTTAATCAAGATAACGTCAATTATTATTCAGTTCGTTATGTGATAATGTGATTGTGTAATTTTTCAGTCATTCGTATTTGACCGTAGCACGGTAGATTTTTTTTTTTTTTTTTTTTTTTATGTTGCACAGCAAAGTGACTGCACTGGACCTGATGGTAAGTACTGTACAATCCATATCAGCGGCGACTGACAGCGAACAGAATACACTGCCAGTCGCGGCTGTCATGCTGGCCTGCTTAGGTACCTCTTCACGCCTCTTTTGAAGGACCCAATATCATAGGAAGGAGGGAATACGTTGACAGGAAGACGGTTCCACAATTTCACGGTGCGACAGACAGAGAGAATTTCGGCATTGATATAGAAATGCAGATACTGCCACTGCTAGGTCGGTCTACTTCCCTTACTTCCATAGCCTAATGTCTTATGGCATTTTGCTGTGGGCGACAGCAGCTGAGTTAGACGCCGTATTAATTTTAAATTAAAATTACTTTAATTAATCGTAAAACAATACACGTCAATGTAAACGATCGCATGTACGGACGCACGTATGTTGTTACATAATAAGAAGTCATTATTATGAATAATTGATTGTTTACCTTTCATAGACCACTCCTCGTTAGTCATACTGTATGTAGCCACAAATATTAACAACAATTGATGATGCACTCGTCATCAAAGAAACCTAATGTTTTTTACTCCTTTTTTGACCTATTTTTTTATATTTGCCCGAAAAACAAATCATCTTAGATTCTATAAAGATTTCGTCATTATTAAGCGAAGTATACAATTCATCTGTATATACAATTATTTTTTTGGTGTCGACATCAATGTCAGTTCAAAGTCTGTCTACCGGTCCCCTTATCACGTACTTTGCAAAAACAAAGTTATAGCAGAAATCGTTAAGTATTTGCTTCGAAATTGCAATGTCTCAGCTTTGGTGCACTTAAATTGTCAATTTATTGCCGACTATTTGGGACTGATGCTATCGGTTTTCTTCTGTAAATTGTAAATAAAATGTAAACACGTAATAGGGACCTTCTAATACAATATTATATTTCGCTTATCATGTACTAAGAGACATGTCCGCGTTACCAGCTTCATAGGATTTGGCATAGATTTTGTTGAATTTAAGGTATACTGTGATGTTGATTTGTACTATTAAATACTAGATTTTACGTGCGGCTTTGCTCGCGTTAATATTGCTTTTGGCAAACAAAACGGTTGACGCAATAATAAGGTTCCATACGAAGTTCATACTTCTCTATAACCACTTCCTATAAGTTTTTCCCAAGAAAAAATTGCCTATCACCGTTTCCAGGATCCCATCTGTCTGTATACCAAAATCCATCGTAATCGATTCAGCAGTTTATGCGTGAGAGCGCAATAAACAAACAAACTCAATTCCGCATTTGTAATTTGCAGTTGCCAAATGTCCGCATTTAGTCCGACAATTTGAAATAATAAATATACAATAGATATAATATATGTTTAAGAAAGTTATGTAACGGTTAGGTATTTTTCAAAAGTTAATTGGATTGTTCGTTACGCAAACTAAAGTGAACTAATCTATAATGATTTCTTAGGTTTACGCGAATATTATTCATTGAAATAAAATAAAACTAATTTAAACGGATTTTATCGCGGTTATTTATTAAATTTTGATCCCGACGTTTCCCGAGTGTAAGAATGGAACGCACCCCACCATAGACAACGAACACTCACGCGCAGATGAACAACGCGCTGTCATTAATCTGTCAAAACAAACATTGGACGATAACACAATTCAGGTTTTATCAAAAGGATTAAATTTTGCCGTAACACCACGAAGGATACCGTATGAAGACATTATTTGTAACGTTGAGAATAGTCTCGTGAAAAATAATTTGCAAAAGGAGGATTCGGAGGCGATACGTCAAGACATTTCGTCAATATTACGACAAGTGAAAGCGCCCAAACCAAATCTTCCAAAACAACAATATATCGCTTTAAAGAACTTGCGTTCACAGAAGGATGTAACTATTCTCCGTGCAGATAAAGGTAATGCGACAGTAGTAATGGATACGTCAGATTACAATAATAAAATAGAACAACTTTTGTCGGATGAAAGTACATACAAGAAGGTTAAAACAGACCCAACCAACAAAGTTTTAAAGGCTACCAGCTCTTTAATAAGCAGTTACTCCGACACATTAAATCTTGACGTAAACTTACTCGTCCCATCGTGTGCAAAACCTCCTAAACTGTATGGGTTACCGAAAATACACAAGCCAAATGCTCCACTACGTCCCATCGTGAGTCAGGTCGACACACCAACCTACAGATTGGCTCAGCACGTAGCAAAAGTGTTATCACCACTAAGAGGCAACACTAGAGCATCTGTGAAGGATTCATACCAATTTGTCAGTGATATTAAACACCTACAATTAGCTGACAATGAAACCATGGTTAGTTTTGATGTCCAGTCTCTATTCACAAGCTTACCAGTACAAGACTGCATCGAAATTGTGTCTAAGAGGTTAGCAGATAATAACATGCCCATAGAGTATGCAGCATTACTTAAACAGTGCCTCACATCTGGCTACATGTTGTGGAGGAATCAGTTTTATGTACAAGTGAATGGAGTAGCTATGGGCTCACCTGTATCTCCAGTAGTCGCCGATATTTTCATGGAGGACTTCGAGGAGACAGCCCTAAGCACTGCTCCCGTCACCCCCAGGTTTTACAAACGGTACGTAGATGATACTTTCACAATTTTACCATCTGACAAAGTAGCTGCATTTTTAGATCATCTTAACTCCATTAACAATAACATACAATTCACTGTGGAGTTAGAGCAAAAGAAATCTCTTCCTTTCTTAGATGTTTTAGTTATCCGTAATCCTGATCAGTCTTTAGGCCATACTGTGTACAGAAAAATGACCCATACAGATAAATACCTGAATGGTGAATCTCACCACCATCCGAAACAGTTAGCTACCGTGGGTAAATCTTTGTTTCAGAGAGCACAAGGAATCTGTGACGAGGAACATCTGGCTGCTGAGCTGCGACATGTCAAGCAAGTACTGCGTGATAACAAGCTCCAAATTCCACGCCGCCGTCACGGAAACCGAGTGAAACCAGCCACAGTAGAACGTGTACCTGTTGTGTTACCTTTTGTAAGAGGGGTCACAGACAAGATTGGCTATGTGCTGAAGCGTGCTTCAATTAAAACTTACTTCAAGCCGCCCAAGAAGATTAGTCAATTTTTACCACCTGTCAAGTGTCATATACCTCTACAAGAACAGGGCGTATACAAAATAGAATGTGACTGTGGCCTCTCCTATATCGGACAAACTAAAAGAAACATAGGGACCCGCGTAAAAGAACATATAGCTGATGTTAAACACCGACGCTCTACGAAGTCTGCAGTTGCTGAACATTCAGAAGAAGGCTCCAAACATTATCTTCGATTTGACAAGCCACAAATCCTTGCAAAAGAACACCGATTCCTACCTAGGATGATTCGTGAGGCTATTGAAATTAAAAAACATCCAAATTTCAATAGAGAAGATGGTTGGAAGCTAGCACAAGCCTGGGATCCAATAATACATTTAATTAAATCGGAACCCAAAAGACCAATTGCCAGACGTCAAGACACTGTGAGCTCTTTCTGCGTAGATCGGAACACTATCAATAATAAAAATTAAATTGAAGGTAGACACAGTAACATAAACTTTTCTGGACAACCTACACCTCAGTCCGCCCCGTGACCACGAAGGCTGAAAAGCTTTCGAAACGTCGGGATCAAAATTTAATAAATAACCGCGATAAAATCCGTTTAAATTAGTTTTGAACTAATCTATGTCTATACTAATGTTATTAAATTGAAGTGCTTGAATGAATGAATGAATGAATGCACTTTAAATATGTGCACTGGCGAGCTTAATGCAATAAGACATTTTATTCCAGCTTACCAGCAGTAATGTAGTAAGAAATAATTACTACCGTTTTAGGTAGTGCAAATAAAATAATTTGTGAAATAAAAGTGTTATAATAAATATACTAATCTGATAGCTCGTTTGTTTACTTAGAAACTACCACTCGGATTTCCGAAATTGTTTTGGAAAGTGCTAGAAAATTTATTGACGGAGCTTTCAGACTACTTAAAGAAGCTATATTGAAGAAAGTAACAAAAACGAGCATGAATTAACAAATATTATTTAGTTTCACGCGAACAAAGTCGCGGGCACAGCTATTCGTCATATAAAGATTCAAGTTGTCTATATTTCATATAATTAACCTGAAAAGTTTGTTTGTTTGACCGCGCGTATTTCAAGAACTACCAGTCAGATATGAAAACATATTTTTGCATTTGACAAACTTATTATTGGAGAGGTTTCAGGCTATTTAATCTAAAAAAAATAATGTAACTTAAAAAAACTTAATCTAAAAAAATGATAAGGACATTTAGCCTGAAGGATGGGTCTCTGCGAAACTGTTCAACCGATGATTATGAAATTTAACGTACCTGCCTACACGTTTACTTTCTATCTGTTTATATCGCAAGGTCAACCTAACCTAACCCAGAACCTTGGTACCTGTGACCACCTTACCCACATACCTTATCAACACTAGGATTCGTTTACGTTTATTTTATAGCTAAGCTCATATTAACCAACCAATTATTATTAGAGTTCATTTAATTAAACTTTTAAAGCTTAAAATTTTTAAGTGTGTAGCATTATATTTGAAAATTCGTTTATATATTCCCGAAAAAAAAAATGATGACAATTTCGGAACAGGAATGTTAAATCTGATGACAGCTTCTCGGGATATATTTACGATCATTAATAAAGATGCGTCAACGTCAGCATTGAATTGTTAATTGGTTTTGACGCAGTTGGCATAATCAGCGCATACTTGTTAACTGTTTCGCATATAGTATGCACTGGCGTATATAGTTGTGGATTAATTTTGATGAACAATTAAATATGTACCACAAATACATATATTTTATTTCCATAAACATCTACACTAAAAAGCTTAGTCTCTTTATGCCCTGGGAAGGCGCTTATGACCGTCGAAACTACCACTGGTTCGGAATATAACCCAGCCATCGAGAAGAACCGGCAAGAAACTCGATCTGGTTATATATTTTTTTCGTTATGTAGGTTCATAATCGAAATTTAAATACGTTTATAATAGTTTTTAGCTCATGCACAGAGAGGGATGTCAATTACACCCAAAAGCACAGAAAATTTACTTAGGGTGATTTAGTTAGCTTGTTAGAATCACTCAAGAATCTCTTAAACATACTCATTGACATACATACACACAAACACACATACACACTTACATACAAACATGTATACAGACGCGTTGACGTTCACACAAACACAACAGGATAATTATACACATACACATATACATGTAAAAACACGATTATTAATTATTTATCTTTGTTATTCTCTATCGATTATTATTATCCAAACTAGGCAACGCCTGTGACATGGAAGCCTAAACTACTATCAGAATTATACATATAGTAGTTGGTGGCGCATTTTATCTGTGACAAGAAACACAAAAAAAGACAAAGTTATTATTAACACTAAAGATAAAATTACGAGTAAACAATTTATTAATCGTGTCCTTACGTATATATCTAAGTGAAGATATGTATAAATTGTATGTGTATATTGGGTTTCCAATATGTATGTTTAAGAGATTATTGATTGATTTTAACAGGGTAAGTAAATTTTCTGTATCTTTGAAAGAAATACCATTTTTCGGTAGCAGTTTTAACGTGATATTATCAATTCATGTAAAATGAATGCATATCCACTAAGAATATCAGATTGAAGTCATAGTATTTTATACAAATAATAAATGAATCAGTTTAAAAAAAGAATTAACATTTTAATTCATAGTAATGTTGGAACTAATATAGCATAGGTCGCAATTATAATAACGTATAGTTTAAAAATATACGGTCTAATAAAAACTGAACTAAAAGGAAAAAAATAAAGTCAAAAGTATGAAGAGTATGTTCTATTGTAACAGAGTATGGGTGATAAATATTCACCGTTAGCTATTTATAGCGCTAAATTTATGATAAAACTGTCGTAGGAAATAACTCACGCTTTTCATCTTTCATACTTTACAGATATTTTTCTTCTTTTTAGTTTAATATTAAACCGAGTTTACATGATTTTTTAACCTATATTACACTTTCTTTTTTTTTTAGTATCAGATTTTCCAAATGTATAAAAGTGCCTTAGCGACATTCAATATGACATAATTGTACTATTTTCTTCGTGAGTTTCATTTGTCATAATGAACCTGACCTGGCATTGGTTTTTGTCACGTGAACAAATTTTGACCACAAGGCAACTCTGAGTTGGTAACACTTATTTATATTTATATATAGACTAACTGACCTTGCTCTGCCTTTTCGAGTAGCCAATCCATCGACTACAGCGTCATCTATCGCGTTATGATCACTTATCAAGATAAAAAGTATCCCATCTCTCAAGTTGGATCAAACTGCACACATTAAAATTTGATTTAAATCGATTCAGTAGCTTAGGAGTTCATCGTGAACAAACAACGTGACACGAAATTTATATATATAAAGACGATACGTGCAAGTGAAGTTAATACGCGCGTGTTACATAATGCATATTAACTCCTCAAGTCGTTTTTAATCATAAGAATGCGTGAGTGTCGTGGAACACTTGGTTAGAACGATGTTTTTACGTTGTACATTATTATTGATAAACATATTATTGATTAGCAAATATAAATATAAGAATTACTAGCATCTGAGAGCAATTAAAAGAAACGCAGAAATAACTAATGAACTGAAGGAATAGTAGAAATTTCGTCATTAATATATTTTTTCTAGTTGTGGAAATAAACATTTTATTTTACAACATTATGTACAATTCATCTAAATCATTATAATACATATAATACGCTCCGAAAGAGCTGACTCGTATTACGTTTACGAATTATACTTTGCAAGATAAATGTTACAAATTTACTGTACAACTACACAGCCGTTGAGAACTTACTGACTGTCTTGGACCAATAAACGCGGACCTATGACTGGACACAGCCAATAGCGTACGCGCTATGGATAACCGTCGACACCACAGGAATATAGTGCAATATTGAACAGACTAAAGAAACGGTCGTGTCGGAATATCTTACATTTTAATTTATCTAGCTTCCATCCGTACCGTGCGATATGGAACTTCGTTCCATTAATAACCATATTTTTTATATCACACTAATAGAGAGAAAAATTTACCATATGAAAAGTTGTAGCAAAACCAATGCAAATAAATACAATTTGTATGAGGTCTGGAGTCTGAAAAAAGTACGTTGACCTAAACTACAGAATTCCAAATTACAGAATGCATTACGTAATATATCAAATTCCCAATAATATAATCACAATAATATTATTAAATCGACCAGATATAATTCTGCAAAAGAAATAACAAAATCTTTAATAATACAAGAAAAATGTTTATTTGAAATATATTTACTCATATTATCGCATAAATGCAAATTGGTTTTGGTATACGCAGTTTAAGAGAAAAAAATTGCTTGGTCTTGTAGTGTCGACAATAGAGACCTACCTCACGTTACACGGTATGAGGCGTGCAATATATAGAAGCGATGATAACTCAGTGGTAGTGTGTACGACTTCGCGCCAAGGGACGTGAGTTCGAATCCAACCACCTACACTGAGTTTCAGCTTTCGGTGAAGGAAAACATCGTAAGGAAACCATAACATGGTGGTAGGGCTTTTTCTAATGCCCGCCTGGGTAGCAACCACCGTCAAGTTGTAAACTTGCCGCCTAATACCAATAGGTGTGTTCCGGCAGTTGCACTTGAGAGCCAGTCCCTTCACAGGTTTAGCGTGTCTACCAACTTGGGTCGTATCGTCACTTAAGATTAGGTGATATTATGGCCACAACGCTAAACCTTAAGTATAAAAAAAGATAAAAAAAAAACAACCAGACGTAACAGTCGCCGAGTTGGGATCAGGAAATTCCCATTGGATACGTTATCTTGTATAATATATTGTTTATACAACTGAATAACAAAGAGGTCATTGGTGTTCACAATATGTAATGTGAGTTTGATAACGTTAATTTTATTAATAGCACATAATAAACACGTTGTACTCACTCTTAATTTAGTTATCAGCACTTTATATTTCGAAGCGATGTCGGATGGAATTATTTCGTCCAAATTAAGTTTAATCTTTACTCTGGCGACATGATAATCTGTAACTGCCGGAACACATCTCTATAGGTATTTGGCGGCAGATTTTCAACTTGAGGGTCTTAGCTAACCAGGTGGACGTTAGAAAAAGCCCTACCAACATACGGTGGTTTCATCGCGATGGTTTCCTTCATCGAAATCTCCAGGTTACGTCCCTTGACGCGATGTCCGGAAACGCTGAAATATCATCGCTTCAAGTATTCCAAAATGACGAATTAATTGTAAGAACATAGGCAGTATATATGTGGCCGAAATAAATTGAAACTACTGATAATTATAGTTACTTCACTATACCAAATGGTAAGAGAAAATAAGAGGTTATACAAATAAATTTGTTTATGTTAAAATACCTACAATTAATCGAATGTATGTATAAAGTTAATACAATTACCATACAATAGTCGCAGTTTGTTATTTCGTATGTATTTTGTTTTTAATTCCTTGTTTAAGTGTATGTATTTGAGACAATCATTCTAGATTATTTCAAAGTATGTCAATATTCAAAGGAAATTTTTAATTTATCTCTTGTTGATTATTTATAAAATATGTATGTATTTGCAATATGCATAATATAATTTGACGTCTGCTAAAACTTCAATGTTCATCTATTGTTTTTCAGTTATCTAGATTTTTCTATTTCAAACTATTTTGACCACAAAAATAAACTCTGATGCTATTAAGAGAAATTTATTTCGAACAGTGAGTAGAAACATTTAGGTTATTATCTTTTTTTTATATAGTTAAGGCTTAGCGTTATGGTCATAATCTCACCTGACCTTAAGTTACGAAACGGCCCAAGTTGGTAGACACGCTAAACCTTTTGAGGAACTGGCTCTCAAGTGCAACTACCGGAACACATCTATTGGTATTTGTCAGCAGATTTTTAAGTTAAAGGTGGTAGCAAGCCAAGTGGGCATCAGAAAAAGCCCTACCACCATGCCGTGGTTTCCTCACGATGTTTTCCTTTACCGAAAACTCCAGCCCATTGTAGGTTGTTGGATTGGAACTCACGTCCCTTGACGCAAAGTCGTACACAATACAACTGAGCTATCATCGCTTTAATTCGCACGTTACACAAGGTTCGAAAAACCTATCTGACTTAATAGAGTTTTGCTAATATAATATAGACTTGCAAATTAATATGATAGTTTAAGAGCAGTAAAAGAATTAGGTATCTCTTAAAAGGAAATACCAAAGAGACCTTTGGATTTTTGTAGAAACAGTAAAGAATGCAATGAGATAGATCTTTAGAATTTTGATACGCCATTAAGTGCAACACATGCTTGGGAAAAACGTCACAGAGCTTTTCATCGACCTGACATACGCTGTTAGCCGTTAGGGTTTTGAAAGCTTCACCGGACTTTTTGGGGCGAATGATGAGGGCACTCAGCTCCGAGACGTCACAGAGTGATTTCATGCAGTTGAATACAAACGAATTTTATCAGTGTTAAAATCAGTTCAGGATAGTGCGTGTAGTATTATACAATTTTAATAAAATGGGCCTATCTCTTAACCCTGGATACTATATTGAAGATGTTTTAAAGGACAATTTTAGGTATAGTTACTTCCATTAATGTTTTGTAGAAATAATTACTCAATGACAGTTTTTAGGAAACTACCTGCTTAATTCCGCATTTAATGATAGAACACAGCACGAAACCAAAGTATTGCTGTAGAGTACTTTCTAATATTCGCTTAGCCAGCCAAGACTGAAGTTAAAAATATGTCGCCAAACACCTATATTTAGTCGTAGCAACTGTATTTGAAAGTCATTCTTCTTCTAGACTTAGCCTAATACCATTTTAAATTGTACCTTCGCTTAAAATCAGGTAAACCTACGGAGAAATACTTGGCAGTAGACTAGACACAGTAGAGTTTCAATATAATAATAACAGGTAATATAATAATAAAAATAACAGGTGACAATAAGATTAGTAAGCTCATTTGCAATTTGTAACCAAAATCAACGAACTACGTTCACTGTCAACCAATTTTCGAATTTACTTGAGTATTACTTATACTCATCGATCCATATTTCTATTTCTGTCATTTCATGATGAAAGTAAAAAGAAAAATATATCTTTATACACAGATGTCTAGATAATACGCAAAATTTAAAACAATCATGGTGGAATATTACCCCAAATATTAGTTTTATTTTTTATTTTTCGACAATTTACACTTTTAGAAACCTCTAAGACTTTATACGAAAAATGCAATTATCGTAAATCACTATATTTTTTATAAATGTACTACGTACGACAATTGTTTACAAAAATGTATCGCGATATTTTACAAAGACTCTACTCGTCAAGCAACAGCAGGATATCGTAAAATATTCACGTATTTCAAAGGTCAAGAACACTTAAACAGTTATTCGGTTCGTAGGAATTATAACTTACCGATAACATATACGGAGGGTAAAACGAAAAAGTATCACGATCTATTTAAGAGCATTCCTCTGATAATCAACCCACAACTGAAATGGATCTTAAAGTATTATATGGACGAGCGTTAAGCCCTATTCAGAGTGCGCTATAATATATTAGCATATAACATACAGTCCATAATACAACAATATTCACCGACCGTCTTCCGATCTGGGTGTTCCCTCTTTCTTATAATATGGGGTCTTTTGAACAAGGCGTGAAGAGATATTTAGTGGGCCGGCAAGACAGTTGCGACTAACGAACGACATTTTTCCCCAGGACTGTCGCTACTGTTACAGCACTGAACTAAAAATTACTATCAGGTGAAGTACAGACTTTTTACCGAGATAGGAAAAAAATATATCGCTCACCACACGTTTATTATGGACACGTGCACACTTAACTGTAATATATATTATTGGATTACTTTACGTTATTAAATTAAACGATGCGCTGTGCTATACCGCGTAATGTTAACGCATTGTTATATAGTATAGCATGATGTCCTTATTTGCAATATAGCTCAATAGTATAGCGTAGCCTGAAAAGCCCTTTACATAGCCGATCGGTTCAGCTGAGACTCATTCAATACCTATATAGTGCTCAGCGTGCCTATAGAAATCAACACTTCAAACACCCATGTAAATAATAATTACATTCATCCAATTGTATAAGTGACCCGTTTAGTTAGCGATAATGCAATGTTTGGTTGCATTAGTCCACCGGCGCGGCCTAGAAACCGGTCCTCCGTCGATCCCTCAGCCGAGACACTTGCTTTACTTTCTAACGTGTATGTATATCTATACTAATATTATAATATCGAAAGAGTTGTTTGTTTGAACGAACTAACCTTAGGAACTACCAATCGGTTTTAGAAAAATTCTGTCTGATAGAGAAAATGTTAAAGAAGGTTTTAACATCACGCTACCGCCAAATAAGAGCTTATAATAGAAACGAAAATGGGAAAAAAATAATTAAATTATTTTAGTTACACGAAAACGAAGTCGCGGGCACAGCTTTTATAAAACTGAAAACTGAATCTATAATGATATTATTCTATCTATAGTCAGCCTCAAAGAAAAGCTAGTTGCCTGTCTAATACAAATACTGCTTTGCGACCATAAGGAAGCAACGATGGCTCAGTGCTAGCTTATACCTGTTTGAATCCCGGAAAAGCCTAAGTTGAAGGGAGATATCGTGATGAAACCATAGTATGGTGGTCAGATATTTTCTAATGTCCGCCTCCTTAGCGACCACTCTCAAGCTGCAAATCTGCCGCTAAACGCCTGTAAGTATGTTCCAGCAGTTACACTTGAAAGTCAGTACCTCCACTGGGCTTAGCGTGTCCGTCATCTTGGCCACGTCCTCACTTGACATTAGGTGAGATTGAGGTTACAACGCAAAACTTATAATGTATTAAAGAAAGCACTATATGGTTGAGTTAATGCGGGAACATTGATTTCGTCATTAGATGTATTTTAATTTGTTCAACATAAATGTTAGTTCGATGTCTGAGTGTAACGTTTCCACATAAAAACATGTATGTGTGATGTTAAGTTTCATGAGACAAAATACGTTTAGTCTACACTTAAATGGTCGTACGTATATTATAGTAGGTATATTAGCTGTACATGCCAATCTGCTTGCATCATTATTGGCTCGCTTTCCTCGTATAGTAATTGTAAAGTATTATCAATAATTTCTGACCATTTTACACTAATATTTATCTCTTATAAACAAAATTTCATCAAAACATGAGTCGATAATAACAATATCCCTTTTTGTATGTTTCTTTCTTTTATATAATTTCTACAAGTATGTTTGATAACTGAATAAGAGATATTTCATAAACCTCTAATGAACCGTTTCAATGACATTCAAAAAAGTATAACTTCTAACTAAATTAACGGCGCAGTACATCGGCACACAAAATTTAAGATTACAGCTAAAAATTCCCTTGCAAAAATTTCTTGTAGCACGCCAAAAGACAAAGTACAAAGCTACAAAAATAAAATTCTGAATTTATGGCCTAAAGAACATTATATTTCACAGGATAAAAAAAATATAGTTAAGATGTGGCCATAATCTCACCTGATCTTAATTGACGATACGGCCCAAGTTGGTAGACACGCTAAACCTGTGGAGGTACTGGCTCTCAAGTGCAACTGCCGGAACACGCCCAGTGGTATTAGACGGCAGATTTTTAACTTGAGGGTGGTTGCTAGCCAGGTGGGCATTAGAAAAAGCCCTACCACCATGCTATGATTTCCTCACGATGTTTTCTTTCACCGAAAGCTCAAGCTCGTTGTCGATGGATTCGAACTCACGTTCCTTGACGCGAAGTCGTCCACAATACCGCTCAGCTATCATCGCTTCAAAATTGTTTAACCAAAGTACAAAGCTACAAAAATAAAATTTTGAATTAATAGCCTGCAGACCAGATACAACTACAGCAAATTTTCATGAGATCAAATATAAAACAAAATACATGCACGGACAGAGTTACAGATTTATTTATTGATATAGATTTTTTTCTTAAATGATAATAATAACGGTGACTGGTTAAAAATTAAAGGAATAAAATAACATTCATTATCCACGGAAATTTTTCTGCATGGTGGTAATGCCCGCCTGGCTAGCTACCACCCTCAAGTTGTAAACCTGCCGCCAAATACCATTAGGTGTGTTCCGGCAGCTGCACTTGAGAGCCAGTTCCTCCACAGGTTCAGCGTGTCTACCAACTTGAGCCGTATCGTCACTTAAGATCAGGTGAGATTATGGCCAAAACCCTAAACCTTAAGTATAAAAAAAAGTATTTGGAATACAAATGCAGTATGCGATGTGCGTACCGCCAGTATTAGCATCAGTTGAGTCACAAATCTCCGTATATATCTCGATTGCAGTCATCGCGTACACCGAAACAACTATCTTTACTTAGAACACTAACTCCATTTATGGTATCTTCATAGGCTATTAATGAAGTAACTGATCCACTCTCAACGATATCTCTCGTAGTTGACTTAAATGGTATATTAGATCCATTTATAGTTGTAAGTTTAATGTAATTATATCATGGAAACTCGTGATAATTGAATGTGATTTACATAAAATCTTTTCTTTTTTTGTTACAGAACATTTTTAATTTAAAAAGTTTGGAAAATCCAAAAGTGCACGCCTCATTATCTCATTTCTTTTTTGGTTTATTAATAACAATCAAACCACATTGAATCAGACCGCGAAATTAATAGGGTTCTATTCCTAATTATACTGAAGCGTTACAAAAAAAAGACTCGATTAGTAAAGTATTTCGGTCGTTATCGTGATAACATACAGGATACAGCACATACAGAGACACGTACGTCCAAGACAGAACTTTTTTAAACGGTTTTTTAACTAGTTAAAATAACAATAATGGCATCGAAAATATCATGAGTGTTAAAAATAGTGTTTTTTCTTGATACGTCTGTGTGTGTACGATTATTTTATCTGTGCAATATATCGTAAATAGAGACATTTTAAGTTTCAAAAATCAGTTGTTTTGCGTGAAGTGACAGTAGTACCCACCTCAACGCTTCGCTTATAAGGCGTGCAATATAGAATTTTTTAATTCCCGTAAATCAACTAATTTGAACGGATAACACCACCGTCCAACGGTGAATAAATAATATAATGAGGAGTTTTGAATACCTGAAGAATATTACATAATAGTGGATTGCAAATACATAATTTGTGTTATGCATTACTGCAGTATATGGGGAACATTAAATTACTACAGTGGAATGATTAGTATTTAAAATCACCAACACCGAGTAGTCTTGCCTTTAGTCTTGTCGCTGCCTTTCCTTACGAAGACGACTACGCCTCGCATGGGTTATGTTAATCAGCAGATACTATTTTATATGAAGCGATCTGCGACTATGTCCACGTAATAAATAAAATTCATAAACTTTCGTTGATGAAAGTACCGTCGTAAAACCATTGCGTAATGGTAGGCCATTTTCAAATATCCAGCTAGTGAGCTTTGAAAATCTCTCGCTAAGTATCCTATAAATGAGTTCCAGTACTACCACTATACAGCCAATTTCCCTCCTAAGCTTAGCCATCTGGTGTCACATCATCACTTAATGTTGAGACAGTTGATAATTACTAAACACCAAAATTCAGAAATACATTCACTAAGCAAGTGACCATACCAAAGGTTAATATTCTAATTAAACATCTCCCACGCACGTCTGTTTCTATTTTAACATTTTGTTTCTTAATGTATCTCTTTAAAATATTATCGAGTAAGTAACGTTCAGTTTATCTCAGTAAATAACTTCGTAGCTACAGCGTAACATGTCTGGTTTAAATTAAGCGTGGAAATGTCGAAATTTATAAACAAATGTTGTAGTTAAAGAATTTGCTATTTTAAGGTGTCCAAATGCGATTTATTTTTTGGTCTGTCTTTTATTTCTTGGTCCAGGTCTGCCTTGATTGTAGCAAATTTAAATTTAGAATTAAAATATTTGATAGATAAAAGTGAGTTATTTCTTTCGAATAAAAAATACTTTTATATACACTTTGTGATTTATCAGCATATTTTAAACCCATAGAGCAAAGTTTGAATACTTTTCACACAGGATCATATTGATAGGGTCACGTAAAAAAGAAATCATTGGATCATCTTTCTCACTAACTCGAACTCTATTTGTCTTGACATTTTTTTATATTTATACATTTTGTATTATTTTTCTATTATCTTTACTGGAGTTCTTGGCGTACATTTTAGGGAGCCCTGTCAAAATTTCAGCGCTACTCTTATTCAGTATAGTAGTTAGGCTAATACATGGAACTATTTATTCTCGCACAACGTTTTATTTGTTGTGTTATTTGATTTAGCTATTTTCTTTTTATGTCTTATAGTGTTTTATGTGTGTGAGCTTTGTGTGTAATATGGTTAATAAAATTTTCTTTTGTTCTTCCTTTATTATCGATATAGATAGCCTATAATAACATTTATTAGCTACCTAATATTTTTCTTCGAACTCTTTGAACTGGTATTCACATATTATATATACAATAAACGTAAAAATAATAAACTTTGCCGTGCAATCTTATATTGCTCAACAAGTGCATGTAAAAAATATCCTTGGAGCTAAACTTGGACCAAGTTTTTTTTTTATTGGCATAGCAAAATGCGCAGTACCTAATTGTAAGCACAGTACGATCGAAACAAAAGTGACCACAGATAGATCAGCGAATCTTGTGTCATCTTTATCCAATCGACCAGCAATTCTTTTGTCATCCAATAATCTCAATTTTGAAGCGATAATAGCTCAGTGGTAGTGTGTACGACTTCGCGTCAAGGGACGTGAGTTCGAATCCAACCACCTACAATGAGCTTGAGTTTTCGGTGAAGGAAAACATCGTGAGGAAACCATAGCATGGTGGTAGGGATGTTTCTAATGCGCGCCTGTCTAGCAACCACCCTCAAGTTGAAAATCTGCCGCCAAATACCAATAGGTGTGTTCCGGCAGTTGCAACTTGAGAACCA
Source organism: Actias luna (assembly GCA_039707435.1). Lineage (NCBI taxonomy): Eukaryota > Metazoa > Arthropoda > Insecta > Lepidoptera > Saturniidae > Actias > Actias luna. The sequence goes on along the minus strand of JAZHAC010000008.1, from coordinate 15,542,383 downwards.
AGGTTTAGCGTGTCTACCAACTTGGGCCGTATTGTCACTTAAATCAGGTGAGATTATGGCAATAAGGCTAAACCTTAACTATAAAAAAAAACACTGGCTGATTCTAAAGCCTGATAAATCAAAATTAAAGGATGTATCAAAAATTGTGTGATGAGCGTGACCCAGTTGTATACAGTGCCCTAGCCAACTTTTCTTATTTTACTATCGTTAGCGTAAAGAGAAAACAAAAAAAATATGTACGGAATAACATACAGCAGTGAAGTAAACGTTAATGTTGCATTTCAAATGAATGTATGAGAATTTTAAAGTTTTCCAAATCTATTTCCGAAATCTACCACTAACCTTTCTTCATCACATTTCATCAGCTTGTCCTGTTCTCAAATCATTTAGGGTCGGCGCAATATATTTTCTTCTCCCACAAATCTCTATATTATCTCTTCAGTCACTACTTTTTCTTTCATGTTGTTCCTCATACACTCTGTCCATCTTTTCTTAGGGCTTTCTCTTCCCTTCCATTCTTCCCGTCTCCCTTTCAACTTCTCGGACACACTAACGCCTCTTTTAAACTCCCTCTAACTTACTCATTTCTCTCTTCGTCCATTCTTGTGGCCACACATCATCTCAACATTCGCATTTCTGCTGCATGCAATCGACACTACATTTGCATTAAATGTATATCCATTCAATGAATATAATCATTACAAAAGTAACTCCAGCAAGCGATTTTTCGAAAGACACATTTTCTTCATAAAAAATGTTTGATTAAGTCTTAACTTAATTTACATTACTTAACATTTTTTTATTTAATTTTCATTTTTAATTTATTATTATTTAGTCCAATTAAGGAGTATGGTATTATTTTAATATTATAATATATAGTGTCTATTAGATCCTATTGTATATAACTGAATGTCTAAATATACTGGTAGTAAGGTATGACAGTACGTCTAACTACAAGCAAATAGAGTGAGAAACGCTCAAAATAACCAACGGATAGCGCACCTACCACGGATTCTTGGCTACTCATCACACACCGTTTCATGTTTCCTTGTAGATAAGTTTATATATTTATAATTACCCAATATTTACAATCAATTAACTGTGAAAATGGCTGAATAGAGAAGTAATGGGAAAGAATACGTCTATGTCCAACAATCAGGAACGTTTTTAAGTAAAATATTACTGTATGGAAAAACTTGTGGTAAGATAATCCGTTGTATCTTACTAAATTGGACCATTAAGTTTGACCTCAAGTAAAGAACTCATTAGTGTATTCTGGTGACTGCATTTGACAGCTAATTTCTAGCATAGATTGATTTATCATCCACTTGATCAATAATCAACTTTTTATTTATTTATAGACAGTTAGATAATATTAACAGTTAAACGAAAACATATTATGTGCTACAATTACAAGATAACTAGTTTAAACGAGCCACTAATATTTCCGCAATTTCTTTAAGTTTCGTCAGGCTATCACTGAATATACCTGAATATGCTAAAGGCTGTCCCCCTCCTGAGACAGAAGGTTCACTATGCGTACGCCCCCTTGGAATTAATGCCTTATCTAATAAGTTAGTGCGTGCTCACGGCTCTCACAGCAGTACTGGTTTATGTCTCTTATGTCACATGTTTACTAGAAAAATCACTTTAAAATACACTTCCTGAATCGATCCAAGAACTATTTACCTTGTGGTTGGTTTGTGACAAAGGTTTTTCTATTGGGTTTTTGCAAGCGACAAATCATTACGGAATTTATGACTGGACAATTACAATTTACCAGTCATAAAACTTACAAAACGGATACGTTTAGTTATGGTGTAAATTGATTTTGTCTTATTATTGTTAGAAGAAAATAAATGTGGTAGGTAAAGGTACTGAAAAAAAGGTAACAAAAGACTCCCAACGCATATAACTGTCCCTTTTATTACTGGAAATTTGCCAAACGTTCACGCACTCGTTGTCACGTATATGCGCTCGCACGCATTTTCCTCATATACACATCATTCATATGACAAATATAAACAATCCTAGAGTAAATAGCACTTACACGTACGTTAAACCTTGTAGATGCGTTGAACCCAGTTAGAGGTACATAGTGTACTTCATATCGTAAGCACATATGCACTTTAACATAAATAGAGAAAGCAGGATTAACTATTGTTTACTGTGCTACTGAAATGGCATATTAAATGGCAGTCCTCTAAATGTAGCTTAGGAAGTCGACCCCGATCAAACTTAAATATTGCTAGAAAAGCACTTTTATTACACTTTTATTTGCTAGAAAATGCACTTTACAAAGCCCAAAAGAAAACAAAAACTAGAATCAGCATTCGTTTTCAAGTGTAATGAGAAGGATCATAATACTGAACACCAACTAACACAATGCCCTTTTATATAGGAAGAACTAATTTTGCCTGCGATTTTTGTAACCTTTTTCAATACAGCTTTTCTCCTATTAGTCGTAGGGTGATGTTAGATTACCTAAATTCTTTCACAATGATTACTCTATCAAATACTAAAATATGTATTTGAAATCCGACAGGTTGTATAGTTCATAAAATTAGAATGTTCATACAAACAAACAAACTTTTCCGCTTTATACTGTTAGTATAGATAGGTTTCTTATACAAGATTTCTTAATAGTAAGGTGATACTTTAATACTAACCCTACAGTATTTTAAAGGATCCACATGCAGAGTTTTAAATGAATGAAAGAACAAATAATTGCATAAAATAAATGGTATGTACATTGAAATAAAACTAATTTAAACGGATTTTATCGCAGTTATTTATTAATTTTGATCCATACCTTTCGAAAGCTTTTCAGTCTTCGTGGTCACGGGGCGGACTGAGATGTAGGTTGTACAGGAAAGTTCATGTTAGTGTGTCTACCTTCAATTTAATTTTTGTTATTGATAGTGTTCCGATCTACGCAGAAAGAGCTTACAGTGTCTTGAGATTTTAAACGCGATAAAATCCGTTTATATTAGTTTTATTTCAATGAATAATATTCGCGTAAACATAAGAAATCATTATGGTATGTACATATTACGACTAAAATTTAAGCTCACAGTTACATGTATACCATTGCAATATATACACACATGTGATCTTAAATATCTAAAATTGAAGACTTCTTGTATATAGGTAAATTTAAAAGCAGATACGATAAGAACTAGCTTGAAAATAGCATTTGATATGGAGAAGCAAAACAAAGCGCTTCAATCCGGAAACATGTAGGAAGCAAACGAGACAGACAGTGCGGGCGATAATAATAATTGTCAATGCACGTATAGAGATACGTGCTATAGACACCAGTGTAGGCGATGCAAGGTCACCAGTGAAAACAATGTCTTGTAACGCAGCCATGATTTATCTACCACGTTTCTTCATTTACAATGCGAGCATATGAGCAAAGAACTTATAAAATATTATCTTCATACGTCTATTGTAAGGTGGATAAATATTTACTTAGTGCGGGAATGTATACGTGGTTTTACACAGCTACCGACGCGGTGACCTAATCACAGTGCAAACCCAAGGTTTTCATATTCAATGCCATAATAAACATAACATTATTTGCGTATGCGACTTTACATTACGTTTGCGTCTAGCTGCATTTTTATATATATTCTATAACTTCTTCTTAAGTAGGGCAATTGCTCATGGCTTTACTTTGAAAATACAAGTGCCATCAGCATTTATGTTTCAATTATAATCATTAGATTCTAGTTGAAGAAATACATTCCGTCTATATTATTAATTTACAATATCTTTGAAACTAACGAGGTTATTTTTTTATAGTTTATAGATTTAGCGTTATGACCACAATCTCATCTGATGTTCAGTAACGATGTGGCATGAGAATCATCAGCATTTATGTTGTAATTATAATCATTAGATTCTAGTTGAAGAAATACATTCCGTCTATATTATTAATTTGCAACATCTGAGAAACTAACGAGGTTATTTTTGATAGTTTATTGATTTAGCGTTATGACCACAATCTCACCGGATGTTAAGTAATGATGTGGCATGAGATGGTAAAACGCTGAGCCCTGTCGAGGCACTGGCTTTCAAGTACAACTTCCGGAACATACTTGTAGGTATTTGGCGGTAATCTTCTACTCGAGAGTTGTTGATAGCCGTGTGAAAATATTATCGCTAAAATAACAATTAATATATCTGTTAGTTACTAGCTGACCTGGTAAACTCCGTATCACCTATAATCGATTTAATTGATATGTTCTTTTTTTACATTTTAATTAGCTATAAATGATTCCTAATCAACCTTCGAACTTCAAGAAGATCATTATAACTGGCTATACCTCATATCGTTTTCGTTTTTCATTTCTTTTTGGTTATTGAAATGAATCTTGTGTATAATTCCAATTAAGTAAATGTCTTTTAATTATATGCCCAGTCGAATTTGGTAGGAGCCTGCTAGCGCAGCTTTAGAGACACGCTATAATATAGAACTTACTTGCTCTCCTAGGCAGGCCAAGATCTTGTAGTGGGTTATATAAATTTTGGAAGTATACCTCTCGCTCCTTCTTCAACCGTATATAAAATAACTTCGTAGCCATCCTGTTCGGGTTAATTAGTAGCTCGTAGTACTTACTTTATATATATTTTATAGTGTAATCTTTAAGTATATTTGTTCCCCACGGTACGTATCGTGAGATCAATCAATGGAATCAGTTTCATGTGGCCATATTTTGTCAAATAACCACAATAAAATGTGCACATGCTGAAGACTACGGTATTACCAGTCAACAAAATACATCCAGGGAAATATCCTTTTATTAAGAAATTGTCATGCGGTTGTTCGGGCAATTCCGGTTAATTTAAAAATTCTGTGGAATAGTTTACTACGTCATTCTGGTGGATAACTGCGTCAATTGATTTAAAGAATAATAACTGACCTTGAAGAAAATTTTATATTTTTCTCCGCCACGATTTCTCGTACTTTCTGAATTGTGACGATTATTTACCGTGTCATGAAATTGTTTTACAATTTGAGTCACGGCAAATGGCGTCTTTTGGATACTAGTGTTTTATTTATTAATGTTGGCCAGGAAATGGTTAGGTTTACTTCCCATCTCATTAATTAAGAAGCGTAATAGATCTGGTAGTGGGACCAATTGTGGTAATTTTAATTTTCCACCTGCACAACACAATCCGAACTCCTTTTATTGTCAGTAACTCTCGAACGCAATACGGACATATCTATACTACTATTCTCAATATCTGTCGCACGCCGGTCATCAGCTCTGTTAAATTTGAGATAATAAAAGTAATTCACATATATATATATATGATATATATGTATGTATGTATATTTTGAAGCGATGATAGCTCAGTGGTAGTGTGTACGACTTCGCGTCAAGGGATGCGAGTTCGAATCCAAACACCTACAATGAGCTTGAGCTTTCGGTGAAGGAAAACATCGTGAGGAAACCATAGCATGGTGGTAGGGCTTTTTCTAATGCCCGCCTGGGTAGCTACCACCCTCAAGTTGTAAAGCCTGCCGCCAAATACCAATAGGTGTGTTCCGGCAGCTGCACTTGAGAGCCAGTTCCTCCGCAGGTTTAGCGTGTCTACCAACTTGGGCCGTATCGTCACTTAAGATCAGGTGAGATCATGGCCAGAACGCTAAACCTTAGGTATAAAATATATATATATATATATATATATATATATATATATATATATATATATATAGATTTGCACTCTTTACAGTTAAGTTTATGTTTCCTCGTTATATATCTAAATATCGCAACATGTGCTAGAATAAATTTATCATTACAAACAAAATAAATTACACAACTGTATGATAAAACAATTTCTGCATGTTCTATGTTTGTGTAATAATACACACAAGTTATCTGCTTGCATGGCCCAAAGCCTACAACAGCTCGCATAGTAACTGTGCCGTGGCACGTATGTGTTACTTTAGTCGTGCATTGAGCAATTTAGTTTAACGGCTAGGTGGTTAGAATGGTTGAGGTTCCAAAACGGGATGCCGGTTTCACTTAGGTTTAACTTAGGTCTTGATTAAGACCTTTGCTCTTCCGCTTACCCTTGTAAAGCTTTCGTATTAGATTTCATACTGTTTTGTTTTGTTACACTATGCTTGCGGAAATCCGATGTTGTTATATGTGATGAGTTATAGAATACCTAGTAATTTTTTTTATAGTTAAGGTTTAGCGTTATGGCCATAATCTCACCTGATCTTAAGTGACAATTCGGCCCAAGGTGGTAGACACGCTAAACATGTGAAGGAACTGGCTCTCAAGTGCAACTGCCGGAACACTCCTATTGGTATTTGGTAGATTTATAACTTGAGGCTGGTAGCTAGCCAGTTGGGCATGAGAAAAAGCCCTACCACCATGCTACGGTTTTCTCACGGTGTTTTCCCTCATCGAAAGCTCAACCTCATTGTAGATGGTTGGATTCGAACTCACGTCCCTTGACGCAAAGTCGTACACACTACAACTACGCTATCATCGCCTCAACATCTTGAACATCTAATAAATTTTGTTTATTGATCATAGCTTCGTTATTAAACGTTACTGTGGTCAATCTATTTTATAATGATAATTTTAAGTGGGGCCAAAAACCATTTAAGTATTACCTCACGCAATATACAATGCGAGCTAAATAGGACTCTTGGGATGAGTACCACCTGAACCCTAAAGATTCATCTAAAACAGATTAGTATATTCAATCTTAAGGAATTCTAAAGAAATAAAACTATACAAGCATTTGTCATTTACAAAGTTAAATAAGTAGGTAATAATTAATTTGTAAAATCCTATATAGCGACTTTAACGATAACTAAGTTTCCTAGTTAAGCAAGCAAGCAAAAGCCAAAAATAGTTTTAGGCGCGTCTTTGTAAAAATAATCGATGGCGATGTTGTATAATTACTTATAAACTTTCGAATAAGGTAGATTACAGAAATATTTATTGTATAATAGCAGCTCAATCAAGCGATGATAGCTCAGCGGTAGTGTGTACGGACTCAACGTCAAGGGACGTGAGTTCGAATCCACCTACAATGAGCTCGAGCTTTCGGTGAAGGAAAACATCGTGAGGAAACCGTAGCATGGTGGTAGGGCTTTTTCTAATGCCCGCCTGGCTAGCAACCACTCACAAGTTTAAAATCTACCGCGAAATATCAATAGGTGTATTCCAGCATGTTAAGTGAAGCTGTGGCCCAAGCTAGTGAAAACGCTAAACCTGTGCAGGAACCGTCTCTCTCTGGGTACATTCTGACCGCCAAAGTAATTTAGAAAAAAAAAACGTCACAAAGCCTTTGATTTCAGTATAGTGAATCAACTATACTTTAATAATAAAGTCATTGACATACAAATAATCGCTGAGTTGCGATACTCGCTTGATATACTTACGGAATATATACTAAAATTATTTACAATGCAATTTGCGCCAATCTCGTAACTGTGTAGCTCGTTGTGATATCATTATGAAAATTAACAGTCTGTATTGTATGTAAACTATTACTTATATTAAGTGCATGATAATGAATAATTACTGCAACTCTTGCCGACTATCCAAATTGGTTGTATTGTTTTTTTTTTTTAATGGAATAGCGGGCAAACGTGCGAGCCTGTCATCTGATGGTAGGTGATCACCGCCGCCCATGGATGCCCACAGTACTAGAGGAAGCGTAGGTGCGTTTCCGGCTTTTATAGGAGGGACTGGCTCACAATATTGTGAAAAATCGTTGTACAATCGGCATATATCTATCATTTTGGACGCTTACGATTGGGTGCCCTAAATTCGATACCTACATGTTTATTTGTTTTAAGTTAAAATCATAGGGCTATTATCTCATTAGTATGAGATTAATAAAAGAAATGATATTAATAGTTCAGAATATTTTATTAATAAGTCTATCTACCTATCAATTTCGAGTTAAAAAAGTGAGTTTGTTTGTTTGTTTGTTACACTTTTACGCCTATCCCGCTGAATCGATTGTGACGAATTTTGGCACAGAGATATACGGAACCCAGGAGACGGAGATAGGCTACTTTTTCTCGCGAAATCTTTATTTGAAGGAGGGTAAATTTGGGGTAATTAAAGGATTTGTTCGACAAAATCGATATTATCGCTAGTGAAGCCGCACGTAAAATCTCGTATATGTATAAATTATCTTTTAATGTTTACCTGGAACAGATACGATCAATTTTTTTTTATTGTTGCTCGACATAGTGACTGCACACCCCCTGGTGTTCAGTACAGTACACACAAAATTCACAATCAGTCACCGCGGTCATGCTGGGCTGCATAACACATATTTCAGTCTAGCAGCTGTAAAATAATTTATACGTCGACATAACTCGTAAACCGCAAACTGCAACTGATAACTCCAACAAGAATGCCACTATAATTAGATACAGACAAACGTAATATCGACGTAACTTTAAAATAAATAATTCCTGTAATAAAGTTTATTTTCAACCACGGACAGACACGGCTGCAGTGTTTTCCTTGTAAATAGACTGTGCAAATTTATTATTACGACGATGTCAAGCTATTGATGTTCAAATATAAACAATGATACGTTTTATATCACGTTTTCATATTTAGCGTTTTCAGCAAGGTTAGAGGTTTTCAATATGATATAAAATACATAATTATAATTAAATTAAATAATTCGTTTAATACAAACACTATTATTGTTTAATATGTTTGATTTGAAGCGGCGGTAGGTCAGTGTTAGCGTGTACGGACGTCGCATCCAAGGTCTAGAACTTTCGGTAAAGGAAAATATCATGATGAGACCGTACCACGGTAATGCGACTTTATTTAATGCCCGCCTGTCTAGCTACCACTCTGTAGTTGAAAATCTGCCAGCAAATACCGATTAGAGTTTTCCAGCAGTTGCACTAGAGAGCCAGTCCCTCCACAGGTTTAGCATGTTCACCAGCTTGGACTACATCGTCACTTAACATCAGATTGTAGCCATAACGCTAAGCTTATCTTGGATAAGGTAGTTTCAAAGTAAAGGATAAGTGGATAAGGAGGTAGAAAGTCGAAAGATAACGACAAATGAACGTAGATTAACAAATATAGTTTTTCTCTTTCGCTGGTATACGAGTACCATCACTTCGATGCCATGACGTGTTCATTGATTGTAACTTGACCTGAGTGTGGAAGCACGCAAATCCACACGTGAATGTCCAACGCACGAGTGAACCACTCACTCATATCACGTTTTTAATCAGATCAGACACTGTATCGAGTTTGAAAAATGATTCATACGGAATAGATGACTGGAGGGTCCTAAATCATTTATTACGATTGTGTTACTTAAGTATTGAGCTAATAAAACCAATTTTGAACTGAAGTGGATTGTATTTTACACCCCTCGTTTATTGATACATTCTAACGCTTTTAAGTGCCAAGTTTCTGAGTGTAACAGCTTATTTAGGAAGCATCGTCGCTTTACATTACGTGTTAATGCTTGCCCATAAAGATAACAATTGAATCTTAAGTGGATAGCTTGATGTCACTCAGGCGAAACCGTCGGGGCATAGACGCCGGCGCCCACGTGCTTGTGCGCATGCGCCCGTAACCATATCTAGGTGATTCACTTGTTATTGTATCGAATAACTCATTTATATTATTGCAATGGTCTACTAACTTACCTATACTCTTGTCATCACATTCAATTGGGAATCCTTTATTTTGCTGAGTAGATTTTTTTTTTTATACTTAAGGTTCAGCGTTATGACCATGTTCTCACCTGATCTTAAGTGACAATACGGCCCAAGTTGGTAGACACGCTAAACCTGCGGAGAAACTGGCTCTCAAGTGCAACTGCCGGAACACACCTATTGGTATTTGGCGGCAGGTTTTACAACTTGAGGGTGGTAGCTAGCCAGGCGGGCGTTAGAAAAAGCCCTACCACGATGCTATGGTTTCCTCACGATGTTTTCCTTCACCGAAAGCTCAAGCTCATTGTAGGTGCTTGGATTTGCGAATAGGTGCGAATTGTACACACTACCACTGAGATATCATCGCTTCAATAATTACATATATACTAAGAAGTCATTAAATAATCCCTTTTGTCATTTAAAAAAGTATTGCGCTTATAGGTTTAGTAGATCTCGAGATATAATAGACCGAGCTAAAAATAATTGAAGCTTTGATGACTCAGTTGGTAGCGTATACGGACGCCGCGTCAATGTACGTGAGTTCAAATCCTTGCAATGACCTAGAGCTTTTGGTGAAGGAAAACTTAAGTATGGTGGTAGTACTTTTTATAATGTCCGACTAGCTAGGTACCACCTTCAATCAGGAAATCTGCCGCCAAATACTTATATATGTGGTGTGATGTGGCAGTTGCATTGGAGAGCCATTTTTTCCACCATCGAGAAAAGAGAAGTAAAGAAATATTTATGTGCTCAAGATGCCTAACTCTTACCCTTAATTTATACGCGGTTGAAGTGGGAGCGACAGGTATACTCGCGAAATCTCGTAATAACTGTAGCCTTTAGGAATGCTGCGCTAGCAGGCTTCTAGCAATTTGGTTGGGCAGAGAGAGTGTACACGAGTCACAAGTCTGAAAAAGTTAACTCTTTCTGCCAGACGATCGATCCGGCACCCACACGATGAATCTCGGAAATCGTAAGAATTTCGTTTCACTATTTGATGCATTTGGTTATAAAATCACATTAAGGTAAAATAACTATTTTTATACAAATATAAATTTAGCTACAAAATCCATAGTTATTTCAATAATTATCAATACACATATCCGTCATGTTGTTTACCTGCGCTTATCTTTCTCTATATCGAAATGGCAGTAAGTTAAGTTTCTAAATAGTATAAACGCAAGGTCACGACTAAAATAACCAGATAAATGATAAAAACGCTAACAGGAAATTAAGTTAATTAAGTGAAGTAGAGAAAGTAACGTTGCCATTTCTTTTGTCCATAATTCGCGGAATAGTCCGGGATCCACCATCCATTTTTTTTTTATTGCTTACTATCAAGCTAATTTTCCGTAAGTAGCTTCATTCCCCCAACTTTTTCTCTTATAAACATTTTCGATTGTGGTAGCTAACAGGAGTAGCAGGGATAAAACATGTCGATTTGATGAGTCTCTCAAAAATGTATTACTTACAAGGTTTTTTTTGTTTCAAGATAATTACATGAATTATTCGAAAAAATATTTGTCCTACAAACGTGTGGTTCGATCAAAGAGTCCTCTTATTCCAATATATATCGATAACGATGTCCTCATAAATAATAACTAACCAGCTATTTTTTTTTTCTGTCGCTTAGTTCATATTTACATAATTTAACAGCCACATTGTCCTACTTTCAAACGTTGTAGTAAAGATCTCTGATGTAAAAATAATTACTATCAAGCTGAACCTTCGTGAATAGCTTCGTTTCGATGAGACGCCCAACAATTTCCTATACGAAAATTCTCGATTGTCATATTTTCGGAAAATACAGTTGTCCTACAAGATGAACGGAATTATCTTGAGATATAACAAAAAAAACACTTGTTAGTAATACATTTTTGAGACTCATCAAATCGACAGGTTTAATCCCTACTACCTCTGTTAGCTACCACAATCGAAAATGTTTGAAAGAGGAAAAGTTGGGCGTTTCATGAAAATGAAGCTATTTCCGGAAAATTAGCTGGATAAGTAATCAATAAAAAAATTGGACTGTGGATCCTGGACAAGAAGCGTAACGTCGGTCGGTACAAAACACAGGAAAGTAGTTCGAATTGATTATTATTTATATATTTTGAAGTAGTAACCGATTATTTATGGTACATATAGTATGTAAATTACCCCTGAGGAGCGTATACGAGTATATAGAAAAAAACGGGGTAGCAGAGATTGTTTTAGACTCCGTCTCGACCTCTCGACTAATCATCGTGATAAGACCGTAGATAAATAAGTATATGCAGTTGCTAAAAGATCTGCGGATGGGCATGACAATGTCGTTTTTCGATGGATCGATGATCTCTCTATAGTAGTCTTTATTTATAGATTGTACTATCTATAAGTCTGTCATATTTGTCATCATATATTTTTCAGTTTTGTTACAATATCAAATTCTTGGTAGAAATATAGTAAATATCGTCTAGGAAGTCCCGACAATAGTTACATATCTACCCGTTTCTAAATTGAGTAAAATCCATGGACGGGTTTTCCTGTAAAAATTATTTAATCTTTTTTTTTGGTGTCCGTTTTTTTCAATACAGCTTTACTCCTATTAGTAGTAGAATGGTGGTGAAAAACCTAAAAGCCTCCTTTACTGATTACGCTAGGAAATACGAAAATATTTTTTGAAGTCTTACAGGTAGTTCAAAAATAAAAAAACAAAGCTCTTCTCTTTTTATTATTAATATACCAATTAGGTTAAATCACAGCTTTACTATAGATATATGTACATTTACAATACCGTTAAGTCGGTTCTTTGTTTTTCCTACAAGACTGTCCTGCAATTAGGAAATTTCCCCAGTGCTCGTCTCGGGATTTCCTTCACGGACATCCGGTAATGTCGCTAATTAAACACGAATTAGTGAATTACTTCGAGTTCCGTAAACATGGTCGGTATATACCGAGACGCGCATCTGTTAACACGGATCGATGTCTCCCACAAGGTTGTCAATACAATTAACTTATTTTATAACGATATATGCTGTATATTGTATCGATGATGTCTCACTTGGTTAATGAACGTCAGTTCGAATTCCTGCAATGAGATTAAACATTCGGTTTAGAAGTGCCTTAAGCCATTTCTTACATACTCTATTAAGTATGTCAATATGTTGTACTCAAACTACTATGGTTGTGTGTGCGAATATCGCATCAATGGTGTTCAGCTCGAATCTCTACAAAGAGCTTAAGGAAAACATCGTAATGAAACCATAGCATGATGGCTTTTTCTAATGTCCGCCTGGTTAGTTACCACCCTCGAGTTAAAAATCTGCCGCCATATACCAAAAATGTGTTCCAGCAGTTGCACTTAAGAGCCAGTCCCTCCAAAGGTTTAGCGTGTTCACCAGCTAGAAACACATCGTTACTTAACATCAAGTGAGATTGCAGTCGTAACGCTAAAACATTCATAAATATCCCTAGAAATGTGTAACCCTAATTTGAACTTAAACTCATGTGACTCATCACATATCGTCTTGTGCGGTTCAGTTAAAATCAAGTTATAATAATAACCGTGAAACATGACCACGACCTCGAGTTAATGGATTTAAGGAAGTTAAACTTTGAAAAATGTAAATAATATTATATGTAAATCAAACTGCTTATCATGGAACAAAAATAATTAAAAATATAAAAAACTAATAACTTCCCCTCTTAATTTTACCTATATTTCACTAGTCAACATCCGTTCGCTACGTTAAGCGTTTATTGATTGTGGTAACCCTAAATAAAATGTCGAATAATACAATATTAATATATACAACAGTAAATGAAAAAAAATATGTCAATAATCTATGGAATCCAAAACCTATGTACCCTAAAACGATGTACGAAAACTGCATGGTGGTAGGGCTTTTTCTAATGCCCGCCTGGCTAGCTACCAGCCTCGAGTTGAAAGTCTGCCGCCGAATACCAATAGGTGTGTTCCGGCAGCTGCACTTGAGAGCCAGCCCCTCCACTACGCTTAGCGTGTCTACCGTCTTGAGTAACTACTTACTAACATCAGGTGAGATTGAAGCCATAACGTTAAAACTCCGCGTCGAACTGTTAAGGCCCATTTGAATAAGTTCCGTAACTTGGGACATGATTGAGCCTCAAAGGAACTCTATTTTCTATGTTTATATGTATACATATAAATATGTATATGTAATAAATAGATTTAACACCACACGATCGTTTTCGGGATGCTTTTTAAAAATTAATAAAAAAAAATAGCTTTGTTTTTATCATTATTAAATTATTACTAACTATTATTATTAATTATTATTTATTACTAACTAATATTATAAATGCGAATGTGTGTTTGTTTGTTTGTTTGTTACCATTTCACGAGTTATATACTCAACCTATCATCATGTACATACTTGGCAAAGGTACCGGAAGACACATAAGGTACCTTTTATCTAGAAAAAAGTACCGACCCTAAGGAATAGAATAATAACATTTAGTTCGACATGAACGAAGACACGGGTACAGCCAGTATCCGATTATAAACCGTGTTCCGTATAAACTAGTTAAAGTTTAATAAGACCATAACCGTGAACACTTAGAACATATATTAGTGTCATTCAATTAAATTTATAATAATTGTCAATATTTATCGCTTACGATGCCACGAGATAGGGACATACAGTATGGAATATATTTTCTTCCGCACTAGACAAAGCAAGAGATTTCTTTTTAAATTTTATTATTTGCTTATATATTTAGCGACATAGACACAATTTCATCTGATGTTAAGTGAAGATGTGGCCCAAGATAGTGGACACGCTAAATATCTGAAGGGGCGGGTTCTTAAGTGCAACCCCCGGAACACACTTACAGGTATTTGGTGGCAGATTTAGCCCTAGCACAATGCAAAATAAGCAGTTGAAAACACTTTGTTGAAACTGAATATCAGTTAAAAAAAGAGAAAAATTGTAATGAAATGTTTTGTCCATTCTATTTATATATATGACGTAATAACTTATTAAAATGTGAAAGTTTAAATACTGTTTCTATCATCATATTGAGCAACTAATAAGTGGTGACATCAGTGTAGACGTTGCACGTCGTAAAACGACATACAATATCACTTTAAAGTAACGAAGTGCGTCCTTGACATGGAAACGTCACACTAATCGATTTATCACCGATGGCCTGGAAAGTATTCGCAGACAGAGCACGTGATACCTGGGATTTATACCGATGATAATAATGTGTCAAGATAAAAAAAAAACCTATTTTACTGCACGTAGATTGTTAAGTATGAAGGTGGATGGATGTAAGAGGACAGAAAGACGAGACGAAGAGAAAGGGTTTCATTAAACGAATATATATATATATATATATATATCTGCCATATTTCTTACATTTCGATAAGTCCCGAAGTCCCACGTGCTTCTTTCGTAGCCAACCTTACGAGAGGAAGTACACAAATTATTTTGCCTTACAGTAAGCAAAAAAATATGAAAATGGCTGCATCGCAATGCGGACTGTTACTGGCATGTTCCGCGAATTGCATCTATCTGATCCAATGATTATGAACTAGCTAAAGATATCTGCGAATATTACTGCATGTCTCTGAATGGGTACGATGAACCAGTTTCGTTGGAATGTCTCTACCAAGTATATATTGATTTTGGCTGCAGGATAATTTATATGTGGAGTCAATAAATTAGTCCCAGTGGACACATTTACAGTTGAATAATATCAACTTGAAAAGAAGTTAATAGGAGAATACATACCTTGGACAGAGTTCTATGAAAATGAAAATGAAAATATATTTATATAACATAAATTATAACCACAATGCATACAAATTATCTGTTGATCCCCGCATTAGGAAATAAACCCTGTATCGCGGGTAATCGACCAAAACCGAGTTACAAAATTTATATCCTGTTAGTGCCATGAATGTGCCAGTTTGAAACAATAAATCTATCTAAAAATCTATAAATTATCTTTCTTTAGACTTTATTTTATTTAGGGGCATTGACCCACAAAGGATGTGTCGGCACCATCGTACGCGAACGTACAATGCTTACAAAGATTCATTTAAAACTAATGACAAAATCATATCTATAGTCATTCAGTATACGCAATTCTTACTTAACCCCAAGGGAGTAGCGTCATTATTATGTAATCTCAACCGATTAGGTAACGCGGCCATTCAAAAATCATTTCCCAGGCTAATAACCAAATTTAATGACTTCATCGCATTGGCAAAGCATTGGAAAGCGTTATAAATATAATATTTTTATGCAATAGCGATTTATTTGTTCCGCGTTATAAATGTTGATTATCTTCGGATCATTAGCTGGGCTTGCGGCTTCGTTCGTGTAGAATTCAAAGTTGTTTTAATAGCTTATAATTTTTTTATAGTTTTAGAGGTATGGCCACAATCTGACCTAATGTTAAGTGCCGATATGGCTTAAGATGGTAGTTTACGCTAAACCTAGGTAGTGGTCTCAAATGCAACTACCGGAACACACCTATAGGTATTTTGCGGTAGATTTTCAACTTGGGACTGGTCGGCATTAGAAAAAGTACTACCAGGCTATTACCGTGCTATATATGCTATTGACGCGGAGTTCGTACACACTACCAACTGAGCTATCATCGCTTCATTATACTATTATTTTTCTATCTCGTAGGAAGTTTTTATGTTTCTAAGATGAAAAGTAACCCTATGTCATATTCCGTACCCGTTTGACATTTAGTATGCAAAATTTCTTGGTAATCATTTAAGTATGAAGCAAAGGTATGAAAAGTAACAAACAGACAAAATCACATTCGTATTTATAATATTCGTAGTAGGGGTTATCCAGGAATTCTTTCATATAAATATAAAATATTGTATCGTAAAAATTTTGTAACAACGTCAACGTTACTATTGTTGTTTCACATAATTAATCCCTACTAATATAAATGTGAATGTAAGGTCGTTTGTTACGCTTTCACGCGAAAACTACTTAACCGATAATCATTAAACTTTGTACACATAATCTTGGAGGTATTAGGAAGGTACATAGGATACTTTTTTTTTTACGAAATACAAAAAAAATTGTTTGTTTAATGAAGAAAGGTACAAAAACGTGCAAACTGGTTAAATAATTTTTAGATCCACGCGATCGAAGTCGCGGGCACAGCTAGTTATTACATAAATCAAAATATAAAACAAACCGTCTACAAATAAACACAGAGGTATTTGTTGAAAGTAAAACCAACACAGACTATAAATTATTTACAAAATACAGTTTGTCGGTTATAAATATGCATGATAGCAGTTTTCATTCGTTTATTTGATAATTTAATATAGTCTGCATCGTTTATTTTATTGTATAATGTATGAGGAATATTAAAACAATAAATTATGTATCATTCTTTCTCTCTTTTCTGAACAGTTTATTTTATGGAGTTAATCGAATTAGGGTTGTTGGTATTTTTCGCATTTTCGATATATCGATGTCGGAGTTTGATGTATCGAATAAAAAAAATCGATAGATATCAATTTTATTTAAAAAAATCTTAAGTCGTCTCAAAAAAGATTTACACAGTTTATAATCCAGTATGTGTATTAAGCAAATTATATTATAGATGTATAGAAATGTCAGGATGTAATTCTTAGTAATTATTGTTTAATTTAAATAAGATGACCATGTGTAGTAATATTTTTCAGTAAAAGTTTTTAATTAATGCTTGGCAAGCTAAGACACAGCTAAACCAAGTAGCTAAGACGTATTTTGGCACGAAACTGATTCTGTCTTACTAGTTATGAAATAAATTATATAAGCTACATTACAATAAAACAGTAATTTTTCAATACCTCACTTTTTAATATCACTCGCTATTATATACAGTCTAGCTTGAGATAGGGAAGCTAAGCTAATGCTGACGCTACAGGTAAGAAGAACGTTAATTAAAGTAAGTACTATGTACAATAGATTACTTTCATCTTTATACCACAGAGGTATATCTTATATTTCGTGTGTATATAATATCTTATGTATACACAATTATATTTCGTTTTAGATAATAAGTAAATAAATAAACTACGAAAATAGGAAAAATATGATATATCATAAGCAAAGTAAACTAGACTAAGTTTACGATAAATTAAATAATTAAAAACAAAGTTTAGTTAGTAAAAAAATATCAACCCCATTTCGATACCGAACTATCGATGTATCGTCCTAAAAAATAAATATCGATATTTCAAAGTAATAATATCGATATATCGATATGTTATCAACAGTCCTAAATCGAGTTGGCAAATAAACCGTTAATATTATTTCATCAATACGATCTAGGAATGTTTAATAATAGTAGGAATGCCAATGTGAGTTTGTTTGTTACGCTTGTCAATCTTTCACGCCTTTAGTGTGTAATTTCAGAACGAATTTGTCCATACCAATTGTCAAGGAAATGGGGTAATTATAATTCCATCTTTTTCTTCTTCGTGTCGGTACAAGCCGTGTTAAAAATTATATATACACCCTTCTTGTGGTGAAAAGATTAGCCAGTCAGTAAAGTTGAGCCGGAAGCTGACTGCCCAGGGTGCGCCGGGGGTACTCAGATAACGTCACTCGCGGGTACAAATTACTTACATGTACCCTTAATACTACTGTTACAAATAAAAATTGGATTAAAATACTAGATGAAATTATTGCAATAATAATAGAGAGTGTAGCCGCGGGCAATAGCTAGCTAGTAGATTATAAATTGTATTTAGATAATCGACTTCCGCGATTGTTATATAAAATCGATCTGTTTGAGAATCATTCTTGCTTTAAATTACTTTTATTGTTGTAATGCTTTGAATTTAGTTATAACCACAACTTTCGAGTCTATATACCTATTATAGTATATAGGAATTTATGTGTGAGATAGATTAATGTCCGGTCCGGTTAAAGTTAAGTTAAGTTAAGTTCGGTGAAAATGCGAAAACATTTCAGGCTAATAGTGTAGGTACTTTCTAAAAAAAATATAGATAAATACTATAGACGCTTTAGCAACAGTCAAGTGTCACATGCTATAGTAAAAAAATAGTTTTTTAGAACCATATCATTAAATATATATTTAGAATTCAAAATGCACATGATTAGTTTAACCTGCACACAAATGCTATATATTTTAAGCATTTTATGTTTTCGTAAGTAATAAAGAATGGTAGAGCTTTTTCTGACGCCCGCTTGACTAGCTAGAGAGTGTTCAAGTAGGAAAACTGCTGTCAAATAACTATAGATGTGTTCTGGCAGTTGCACTTGAGAGCAAGCCCTTCTACTAGGCTTAGCATCCCCACCATCATGAGCTACATCGTCACTTAACATCAGGTGAGATTGCGGCTATAACGCTAAACCTTAACTATAAAAAATATGGAAAATCTTCTGGAACAAAGAAGAAAAGAGGAGATGGTTCTGCAGATGTAACAATATTAAACAGAAATAATTAGCATACCATCTGAGTTACCCTAGCGCCAACCTCACAGACGCGGGGTACACCCTGCCAAGTAACCGACTAGGCTTTCGCGATTGTTGGTCCCCCATTTGGTTTCGGTCATGACGGTGAACTATGTAATCCATGATCCGCCACAGCTTGGTAGCAGGGTTATTGCCCGACTGGTTACCGACCACCCTTGAGTTTAGAATATCGCAAAATTGAGGGTGCAGTGTCAGCTTTTGTGTACCGGTATAGTGACTGAGAATCAGTCATTTCCTCCAACATCAAAGATCGAAGGTCGAATGTTTGTTCGGCATCAGCCCCAGCCGAGTCAGGTCAAAAAAAAAACGCTAGTTTTCTAAATTAATAATAAATTTAGAAAAATTAAATTATTAATCGTCTAATTATAGTCTATCATGTACCAATTAAATATCACGAGAAGCAGATAAAATGTTATCACATACTAGATGCCAAGTGATGTGTTTACGTCAGACGAAGGGGCACTTTCGTTTGCGTCAAAGGGAACGACCAACAACATGTTATGACGCGAGACGGTGAATAAAAGTGGTTACCGGCCACGTTAGTTACCATAAAAGGCTTGGGTGTTCCGGATCGATCCACATCTATTCAGATGTGCGAACCGCCTACATAAATACCCACCAGTCTGCTAAGAATTAGATTTCGATAATTATTTTGCGTTGAAATTTAAATTTGGTCCAAGCAAATATGCCTTTTTGCCATTTTTGAATTGACAGTTAATAAGTAACGTATTTATTATAGAACTAGCTATGCCTGCGACTTCATTCGCATAAAACTGAACACTATTGAACTAATTTATAGCCCATGTTACTCAGGGATAATACAGCATTATAATGGTGTAAGAATTTTTGAAATCGGTCCAGTTGTTTATTTACAAACAAAAATACAAATCTTTCCTCTTTATGATATTAGTATAGATTACACTGAAAACTTTATATAGTATAACTTATAAACCCTGCGCATTATATGGCGTTTTTGAAAGTTTGAAACAATGATGGCTCAGTTGGTAGTGTGTCGCTGTGTGTGTGGACGCTGCGTCCAGTAGCCGTAAGTTTGATTAAAGCTCTGCACTGAGTGGTGAAGCAAAACATCGTCATGGCGATAGTATTACGTAAACTGATAATCGTTCACAGTAAACATAAGTAAACCGCCATGGTCAGGTCGGTCTATACGCGGCGCCACTCAACAGCAAACGCATTTACTATCTGACAAGTCTCATTAACTAAATTCTCTTTCCACAATTGCTATCGTAAAATAAGGTTCAAACAATGTAGATGATATTTTATATTTAGACATTCTTGCCTTTTTGAATTCACCCTTTAAGTGTATATTTTTTTTTAATTCAATTTTTTAAGTATATTATTTTTAATAAAATGATTGATTACATTATTGCATTAGTAAAAAACGTAAAATGTGGATGTTAAATCAACATAACATCTGGATTAGTTAATAATTAATTATTAATTAATAATTAGTTTTATTAAACAAACATTTTTTTTTTAAACATAGTGCTAAACTCGATCGTCCACGTAAGCAATAATGTAATGACATGAGTGTTCATTGAAATAAAACTAATTTAAACGGATTTTATCGCGGTTATTTATTAAATTTTGATCCCGACGTTTCGAAAGCTTTTCAGCCTTCGTGGTCACGGGGCGGACGGACGGAATAAATAACCGCGATAAAATCCGTTTAAATTAGTTTGATTTCAATGAATAATATTCGCGTAAACCTAAGAAATCATGACATGAGTATTCTTGGAATAATTCCTTATTAATATTAGCCGTGACAGTTGAATATACCCATGTGCACTATCATCCGACTGGTCCGTAACTCTAGCCAACAATGTAAGCGTGGGCGTGTCTGTCTCGATGCAATCGCATCTGCACACCGTTCTCAAGTCGCGGCAACTATTCTGTCACGTATTTTACGAGTCTGTTTTGTACACTGTCCTACGACGTAGCTGAGTTTATTTCTGGACTCGCATAATTGTAATGTATCATACGATTACGTGGATCCGTAGGTTTTATAGTATAATAGAATGTGTTTACCGGTTTTATTTGTTACTAGCTGTACCTGCGACTTTGTTCGTGTGAAACGAAAAATTATTTTAATACTGTTTTGGCCATTTTTGTAACTTTTTCTAATACAGCTTTGCTCCTATCGATGGTACCGTTATGATGGCATAGATAGGTAATCTATATCGTTCCTCAATAATTGCTGGCATATTAAAATATAATTTTTGTAATGAACTAGTGTGGTTCGTAAGATTAGCCCATTTTAAACAAAGATAGAAATAGATAAATGCTGTATAATTTTTTAATTTAAAAGCAGTCAAGTAATTATAATCGCTTAATAGTCCGAACGAAATAGCAAAATCGTATATTATGTACTCTCTCTCTCGCTCACTCTGTCTTATTCTTTTCTTATATCTTCTTTTTTTTTATTATACCTTTTTGCACTACACTCTTCCACCTCGTCTTAGGTCTTCCTCTGGATCTTCGACCGGCGAGAGAAAACTACAGTGCTACATTGCCAACGTAGCCACATGGCTTTCTCTTAACATGAACATATCACCGCAGCCTACTCTCCTGCATCTTAGATAAGCATTCTGCATTCTGATGAGAACCAAGGACACATATTTCGTTATCCTACTATAATATAATAAAAAATTCAACCGTTGTTTTTTTTATAGGCATTTAGTAACTTGAGGCATACAAGTTTCTGATAAATTTAATTCAACGCACGTCCATCAATAGTGCGCTGTAATAGAACGTTGGATTTCTAGTATCAAATTTGTCTCCATCGACCTTGGCTTGCGAAGTGATACGAAATTAAATTGAAGACTACAATATTGTATATATGTTTGTGCTAAAAATTTAATTTAGGACTCGTCCACATGCTTGCTAAAATATATATATGAATCGAGGACCTCTTTTATTTATTCAAAACTGGAATTGATATGCGATTACGTGAGTGCAAATGTGTGTCTACATTTAAAATCGTAGAATAAAACGATGGTGATGGACCTGAGTTCGAATCCTTGCAATGAAATTTATATTTCGGTGAAGGAATCTCCGTGATAAAACTATAGTAATGTGCTAGGGTATTTGCTAAAGCCCGTATGCCTAGCTACCACACTCTAATTAAAAATCTGTTGCCAAATACTCCAAATACGCTTACTTCATTAGGATAATCGTGTCCAACATCTTAACTTGCCATCATAGTTACTTAACATTAGTTCAAATTAATACATGGAGAGAAATTTTTTCATAAACAGGAATCCCGTTTTTGAAAAATGATGTGTTCTATATACAAATTTTAATACTCTATTTCACCTCTTCAAGTTTTATTTTCATGCTAATACATAGCTTATGTGTTTTTTCAATAACCGATCTATCTCTATACCAGAATACAATAATATTGTTTCGGCGATTTAGGCGTGAATATCTTACGAACTCAAAGAAAACGGTTACGTTCTCATTTACAATATAAGTTTGTATTGTAATATAATAAAAAAATAATCTTGATATAAGTACTTACGTCTGTGGTATGGCGCTAATAATTAACGTAAATGTCAAGAAAACAAATTGCATTTTAATACCGTTTCGTTTAGTTTAAGACTGTCTCAATGACATTATTCTTTGTAATATATTCGATGTATTTACATAAATGGAAGACAGTTAATAACGAAAGACAAATACATAGTTATTTGTACAGAATACTTTACTCGTAAGTGTCGACATCGGAACGTTTATTTGAAGACGAACTACATAATTACAATGCACGCCTGTCTCACGTCTCTTGCACGATCACTTGCTATTTTTAGCACCGACGCCGAGAGGTTACAATACGAAACAAAGGGCTTATTTAAAAATATTTCGTGGATATTTATAGTAACTAATAACATAAATAGGAATATCAGTTTGTTTATTACTCTTTTGCGGTTCAACTGCTCACACGAACATCATAAAACTTTACGTGCACGCTGTCAAGGGTACAAAAAAGGAGATGAAGTAAAAATTATAATTTTTAGTTAAGTGCGAACGAAGTCGCGCGCGCACCTATTCTAAACTCTAAGTATTATGTGGACACCGTTTTACAATTCCCGATAACAATAACAAAATGTCCGTTATCCGATACGTCACTTTAGTAACCGTTTCGAATGGAAATTCAAATATGACCAATCACAAGCCACCGTTCAAATTCGTATGGAACAAAGAATTCGTTTATATTCAAAACGGTGTCACGTGGTTAGGGGCTCGACCATCTAAACGATTCTCTGTAACTATTTTAGAATTAATCGCTTTGCTTGTACCGTGAAATATCAGAGAAAGCTCCGTTGGGAGCTATATTTATTACGTGGATTAGATTTACGATCGATTCAGTATCTATGTGGGCGGGATACAGGAGTTACGTTATTGTAGGTAACCGGATGAATTAAAAGGTGAAAGTAGAAAATTATATTTGTCGTACGATATCGTTAACTTTCTTGGTCTTTTATATATATTTTGTGTGGATTTTTTTCTAACATATTTTATACGTTTATTTATACAGGATTACATATCTTAAAATACATATAGTCAATAATTGAATAATTAATACATTTAATTTAAAAGAAAAATTGATGAAACCTACATATATAAAATATGGTGTTATTTTTCCCCTCTACTTAACTATACATATAATAAATGTGTTATAAAAGTCTTTTTGTACATCGGCAATATTAAAAAAAAATAGCCAGGGTGTTAAAGGATAACAGAACGCTATTTGAGCATTTTTTGGAATTTGTGTCTGTATGTTTATCTGTATGTCTGTGCACGCATCAAGTGAAATGTACAAAACCAATCTAGATAACTTATAAACGTAAAAATTGTACGCAGCCTGGAGTATTTCTTAGTTTTTGTTTCATCGCAATCGGTTCACTCTATAGATAACTAATAAAGTGCTGATTTTAAAAGAAAATTTTGTGATCTGTACATTCAATATTTCGCTTTTTCCTTTGATCTTCACCGGCGATCAACTTACATTATTGAATTAGGTATATTATTGAACTAGCAAAAAACCATTTCTACATACAGAGCGCTGACACTAAAAATCCGCTACCATTAGTGTCCCCATTTTTTTTTTTATGAAATAGGCGGCAAACGAGCAATCCTGCCACCTGATAGTAAGTGATCACCGTCGTCCATGAACACCCACAACACCAGAGGAATCGCACGTGCGTTGTTGGAATTCATCAGAGTGGCTCTCAAGTGCCACTGCCGGAACACAGGTAATAGTGTTTGGCGGTAGATTTTCAACTTGAGTGTAGTATAACTAATTTAAACGGATTTTATAGCGGTTATTTATTCTTTTTGCGTAATATTCGTGTAAACATAATAAATCATTAAGGGTGGGTAGTTAGCCAGGCGGGCATTAGAAAAAGCCCTACCACCATGCCATGGCTTCCTCACGAATTTTAAATTAGTTAATTTACATTTATACGTAATATTATACATATACCAACTTGTCTAATTGCCCTTAATTTAATCATAATTATAAAACAATTTATTTTATATATGTGACGGTAACATAGATCACAGAATCACGATCTCGTGATCGAGGGGCGTCACTAATTTACGTTCCATTTATCGTATATAATACGTAACGTAAATGCTAAATAGACTAAATAAAGCTCAGCCACATGTTACATCTTACGTAGATTACTTCTTCACATGTGCTTAGTAAAAATAAATTTGATTATTTTCAAAGTGTAGATTCTAAACGTTATAAACAGTTGCGCTTTAGGAATGTGTGTATACGATTAATTTAAATTTTAAAATACATTATTAGACAGAAACCAAGAAACCTGGTACTTTGGCGTTTTATAGAATTTCTAACTAATTTTGTTTTAATCACGTGAGATACTTGTTTAAGAAATGCCGCAATGAATCAAAGTAACTCAATACAGGATTGCAACATGTTTTGTATTAGCTTAAAGTTAGTTATTGAGAGCGAATTTTGGGGTTTTGGGAAAAATTTACTGAGATCGCATTTTTTAAATTGCGCACGAATTCACCGAATGAGTAAACAGCGAAATTATTTATAAATATGACAGTACAGTTCATTTGCAATACCAAAACCTCATCGAGTTGGAATTTGTAAGCCCGTATATTATAATTTTTTGTAATTGTCACCGTTTTGTTTTTAGAACTGAATTATAATTGGTCATTAATTTTGTTTGTCTTTAAATATTGTTCGTAGTGTGTGGTAGTGTGTACGACTTTGCGTCATGGGACGTGAGTTCGAACCCAACCACCTACAATGAGCTTGAGCTTTCGGTGAAGGAAAACATCGTGACGAAACCATAGCTTGTTGGTAGGGCTTTTTCTGATGCCCGCCTGGCTAGCTACCACCCTTAAGTTGAAAATCTGCCGCTAAATACCGATAGGTGTGTTCCGGCAGTTTCACTTGAGAGCCAGTTCCTTCAAAGGTTTAGTGTGTCTACCAACTTGGGCCGTATCGTCACTCAAGATCAGGTGAAATTATGGCCATAACGCTAAGATATCTCTGAGAGTAGGCATAGGTTTTATCTTCACGCTGGATCTTAATGCATGAGCAATTCCAAATATCGACAGTTCTTTATATTTTTCATTTTATATAATTATACATTATATCCTTACAATATACTCAAGTCTCCACCGTATGGATGAATGGTATGTATGATAAGGATCAAGAATACCTTGTTGCTAATCTACAAGGTTTAAGTATCGAAACGGCAACTTCAGTGTTCCGTTGATTTCGAATCACTAAGCAACAAAATAATGGCGTTTCAAAGTTCAATTCGCTTAATTGAATTGCACGTAACTGATTCATCAGCAATTGAGTTCAATAAAGAAGCTGTATTCTCAGCAGAGATCGTAGGTCGTAACGGACCGACTGACGTCACGATTTCCCCGGTCACCGCCGACATGTGCCCGTTATAAATAGATATAGCTGACGTCGTCTAGACAGAATAATCTTGATCGAATCTTCGATGTGATAACTTTACGTCCAAAACTATTGTCTAGAGTACGACTACAATTTTCAAAGCGGTCTGCTGTGTCTCCAACGCTTTCGATACTGTCTGGCTGAATAATCAATGGAATATCAACGCGATAATGTAGTCTTAAGATCGTGGCTTTAGTATTTATCTCGTGTATGGTGTCATGACTGTTTCTTAAATCATGATGCTGAACGCTGAATGCTTAGGGCGTGAACACTATATCCAACTGAATCTTGACACGGTGTAGCATTCGCGATTGTAGCACGCTTTGACGTAACGCGTCCTAAAAGCAGCGAATGAATATGATACGTACGACTATTCGCGTGGTGATGAATAGCTCTAGTGACTCTGTTTTGACATCTGACTTCAGGTTTATACGCAGCAACCGAGGGCCTCGCAATTCGATATAACAACGACCACTAATTAATTCCATATATTTTAGAGGTCGTCCGGTGCTTTCTCTTTTTTCGATTTCATTATAGAAAATTATGTTATACGCATTATGCTAATAGATTTATCAGTACAGTAAAGTATATGAAAGTAACATATGTGAGTCAGTATTGTTGATTACGGTTAGTATATATTTTCAACGTTTTTTATAATCTTAATTAATTAATTAATAAAAAAGACTTACAAGTGCCATTCGAGAACTTTGGACTCCACTCCGACAAATAAAAGTTTAAGTCGGGAATATTACTGTTATATATCGATCATTATTTAAAAAAATATTTTTTTTACTCTATTTATAATATCTTTATGTCAACATTTAATTATGCACAAATATTCGAGTTGATCGAAAATCTCTTGAAAATGTTTGTGATTCGACCGCACCCAAAATTCTTGAAGAATTATTTAGGTATCGCAGGAAATAGTAAATTCAACGTACGTAAAATTATTACAATTAGTAATAAATCATCAATTTTGGTAAATGCTTTTGCGACATCGAATAAACAAAACAACGTTAAATCTTAATTTTTTCTTTCTATGTTGTGTTGCTCAACAAAGTGACTTCACTGCACCTGATGTTATGTACAGTACAATCGAATTCAGTGGGGACTGGCATTGGACCAAAATAGAGTGCCAGTCTTCGCTATCATGCTGGCCTGCTTAGGTATCACTTCTCGCCTCTTTTGAAGGACTTAATATCATAAGAAGCTGGGAACACGCTGACAGGAACACGGTTCCACAATTTCACGGTACGACAGAAATAGTAGTCGGAAAATAGTAGCCATTTATTGCCGTTTTTAATTAACTCTATTATCGTTTGCTGACGGGACCTAGAGATCAAGGCTGCGCTTCGTAACCCGACGTATCAGTCATGGCCGAAGAAGGTAAAAATAAACTCCAGTGATAACGTCTATAATTAATTACCACGATTACGACAGTTCATTTTCAATATCGTGACTCCTGTCCGTGGAGATAATAACTCAGGATAGCTTTGTTTTCTTATAAATAACACTGCATATTTATCTACATATATGTATAAAGACGTTGTTTTACTGATTAATTAACACTAAAGCCAGGAACCAGAAATTTTAAAAGTAGTCCCCTTTTGTGACATAGAGGCTCCCTAGGAAGGATTATGTTTCCTAATTTAAGCCCTAAGGCGGTAAGTAAGGGGGGGCAAAGTTATTGTGAAGAAGAAAAAGATCTACAACTATTGACTTAAATATAGCATAAGGATTCTTTAAAAACAATGATACAGTGTTTCACCAGTTTTCAAATTTCAACCACACAATGTGAACAAAGGGGAAGAAATGTTTAATTGATCTTTAACTGCGATGTCATTAAATGGATTACTGTGAAATCAAAAAATATAAACGAAATTAAAATAATATAAAAGACAATGTCGTTAATTTTTGTTTAAAATAAACTATTACTAAGTGAATAAAGTTAATAGTATTTAGCTATTTATCTATACTTAGATAAGTCAGCCTCAGAGAGATAAGAGTTTAGAATTAGAAACATCTCTTTGAAAATTTATCTTTGCTTGCGTAAGATTGTGTGGTGAAATACCAAAGTATGCCGACAAATAAGTTTGTGTTCATGTTCTTACAAGGTTTTCTAAAGCTCTTTACAGAAAGTTCAAGTTTAGGTACAAATCTAATGTAATAATCATCCATTCCTCGCGGTAACCTTCAAACTGACAACAGGGTTAGAATTGAAAAAAAAAAAGTAGTTCTTGTATCTTATGTACTGTATTATTCTGCTAAGTCAATAAAAAATTAAATTTGAAAGTAGGAAAGGGATTGACGTTAATCAGATACCGTTTTTGTGTTACGAAAAAAGCGAGATTAGTCCAATTTTCATATAAATAAATCTATTATTCATTTGTGATTTTTTTCAGCGGAACAATACTTTGTTGTAACATGACTGTATATAGATTGAAATATTGGTTTTTTTTTTGTCACGTTACGCAAAGGCGCGCGCCGGTCGTTCAACCGTGAAATCGATCTGGCAATGTTTACAGCAAACTGGTATTTTTAAACCAAGTTTCTAATTTACCAATTTTGTATAGAAAACTCTTAACGCGTTGTGAATAATATTTATTTACTTACATGATACGTAACGTATAATTAACACACACATATAAGTTACACATACGTAACTACCCTTGCAATTAAGTGAAATTAGTGCTGATGAACTTGTTTACTTCAGTACATTTATACGTACTCACAATATTTATCAATACAATTGGGAATAAAATGCTTTTTTTCTTACCTTCATTTGTGTAATGAGTTTTTAATCATTCTATTATCGATTTGGCTTTCAAACGAATAATCAAGTACTATTTGGTATTTAGCATAGTCGGGAACTTTCGCCCTGCTTGGTAGAAGACCGGATAGTGAAATAACTATGAACTATGCATAATACACTTCCATAATTAATAGTGCATGTCGTAATAAAAAGATTAAAAAAAAACTCATGCAGATTGTCTGTATATTTGAATCAGCATAATTGATATTTACAAGTGGCAGATTGTGGTGTAGAAAAATCTAAACAATTATTTTCTCCGCTTTCAGATACTATTTTATTTATTTTATTGTGTTTGCTTTTAGCATAAATGAAAAAATAGTTTTAAGTACATTTGAACACGACAATACTAATTTTTCCACAATGCGCCAGATGAAATAATTTGCCAAAATTTTGCACAACAAAACTATAGAATATTTGGTATCCTTTGCAAGTCTATTTTAGAACCTGAACTTCAGCCAATCTCTTCTCTATTTATTTTACAGTCAGCTTAAAAAAAATCTGTTTCTTGCAGGTCGTAGCTCGTCGGTCCGACTTGAAGCTCATAGTGACATCGGCCACAATGGACTCGACGAAATTCTCGACATTCTTCGGAAACGTGCCTACATTCACCATACCCGGCAGGACGTTCCCCGTGGAGACTTTCTTCGCGAAGAACATCTGCGAGGATTACGTGGACGGTGCTGTTAAACAGGTAAGTTGAGGTAGCTCTTGATACTAAGATCTATACATATTTACTGTTGTACTTGTAATTACTGAACAGTTTGTACCAATCTATCCAGCAGATTGATTGGCAAATGTGTTTATCTCAGCAGATATAGTGGGTTTACTGGAAGCAATACAACATTGAACAGTTTGTACCAATCTATCTAGCAGATTGATTGGCAAGTGTGTTTATCTCAACAGATATGGTGGGTTTACTGGAAGCAATACAACATAGCACTGTTTGTACCAATCTATCTAGCAGATTGATTGGCAAATGTGTTTATTTCAGCAGATATAATGGGTTTACTAGAAGCAATACAACATTGAACAGTTTGTACCAATCTATCCAGAAGATTGATTGGCAAAAGTTTTTTATCTCAGCAGATATAGTGGGTTTACTAGAAGCAATACAACATTGAACAGTTTGTACCAATCTATCCAGCAGATTGATTGGCAAAAGTTTTTTATCTCAGCAGATATAGTGGGTTTACTAGAAGCAATACAACATTGAACAGTTTGTACCAATCTATCCAGCAGATTGATTGGCAAAAGTTTTTTATCTCAGCAGATATAGTGGGTTTACTAGAAGCAATACAACATTGAACAGTTTGTACTAATCTATCCAGCAGATTGATTGGCAAATGTTTTTATCTCAGCAGATATAGTGGGTTTACTAGAAGCAATACAATATTGAACAGTTTGTACCAATCTATCCAGCAGATTGATTGGCAAATGTTTTTATCTCAGCAGATATAGTGGGTTTACTAGAAGCAATACAATATTGAACAGTTTGCACCAATCTATCCAGCAGAATCATTGGCAAGTGTGTTTATCGCAGCAGATAGAGTGGATTTACTGGAAGCAATACAAAAGCGAATTTCAGTCCCTAATTACGTATATAACAAGAGCAATGCTATATAAAAAATCGTAATTATCGAACATTAATTAACAATGTAAAGCTGATAGATTTTACAAATTTGCCCTGGGAAGCAAACTACGCCGTGTATTCCTATCCGTCCAGTAGATTTATTAGAAGATGTGTTTATGTCAGCAGGTATAATAGATTTTACTGGAAACAATCCGAAAGCGATTCCCCACCTCTAATTATGTGTTTAGCAAGAGCAAAGCGATACCGAAAGTGCCATATAATTAGCAGTAAATTGACAAATTTAGTATACTGAGGTTGATATATTTTTTTTTTTATGTTAGTTCGGAAAAGTGACTGCACTGTACCTGACGATTTCTGTATGTCAAGTCTACGCGTAAATATTTGCGAGTATGTCTTTTTTTCACCGAGCGTCTCCTATCATTGTGGCAGAGATTTTGAACGAGTAAAAGTGTAGTGGAAACGTAAGGAAATTGCATCCTCGCTGTGGGATTACAATTTAATTGCATCTCTATGAGATTAAAACAATTTGTGCACTGCGGAGGTGTTTACAGTGTGTTTTATATATGTATGTCCGTCGGTATATCAGGTCCTATTAAGATTATATAGTGGTACAGTAAATTAAAACGACATTAATCATATAGTCATTTTGAAGGAAAACTCCTAACATGACGATTCGATAGTTAGACGAAAATCTAGAGGGAAATTTCAAGAACCCGTCATGTTTAAGCACTTTTTGCAACATGAAAGAAATAAAAAAGTGAGCTATACATTTTATATCTGATACACAGTATAGACGGCGGTGGATACCCTTTTTCAAAGCAAGCGCACAGTAGAATTTTTTTACAGTGTGGTGGGGTTTTTAGGCGGGTAGGAGAGAAAATAAAAATAAACATGTACTAGTGTTACAATAATATAATAAAATGATTATTTTGTTGTTATTAATTATTATTCTATTTATTCTTCGTCGACGATTCACACAATATCATTGCGTTACATATTTCACCATAGCGGCAATGCATGAATCATATGTTATTGTTTTTTTTTTTATTATTTTGCAAAAAATATAATTCTCATTCGGCGGTCGATAGAAACAATTCCTTAATAGATTAGCAATATACTCAAACCACTGAAATAAATGAGAATATTATTATTATTACTTACGTTAAAATATTTTCATAAGGCTAAGAGAAGTAAGTAGGAGTCAGAGTTCAGTGGTAGTGTGTTCGGACTCGGCTTCAAGGAGTGAGGAGTCTTCGACGTGAGTTCGAATCTACGTACAATGAGCTTGGGCTGTCGGTGAAGGAAAACATCGTAAGGAAACCATAGCATGGTGGTAGGGCTTTTTTTATGCCCGCTTGGCTAGCTACCAAGTTGAAAGTCTGCCGCCAAGTAGCAATAGGTGTGTTCCGGCATTTGCACTTGAGAGCCGGTCACTGCACAGATTTAGTGCGTCTACCAACTTGCGACGTATCCTCACTTAAGACCGGGTGAGATTCTGACCATAAGGTGGTTTATTTAATTTTAAGTAAAAATTTAAGTATTTTGGAAGTCTTGCAGCGGGCGCATTAGATCAACCGTGTACGCACTTACGCTCGCGGGCTCAAGGTTGGCTGCCTCTGGTATAGAAAAACAGTGTCTACTTTTTGTGCAACACACTACTGTACAACGTTTATTTTTGTTCATAAAGCTATTTTCATGTTATTTATTCTATTATATACAAATATTATGGTGTCAAAATTATTTTTCTCCGGATACCGTCTAAATTGTTGTCAGAAGTGGGTGCCAATTTTCAATAGGGTATAAACAGAACACGTTTTTATTGATGTTGGAAAGCATATATGACGTATCTCGCAAAAATCAACATTACACGAGATGCAGAAAACTTTATATAAAATATATATTATTTAAAAAATGTAAAGCTATTTTTTTAATGTTGTACGAAACTCCATTTTATTTCACCACAGAACAACTATACCAAGTTCGTTCGATGCGATTTCATTTTCTGATACAAGTAATGTATATAACTCGAATTCACCTTTTTGCAGATACGACATTTGTGCTTTCTAGCGTCGATATGAAACTGATGGGTTTGAATGAATGAATGAATAAATGAATTCTTTATTGCATTTTAAATACACTGTCGAGCTTAATGCCATTAGGCATTTTCATCCAGCTAACCAACAAGTAATGTAGTAAGAAATAATTATTACCATTGTAGGTAGTGCAGAACAAATAATTGGTGAAATAAGAGCGTAATAATATATATACTAACCTAATATACATATATACATACATACATACAGATATAAATACATATATACACAGCGAATTATGATATAAAAAAAAAACATCACTCTAACTCTTGCTTATTATAGAAATGTCGATGTGGTTGTGATTTAAAACTGGAGATGGTTTTGGCTTCTTGAATATGACGTGGCAATGTATTCCACAACCGTATGGGTAAAGTAAGTTACAGTATATAAACGAAGGTGCAAACGCATTCCACAGAACCGAATGTATTGTTTCAACAAAGATATGAACCTTGAACTACACACAATATTAGTGCCAGCGGACCAAACGGTCCATCGGAACTGGTGCACGGTAATTGGGAAGCACGCCAAAGAGTCGAGATAAACATTTGTCGGATTAAAATGTTTTACGGTTTTGTCGCATAATTTTCTTTATTTCATTTGAGCATGTGTTTATACAAATCGCTTGTCATATGTTTGACCTAGTTCGTAAAGGATCGTTCACCGCTTCCTTAATACGTTTTAGTGCGTAATTTTTGTAAAGACTACATATGATCGTTTTTAATGGATAATATATATATTGGGATGTAGTTAAAGGTTGGTAAACATGTGGCCTTTAACTGTATCCGTAAATATACTACAAAATATATAGATATAAAGTACGCTTGACTATTCCACTGAGGCTGGCATCTGTAATATCATTTGAAAAGTCCCTTCCACGAAACATATTCCTTTCACAACACCCACTAAAACAGACTTTATGATCACGAATGGTTACTTGCAAAAACACGACCGAAATCGCAGGCACTTACTAGTTAATCTTGCCAAAAATATAAAGGAAGAAGGGAATTTGATGAATGTTAATTCTTGAATCTTCTCTGTTGAATAAAATGTGTGATATTTTCAATACAGTACTCATTATAATAACATAATGTTGAACCAAAAAATATAAAGGAAGAAGGGAAGTTGTTAAATGTTAATTCATGTTAATTCTTGAATATTCTCTGTTGAATAAAATGTGTGATATTGCCAATACATTACTCATTAAAGTAACGTATTGTTGAACCAAAAAGAAAAGTAAGAAGGGAATTTGTGAATATTAATTCTTGAATCTTTTCTGTTGAATAAAATGTGTGATATTGTCAATAAGTTACTCATTAAAGTAACCTATTGTTGAACTAAAAGATATAAAGATAAGAAGGGAATTCGTGTATGTTAATTCTTGTTAATTCTTGAATTTTCTCTGTTGAATACAATGTGTGATATTGTCAATACAGTACTCATTATAATAACATAATGCTGAACCACAAAATATAAAGGAAGAAGGGAAGTTGTTAAATGTTAATTCATGTTAATTCTTGAATCTTCTCTGTTGAATAAAATGTGTGATATTGCCAATACATTACTCATTAAAGTAACGTATTGTTGAACCAAAAAGAAAAGTTAGAAGGGAATTTGTGAATGTTAATTCTTGAATCTTCTCTGTTGAATAAAATGTGTGATATTGCCAATACATTACTCATTAAAGTAACCTATTGTTGAAGTTAGTAATTAAATTAAAAAAAGAAAATATTTCAATACTAACACTAAAAATGCTACTTATTGTCAAAACATTACTGTCAGTTCTAAAATTTAAAAAGTTATGGAAACGACTGGACAGATTAAATTTCACTAACAATTTTTTTTTACTTAGTTACTGCTTGGGTTTATGTACTTTTTGGTAGATAAATTATTAGAAGTTGTACTGAGAGGGAATCATTTCCAGATATCTCTGTCATTTACGTAATGATTCACTCTTACAACAACATAACTACAGAGTTATTGAATTGACTGTCCGATAAATCGATAATGTGTTAAGGAATATAATAGCTCAGTGGTAGTGTGTACGGACTCCGCGTCAGGGGGCGTGAGTTCGAAAGCTCCTACAAAGGGCTTGAGTTTTTGATGAAGGAAAAAATCGTGAGAAAAAACATAGCATTCTAATGCCAACCTGGCTAGCAACCACCCTCAATTGAAAATCTACCGCCAAAGACCAATAGATGTGTTCCGGTAGTTGCACTTGAGAGCCAGTTCCTCCACAGGTTTAGTTTGTCGACCAACTTGGGCCGTATCGACACTTAAGATCAGGTGAAATTATGGCCATAATGCTAAACCTTGACAAATATAAACTTCTACAATAACAATGACTAAAAACTTACTTTTTTTAAATTTAGAAATGATGCTGTGACGTCCGTTTACGTGTTCGAACTTATCTAAGTAATTTTTTTATTAAAAATGTTCTAAAACCTATTGTTGTGCTATAAAATTTTTGAGATTGGTTTTATTGCCAGTACGATTACACACAGCACCGGAATGCGAGTCGTGGACTAGACAGCTAGGCACTGTTGCTTGTGTTGCTAACCTAGAATCGGATAATTACCTAATATTCAGGAAACAAGTTTAAAAAATACTTAGTCCAGATAATGTTCTTCAATCTATGTGCTAGTAACTCTAGCGTTATTATTTATATATATATATACAGCGTAAATTACATTTCACGCCACTAAATTTAACGACAAACTCCTTAGAACGTCGAAATTATTTAATTTTACTCGGGTTTATATATTATCCATAGAATGATCCATCAACATCTAAATCATATTTATCGTATAGGTTCTAAAACATTAATAAAAAAAAAGAAGTTCAAGTACTATGAAAGTATTCCAAATTATGTTTAAAAGCCTCGATTCAATTTGACGCAATTCTGTCAATAATTTGCAACATGGTAACCCCTGGAGTCAACTGGAGTCAACGAACTGTAAGGCCCGTCCGCTTACTGGCACTGTTCTCGATTGATGCAAGAATGCGCGAATAAATGTTGCACTGCATTCGCTAATTACATAAAGTTTGACATTACAATGAATATATACGTATCTGCCTTATTTTCCAATTCGCAAACTCGCTTCGGGACACCGATAAACACAATTATTAGTCTACAGTTCAAATTAAATGTTTCCTCTCAAATCTTTATTGCATGCACATTAATTACAAGCCTAAAACGTATAATATAAGCAAACCTGGATTCTTGAATTATTTACAGAATGCAGGGGCATCGACCTTACTTGTAACTTGATTACCATTTACAAATATTGCATTAACAAAATTTTAAAAATTGATAAAGTTAGTTCTTGTTAAAGACTTGTTAAAGTATGAAACATATGGTTGAAAATGTTTTAGATTTGACCTCAATAATTCTGCAAACAGAGAAAATCAAAAGTAATATTACGCCTTGAAAATATCAATCTTGCTGTCAATCGTTGCACGTATAAAGCATTTTAATAAAGACCAAATGATTCAGCAGACTATAAGAATAGTAGAAACTACTGACAAATAAGAAGTTATCGTAATATATGTAAAACTGCTCTGCCATCAAAAGTTGTTTGATAGACAATTAATTTCGCTGATTATAATTAGCCTTATACGTAGTTGGTCACCTGTTAATTAAACACAAAGTACTGTGAACGTGGCTATGGAATGAGTGCAAAGGGTGTGCCCACTTTGTTTGCGTTGACCACCTATTGATTCAGTTTC
Source organism: Actias luna (assembly GCA_039707435.1). Lineage (NCBI taxonomy): Eukaryota > Metazoa > Arthropoda > Insecta > Lepidoptera > Saturniidae > Actias > Actias luna. The sequence continues at coordinate 15,506,012 of JAZHAC010000008.1, read as the reverse complement.
TAATTGCATCTGTATCTGCAACTATACATTTAGGTGTGTCGAGAGCGTCGACCTCGAAGGTTTGGCTGCGTATCGATCGCTCAATAGAAAACAGTAGACGGTATTGTATTACTAGACAGATAGATGTATGAATTAAAATATAATGATGAGTTTCCAATACTTAACATTTAGCTAATTTATTTCGGAAATTGTGTTGTGAAACAATTCATCACCAAAAGTTGTATCACTTTGATAATACCCTTTGATAAATAATATATTTGAACACATAAATGCAGTGTAAAAAAAAGGTAATGTCAACGCATCCGGTCGAGATTTTTATAAATACTCCTCGAGTATGAAATTATCTCCTGAGTCAGATGCAGATAAAGCGGTATACATAAATGCTTTTGACTTGACTTTAGTTTATTTAGATTCTGCAAACATTTTACAGGAACGTTACAGTTTATATTTATCAAAGCCTACAAAACGTAAAATGGCTTCCACTAGGCTTACAACATCCACAATTTTGGAGCACATCTCCACTTAATGTCAGGTAAATTGTGTTTATAACATTAAACCTAGAAAACATAAAATGACGCGTGAAATGTAAGTTTCGTACTCAATGTCGTCACTTAAGAACTTCCAAAGATTTGTATTCTCTGCAAATTCATAATTCTTTAAATATATCTACGGAGATTTAAATTGAGTCATTACGATGTATCCGAAACTAACAGACCTATAGATTTGAAATTTGGAATGGATATTTCTTTCACGACGTTTAGTGTAACTATGTACTGATTTGAACGGTACGTTTGACGGAAATATATGAACGAAGTTAGGGGAAACAGCTAGTTATATAGGTAATCACACTTGGAATGTGCAAAATCGCTATTATAGACAGAAGTCTAATATAAAAACATACATATTATATGTACTCGTAGTAACTTATCTTAGTATAACAGGCTTGATGATTCACATCGAAATAGTTATCTATAAGATTAAAATCTTAAATTGTTATTGTTGTTAAGAGTTTTCTATGTGGGTGAAGTCAGACAAATATGTGACAAAGATAACTTTTAAGTAGTTGTACTATTGTCATTACAAACTTACGTCAACACCAAATCACTTTTCTTAGCTATTAATGCACTCAAATTCTTACATGGTAATAAGGGATTCGAAAGCGATGATGGCTCAGTTGGTAGTGTGTACAGACATACGGGCACCGCATCAATGGACGTGAGTTCGAATCCCTGCAATAAATTTGAGCTTTCGGTGAAGGAAAATATGGTGATGAAATCATAGCATGCTGGTAAAGCTTTTTCTATCGCCCACTCGTCTAGCTACCATCCTGAAGTAGGTGTGTTCCGCCTCGCTAACTTCTCGCTAAGTTGAGAGTCAGTCCCTCCACTAGGAGTGTCTACATATTAGGGGCACATATTGGGCTACATGGTCACTTAACATCAGGTGCGATTGTCGCCATAACGCTAAACCTGTATGATAGAAAAATAGGGAGGATTACTACCAAATCTACAGTTTCTTATAACTCTGTACGACTGGTATAATATTCGACATAATGTGTTATAACGCATGCTGTAACCTCGCTTCGGAAAGTAAGGCGATGTTTTTAAAATGAAATCAAAAAGCTATTAATGTCAACAAATGAGGTTACAATAATCGAGGTCAGTAATTCAGTATCATTAATAACTGAGAGCTATCGTTTTAATAATTTAACATACATACCTAGTGTTAAGAGAAAACGTAAATAAAATTCACGATGTCATGACATTGAACCATGCTTCATTCAAAAGAAAATTTAACTTAAGAGGATACAGATAATCTAGGAAAAGTTTTACAAACCGTCTAATTTGTTATGGTGTTTAAACAGTTAGGACACTAACCAAAAAATATCTAGACCACTCAATAACTCTTACTGAATAAATAATTGATTATTTTTATACATATATTTATATATACCCACACGTATAGAAGATGCCAACTCACTCATCCGATCTCCGAAACTACTTCAAGTCTCTACTTGAAACTTTTTTTGTATAGTTAAGGCTTAGCGTTATCGCCATAATCTCACCTGGTCTTAAGTGACGATACGGCCCAAGTTGGTAGACAAATTAAACCTGTGGAGGAACTGGCTCTCAAGTGCAACTGCCGGAACACACCTATTGGTATTTGGCGGCAGATTTTTAACTTGAGGCTGGTAGGTAGCCAGTTGGGCATGAGAAAAAGCCCTACCACAATGCTATGGTTTCCTCACAATGTTTTCCTTCGCCGAAATCTCACGCTCATTGTAGGTGGTTGGATTCGAACTCACGTCCCTTGACAGGGAGTCGTATACACTACCACTGAGCTATCATCGCATATCCTTTTAGAATCTAAGGCACTGACTAAAAACGATTTCAAGGATCATGGAAAAAATATGAACGAAGTTGAGGGTACTACTATCTATTAGACCGAACCTAGTCTTTTTTTAATCCTTACTAATATTTTAAATGCGAAAGTTTGTTTGTTTGTTACACTTTCACGCCTAAACCGCTGAATCGATTATGATAAATTTTGGTATAAAGATAGAGGGGCACCTAGAGTCGGTAATAGGCTTCATTTTCTCCTGAAACCCTTATTGGAACTGGGGTAACGACAGAAATTAATTTTGTATGAATCTTTTTATTGCGTCAGTCGGTTTGTTTGCCATCAATATTAACGTCACGCTAATTCACATTTTCTGCGACCCCCTATCAATATTACGTCATAAATGAGAAACTCCTCCCCGTACATTATATATGGTAATTAATAGCAGTAGGTACTCGAATTTCAATATTTTCAAATATTGCAATAATAATACTTTTGAATAGTAATAAATATCTGTAATAACGAATCATTTTATACGAGAAATATTTACTAAATAATTTTTCTTAGACACACCTCCCTTTATGTCACAATAAGTGTCACTCTCTTTCCACCCTCTCCCTGTAAATGCGAACGTTGTACACATGTCAAAATGACTTTGACATTGTATATTGAACAAAATTCCATTTGTTTTATTTTTCTATACACTAACAAAAATTGTTAAAAAACAACTTGGTTAAGGGAATTTATGTTATATTTCGTTTGGCCATATTTCTATAGGATACGAAAAGGAGACATTTTGTAAAAGCTAAAAAAGGCGCGGCAAGTTCTATGCAACTTCAAATTTTTAAAAAAAACTATTAGCTATTACTAATCTTTTTACAATTTATGACGTCATTATTACTGAGGCAATCATTGCGCCGGGTAAGGTATTCTTTGATTGTATCGAACATCTGATATCTCCCTATTCCGATAAATTCCATTAATTGCAAATTGCGACGCTAAATCTACAAGATGTCTTGTACATGATAATTATTAATTTCATAGTGATTTTATAATGGTTTTGCTTGTACAATTTTCTTAGCGGTATGCCTACAATATCGTCTGATGTAAATTGATAATATGGCCCAAGATGGTGCAAACGCTAAGCCTATGGAATGATTGGCTCTCAAATGCAACTGCGGAAATGCAGCTACAAGTATTACGCTGGCAGATTTTCAACTCGACGCTGGTAAATAGTTGGGCAGGCATTAGAAAAAGCCCTACTGTCATGTAAATGTAATGTAGAGCGATTAGCGAGTAAGTTTTCCTAAAATCCACTTTGATCTGAAACCATAAATGTTTATTAATATATTACTCAAGTGATTATTATTACAATTACCATTCTGATAATTAATTTCCTCAGGCTCTTCAGATTCACCTACAACCGGATGACGGCGACATTCTGATCTTCATGCCGGGACAGGAAGACATCGAAGTGACATGCGAGGTAAAATTGCGATTGTAACGTGTTCTCTATATTTATAAATGTATACGTCACGAGCCTGATTTACTGGACCTTAATTGCATATAATGTATAAAACATTAGATATTTATATGAATCCGTACTTCCTTACTAATATTATATACACGGAAGTGTATTTCTTTGTCTGTTACGCTTTCACGCTCGAACCGCTGAAGCGATTGTAATGAATTTTGGTATAGAGATAGATGGGACCTTGGAGACGGTGATAGGCTACTTATTCACGCGGAAATCTTATAGGAAGTGGGGTAAACAGAGAGATAAATTTTGTATGAAACTTCTTGTTGTGTCATGCGATTTGTTTGACAAAATCAATATTAAAGCGAGGGAAGCCGCGCGTACAATCTAGTTTAAAAATAAAAGGTAAATTAGTAAAGGGACATGGTCGTCGTTTGTTTTATTAGCCGGAAGAAAATGTTTTTTTGAAAGCAAAGGGTCTAATGGAATCTGAATAAAATAAACCTAGTATCATCTACGAATGTTACCGGTTCGAATGGTCAGAGTTTCTATACGATTTTGTCAAACAAACTAGATGACGTAATGAAAAGTTTCATACAAAGCTTATCCCTCTACTTACCCTTCTTCCAATAAAGATTTCACGAGTAAAAGTAGCCTATCTCCGTCTCCTGAGTCCTATATATCTCTGTACCAAAATTCATCACAATCGATTCAGCGATTTAGACGTAAAAATGTAGCAAACAAACAAACTCACTTTCGCTTTTATAATATAAGTATGATGTATAAGACTTACTGTGCCAGCTACTTCATTCGCTTGGTACTTAAATTGTATTCGATATTTTTTTCACGTTTTTCTAACTTTTATCTAAAACCTTCCTTAATTATTTATCTATCAGTGATAAAAATGATTCTAAGAATCAGAGTGGTAGTTTACTTGTAAACTCGTTCAACCAAACAAACAAACTTATATTGATATAATATAGATTTATTCATCTTTTCGTTTAAGTGTTAACTGTAAGTAGAATTCTATAAAGGTCATTCGCTTACGAGAATCGTTGGTATGTGTATATAACGTGGTGACACCGTCACGTTTCTACATTGGCATTTGTATGTACTGTGAGATGCGGAAGTGGTAGGGTTAGAGTAAATCAGGCCGCTGTTAATCTCATCGATGCGATAATACCTTGAAGCGATGATAGCTCAGTTGGTAGTGTGTACGGACCCGCGTCCTAAGTAGTTCGATACCTGCAATAAGCTTGAGCTTTCTGCGAAGGAAAATATCGTGGTGAAACCATAGCATTGTGGTAAGGCTTTTTCTAAGAAAGTTCTTGAAGTTGGTCCGTTTGTTTAAGCGCGCTAACCTTAGGTATTACCAGGCAGTAGTAAAAAATTTTTTTTTTTTATTGTTAAGACTTAGCGTTATGGCCATTAACTCACCTGATCTTAAGTAACGATACGGCGCAAGGTGGTAGACACGCTAATCTTTGGAGGTTTTTTGTACTGGTATTTGTTGGCAGATTTACATCTTGAGGGTGGTAGCTACCCAGGCGGGCATTAGAAAAAGCCCTATCCCCATGCTATGGTTTCCTCACGATGTTCTCCTACACCGAAAGCTCAAGCTCATTGTAGGTGGTTGGATTCAAACTCACCTCCCTTGACGTAAAGTCGTATACACTACCACTGAGATATCATCGCTTCAAAATATACTTTTTACAAATATGAATGTGAATTTGTTTTTTTTTTTTGTTACGCCTAAACCGCTGAATCGATTATTGTGAATTTAGGTATTGAAATAGATGGGACATTGGAGACAGTGAGGGGCTACTTTTTCTCGCGAATGTAAAACGGAAGTCGGTTAAAGAGACAAAAAGCTTTGTACGAAAGTTTTTATTGCGTTACAGATTTGACAATTTTTTGAGCAAAGCCGCGGGTAAAAGCTATTAAATAGTTTTTAGTTGCACGCAAACGAAGTCTCCTTCACAGCTAACACCCTTAAGGTGAAAATCTCTCGCCAAGTACCTACAGGTTAGTTCCGGCCGTTCTCCACTGGACGTTACGTGTCGACCATCTACGGCCTGCAACGTCATTTAACGTCAGGTTGGATTGTGGTCAAAATGGTAACCTATAATAAGTCCGTACCATTTCGATATATTTAGGCAGCGATGTTTTAATCGTTGTTTTTTTATACTTAAAGTTTTTAGCATTATGGCCATAATCTCACCTGATCTTAAGTGACGATACGGCCCAAGTTGGTAGACACGCTATACCTGTGGAGGAACTGGCTCTCAAGTGCTGCCGCCGAAACACACCTATTGGTATTTGGCGGCAGGTTTACAACCTGAGGGTGGTAGCTACCCAGGCGGGCATTAGAAAAAGCCCTATCCCCATACAATGGTTTCCTCACGATGTTCTCCTACATCGAAAGCTCAAGCTCATTGTAGGTGCTTGGATTCGAACTCACGTCCCTTGACGCGAAGTCGTACACGCTACCACTGAGATATCGTCGCTTCAAAATAAAAAAAAACTGTATTCGATTTCCTCATAGGTACTCACAGAGCGTCTCGGAGACTTGGACAGCGCACCGCCGTTAACTGTTCTACCCATTTACTCCCAGCTGCCAGCGGATCTGCAAGCTAAGATATTCCAGCGCGCTCCGCCGGGTCAGAGAAAGTGCATCGTCGCTACCAACATTGCCGGTAAGAATAATGTCTTTACGTCTCTTAGTCAATCGTTGATCGCGGTGATATTTATTTCGAAAAAAAAAAAAAAGTCGAAAATAATCGATATATATGGCAATAAAAAGTTTCATACAAAGCTTATCCCTCTCGTTACTCCACTTCCGGTAAGTTTTTCGTGAGAAAAGGAAGTCTATCACCGTTTTCGGGATCCCCCTGTATCTATACCAAAGTGTATCACGATCGATTCAGCGGGTTAGTCGTGAAAGCGTAACGAACAAACTCACTGTCGCATTTATAATATTATTAGTAATAAGTCTTAGTAATATTAGTAAATAGTAAATTAGTATGTTATTATTAACCCATGTTCAAAATGTTTTTTTACGCATAAGGACTTATATTTTTATTATTTAAATATTTTTACAGCGAAAAAAAAATTATTTAATTAGAAAAATGGTATAAAAATATGAATTTCATTAGAAATAATAAAAATAAAAGTCCTATTATGTAAAAAGAAATTTTGAAAATAGTGTCCTAAAAATATGACACTGGGGAGGAATGGGTTAATATATTAAAATGGATAGTATCGTAAACAAGAAAATGCGTTTAGGCCTTCATTCTTATCACAATTTGATAAATATCACGATGCAGAGTAAACTGAATGTATAAGCAATTCAAATGGCCAAGATTGAAATCTGCCGCCAACGGTGTGTTCCGATAGTTACACTTGAGAACCTGTCCGTTTATGAGACGTAGCTTGCCCACTATCTTGGGCCATATCGTCACTTAACATCAGGTGAGATTGAACACTACCTCTACTATAAAAAAAGTTTCATATTAAATGCTAGAAACATAAACTGGATATTCCTACTTAGAAATTGTGTTTATAAGGGTGTTACACCTAAATTGAATGAAGTTCCAGGTTTCCAAAATGCTCTGAATTCTTTTTTTTTTGTTCTCTTATCAGAGACGTCCCTGACGGTCGACGGAATAATGTATGTGATAGATTGCGGTTACTGCAAGTTGAAGGTGTACAATCCCAGGATCGGTATGGACGCTTTGCAGGTAAGCAATATACATGTCCCTTTACATATTCTTTCAAAACTGCAATACCTAGAATATGACGAATTTATAATTCGAGCATCTCTCGTACTAATAAATTCTCTCTCCTTGTCAAAACTGCAATACCTATATTATGACGAACTTCTAATTCGGCCATCTCTCGTACTAATAAATTCTCTCTCCTTGTCAAAACTACAATTCCTATAATATGACGAACTTCTTATTGGACCTTCTCTCGTACTAATAAATTCTCTCTCCTTGTCAAAACTGCAATACCTAGAATGTGATGAATTTCTAATTCGACCATCTCTCGTACATATAAATTCTCTCTCCTTGTCAAAACTGCAATACCTATATTATGACGAACTTCTAATTCGGCCATCTCTCGTACCAATAAATTCTCTCTTCTTGTCAAAACTACAATTCCTATAATATGACGAACTTCTAATTGGACCTTCTCTCGTACTAATAAATTCTCTCTCCTTGTCAAAACTTCAATACCTAGAATGTGACGAATTTCTAATTCGACCATCTCTCGTACTAATAAATACTCTCTCCTTGTCAAAACTACAATTCCTATAATATGACGAACTTCTTATTGGACCTTCTCTCGTACTAATAAATTCTCTCTCCTTGTCAAAACTGCAATACCTAGAATGTGATGAATTTCTAATTCGACCATCTCTCGTACATATAAATTCTCTCTCCTTGTCAAAACTGCAATACCTATATTATGACGAACTTCTAATTCGGCCATCTCTCGTACCAATAAATTCTCTCTTCTTGTCAAAACTACAATTCCTATAATATGACGAACTTCTAATTGGACCTTCTCTCGTACTAATAAATTCTCTCTCCTTGTCAAAACTTCAATACCTAGAATGTGACGAATTTCTAATTCGACCATCTCTCGTACTAATAAATACTCTCTCCTTGTCAAAACTACAATTCCTATAATATGACGAACTTCTAATTGGACCTTCTCTCGTACTAATAAATTCTCTCTCCTTGTCAAAACTTCAATACCTAGAATGTGACGAATTTCTAATTCGACCATCTCTCGTACTAATAAATACTCTCTCCTTGTCAAAACTGCAATATATAAAATATGACGAATTTTTAATTCAACCATCTCCCGTACCAACAAATACTGAATAAATGAAAATACGTCATCGATATAGCTATGAGCTCTTCGGATTACATAAGCGAATCAGTTCAATTGTTCACATATTATTTTTTTATCAATACTTATCACAAAACAAAACCCCCCGACGCGCTGCCTGTTGACTGTCTGTTCGCACTAAACTAAAAATTAGTGAACGGATAATCATGCGGTTTATACCAATAGATAGAGTAATTCATAAAGAAGGTTTAATTGTACAATTTGTTAAGGCTTCGTGTAAATTGATTGAAATACGACGTTAATTGTTGAACCTTCATCGAAATGGCTGCCTAATCACTTTTGAGGTATACCAAAACAATTTATGGTTGGATAAGTATCTACAGAAAAGTCCGATATGGTATACAAGATCAACGCTAGATGTGAAAGGGACTCGTGAGTAGAATAACCTAGGGCCTCTTTCCATTCAAATCCGGCCCTTCACGACACTGACTGAATTAGGGATAAAGACTACAGGAGATTTTAATAAAAGCATTAGTTGGTTAATATAAAGTACCTGGGTGACCGAGCTTAGCTCGGATTTTTTAAATTGTGTTTATATCTAAAAGTATGATTAAATGTGCATCACACACATCCACATTTTATAATGGCATACGTAAAATACAAAATATTTTTTTATTTTTAGAAATTAAAAAAAACCGTTTTTACGAAAAATGCAGTTGCATTAGTCGCATATAGGTGAATTTATAAAGTAAAAATCAATCAAAGTACAAACTTTCATTAAAATTGTTAGAGCCGTTTCGTAGATACTCGAAATTTATATACAGTAGAACCTCTTTAAGTCGTACATCAAGGCGGACGCCATAAAATTCGAGTTATAGAGTTTTCGACTTATAGGAGAATGGAGGTTGTGGTGTTTGAAGTGAAGGGAACAAAACCTTTTTTTTTTCGAGATTTGGAGGGTTCGACTTATCAAGGTTCGACTTAAGGAGGTTCTACTGTATATACAAGAATTGCTCGCTTAATAGTATTAGTTGGTTAATAGAAACGTTACTATAGATATACCCAGTAAGCCAGGCCAACGCCAGGCAGCGCGCCGGTCGCGCTGGAAGAACTGGCCCGGGCAAGGCTTTCTGCCTGTACACGCAGCGTCAGTACCAGCACGAGCTGTTGGCTTCCACCGTACCCGAGATACAGAGGACTAACCTGGCCAATACCGTTCTGCTCCTCAAGTCGTTGGGAGTTGAGGATCTGCTCGCCTTCCACTTCATGGACCCGCCGCCTCAGGTCAGTGTTCACCGGTGCTTTTAGGTGAAACTTACCGGCACTCGAAATGTACGTGGCTGGTAATATTCATCGTTAGCGCCAGAAATGGCTGACCTCCTAAAAACGATCTTTGTCGATCGGAAGCAGTATGCCAATAGCCACCATTTTAATAGATCAGTGGTTCATTACAAACAAGAACTCATACTAAAAAAAAATACTAGCTGTCACCAGCGGCTTTGCTCGCGTTAATAATGATTTTTGTCAGACAAAACGAGAGACGCAATAAAGACGTGCCGTATAAAGTGTATCCTCTCTTTACCCCACTTGCAGTAATAATGTTTTCGCGAAAAAATATAACCTATCACCGTTTCCAGGTTCCCATCTATGTCTGTACTATATACTATTAAAAGTACTATATTGTATTAAAAGTAAAAATATACGTATATATATATATATGTACTGGTTGTATTAAAAGTAAAAAAAAGCCATTGTCATTTACCAAAATTGTAAAATTTGTAGTTTTGTTAGCATTCTTACGTATTCACACGATTTTTTTTTCTTTCTATCTTAATTGCTATGGCACTCGACTGCACAGCTTTGTTATAAAGTCCATGTATATAGGACACGATCCTGAACTCGATGTATCAGCTGTGGATCCTCGGAGCTCTGGATGGTACCGGAGCCCTAACGCCCTTGGGTAGGCAGATGGCTGAATTTCCCCTGGATCCACCCCAGTGCCATATGCTCATAGTCTCCGCTGAAATGGGCTGCAGCTCTGAAGTCCTTATTATCGGTGAGATATTATGATACCGTAATTTATAACTAACATCTCGATAAGGTATATACTTGAATATAGCTCAAATTTCACTGACAGATGAACAGAATATATAGAAAAAAACTCATTCATATTGCCCTAAAAAGCTGAAAATATTGTATATATATAAATGAATTTATATTTCCTTTGGTCATCGCATCACGCGTAACGGATAGAACAATTTCACTAAAATTTTTTTTTTGTTGTGTTAATTATTGTCAGGATAAGGTTCTTATGAAATAAAAAAAATTAAAGAACATTAGAAAATTAAAAAAAATCTTAACTACAATATTAACTTAACATAACTGTCATTACAATAACACTGTATTTTTGAATATTTGTTTTTACTCATTACACCAATTTGAACTGAATATTCATAGTTAAGACGGGATAACGTCTGTCAGATCAGCTAGTTATAAAATAAAATAATAATGTAACATGTTTTTATAACAGACTAAAGAGTAGAAAATCAATGATTGGAATGCACCCCATGATTTTCATTTCCAATCTTATATTTACTACTTTTTAGTCTATTATAAACACATGGTACATAAAAAAAAAAATGATATTATTGATATAATGATAACGTGAAGAAAAATTTATCTACGTACTTTCTCACATAAATACTGGACAGGTTATGAGAGGGCCAGGTAAGACCCAGAAGTAGAAGTCCTGCCAAGGGTGCTGAACACTTTGGGGTGGCGTTTTAGTAGGTATTACTGGTGGCCAGCTTTATGACCACAATGTCACCTGATCTTAAGTGACGATACGGCCCAAATTGGTAGACACGCTAAACCTGTGGAGGAACTGGCTCTCAAGTGCAACTGCCGGAACACACCTATTGGTATTTGGCGACAAATTTTCAACTTGAGGGTGGTAGCTAGCCAGGTGGGCATTAAAAAAAGCCCTACCACCATGCAATTCTTTTCGATGACTGGGTTTTTACTGAACCAGTCATAGTTTTGACGTTCATAAGCACCTTCCCGGAGCCTAAATTGAATTAAATTTTTTTAATTGCTTTGACTAAGCTCGATCGGCACTTAACATCTGGTGTGATTTTAGCAATGACAGCACTTACCTTGGACTTAACTGGACTTAGTAAATGTTAAGAGTAATATAACGTTGTATTCCAGTGTCGATGCTATCTGTTCCATCGGTGTTCTATCGGCCTCAAGGTCGTGAGGAGGAAGCGGATTCCGTTAAAGAGAAGTTCCAGGTCCCGGAGTCAGATCACCTGACACTCTTGCACTTGTATAACCAGTGGAAATCGAATAAGTCAGTACACACTTATATTATCCAATCGATTTATCATAAGTGTCTTTAATTAATCTTTACTAATATTATAAATGCGAAAGTGAATTTGATTGTTTGTTTGTTATCGAATCTGAATCGATTATGATAAATTTTGGTACAGAGATAGACGGTAACCTGGAGACTGTAATAGGTTACTATTTCGCGTAATGTTATCAGAAGTGGGATAAAGAGGGGAATAAACTTTATATGAAACTGTTTATCGCGTTATCCGATTTGTTTGACAAAATCAATATTAACTCAAGCTAAGCCGTAAGTAAAATCTTGTATTTATATATGCTAAAGTAACTTCATCTGTTTGTGTTCTGAAATTTAAATCGCTTAAAGTGTTTTAATGTTTTTTAAGAGGGGTGGTTTTATTGAAGTATGTAAGCTTTAAGCTGATATAGAATAAAATGAATTTTAGGGAGTTAATAGAATAAATTTTAGGTGATGATGTCTCATTTGTTATTCTGTACGGTAGCTGCGTCAATGGGCGTGAGTTCGAATCCCTGCAATGAGCTTGAGCATTCGGTAAAGGTAAAACATCGTGATAAAACGGTACCATGGCTTTTCTAATGCCGAACTGGTTAGCTACCACCCGTTTTTTTTAACGTGGTGTCCTGGTGGTCAAATCCTTATCTTTAGGGACTTTCCCATCGCAACGCCTAAACTCAAACTTACTCCCCGAGCTCAGGTAAAAAGCGTGAGGGGCATGTGGTAGTATATAGGGTGCTCATCACCCCACACTACCCGCTGAAACCAGCTTTCGCTATACTTCTAGCAGCTGGCTACCACCCTCAAGTTGAAAATCTGCCGCCAAATACCTACAGATGTATCCTTGCACTAGTAAGCCAATTTTACATCACACTTTGCGTGTCCACCCTCTTGGACCACGTTGTTAGATTGTCACCATAAGGCTATACTTGTAAAAAAATACCTTTAGACTGTTAACTGCAATATTTGAATGAATTAATGAACACTTTATTGCACTTTGAATGTGCACACGGACGAGGCATTTCCTTCCATCTAGCGATGATGATGATGAGCGATGATAGCTCAGTGGTAGTGTGTACGACTTTGCGTCATGGGACGTGACTTCGAATCCAACCACCTGTAATGACCTTGAGCTTTCGATGAAGGAAAACATCGTGAGGAAACCATAGCATGGTGGTAGGGCTTTTTCTGATGCCCGCCTGGGTAGCTACCACCCTAAAGTTGAAAACCTACCGTCAAATACCAATAGGTGTGTTCCGGCAGCAGCACTTGAGAGCCAGTTCTTTCCCAGGTTTAGCGTGTCTACCAACTTGGGCCGTATCGTCACTTAAGATCAGGTGGGATTATGGCCATAACGGTAAGCCTTAATCTTATTCAGCTATTCGAGCCAATGGTGCACCGAGCACTTTGTCCACGGGAAAGCGATGCGGAAGGTCCGGGAGGTTCGCCAGCAGCTGAAGGACATCATGCAGCAGCAGCGGCTTCCTCTGGTATCTTGCGGGACCGATTGGGATATGGTACGCAAGTGTATCTGTTCAGGTGAGTATTTTGTTCCTCCATGACCAGCTTATCGGTAAAATTACGAACACATAATCGATGTTTTAACGTTGAACGTTAGAATAATGTATTTGCATGTCTCATAACGCGAATCATTACTCTTAACATTGCGAAGTCGAGCAATTTCTTAAGATTTCAATGATCATTTATTGTAAATCTTTTTTGTGTTTTTATGGCCATTGTAAATGTTTACACTAGATGATAGTTAAATTCGTTTATTTAAATTTATTTATTTTCCAATTCCGCACGTTTATGTTTTACAAGGAATCCATCGACTATTTCTAATCGAATTTCGAGAGGTTTAAGATCAACAAGTTATTTATTCTAAGAGTTTATTAGTATAAAACAAGGATAAAAGATAATTATGACTTAGGTAAAAACGCTATCTTGTGTTTTCGTAACATTTGATGAGGTTACAGGAAAACGTAACGGCGCGTTACATTTTCAAAAATCTTCAACAATTTCGTTACGTAATAATTTAACGGTGCTTTATTGGCGGGTAGTTGTTGATTTCGAAGTAACGGGACGCGTGCAGCGTTCCCCTTCGGAGATGCTCCAATTAAAAACATTATAAAATGAGAAAGCGTCAGTTTTTTTGTTGTGTAGTTTGAAATATTACATAATAACAGTTGTATTGTTTTGAAGCGATGATAGCTCAGTGGTAGTGTTTACGCCCTTGCGTCAAGGGACGTGAGTTCGAATCCAATCACCTACAATGAGCTTGAGCTTTCGATAAAGGAAAACATCGTGAGGAAACCATAATATGGTGGTAGGGCTTTTTCTGATGCCCGCCTGGGTAGCAACCACCCTCAAGTTGTAACAATATAGGTGTGTTCCGGCAGCTGCACCTGAGAGCCTCCAGAGGTTTAGCGTGTCTACCAACTCGGGCCCTATATATATATATGTATATATATGCCCAAGTGTCTGTCTGTGTATACAGCATACTTCCAACAAGCTGCCCGGCTGAAGGGCATCGGGGAGTACGTGAACAGCCGCACGGGCATGCCCTGCCACCTGCACCCCACCTCCGCGCTGTTCGGGCTCGGCTGCTCCCCGGACTACGTGGTCTACCACGAGCTGATGATGACCACGAAGGAGTACATGCACTGCGTCACCGCCGTCGACGGCCGCTGGCTGGCCGAGCTGGGGCCCATGTTCTTCTCGCTCAAGGAGACAGGGAAGTCAGTGCTACCTTCTATGATACCTTAGTTCATCTTTTCTATGCAATGAGCTTGAGCTGTCAGTGACGGAAAACATCGTGATGGAACCATAGCATGGTGGTAGGCCTTGCTAGCTACCACCCTCAAGTCCAAAATCTGTCGTCAAATACCAATAGGTGTGTTCCGGCAGCAGCACTCGAGAGCCAGTTCCTCCACAGGTTTAGCGTGTCTACCAACTTGGGCCGTATCGTCACTTAAGAACGGGTGAGATTACGGCCATAACGCTTAACCTTAACTATAAACAAAGGGTCGGTGCAGTACGTTTTCTTCTTCCATAAATCTCTATCAGTCGCCATCTCTTCGTTCACTTCCTTCTCTTTCATCTCATTCCTCGCACACTCTATCCATCTTTTCTATGGACTTCCATATCCTTTTCATCCTTACACATTCATATCAAATACTTATAGAAAAAAAAAACAAAAGTCTGTGAGATGACACATGTCAATGTGATTTTGACATGTGTCAATTATTTGATGAGACAGTGTATGGGACATTTATGAGTTTTTCTTCCTGCCAGCGATCGCTGTAAGACAATTTGGCTAGGAGTGAGGTTTATATAATTCATGCTCTAGAAACTCTGGATTAAAGGAAAAATGCTAAATAAATCTCAGTATAAATATATGTCTAATATAATTTAAAAAAAATATATAAAAACAGTTACAAATAGTTTAATTTCATATAATAATTCAACGCAAAATTTCTTTGTCTGTTTGTGCGTTCCACGCTTTTTTTAGGTTACTTTCTAACACGTAATGAGAATCAAATTCCAAGATTTATTTTTAGTGCAACGTTTCTTTTTATATATATATTCCCAGGTCAAATCGTGACAAACGGAAAGAAGCGGCCGTGCATTTGCAAAGAATGGAAGAGGAGATGAAACAAGCCGAGCAGAAGATGGCGGAAGACAAGAAGAAGAGAGAAGAAGATGTGCCGGTGAAGCAGGAGATCGCGACCCCCGGGTTGAACACGCCGAAGAGAACTCCTCACAGGCTCGGGCTGTAGATACTAATTCAGCCTCCCGGGTTCATTCAATATGTTCTTCAAATAAACTCATATGTAAACGTATTGTTTTATTACCGACTACATTTTACCCGCAGCTTCGCTTACGGTAATATTGATTTAATCAAATCAGATGACACAGTTTACAAGTGATTTCTTATGTTTACGCAAATATTATTCATTGAAATAAAATCCGTTAAAATTAGTTTTATTTCAAGTTTACAAGTGTCATACAAAGTTTATTCCTTTCTTTATTCAATATTCAATACGTTTTTCGCAAGAAAAAGTACCCTATCTCCGTCTCCAGATTCCCATCTATCTCTATTCCGAAATTCATCATAATCGGTTCAGCGGTTTAGGCGTGATAGTGAAACAAACGGACTCACTTTCACCTTCGTAATGTTAGTAAAGCAAATTGGCACACCTTTGCAGTAAAATTCGATCGATGTGCCGTGACGTCCGACGGCATGACGTTGTCAAGTGACGTCATCGAAGTGGTATCTCTTAGGATTAGCGCGTTCAAACAAACAAACCAACTTTTTCGCTTTACAACATTAATGTAGATGAAAGAAAACTAACGTTTATTTTTAATTACGCCTTTTTTATTTCATTTTCGTAATTTAGACATCGCATATCTATTGAGGAAATGTTTAAAAGCGAGATTATAGAGATATAAGTGAAAGTAAAACAACTGTGTTGGCAGCTTAAACCTTGTAATTTATAAAAAACTTTTAACAACAATTAATAACTAATTTTTTAAATAATGAATAATAAGGTATTCGGCACAATTTCATTACTGCATCGATTACGTGCAATACACGCGGACGATTATAAACGATTATCGTTATCGAATCATTCGATTGTTATCGATTTCCATGATTGTTAAGTCGAAATGTCTACTATGTTATATCGTGTTCAAATCGATATTGATTCGATAATTCCTAATAATTGATAATCGTCCTGCTCTACAATACTATTTTAACAATAAAACTAAGATGAAAATCGCTATTCACTATATTGGAAGGAATCGATAATCAAATAGATCGCTACACTGATGTTAAAACTCGTAAGGAGATAAACGAATATCGATTGAATTAATCTATTGAAATCGATTTGTGTATAAATTTAAATCGAATGTTAAAGATTATATTAAACTTTTTTGTATTTGAGGGCGATATGGCCATAAACTCACTTGATGTTAAGTAAAAATATGGCCCAAGATAATGAACAATCTACTTGGGACTGGTTCTCAAGCGCAGCTGCCGGAACACACCTATTGGTATTTGGCGGCAGATTTTCAACTTGAGGGTGGTAGCTAGCCAGGCGGGCATCAGAAAAAGCCCTACCACCGTGCTATGGTTTTATCACGATGTTTTCCTTCATCGAATCCTGAAGTTTATTGTAGGTGGTTGGATTCGAACTCACGTCCCATAACGCGCCGTCCGTACACGCTACCACTGAGCTATCATCGTTTCGAATTCTGATGTCGTCATATCACTAAGCCACTTAAATAGAAAGGCGTTAAATGGATTATTCGCTATATATAACTATTTCTAAAGGGTAAAATTAATGTCAGTCTCGGCTAAAACATTTACATTCATTTATATGAAACCAAAGTACAACGTTAGCTTCGTACCTTAAAAAACTATTTAATTATTTTGTTAATAAGACTCAGTTGAAACGCTCGGCTACGTGACGTTCGTTCGGGTAAAGTCGACTCGAGTCGACTAAAGGAGGGAGAGAGATAGTCAACGTGACACTTTTATGTAAACTCGGAAAGAGTTATATAACAGAGGATAACGCATCAGCCGCATTTAGTATTTGTAGTACGTGCGTAACAATACGTTTATTCTTTAATATTGATTTATTATATTATATTTAGTATTATTAACCGCGTCTTGATGAAATACTTCTGTTATATGCGACGGTTTTTTTTTAAATCAATGATACATTCATGGGTATCGTAAAATCCTTCTGTTTGAACAAATACAACATAACTTTCGGTCAATTTACGTTAGGTTTTAGTTATTTCATATATCCAATTACACCCATGTTCACCTAAAACCCTGCCCTTTTCGGTAAATCTACCAGAATCTGGTAACACTATAAATTTTTTCGCGTCATAGTGCTTTATGATTTTTGTGAGAATTTATCTTCATTTTAAATGTTGCGGTAAAATAAACGATAACTTTTTCCATTTGCATGTAAGTAAGTATTTCTTTGACATCGAAATACATTTACTCTGTATTTTTTTATAACCTACTGTCAATTTATTACTCTGTGGTAGCATTTTTCGGCATTCGTGCCTTTTAAGCCAGTAATATGTATAAAAAATTCGTAACTAAAAAAAATCAAGAACCTTACGAATTTTAACGTCAGTCTTAAATTCCTAATAATTATAGAGAAATTTAATTAATAATAGATCGTGTCCGATCTGTCCAGGCACTAAAACGAGCTTTCGGCATTTTGCGCGGTGTTGGTTACAAAGTGTGTATTTTAAATAAATATTTGATATGATTCCTTTAAAAAATGTTATAATAATCTCAAATTATTAATTGATTTCATTTATATACAATTAAATTATTATAAAATTACTATATAGGCAAATGTATACTTATGTGGATGCGTCCATTATTCACGCGACCTAATACGGGAGGAGGGTAGATAATAAAAACTTCACATCAATATTCTTGCGATTTAGCAAATATCAACTGGCATAAAAATTAAATAACGTAATTAATGGACGCACCTTAAGTAGAAAATATAGTATAAATAAATTCAAACGAATAAACTAAGTTTGTTAATATTTCTGAGAACATTTTTAATCATTACAGAATTATGTGTACATGTATATTTAAAAGTTTTCTTTTCCACTATTATTTTATGGATAATTCCATTCCATGATTTTTTAAAATAATACACATAATACAATTGTTACTGTGAAATATTTAAAACTACCCATAAAAAAAAATAACTGACGCTTTATCATTTGATATATTGCTTTTAATCAGGACATCTCTGAAAGGGCACGCTTCACGTGTCCCGGTACCTCGAAATCAACAACTACCCGCAAACGATAAAAATCCTCAACAAGTCAGGGCAACGTTGAGTTTGTGCTTCTCTATATACCTCCTCCTGGCTTCGGCTATCATCTGCGACTTCCGCTCCTGGAAGCTGAGCTGCCTCTCCCTCGCGGACGCGGGGAACACCCCCGTGGGGGCGGGGGACACGTACCGGGGGGCGGGGGGCGCGGCGGCCGGGGTGCCCGGGGGGGTCGCGCCCGAGGGCCCCGCGCCCCCCGCGACCCCCGCGACCCCCGCGACCTCCACCTCGGGGACGTACGGGGTGATCCCTTCTAGAAAGTTCGTTATCGTCACGTCGACGCTCCGAGTACTCGCTGCAACAAAGAAATTATTTCCGAGTCAGTAACGTCACAAACGTTCATTATCTTTATCTCATTAGCAATTTTATATTGTTAGCAATGTAGTCATAGGAAAGGTGTTCATAACCGTTTAGTATATAAGTGCGGTGCGAGCCCGGCTACGAGTTCAGTCAATGCGAAGCACTCGAGGCAAGATAATCATCGTACGTAGCTGGAATATCTCCGAAGAGGTACGTTGGGTTTATATTTCTCTATTATTGACACTGTTTTGATATCTATGCTGTAAATCACTATCGGGAATGATTTATACTGAACAGAGAAAGTGGAACACGAGCGGTGAAGGTAAGTGTTGACACTTATCACAAAGGGGGTCCCCCCTTAAACCTACATCCGTGACACATTATTATAGATCCAATTACCTTTTTAAACTATTCAATTTCTGATATTTTATTTATAAGATATCTAGAAAGACCATCAGTATGTGATTCATTTATATTGTGGATTTTTTACTAAGAGTTTACATTACATTTTGGAAGAAAAAATTTGAAACGATGACAGCTCAGTGGTAGTTTTTAAGGACTCCGTGTCAAGGGACACGAGTTCGAATTCACCTACAATCAGCTTGAGCTTTCGGTGAAGGAAACCATAGCATGGTGGTTGGTCTGTCTTCTAATTCCATCCTGGATATCAACCGCCAGATAACTCCAACACCAGATACCAAATACCTCCACTATATATGTAAGCTTTGTATACTGTATCTTGGGTACGCAGCTTAATATTGATACTTGTGAGATTAAAAAGTGGCTATGAGCCGTAGTAGAATATAAGCCTGCTCGTGAAGTGATTTATTTGATTTATTTATTTATTTATTTGATTAGAAGTGAAATTCATAAAGTTTAGTAAGTTTAGTAATAGTGTTGATCTACTAAAATATTGGAAGTAATCATCTTTAATTGTCAATTTTTCTATTTTTAGGTTAGTATATTGTGTGTGAAACCGTTTCATCTCAATTAGTTTGACCATTGTTATTTGATAATAACATTAAATATTTCTATTTTTAGATAAATCAAATTATGCGTTATTTGCTCCTATATCATCCAACATATTATATGTATATATACAAATTTTTCAGTAAATCTGAAGTAAATTAATTAGAATGAATACCTAAATCTCTGAGTATGTCCTTGATGGGCACAGCCGGGAGCACTTCCTTGACTTGCCTCGCGACCCTCAGGGCTTCCTGCGAGGGTTCCCGCCTCCGGACCACCGCTGCTCCTCCGGTCAACTCCTCACATTTGTACTCTGTCATTTCAATCTGCAACAAATTGTACTCTTATATATAAACTTTTCATGTTTTTAAGTTTAAAAAGCTTTCACTACAACAGCAGCTTGGTAACTTTAAATGAACCTCTTAGGTATGATCCGCCTTATAATTTATATATTCGCCCTTTTAAATAATAGTACAAAAAATAAAAAAAGAGTTTTTTGTAGAAGCGATGATAGCTCAGTGGTAGTGTGTACGACTTCGCGTCAAGGGACGTGAGTTCGAATCCAAGCACCTACAATGAGCTTGAGCTTTCGTTGAAGGAAAACATCGTGAGGAAACCACAGCATGGTGGTAGGGCTTTTTCTAATGCCCGCCTGGGTAGCTACCACCCTCAAGTTGTAAACCTGCCGCCAAATACCAATAGGTGTGTTCCGGTAGCTGCACTTGAGAGCCAGTTCCGCCACAGGTTTAGCGTGTTCACCAACTTGGGCCGTATCGTCACTTAAGACCAGGTGAGATTATGGCCATAATGCTAAACCTTAAGTAAAAAAAAAAAAAAATCTTTGTGTTGCACAATTATAGCTTCATCCCCATGCGTCACTAATGCTGGTATGTACTATATACTGTGTCTATTATATATATTTTTTTAAAAATGTCTACTGATGTCCGTGAGGTCTCTTTCAGAGGGTCCAGTCAGATTATCAGCGCTGCACTATATCAGTGTAGCTGTTATGCTGAGACTGGTACCAATTTATCCACACATTACGTTCCTTTTTGTTTATTTTTTTGTGATCTTGCTGTACTGTTCTGTATAATTTTTTATTTTTAGTTTATTTTCTTTTATTTATTTAAATATCATTTGCTGTGTGTTGGATAAATAAAACTTTCTTTCTTTCTTTCAATATTTTAGTTGGCATACTCCTGTGGAACGGCTTGACCGATTTTTATTAAATTTTATATGTACATTCGCTAGGTTTGAGAATCGGTCATAATCTATTTTTTATACCCTCCAATGATAAGGATGGTCAAATATAATATTTATTTTTTTCGGCAATTTATTTGTCTTTTTTTTAATATGTGGCATTAAAAAATACATAGAGCCCTAAATTTTCACTTACCTTTGTCCTCTAATTTTTTAACTATAAATAATTAATAACACATAAGAATGTTTGTCAAGTCAGCTAGTGAATAATAAGTTAGAAAATCCAAAGTACACACCTCATACTTCATTATTTTATTAATTAAATAAAAAAAACAAGCCCAAGTTCAATTGACATATTAACATTTGATTATATTATTAATTCTATATTTTTAAATCAAGCATGATTTATAGCTTGCCACAAAAACTCCGTAGATAGTTTTACCAAGGGAGTCTTTTTCATGTTAAAGCGCTAATCTCTTTATTATGATACAACGATAGACACGGCTGTATGATTTCGGTATCTTTGCCTTTTCTTTAACATAAAAAGTTAATATATATAAAAATAAGGCGTGCAAAATACCATTCTATTATTAAAGTACGGGTATAAAATTGTTCAGGAATTATCTTGACCATCTCGTATAAAAAAACTGGACGTCCACGAAAGGTCGAAAAATAAAATTATTTTTACATAATATGACATAAATTATTAAGTGTTTTCTTGAAAACACATCTACTCATATTATAGCATAAATTAACACTGTTTGTGGTAGAGTCAGTTCAAGAGCAAACAACTGCTTGATCTTGACGTGTCGAGAGTAGAGCACTACCTCAACGCTTCGCTATACTATCATACTTTTTAGTTCCATCGTCTAACCTTAATCTAATAAAAGGCCCTAAGTAACTGGTATTACAACTAACACTACCACATTAAAGAACAAAACACAACATTAATATGGCTTTAAAACAGTATCAAAAGGTATATTCCTATAAGAGAAATTAATAATATTAATTACAATTATATATGAAAGTATACATCAATAAATATAATAAAAAAACTAATTACACACATAAGACCACGAACAAGAAGAAAGTAATTTTAAGAGTATAATATAAAAATAAAAATAAAAATAAATAAATAACATAGTAAATTAAAATGGTGAATGGTCTGCAGAGTGGAAAAAAACAGGTTTACAAGGCAAAATTAATATGATTTACCTGTAAAGCTTCTGCGATGGCCTCCCTACAGCGGTCCGAGAGTGTGCTGTCATCATCATCATGTCTCTCCAAGGCCGGCAGCAGCTGGACGGTGTAAGCGGTGAACGGCCTCCACAGGAACCACATGGCATCCCACCAGGGGAACACGAGGCGACCAGACCTGCTGCCCTGAACGTTCACCTGCGTCCAGAGGTGCTCCACACCTGTGATGCAACCATTTTATTTATTTAACCCAAGGAAAAGCTAGATTTCACAATTTCAATACTGGAAATTTTGACAAACTAGTCACCCCCTATTTTAGACTCAGTAAGACCAGTACAAATTTCTTAGGTAATAGTGTTAGGTTTCAAGGTCGAAAGCACTTAACGAATTTTTTTGAAGTGAAACTTCTTTAGGCGCATGAGGGTAAAAATTTTTACAGATGAAACGTCACGCCGGTATGCAACGGAAGTGTCGGAAAAGAGAGAGAGAGTGATCGAGACCGATTGAGAGAGAGTAAGACAGGGCGAACGTAGCATGAGCAACTAGCCGTGGAGTGAGAGTAGGGAGCAAGCGAGTGAGAAAGATTGAGAGAAAAAGTGAGACAGAGCGAACAAGATTTATAAATTAGTTCGCCAAAGAAGTTTCACTTCTGACATGTGTACTTTGTACGCACGCATGTTTTTTTTTTATACTTAAGCTTTAGCGTTATGGCCGTAATCTCACCTGATCTTAAGTGACGATACGGCCCAAGTTGGTAGACACGCTAAGCCTGTGGAGGAACTGGCTCTCAAGTGCTGCTGCCGGAACACACCTATTGGTATTTGGCGGCAGGTTTACAACTTGAGGGTGGTAGCTAGCCAGGCGGGCATTATAAAAAGCCCTACCACCGTGCTATGGTTTCCTCACGATGTTTTCCTCCACCGAAAGCTCGAGCTCATTGTAGGTGCTTGGATTCGAACCCACGTCCCTTGACGCGAAGTCGTGCACACTACCACTGAGCTATCGTCGCTTTAAATTGCCAGACAGTGAATTCAAGAACCATGTCAAGTCAGGATTTGATGTCAAAAAGCTACTACGGGGTGAATCAATATGTGAGACAAGATTGTGTGACACTTTTCTCTGTACGTCCGCTAATAATTATTGAAACAATCTCACCTGTTGTTAAGTGACAATTTGACTCCAGGTGATGGACACGCTAAACCTAGAGGACACTGTCAGAGTTTAAGCCAAGTTTTCTTTCCCTTGATTTTAAGTATTCACTAAGTTCTGTATGACGGTATAGCTTTTTCTAATGCCCACCTGGCAATCTACCCTCATGTTGAAAATCTGCCACCGAATACCTATGGGTTCCAGCAGTTGCGCTTGAGAGCCAGTCTCTCCACCAGGCTTAGCGGGTCCACCATCTTGGACCACCTACCTTTAAAAGAAAATGGACTTAACCTAAATTATCAGAAAGACATATCCGTAGTCAACAGTAATTAGTAACGTATCCATCAGTGTCAGTATAAAATGATATTGACGTATACATTTTGTACGACGAAAAGTTGACCAGTTAATATACTCAATAAATTTTGATTCATCATCAGATCTTTATATAAGATGGAGTGATCTTTCCTTCTCTTTCTTCTCTGTTCCTCTGCGCGTTATGAACCCGTTATCTTCTTCTCACATAAATTTCTTCATCTTCATCCAATATATTTTTTTTTTTTTTTGAAACTATGATAGCTCAGTGGTAGTGTGTACGATTTCGCGTCAAGGGACGGTGAGTTCGAATCCAACCACCTACAATGAGCTCGAGCTTTCGGTGAAGGAAGACATCGTGAGGAGACCACATGGCATGGTGGTAGGGCTTTTCCTAATGCCCGCCTGGCTAGCTACCACCCTCAAGTTGTAAACCTGCCGCCAAATACCAATAGTTGTGTTCCGGCAGCTGCACTTGAGAGCCAGTTCCTCCACAGGTTCAGCGTGTCTACCAACTTGTGCCGTATCGTCACTTAAGATCAGGTGAGATTATGGCCGTAACGCTAAACAATCGATATAAAAAAATCGGTCACGTGCCGACACTGTAGTGTGCGGGTAGGTCGAAAATGTACCATTATTACTCACTAATAGTGACGGGTTGAACTCTATTCCCGAGTTGGAAAGGCCAGTCCGTGAACTTAAGAAGTCCCTTGCCATTAGTTGGCCCTCCTTCTGGTTGCAGTAGCACTGGTTTACTCGGAGAGTCGGCAAAATGCTGTCTAGAATTCATATTAATATATAGGGATGTAGCTATAAGGGTGGGTGTTTTATGGCAGAATACAGTTATAGGAGGGTAGTTTATAACGCCGGTAGTATAAACCGATACGTGAGCTCGGCTTTGGGTTCAGTCTAAGCTTGGCGCTTTAGGCGTATACAGCTGGAAAATTACCGAAGGGACGTAAGATTTATATTTCTCTATTATTGACACTGGTTTGGTATTTATGCTGTAAATCATTATCGGGAATGGTTTATACTGGACAGAGAGAAACACGAGCGGTGAAGGTGAGTGTTGATGATCATCGAAAAGAAGCCTCCTTAAACCTACATCCGTGTCGCAAGTCTCGGACACTGTCTCGTGTTACCCTCTCTCTGCCACTACGATTAGATTTTACGATGTACCCTTACGGTAAATGCTTGATTTGCTAAGAAGTTCGTATCTCACCCTGACATTATTATTAATCCGATTAATAATACCGTTTAAACTACTCGTCTATCTATCCTATTATTATTAACCTTTAAGTTACTCGGCATACTTTATTATTCTACAAATACATATTTTCACGTTACCTATAAAACTTATAAGATGTGCAGCAATACTTTACACTAGTTTCTACCAGCGTCTTCACTCGCGTTAATATTGCTTTTGTCAGACAAAGCGGATGACAGAATATATAGTTACATACAAAGTTTACCCCTCTCTTTACATCACTTCCGATAAGTTTATCTCGAGCAAAAGTAGCCTACCACCGTTCCTAGGTTTCCATCTATTTCTATATCAAAATTCATCATACTAGATTCAGTGGTTCAGGCGTGAAAACGTAACAAAGAAACTCACTTTCGCATTTATAATATTGGGAAGGACCAGATGTGCTTCCGGCTTCGTTCGCGTGAAACTAAAATTATTGCTTGAGCTTTCGGTGAAGGAAAACATCGTGAGGAAACCATAGCATGGTGGTAGCGCTTATTCTGATGCCCACTGGCTAGCTACCACCCTCAAGTTGAAAATCTGCCACCAAATACCAATACGTGTGTTCCGGCAGTGGTACTAGAGAGCCAGTTCCTTCACAGGTTTAGCGTATCTACCAACTAAGGCCGTATCGTTACTTAAGATCAGGTGCGATAATGGCCATAACGCTAAACCTTAACTAAAAAAAAAAATTCATTTCATAATATTACTGTAGGTATACAAAATTATAAATTTTACAATAGTTATCATTTTTTCCGCCTGTATAAGGGACCACTCTCAAGTTGAAAATCTAACATACATATATTGGTGATTTCTTGAGATGTGAGAGCTGAAAAACTTTCGAAACGTCGGCATCAAAATTAATAAATAACCGCGGTAAAATCCATTTAAATTAGTTTTATTTCAATTTGAGAGCTATTAGGGTTATTAGGTTCTACAGAAATTGTAACTGTTGGTTTTTTTTTTTTTAATATATGATCTGAATAACTATTTATTCCTTAGAACAGGGGTTCCCAAAGTGCGCGCCGTAGAGAGTGAACAAGGCCACCAGGAATCGATTTTCTTTACCATTTTCGTATCATTGCATCTATCTATTTCAACCATCCTAGATAGGTTTAAGGCACCGAGGCAAAATAGTACAAATGTATGTGCTCCGCGAACAGAAAAAGATTGGGAACCTCTGCCCTAACCTTTTTGTAGCAATGGACCCCTAGTAACATAATAAATTAGATTCCATTCGAATTTAGTTATAATTCGAGGGAAAGAAACTATATTACTATACAAATTGGTATAGTGTATATACTTTACTTATTTTATCTATAGCATCTATATATTTAGAACAATTATGTGATTTTTTTTTAATTATTGTTGTCTTAATTAATATTGACATCCAATACTCATGACACAGATCCCTTGGGATCCATGGAACCCAGTTTAGAAGACCAGCCTTAAAAGCGTGAAACGAGAAGTAGGAAGTTTCAATAGCATACTCACTTCCTTATGAACTGTGCTGCGTTCCGTATTCCTAGAGTCGATGCAAAAAAAGGTGGCAGTTTCCATTTTCTCAACTAGAAATTAAAAATAACAAAGTACACATTTTTATAGAATTCCCTTATGTATGTATAACGCAGAGGTGTGTGTTCGAATCCCTGCAATGAGCCTGAGATTTCGATGGTGGATTGTGATGAAACCATAGCATGGTAGAAAGGTTCATCCTGCTAGCCTTTTTTTATTTATTATTGTGGTGTTCAAAGTTATATTCTTTATGGATTTCGGCTTTAGGGACATGCGGCTAAACTTGTCAGATGATAAGCATCAGACACGCACCACGCAAACTTCCGTGTTGGCAGAGACCAACGGAGTGTCTCCACTTCTTCTAGTTGGTAGCTACCACATCAAGTTGAAAATCTGCCACCAACTATTTATAGCTGCTTTCCTTAATTTTTACCTGAGAGCCAGTCCCCTCACTAGACTCATCATGCCCACCATCTTTGACCGTACCCTCACTTAAGACAAGGAATGTAAATGCTAAAATCTAAATATATATGTGTATATTTTAATGAAATTAACTTTCAACTTACACTGATGGTGCCTAACACATGTGAAGCAGCTAGGGAGTCCAAACAGGAGACATAGTTGGCCACTAGGACACTACAACGGGGGTCTCTTGTACCCTTTAGCTTCACATATACACCTATAAATTAAAATTCATTTGTAAAATAGAACAATTTCATACACATAAAGATCCATGAAATAAAGATTTTATTTATTTATTAACAAAACTCCATTACAATCAGGTAGTATTATTTATTTTTGAGCTATCATTCAATATGCAAAGCCAACCTGATCAAGAAATGCTATGCGACTTTATTACTGGGTTATCTTTCTTATGAACTTATACCTAGACATCTTGGAAAAAATTATAATCACATGCCATTTTGTATATTACAACTCATAAATACCAATTTCAAACCCATGGCTGGTCTGAACATAGCTATGTGGTCAGACCAGCTGTAAAGTTTTGCACAAATTATGCCTATAAACAGATCTCTGCAATCGTTAATCCCAACTATTCTGCCTCTCCTCACTATCAATTATTCCATTAAAATCTTCTTACCAAATGTCCAACAAGCCAATGTAGACAGCACCTGCCTTACAGCCCACTTATTAGGCAATATTATTGAGGCAATCCACAGAATAAGTGCCAGTAACAACCGCAGCACCATCAAAACTATACCGAATGGCATATACAGGAAAACTTGGAGCGTGTTCTCATTAGTAAATCTGTAAAATGAAACATTAAGTTCTCCTGTAAATTATCATATCTTGGTTGAAGATTAGTAATTGGGTACAAATAATAGTTAGTCTTGCAGCTATTATTCCCTATTGTACAGCAGTGAAGGACAATTCCCTAAAACACAGAAAACTAGTATTTTACTCATCACCAAATTCTTAATGAAATTTCCATCTCTGGTTTCGAAAACAATAGTATTTCTATAACATCTTTCATACTCTATTTTCACTCTTTCATGTTTCGTTTTCATTGCAATAAGTAGCCTATTCCTTACTCTGAGATTCAATTTATCTTTGTACCAAAACTCATGGCTCCAGTGGCTTCACTGTGTGAATATATACCAGACAGAGTTACTTTCATATTTATAAAATATTTTCCCTATTTATAATATGTTTGATGATTCTTTAAAATTGAGTTAAATTATGGTGATCACCATTTAGCTATACAATCAATAAAATTAATAACTACTCCAGATATATATTCAACACCTTAATACTCAACATATATTGCACACCTCATAAGTGAACCATTGAGGTGGGTACTACTGTCCCTTCACACAAAATAACTAATTTTTGAAACTTAAAATGTCTCTATTTATCATATATTGCAATTGTAAAATAATATATACACACACATATCAAGAAAAAACAATATTTTTAACACTCATTATATTTTTGATGCCATTATTATTATTTAAACTGCTTAAAAACTATTTTAAAAGGTTCTATCTTGGAAGTCTGTGTGTCTGTATGTGCAGATCCTGTATGTTATGATAACTAATGAAATACTTTACTAATTGAGTATTTTTTGCTTATGCTTCAGTATAATTAGGAATAGAATCCTATTACTTTTCACTATCTGATTCAATGTGTATTAATTATTAGTAAATAAGCAAAACAAAAGAAAACAGATTATGATGTGTGCATTTTTGGATTTTCCAAACTTTTTACATATTCCCTTAATAGACAGTTTGTGGTTCACAGAGACAAACTAATATAACCTTTTATTTCATAAATTAAACTTGTTATATCACTAGAATGTTAGAAGTAGCATTAGTTTTAGCATTTAGTAGACACATAAACATGTTTAATTATATCTTAAGACTTGAAAAACAAGTTTCCACAAATATCAATAACATATCTTTTCTTAGGAGTTTATTAATTGCTATATTTGTTACTTATATTTTGATATAATTCAAATACACATTCATTTGTAGGACAATATCTAGACTTTTCGCACAAATAAATGTAATTATGACTCATCTCTTCCAATTCCTACAGTAATTAGAGTGATAAAGTTTAATGAACTTTTGAATAAATCTATTGGACTAACACTTATTAAATATGACAAATTGTGCATCATTTTAGCTTATTTTAAAGTAAAACTTGTGATTTTATACTGTAAAATGAAAGAAAACTGTAATAATTGAAGCTATCCTGTTCAAGCATATCAATTTTTGTTCCCAGTGTCGCAATAAACAACCTTGAAATAATTTCTTAAACTGAACATAGTATCTATAATTTGTGAGGTGAAAATAAATTCGGCGTACGCGTCTAGAAAGTACGAAAATAACTCTGTTGCTAGATAAACAATTAGTATATCATCAATACCCCTGATTATATTTCGACAACGTAAACTTTCCCCGAAAGTACCGTATGTATGTCTAATATTCACTATACCTGTCATGGTTTCGTAGTTTGTCCACCGTCAGGGCCATTGTAAAACTGATTTTGTTCCTTAAATTATAAATGAATGTCACTTATCTCCATTAAAACTTCTATGAAATTTCGAAATTATCTTACAACCAAAAACTGTGATGTGTTATTCATAGAGCAAATTGGAATTTGACAGTTGATAAAGGATCAAAGTTACCAGCTGTTGCCTCATTTTTCCTTTGAAAGGAAAGACTGTAAAGAGATGCAAAAAAATTATTAAATGCTCATGTACTGCAGACAGTTTTTTTTAGAAAAATGTACAAAAATATTTTACGTACTTCCAAGATGTAAAAACAACAGTAACCTTTTCTTTTATTAAATTTATTGTTATAAATTAAGTATTGTTTTACTTTTCAACTCTGTATATTTATCCTGTGTATTTCGATCCTCCAAATTTGCCGTGAATTATAAGAATCCTCTAGATTTAGATATAACCCTCTGATAAATCATAAGACAACGAAACATATTTATTTTTATATTACTAAAACCCCTGCATAAATGTACATATTTACCTTCAAAAAATAGTAAGCTCCTTCTTTATACACTATAATCTTTCAAACAATCAGAATCAAAAGTTACATGTTTAATTAATGACCAGAGTGGCGATAGACTCTAGAGTAACACAATAGTAAGTATGATCTGAAATTTTTGGTCATATAAAGAGGAAATGGAATTAGTGAAATCTTAATTAAATCTATTATTCATTTCTTCATAAATATAGATAACTTATTAAAAGTAGGTACTTTATGAACGTAAACATTTTATACACTGTTTATTCATCCTAGAGAGGGTGTATTCTAGATAGCAACCACAACGCTCATAATTATGCGTTGAGCCGTACCACAAAACGACCGTGGTTGCGAAAACGTCAGTCAGGACTGGATGTGTCGTTAATAATGCGAGTGGAATAGAAATGGTGCTATCGTGAGCGTTAGTGTTGTGATCGCTATCTGGAACACACTAAGAGTACATTCATATATGTATAGGCAAAATACATTATCTGCCGCACCGTACTAATCAGAGACCAATAATAAATTGTGCAAATATTATTGTAGATTGCAATATTATTGTCTTTGCCGTTCTTGATTTTCTTGAAAGCACTCTGTGGTGATTTAGTAAATGAATAGAAATAGAAACAAAGAACTCAACTTTATATTTTATTCATGTTATGTAAAACAGTGATAATTTTGAAGCGATAACTTACTGAATAAGTTTAGGAGATATAACAGCGAAAAGTGTTCAAACATTTCTGGATAACAGGTGACCTTTGTTTACCTACGTCTTTAAAAATTATTTTAGAATTTATAGCGATGGAGGGCTTACCACCTTCTTCGGAGGAGGCAACATGCTCAGAGGCCGAAGATGAACGTAACATGACCGGGAATCACATAAACCGTGACAACGAGCAATTTCCACAACAGTCGACCTCGTTCGCTGCGCTGAACCAAGTAGAAGAAAAAATGAGACGGAAATTGCAGTTTTTCTTCATGAACCCAATTGAGAAGTGGAAAGCGAAGCGTAAGTTTCCGTACAAATTTGTCGTGCAGGTCATCAAGATTGTTTTGGTGACGTTCCAACTGTGTCTATTCGCTCATAATAGATACAATCATGTGAACTACACCTGGGACAATCGTATCAGCTTCTCCCATCTGTTTCTGCTGGGTTGGGATTCTACGCGCGAGATAAACGCTTATCCACCCGGTGCAGGACCTTTGGCGGTGTACAAAATAGACGAATTTTATAGTACACTAGATTATGCCTATGAAGGTTATGCAAACTTATCAAATGCGATCGGCCCATATTCTTACAACGATGAGGAAAACAACATGCCTGATCCAGTGTTCTGCCAGTATAACTACAAAGAAGGTATTATTTTTGGATTCAATGAGAGCTATCAGTTCAATTCAGCAACTGTTGAGTCTTGCATTAACTTCACTAGGAACAGTGATGAAGAATTTAAATCGGAACAGTACATTAAGAATGCCGGTTTGGATATAAATTTTTCATCATTGGTACGTGCGTCGTTAATGTTTTCAATCAAAACTATCAACTTTAGAGCTGCAGGACCAATCACACCTCCGGACTGTTATAGATTTGATATTGAAATCATTTTTGACAATGAAGATCACGATGGGCAGATGTCACTGATACTCGAGGCGGAACCATACAAATTGGAATGCAAAGGTGATACTGCATATAAAACTGATAATAAGATAGATCAAATATTACGAAGTACATTAAATATTTTAGTAATTTTAATTTGTGCGGTCTCTTGTGCTCTTTGCAGTAGAGCAATATACAGAGCACAATTACTGAAAGAACTTACAGTACAGTTTTTCCGCAGAACCTATGATAAGGAACTGAGTGTAGATGGAAAACTAGAATTCCTAAATATATGGTATATCATGATTATAATTAACGATTTACTTATAATTATGGGGTCAGCGATTAAGGAGCAAATCGAGCGAAATCAGTTCACGAATGATCAATGGAATGTCTGCTCCTTGTTTCTCGGAACAGGAAACTTGCTTGTCTGGTTCGGCCTCTTAAGATATTTGGGATT
Source organism: Actias luna (assembly GCA_039707435.1). Classification (NCBI taxonomy): domain Eukaryota; kingdom Metazoa; phylum Arthropoda; class Insecta; order Lepidoptera; family Saturniidae; genus Actias; species Actias luna. The sequence goes on along the minus strand of JAZHAC010000008.1, from coordinate 15,473,648 downwards.
TTTCAAAACATATAATGTTGTTATACTGACATTGAAGAAGGCAGCTCCGAAGATATTCCGATTTTCAATATGTGCCTTGCTTTTATATGCTGGGTTTATGTTCTGCGGATGGCTGATACTCGGACCCTATCATATGAAGTTCAGATCTCTTGCAACAACATCGGAGTGTCTTTTCTCTCTCATCAACGGTGATGATATGTTTGCAACATTTTCCATAATGTCAACTAAATCGCACATGCTCTGGTTGTTTAGCAGAGTGTACTTATATTCCTTTATAAGTTTGTACATATATGTCGTACTTAGTTTATTTATATCTGTTATTATGGATGCCTATGATACTATAAAGCAATATTACAAGGATGGTTTTCCGAAGAGCGACTTACAGCAATTTATCGGCGAAACTAGAATCGAGGAAGTATCTTCAGGGTTGTACAGAACTTACAGTTCAACTTCGCTTAATATGATCATGAATTCGCTCTGTTGCTGTAATGCATATAGAAGCGCCTATTCAAAAATAGGAGGTGGCACTAGCAATATCAACTTATTATAAGCTTGTATGTCGGTATGGGAACCCATTAGGCAGGCTTATTTAAATTAATTTATTGCTTTATTTCTTTCTATGCAACTTTATAGTATATACATAATACCTGTATCATTAATAACTCCTTACTTAAATTATACCTGATTTAATACTATGACTTACTGCCAACTTCTTATGGTTAAACAGAATATTTTTGAGACAATTTCTTAGGAATAAGTCCTGAGTTTATTGCGGATATCTGGCATAATGAATGTTGTAGCATCTTATTAGGATTTTATTTAGGTCTTTTGTAGCTAAATTTTCACCATTACAATATTATTGTTTAACTACTTATGTATATAGTTTTATCTTAAAATATATTGAATCATGTATGAAATAAAGTAAAACTTCTGATCAACAGTTGATAAATCAATTGTATCAGTATTTACGAATGATGTTAATAATACTTGATTATTAAATTTTATATAAATATACTGATAAATAATAATATTTAATACCTCTTTATACATAATAAGTAATCATCTACGTACTTATAGCTTTGTATATTGAATTCATGCAAACTAAATATTGAATGATAAACTTTTGGTGGGGACTGTAAGTGAAATAATGTGTTAGTTAAAAAATTACGTAAGCAAGACCTAAAATTTAGTGTGATATTAATTATAAAGGATATTGTATTCAGAAATTATACAATTTTACCAAAACTATACGGAAGCAGATTGGAAAAAATAAATAATGTTTTATCTATGCAAATAAAATGTTGAATTTTTTGTATACGAATATACAACGTTTTTGTAAATTGAACCATGTATTTACAAAATTATAATCATCATTGTTTTATTATTGGTAGCCCTAGAAATAAGTATTGTTGTTTGTTTTTTTCAGTACTAAAGGGCCGCTATATTGTTACCAGTTATGCAACCAAAGAATTGCGTTTTAAAATTTTATTATTAGGTATGTTTGTATATTTTGCATGATAATAAAGTAAATACGATGTGGCGATGTACATATTTTGTCTTAGTTATAAAATAAATGTATTTATTATTGAGATATATTTTGCATTCAGTTGTTTTGTTTTATTTATATTTCACTGCAATCGAAGAGTTTATTGTACCAATTACGAGTACATACAAGTAAACAAAGTAATACAATGCGGTTAATATTGCATTCGAGGTCGTTTATCGTGTAATCATATATCATTGTTTCAATTTAATATTTAACTTTGATATTAGTACATTAATCGTCTAACAAAAACCATCTTGATAACGCTTCTCTGATAAGGAACAAGGGGCCTGCTAATTACGCATAGTAATATTGCAAAGAGAGTGGAAAAAGGTTTTTTTTTTTTATATCGAGGACGCAAAGGAGTCTTTAGTTTAAACATTTCGTATAAAACAATGATTCCTTGACCCTCATTTACGGCTCAAATTATTATTTTATACGTATATAGTGGCATGATTACCTACATATGTTTTATTTATAGTATCGCTGTAAGGAGTATTATAATTTGATTTACAACAATATGCTATATATCTTTACCAAATTTAACTACCATTCTATGTAGGTACGTACTAAATAAAAACAGGAAGCGGAAGCAAATTTATTGTGACATAAAAAAGTTATCGTATCCGAGGATATCAAAAATGTAATTTCCCTAATATTATTATTAGAAATGAACCGAATTTGATAAATGTTCGATATCACAGAACACATGGCCCTCCTACATACGTAGTAACAGCGTAAGTTATGTTGAAGCGATGATAGCTCAGTGTTAGTGCGTAGGAACGCTGCGTCATGGGACGAGTGTTCGATTCCAACCACCTACAATGAACTTGATCTATCGGTGAAGGAGAACATAGCATGGCGGTAGGGCTTTTTCTAATGCCCATTTGGCTACGTACTACCCTCAAGTTGAAAGTGCCAAATACCAATAAATGTTTTCCGGCAGTTTCACTTAAAACCCAGTCCTTCCCTCCAATAAAGGCCGGCGACGCACCTGCGATTCATCTGGTGTTGTAGGTGTCCATGGGAGGCGGTGATCACTAACCATCAGGTGAGACGCTTGATCGTTTGTCCCCTATTCCATTAAAAAAATAACGTTTTGCAACTCACATCGCGTCGTGTCGATTCCTTTTAGAACTACTATAGATATACATAGGTCTGTTATGTGTATATTTTTTTATTAATATTATAAAGCTTGTTTGAAAAGTTTGTTTAACCGCGTCAATTTTAGGAACTAACAGTCGTATTTCAAAAATTATAATTGTTTTTGATAGATCATTAATTGCGGAAGGCTTTAAGTTGTTTAACATCATGTTACTACCAATAGGAATAGAGCTGTATTGAAAAAATGTTACAAATAAGGGCAGCAATTATTCTTAATTTTTAGTTATACGTGAACGAAGTCATTAGTATATAGCTACTTCTTATAAACTAGCTGGTCAGTAATCAGTAAATAAACCTCAGTGTCACGTATCTCATTACGGTTACTTATTTACACCAGAACAGGATAGTATTTTGATCTCCCAAGTTCGAATAAATGTACATAGTGCGCAAAATTTAATTAAAATCCGTTTATCAGTTTAGCGATGACGGCTCAGTTGGTTCTGTGTACGGACTCCGCGTCAATGAACGTGAGTTCGAATCCATGCAATGAGTCTGAGCTTTCGGTGAAGGAACAGTAACGTGATAAAACTATAGCATGGTTATAGGGCTTTTTGTAATATCTACCTGGCTAGCTACTACCCTCAAAATAAACATCTGCCTATACTAATACCTGCCTAATACCTATAGTTGTACTCCAGCAGTTGCACTTGAGAGCCAGTCCTTCAACTAGGTTGAGTATGTTCACCATCTTGGGCCACATCGTTATTTAACACCAGATGAGATTTTAGAGACCACGAATTTAATTCATTCTATTCATAAATATAAACCTTAATATTCTAACTTGGTCATCTGTTTTGACACCGTTCGTACCTAACCTATTCGCTTCAATGCATTATTACTGGTAAATAAATTACAATTAATTATTGAAGTTTACCTTATATTTATTTATATTATTATCACTGACTAAGTACAAAGAACAGAACGATGAATGCAGCCATGTCAGTAGGTACCGCAGTATAGGTATAAATTCAAAGTACTGTATATAATAACGATAAGCAGATGTTAAAGGCATAATATAGTTCTAATCTTTTATTGTACCGTATACGTAGAAAGTAGGTTGTCACTAAGTGTCACTAATACTATGTCAAAAATATTCTCAAAGTTTCTTTACCAAAATCATGTTACTAAAATCATGCGGCGTCCGTACACACTGCCCACTGAGCTATCATCACTTAAAAATGTATATATATATATATATATATATATATATATATATATATATATATATATATATATTTTATACTTAAGGTTTAGCATTATGGCCATAATTTCACCTGATCTTAAGTGACGATACGGCCCAAGTTGGTAGACACGCTAAACCTGTGGAGGAACTGGCTCTCAAGTGCAGCTACCGGAATACACCTATTAGTATTTGGCGGCAGGTTTACAACTTGAGGGTGGTTGCTACCCAGGCGGGCATTAGAAAAAGCCCTACCACCATGCTATGGTTTCCTCACGATGTTTTCCTTCACCTAAAGCTCAAGCTCATTGTAGGTGCTTGGATTCGAACTTACGTCCCTTGACGCGAAGTCGTACACACTACCACTGAGCTATCATCCCTTCAATAATATAATATAAAATAAAATTATTAAATAATATAAAAAATGTCATTGTCACAAAGTAGTTTAACACTTCAAATCACTAGACTGGACAAATCACAAAGACTATAATACTAGAAAAAACCCTAGCGTCACGCAAAAATAACGTAAGCATGAAGCATACGTCGAATCACGAATAACTTCATGGAACGTAATAATTTTAAGAGCGCGATTTAACTTGATAAACTTATGTTAGAAAACTTAATACTTCTGAGTTAACAATCACACAGGTCTACTAGATTATGGCGTCTATTTCTCACTGCAAACGTAAATGTGGAGACATGAAGTTATTCACATTCCACAAAAGGGCAATAGATTTTCTATACTGCTTTTTATAATGTGTAAAATCTTTTGGTAGTTTTATATTCAATCCTGATAAAACAGATTATAATAGTTTAATTCCTTTGAGATAAATTATAGAAAACTTTAATAATTTGGCGTTTATTTACTTTTTTTATATATTTATTAATATGATAAAATTGTAACAGAATAAAATCAGAGGAAATCGTATCTTTTGGAAATGACTAATCACGCTTGATGTAAATATAAAGGTATTATTATCCGTCTGTTTACGTTGACCATACAAAAAATAATGTACTTATAAATTTTGATGCTATTTATACAAGTTGAAATTGGAGTGAAATAAAACGAAGCCTTAAATCAATATATACATATTTATTATCACTGTCAAAAACTACTAAATTTCTCTAATAACGTTTTTACACAACAATATTTTAAGCTTACTATACACTTGATTGAAGGATATAGTACATACGTTTTATTATTGAAATCATATTAAAATGATAATTAAAATACTCACTATATCCCACAATAAGCTAAGTAGATGATTTAGGAACGTGATCATTCACTGTATAAAAACATAAAAAAGCTATATATTAAATCCAGAAATACTTAATGTGTCTGACTGGCCTTAACTACGGCAAACGCGTTGGCATTGGCAAGTGCACTCACTCTTTTAGTTTACAAATAAAGAAATATTTATTTATATCAATAAAATAATTTTTCATGTGTACGTACCCATAGACTTCAAATAATTATTAATCAAATATTTCTAGAGCTACTATCCTCAACCTGCGGTCTGAAGGGATTTTGTGGTTGGCCCACCTGGTATTGATTTATTTTAAATTACCTAAGGATGTATAAAACCTAAGGAAACTATTAATCAAATATTACTTGTTTGTGGCCAGCGACACCATAACTAACACATGTTTATTGCCCCTATACAAAAAAGGTTGAGTATCACTGTACTAGAGACTTGTGTTATAAGATCCTGTAGATTAATTTTCAAACTTAGTTTTAATTCTGACAACGCACCGATTAAAAAAAAAGTACTCAAAAGTTTTTAAATATTTTTTTTTAATTATGAATGTCTCAAAATTGCGTGTGCTTCATTAGAAAACTGTTTTATATTTAAATGTACCTGTATATAGAAAACCTAATACAGATCTTATATACAAATTTATAATAATATAGGTTATATATAGGTATTGCATTATTATTACAAATTAAATTACATTATACCAAAAAATTCAATACCGCCAATTAAATTATAACTTATTATCTATTAAAATTAATTTAGTTTTTACATTTACAAATGCACCACTACAATAAATAATATCATTTATCTATATTAACAAACTTATTTATTAAAGTAAATCACGGATTATTAATTCATATTAAACACATTATCAACTAACAATAGAGAAACTTATTTATAGTTACAAACAAGCCAAATTTATCTTTGGTTCTCATAAATATGGCTTTGAAAACATTGAATTAGAACATATTTGAATAATAAATAACAGCTGCGCACCAGAAGCGAAAGGGGACTGTATTAATCAATTAATTAAAAAAAAAACTTCGGAATCAACTCTAAAACTTATACATAATTCAATGCTTAGAAAGCAAACTACCAAAGATGCACAGGACATATCTAGGCGTAATAATAACATAATCCAACGATAGGAACCAATCACAATCAAATATGTCATTTCAAATCTGACATTTCCAAATGACGATTCATTCGCGCATAGAGTGGAGGTAAGGAGGACCAACGTCTGTGATGGAAATGTATCTCCAAAAGTATTGAGTTAAGATTTTGCGTTATCGCACCAGAAAAGTTTAACTAAAAAGTAGAAACAAAATTTTAAAATAATTACGATATAGATCGATACAATTTTTCCAACAATCATTAACTGTATGATTTATCGAACTTTTACGGTGATACAGTGGAGTTAAAAACGATTTCCTATAATTATAGGAGTGTGCTATTCAAATCACTCTCTGAAATATTACTTGATATTTTGAGGAATTAATCCATACATTTTGAATTACAATGGCTATATGTGATTGTCCTTCCTACCTTTCCCTTCATACGGTCCTGACAAATAATGACGTTTGTTAATGTCAACATTTGACAACTCTTATATATAAAAATAGCCGTCATGAAATTGTAAGTTCTTTCCATAGATCTGAGCTTCGTTCAATCTAATATTTTGCGGTGACACACCTCGCACGAAAAAGAATGTGGATGACACGAAATATATTTGGAAAATAAAATTAAACTTTCCACAGCATGCAAACTCTATCTGAACTTTTATATGTATTCATGTATGAACATTCAAGTAATAGGGATGAGGTACTCAGTCATTTCATTCGACTATACAAATTTAGATAAACGGTAGCAAATTGAACAGCCTATATTTTCTTTTCTTCTACATTCTTGTCTTGGGGCTCCGCGCCTAACAGTAGTTGAATCTCATGGACGCTCTTTCCTTTCGTTTCCGGTACCACAAAGAAGATGAACACGAAACCGACCAACATAATTCCTGAGAAAAGCCAGAACACCTGCCCATCCCCAATAAGTATTCTCAACGAATTAAACGTGCTTGTCACGGTGAAACTTAGCAGCCAATTGAGCGTACCGGCTGTCGACCCTACGAAAGATTTGATGTCAATCAGGCACAGCTCCCCGGCCATCATCCACGGTATGGGACCGAAACCAAGGGAGAAAGCAATAATGAACAACGAAAGCGACACCAGAGGTAACCAGGATATGGCTTGGATTATATCAGAATCCTGTCCGTGGGTGTCTTGTAGGAAGAAGTAAACCCCTAGAGCCATGGAGCACACGCACATGACAAGTGCAGACAGGAGTAGCAATATACGTCTGCCCAACCTATCGACAACCATACTCGAGGTGAAAGTCGCTATCACTTGAATGACACCAATAATAATAGTGGCGACAGCGGCCGGGATGGTAGCACCGGCGCCTGAGAATATAGCAGACGTATTGAAAATCACAGCATTGATCCCGGACAACTGCTGGAACACCATCAAAGCGTAGCAGATAACAAGAGCTTTCACGGCAGTCTTCTTAGTTATAGCGGACAGGAACGATACGGGATTGTTCCTGGCCTCTTCTGCCTTCAGCTTCAGGCTATCCAATTCCTGATCCACGTCGTAGTTGACGCCGCGGAGTCTCACCAGAGATTCGCGAGCTTCATCGTACCTGTTCTTGACCACTAAAAAGTTAGGACTCTCAGGCATGAAGAAGAAAATAAGACCGAAGACGATCGGGATACAGGTACAGAGAATGTTGAAAACGAATACAGAAGTATAACTGCCGACCACGTAAGCGAAGAGTATACCAATAGTTATCATGAGTTGGAAAAAGCTGCCGAGGGTTCCGCGGATCGAGTCCTGGGATATCTCGCTGTTGTATGCAGGGGCGGTGACACAGAAGGCTCCACCAGCTACACCAATGATGAACCTACCGGCGATCAGCATACCGACGCTGGTGCCGAAGGTGATCATCAACCAGCCTAATGTGAACGGAATAACCAGGAACAACATAGTCTTCTTGCGGCCGATCGCGTCCATGATTAAACCGATGGGGAAACAGATTGCTGCGGCGCCGAGGTTTATTATGGACGAGATCCAATCACCCTCTGTGACTGATACAGGAAAATTGTAATGCGTGTTATTTGCTTCGGTAATCTTGACCATAACTGGTGAGGACCAACCGAGCATGGAACCTGCAGCCAGAGCTCCCAGGGTTGCTGTAAATGAGCAAAAATTATGTTAGTCATGCATTTTTTGGGCGTTTTTGATTAATAAAATAGGTTTACGTGCCCCCTATGTATTGTCTAGTGACTTAAACCTACCTATAATGTTCTGAATTCATTTTATTTTAATCTATTTACTAATATAAGTAATGAGTTTGTTTCCTTCAACATGTCAACCTCAAGAATTATTAGTCAAGTTTGAATAATTATTTTCGGATTTAACAGCCTAATAATTGAGGAAGGTAATACAGAAGGTAAAACGGATGGCTAATAGGTAGGGTAATCATGCTAAAAAAGAATGCTAGGCAAGAAGAGTGTACACACACACAGTAGACAATGCTTAAGTGAATTTTTGGTACACATTGTACAGATTGCAGGAAACAACATAGGGTGCTTCATTCAGAAAAAGGTAATGATCCCAAGGTATAGAAAAATAACTTTCAGTTTCATATGAACATAGTTGCCAGCACAGCCAATAATGTTTATATGTAATGTATTTTATTATAAAAAATTATTTAATGATGTATTGATTATTATCTGTACATAAATAGTAACTACCACAAAGCTGTTTAATATCACAAAATCAACCTTTGAAACATCTCCAGTGATTATCACCAGATTACGTATTGGACATACGAACATATTTCATATACACCTAATTACTAACACTAATAGAAACAAATGCAAGTGCGGGCAAGATTTAACTGTGTTCCATCTGCTTGTAGAATGTACATCTTTTAACAAAGAAAAACGATTGTGTAACATTCCAAACAACCTAAAAGAATGCCTAAGCCAGGATGGATATACACAAACCTTAATTTTTTTTAAATGATAGATTTTTATAAGCTTGTTTAATTTTAATTGTAATATCTGGCTAGTTCGCGACCACCAACCATCAGTTGTAACACCCAGCATAGTGAGTTACTCATGGATTTATCCAGCATTCCAACAGAGTGGCAGGGATCTTTACCCAATTGGGTCACAACCATCATGCACACATGTTGATAAGGCCTTTAAATTTCTAAAAAGGCCTAAATTTCAGTATTATTTACTGTATATCTAAGCTGCTATGTTGTTTGCAATCTGTCATGACAGACACAATGTAGTTCTTATTTTTGGATTGTAATATTTACCATTATTGCTTCAATTCAAAAAAGTCACAAGTATATTTAGAATCTATAGAATTAATGAAATGAATATGGTTAGTGTCTAAAAAAATTTCAGTATGAATAATATTGAAATAAATCAAATCAGTCACATGTATCTCTACAATTTTGTTTTTTTCTAATATCACCAAACATTATCAACTGAAATAGTTTACAAACTAACATCATACTAATATTATAAATGCAAAAGTAAGTTTCTTTCTTTGTTTTCACACGTAAACCACTGAATCAATTTAGATGAATTTTGATATTAAGACAAATGGGGACATGGAAACGGCAATAAGTTACTTTTTATGGTCAAAACCTTATTGGAAGTGGAGTAAAGGGATGGATAAATTTTGTGAAACTTTTTATTGCATCACCTGATTTTTTTGACAAAATCAATATTAACGCAAGCGAAGCCACAGGTAAAAGCTAGTAGTATTATAAATTGTATTATTCATACCAACAACTTTTTGTTTAATAAAAGTTCAGTCATATCTATCTAATTGCATTTTAATCTCTGAATTGAAGACGTAATTTTCACCTGATAAAGCTGCGACATATTGAGGCAGTTTGCGGCCGGAATCCCGATGAGACTCGACCAAATCTGCTTGTGATATTCCAATATCAGCCATTCTGCTGTTTGGGATGGCTCCTTCTATTCGCTGGAAAGACAGAAAAAAATCTTATTAAACTGATGAAAATCTACTTAAAAAAAATTTACAATGAGGATCATCAATAAACTTAAATTATTTGTTAGTGGCAAATCAACTTGTGAGACATAATAATAGCCTCAAATAGAAAGAAAAAATTAATAGTATTAGTCATTTGTTTTTTTTTGGTTTTTCAAATGTTCTGTGCAATAAATCTATACATATAATAAAACTGTAACTACAAATTCTGTAAATTATATATATATATATATATTTTTTATATTGTGGGTTGATTTTGTTATTTATATGTAACTCCAAAGTAAACTTTATTATTTTTGCGATTCAATTTGCTGCTATATATATATATATGGTGTTATAGTCACAATCTTGCCTTATGTTAAATGATGATGTGACTCATGATAGTGGACACACTAAACCAAGTGGAGGGCTCTCAAGTGTAACTGCCACAACATAAATATAGGTATTTGGAGGCACATCATTTTCCTTACTAGTGCAGCTACCCAGACACTTATTAGTAAAAGACCACCATACCAAGGTTTCATTATGGCTTTTCTACATCAAATATTCAAGTTCATTGCAGGCATACAAACACATGCCCATTGATGTGGAATCCATACACGCTACAAGATAGCTATCATTTGCTTCAAAATTTAAATTACTCTAAAACTACAGGATAGATTAAGGTGAAATTTGACACTGAGGTAACTAATAATATGAATCAATATGTAGGATACTTGTTATTTCATAGAATAAAAATGTTTCTTCTAGATAGGATATAAAAACTAAATTTTCAACAATTGAAGACTGTCCAGTTCATCGTATATATGATCATTTCATTGAAGATGGTTTAAAAGTGATAGACGTCGCTTTCGTCGAGAAATTAACTATTGGAAATGACGGAACCAAATTTATATAGGTATGTATTATAGAATGAATTAAAAAAAAAAAATTATAAATTTTTAAGATAACAATTTTATTAGCAAAAAAATTATATGACAATAGTTTAAAATAAAGTACCTCATTCCTAAAACTTGTACTTGGTCCTGCTTCATCGCGATTTGGAAGTAAATGTTCCACCTCATCCTCAGTAAAACTACCGCGCCTTCTATACAAACTCGACCTCATTTTGGACGGAATTAGAGGACAAATTTAGCTACAGTATTATGATATTAAAGCCAAACTTTGCAGCGCATACATTAATTCCTTAAATATAACAACTACGCTGTTCACTGTTTATTGACACAAAGAAAAATAAACAAAAATGACATAATCTAACAATGACAGAGATATGTAAATGTCAATTGTGTCATATCTTCTATCGATATCTAGTAATTCGAGATAAGAGACATTTGAGTAACGATAATGAATTGTTGGGAAAACATGTTATATTATATCTGTTCGTTTTACATTTTTTTCCATTTTAATTTGTTACTATATACACAATATTATTATTTCCTTTGCATTATATCGATATTCATAACAATTTAAAGGTTTGTCTATCACATTATCATTATTTGGTTCTTTAGAAATACTGGCGCCTACAAATAATGTTATTGCAATATTGATATCTAGGAGCATTGCATTACACATACGTAGCGTTTTTTTGTTCTATTTAATAATTTAAAATATTTTAATAAAAATATGTAATGTGTTACAGGGTTTTACTTACACGTATATGTGATTGATATTAATTTTACTAGACGTTTAAATATTCTATATCTACTAATAAACTGGCCATTAGCAAGGATGTTACGAAGTAACATGCCATTATTAATTATTGATAGGCAATATTAATTTAGGTACATGCACGAGACTTTGTATTGTGCGATAAAGTTATTGCTATCAGCAAAACAACCCAATTTATTTGAAACTAGATTTTACGTGCAACTTCGCTCGCGTTAATATTAATTTCGGCAAAAATATCGGATGATGCAATAAAAAGTTTCATACAAAGTTTTTCCCTTTCTTTACCCCACTCCCCATAAGTTTTTCGCGAGAAAATATGGCATATCTCCGTCTCCAGGGTCTCATCTATCTCTGTGCCAATATTTCTCACAGACGATTCAGCGTTTTAGGCGTAACAATAAACAAATTCATTTTCGCATTTATAATAATAGTAAGTATGATGAAATAAGGCAAACTTTTTAAAGACAACAGCGTTTTCTATAGACGAATTGTTTTCATCTTTCAATTTTAAATTTACGTTCTTATTATTTATGTCTACATCTATATATATATAGGAAGTTAAAGGAGCTATTTGTTAGAAGTAAAATTAAAATTTGAAATCACAACACGATACATTAAAATCCTGCCAATATTTCCTTTTGTATCTGATTAATATTCTCTTCGACAACTAAATTAGTAAAAACTCTTTTGAAAATAACTATATTGTAACGAAAGGCCAACTTACTCAATCTTCGTACATCCAAATTACTTTACGACTTGTCAAACCTTTTACAAAATAAAACATGTCAGTTTTCACGAAATTATGATAATAATATATGTCCTCCGTTGGCGAAAACGGTACGTTCTTGTTTTGTTTAGTAAATAAATATAAACAAAGGTGTAATGTATAGTACGAAATAATTTTACTATGAAACATTTAAACATTTTTCAACAAAATCTGGTTTGATTTTTATTATTCTTGTTAGAAACTTATTAACACAGTTGTTTTTAGGAATATCTTTTTTTTTGAGTATACTTTGAGTTTACTTTTTTAAGAAAAGCAGGTAAATTTCATAGTATTGATCCTACAGAAACGAATTCTGGAGCTTGCTCTTACTTGCTAGATACATTGATGCTCGCATTTTTTTTTTCATTTTGTAGGTTCAGCGTTATGACTACAACATCATCTGATGTTAAGTGACAATGTGGCCCAAGATGGTGGACACTTTATACCTAGTGGAGGGACTGGCTCTCAAGCGCTACTGCCGGAACACAATTATAAGTATTTGACGGCGTATTTTCAACTTGAGGATGATAGCTAACCAGCTGGGCATTACAAAAGGCATGCGATGGTTTCTTCATGATGTTACCGTTCCCGAAACCTTGGGGTCATTGCAGTTGGATTCGAACTCGCTTCTATTGGCGCAGAATCCGTACATACTACAAACTAAGTCATTATAACTTAAAAAAAATATCATCGTATAACATTAACTCTGTACCTCACATCTGCGTAACGTAGAAGTAAATGTACATAGGAACCTTAAGTAGTTTCACTTAGAAAATATTGTCAAATAAGTAAGTAAGATAGAACATATGATTCGATATGTAATATGTACAGTTAGACCGCCCAAGATGTTACACTTATTTTACTTATTTCTATAATTGCCTTATGGTTGGGGTTTGGGCAATTATAGCTTGTGTGATCTTTTGGACACCGTGTTTTATGGACATCTTGAGGTTGTAGACCACAATGTCCTTCGCCGGGACGCTCACCGCTCGACGGTAAGTGCAATTAAAGAACTCACTTTTTAGTTCTTAGTATAATGCATAGCTGCTATTATAAAGCAATTTTTTAACGCCAACCAAGTTACCTACTTACAAAAAGGTGCGGACTCAGAGTCCGCAGATTGTGTATATTTAAAAATAAACCGCCAATACTTATCACAACCAATAATTATCTTGATAAGGTACGGTTACTTTGCCTCCTTTTACTAGTTGCTATTTAGCAGACATGCTTTGTGCTTACCTAAAAAGTGTGGTTAAGCTTTCAAAGCTTTTAGGATTACGGTATTAGTTAGTTTAAGTAAAAAAAAAACGATTACTGCATATTATTTTTAATTATAATATATTTTACTTCCGCTCGTGTAGACTATAAGCTTTGAACAATTTTCTAATATAACTTGTTCAACAAACAACATGTCAAACTTTCTCCTTTGCGAAATATTTGTATAATATAATTTTACATGGTACAAAGTATTATGAAGTTTTCTTCTTTATATTCGTATTCCTATATATTATATTTGCATAATCAAATGTATCTAATATGAATAATAAACTTTCATTTATATTAATTCATATCATAGATATGATAGACTGCACTAAAATATATACTATATCATATTATTAAATAATTAAGAACCATCGTTTCGATAAATGAAATATATTACACGAATTTTACTTGTATCAGGCAACTCATATAGAAGCTACACGATCAGACAGACATATATAAGATATTTATATATAAAGATACATAATAAATACCGTAATTGATGTAAACATGTTCGCCATAAAAATCCCTCCGACAATATGAGGACCCACGACCGGTACGCTGAGTACAGCGAACGTATTCGACCCGAACATAATTGAAAAATTAAACAAAAAAGTATTTATATTAAACAATAACCGCAAACCGTATGTACCGAGCACTTAAAACCAAATGTTTATTACAAGTGGGGTCTCAGAACTGGACGAACACACGAAGTTTACTGATAAATCCGCGATATTGCCTCTCATCGATCAGATAAACATGAAATGTGATCTGTTTCTCTGATTATCTGATTGTTTTCTATATATACTTACTCGGAATTTGATTTTACGATCAAATAACAATTGAATACTTGATCTAGTACTGATAATAATTACAGATATTATTAGAAGGAGGATAGTTAGTCACACTGAGTGGTATAAGTACGATGCCAACACGCCTGTTGCATTCAAATCTGTGAAGCACTCGAGACGAGAGATTCGTCGGACATAGTTGGAACATTATTGAAGGACCGTAATATTTATATTTTTCGACTAGCAGTGGCTGCGACTTCGTTCGCGTGGTTGTCGAGAACTAAAACGCGTCGCTTAAATAAGAGTACACTGAATATCCGTGTTGCATGATGTCGTCGTATGTACAACGCCATCTATCGAACATGGAGTTCACCTGTCAACATTAGTTCTATTTTGGCGTCGCAAGTAACTGAATTGCGTGCGTGACAATATGTTACTTTAAATTCATATTATCTAATATCTCTTTGTGGAGTAACCGATTGCGATGAAAAAAAATACTAAGTAAAACTTCAAGTTGCGTACAATTTTTAGGTATAAAAGTTATCTACATTAGTTTCGTACATTTTACGTGATGCGTCCACAGACAAAAATTCTAAAAATACTGGAAATGGGTTCTATCGGTTATCATTTAACACCCTGGCATTATTTTTACTTTTTATACTTTTTTATATGTACAAAAACGTTTTTTCTACAAATTTAATATATTTATAGAATAACAATATTATTTTCCATAGTTTTGGTATTTACAGTGAGTTTATGAACATTTTTTTTTCTTTCGGCAGAAATAACCACGGTGCTCATTGAAAACGTGCATATTTAGATGTCATCGTGTTATTATTTTCTAAATTACTCTGTTTCTGATTTCTAGCAATATATATTAACTAGATACGTCCGCAACTACGCCCGCGTAGACTGAACATACTTGCCGGTTTTTGTAACTTTTTTAAATACATCTTTGTCCCTATTGACGGTAGCGAAGTGTTAAATAGTCGAAAACCTTCCTCGATGATTTCTCTATGGAATACAAAAAAAATATTTTTTGGAGTTCCTAAGATTAGCGCGATCAAAGAAACAAACAAACTATTCCGCTTTACAGTATTTCAATAGATAGTTGATTTGTTTATTAAGAACAAGTCCTTGCTCCAGTTGATAAATAAAATTGTAAATGTTTTTTAACGAATTTCCCATTTAAATTATTTTTGGTTGGGGCCGGAGACGACTTTTTTATTTTAAGTTTATAATAATGGTCACAATCTCACTTGATGTTAAGTGACGATGTGTTCCTAGATGGTGGGCACGCTAAACCTCGTAAAAACACTGGCTCTCAAGTGCAACTGCCGGAACACACCTATAGGTATTGGGCGGCGGATATTTTGAGGGTGGTAGCTAGCCAGGCGGGGAATAAAAAAGCTCTAACACCATGCTATGGTTTCCTCACGATGTTTCCCTCACCGAAAACTCAAGTTCACTAAAGAGAATCGAACTTAAGTCCATCGACACGGTGGCCGTACATACCACCAACTGAGCTATCATCGCCTCATTAGATCGTTTCAATGGAATATAATAAAATGTTTTTGCAGAAAATTTCCACGACTCCACAGCGATTTCTACTATCTCAGATAAGTGAAACAACAAAACAGATTGGAAAATAGATAGAACGTGTTGTAAAATCGGGTAACCTTTAAAACTTGATAAGTTGTGCGTAATAAATCATGCTTTTGTCCTCTATAACGTATTATTACTTAGAAATATCAATTGAAATATTTCCACTATCATAAAGCCGATGGGAAAATTGGAAATCATCCTACGATAGCCTATTATCAGTTAGATCATCGCAAAATGATTAGTAGTGTAGTATTAATTCAATGTAGGTTTGATTAATTTGTTTATATATATATATATATGATAAATGCTCGGCTTTACTTATTTGTAATTACATATTTTTAATTACATTTAGGTATAATTAAATCCGAAAGTAACAATAGATCTCGAACCTAATGAAGTATTATTTGTAATAAATTTTGTTAAAAATATTAAGTTATTTTTGAACTTGTGGGCTTTGGAGCCTGGGGCCCGTGGGGCCGGGAAGGCCTGTAGTATTTTACCAGTCATAACGAATACCCAGTTTTTATTTTTAAGCCATTTGAATAGATTTTTCTTTTGTTTCGTTTGTGTTTAGTGATGAATGTTTTTTTTAGAGTTCAGATTTAGCGTTATGGCCATCTTAAGTGACGATACTACCCAAGTTGGTAAACACGCTAAGCCTGTGGAGGAACTGGCTTTCAAGTGCAGTTACCGGAACACACTTATCGCTATTTGGCGGCAGATTTTCAACTCGACGGTGGTAGCGAGCCAGGCGGGCATTAGAATAAGCTCTACCACCATGCTATGGTTTCCGCACGATGTTTTCCTTAGCTGAAAACTCGAGTGTCATTTCAGTGATTCCAACTCACGTCCATCGACAACGTACAAGCTACTAAAGAACCATCATTTCTTTAACTGCTTATATATATATATATATATATATATATATACAAGGTATGTCCGGGACTCCGTTCGTTCGTTCGTGGAACTAAAATTTTATTTAATCATATTCATAAACAATGTTATATAGCCTCTGATACTCAGGGCTAATATAGCATTATAATGGTGAAAACTTTTTTGAAATCGGTCCAGTAGTTCTCGAGTTTATTCGTTACAAACAAAAATACAAATCTTGCCTCTTTATAATATCAGTATAGATAATTTTTTTTGTCATAATTAAGTACACACAAGTACGCTAAATGTTATGAATAAATTGAGCTAGTTTTAAATTTTCTTTATAACTTTGGGGAATTACGGCCATAGATTATTTCGTTATCGTAATATTTATTAAGCAAACATAATAACTAAATTAAATATATTAACATTCTTAAATCTCATTGATAAAATACTTCTTAGAAATGTTTTTCTCGTAATGTTATCTATATTGCATGCCTCATAAGCGAACCGTTGAGGTGGGTACTACTGTCACTTCACGCAAAACAACTGATTATTCAAACGTAAAATTTCTTTATTTATCATATATTGCTCGTGTAAAATACACACACATGTCAAGAAAAAACACTAATTTTAAGTCATGATGTTTTTGATACCATTTTTGTTATTTAAACTAATTAAAAAACTGTTTACAAAAGTTCTGTCTTGGACGTCCGTGTGTCTGTATGTGCGGATCCTGTATGTTATCACGATAACTACCGAAATACTTTACTAATCGTGTATATATTTTTCTTACGCTTCAGTATAATTAGGAATAGAACCCTATTACTTTTCACTGTCTGATTCGATGTGGTTTAATTGTTATTAAATAAACAAAAATAAAATAATGAGATTATGAGGTGCACACTTTGGATTTTCCAAACATTTTTTTTTATATATTATAAAGCGGAAAATTTTGTTTGTTTGAACGCGCGAATCTGAAAAACTACCAGTCGAGTTCAAAAAAATATATTTGTATTTGATAGAGCAATAATTGAGGAAGATTTTAGGTAATATAAACATCACATTACCACCAATAGGAGCCGAGCTGTACTGAAAAGAAGTACAAAATCGGGCAAAATTATTTAATAATTTTTAGTTCCACGCGAAGTCGCGCGGGCTCATCTAGTCTATATATAAAATGATGTTTATTTGTCTATCCCCTGTCCTGTACCTACCTATATCACTATCTACATAATGGCGATACAACTTGTGTTTAAATGTTGAACACACAGTCGTCTAAGTTTAATTTTTGTACAACAAGATTACGACGGATGGCACTAGAGTCGTTTCATTTCCCAATAACAACGGGATAGAGTCAGTGACAAATGCTATTAAAGTTATTAAATTATTACGTTACTATTGTATATAAATGTTATTTATATACTAACCTTTGAAGGTTAGTAAAGTATAAATAGTATTAAAAATCTAATCCGTAATTGTGTAGTGATGTATTTTTTTTAAGTTTATAGGTTAAGCATTATTGCTACGATCTCACTTGATGTTAAGTGACGATGTAACCCAAGATGGTGTGTTCACACGCTAAACCTGCGGAAGGACTGGCTCTCAAGTGCAACGGCCGAAGCATATCTATAGGTATCTGACGGCATATTTTCAACGTGTGTGTGGTAGCCAGCCAGGCTGAAAAGTCTTACCACCATGTTATAGCTTCATCACGATATTTTCCTTTACCGAAACCTCAAGGTCACTGCAGGCATTCGAACTCACGTTCTTTGACGCAGCGTTCGTACACATTACCAACTGAGCTGTCATCGCTTGACACCAAATTCTTTGCACTGTTTAATTCCTAGTTACGACAAATCAAAACAGAGTCATAGTCACGGATTTGTCACTATGGTGGTTGTAGCTCAGATGAGTCAGCATGATTTTTCATGAATACTGATATACACCGATCTTAAGTGTCACTATAGCGAATATCATCTGATGTATGGTGGACACTATCTAATCACAAAGATGTGTCCTCATCCATCATTGATCCTCTATTTTTTAACAATGTTTTTATTAGCTCTATTTCTTGTATTTCAGTCCGGGTAGAATTTTGTAATTGGTTTAAAAACTAACTTCTCGATGAGTTCGATACTTGAAATCTGGACCATAGCTGAAAATTGGATGACAATGCATGAAAATGTGAAAAAATTGCTTTCGACAAAAAAATTACAATTGATTTATAACCAACTTCACGATCAGCTGTATACTTGAATGTGGTTCGAATCTACTGATAGATGAACAATATATATGAAACTTCATTCACATAACTTCTAAAAACAGATATCAATAATAAAATGTACATAATTAGGTATATATTGCGTGTGCTCCATATTGTTCGTTTCCAATCTTTTACATTCTACTTTTTAGTACGTTATAATAACATTGTATATATTTTTTTGTCAATGTTAATAGATTTTATAAATACAAGTAACGACCACAAAGTTGAAATGAAATTCAAAACAATTGTTTGTGGATCACAAAAATAATTGTTACACGCGGGATTCGAACTCACAGCACTACGGCTGTGGTTTGCAGCGACGCAGCCGTGTTATCGATTTGATCGATAATGACTCAGTTGGTAGTGTACGGACGTTGCGTTAATGGAAGTAAGTTTGAACCCCAGCAATGAGCTTGAGCTGTCGGTGAAGGAAAACATCGTGATGAATCTATAAGATTTTTCTAATGCCTGCTGGCTAACTACCAATCTAATGTTCAAAAACTTCCGCCAAACAGGTGTTCCGGTAGTTGCACTTGAGAGCCAGCCGCTGCACTTGGTTTAACTTGTAACATCTTGGGTCACATCGTTTATTAACATCAGGTTGGATTGTGGTCATAACGCTAAAACTTATCTACATAAAAACAATTTTTAAATAATCTAAAATAATCGTTAGTAACTTGTTAGTAATCCTATACGTTTTTTGCCAGTTAACTACTATATTATCAGCATGATATTGAGTTTGTAAGTTGTTTGTAAAACATGAAATTTGTATAACCACGCCTAAAAAGCTGACACGAATTCAAAATTTCACTGGTTTCTTACGGTTTTATCAGAATAATCGGCGTGTATCGTTGAGATTATTCGATTGATAAATCCTTAAATTGTTTATCAGACATCATTCCTCTCGGATAAGAGGTATTCTGGTACACATTACGTAAGCACAATTTTAGTATTCTCTGACCCTCTCCTCGCCCTTGTCAGCAAAAGTAAGCAATGGTCATATCCCCTCCCCCTCATATGCTTGCATACGCATTGGTATATACATTTTTTAATTTACCATACAACTCCACATGAGAACGAGTAATGGTTAACAAATATTTAAGGGAATCCCCGAACATTATTTTCGCTATCAAGCGTAGTAGTACTAGGGTTACCATATCCGAATCTATAAAATTTTGCCGAAAAACCAGAAAAATTAAACAACTATCACGAACGTATTCCGAAGTAAATTTTATAGATCCCCCGACCCTCATGTCATCAAAAATCTATATTAATATTATAAAACGGAAAAGCATGATTGTTCATTTGAACGCATTAATCTTAGGCACTACAAGTCCAATATTAAAAATTATTTTTGTATTTGTTATACCAAATATCAATGAAGGTTTTAGGTTATTTATCGTCACGCTACCATCAATAGGAACTAAATATTATGTTAATAATTTTTCCCCGTATTTTTATCGTCTTTCACTACAGCTTTGGTAGTAGGGTATGCTGGTGGTCTTCTATTGCCTCTCTAGCTAGCTAAATATCTATAGGAGTGTTATCGAAGTTGCACTTGAGAGCCACTGTATTCCTAAGACGGCATCACGGTAAATTGTCACCAAATACTAAACTTATATAGAATATAATGCGTTTTTTTTTGTTTATAGGTTTTAGCGTTATGATCATAATCTCACTTAATCTTAACTGACCATACAGGCCCAGTTGATAAACACACTAAACCTATGGAGGAACTGGCTCTCAAGTGCAGCTGCCGGAACACACCTATTGGTATTTGCGGTAGATTTTCAACTTGAGGGTGACAGCTAGCCAGGCGGACATTAGAAAAATCCTTACCACCATGCTATGGTTTCCTCACGATGTTTTCCTTCGCCGAAAGCTCAAGCTCTTTGTAGATGGATTCGAACTTACGTCCGTTGACGCGGCGTGTAGACACACTACCTGTCTAATTTTTTACCAGTGTTGATGATTCTTATGCTATTTAGGCGTAAGAAAATTGCCTTCATACAAAGAGGAATTCGCAACAGCCCTAATGCAATTACGTAAATGCTCAAGGCTTGTAGAACAGCCTTTTTCTGAAATATTGTCTATCAGTCGTCATATGATAATGTCGGGTTGTTTTATTATTGATTTATCCTCTGTAATGGAAACTGTAATATATTGTATGTAATGTAGTATATTCATTTTTTGTATTCTTTGTAGTCATTATTTTATTAATTTAATTCTTTTGATTAGTTTTACTCAATGGATCTTTGTAATCTGATAAATAAATTTTGAGAGCCAGTTCCTCCACAGGTTTAGCGTGTCAACCAACCAACTTGGGCCGTATCGTCACTTAAGATCAGGTGAGATTATGACCGTTACGCTAAGCCTTAACTATAAAAAAAAAAAATAATAATAATAAATCATATTCGAAACGACTACTGTACTCTAGATATAAATATCAATTTAATTATTATTATTGTCATGTCAGATGTTAGATTAACATGTAACATGACTGCATATCCTCAACGGAAGGCTGGCGACCTTTCCCTATATCCATTTCCGTGCGGATGTCAATTTTCTACCTTGTCGGTTCTCATGTCCGCTTCGTTGTTGGAACTGTTCGTACTCATTTTAAGTCTTAAAAATTAAAATTAATTCCACTCTTATAACAATTCTTGTCTGACGAACTGATTGAAGTGAAATCATATTTAGGCACATTAGCATGTTTATTATGAGTATTAAATGAGACTGGACCGTCACGGTCGGCTATGTAACGCTCTATCGTGTAAAGTCGGCTCGAGTCGACTAAAGAATCGAGAGAGATATCGACGCTGGATAGCATTGAATCAGAAAAAAAACGCATCGATAGAATCTGCTATCGATTTTTTTGGGATTAAATAAAAAATTGTTTGATACAGCATACACAATGACCTTATTTTTTTTAAGAAATGAAAAAAAAAAATGAGAAATTTTTTGGCTATATTATAGGCATAAATAGATAAATTTTAATTTTGCGAGATACGAAAAATATCTTTTCCAACGTCGATATAGTCAATGCGTCACTGCTACGCTGCATTATCATAAGCCTTACTTCCAAGTAGTCTCCCGTCTGTCGTATGATTTCTAAGCACACAGAGTTTTACACTGTCCCTAACATTAAGCTCAGTACAGTCCAAAAACAATGCTGACCAGTAGCGAATTTACACTACAGCCGCTCATAGGCTATTCAAATTGTACCGTCCCTACTTACCTCTACAATTACATTCCACATAGGACTACGTAAATTGTACAAAAAGTATCAATATACCACTTGGATTCTAAATGGTGAAACATATTATCTAGTAACACTTAGGTATAAGTATGAATCATTTCAGTTACTTAAAAACAAAATAAAAAATATCCCAAGTTTGTCGCCTCTAAAATCTACCGTCCAAGGCTCAAACCTTCTCATCCACCACTGATGCTGACCATCGAGAAATCGGATGACCATATTGGCCTATATCAATATGTTTTAAGCTCGAAGTACTTAAATTCGTATGACGGAGTAAAAACACCGTCAAGTGAAATAAATTGAAACGAAGCAAGCTATCATCGTCTAGCTGAGTTACAAGTACTAGAATGCTATTTTAATTGAAATTTTATCGACAGTGACGGGTTACTGTTTAATTAACTGGTGTTAATTTAAATTCAAACACTCGATTGTTTTATAATCAAATTTAAAAGTTTTTGAAATTCGAATCTACAACCTTTTCCTGTGACCCTAGTATATTACTTTTCTTTTTTTTATACTTAAGGTTTTAGCATTATGGCAATGATCTCACCTGATCTTAAGTGACGATACGGCCCAAGTTGGTAGACACGCTAAACCTGTGGAGAAACTGGCTCTCAAGTGCAGCTGCCGGAACACACCTATTGGTATTTGGCGGCAGCTTTTACAACTTGAGGGTGGTAGCTAGCCAGGCGGGCATTAGAAAAAACCCTACCACAATGCAAAACTTACTGGAAATATAAGCTGTATTCGATTGTTTTTTGTGTATGATAGCTCATTTTATTTGGAATAGTACAGGGTACTTTTCATCTAGAAAAGAGTACTTACTGTTCCAGAAGAATAGGAAAAATAATGTTCCCTAAAATATTACTACTGCAAAGTGAAACTTGAAATTCAGCCTAAGTACTAGGATAATTTGGATCTTGGTTCAAGATGAAAATGGTTTTTCGTATTGTCGTACAGCAATCGTATTAAATTATTTTAAGTTTACTTATGTTAAGTTTGTGGCTGATGATGGCTTAGTAGGTAATGTCTATGTATGCCGCGGCAACGGACGTTAGTTCAAATCCAACTGCAATGAGCCTGAGATTTCGGTCAAGGAAAACATCGTGAGGTTACCATCGTATGGCGGTAGACCAACCGGCTAGCTTCCACCCTCAAGTTGTAAATCTGCTGTCAAATATTTTAGGTGTGTTCCGGCAGTTGCACTTGAGAGGGAGTGCCTCTACTAGGACTTTAACGTCTTAAAGGCCTTATCGTCACTTAACATCAGTCGAACTTGACACCGTAACGCTAGTTTTGTTTAATGTTATACATACGGTAGTCTCGTAGAAATACTTGATTCGTCACATCGCAACGAATGTGGTATGATTAATGTCGTTCATAATTTATAACTCGAATATTCTAGAAATCATATTAATAGGAAGGTATTTGTTAATGTTATCTAGGATGTGGGTAGGCATCAAATCGTTTAGCAGAACCGACACCTTCATGCTTTTGAAATGTTATGTACTTTTATTTACGTTTCCCTTTAATTTAGTTAATTCTTTTGCTAATAAATTGAGGTATTTTATTTGAACTATCATTTTAACCTACTTTTTTTTTATTTGTTTCTCAAACCCGACAACAGATCGATATCAAAACAAACACATAATAAAGAGTAAAATATAAAAATATTCGTGACTTAAAAAAGTGAACACATTTGGTGTTGTTATGTAGGAATTCATTATTATTATAGTGACATATCCTTGTAGATGACAGTGACAAATTAAAATTAAGCTTAAGTATAGCCAAAAGTAAGGTTGATAACAAGAAGTCAATTGCGAAAGAAAATGTGCCGAATAAGGATTAAGGAAAAAAGTATATGTTCAATGTTACCAACCTTTAAAATACAAGTTTCGCATTGTAGTTACCGAAAATAAAAACGACATATTTATCGCATGTATGAAGAACCGATACAACCGGACTGTCGAGAATCATTCGCTCACTTCGAAGGCGACTTTCATTCGAAACAAGTTCAGGTAAATCGCCTCTCAAAATGGTCGCTCATTATTGTCTTTTTAAATTGTAATTAACGTTACCTGTTTCGTGTACCCAACATTTTAACTTCGTCAAACATATTTTTTTAATTTTTCGTAGTGTTTTTAACCGTTGTTGGTTGGTTTATGCCATCAAAATATTGTCTAAAAATGCCGACATGTTACCAATAATCTTATCTTTTATTTTATTTCGACTAAGACCTTGAATATAATTTATACCGCAAAATAAGAAAGCGTATCTATAAAGTTACTATAATAAAAGGTTTTATTTCGATAAAGTTAATTACAAATTGTGGGTGATAATAAATAAATATCGTAATAATAAAACAATAATTTATCGTAAAACACTTGCATGAAGCTATTAACATCGAATGTAAAGGAGGAAACCTATTGCATTAGAAGCACTGTATAGTGAAATCACTGTACCCGATGGCGATAGCCCAAAAATGACGTCAACCACTTATATCCTCGAAGTACATTAAGGGTCTGCATTACGCCCAAAAGAACTATCATTAACTGACCCTGGTCTTTTGCAGTACGAAGATTTGAGTTTCACCGTGGTGTTTTAATTGGTACTTGACTATTTGTAAGTTCTTCACTGCACTTTCTGCCCTGACATTGCGAGAGGAAAGTCCGTAAATGGATCGTAATGGGAAAAAAGACAGAAAAGATGTTAAGATGATGTAAATCTTATGCCGACTTGCAAGCTTAGTCTAGTTAAGCAATCAAAAATGAATCCTAGACCGAGATAACACTAGGTGAAGAATAAACAATTTTTCAAAATAATTACCAGATATAAATAATCACATTAATAATTTCCGAGAGATTAATGTGTACGCAAAAGCTATAAAAGGTTCTGCGAATTTCAATTTTCTGTTAATTGTAAAATTTAATCTTTACAATCGTTTATTAGCACGGCTATTAATTCATAATTAACACGTCGACATAGTGCAAAAACAAAACGTAAATCCGGTTCAAGAACCCACGCAATATTCATATTATACAAAATACCGGCCCGTGTCGTCTTATAAAAACGTATATGACTATAAACGGTTGGTAACATCAGGTTAAATGTTCATTTTCGTCACTATCACTACAAAATAAATCTCATTATAAGCCCAAAAATTACTAAACGGATTTTCATTCCGTTTTCACGAATAGACAATGCTTCATGAGGAAGGTTTAGATGTATAATTTGTTAAGATTTTGTGTAAATTAGTGGAAATATAATGATAGTTGTTGAAATGTTATATGTGGGTTTAAATGTAATTCGTACGTGTTATTATTCATGAAAAATCTGACATTCATAAGTTAATTGCCCAGAAGCGCGTTCCGCCAACCGTTAGTCTATGAGCAAACATTGTAACTATGAAAATGTGACTGAATTTAATATCTATAATGCATAAAAATAGATGTTTGTATGTCGTATTTGTCAACTCCATCTGCTATTATAAGTTCACCTTTGATATAACGAATATAACAGCATCTGTTATTTGACAATCTTTAATAGTTTATCAGCGACCACAGTTCTTATACTTAGTCTTTTTATACTTCAATTTTATTAGTAATTTATACGTGATAGTCAAAATTAAAGAAAAAAGTGCTGATATTGATAAGATATCTTTAATATGTCTCATTCCATACATATATTAGTTATTTCTTTATGTTAAAAATGCGTCAGCGACCGTCGAAAGGCAACGTAGCTAAGCTAAGGTGATATTGGTTTAACAAAGACGACATATGAAATCGCTAAGTTCCAAAATAGTTTTCTTATTTATTTTATTTATACATAAGTATACATTTTTTCTTTCTACCACTATGTTACACCTGGACGAGATAGGTGGTGCTGTCATCAATTTATTGTCTTGAAAAGAACAGAACATCGTCTGCAAGGCCAGCTACTGTATTAATATGATACTATCTGGCCCGACAGACATCGATCTGTGTTAGTTAATAGCTCGACTGCATCGCCATTATCATACCACCGAATAGCTATAACGCATCGAATAACCAACCGTACAAGAAAATCAGATATCTATTTACAAGCCAAACAAACCTGGGCGTTACTACCGGAGCCCTTCTAAAAATCATGCTGGCTATACAGGAGAAAACGCTGATGCCTACAACATGAGGATAACTGCAAGAAAGCCCATCACTTCTACGCGGTGTTTGAGGCACTGCCATATAGGCAAAATAATGGGATTAGCCAAGAACCATAGTTGTCCTCGCTAAGCACGTAAAAAGTTTACAAATGCACTCAAACGATCTACCTGTTACCGCAGGAGTCAGTAATACCTCGTCAGGGCCTCGTCAAGATTCGGTTTCCCTGTTGCACTCCCAATGGGGTGCGAGATGGAATGGTTTGTTTTTGCTAAAAGAAATATATTGCACAATCGCCACATCTTTATATATAAAGATAATGTGGTATAAAAACAAATTTATGACAATCGCTGTCAATTTCTTCTTCTTTTTTATCCTTGATAGGGCAGTCCTCTTAAGAGGCTATTACTACCATTTTCAACTGATAAGATTTGGGTATTACGAGCAGTTGAATTTATCTTCCACAAGATGGTGACTCTCTTTTAGACGCTCTGATTGGAATTTATGTGGCACCTAATATATCATGTTCCTAATCATTATTCGCAAAATAATTCACTTCACTTATGCTCTTCAGCTACAAGACATCACGTAAAGTGTCACCTATATTACACAATACCGAGCTAAATAACTCTGTATATAAATAAAAACAAAAATCACGACATGACAGATCAAGATTCCGCCGAATAAACATCCACTGTCAATTTCAAACGCAATTCTGGAATGGCGTTTTATTTTTGCACGTGTGTACATAGTTACGCATCATTCGCTGGACAATATCATTTTATCGTTACAAATACGCGATATGAATGTCGTTGTGATAAATTCCTTTTAATGGTGTCGAAAGGACAAAGAACTACGCACATGAGTCTAGGAAATATAGGTTCTTATTCACGATAATAATTAAGTTTCATTTTAAGAAATTAATTTTGAAGCGCTTGAGGTTTCATTTGGTCTTATTCAATATACCTTATTACCTACTAATAAGGACATTTTTTTTAATACTTTATTTTTTTAGTGTTTGGCGACATTCTCATCTGATGTTAAATGACGGTGAGGTCCAAAATACTGGACAGACTAAATCTAGTGGAGAAGAGACTCAAGTGAAACTGCCGAATAAAAAAAATTTTTGTTTTTTAACTGACATACGTTGTTAGCCCCAGGGGTTTTGATAGATTCACCGAAATTTTGAATAAAACCTCATACGTATATAATATATGGGAATTAGATTTTTTAGAGGGATTAACTATTATATTAAGTATTATTATATATTAGAGGGATATTAGAGGGAACTAATCAGACTTGGATTAAAAATACTCTATCATGTTATGGTTTCATTACGATGTTTTCTTGTACCGAGAGCTTAGGGTCGTTACAAGTATTCGAAATCATTTTTTTTCTGTATCATTTTCATCGACGCGCTGTTCGTATACGCTATCACTGACCTATCATTCCTTCAATTGGTTGCACAATTGACCTTATTTTTCGTGACGTTTACGGGCACAATCGTTTCAAATTAAGATTGAGCAGACTGCGAGAGGGGGCTGTGAGACACGACTGGTAGAGATCAATGCCCTTAGCCAAATTGTCTTTCAAGTATTGCTAACGAAAAGAGAAAGCACAAAATATATATGACATTCGATGTAGGATGTCGAAGTGACGTGACTTTCATTCTTCTTAAAGTATGGCCACAGTCTCATCTGATGGTGTCCTAAGGTCGTGAGACACGCGAAGCCTACTGGAGAGACTGGTTCTCAAGTGTAACTACCTGAGCACACCTGTAGGTATTTGGCGGCAGATGCTCGAACAGACGGGCATAAAAAAGCTACCACCAGGCTATGGTTTAATCACGATGTTTTCCTTCATCAAAACCTCAGGTTCATTGTAGGGGTTCTATTTCTTCATGATTACCAGAGACTGCTGTGCTTCGCATTGCTAGGTCTAGCGGGTGCAGCGGTCCCTTCTTTGTCTCTGTTACGCTGTGTCCTGGGTTCGAATCACACGTAGTACAATTGTATGAGTGACAAACGAATGGTTATTCAGAGTCTGGGTGTTAAATTTATTACGTCCATTAATCGTATATTTGTAGGCTTGTAAAGTATGTAGGTGGAGTTTTTACTGTAATGTTACGTAGGCTAATGTTCGGTGGTTAAAAATATTATTAAGTAGAAACTTTTCGATCATTGACCTTTAATAACTGTTCAAATGTATCTGGCTGGCGACGTATAAAAAAGGTTCTACTTTTTTTAATGTATGCCGAGAGTATGTTCTTCGAAAAAGTTTGTATATGAGACGTAATTTTTTTTTCAAACAACTGCAGTATTATACCGACAGTGAAGTTACGATTTTGAAGCCATGACAGCGCAATAGTACCGTGTAGGGCCGCCACGTCAAAGGGCATGAGTTCAAATCACTGCAATGAGCTTGAGCTTTCAGTGAAGGTAAACATCGTGATAACACTACAGCATAGTGGTAAGGGCTTTTCTACTGCTCGCCTAGCTAGCTATGACCCTCAAGTTGTAAATCTATAAAAATACCTAAAAGTGAATTCCGCCAGTCGCACTTGAGACGCAACCCCGTCGTAGGTTTAGCGTGTCCACCATCTTGGGTTATATCGTCACTTAACATCAGATGAGACTGTAGCCATAACCCTGAAATCTATAAACTATAATATAAAAAAAAATCGAGAATAACATGCTATTTGATCAAGAAAAACCATGAGAAACCCCTTAACAATTCGTTCAATAACCTTTTGCTACCCATAAATAGTAATACCTAACTTATTAACCATATGAATATAATTTTTTATTGTTTTCGCTTATAGCTACGTCAGCCCGGGATCGCGATTTGTCACGATAAACTTTAAATTACGAGGGCAGACTATTGAACCTAAGACCTTTTATGGCTGCACGCAAACCTCCGATAGGTACCTTAGATTGTGATATTATTCGAAGGTGAACTAACTTTCTTTGTATTGTTTTATTTAAATTAAATTATTCCTTATTCGTTAACCTATACGTATAAAAATTAGTCCCTTTTTTCCTTGATCATCGCATCACGCGCGAACGCATGGAACAACTTCGCTAATTCTTTTTTTGTCGTATTAATTATAACCTGAAGAAGGGTCTTATGAAAGAAAAAAATACGGAAGTTGAGTGAAACTTTACAAAATTTACGGAAATTTATAAAAACGAAACGCCTATATAATTTTACATAACTGTCAGTTGTTATAGAGCATTACAATAGTAACTATACTATGTTTTTGAATAATACTTTTTTTTTTTATTGAATTATACTAATTTTAATTCAATATTCATAGTTAAGACTGAACAATGTCTGTATGGTTAGCTAGTTAGTATAATAAAACTATCTAGTGCTATCGACTTCATTCGCGTTTTCCCCCCTTAATCACATCTGAATTCTGTCTCTAAGGGGTGGTTGTGTATACATGCCAGCAATGCATGATATCAAGCTTTAGAGATCTGTGAGTATAAGTCGGAAATCTATATCTTCTTATATTAGCTGTGTCCGCGACTTCGCTTGCACACAAATAAAAAATATTTAACATTTTTTGTTCGTATTTATAACATTTTCTCATACGGTTTGGCTCCTATTGGTAGTAGCGTAATGTTAAATAGCCTAAAGCCCTCTTACATGAGTGGGACATTAAACTTTTTTTTATAGTTAAGGCTTAGCGTTATAGCCATAATCTCTCCTGATCTTAAGTGACGATACGGCCCATGTTGATAGACACGATAAACCTGTGGAGGAACTGGCTCTCAAATGCAGTTGCTGGAACACACCTCTTGGTATTTGGCGGCAGGTTTTCAACTTGAAGGTGGTTGCTAGCCAGGCGGGCATTAGAAAAAGCCCCACCGCCATGCTATGGTTTCCTAACGATGTTTTCCTTCGCTGAAAGCTCAAACTCATTGTACGTTGGATTAGAACTCACGTCCCTCAACACGAAGTCGTACACACTACCACTGAGCTATCATCACTTTATCCCGACTGGGAGATTCTAAGATTACCGCGTTCAAACAAACCTTTTCAGATTACAAAAAAAAATGAACGATATACTGCTAACCTATCGCGACTCCTCCAAAACAGCTACTCCTGAACACGAAAAACACAAACGAAGTTGAGGGCTATAGCTAGTGAAGTGTAGAAAAACATTTATTGCATAAATAAATAAATACATATATTATTGTTTTTCTAGTTATTAGTAAAGACATCTGTGACATTGAACACATATCGATTCACAGTACGTAAAATATGATTCTATTTTTGCTATAGAAAGTAGAGTAACTTGAAGCGTAAGCAAAAATATTCTCTGGCGAGCGCCGATATAAATTTATTTCTTACAGAAAGTTGTATAAGTATTTTTAATTTCATTATCGTATCGACAACCACAACTATAACTACAATATTGAGGTATATTTATTAAATAAATACTTTTTTATATTTTTATACCGCCATGTAGGTAACACAGTTGACCGTACAAATTGAATCGAACCTGCTACCCACACAGCTTCGGTTTATGTCGTACATTTAGAACGTTGAACTTAGAGAATAACTTGACAAGTACAGTAATAAGTCACGTAATAAATAACTCGGATAAACAATGCACGATTTGTATAGTAATAAATATTTATGAACATCGCGACATAAACCTAAGATAGCATGTTAACGCAAAAAAAAGTAATATACCATAAAATTTTTATTTAAAAAAAAAACAATAAATTTTATTATTATATATATTTACAGCCTCTGATATCGGGACTTTTTGTTATTTCACGAATACATATCAGAGCCATAATTTTCGAAAACAATACAACACTTGTAATAAATGATAAAGGGTTATAAATCGCGGCATCTTATCAACCTGGGGGTAGTCAAGATTATGTAATAGACATATTGATCGAACGCCGTGTCAACGGACGTGAGTTCGAATCCGCCTACAATGTGCCTGAGTGATCGGTGAAGGAAAAATCGTGATGAATCCATAGCATGGTGGAAGAGCTTTTCTAATGCCAGCCTGGCAAGCTACCACTCTCGAGTTAAATATCTGCTGACAAATACCTTGATCCAGCCAGCCAGATCGTCACTTAACATCAGGTGCGATTGTGGCCATAACACAAGCCTATAAACTATTTAAAAACGAGAGCTTCTAAATATCGGCAGCTTTATATCAATTAATAGTAATTTCGTAAAACATATCAGAATTATGTAACGACACACACGGCACGAATCTCCCCTGTATCTTAATCTCAAGATAAACACGGTGTAAAGATACCAGTAATCCTTTTGATAAATATTCAACTGTCATTTAACATTAACGACTTTTATCACAAAAACAGAATTAAGTGAATAATATCTTTAAATCGATATCACAATATTTATCACTTAATATATTCTATGACACAAAGAGGATTTATTCTTTAAGCAAAGCGATTGTAAAGCAAAAAAACACTGCATAATCCAGAACCATAGTCGATCTAAGGGATTTAATTAGTCGATGATTCGGCTGGTAAAAAGAGGCACTATGACGGGGTGTAGTTCATAAGATATATCGAGCAATAATTTTTATGTATCTACACCCTCTTCTTCCCACTTCGAAACGCTATGTCCCATGTTCTGTGACCCCTCAATCGATATCTCGTACCCCAGTACATGATATATGGCAATAAATAGCAGTTGGCACACAAAAAACAATGTTTTTAAAATATTTATTGCTTGGAATAAAAAAAACTTTAACAAATTAATAAATATCTGTAATAACATGTAAAAATTACAAAATTGTTTTATGACCTGCGAACGACATGCTTATGAGGTACAAATACCCATATGCGGACTTCTTTCGTGTCAAGCATCCTGCATGCCAAATAAAACACCATGACAATCCATCAACTAGTGAAATTTCTTATGGGAGGACTTCGAAATTCTGATGCGCAACCTTTTCGTGTGACGCTTGTTTGGGTAAAGTCGGCTCGAGGCGATTAAGGGAACGAGAGAAATATAGTTATTGTTTACTTCTATTATTTTATTTTATTTTAAAAGGCACCGATACAGATATGAGATTAAATACAAAAGCAACTTAATTCTAGATATCATTTTAAATCCCATTACATTAGTGCACAACTTACACAGGAACTTTTATTATGAGTGAAGATGAACAGAATACAGATTACGTAAATGGTAATATTTTATATAGAAATTATAATGTTTTAAAGCATTTTCAACGTAAATATACACAAAATGAAAACGGAATTAACAAAAACCCTAGTAAAAATTGGAGATGTAGAATCAACCAGTTATGTACATGTAAAATGTAGGTATTTTATATAGAAAGGTGGCCCAGACAATATTGCGGTTATTAAAAAAAGGTACCGAGCTCGAACGTACACCAGTTATAAAGCATCGACCATATTAACATAACTTTCAATAAAAATGGAATGACTCACAACCGAGAACGACAATTAACCTGCAGGACTAAAAGGTTAACAATATTAACGAATATGGTAATACAGATGGTAGGTATAACATATTGAATTATGTCGACCATCGGGTGACGTGATTGCACCGACATCATACTAGGTACTAGAGACGTATCGAATTTCATTAAAATTAGCTGATAATTTCATAAAGCGGTACTAACTAACACCAATAAACAATCGATATACAAAAATTCTAAACAATATCAATAATAGAGAACACCTTGATTATTATTTTAATTTATATGATTATAATATAGAACTCACCTTACCATGGATATCGAATATATCGAAAGACAACGCAATTAAAACACACAAATACTACGAGCTAATAAATGTACTAAATAAAAACGGGTACTTGGTTAATTTACATGCAGTCGAAGTGGCGTGCGAGAGCTGTTCCAGCGAAATCTATCTATAATCTTCTAAAAGATCTTGTTCTAAGACTGCAGTAAATTTCATACTAGAACGTGCCTCTCTCTAAAGCTGCATTAACAGGCTCCTAACAAATTTGGCTGGGCATGAGTAGTGATGGTAAATGTTAATGGGTGTACCCGTGTCAGAAGGCCTGCTCGCAGTTTCCCTATCTACCTTACGATAGACCCACATGGTGAATCCATGGAATGCTAAGAAGTTAATCTCTCTCTGGCCTATCAGATTATTATCTGCCTTTTCGAATTTTAAATACCTCGACCACAACGCAATCTAGCAGTTTCAGAGATGGGGTCACTAATAAGGATAAATTTATTTTATGTGTCAAATTAAATATTACAATTCACAAACTTGCATTGAAATGAGTTAAATGATATTATTGTTATTTAAGAGGTTAGCGTGGACAAACATCGTGTGACAGCATTATATTAGATATATATTAGATTCAAAAGCAAAAAACGTGTCATTAAATTCATCTTAAATTAATTCTATTCCATATTAGGAGTACGTTTTTAAAGTCTGTTGCTGCAGAGAAAAGATGCAATACGTAGGTACTTAAATTTATTAATTCCTGGGAAAAGCGGTTAAAATACGAGAAATACAATTATTATTTTATTGTTCTAATTAAAAATTACGTGATTGTATTACAAAAAAACAATTGTTTCAACTAAAAGGAATTTAATTTTGCAATCCAGCATTATACATATATTATCGTACTACCGTAAACTTATTGGCAATTAAAAAAATATAACGACCACAAATAATTATTTTATGTAAATGAGCTGGAAATTAACTAAAAATTAAGTTATATGTTTTTATTTTTAACAAAAAGTATGGTATACCTAAACAACGAACGCATAAACTTTTTGGTTTTTAAAATCCAAACAAATACCGACATTTCTGTCGATGATCGTAATAGAATACCAGGACGAATGCAAAAAGTTTGTAAACAAATATTTACACAGTGTATTACTGTCGGTATTATCGTTCGAGTATTTTAAGATAAAAATATTTCCTTTCATTTACAATTAAATCATAACAATTAAACTTACTCACCTTAGAAACGAGTTCGCTGTTAAAATTAATATAGAAACCGGTTAAAAACACTATAAATGATAACGTAGTTTTTTAATCTGTTAAAACTATCGAATTAATACTGTTACTTTGTTTTTTTTTTTTTTGATTCGCACAATGCAAAGGCTGCCGGTCTGGCGGCCTATATTCTTCGGTATCGCTACTGCACTGAAGCACTGAACGCTTCGCGTGCCCGCGAGGACTGGCAACAAATAACACACATACATAAACTCGCCAAGCGTGTCTTATACAAAGTTTCATTTACAAGAAATTTCATACGATATAGATATAATATGATTACGATGTTTGCGTTAAAATAACCGGCATAACAATATCTTTTCGACGCCTAAAAATTGTCTCGGAACAGAATTTATAGATATAACAAAATCCGTACCTGTGTCAAATTAATATATTATTTAGTTTATCATTCATTTAATTAAGACCGTCAGTGGTCAACGCATTACAACAGTTCCAAATTACTGCTGAATCGATAATAATAAAATTTGGTATAAATATAAATGGGAACATGGAGTCGGTGATAAGCTACTTTCTCTCAAGGAAAATTTATTGAAAGTCACGTAAAGACAGGGATAAACTGTGCATGAAACTTTTTGTTGCGTCATCCAATTAGTTTTAAACTTTCGTTGAAGTAATATTAATAATGTGTATAAAGTTGAATGTGTGTCTTCAAATTATACGAAAGATTATTTAAGTCGACGAGAACAACGTTCACGGGCAAATGATAGTATATTGATTAATGTCATTAAGAAAAATACACCAACAGTAAATTTAATACCTAATTAATTCAATAAGTTCATTGATATCAATTACTATCTGAATCTAGATACGATGTAGGTACGTTCAAAAAAGTACCTGGAATCAGGTCAAGGTTTTTATTATAATTAATACTGATATATCTAATGATTGAAGAAAAAATAGCTCAGTAGTAACGTATACCGACATTTTTAATTTTTCATAGCAAGTTTTTTTCTGTAGTTAAGGTTTAGCGTTATGGCCATAATCGCACCTGATCTTAACTGATAATACGGCCCAAGTTAGTAGACACGCTAAACCTGTGGAGGAACTGGCTCTCAAGTGCATTCGCCGAAACACATGTGTTGCTATTTGTCTGCAGGTTTTAAACTTGACGGTGGTTGCTAGCCAGCAGGCATTAGAAAAAGCCCTACCACTATGCTATGGTTTCCTCAGGATGTTTTCCTTCACCGAAAGCTCAAGCTCATTGTAGGTGGTTGGATTCAAACTCACCTCCCTTGACGCGAAGTCGTACACACTACCACTGAGCTATCATCGTTACTATTTCTCAATCTTGTTCAGTTCGAAGCACATACATGTAATTTATCTAGCTGGTCGAAATATATATGTAAAAAAATTTACTAGAATGGTAAAGTGAATCTCTTAACTCTATACAGCGCACACTTTGGGAATACCTGGTTTATAGATTTAGCGTTATGATCACAATCTCACCAGATGTTAAATGACGAT
This sequence comes from Actias luna, assembly GCA_039707435.1. NCBI lineage: Eukaryota > Metazoa > Arthropoda > Insecta > Lepidoptera > Saturniidae > Actias > Actias luna. Next base: position 15,437,294 of record JAZHAC010000008.1, on the reverse strand, counting down.
GTGGCCCAAGATGGTGGACACGCTAAACTTGCTGGAAGGACTGGCTTTAAAGCTCAACTGTCAGAACACACTCATAGATATTTGCCGGCAGAAAATCGGATATCGCATCGATCGACCTAAGTTTAAAGATTAGTTTATATAGGAGAAACTATAGCACGGTGGAAAGTTCTTCCTACTTATTGCTCTATTAAACGTAATTAATATAAAATAATTTAAAATTTAACAAAAGTACTCTTTTCGTGTTTATAAAAAAAGGAATTTTACTATCACGTACTTTTATTTATTAATCTTATATTTCCATGAAAATAAAAAATAGTTGAAATATTAAAGTTAGGTAAATTGACAAGAAAACATATTATTTATTACCAGTGTTAGTTCTAAGATACCATCGGTTTTTTAAGTCACGATTTTACTTTAGTTGATGCTACTTTAACTAACTTAGTTAATTAACAGTCTAACAACCTTTTAACGAGTCCTTACTACACATAAATTAGTTGTTTAATTAAAGTAACATTGTACGCGTCAATGAGCTTAGTTTTCTACCGTTGTAATTACAATTAAAATGTCATTTGTTGTTTGAGTGTTATGATGTTACCCGAGATGGTGGATACGCTGAATCTAGTGAAGAGACTGGCTCCAAGTGCAACGGCCGGAATACATCTATATGTGTCTAGCACATTTGGAGGCAGATGTTTCAACTTGATGACGGTAGCTGGCCAGGGGGGCAGTAGAAAAGCCCTACCACCATGTTATGGTTTCATCACGATGTCTTCCTTCACGAAAAGCCCAGGCTTATTGTAGGAAATCGTACCCATTGTCCATGGTGCATTACCGCTTAAGAATTACAGTCGTAACGCGAAACTTAAAATATAAAAAAAGTGTGAATATTGGTATGAAATCTGACGATAAAAAGTAGCAGAGAAAAACGTGTGTTACTAACACTACTTAATTGGATAAGGGTAGAAAGAAGAATGTACAGTACCTTCAAATCTAGAAATAATGTTTTGTTCCCTTCGCTTCAAACACCAAAACCTTCATGCTCTATAAGTCGAAAACTCTATAACTCGAATTTTTTGGCGTCTCGCTTGACGTTCGACTTATAGAGGTTCTGCTATATTTCAATAAGCAAATTGGTAAGGTAAAATAGTTTAACAAAGTAAACAGATTCGTAATGCTTATCGCGTATGCAAGCGTATCATTCTTAAGGTCAGTTAGTTCAGTGCCTAGTACATTTCCTTTCACGACACGCGATTTATCTACTTATAACAATACAGACATGTAAATCCTCGTTTTTATTAGATGCCCGCGATAAGACACGCGATGCGCTTTGTTAACAATTTCTTATGTAGATCTAATTATTTATTTATCAAAAGTATATGAAAATACAGCTATATATATCTCAAGGCACACAAGTATCCGCCAGATACTGCCAGGAGTGTGGGCGTTTTTTTGCCAACACGTGTGGCCTTTGGGAACAAGGAAATTGAAGTGTCGTCGTGATGTGTGTTAGTGGTAGTTTTTGGGGTGCCTGTCACCCGATGTGTCGAGACACGCCGCTCTTGCATCGGCCTGAGCGCGGGTAGTTCACTACTAGGAAAACTACATTATAAATGTTATATTACTATAAAAAAGTCCAAAGTCGTGAGCGATTGCTTGTATTGTTCAAATGCGTAAATTCTACATAAATACGTCTTCTTACTAAAATGTTGATTTTGTTTAATAATTACATTTCAGAATTACAAATTATTTAAAATTATTTTTTTAAAATCAATATCAAATATCAAAGTCAAATATCAATAGGTGTGTTCCGGCAGTAGCACTTGAAAGCCGGTTCCAACACAGGTTTAGCGTGTCAACCAACTTGGGTTGTATCGTCACTTAAGAACAGGTAAGATTATGGCCATAACGCTAAACCTTAATTATAAAAAAAAACTGAATTACGAATATGAGTCTGTTTTTTGGTTACACGTTCACGCCTTAGTTACTCAGCCGATGGTAATGAAATTTTGCGTACAAGTCTTCAAAGGTACAGGAAATCATATAGGGTACCACCTTTCATCTAGAAGAAAGGGTTCACGATGTACAGAACAGTGCTTATCATACGAATGAAGCTGTGAGATTCAGTAGGTGCAGGATATGCTTAAGACAGTAACAGAATATAATATAAAAATCGACAAAGTTAATTTTGTCATGCTAAATTTAACACCGCATTCTCAATTCGTATTTTCTATTCAAAATTTAAACCTATGTTTTTCAAATAATCATCTCTTACTCTGTCCAGCTCATACTTCCGGTATTCTACACTCTTCCTTTTATGTACAGTGCGCTTCCACTAGATATCAGGATATTGACTAATTGCTTTGTTTGAACTGCAAGGCGGATTTAAAAAAAAACTTTTTTTTTTCGATAGCGTAATCATTTAGGTAGCCTTATGGGTATTTAACATCACGCTACCACCATTAGGAGCAAAGCTGTATTGGAAAATGTTACAAAAACAGGCAGAAATTATTAAATAAAACTTTTAGTTCCACGCGAACGAAGTCGGTGACAAATGGCTAACTGATACACGGCTTACAACAGCATCTATTCAACTATAAGAGTTGAGATAAAAACTAACATGACATGACATATACGCAACAGAGATAACTCAAAGGAATATCTAAGCGATTACATATATTGTAATCTTATATATATATATTGTAATTATCTCTATTTCATGATGTGAAGTGATAACCAATAATGGAATAATCTTATCAAATTAGTGTACTGTCATCGGTCCTCGGTCTCGATAAGTTTGCAGTGGGTCAAAATTAAGTCCAAAAGAGTCGGTTACAAACATACAAGTGATAAAGAAAAAGCGTGTTAAAATGATACAACTACATTCCAAAGTCGTAAACGTCAATCTACACCAGAGGTGGCCAACTCCACGCCCGTGAGTGCAAGTACGACCACGGTTGATCGGTAATACGTCCGCTGCTAGATTTTCAAAGTACTAATTAAAAAATATAATTTTTCTGTTCTTATAAAAAAAAAATATCATCTATTTTCCCAGATTGAGTATATTACAATTCTATCCACCCTCAAGTTGCAAATCTGCTGCCAAATTACTATAGGTGTGTTCCGGCAGTTGCACTTGAGAGCCACTCCCTCTACTAATCTTAGCGTGTTCAACACCTTGGGCCACATCGTCCCTTAACATCAGGTGAGATCGCGGCCATAACTTACAACTACTATAAAAAAATGTTATGCGACGTGACGAGCCAATGAGAGACAGAGAAGTACTATGAGCAATTTTCACCCAGATAAAAATACTTTCACTGAGGGAAAGCAAAATAAACTTGAGGGGAAATACCGCATTTAGACGCGCTCATCTCAGGAACTATCACTCCGATTTCGAAAATCTTTTATATATTTGATATACCATTCATCGAGGAAAACTTAGGCTATCTAACATTACTCTACCACAAAGAGGACCAAAGCTGTATTGAAAAATATACAAAAGTAGGTACTTTTTTTATAATCTTTAGTTCCTCGCGAACGATGTCGCGGGCATAGACAGTTAGGTATAAGCGATAATAAAAACTTGAACAAATATATATTTTGCGTTATTTAAACTAAAACTATTTATATACTGCTATTATAGTTACCTTGGAATTTAAATAGAAATTCATTACAACTACGAGCTGTACAAAATTTTATATAAGACAATAAAGATAATATAAACGTTGCATCATTGCTTATTTGTTCAGTCTAGCATTGGATTTATAATATACAGTTTTAGTAGAAGGTTTATTACTTCATTAACATTTTGTTTTCAAAATAGAGAAATATCTTCATTATAATATTCTGTAAATTTAATTCAAAATATATATAAATAGTGGATTTAACAAGTAAGCCAGTATAATGATTTTTGTTTATAAACGATTTGTTGTCAAACAGGCAGACGGGCCATCTGATGGTAAGTTGTTACCGTTGCCTGTGGACAGTTGCTACACTATGGCTGTTACAGCCATGTTGCTGACCTTAATGGAAATGGCCAGTTCTCGTTCACTATGCTGGAACACAAAGGCTGGTCGTGAACCTTTATTTTAAGGCAGCCGAAGCCCGAGGGTGGTCGCTAACCAGTCGGGCAATAACCCTGCTACGAGGCTGCGGTGGGTCCAGGATTACATGGTTAATATTCACGATCCAAACCAAATGTAGGACGAACTATTGCTAGAGCCTCGTCCGTTATTCGGCAGGATGCACCGCGTGCAGGGTGAGATTGGTTTGGGTAACTCTGATGGTATTCGATACCCCTTACACCCCACTCACACCCTTACACACTAATCTGTTAAGTTAATAATTATAGCTTGTTTCTAAGTGTTTTGTTTAATTAGGTTTGTTTCCTTATTTATTTCAAAACTGTCTGTGATAAATAAAAAATTTAAAACTGCTTAAAATACAAAAAATTCTGCTAATGAAATTCCTGTCAAAACAAATTTAAAACTGTAGTTTTTCTTTGTTATTCGTCCGATGCGCATTTAGTAAATACCTGTTATTTTAAACATTACAAATGGACACGTTAATTTTATTTATTTTATTTATTTTTATAGATGTACCACTATATAAATAAGTATTGAGGCGAATACAATGTTTAAAGAGCTACTTTCAAAATAAATAAAGAAACCAAAATAATATTTGTTATTAAAATTAGCAAAAACTGACTACTACTAAAAATGTGGATTGAACGAATAAACAACAACGAATTGTGCGTACACAATTCAAGAAAACCGTAATACTGAATTGTAGTAAATAGAATGTGATGACGGTTCATCGAGAGTCACTGTCATAGGAAGAAATCTTGTACCGCTCATACTAGACTGCAAAAACACCCACTTTACTTCTAGACCTGTATACTCCATTGACTTTCTAACTTATATAATATTAAAATACAAAATTCCTATTACATTGAAAATCCTGTATAACTAAAGCTATGTACACATCGGTGCGCTTTTAGGTTCATTTTGCATAGACGACTTTCAATTTGTCCTACGTTATGTATGTTATGTTATATCGATTCCCTTAAACAGCCTATAGTGTCGATCTGCCGACAGTAGTATTTCCCTAATTATTTTTTGTGATGTCCTGTTTGTAGAAAATTATGTCAATGGCGTGTAGAATAGCAGAATAACTAACAAATTTGATCGTTCTATAACTACAATTTTTTTAGGGAGATTTTGTATGAAATAAGTGATACTGACTCCAGTTATTCTAACAAATATTATAAATTTAATTATGAGTTTTTTTTGTTTGCTAAGGTTTCACGCCTTTAGTTTTCAATTAAATATTATGAAATTTTGACTGAGGTATGTATAACGGCATAGGATGCCTTTCATTGACAAAAAATGCTGTTTCCCGATGATAACAAAATAGCGTTTAGATTAACAAAATCTACATCAACGCGAACGAAGTTATGGGAAAAACCAGTCATTGGTAATTCACTTATCTCATGCATATTAACTATATTGTATCATGTAAACATCACGAACATAACTTAGGTTAAATTACGTCTTTAAAATAGATCAATGACCGAAATTAAAAACCACAACATGACAGATCATGATCCTGCTAAGAACCCTAGGACCGTCATGATGAATACGTGTATACTAGTAAATATTTGTGAGTCATAAATGCAAGTAAGAACGCAAATAACGGAGATTCGGAAAGAAATATTTATAAATAGATCATGATTTGTTTTGTTTGTGTAATTAACGTAATTGTTGCGCTACAATCATTCTAATATTAAAAATGCGAAAGTGAGTTTGTTTGTTACGCTGTCACGCCTAAACCGCTGGAGCGATTGTGATGAATTTTGGTACAAAGATAGATGGAACCCTGGAGACAGACATAGGCTACTTTTTTTCACAAAAAACTTATTGAAAGTGGGATAAAAAGAAGGATAAACTTGGTAAAAAGTTTATTTTTTGAGTCATCTGATTTATTTGACAAAATCAATATTAACGTAAGCGAAGCCACACGTAAAATCTAGTAATTGATAAATGATCTTAAGTGGGCCTGGTAGATGGCACTGATGTCCAGTTTTTTTTTATTTTTTCAACCAATTTAAGAAAAAAGAACATATACATAAGGCTTCCAGCATCAGCAATCTTCCAGCATGTTTTCATTTTTTTATACCAAAGACACGCGTGGCAGGATATCGTCTGGATACCGGGTTCACCAGTCTTCATCAGCCATTTTGTTTTGAAAAAGTTAATAAATACACAAATAAAGTCAAATCAAAAACCTTTACTCAATTTAGGCCCTAAGAAGGCTCTTACGAACGTCTAAACTACTACCGGTTCGGAAAGTAACGCAGTCATCGAGAAGAACCGGCAAGAAACTCGATCTGCATCTTTTTTTAGGTCTTAAGCTTATCTTTTTTTTAATATGACAGTTTAGTATCTTACAGTAGTTATTAGCGGATTTACAGATAATGTGCATAGAAATGTGCTGAATCAGCGTGCGTGCTGTGATGAAATTAATTTTAACACATGAGTTATTCGATGTGCTATTGTTTTTACGCATGCGTCAGAGGAAAAAGCAACATGACCATGAACGTCCACATGTGTAGCGTGTCTACCAACATGGGCCGTATCGTCACTAAAGATCAGGTGAGATCATGGCGGTAACGTTGAACCTTGACTATATATTTTTTTTAAGAAGACATAGAAATTAGAGACAAATAGAATGACAAATAAAAATTTAAAAATAAAACAGTAATTACATGTAAATTCAAAACGATATACTTAAATCTTTAAATTTACGTAATTTGCTGTTATATAAAATGTTATATGTTAAATATAATCTATTTATTCTGTGGTCAAGATAATTTATACTTGAAACGGTTTTTCGAAAAGGACAATTGAAAAGGCACCTTAACATATGAATATGGAGCTGTTCAAATTTTTATTATATATATAGATAATCGTTCAAATGAATGGAAGCTATTCAGCTTGTTGATCTAGGTATAAAATTATCTAGATCAAGAATGACAAATGCAAACAGTTGTAATTATTTTCTATGTAATGCCAAAATACGATGAGCTAACACAAACATGATATAGTGTGTTCCAAATTAGTCATATAAATATGTATAAGTGTTGAATCATAGGTTGGCAAATTGCGCGCAAAAAAAAATTGCTTGCAAAACAAAATACAGGTAATAATAAATCTGGAACGTAGTTTTGTATCATTGGGTCCCGAACAAGAAACTGGTATATCTACTTGTCGTTACTATTTACATGGGGCTAAGCAGTAATATTAAAGTTGGAATTAAACAAAAAAGATAGTCATTGACGACTGCCGATAACAGTGACAATTTGAGGAAGCCGAGTATACCCGATTCAACGTCACCAACCCGAGCGTGACGGTTCACTTTCATTCTCTATAAACAGAAGAACGCACCCAAAAGAAGCTTACACGATTTTATCTGAACGAAATTGCGGTCACTAGTTACTTTGTAAGCACGATACGGCGTCACCGCTCCAAGCGTGACGGTTCGCTGTAGACGAAAGAACACAAAACTCTCCTAATGAATTGGCATTTAAAAAAAACCCCAATTTTCTTTCAGAAGACCTGAAACATGTTTATTTGATCGAAATTGTGGTCACTTCGCCTAATCTACGTAAATTGTATCAGTAAAGTGAATTAATATAAATACCTATATCTGATACAACATAATCCTTTTCGATAAATAACCACTGGTATATTAATCATTTTGATCCCATAAATAATTCTTCTACAAATTGACATTATAATATATTATCTATACATATAATAACCATGCAAATTTACCGCGTCTGTGTTTTTAGATTTACACGCAAAAAAATATTGCAAATGACTCAGAATAAGTAATGAAATACATTTACTTTAGAAACGTCTGTCTGTGCACGCATCACTGCTAAAGTACAACGTTTATGATAAAACGTCATGAAGGAACTCATAAGGCGTATCCTCGAGTAACATTTAGTATTTGATTCATTAAAACCAGTTAAATCTATCAACAGTCATTGTGATTTGAATGCCGGCGCGAGATTAAATAATTTCAGCTCCAAGCCAACGAAGTCTACAATATAATATTATATTGTAGACTTATACATGTACAATATTATATTGTAGGCACGTCTACAATATAATAAAATAAGTCCTTGATATTGACTCCACATCTAATAGTGACGGTGCAAAGACCTACGGTAATGATATATGACGTCATTTGTTTACGTTTCGACATATTCTATGATACACTCTTCGAACCATAAACGTGAAAGTTTATTATTGTTTTTTTATAAGTTATGAACACAACTGATCTCAATTCTTAACTGATGTCAGGATCGTAGATAGCCGAGACTAGTGCAAGGATTAGGTTCTCAAGTGCAACTGCCGGAACACACCTACAGGTATTTGAGGGCAGATTTTCAACTTGAGGATTGTAGGTAGCTAGCGGGCATTCTCATGCTGTGGTTTGATCACGATGATTTTCCTACAGCGAAAACTTAAGCTCATTGTAAGTGGATTGTTTGACGCACTATTGACACGGCGTTCGAAGACTTCAAAATGCTGACTGCTTGTAGATTAAAACCGGATGCAGATTGGTATTTGGTATGAATAAATTATTATAAGCTTATCAGTAACACAGGGTATCATCGTTTTAGAGAAGAAGAATTGTGTTTTTACCCGTCATTTCCTCAAGTGGTTAATGTGGGGTAGTAAATGACTTCGTAGTTAGTAACCGAATATACCAACGTCATGCAAAATAATACAGTATCTTGTAAATCTTTAGACTACACACAACATCGTTGTAATATCTATTCTAAATTCATATATGAAATGCTTGTCATTTCTATGTAGACGTTAGACTACTTAGTAATTATGACTGGCAGTACGGAAGCAACAAAAACATGGGCTAATATATGCCACAATTGGAAATGATGATAGCTCAGTGGTAGTGTGTTCGACTTTGAGTCGAGGGACGTGTGTTCGAATCCAACTAAATACAATGAGCTTGAGCTTTCGGTAAAGGAAAGCATCGTGAGCAAACCATAGCATAGTGGTTGGGCTTTTTCTGATGCCCTGGATAGCTACCACCCTCAAGTTGAAAATTTGCCGCCAAATACCAATAGGTGTGTTCCGGTAGTTGCACTTGAGAGCCAGTTCCTCCACAGGTTTAGCGTGTCTACCAACTTGGGCCGTATCATCACTTAAGATCAGGTGACATTATGGCCATTACGCTAAGCCTTAACTATAAAAAAATATATTTAAGTTTCAAATGAGTTCTCATATAATATCAAATAGATGAAACGGTTTTTTAATAACCTCAATATCAAATGCAATTAACTTTATAAAGTTGTAGTTTTATGTTATCAAACAAATTTTTCCGCCTAATAAAATTCTACAACTCCAAAGTGCTAAGTTCCGTCAACGTACTGACGTAGGTTCGCGTATACCCAAATTGTGCGTCAAAAATAACTGTATATGACGGAACAACGCGATTACCATATGATATCATTTGCATACGAATATGTAAATACGTAATTTTAGATAAACATACTTAGCCTTTTCAAATAGATACTTGTTAACACTTAGAATTGTGTATTGAACGAAATGTTAATTAAGCTTAGGAAACAGCTACTCTTGAAACATATATACATAGTAAATTATCAAGACATACATAAGTATTTTAAAGCTGTAATAGCGCAGTTGGTAGTATTCAAAGCCCTGCAATGTGCTTGAGTTTTGGGTAAAAGTAATCATCGTGATGGTCCAAGAGCCCGTGAGTGCCAGACCTTCGGATTTTTATAAAAGCTGAAAATTTTTCTATGTGTGTCCCTAGTACAGGTAAGAATGATCCCCACCCATGAAGCTGAGGCAGCGGTGGCTTTGGCAGGTAACAGGTAACAAAGGTGTATAAAATTCCATCTCAAATTTATCATAAAATAAAACTGATTTTTTTTATATTTGATTCATAATAATATCAAAACTCGCGTTGCTCATTGCCAGACAGTTGCAACCCTCTGCCGGACACCCTTAAACTGTTATAATTTATAATTATACTTACGTTATATTATAAAACCTAAATTTTATATATAATGTTTTGGGGGCCTATTAATCTATGTTTACATAATAGCCGGACAGTTTCGACGGTTCTATCATCTTGCCAGACGCATTCAAAGTGAGCAGTAGTTCGGAGAGCAAGAAGCGTATACAGTAACTAGTGCGAGTGAGACAGAGCGCTGTTGACTGACTGTTTTAATCAAGAAATTTCATTAAATAAATTTTTACAGTTTGAATAACAAATATTTAAAACAATACTCAGTAAAATTGTTCTAATACAACTTCAATCATATCGAAACTGTAATAATTTTATTTATATTATTTTTCATTTTTACGAAGTTTATTATTTTCAATTCTATCAAAATTGTAAAGTCAATGAATTAAAGTAAATCAAATTTTATTGTTTATTATATCAAAGGGCAATTTTTTTTTTAAATAAAAAGGTTACAGGGAAATACATTTATTTTGATTAAATCTTTAAACATTTTCATCATTTTCATCGTCGTCGTCAATACATCCATATTCCTCGTCACTATTATTCCATTCTGTGGATTGATCGTCTTCAATATCGCCTTCTTCATTGTTTTCTGCAATAGTAAAAAAACCAAGTTAATTTAATTACAAATAGACCAAAATTAATATACAATAATTTAACATAATTATCAAATACTTGGAACTGTTTTTAGAGATTCGCTGACATAATTCGGTAATTGATCTCCTTCAGACCATTTGAAATAGTAGTGGTCATTTTCCAGTATCCAACCATTATTTACTGGTTTATATGCTGTTGGCTTTTGTAAGTGAGCGTTGTTCCATATGCTACATATGTAATTCGCTCGCAAAAATTGCTGCAATAGCTCACTTTTGCAAGGTGGTAAACAGCTAGCATCGAAATTTTGCAACTTTTATCGATTAAAAGCTTCGTTCACATCAGATACTGTATACGAATTAATAAACATTTGTAGCCTAGCTGCATCAACATCATTGATATCATTCATATTGTATAGATAGCATATAAAACTTTGAATTATATCGAGGATTAATACTTGTTCATTGTTATTTTCGATGATTTTGCTGTCACCAAACTTCATGAATGCTTGTTGAAATTCTACATATTTTTTTAACAATTTAAACGGTTTCAATTTTGCTTTTCTGTAAAATGTAGGATTGTAATCACATCCTGTGAAAGCGTGTAGTACAGGTAAGCTTCTGCAAATAGATTCTCCTAATTTGGTGTGTATTTTAGTTAGGTCCACATATCTTAAATTATTAGAAAAATCTGTAAACTCTTTATGACTTTCAATATTAGGTTTGACACTATCTTTAAATTGCTGAACATCAGCTGCATGAAGCGGAAGCATTCTCGATCGCACTTTTTTCTTCTTTTTATTACAAAATATACAAACAACTTCGTTATCATTTTTACCAGCAATATTATCAGTCGAAATATTAACATCTTGAGATACAAAATTATTATCACTAACTTCTGGTTCAAAAACGTCAGAAATATCTTGAAGAGTTGCAGATTGTAGATCTATTGATTCACAAATTGGAGCTGGCTGAGATGTCGTGGGAGATTCTGTGGATACAGACTGTAAATGAGATTCATTTTCAGATGTCGAAGGTTGTGTTTCTGTAGACTGGGATAGTGAAATTAGTTGAGATGAAGATTCTGTTGACGGAGACTGTGGATCAGGTAGTTCAGAACTCAAATCTCGTATTGACGACAAGGTTGAAGATGAGTTGCTTGTAATTACACAACTCCCTTGTTTTTTTCCTTTTTTTTTCAGCACTCAATGGTTGAGAGGTGAAATATTTTTTCATAAGACCTGTAAATACCTTGTAACATACTCTGTGATAACCACTCTCGGTGTATTCACTGGGTAAAATAATGTCTCTGTACTTTAGGTTATGTATTTTTCGTAATTTAAGAATAGTCTGGCATTTTTTTAAAGTTTCCTCAGAAAATATTATTATATGTTCATCACTTTTCTTACAAACAAAGCAAACTATTTTTTCGTCACTCATGATAGCACTTTATTACAACTGATCACATTTATTTTATAAACTGCACAGAAAAATAATACATTTATTATGAGCATAGCCGTTCACCAGATAGGTACAATAAACAGCAGCTGATGCGCAGTGAAGGGCCGCAATAGACCAAGCGCTCTGTCTCACTCGCACTAGTTACTGTATACGCTTCTTGCTCTCCGAACTACTGCTCACTTTGAATGCGTCTGGCAAGATGATAGAACCGTCGAAACTGTCCGGCTATTATGTAAACATAGATTAATAGGCCCCCAAAACATTATATATAAAATTTAGGTTTTATAATATAACGTAAGTATAATTATAAATTATAACAGTTTAAGGGTGTCCGGCAGAGGGTTGCAACCATACCAACTGTCTGGCAATGAGCAACGCGAGTTTTGATATTATTATGAATCAAATATAAAAAAATTCAGTTTTATTTTATGATAAATTTGAGATGGAATTTTATACACCTTTGTTACCTGTTACCTGCCAAAGCCACCGCTGCCTCAGCTTCATGGGTGGGGATCATTCTTACCTGTACTAGGGACACACATAGAAAAATTTTCAGCTTTTATAAAAATCCGAAGGTCTGGCACTCACGGGCTCTTGCTCTATGAGGAACCATAGCATGGTGTTAGGGCTTTCTCTAATACCCACATAACTCGCTAACAATCGCAAGTTGAAAATTTGCGACCAAATACTTATTGGTATATTTCGTGAAACGTGATATACCAGAGGGCCCACGGTGTGTTTTGTAGTACCAACTTAATCGGCTACAAAAACATTGAACGCAGCTCGATTTCTGCATATATATACACCGACTGATCCTGGAACATGTCGCACTAAAGCACAACACTATGGTGGATGTTAGTCTTTCCTAATGTCCACCTGCCTCGCTACAACACGCAAGTTGAACTTTTGCTACCAAATACTTATTGGTATATTTCGTGATACGTTATATACCAGAGTGCCCACCGTGTGTCTGGTAGTCGCGACTTAATCGGCTACAAAATCATTCAACGCAGCTCGATTTCTGCATATATATACACCGGCTGATCCTGGAACATGTCGCACAAAAGCATAACACTATAGCGGATGTTAGATATATGCCCCTTTTTTATTAAAATGGTGTTTGCGATCATATTTTTTACGGATTGGTATATAATGGTCATGAACCGGTCAGTCATGAACAGGCCTTACTAACCAACACAAATTAAACGAAAGAGAACGACGTATTAGGTAAAATGCACGGACGGCAAAACAATAATTTGCATACTAATATATTCAAATTACTACTATCATGTTTCTTGTTTGGCAATTGGTGTTTACTTCGTTATGTCGAAGTTTCTGGGGCGTTTTCCTTGTACCTAGTTATCTTGTATCGTATGTCTTGGACCTGTGTATGCTTTAATAATGCAAACAGATAGGTAAGTATTTCGCACACTTGATTTAAGGGTATGCATCAATAATTGGTTTTACTGCTTGGACTACGTTGAGTTGGATTATGTGCGAGTGTGTGTTGGCAATTAATTCATTTGTGCTAAAACATAGCTATTGAATATACTCCTACATTCTTCTAACAGAAATAGGGTAGTGGAGCTTGTTTTACAGTAGGAGAGTGACGTATTTCTTCTTCTTTCTCCACCTTAGAGGCAACGTGTGTTACATACAGTAGTAGATTTTGTAAATTTTCTGGGTTCAAATAATACTTTACACGAGATTACTCATTTATTATAAGTCTTCAGAGAGTTTTTATAGCTACTAACAAATCATTTTTCGAGTCAATACTTATGATTCATTTCGTCTATGCACGGATAATGACCTGAATACTGGTTTTTATTTATTTATCAGATTACAAAGAACCATTGAGTATTACTATACACAAGAATTAAATTAATAAAATAATGACTTTAACAGTGCAAAATTCGAATATAATATATTACATACAATATATTACACTTTCCATGACAGAGGCTAAATCAAAAATTAAGATCAATAAGAGCCATTACTTATCCACTAAAGAAATGCACTGTGACTCTCCTGTACTTCCGGAGTCCAGGGACAGCTTTTAGGCTGTTTCTAAAAATTATCCAATACCTAGATAGCAAACGTAGGATAAACCGTACTGAATAACGACAACGATACTTAAATGACGATTAGAACACGCAATTTAATAAAGTAAATATACCATCTTAATTAAATTTCAATATTGCAATTCTATTCGTAGCGACAACAGGATCCAAACGAGTTTCCTAAAATACAACGAATATTAAACCTGTTTGAATGTTATAAAAAAAAATACATATAATGTCATCAAAGTATTGCCCGAGAGGGAATTCCGATGTTAAGTGATAGTTGTATAAGTGTAAAGAATGGTATATTTTTTTAAAAACACTTTGTTAAGCATCCGCTCGGTTATACCGAACAAAAATGGTATCTAAATATAAAAAATAACAGTTTCAAATCAAAATACTGAAATGGTGGATGTGTTGATTATATCGTTAACGATTCACGGATATGGGGAATAGATTCTTATGTTTCGCCGTAACATTACTATGGTGTTTTTTTTATAGTTAAGGTTTAGCGTTATGGCCATAATCTCACCTGATCTAAAGTGACGATAGGGCCCAAGTTGGTAGACACGCTAAATCTTTGAAAGAACTGGCTCTCAAATGCAACTGCCGGAACACACCTATTGGTATTTGGCGGCTGAGGATGGTAGCGAGCCAGGCGGGTATCAGAAAAAGTCCTACCACCATACTATGGTATGGTTTCCTCACGATATTTTCCTCATTTAGCTCATTGTAGGTGGTTGGATTCAAACGCACGTCCATTGAGGGGAGATTATACACACTACCACTGATCTATAAAACGGATATGCAAGAAGGCAGTGAGATTAATCAGGAATATCTTAATATTTTTGCATTTTCAAGGTTAACAATTCGCGAATATTTTCACCTCTTTTTAAATGACGATTAACAGTTGAACTCTATTTATATGAGCTAAAATACGCTCCTGCTAATGAGTAACTACACTAATTAGTTATCTTGAGACTGATACAGACAAGAAACAAGGAAAGTCTGTAGTTTTAGAATGATTTCAATTGATTCTGAGTACTTCACTGCGAATTATCTACGTATATAAACCCTGATACGTCATTATTGCAATGCAATCGTGGATTGTACCTCTTCGTTAGTGACTCAGGGCGACGAAGGTAAATGAGCCCTATTTTTGCCTGATCGCTGGTTTGTTTACCCGAAACGTCTTGAATAGTTTTCTGAAGCTTTGAAATTGCACCACAACCAGACCACGAAAGTAGGCGCCTTTTGCCGCTCCCTTCAATTCTTTACTGTTATATTTTATAGGTACTATAGCTGGGCTGGTAGACCTTGTTTTACCCCTTGTAGGGCTAAATACATGGCGTTCGGAATATGGTCAATTATAGGGATAAAAATTGCTCTCTGTGTCAAGTTCGACTAGTAATAGATACTTTAAGAATGTCATTGAATACGGTTGAGCGTTCCCAAAATTGAGTATGGACGAATATTGTGACACGTAATGTATCTATTCAAAGATCAGTCATACCATATTTCGAAATTCTATCTTTACTCGAAAATCTTTATTTTTAATTTTTTATTATAGTTAAGGATTAGCGTTATGGCCATAATCTCACCTGATCTTAAATGACGATACGGCCCTAGTTGGTAGGCACGCTAAACCTGTGGAAGAACTGGCTCTCAAGTGCAGCTGCCGGAACGCATCTATTGGTATTTGGCGGTACAAGGAAAATCGTTCATTTAACGCTCAAATTAATTGTCTACAAGTGTAAGCGGTAATTATTGTGATGAAAGTGTCAATGATCTAGAAAGTAAGAAACATTTTGTAGGTCAGAAAACTGGTAAATTGTAGGGATGTCTACTGAGTGATTGATGAATAGTAAAAAGGAATATATATATAATAGTAAACGGTATAATTATTTCTATTTCTTTTTGTGATCTCTATAAATATGTACGTTTATAAATACGTAAGTATGACGATCAACCTTTTTGTTTCTAACCTTTTTTGTACGTCGTTTAGAAATACAGAGAAATAAACAAGACTGAAGCTTCTCGTCTTATACAAAAATGATTATATTTATTTTATTTGTTAATAATATTTAATTGTAAATGTTATTAGAGGAGTATAACAGCCTCATACGTTTGTTGTATGTTTAATCTCTATACGTTCCGAAAGCGTTTATTAAATTCTGTTAAAACTTTGGCTAGTCGATCTACGTATGTACATTTGCAAATGTTTCAACCCAAATGCATCATGTCAAATAGCTCAGAGGTAGTGTGTAGGAACGACGCGTCATGGAACGTGAGTTCGAACTCAAACACCTACAATGAGCTTGAGCTTACGGTGAAGGAAAACATCGTGAGAAAACCACAACATTGGGGTAGGGCTTTTTATAAAGTTCGCCTAGCTAGCTATTACGCTGAAGTTGAAAATCTACCGCTAAATACCATTACGTGTCCTCCAAAGGTTTAGCGTGTCTTTTATATATATATAAACACTATTTCTTTTACTGATATTGACATGTCCGGTACAGCTAATACATAAGCTATAGCTACGTAAATTACAACCGTTGTATGTTATAGAATTATTCTAATGCACTGTGGTACAGAATTTCCTAGTGTTTACCGTATAGTTAAGAACGCAACGGTATCGTAAAATTATTTCACGTTAGAGACAGCTTGTAATCGTAACGTATTATGATCATTTTAAAATTTTGAAATCATCTGAGCTGTGATAAGTCAATAACCTTTACTAAGTATATACTTATTCAATAAATTCGTGTATGTAAATAAATATTTTTAATTGGAAAATTTTGTTTGTCGTAACGCACTTAAGTACGCCTAGACGAATTTCAATTTTTCAATTTGTACCGTAATCAGTATAGAAGGTTTTAAGCTGTTTAACATCACGCTACCATGAATAGGAGGACAGCAGTATTGAAAACAGTTACGAAAACGGGCAAAAATGGTTAAATAAATTATTACTTCCACGCGAATGAAGTCGTAGGCATAACCAGTAATTAATAAAATCCTTAAGGCATGTAGTCAAACAGGGTAATGTTTAAACCCGTACGTGTGATATATATGAAATTTTGCATACGTTTTCCTTTTATAATGTAAATGAATACTAAGAATTTTGAACACTCTTCATATTATAAAAAAATGTGGAATGTCCCTATCACACTATGTTGCTATGTTCGTATTGTCCTATATAATATGTTAGGTACTATCTACCTAGAAACCTACTTCATGATGCGATAATGTTTACAATTTTAAAATAATGTTTAATATTATTAATTAAAGAATCAGAATCCTATCGAATAGTATATCCTATGGTATTAAATAATTATTTATATGTTACCCATAAAAAGCTATTATAAAATAAAGCTTATAATAAATATTGTAATATACCAAATATTCACATAAATAATGTAAATTTCTATTCCGGTTAAACAATTCTCAGTTAACGTTTGAGAAAATCCCACCTTAAAATTTAAAACCTGACGGTGTGTTCTCTTATAAATATTTAAGAACGTCACCAATTTCGTTCAACAGTTTAATAAAAATTGTGATTGTCATCAAAAAGATACTAATGCATAATTTAAAAAATCACTCACATCATCTTTTTCAGACGGAAAACACTTTAGTGACAACAATATAACATCACTCTTCACCATTTTGAAGGTTCTATATATAGGTTCTATTCACTTCCGAAACTCCTGCTCCTATGAGAGTCGTATCACGAACTGGTGACTACGAAGACATTCTTAACATTATAAGATCGCGATAAATGTGTTCAGTTTTCCTTAAAGCTTAAGGTGCATATCCACTGTGATGTCTACAATATTATATTGGTTTCAGCTCAAAAAAAGAAAATATACTGTATTTTATGTGATTGGTTTCAATCGATAGAGATTTATACATCATTTTTTTTTATGTAATTTTTTATAGCATTTTTTGTTGTTAAGAGTTTTTTTTTTTATTATTTTCTAGAATCCTCAAAGTCTTTGTCGATTTAATTCGGTATACGGTATTACCACATTCATCTGTCTTAGATGGCTTTGTGGTCAAATAATAATACACAAATTGATAAAGAACATATTGAGCCTTTACAGGAAAAACGTCGTAAGTGATAATTTGCACTTTTTAAAGGAGAGAAATTTCCATTTCCAATGAAAAAGTGTTTATGCCATTTTTATGAAAAAAATATGACTTTTTGGTCATAATTAAGCACTGATCTACTAAAATAGTGACTATTAAATACTGCTTCTAGATAACGAAGATTATTTTTAGGAATATATTAAAAAAACATTTTTTAAGATAAAGGCAGGATATAGAAAAACAACAGTGTCTTAGGGAAAAAAAAGCCTGTATGCATTATGCTGGTTAAATTCTCAATAGAATTTTTACGAATGAAAGTTTTTAAGTACATCTATACAAATATTTATTTTGTATATAAATAATTTAAGCGATAATAGCGATAATAAATTTTTTGAAGCGATGATAGCTCAGTGGTAGTGTGCACGACTTCGCGTCAAGGGACGTGAGTTCGAATCCAATAAGCTTGAGCTTCCGGTGAAGGAAAACATCGTGAGGAAACCATAGCATGGTGGTAGGGCTTTTTCGAATGCCCGCCTGGCTAGCTACCACCCTCAAGTTATATATATAAGGTATATACCTGACGCCAAACACCAATAGGTGTGTTCCGGCAGCTGCACTTGAGAGCCAGTTCCTCCACAGGTTTAGCGTGTCTACCAACTTGGGCCGTATCATCACTTAAGATCAGGTGAGATTATGGCCATAATGCTAAACCTTAAGTATATAAAAAATAAATAATAATACAAAACCTAACCAGCTGTAAGTTTTTAAAGGCAGTCTTGAATTTGTTATTTGATGAATGTAGACAAATCGAAAATCTTTTATAACACTATTGAATCTGACAGCTGTAACGACTCGATGGAATTTCAAATGCGTACAAACACAGCCTTAATGTAGACACGTGTAAAGTTAAAATGTTTTGATTAATCTCAGGTAAATCACCTTAATAAAATATGTAGGAATGTATAAATTCATATTTTATACCGGTTTAAAAGTAATTTGCTAGCAGACGAATTTTACGCCATATATAAATACTATTATTATAAAGAGGAATTATTTGTATTTCTATTTGTAACGAATAAATTCAATAACTACTGGACCGATTTTAAAACAAGTTTTCACCATTAGAATGCTACCTTAGTAACATAGGCTATATAACATTGTTTTTATGAAAATGATGTAAAAAAATTATTTCCACGCGAACGGAAACTAGGTCATAGCTAGTTTTAATATAATTTTTAAAATAAAGTTTTAATACAATAACGGGCTTCTAGAATCAAACTCATACAGATAGAAAAATATTTTTTTTTGTAATACCCACAATCATTAAATTTTATAAATAAAGTTATATAATAATAATTATTCATACAAAATAATGATAAATATTTATCGTTACATGATACCACAGTTGGTAGGAGGACTCACAGAGTAAAACTGATTTGTGATATACACATCTACGTAGTATGTGACTCTTTCGGTTTGTCACGTTCCGAGATCAGGGATGTATTAAGTACCTACTAAAAAGTACCTTTAAAAAAAACATAAAAATATATATTTATATCTGGCATGACAAACCTTGTTCTACATTTTCCTTTAATAAATCGACCACAACGCTCGCAACTTATCAGAGAGGGGAAGGCTAACTGCATTTACCACGAAAAAAAGGTTGTAAAGGAATATTCGCTTCAGTACAAAAATTATAATAAGTAATTACAATTAAGTACAAAAATTACGCCAAATTGTTTTTTTTTTAATGGAATAATGGGAAAAGAGGCAAGCGATCACTGCCACTCATGGACACCCACAACACCAGAGGAGTCGTAGATGCGATGCCAGCCTTTATAGGAGATGGTACTAGCTCTAAATTGAAACTGCCGGAACACACCTAATGGTATTTCACGGCTGACGTTCAACTTAAGGGTGGTTGCTAACCGGGCGGGCATTAGAAAAAGTCCTACCACCATGCTATAGTTTCCTCACGATGTTTTCTTCATCGGAAGTTCAGGCTCATTGTAGGTGGTTTGATTCGAACTCATTTCCCATGACGCGGCTTTCCTGGTAGAGTCACTGAACTATAGTCGCTAATTGTGTTATGGTTGTTAAAAAAATCGCTTTTTTACAAGGATATCATGGATATATATTGCTGAAAAATTTTCTATCAAATCCCTAAGATAAGTTAATAATACTGAGAAGAAAACCTTTTTTGTTTTCTGGAACATTAAAACAGGTTAGATATCTGATATTTACAGAATCTTAGTATTATATAAATGCCTACATATCCCTCGATTATTATTTAAATATCTTTCCGACGCTAATTTGCAATTACTACACACATAGGGACCTTTCTTAATTATTACAATACGCTCTTTCTTTAAAACTATATAGTCAGCCTATAATCATAAGTACTAAAAAATAATAATTGACAAGCTTTTACATTTAGGTATTGTCGATTCCCTCGTCACCAGCACTTAAAGACTATGTAAGCTTGAAATTTAGTACGAATATTCCGATAAATGTATGTGCGTACCTACTGAAACAGATTTGACAATTACCTACTTGCGATAATTGGGAAAAACGCAAAGGGAGTCACAGGCAATAACTAGTACTTAATCCAGTAGTGGATTTACCAGTATGCTGAATAGGCTGAAGCCTAGGGCGGCAGATTTTAGAGGCGGCAAATATCGGGGTATTTTTGTTTTGATTTTTAGAAACTGAAATGTTTCGTACTTATACATATATCTAAATTTTACTAGATAGTATGTTTCATCATTTAGAAATTAAACCTTATATCGATTTTCAACGATTTATTTCTATGTGGAATCTAATTATAGAGGTAGGTAGGGACCTAGGGACGGCAAAATTTGAATTCCCTATGGTCAGCAAAAGTGTGTAAATCCGCCACTGACACAATTATAAACCACGTATATTTAATAACAATTCCGATTTTTACCAATCTAATTGGTAAATCAATTACTTTATAAAAACAATCAATAATTAAACAATTAAGAAAGGCAAACACGTGTACAGTAATTTCCTTGTATACATTTATACGTAGATTATATTCGATAAATACCTATTTTATCGTTTCTCACTAACAAAGAGATTAAACTGAAACTTCTTCCAGATATGTTACAATAATATTATAATATAAACCCAAAGATTTATATCAAATCGTTTAATAATTTAAGATTTGTTAGAAAATATTAGAATTCGTGTAAGGAAAACAGGTTTTGATCATTACATCTAATACAAATCAGAAAGAGAAGAATCTAATACAACTAAAATTCATTGTAAAAGCTTGTTAGAGATCTTTGAATTTTTTTTATCTACTGCAAAGTTATATACAACTAGCTGTGTCCCGACTACGTTCACGTCGAACTAAAATTTATTTAATAATGTCTGCCCGTTTTTGTAACACCATTTATAACAGTTTTGCTTCTGTTAGTGGTAGAGTGATGTTAAATAGTTTAAAGTCTTTTTCAGTGACTTATCTATCAAATACAAAAAGGTTTTATTTTTTATTACGACTGGTAGTTCGTAAGATTAGCATCATTCAAACAGACAAACAAGCAAACAAACAAACTTTTCTGTTTTATAACATTAACACAGATTTTGCCAATGTCACATATGAGTATCTAATGATTGGTTTTTATTTGTACACTTTGTGCACGTCGTACACTTGTGTAAAACAGAATTAATCACGCAGAATGTCACCAATATTTTATGATACATGATCAAATATTATAATCATGAATTTAAATAAAAAACGTACATTAAATCCTATCGAAAAAGTCATTTTTGAATTAACAAAACTCTCCAAAGTAAAAAAATGAATGTATAAGTAGTGGTTGTACTGAGAATACCTTACCTCGAATGCTCCTGTACTTACAAAAATGGCGACGATCTGTGACGTCATATATTTCCCTAGGTTACGGCGGCAGTATACTGTCAGCTATAACGCAGTGACTGCCAAGTAAGACTACTGAACAGTGCTCACAGTGTATAACGGAACACACCCTAAATGCAATCATATACGGAAGTAACTATTTTACATTTGAAAGAACTTTCGTCTATATCAAAGCAAAAATATACCATAGATACCTGTTTAAAAAACCCAAGTGCTACCAAACAAGGGAAATCCCAGTTAATTTATTATTTTCCTTATAGCCAACTGTACGATTACGGAAACTCGAATGATCTGAACTGTTTTTACAATGTTATCACGTTGCGTATAGAGTATTTATCGTAATTTTATATCAACGAACAATACATCGAATTAACTTAACAATGGTGGTTTATATGAAATTGCGATTAAGGTATTGCAAATTCATGGCCGCCTATATTTTTATTTTTTTATGAAAAGACTAGCTGTGCTCTCGGTTTTGCTCGTGTTTGTACCTTTCTTCAATAAACAAAAATTTTTATATCTTTCGTAAAATAAATTCAATAAAAAGTAACCTATGTTACTTCTAATACCTTCAAAAATATTTGTACATAGTTTCATGATGATCGGTTAAGTAGTTTTCGCGTGAAAGCGTAACAAACAAACTTACATTCATATTTATAATATCAATAGGTAAATATGTTTAGTTTATAAGATCACCTAATAACATAGATCACCTAAAGATGACACCTAATCTTTATCAATAAAAATCTTAAGGAAATATTTTAATGATTTTTTTATTAACTCAATACAAAATACCGAATCATATTATCTTTGTTTGTGTATTATTTAAAAAAAAAAACATAAAAAAAGTATTATTGCATCATCTACGGTTACGTCGGAGTAATTCTTCTTCTTTTTTTTATTTTTGGCAACTCAGTCCTCTTTAGAGACTATTATTGCCATTTTCAAGTGATAAGATTTAGTCATTTTGGACAGATGGAACTGTCTTCAACAAGATGGCGATTCCCTTGTGGAAGCTTTCTTGGGAGTTTTTGTGGCAACTAATATATTATGCTCCCAATGGTTGATTATAATTCACTTCACTAATGATCTTCAGATACACCACACCTGTATAATGTCGCCTATATTACATAATACAGAGCTAAATAACTAAGAATATGAATAAAAAGAAAACATGACCGATAAAGATCACGCCAAAAACTCCCTCAGAGTAGTTATTATCAAACTTAATATTTTTTTAGTAGCCGGTTGTATTATAAAAATTGGTATTTCTTTCAAAATATTTTGTAATAGTTATATAGATTTCAATATAGTTAGGTTTAAAAAAACATTACCGAGTTATTTTTTTACAGTAAAAATGCAAGTCACAATTTTCAATGATTTGACGACAAAACAAGAAAAAAATGGAACAGTTCATGGACGCTGTTTTTGCACGCCTCATAAGCGAAGCGTTGAGGTGGGTACTACTGTCACTACACACAAAACAACTGATTTTTCAATCAAAATGTCTCTATTTGTCATATATTTCACTTGTAAAATAATATATACACAAACATCAAGAAAAAACACTAATTTTAAGACATGATATTTTTGATGCCAGTAGTTAAACAACTGTTTAAAAAAGTTCTGTTTTGGACGTCCGTGTCTCTGTATGTGCGGATCCTGTATGTTATCACGATAACGACCGAAATACTTTATTAATCGAGTCTTTTTTTACGCTTCAGTATAATTAGGAATAGAACCCTATTATTTTTCACGGTCTGATTCGATGTGGTTTAATTGTTATTATATAAACAAAACAAATATGATTTTATAAAGTGTGCGCTTTTGGATTTTCCAAACTTTCTGTTTTCAATAGTGAAGCGATATGCTTTTTAGCTCCGTTATATATATCGAGCCCACAGATTATGTTAATATTTTTATTTAATGAAATGTAGATTAAATATTAATTTACTTATTAACTATATAATCATTAATAAAATAAGCAATTCCAGTTTTAATTAATTATTACATTTAATATAATACATATAAAGCCTGGGTATGTTTATAAAACAAAAATGTGTTTATAAATAAAATAAATTGTTATAGAAAAACGAATCAGTAACACATTAGACTTTAGACATCACTAATTGAGTTGTGCTCGAACTTTCGTATACTTTTCCTTTATGGGATAAAAATAAGTGTATTTATTAAAGTCCAATGTTAGTTGTCATCGTTTCAATTTGATTAAAATCGACTAGTAGAGTATCAGAGTGGTTCGAGTAACTTAATGCTCAAAAGTGTATTATTGTTTATTTTGTTTAATTATGTATATAAGTTTTGCGTATCTCGAACACGGCTCTAAAGATTTCGATGAAATTTTGTATTTAGATATATAATGGCTCTATAAATTCACCAGTATCGTTGTATTATTTGCAAATACGCAATTTTTTTTTAATGTTGCCAAAAATAATATTTTTTCACAAAATCGCAATGCAAAAAAAGAGGTCCTAAAATTATTATTTGCATTGGAAGTTTTTTACACTTGAATAATTAGTTCATTCGTTCAATAAATATGTCATTCATATTTCGTTATATTTAAATAAATAAATAAATGAAAAAGTCCAAGCTTAGCTTGCTCATCCAGTTACTACGTGTTTATAGAAACTTATCAATATTTAGATAGTAATTAAAATTGAATTCACAAATACCTAACTACCCTCCAGTGGAATGTGTAGGCAATGGGCCTTCTCATCCCACCATATTTGATCCTTAAAATACTCTATCATCATAGCAAAGACTGGTGATTGATATCTGAACTCAGTTTTCATTTTGAATCGTATCGAGTTTTTATAATCCGTATAAGACACACCACTAAAGCCTTATTATAGAAGATAAATCATATTAGAAATGTTAGCTTAACGTTTTAATCGATTCTTATTAACAATATTTGAGATAATTATGTTTCTAATACTTAGGACGTATATATCTTTATAAGATATCGTTAGTAAAATTGACTAAAATTCGACATTAAATTTCCTCCTCGTCGCCTTCCGTTCAAAATGGTTTCTATAATATCCTTCCTTCCTGTCCGGATGTTTTTTGCTAACCATCAAGGCTGTTGTGAGAGTGCTTACTGAATGAAGCATTTTCCTCAAACTCCTACAAAACCTCTTGCAAAAGATTTTGCGATAATTGTTCCTATAAATCGTCGTAATAGAACCATAGCATTATTATGCTGCCTGGCTAACTATCATTCTATATTTCAATGTCCGCTGCCAAATACCTATACATTTTAACACACATCGTCCCTTAATATCAGGTGTTATTGTTGCCATAAAGCTAGGCTTACCATAATTACGAAGAGCCAAACCAGACGCAAGACGCAGAAGAGAAAGAGGCTCATTTTCATTTTGCTTTTCGCTTAATTTGTGTTTTTCATATTTGAAATGCAATCAAAATTATTATGAATTGAAAACATATTAATAAATGTGAATATATTTTTTATTAAAAAGAAAAAGAGACAAAGTACAATTAATACAAACAACACAAAAAATTTGGACAGGGATCTCAAACCGGGATTATCCCGGTCAAACCGGGACGTATGGTAAGCCTACATAAAACTAACACCAGCATGTATATATTCGGTCATCTAAAAACTTGCAGGCAAGAGAAGTGGACTCGAATCCATCAACAATGAGTTAGAGCTTTCGGTGAAGGAAAACATCGTGATGAAACCATAGCATGGTGGTAGAGTTTTTCTAATGCCGACTGGCTAGCTACCACCCTCAAGTTGAAAATGTGCCGCCAAATACCTACAGGTGTGTTCCGGCAGTTGCACTTGAGAGCCAGCTCCTTAGGCTTACCGTGTCCACCATCTTAGGCCACATCGTCACTTAACATCAGGTGAGATTGTAGCCATAACGTTATGTAAAGAAAACATATTTTTTAATTTATATTAGATCACATTGCGCGTGTTATCTGGCCATAGTAAAATAAATATATAAAGACAATCAAAGGCAATGTCAGAACGAATAAAATAAAGAATAGAAAGTTATTTTATAAACGAATTTCTACTAAATTAGAAAATAAACATCAATTGTCTTTTCTTGTATTCACAGGTAATATAATTATAATAATAGTGTATTACAGTAGATTGGTAAAAAAAAATCAATAAAGTAGATCTTGTATTCACAGAGCAACCGCATGAGAGTTTTTCTTCTATGAAAATTTATACATATCTTATAGATATAAAAAATAGACTACAAATCTGCTGTTGGAAGTCACTGTTTATGAGCTTATTATCAGCTACAATGCTGTGCCTTTGCAACGCTTAATGGCATTGTAAAAATTATTATGTTAATACCGGAAATTCCGTCTGTATAATCGTCGAAAACTACAATCAAAAACATTCACAAGAACACAGTTTTTTTTACAATTAGTCATATAAAACTAGTACGTGATGCAGACCATGTCTTGGACCTACATATGTAGTTCGACTTCAGACGTGTGTGGACTGTCAATATTTTTCCTCGAACGTCACTCGGTACGCGTGGTCGCCGTAGAGAACGGCCGAAACGCAACACTAGCCTATCTGATAAAGAGATGTATAGATAGACAACGGAATAATCTTCGTTGACGCATTAACTTGATTATTGCCTACAATTCAACAATGATTATTTTATTAGTAAAACAATGGCCGCGACTTCGCTTCTTATACATTATTTTTAACACTAGTATTGAAAAGTAATAGGGAACTGACTAATTTTCAAAGTAAGATAAAACGAACGCTCTGAAGCATCTTTGTTAAGTGCAATTACAAAGTATCCGATACTGATTAAATAAGCGATTTTTCGTTATATTAAGGACTATAATCTATACTAATATTAGAAAGAGGAAAGGTATGTGTTTTTGTATTTTTGTTTGTAACGTAAAAACTCAAAAAGTAGTGGACCGAATTCATAAATTCTTCCACCGTTAGAATACTTCATGAGCTCTGAGAAACATAGGTTATTATAATATTTTTTTTATGGAAATGATTAAATAAAATTTCAGTTCCACGCGAACGGAGTCGCGGACACAGCTAGTACCATACAAAATGAAATATTTATACCTACTAGGGAGAAATGCATCATAATATATTTATAATTTTTCATAAGCTTAGTGTTATGGCTACAATCCCACCGGAAGTTAATTGAATCTGTCAACAACAACAACAACAACTACGGTAGTTAAACTTTTATCATCTAACCTGGAGCAGCTCTCTTTGATTTATGAACTAAAAACATATCTTATATGTTATTTGCTAACGTCGTGTGAAATTTCAACAAAATTAGTTTAGTCATTTCAAAATAATACGCGTATAACAGGACAGACTCAAATAATTAAGATTTTTTTTAGGTTTTCTCGTAGACATATACTAGCTTTAGAGGCTTTTGCGGATAACTGGCAGCAGCCTACATTTTTTAATTATTAAATAGCTCAATTATTGAGGTCCACCGACACTTTGTAGGGATAATTTCGGAATATCAGTACTCTGAGAAATGAGACCAATGATACTATTGACAAAATTGTTGATCATTAAGTTAGAGGTAATTAGGTTATAATAAGAAATATAAACCTTCAGTCAGAGTGCAATAAAACCGTTTTGAAATATTTTCTAAATAACCCAAGTAAATATCGTAAGTTAACCCTATCAAGAAAAAAAATATGATAAGATATTTGAACAATACAACCATATATTGAAATCAAATAAGTTAACATCTACCATGGATATAATAAAACAATAGTGGAAATAAATACAAAAGTACTTTTTATAATTCAATGAAATGGTGGAGTCGGGTAATGTTATAGAGATTACTTTCCAAATAACCCCAATACACCTTTTATTTCAAAACATAGTTGTTCTACAACGGGTATATGCGTTAATGGAATCTTGACACCGCGGTGTAACCATGGGGACACCGTATCGTTAGACGTCTGACGTAATCTAACCCCGCTTAAGTTGGACTTGGAGCTTCCCCATTTTGAAAGAAAGCGATATTAACTTTTCTTCACTCAACAATATACAGGTTTTACCAAACCTGATTTTATGACTGTCAAGTTTGGTTATGAAGTATTTTACGCGTTATACGTAGTAAAGTTATTACATATATATTATTTTACAATACAACCCTTACATATAATTATTATTTACATACGTATGTGTATCATATATGAATGCATGATAAAACTACCTATTCTAAAAGGCAAGAATACAAATTTTTACATCACTTAAAATTAATAATTTTCGCTTTTATAACGGTTATTACAGCTATTCCTAAGTATGTAATAAGTTACATTGCGTTAGTTTAGAAAACAGACTCATTCAACATTATTTAATGTTTTCATGCAAGCTTTTTAACAGCTATCTAAACTGTCCTGAACTGGTCGGTAAAATCGCATTACACATCCCAGCTCGTACCACTAGATCACGTAAACTATTTCATATATCATTTCACCGGTGTGTGTGATGCTTGTGATTTTTTTTAATGCGGACCTACGTAGTCGTATTACAAAAATTAATACTCGATACAACAAATTCTTTGCACTAATTAATATATTTCGTCGTAACATACAAAATTTGTTATATAATATGTTATAATCGTCTTTTCTACAATAACGCATATAACCCCGTCTGGCCCATAAAACGTAATAAGTTACACTTTTGGAACGAAGTTCCTTATCGGGCGTTGAGGAGGGGTACCCTAGTTAGCAAAAAACGTCCGTAACTTTAGCGTAAGATTTTTATGTATAGTCTGTGTATGATGGCTATACAGCGTCTAATGTATAGTCTACGTGGTGACTGTTATTATTATACATTTTTATAAATAATCTTAAACAAAATAAAGGTGTTAAGATAATTTATTAAAGTAGTTTATTAATTTTTATTTTTATCGATAAACAAATCATAATAAAAAAAAAAATTTTTTTTTCAACTCGAACAGACCTTTAATTAATATTACTATAATAAGGAACTTCGTTCCTATCTAGTGTCCCACGACACCACTCGCTTTTTTATATATATATATATATATATATATATATATATATATATATATATTTTATTATTATATACATATACTATTTCTATTCTATATATCTAGTTCGTGTGTACGATTTACTTACTATTACTAAACTGTGGAAAATGTCACTGGAATATGCACATTATTCTTGTATTTATATTTGTAAACGTATTGATTGTATACTGCTGTTTTGTTTTCACCTGTCAAAATAAATAAATAAAAAAAAAATCGCCTCGTAATTGTAACGCAGTAAGTTATTTTATCACGATCGCCTCACAAAAAGTGTCTAATCATTTCGATACTTATAATTGAAGAACTAGATATACCAAGGTCGGACGGTTGACATAATTTTTCATTGTTAAATGTGGCGAAAAAGATTATAAGATAGTATTGAATTGTATTCATAATTTTGCATGGCATTTAATGTTTTTTTTAAATTAAATTGCAACGTCTACTTGCACAATTCTGCCTATGTCACGTCAGTAGAATAATAGGAACGTTCTGGAACAGTAACAGAAAGAGCCTTACTACCTTACATAATATGCCATATCTTCATCACGATGTTTTCCTTCCGCGAAAGACCAAGCTAACTGTAGGTGGATTCACTTCCAATCTTGTCTCGGTATCCGTACATACTACCTACTGAGCAATCATTGCTTCACAAAGTCGCATCTAAAGTTGTGACTCTGACGTGATGATAATGTATGTAGCTATATCCTGGTTTTGTGGATATAGCGAGACAAGGTAACTATAGAGCACCTACTAGGGTGCTGCATAATTGTGAATAGATGCTACCACTTAGACGAGGATTACCCTCTTGTTATATGAACCCTGAGATTTGCAGGGTAATCTATCTTTCTACGTGATATTGGCATAATTTGGTACTAAGAGGGCGCCACTAAATAAGAACTGATGATAACTCGGTTGGCAGTGTGTAAAGACACAGCATCATTGTACGCGAGTTCGAAGCTACCTACAATGAGTTTGAGCTTTCGGTAAAGTAAAACATCTGCATCCGAATCTGCCGCCAAATACTTTTTTTTATACTTAAGGTTCAGCTTTATGGCCGTAATCTCACCTGATCTTAAGTAACGATACGGCTCAAGTTGGTAGACACGCTAAACCTGTGGAAGAACCGGCTCTCAAGTGCAGCTGCCGGAACACACCTATTGGTATTTGGTGGCAGTTTTACAACTTGAGAGTGGTAGCTACCCAGGCGGGCATTAGAAGAAGCCCTACCACCATGCTATGGTTTCCTCACGATGTTTTCCTTCACCGAAAGCTCAAGCTTATTGTAGATTCTTAGATTCGAACTCACGTCCTTTGACGCGAAGTCGTACACACTACCACTGAGCTATCGTCGCTTTAAATCTGCCGCCATATACCAACAGCTGTGTTCCGGCAGTTGCACATGAGACCCAGTCCTTCCAAAGTTTTAGCGAGTCAACTATCTTGGACCCCATCGTCATTTAACATCAGGTGAAATTGTTGCCATAACGCTAAGCCTTAACTATAGAATAATTTCATAATATTTCTTAAAATTGCATCCGTTGCAATAACTACAGTAGATAGTCCAGCAGACTTTTCGTCGTCTCATTTTCATATAAGGCAGTGAATACATCAAACAAACGTTTGCGCAACACGTTAGTAAGTACACAGTGTAATGTTAAAATTAACATACTATATTATAACACCGTAACAAGATTCTTGTTAGCGACACGACCAGAATAATAATATACGTTTTGCGACACAACTTGATATCGTTGGGGTAAAAGGAAAATTATTCGTTTTACTAGATCTTATATGTATGTTTTTACTTTGAATTCGGTCTGAATGCCAAATATAGCTACCGGAACTCGCAGCATTGGCGATAGGTAATCAGATTGAAGCCGGGTACTAACACGATATGAATCTATCGAACTGTTTCGTGATCATCAAGAGGAAATTCGTAATAACATATTATTTTGTAATATGCGTCGTTATGTACTTTTTTTCTGAGAAAATTTAAATATGGATATTAAAGAATAAATAAATTCTATGTTTAAACACCTTCGTTATTATAGTTTGTAAGACACGCTAAGCGCACAGGAGGTGCTAGCTCTCAACGGCTTTCTCTGAACACGAGTTCGAGATTGGCATCGACAGCTATCATGAGATGGCATGGCAATGCCCTTTTCTGCTGTTAGTCAACTGTCTTTTTTTATTATGGCATACGTTTTTTTTTTTTGCTATAGTAAAGGTTTTAACGTTATGGCCATAATGTCACTCGATCTTAAGTGACGATACGGCCCAAGTTGGTAGACACGCTAAACCTGCCTAGGAGTTGGCTCCCACAAGCAACTACCGGAACACACCTATTGGTATTTGGCGGCAGATTTTCAACTTGAGGGTGGTTGCTAGACAGACAGGTATTAGAGTAATGTACCTATGTAGGTAATTTCATCAATATAACCCCACTTCACAACCACACTTGACGGTCATAAAATCTAATTTGGAAAACTATTTTTGTAATACATTTATCTATACATGTGTCCAATAAATAGTTTTTCAAATTTGATAGGCACATTTTCTAACTCGTAGATGTTAGCTAGGTGGGTATTAGAAAACTCCTTCTATCATTCTATGATTTCATAACGATGTTTTCTTTTACTGAAAGCTCGAGCTCATTGCAAGGATTGGATGTCACGTTTATCCACGTCGCATCCGTAAACTATATTACTGAGCGATCGCTTGATTACATAGAAACGACTTTTAGAAATAACAGATTTGTGATATTCAATAGGTATGGAACAGTGGTATGTAAAGTGCAAATATTAGAGCAAAGTATGCACTAATTATTTGTCAATTGAGTAAGCCTTTGCAAATTGAAACGTCGATATAGGATTTGTGTAGACGGAAATGGTGAAAGATAAAGAAAGAGCAATAATGAAATCGAGTGAGATTTTGCTGGATTCTTTTCCCAGTTAGAGCTCTATGTGATCCTTAATTATTGAATGATAAAGATCTCTTGAGATTGCTTGGATAAAGAGTTCATTAATCAGTTACAAAACTGTGAAACGCATGGCTTGATTAAACACTAGCGGCTCGTGCCGGCTTTGCACAAGTGGACATAATTTTTTTAAACATGTTGGGAAAAACTTTTATGTATTTTTTCAAATTACTATTTATATTTGTTTGATAAAATTTTATATTTTTATCCATAAACCTATTTTATGCTCAAAGTATTATTTTCTTTTGTTTTACATTTGTTGTAAATTGTTGGAACGAAATTCATTATGGGTCGTCGCGGAGTGGCACCCTATCCAGCAAAAAACGTCCGTAACGTTAGCGTAAGATTTTTATGCATAGTCTATGTATGATGGCTATACAGTGTCTAATGTATAGTTTACGTGATGTCTGTTATTATTATATATTTTTATAAATCATCGTAAACAAAATAAAGGTGTTAAATATTTTTGTAAAGTATTTTTTTTTATCTATAAACAAATCATAATAAAAAATGTATACCCAAATAACTATTTTCTTTATACTTCGCATAGAACTTGAAATTAATATATTTATAATAAGGAACTTCGTTCCTATTTGGTGTCCCACGACAACACTTGTTTTTTTTTTCTTAGTTTATTGGATTTTGTCTTATGAATGGGATGTCCGATTTCAGTAATTCAAAAAATATTCTACAGGTATTAATACAGTCTTCAATACGAAGTGATTTGTTCGGACAAGGATTAATACCCACTTATCGATATCACGGTCTGATTTTGGTCGGCACTTCCATCAACTTTTAAAATGTTAAATAGCAGTTAAAGTGACATAACTACAATAGTTGGACGTATAGTATCACGAATTTTTTTTTATAGATATATTGATATGTCCTTTAATATCGTAGATCATTTTTTGTTCTGTCAATAATAGTTCCCGCAGCGTATGCGATGAAAGACATTTTCTGGCTAATTTTTTTACACACTTGAATTTCTCGTAGGGATTTCTATTTTTTTATCAGTAATAAATATGCTCTATGTTACTTAGGGATAATGTAGCATTCTAATGGTAAAAGAATTTTTGAAATCGGTTGAGTAGTTTTTGAGTTTATTCGTTACAAACAATAAAACAAATCTTTCCTCTTAATAATATTAGTATAGAAGGTTAGACTAGTTTATTTAACATTGAACTGAATGCTGTTTCTGGTAGGAATTGGAAAGTAAATCCATAGGTCGGTTGTGCACCCACCTTATTTAGTTTCACAAAATCCTCTCAGCCATTCAAGTTTAGACGGACATAAGTAAGATTTAGCGCGATACAGTGACACTGTACATCACTGAAAGTACATCATTAAACCGCATACCATTCGCGCACACTTACACGGTAAGTACAAGGTTCTGTAAGGGACTACCCTCGCTGCGATTGCGCGAATCGCCAGATAAGGTCTTTGGTAGGACCACTAAATTTAGTAAGTCAGGACCTGTTAGTTAGGCTCGAGAATCTTTGTTCGTTTTTCGGCAGCAGCCCAAGCCGAGGTGCGGCCAATCTGGCACGCTAGTGCCCGCTGCCTCAGGGCTGAGTGACCTCAGCACTCGCCTCAAAAAGTTCTGTGAAGCTGTGAAAACCTTTAGGGTTAACAGCGAATGTCAGTTCGAAAACAAAAAAGGATATAAGTAGGGGATTTAACCATATTTGAAAATTAATACATAGTAGCAAAAAAAAAACGATTTTTTCATTTATATTTTTGCAGATAATAAATCGTGGAAATTCTTTATCCGGACTTAGTTTTAGTTCGCTCTTGGAAGGACTAATTTTGCACGTTTACTTACACTTCTTAAAGCAGTTGTAAGTGCGGTCTTTATATGTATATTGAATAAGATATAAATGTATCTTCGAAATTATACATGGACCATCAAATAAACAAACATTTATATTTTTAGTTTAAGTCAATAACTTTGTTAGTGGCGACCAGAGCTCCGTACTGAGTACCTACGTACATTATAGAATAAACAAATTACCGTGATACGTAATAATGGTATTAGTGACGACAAAGCCAGTGTAAATCGTCAATGTAAGTCATCGGAAAATTACAGAAGCGTTCCAATACTACTTATTTGTATTTCGCATCAATTTATCCAAACACGATTCGATAGCAATATAGGTAACCGCGTCCGACGTAACACTTTAACGCCGTTTTCGTACATTTCGTCAACAGTAATCATGTCAAACGGGTTTTGATGTCAAAAGGCTGTTATAGGGTGGATCAAAATGTGAGCGATCGTGACGTCTGGAATTGACACCCCTCTCTGTACATCCGCTAATAACTAATGTAACACATTATACTGTAGACTTAAAAAAAGATGCAGATCGAGTATCTTGCAGGTTCTTCTCGATGACTGCGTTACTTTCCAAACCGGTAGTAGTTTGACGTTCATAAGCGCCTTCTTAGGGCCTAAAATGAATAAAGATATTTGATTTGATTTGAAATAGAAATCCGCCTTGCGAAGATCTGGCATCATGATAATCTACGAACGATCCTGGGTTCTATACCTAGTCATATAGTGAAACTCTTGTTAAGTGAAATCTGTATTTATAGAAATTATATCTTTTCCCATGTTCACTGGTTTAATTGATTGTTGTAATAACAGAGTAACATGAACTTGCTCGTACCAGTCCCACCTTTTAGATCCTTTAGTGCACTCTATAACCCAACTCTTAAGAGAACGTACAGACAGAACTCTTACTTAATTATAGTAGACAACATAATAAATAAGTTGGACAGCGGTTTGAATTTAGATCTATTCAATACAAGCTTACAGAACCTCGAATGTTCTCTAAATTCTAATTTTTTTTTTTTTTTAAATTACCTCCTTTGTACTCTATATTTTCTTATAACTAGATATGAAAACTTATAATTAACCTTCGTTTATGTCTAAATACATATTGAACTAATCTCCTCCTATCCAATTCATAACAAAACCACGCGGGAGGGAGGTCATCGGTGTCAAAGTTTCACAGTGACTCCTATAACATCGAGAACTAAAAGTTTTTCTGACTATTATTTACGTCGGACCGTGAAGTTGTGGAACCGTCTTCCTGTCAGAGTGTTCCCTCCTTCGTATGATATTGGGTCCTTTAAAAGAGGTACCTAGGCAAGCGGGCATGATAGCATTGGCTGACAGTGAATTTCGATTCAATTCGATTCGATGCAGTCACTTTGTTACGCAACATAACAAAAAAAAACTGTTTACCTATAAGTTATCCTAATAGTTTGAAATAGAATAAAGTGCGCATTCCCCTATGTGTATATTTATCGAAAAGGCCAAACGCCAGCTAGTGTGTTATAAATATGAAAGTGCATTTATAAAAACGTTTGTTTATTAATCCAGGGCTGTCATTGAACTTCGCAACTGCCGACATAACTCTCGGATATCCGAAGTAAAAACAAAACGCTATAAGTGTCTGTAACGAATGTCAAGGTCGACAATATTTAAAAGTATACACGCAATGTCAATGTATAATATATGTAATAAAATGTACGCTCACGCAATATCGGAAAAACCAAATCTACGAGTATATCTATACTAATATTATAAACCGAAAAAGTTTGTTTGAATGCCCAAATCTTAGGATGTACGAATTGAATTTCAATTTTATTTTTTATGTATTTTATAGTATAGTAATTGAGAGAGGCTTTAGGCTATTTAACATCAGGCTATCATCAATAGGACCAGGGTTGTATTGAAAAAAGTTACAAAAACTGGCAAAAAGTATTTGATCATTTTCAGTTCCACGCGAAATCACGGCTAGAACTCGGGATATATAAGATCAATCTCGCGCAATATCGGAACACCGAAAGATTTTTTATAAATTGTTAGAAAATAATTACAAGACACTATAGCTGACTCGGCTAACGTTGTTCTGTCCCATTGGGGGAAGTTAATAACTCGACCACAGTACCGTGGAATAGCTACGAACCTTCAGGTAAGTTATAAGTGACCGCGGTAAATAACACTGTGCTTCCAAACACTTGAATTAATGCGAATAAATTGTCCGTCAAAAAGGGGATATGTGCAAGGTTGTGATGTCTTCTTAATTGGTATTTGACGGTTTTTCTCATATGATGACTCTTGCCAACCGCAGATCCACCATTGCGGGAACGATGGAAGTTTGATAGAACAATTATTGGGCAATGATTTAGGCTATTTAACATTACGTTACCACCAATAGGAAGAAAGCTGTATCGAATCACACATACGGGCAAAAATTATTTAATAATTATTAGTGTCAAGCGAATGAAGTCCGGGACATAGCTAGTTGTAAGGATGCACTTTATCATGAGTTCATAGGCTGATTCGCACTTTGCCGATTTTCGGGTGGTTGTGACCACAACCTGTTTTGAGTTTTGGATCCGTGCCTGAGTCCTACACACCCCTTCTGTAGCCCTCCCCTCTCTTGGCATATAGCGAGATAGTATGTACTTGAATGTATTTATTCATAATGTTAAATAAGATAGTTTAGTGTCGAGTTAGAAAACGCATAACAATACGTCTACTACGATCCAATTTGGTAGTTCCTAAGATTAGCGCGTTCAAACAAACAAACGGCTTCGCTCGCGTTAACATTGATTTTGTTAGACAAATCGGATGACGAAATAAAAAGTTTCATACAAAGTTTATCCCTCCCTTTATCCCACTTTCAATAAGTTTCTGCGAGAAATAATACCGTTTCCGGGGTCCCGTGTATCTCTATACGAAAATTTATTATAACCGATTTAGCGATATAGACGTGGAAGCGTTTTTTTTTTTTTGGATAGGCGGCAAACGAGCAAGCGTGTCACCTGATAGTAAGTGGTCACCGCGGCCCATTGACACTCACAACACCGGGGGGGAATCGTAGATGCGTTGCCGACTTTTTATTGGAAGGACTGGCTCTCAAGTGCAGCTGCCGGAACACACCTATTGGTATTTGGCGGCAGGTTTACAACTTGAGGGTGGTGGCTAGCCAGGAGGGCATTAGAAAAAGCCCTACCACCATGCTATGGTTTCCTCACTATGTTTTCCTTCACCGAAAGCTCAAGCTCATTGTAGGTGCTTGGATTCGAACTCACGTCCCTTGACGCGAAGTCGTACACACTACCACTGAGCTATCGTCGCTTCAAAACTTTGTAACGAACAA
Organism: Actias luna; assembly: GCA_039707435.1. Taxonomy (NCBI): domain Eukaryota; kingdom Metazoa; phylum Arthropoda; class Insecta; order Lepidoptera; family Saturniidae; genus Actias; species Actias luna. The sequence continues at coordinate 15,399,901 of JAZHAC010000008.1, read as the reverse complement.
AGAACAATCTCACTTTCGCATTTATAATATTAGTAAGGATTTATATAAATTATAGTACAATTAACAAAGCGGTGCGGGATGGTATATACAAATGTCTAACAACGTTATCGCAGACAGTTCGCAAATGTATATTAAAGAGTGTACCTCTTGAATAATTTATTTATCATTAAACTCGATGTGGCCGGTTCGTTGATAATCCGGTTTGGACGCGGTTCACGAGATAGTTACATCTCGAAGGTGAAGATCAAGGTCACACGAATCAACTAGATACCTGTTAATTGCATAACACTACTTGAATAAGTATTTCATTTGTGATTATCGGATTATCTTCGTAAGGAATATTTATATAATCATATCACTAGCTTGTACGTGCAGTTTCGCTCGTGTTGATATTGATCTTGTCAAATAAATCGGATGACGCAATAAAAAGTTTCATATGAAGTTTATCCGTCTCTTTATTCCTTTTTTTTTTTTTTTTTTTTCGACCTGACATACCCTGTTAGCCGTAAGGGATTTGACAGCTCCACCGAACTTTTTGGGGCGAATGCTAAGGGCACTCAGCCCCATGGCAGAGGGCGCAAGGGTGCCAGAATGGCCGAACCTCGGCTTGGACTACTGCTGGAACACGAACAAAGATTCGCGATCCTAACTAACCAACAGTTCCTAGCAATAACATAGGGCAAGCCACGCGAGGGCCGCAGGGGTAGTCCCTTACAGAACCGTGTACTTAATGTGTGGGTGTGCATGGATGGTATGCAGTTTGATGATGTACTTTCAGTGATGTAGAGTGTCACTGTATCGCGCGAGATACTCTTTATTTCACATAAAATACGTTTTTCGCGAGAAAAAGTAGTCTATCACTGTCTCCAGGTTTCCCTCTATCTCTATACCAAAATTTATCATAATCGATTTGCGGTTTAGACGCTAAAGCATAACAAACAAACTCACTTTCACATTTACAATATTTTTAAGGATTACTAGTTGACTCTGTAAACTTCGTATCACCTATAAGCAAATGAATATCGTGTTAACTTTGTTTTCGTATCACCTCACAGCAAATGATTATCGTGTTAACTTTGTTTTCATATCACCTAACAGCAAATGAATATCGTGTTAACTTTGTTTTCATATCACCTAACAGCAAATGAATATCGTGTTAACTTTGTTTTCATATCACCTAACAGCAAATGAATATCGTGTTAACTTTGTTTTCGTATCACCTAATAGTAAATGAATATCGTGTTAACTTTCAGCTAAACTCAATTTAGGTTTTTATTTTTGTCATAAAATGAATACTAAATGTTTTATTCTACCTTTAATCTCATCCAACAAATCTGAGATCATTCAAAACTGTTCAGCCGTTTTTGAGTTATAAACGATTTAAATACCCCGACTTTATATTATGTAAATTGATGGACATTAATTTTCTTCATATTATTTTTAATATTCGGGTAATTTTATAGTAATTCTGCAGTTCCGTACGGAGTTCGAATCCGGGTAATCAGAGACTATTAAAATCGGCTCAGCCGTTCTTAAGTTATAAATTATGTAATTTACCTGACTTTGTTTTATGTACATAAAGGTAGATATTTTACCTTAATATTATCAAATGTTTTTTGTTCTATAATCCTTATATTAGCAGTGCCTCAAATGGAAATGATAAGTAACTAAATATGATCATAAATAGATATGGAAAATTTAATATAAAAAACAAACAATTTAATTCTTTAACAATAAAATTTATTTACGCTTTATTCTCGACGATTTTTTTTGTTTTATTAATAATATATATTCAATTAATTTTTTATCTCCATTGGGGTATTTATTAATTTGTACCAGCAACCATTTGATTTTTTTTTCGTGTGATCTGGTGTTGCGTATTATTTTATCAACAGTGCTCGCGACTTCTTTCGCGTGGAACATAACAGTTTGGAAAATCCCAAAGTGCACGACTCATAACGTAATTATAATTGAATACCATAGATTAAGGCATTCATATTAAATATTAAAAAGGTTGAACTATTATATGTATATGTATATACTGGCTGACCCGGTGAACCTCGTATCACGTATAATCGATTTTCTTTAGTTTCGCTGAAACTGAAAAGAAAAAAAAATCCGAACTGTATTTTAATATTTTGTTTAGCTATAAATCAATCCTAATCAACGTTCCAACTTTAATTCGTTAAGATCCATACAATTAGCTATATCTAATAACGTTGCAGTCTTTCATTTCTATCGGTTATTAAATGAAACTTGTTTATAACTCCAATGAGTTAAATGTCTTTTGAGTATATGAAATTTAAATATAGCTTATCGATATACCTAATATTTGTTGATAAACAACGCTTTTTTTCTTTTTGTGGTGCATAAATATACAATATTTATTATATTAATATGTCAATACTTTTTCATTACTGACATTATTCTATATTTGTTATATCTAAAATACGCCATTATCCGAATATTGTGAATATATATTGTCGATTCGAAACCTTTATTTAAATACGTTCTTCAATTTTTCTTGCCGTATCGACGGGATGGACATTAAATTTTTGACAGCTGCGAAACCTATGATCACTTTGTATTGGAATTTTTTTTTTTTTATAAATATTTTTCGTCAATTTTCCAATGTTTTTAAAAGTTATTCGGAACGGAGACAAATACAACAAATTAAAAACAATGAAAAGCGGTTCAGTCGTCCTCGAGTTGGTGTTCTAACAAACCCGACTTTATATAATATACAGATATACAAAACATACTATTCACTGTTAATTAATTTCTTCATTTTTTAAATTAAATTACATTGAATTAGACGGTAATTTTCAATTGGCTATTACATAATGACACTGAAGCGAATGAAAAAAAATGGACTCAAAAATATGAGTTTTTTGGGCGTTATCGTGACCACTTACATCATCAGTATGTACACATAAACCGACGCCCATCGAATTTTTTTTTTAAAACGATTTTATATGCTATCTAAAAAAATGTGTTTTTTAAAGTATCTACTGTCATAAAAAAGTGTTCTTGTTGATATTTGTCAACTCATTTAATTTTCAAAGTGCAAAAAAGACCGGATAAAAGCAATTTAAGCCGATATAATTACTTGACCTTGAAAGATTGAGAGTAAAGCACTAACCAAACGCTTCGTGTTATGAGACGTACAAAATTATGTTATATTTTTCTCATGATTTTTTTTTACTTTTTTCAATTCAGCTTCCCTTCCGATTATGGTAGCGTGATATTAAGTAGCCTATCTATCTATATATCTATATATGCTATCTAAAAAAATGTGTTTTTTAAAGTATCTACTGTCATAAAAAAGTGTTCTTGTTGATATTTGTCAACTCATTTAATTTTCAAAGTGCAAAAAAGACCGGATAAAAGCAATTTAAGCCGATATAATTACTTGACCTTGAAAGATTGAGAGTAAAGCACTAACCAAACGCTTCGTGTTATGAGACGTACAAAATTATGTTATATTGTTCTCATGTTTTTTTTTACTTTTTTCAATTCAGCTTCCCTTCCGATTATGGTAGCGTGATATTAAGTAGCCTAAAGCCTTCCTCAGTGAAATTTAAATCCGAGTGGTAGTTCCTGAGAATTACGCTTTCAAACAAACTTCTCTGTTTTATAAAATTAACTAGCTATGCCTGCAATTTCGATCGCTTGATACTAAAAAATATTAGAGATATTAAAGATGTTTGCTCGTTTCTGTGACTTTTTCAATACATATGTGCTCTTATTAATGATAGCGTGATGTTAAACAGCCTAAATGCTTCTGCAATTATTGCTTTAGCATATATACAAATTATTTTTGAAGTCTCACTGGCATAATGATTTCTTATGTTTACGCGAATATTATTTATCGAAATAAAACTAATTTAAAAGGATTTTATGGCGGTTATTTATTAATTTTGATCCCGACGTTTCGAAAGCTTTTCAGCCTTCGTGGTCACAGGGCGCACTGAGGTTTAGGTTGTCCAGAAAAGTTTATGTTACTGTCTACTGTTATTACATCGGAACTCTATGAATAACAAAAAAATAAATTGAAGGTAGACACAGTAACATGAACTTTTCTGGACAACCCACACCTCAGTCCGCCCCGTGACCACGAAGACTAAAAAGCTTTCGAAACGTCGGGATCAAAATTAATAAATCCGTTTAAATTAGTTTTATTTCGATGTATCACTGGCAGTTCCTAAGATTGAGGCGTTTACACAAACAAACATTTCCACTTTATGATATGAATATAGATAGATGTATAGATATATAGATAAACATTTTCAAACAAAACGTACACATGATATATACATGTATACAACATCAATTATCGAATGGATTATTTACGTTAAGAAATATGTGTATATGATTCACAAATACATAAGCGATTTCAAATTCGCATATCAACTGTTCGTCACGCTTCAGATACGGTATTTAATTGACTTCTTCAAGTTTACGTGTCTCGATATTTAGCGAACTGACGTCTTAATATATAAATGTATATATATTTATGCTTGTGAAGTTTGCTCTAGATACATTATGCCTGGTGGTAAACGTAGATGAGGCCAACAACGGAGCGCGCAAACTTAAAAGTTGCCTATTCACTCTTGTTTTAAAGATGTCCAGGCGGTGGTAGGTTTACCCTTTTGCCACCCGTAGGTTATTCAAATTTTACACATAGGACTACGTAAATTGTAAAATAATATCGATATACTACTTAGACTCTACGTGGTAAAACATATTATTTAGTAACGTTTAGGTATATGTAAAAGAATGAATCATTTCCGTTTCTAAAAAACAAACTAAAAATACCCCAAATTTGCCACCTCTAAAATCTGCCGCCCTATGGTCTAAACTATACATCATACTGGTAAATCCACCACTGTCAAGGAACACAGGGGAAGACAGAGCCCGGAAGTGAGTTCCATTCTTTTGGTGTTTGCGTGATGAACGAAGATGCAAATCGTTTCTTACGAATCATAGGTACTGATACGATATTAGGATGGAAACCCTTGAGGCGTCTGGTTGTCCTGCGATGAAACTGTTACATTAGATATGTTATACATCGTTTATATTGATAACCGACATTTTTAACTTATAAATTGAGTTCTTTTCAATTGTTCTGTAATCTGAATTAATATTATAAAACTGAATAATTTGTTTAAAAGCGTTTATCTTAGGACCTAACTAACGGATTAAAAAAAAATGGAGTATTCGATATAGTAATCATTTAGGAGTGCTTCAGGCTATTTAACATCACGCTACTACCAATAGAAGCAAAATTGTATCGTAAAAAGATACAAAAATAGGTAAAATTTATGTAATAATTTGCAATTCCACGCCAACGAAGTCGCTGGCCCCGCTGTGCCCGCTCTAGGGCGGGCGGCAAGCCGCGCATTTGCCCGGGGCGCCAAAATGCGTGGGCGGCGGTTGTTTGGATGTAAAAATTTATATGGCTTATTTTACAAACAAATACAACTTTTCGGATTTCAGTCCCTTGGTTTGCTAAAAAATTGTATTATATATGTAATATATACATTGAAACTATTATTCAAATTCATTAAAAGCGTTGCTTGAACTGATCTGAACATTCGGTGCTATAGATATATGGTACTTCTGCTATAATATTATATAATTGTATTATTATAATTTCAGTAATTATATAATTTCAAACTAAGTACTAAAGCCACTGGTGTCGAAGAATCCATTTCATACCCTATCACGATTGCAAAATCTGCAACTCATACAAAAAACATACAGCACTCACGTGTATTCTCTGTCTACAGCAAATGTATACGTTATTATTTATTAGTTTTTGCACTCAATTTGCACTTTGGTGTTTATATATAACTACACTATAGGTTTAGCGCTATATCCACAATCTCATCTAATGTTAAGTGACAATGTGGCCCAAGATGGCGGACATTATTAAACTCACGGTCATTCACGGGAGGTCCGTACTCCAACTGAGCTATCATCGCTTCAAAAAATCTGAAGTTCTTTCCCGAGAGTAAAGTACTTTTCATTTGTTTGAAAAGTATCCTGTGTCCTTTTATAAGCTCTTGACAACGTATATGTAAAATTACATGATGAGAGGTCGAATACTTGAGCCTTGGAAGCGTAACAAAGAAATAAATAACATTCGCTATTATAATAACACTAGATGCGCCCGCGACTTCGCGTTGAACTAAAAGTTTTATACTATAACTCGAATGCAGTAACATGGTTGTAGGGTTTTTTCTAATACCCGTCTGACTAGCTACCAACCTCAAGTTGAAAATCTGCGGCCAAATACCAATACGTGTGTTCCGGCAGTTGCACTTAAGTGCTAGTTCCTCCACAGGTTTAACGTATCCACCGACTTGGGCCGTATCGTCATTTAAGATCAGATGAGGATATGACCATAGCGCTAAAACATATAAACTATAATAAACAGTTTTTATTCTGTATGAAAGGTACCCTATATACCTACGACGTTATCTATACTCCTGGTAACGAGTATGCAAAATTTCATGCTGGTCGATTTAATAGTAGAAGAGTAAAATTAAACCTTTGAACGTATTGAACATAATAACATTATTTAAAGAAAATACCTAAAAATATATTCATAAACAGATCGAGTCTCTTACCGGCGCTTTTCGATAACTGGGTAATTTTCGGCGGTCGGTAGTTTTGATGTTCATAAGCGCCATCCCAATTTTTATTATATTTTACCAAGATTTTTCATATACTTTGATTTGGAAATCGTAATGAACAAACAAACTCATGTCCTCGTTTATAATATAATATTAGTTATTATTTATCATCAGTTTTGTTATAAATAATTTTTCTCTCGTAATTGTATTAATCACTTCAATTAACTACATTTCCATTGTCATCACGAAACTCCATTATTATACTTATCAATAAATAACTCGGTAACAGGTTTAAAATTCTAGTAAATAGTCATTATAATTAATTGTTAAAGTGGATTAAAATTGTTCTAACAATTGATAAAATATTCAACAATTTTCTTTTACACGCGTTTAATTGGTAATAGTGGTCTATCACTGATTAATTATTTTTTAATATGTAAAAAAATCTTATTTTCTGTTTTATTCAGGCTAATGGGTTTATAGTACTATTACCTACAGTACATAACTCAAAACTAATATATCAGTTAGAAAAATTCGACAGTAATAATACCTTACTTTCTCATAATATTATAAAATAATACATCTATTACAATATGAAACCTCAATTATTTTTAGAATGAAGATAATAATATTTAAATAATAATAAAAAAGAAACAAACCAACCTGATCTTGTACATTTTTTTCAGTCATCACAAAACCATTGTTTTCGTAACCAACTTTATCGTCAACTCTCTCACAAACGAACGATTTAATGTCGTTGCCACTCATTTTCAAACAAATAAAAAAGAACAATTAAAAACAAAAACTGCACCGAAGAAATACACAAACAATAACAATAGAGAATACTTGTCCAATCGCTACGTTCAGTGGACGTGCGTGCTGAAGAACCTCGTGCTACGTTTTTAAGAAACCAACTGAAACATAAACTCGTCTAACTCGTACAATATTACCTCGGTCGTTGTTTATCATAACGCGTTACCAGTCAGAGTTAAGTACATAGGTTTAACTTGCTAAATGACAAGCCGTTTTTTTTGTTAATTTTAACTAAGCAACGAAACTACAAACCGTCTTTTTCTTTTTTTTTTTCGATAATGAATAGTAACCTATATTGAATTGTAAATTTATTTGTATCAACGAATTTCATTTATTACACTTTTTTATATATAATTTACCAACTTTATTGAAATATATTAAGCATAATTTATAAAAAAATATATATGGGTTAAAATAAAATAGCGGTACGAAAATATTATTAGGTTTAATTTAAAATTTGTAACTCTTCTAAGTCAATGCATAAAATTAAAAAGTTACGTTATAAAACTAACTATATATCAAATAAGCTTAATAGATTTATATGTTTAAGAATCTATAAAAATATATTCGATGCCGAACTATTCGGAATGATTACAGAAAAATATATATCTAATAACAGTGAACCTAAAAATAATCTACGTTGAATCTAACGCACTTTAGTGTTTAGTCTAATACTTCCTAATTTAGTCTGCCAAAGAAGTTCGGGGTTTTTCCGTGGAATTTGTAAAGTTAAAACTTATTACGGAAACACAAACGAATAAGAGGTTTATCCATTTCAATCCACGGCGGTAACTGAATTTTAACGGTTCAGTGGTAATGTATTCTATGCGCTGATTTGATATTCGAATTTACATTTTACATACAACATTTATGTACTGTAATACAAACTACTGTTTTAATGCAACGTATGTAATCTATTATAATATTATTAAGCCAAAATATTTATATGTTTGTTCGAACGCGCCAATTATAGGAACTAACAGTCGAAATCCAGAAAATATTTTTCCATTTGATAAAGAAATCATTAAAAGAGGCTTTATAGTATTTAGCAGCAAGCTACCACCAATAGGAGGAAAGCTGTATTAAAAAATTTTGCAGATACAAGCAAAAAATATTAAATGAAATCTTAGTTCCACGCTAAATAAGTATCATGTATAAAAAGAAATATGATTAAGAATATAATTGTAAAATTAATAGATTGAATATTACACTAGGGACTCGCATTGTTGTATTTCCGTATTAAAAGCGTTAAAAGAACTGATTATGTTTATAAATATTTCTATACTAGATTTCACGTGCGCATTCGCTCGCATTAACATTGATTTTGTCGAACAAATCGTATGACGCAATAAAAAGTTTCATACAAAATTTATCCCTCTTTATACCCCACTTCCAACAAGGTTCTCGAGAGAGAAAGTAGCCTATCATCGTCTCTAGGTTTCCATCTATCTCTATACCAAAACTCATCACAATCGATTCAGTGGTTCAGGCATGAAAGCGTAACAAACAAACTCACTTTCACATTTATAATATTAGTAAGGATTACTAGGCTATTTATTTGGAAGTTAACTTCATCGTATGAATATAAAACTTGTTGATTCATTTATTTATTTTAAAGCAAGTCTCCCCAATAGACTAAGCCGGGGTTTTAACATAATCTAAAGTATTAATATTAAAAATATATGTATATAGATAGTTTATATTAAAAGAGGTTTGACAAAGAATTCGTTTTTTTTATATTCACATAGAATTTTCCACTTACTCATAACGACATCTTCAAAAGTACTACTAAAGTAGAAAAATGTGAAGTAATTTTTATCGTATCTTTACTTTTACATATACTGAGAACCCATTAAAAACGGATTTTACGATCAATCGCGGTTAATGAGAAGAAACGCCGACGAACTCGAGGGTAGCGGCTTGTCATCCATACTGGTAAATTGCAGGTATATGAAGGACGTATCTATAATTTTGTTTCTCTGAGATTCTGGTTATAAAAAAAAAACATATTCATAAACTAATTCGTAAGTAAATTTTTTTTATAGGCCATGACTAGAATCTTGTTTTAGTCAAAAGAATAACTTTCATTATAAAGAACATTGTCAATTTATCTTTAACTTTACCTATCATTGTAAACATTATACATATCTATCTATTATTGTAAGGGAATAATTCTACGCTATTTTCACTAATTTAGAGTCATTTGATTAGCTTTAAAATTAATACACATGTCAATAAAATAATATAATGGACTCGAACAGTCGTAGCGTGTAGGAACGCCGCGTCATGGGACGTGAGTTCGAATCCAACCACCTCCAACGAGCTTGAGTTTTCAGTGTAGGAAAACATCGTGAGGATACCATAGTATGGTGGCAGTGCTTTTTCTAATGCCCGCCTGGCTAGCAACCACGCTGAAGTTGAAAATCTGTCGCTAAATAACATAAGGTGTGTTCCGGCAGTTGCATTTGAGAGCCAGACCCTACTATAAGGGCCGACAACGCATATACGATTCCTTTGGTGTTGTGGGTGTCCATGGGTGGCGGTGATCACTTACAATCAGCTGACATATTTGCTCGTTTGCCCCCTATTCAAAAAAAATGTTCTGACTAATAACATCACGATAAACGGAAACCATCCGGCTTCTATCTACTTTTTAGTTCGGTTTGTTAGCGTTTGTTACAACCAATTTATTTTTTTGTTTTTAATCTATCCTATTAACTAATATTAATATTTTAACTATTAATTCCTTTTGACGGTTGCTACCTAACTAATTTTGATAATTGTAGACACATGATAAAGCTTTTTGTGATATCTATTTAAATATAAAGACATTTCCATAATATAATTGTGTCCTCGACCGTGTTGGCGCGGAATCATATTTGGTCGTCTTTGTAACTTTTTTTCAATATAGCTTGCTCCCATTGGCGGCAGCGTGATGTTAAATAGCCTAAAACCTTTCTTAATGATTGCTGTATCTATCATACAAAGAATTTTTCAAATCTGACTGGTAGTTCCTAAGATTAGTCCGATCAAACAAACATTTCCGTTTCATATTGTTAATATAGATATATATAGATACCGCATATCTTTGATACGTTCAACTTATTTACTGACGTTGTAAGGTTTTGCTTGCGGCAGTTGTCTGCGAGATCGTTGTACTTGATACCCGCTGGTCAACGATCCACAATGCAATCTTAGAACAGGCTCGGATTCAGATGAATTTAGTATTAATTTAAAAAATGTTTGTGTCAGCTCCGATGCACCACTGGAAGTTACTCCTTAGCAAGATTATCATGGAAGCTAGAATTTCACAGTGGTCAAAGTTAAAGTTGCGTAAGGTGTGTTACACGGAAAAACGTAACGCTTGTATTAATTACACTGATAAAATTTTCATACCGGAAGATCTATATGAAAAATGTATTCTTAAGAATCTGCCGTGCTAGGCCTAATGTCACATTTTAACAACGCATATAATAATAAATGTGATCACATATATATATATCTATATATAATCATTTTAGCATGGTGCTAGAGCTTTTTATAATGCCCGCCTGGCTAGCTACCACCTTCAAGTTGAAAATCTAGCGTCAAATACCAATAGGTGTGTTCCGGCAGTAGCACTTTAGAGCCAGCTCCTCCAATAAAGGTCGGCAATGCACCTGCGATTCCCCCGATGTTGTGGGTGTTCATGTGTGGCGGTGATAACTTACCATCAGGTGACACGCTTGCTCGTTGGCTCCCTATTGCATAGATTAAAAAAAACTGTCGCGTGGAACTAAGAATAATTTAATAACTTTTGCCCGTTTGTGTAACTTTTTTTTTAATTCAACTTTGTCTCTTTAGTGGTAGCGTGATGTTAAAAGGCCTAAAACCTTAGTTAATTACTGTTTTATCAAAAAATAATATATTTTTTTATACAGATACCAAGATGCAAAATTATTTGATAGTGTACACTGTTTAATACTTTACGTATAAATATTAAAATGGCTTGACTCCGCTTTTTTTTTAATTATTTTATACATATACAATATTTTTACTACAACAGACTTTTATATAACTATTTAAACTTAATCATACTGTCACATTGTTCATTTACAATAAAAGTGTTATTTTTCTGCCTTATCTTGGTGGAATTTTAAATCTCGTGAGTTATAAAATACTATATGTTAATTTATTAGTTATTTACGTATTAAATTTTATACAAACCGATTCGTTTACTTTCATAGAAATAGAAAAATAAAAGAGAGAAAAAAATAAAAAATAAATATTTTTTGGCCAACACATGTATCGATAACAAAGCACCCTTTTTTATTATATTAATTATGTACACATATTTAGACAGGTTTAATTAAGCTAATTAAATATTAGTGCGTAATTAAGTTTGTTAAAAGGAACATTTTACTGTTTCGTTAAGTTGTGAGGTATTTATAATAATACATTCTTATTTAGAGTACGGTTCTGTGCACCAAGGGATTCGCCGTCAGTGATTCTCACATACTTGCAATTTTCACAAGAATACGCCTTCGAGGCTCGTAAACCAGTCTCGTCAGGTGCGCATAGAATGAATGTACTTTGTTTTTACAATATCTCGATGAAGTGATTGCAATGAACCTCAGAATAATCGGTACCAACACAATATGCTGTGCTACTTTTATTTTTAGTGTTTAGGAAGCGACGATTGCTCAGTTGGCAGTGTATACGGACGTCGCGACAAGAGACGTGAGTTCCAACCCACCTCCACTTAAATGAGCTTGAGCTTTCGGTGAAGGAAAACTTTGTGATGAAACCATAGCATGGTGGTAAGGTTTTTACTAACGCTCGCCTAGCTACCACAGCTACAATCCTGCCGAAAAAAATATATCAAAAAAACAATTAAACACATAAAAACCTTAGCCCATTAAACCTACACCTGTGTCACAATTCCTAGGATCCGCTCGAAGTTTTTCTCTCTGGTACACGATTAAATGCAATGCTAAAAAGTTCGCCTCCCAGTTTCATATTTCACGTGTTTAGTGTTTGGCCACAATCTCACGAGATGTTAAGTGAAGATGTGACCCAAGATGGTAGATACGCTAAGCCTAATAGAGGGACTGGCTATCAAGTGCAATTCTCGGAATACACCTATAGGTATTTTGCAGCAGATTTTCAACTCGGTGCTATGGTTTTATTACGATGTTTTCTTGCACCGAAAGCCCAAACTAGTACAATTCTTTACTTCCTTACTATACCCGTTTACTTCATAAAGCGACTGCGGACTGCTTAGTACTTCATCTAGTTTCTTTCAGTGTTTCGTATGTTGTGACTTCGTATTGGACTCTCTCTAACAGAGATGCTAGGAACACACCCAACTGGCACGAAACCGTTTTCGGCGTGGTGTTAAACCCTTCACCACAACTGCATTGTTTCGTCAGGTTTTTGCATCAGTCAGTGTATATCCATCCACCCCGAAACTTACTTCTCAATTAATTTATTTTACTCATCACGTTTCGGCATCAGCTGCAGCTTGGATCAGATAAATTGTCGATCAGTCTGTTGTTTCAGTTGTTTTTGAATTTTGTCCCATTTCTTATATCAGTATAAAGGAAAAAACAAGAAGTTAGACAAGAGGAACCGGTCCAGCGGCTAGTTAATCTACTAACAAGGAGATCACTATACAAGTGTACAGATAATAACGATGATGGAGCCCGGAAGCGCCTTGTTGGTTAAGATTAAACCCGAGTTTATTGTTGTAACGGTGTGGGTGGACGCCAATCGGACAATGAAATAGTTTTAAGACGATGAACTTTGTACATATTTGTAATACGATACTTAGAATAGATAAGAATATGGTTAAACCAATCAACAGCTTTGAGACGTTAATCATTTTGTATTTAATCTATTATAGTATTCCTTTCGTGGTAATAATAGGGACGAATTTTATGATAACTCGCGGGTGATGAGAAAACCGCGTACAAAATCGGTGACACCGGCTATTTACAAACAGAGATGGGCGTAATCGATTACTTTTGTAATTAGATTATTAATCTGATTGAAAGTAATCACGATTACATCAATCTTGGTTACATTCAGTCAAGATTACATTTAATCATTATTGTTGTGTAATCATTAATGACGATTAAAGTAATCCGTAATCAAGATTATATGATTATAGTATTCAATATTTTAGTACTAGTTTATGCAGCTATCAAATAAAAGCATGTAGGTATTAAAGCACGAATATGTTTATTACATGAAGTAAAACGAACTTTAGGTAAGTATATAAATACTGCAAAAGTCTAAAAGTAGTCGATTGATGGAATAAAAATTTTGAAGTTATTGTATTTTTACCAAAACGTTATTTTATAACTATGAGTATTATTTCATTGTTAGATGAAATGTTTGAAATGAGAGTGCCATTGAAATCCAATTTAAGTCGCATATGAATAATTTAAAACATACCTGTAAGACTAGAATTCATTGAATGTAACGATTGATCTCTTATAATCGGGGTAAATTTAAATTGATGACAAAGGTTGAATACAAATAAAGTTGATTTACACTATAAAACTATGTCTTGTTTCTATATTAATATTAATTAAAAAAAATACCGACAAATAACTGTCAAGCGCATGCTAGCGAATTAGCCCTAAAAATATTGCGTAATTTCTAAGCTTCATAAACTACATTTTATATATTTATTTATTCATTCATTCGATTTATTTGATTTTTTATTTATTTTCTTATTTATTTATTACAAAGTAAACTAACAGCTAACAATAACAACTTAAACAAAAAATACAAAAGCATATTTACAAGTTTTCACAAGTATTAATAAAGATAAATGTTAAATAGTGCATAGGCAACACACAATTTTAAATTAATATGTTCTTTAGGGTGGCGCAAAAAAACCGACTATTTTTTTTTTCAGTCTCGAGTGAAAAAATGTTAGTTTTTGATGTTTTAAGAGCCCTCTCCAAAGAACAACTAAAAAAAAAATTTTTAGAGATCGCTCCAAATTTTTTAAATTTCAAAAATTGTCAAAAATCGATTTTTTTTTTAATTTTTTTTTTTGGTTACGGTAAAATTTAATAGACCAAAAAACAATAAGTTTCTGAAAGTTTCACTTTAAAATTTAAGTTTTAAAAGGTCGCTCAATTTTTTTTTAAAATTATTAGTTCATTACTTTAGATTTTTTCGAGCGACCTTTTAATATTTAAATTTAAATTCCATACATATCCATTTTTTTCTTTTATTTATTACAATAATATATAAAAATTAAAAAAAAATCGATTTTTGACGATTTTTGAAATTAAAAAAAATTTGGAGCGACCTCTTAAAATTTTTTTTTTAGTTGTTCTTTGGAGAGGGCTCTTAAAACATCAAAAACTAACATTTCTTCACTCGAGACTGAAAAAAAAAATAGTCGGTTTTTTTGCGCCACACTAATGTTCATAGTAGTACCTATTTTTTATTTTGCCTACTTGATTCATATCATCCCAGAGCTAACGTTATCGACACTAATGAACTATTGAAGTTTCTATAAATATAGGTGTTATCTATGTGCAAGTTAACGATGAACTATCGATTTGAGGACAAGGTATCTACTCGACTACATGCGAAAATGTGTTTTGTAGGAAGTGAACACGACCTACCAAGGCTTTATTAACCCATACTTGAGTACACAGAGTATGTAGTCATCTCAGATCCTCTTTTTTCATGTTGGCATCTACCTACGTAAGCAATTTTAAATTAAAGGGCTTTAACCGTGACCAACCGTGGAGTTAAAATCTAAATTAATTTATGGACATAATCTCCACCTGATCTTCAGTAACGATACGGCCCAAGTTGGTAGACACGCTAAACCTGTCGAAATACACCTATCGGTATTTGGCGGGAGATTTTCAACTTGAGGGTGGTTGCTAGCCAGGCGGGCATTAGAAAAAACCCTACCACCGTGCTATAGTTTCCTCACGATGTTTTCCGTCACCGAAAGCTCAAGCTCATTGTAGATGGATTCGAACTCACATCCCTTGACGCGAAGTCGTACACACTATCACTGAGCTATCATCACCTCAAAATATAGATAAAGCGAAAAAAATTGTTTATTTCTTTTGACGCCCTAATTTTAGGAACTAGCAGTCGGATGTCAAAAATTCTTATTGTAGCATTCATTGAGGAAGGCTTTCGGCTATTTAACATCACCCTACCACTAATACTCGCCTGGCTAGCTACCACACTTAAGTTGAAAATCTGCCGACGAATACCTAAAAGCGTGTTCCGGCTGGTGCACTTATGAGCCAGTCCTTCCACTAGGCTTAGTGTGTCCACCATCGTCACTTTACATCGGATGACAGTGTGCCCATAACGCTAAACATTAACAATAATAAAAAAGGATAATATAAGGAATGCTGTATTTAAAAAAATATGTTTGAAGAGGGGAAACGGATGTAACTCTGTTTAATGATTTACCGTTGCACTGGTCGGTGTTTAGATAAAATGTTGTAATTAGGGTACAATTGTAAATAACATTTTTATGCACTTCATAATTATTGTACCTATATTTAGTTGGAATTACCCATTCGACCGCGTTGCTCGATTGGTTCTAACTGTTAAAACAAATAGTGCCGAATAAAAATACTTTATTTATGGACATTATAGATCCTATGCTGTTCGAATTTTACATGATCTTGTGAAATCAGATGTTATTGTCCGGTGAACTTTGAATGGTGTTGCTTTTTTTTTTTAACTTTACCTCCAAACGTCGTTCCGAACGAATGGTTTTTATGTCAGCTCGGCAAAGTGACTGCACTGTACATGAAGTTAAGTACAGTACAGTCTAAAAACAGTAGCGACCATCGTGAGAACGACAATCCATCGCTAGTCGCTACTGTCACGGCGTCCTGACTGTCATTAGCATAGCGTTGGTTTGCCAGGCCGGTGCAAGCGCATTGCGTTCGATGCATCGCCTCCAAGGTTCGTTGGGGGTAGCACCCCGTCCCCCCTTATTGACTGTCGCGACCCCTCTTTGAGGGGCCCAAGGTTAGGGTCTCCACAGACTCCAGCACCTGCCGGGGGTAGAAGTACTATGGTAACAGTTCCCGCTCCCCGGTCCGAAGGTGTCTGAAGGAACGTCGTGGAGTTTTTTAGGCATAGTGGTATCTCCTGTCTGATCCGGTTGAGTCCCCCAAAGGCCTCTCGCCTAGCCCAAGGCTGGGAAGGTATCGTCTATACAAGATTTTCTTTCCTCTACGTAAAAAAAAAGGATTATTAACGTAGTTGTAAATATTGTAAATAGGATGTACGTAAGAACTAAAACTTAAAATACATTATAAGTGATGTTAAAAGCCCCTAAACAAAATAAAGTAAAATACCTAGAAAAATTAAAATGAATTTTGGTTAATATATATACCTTTATAATAATATGCCTACTGATAAATTTCCTCTAAAAACATAGACAAATTAGTAAATAAAATTAAATTGTTTCGCTACTATTTGTACAATATACGAATTCATTTTTGTTTAAGCCGTTCAAGTAAAAAATTAACGATGAAGTTAAAAACACAATAGTAGCTATTTAAAAACACTGTCAATGTTCTATGTGTTTTTTATAAATTTGTAAATTTGCCTGTTAAATACGGAAATAAGTTTGTCTATATATACCTACTAGTATGTGCTATACTACAAAATTGAGGGCATACTGGCGATGTGGAAAAACTGTTTCCAATTTCCTAAATTGATAAAACTAGAGCTCGTAAATAAGCTAGTTAACATAGATAAAAGAAAATCTGTTGACAAACTAAGGAGAAAAAGATCTTGAATTGTTTTACCTTTGCCTATTCATACAATATAAATATTAAAAGTGTAAAAATGATGTACACAAAATATTTAAAAGAAATAGAAGATAATATTAGTGACAAAAATACAGAATTAGTAATTTATACTGTATTTTATTTAAACATAGAAATTATTGTAGGCAATATCAAAACAAATTACCTATAATAAATATAACAAAAATCATACTTAACAAATTCTATTCTATTATAAATAGATATTCTATTCCGTTCATTCATTATTACTATCGTCTCGATACGTTAAAGAATGAGACAGATATGATCATGTCTATATCGTTTTCCGAAATATATTAACTTAAATATTCCATTGAATATTAAACTATTTACCAGATATTATATAAAATTAACAAAATATAAAATTGCTATGAAATTTGTTGAATAACAATGTTTTTATATAAAATTAGGATTATTTATAATTTGTAAACAACACCAGAATGGATTAGTGCAGGTTTTAGAAATTTACAATCTAGTGCATATTTATGAATGATGGTGAAAGAATTTTTGAAATAGGTCCAGTAGTTCTTGAGTTTATTCATTACAAACAAAAACACAAAATGCAAATTTTTCCTCTTTATAATATTACTGTGCATTTCAATAATAATTGAAACCCAGCTTAGCATACATATAAATAGAAGTAAAGAAGATCTTGTTTAGTGTCTACTTGTGAAATAATTTTCGGGAATGATGCAACTGAATCTGATGAAATTCAAGACAGAATTAATTTAAAATCACAAAACGATAGGACTTTTTACTACGTCCTGAGATAGAAAAAAAACATTTTCGGTTTACCACAGTTTCTGATGACAGTTTTAAATCAAATCACAATGTATACATACATTTCTTAACTCTCACTTAAAACTAAGCATTATCTAAGTCGACTGACACCTATATCCATGCTTATTCAGATCATCTGACCTTTACTTGACATTACACAGAAATCTATAGAGATATTACTTACCGTTTTCTCTAACAGTCCTATAGTTTCGCCCGGCTCGTTCGGTTTGTTCTCAGCCATTATTGATATATTTCACTTAACAATGGTCAATATTTAATAACGCTTCGAGGTCGGGGATATTTTTTCCGATGCCCGGCTGTGTTTGGACATGAGACCCCGCCGGCTGTCACTCCACTGGAGATCGCGCAGGCGCGTTGCATCACACAATATACCCACTCGCGAACCCCTAATACACGATATAGGACATTATGGAATGGAGCAATCGGCCTAGGGTTCCGTCCATTTGATTCGATGTAATGCAAATCCTTACCGGTGTATCATTGTGGAATTTTTTCCTCTCATATGTCTCCCTCGTAGGAGACGCAAGAGGGAGACAAAAATAAGGTTACGCTATTTTTTTTTACACTATATAATATTGTTAATCGGCTGAAGCTATTGCAGGTTCGTAATACATTTGAATTTCTCACTAAACTTATATTATTTTGATCTGTCTTCGTTTTAAGTATAAGACATTATGGTGTTGAATACATAGTATTATAAAATTGGGGTAAATATCGCTCATTTTACACTGAGAGTAGTTGTTATGATCGAGCACGTTGCGTACTAGTATACCGTTTTCGACTTCTTTCATAGATACTAAACATGTCTGATGCGATTATAACTCAGTTCGTAGTGTGTACGGACGCCGCGAAAAGGGACGTGTGTTCGAATCCACCTACAATAAACTTGAGCTTTCGGTGAAAGAAAACATCGTGATGAAACCTGGTAGTAGGGCTATCCTACTGTCCGTCTGGCTAGCTACCACCCTGAAGTTGAAAATCTGCCACCAAATACCTATAGACGTGTTCCGGCAGTTGCACTTGAATCAGTCCTTCCAGAGGTTTAGAGTGTTCACCAGCTGGGGTCATTTGTCATTTAACATTAGGTAAGATTGTGGACATAATGCTAAACCTTAACTATAAATTTTTTTCTCGCTAAAAACTTAACTTACCATGTGTTTATTTTCTTAACCTTCTTTTATATCGGCAACTAAATATAAATTATACAACTGGCATATCTTTGGGGATACGGGTTCTTAATTACAATTATATTTAAGAAAAAGAAATCTTCTGTTTAAGAGCACATGACAGAAGTGATACATGTGCGTGAAAACTTTGAAAAAATATGCATTCGCACCAATTTTTTTATTAATCGATCATACGGTGTTAGTGTTTACCAAGTTTATTCATACAGACATCCATTTCCTAACAAAATATACAACGACCAACCAAAATACGTCTATTATTACTGAAGAGTAACTTCATTTTAGACACTTTCAGATGTAGAATTCAATATAGTCATTAGCTTAATCTATATGTATCAACTTTTTTTATAATTAAGGTTTAGCGTTATGGTCATAATCTCACCTGATCTTAAGTGAGGATACGGCCTAAGGTACTAGACACGCTAAACCTGCGCAGGAACTGGCTCTCAAGTGCAACTGCTGGAACACACTTATTGGTATTTGGCGGCAGATTTTCAACTTAAGGGTTACTAGCCAAGCGGGCACTAGAAAAAGCCCTGTCACCATGATATGGTTTCTCACGATATTTTCCTTCACCGAAAGCTCAAGCTCATTGTAGCTGGATTTGAACTCACGTTCCTTGACGCGACGTCGTACAGACTACCACTGAGCTATCATCGCTTCAAGGTGGAACATGGATGAACTAAAATGTGTTATTTATGAAAAGAACTTCCTGAATGTGGTATAATCGAATGAATTTGTGCGGAAAAATACTTTTAAATCAAATATTTCTTGTGTTTTCTATGGAACCCTCTTACGTTCCTGGTCGTTACACTTGACAGATCGACCTCTTATTATCATATATCTCATTATTATATTATCGTAAGACTTATCAACGTTAGACCGAGCTGAGGTGAAAGATGAACGAATATACAAGATATTTCATTGAATGAATACACACTGGTCGATGTTGCATATTATGAAGGAATATTCTTACGCAATTCGATAACCTCTCTGAGGAGAGATCACAAGTACCTCAATAAATGTGAAAGTAATTTTGTTAAATGCATAGAGAACTTACTTAACCTTTTAGAGCCGCTATGACGTGTATGTTTTGTTCGAAACCAATTCCTGGAAAATCTTAGTGCACTTTGATTGGTGGAAAAAATAGAAGGCATGTTGTTCAGAGAGAAAGCGAGAACTAGTAACAAGTGTGACAGAGATAGACTATAACACTGCAGAATAAAAAACCGATATATATACATATTTAATGGAGTAAGGGTCAAACGAGCTAACGTGTCACCTGATGGTAAGTGATCACTGAGGCCCATGGACACCCATGACACCAGGGGTATCGCAGTTGCGTTGTCAGCCTTTAGAGGAGGGACTGGCTCTCGTTGAAATGGTTGATATCTACGAATTATTTTAAGAATATTTTTTTCTACAAATCAGAGACATGCTTACAAATAAATTGTAACTCTATTCTTCTTTACAATTATACTGCATATTTTCATCGAAACAATTAGACATATTAAACAGTTATTGTGAAATAATTTAAATACTTTGAAGCGATGATATCTCATCGTCATGGGACGCGAGTTCGAATCCAAACACCTTCAATGAGCTTGAGCTTTCGGTGAAGGGAAAC
Organism: Actias luna; assembly: GCA_039707435.1. Lineage (NCBI taxonomy): Eukaryota > Metazoa > Arthropoda > Insecta > Lepidoptera > Saturniidae > Actias > Actias luna. The sequence goes on along the minus strand of JAZHAC010000008.1, from coordinate 15,379,011 downwards.
ATCGTGAGGAAACCATAGCATAGTCGTAGGGCTTTTTCTAATGCTCGCCTAGCTACCAGCCTCGCGTTGAAAATATGCCGCCAAATATCAATAGATATGTTCCGGCAGTAGCACTGGGGTCTGTCTCTCCTATAAAGGCCGGCAACGCATCTGCGACTCCTCTAGCTCAGCTCAGCTAGTTAGTACATGTATATATGGCAAGCACAGTTCCTATAAACGTCCAACACGTTACATCGTTTTTAAATTTCTCCGTCTGTAATTTTTTTATAAAGCGATGACTGCTCAGTGATGTGTGTAGGAATGCCGCGTCATGGGCCGTGAGTTCGAATCCAACCACCTACAATGAGCTTGAGCTCTCGGTAAAGGAAAACATCGTGAGGAAACCATAGCAAAGTGGTAGTGCTTATTGTAATGCCCGGCTGGCTAGTAACCACCCTCAAGTTGAAAATGTGCTGCCAAATGCCAATAGGTTTGTTTGCACTTGAGAGCCAGTCCCGCCAATAAAATCCCGCAGCGCACCCGGGATTCCTCTGGTGTTGTGGGTGTCCATGGGCGGCGGTGATCACTTACCATCAGGTGACACGCTAGCTCGATTACCCCTAATTCCATAGAAAAAAATCTAACACTCATCACAGGTCGGTGCACTGGTAAATACAACATAAACCACTAAAGTGATCACTATATGCCACGTTCCTATATGAGATCAATTTCGCTAATTCTCTGCTGACAAACGCTGTACTGAATTTCACATCTATAGGATATGTGATCGATGGTTTGTTGTTAAGTTTTCATATGAAAACAGCTGAACTACAACTATATTTTCATAATGTACAAAGAACTTAATTTACTTCAAAATTTTTACCTTTTATCACCTCCACCGGCCATCACAATTTCGTTTCGTAGAATAAATAGTATCTTAGAGGCATATTTTTTTTTTTTTAAAACGACAATTCAGGGCTTGTGTGTGGAGACGCCGCGTCTATTGACGCGATTTTGAATCCCTACAATAAGCTTGAGCTTTCGCTGAAGGAAAACATCGTGATGAAACCATAGCATGGTGGTAGGGAGTTTTTGAATGTCCACCTTACTAGCTACCACCCTCAAGTTGATAATCAAATTTTCAAATGAAACTGAATTTGATGATAATAAAAAAAAAACTTATCATTGTGTCAAAATTCAACAAAAACCTATCAATTCGTTTCAGGAGTGTGTGTACAAGGGTACACATATAAATTCAAAATAAAATGTTTTAGGTGTCAGTATAAATAACAATGTACCCTCCGTTTTTTTTTATATACTTAAGGTTTAGCGTTATGGCCATAATCTCACCTGATCTTATGTGACGATACGGCCCAAGTTGGTAGACACGCTAAACCTGTGCAGGAACTGGCTCTCAAGTGCAGCTGCCGGAACACACCTATTGGTATTCGGCGGCAGGTTTACAACTTGAGGGTGGTAGCTACCCAGGCGGGCATTAGAAAAAAACCCTACCACCATGCTATGGTTTCCTCACGATGTTTTCCTTCACAGAAAGCTCAAGCTCATTGTAGGTGCTTGGATTCGAACCCACGCCCCTTGACGCGAAGTCGTGCACACTACCACTGAGCTATCATCGCTTCAAAATTAGAAAATAAAATATTTTAATGTATCGATTTCGCTCATTTACCACGATATTTATTTTTCGTCGATATCGACACGTCCCTGTTATCGATACCTACTTTAGTTTGTTATTATACTTAGATAATTCTCGGGAAAATAATACACACTTATCGATTCATATTAGCGTTTATAATTACAAATACATCATACAAGATTCACATTAATTTGGGGCAGAGTTCGCTTAATATCTATTTATATTTACATAACAATGGATAATAAAATTATTTGAGATGGCATTTTATTATTAGTAATTAATATCAGTCCGCATCACAACTGTTTTGTTATACCTTCTTATTATACTCAACAACGTACAGTATGGGTAGACCAAAAAAAAATAAAAAAATGTCGAGCTTCGTACTAAAAAATGTAAGTTTACAATGTTTTAAGAGTCTTGTTTTATTCATATTCAGAAATAGCTCAAAAATAGATAAGGTACTTGACTTGAACACTTTTAAAAATTGAGAGCGACATTTTTTAGCGTTTTCTTGTAGAAAAAATAATTAAAGTGGGAAAAAAAACGACTTTACAAATTGTTCAGAATTTGGAATAATTCTTAATTATTATTTTTTTTGAGCTGCCGTTTGAAGCTGGTTCTTAAAACATTGAAGATCTTTTTTGGGCCACCCTAAAGTATATGCATACAGGGACTTGATTCCTCAGTTACCAAAATGGTCCTTCGAACCGCAGTAGTTCAAATCAGTACTTTGAATCGTGGTACTTCGAGCCATTTTACATTTTAAAAACAATTTATATTTAAAGTATATATCGAAACATTGCATTAAGTATATCAGCAAAGATCAAGCACAGATACTTGTGCTTGAGCCTATAATCTATACTAATATCATAAAGAGGAAAGATTTGTATTTTTATTTGTAACAAATAAACTCAAAACTACTGAACCGATTTCAAAAAATTCCGAAGTGTTAATATCGATACTGAATGCGACTGATGCGTCATGCTCTCTCATGTAACGTTCAAGTAAAGCTATTAGTCGACTCGAGCGTTACACAATCGAACGTTTTAGGTCAGCCTCGTTCAAAACACACAGAACAAAGTGCTCAGCGTGACCAAAGAAGTTTCCACTTCAAAAATCCGGAATCAAAGACTAAATCAGACATTTAAGCTAGAAGATTTAACACCAGATACCCCTGTATACATATATCTTATATAGAAACATAAATAATATATCCGGCATTTTATTCTATACTTTTTAGAAATAATAATAATAATAATTTTTATAGCTGCTAGTAACAACTATTTTAGAAATATGTACATGTATTTAGCGTATACTACGTGAGAAAGGAACAGACTGACCACCACTACACAGCGCTGGTTTTCAGTCCGCCCCATTACCCCATATACGAAATAAATGTATATAAGTATACAATTAAAATAATATGAATCCAGTTTCTACTTGCTTAAATACGAATAATATTTTTTTTATATGTGAAACAAACAAAATATAATTTTATATTCTTAACCCTACAAGTCCACCCACTTCCATATGTGGCAACACCGGCTTTAATAGTTTCTATAGTTATAAAACTGTTAATGGCAACATCATGATAGAAGCTACAGACATTTAACAATGTAGTAATACGAATCTTTACCTAAAGATATCGTTTTACTTTTTTTTACTGAATAGGCAAACGAGCAAGCTTGGCACCTGATGGTAAGTGATCACCGTCAGCCATGGACACCCACCACACCAGAGGAATCACAGGTGCGTTTCCGACCTTCATAGGATGGACTGGCTCTCAAGTGCAACTGCCGGGACACACCTATTGGTATTTGATAGCAGATTTTCAACTTTGCATGGTGGTAGGGCTTTTTATAATGCCCGCCTGGGTAGCTACCACCCTCAAGTTGTAAAACCTGCCGCCAAATACCAATAGGTGTGCTCCGGCAGCAGCACTTGAGAGCCAGTTCCTCCACAGGTATAGCGTGTCTACCAACTTGGGCCACATCGTGACTGATCGTGTGAGATTATGGCCATTACGTTAAGCCTTAAATATTAAAAAAAAAAAAATAGTTTTCCCTATCTTCTAATCAGTGATTACAAGCTATATATTTTTGTTGAGCACAAAAAAAAAATGAGCCTTGTAGGGTTAAATTTAATTACACATAATTATGATAGCAATAATATAATTTCCATTGCTATTTATATAATATCGATAAGTGTACATAATATATTTATATCATAATAAAGAAAGTGTATAATTAAAAAGTGCATAAATATAAAATAAAACATTCTAAATATACAATTTATAAAATCACTCAAATTCATAGGCAAGAAGTTTTATATAATATTTATTCTAACGATATATTTTATATGTACTTTGATATAGTACGACCGAGTAGTTTTTTTTTTATTAAAGTAATATTATTATCCTATTTTTGAAGAAAAAGCGATTTAATTAGGAGAAATAAATAAAATTATTTTCTTTTTATTTATATTAGAAAAAGAGGCGTCGTATGAATACGACCTTTTTTACGTACTTGATAACGTTAGGTAATAGAGAATTAGGGTAATACAGAATGAGGGTAACGAGTAAATATAATTAAACAGCTAGCGGTTCCAGAATCTGAATAAGGTTGTAAGTCTGATCGCGAACAATTCATCCTAATTGGTATATTTTACACTAATTATATTTTTATATACAAATACTTAGCAGGACAATTTCACCTACACAACATTTATATACATGTAAATTTGCATCGAGTATTATATCGATAATTAACAGACACACATACAGACAATTTTCTTATGTATAAATTGTATCTATACTATAAGATCTATGAGACTGAAATATGCTAAACAATACCTACAGAAAAGGATTATAGTAAAGTTTCATGTCTTCATGTACTGATATTGGTAGACGAAATCAGTGAACGTGAGCGATGACCTCATCCTATATACCAGTGTTTCTCAAACTTTTTTAACGCCCCCTAGGAATCCGTCATATATATTTTTTTTTTTCAGAATATTGTAGGGGAATGCACCGCCCATCGATTTTTTTTTAATCTTCTCTTAATATCACTTGAAGTTTTAATAGCCCCTTCAGATAGTCTCAGTCCCTATTGGGGGGCGGACCGCCCACTTTGAGAACCTATGCTATAGACTATAATCGACTCTATGCAAAACGATATACTTATATGTGGTAATGTTTATGATTTGGGGTTATCCACAAATTACGTAACACGAATTTTATAATTTATTTGATCCTCCCTCGTCCTTATCATAGCTGGTCACACTTGTGACACTCTTTCCTCTCTGTGACGTCACATATTTTGCAATGAATACACATCAAGAAATAATTCAATTAAACCAGCACATCAATGGTTCACATCTCGTGGTTCACTGTTTAAATATATTATTCATTGAAATAAAACTAATTTAAACGGATTCTATCGCGGTTATTTATTAAATTTTGATCCCGACGTTTCGAAAGCTTTTCAGCCTTCGCGGTCACGGGGCGGACTGAGGTGTAGGTTGTCCAGAAAAGTTTATGTTACTGTGTCTACCTTCAATTTAATTTAACACATTAAACACTATAAATAATAAAAATTAAAAATTAAATTGAAGGTAGACACAGTAACATAAACTTTTCTGGACAACCTACACCTCAGTCCGCCCCGTGACCGCGAAGGCTGAAAAGCTTTCGAAACGTCGGGATCAAAATTTAATAAATAACCGCGATAAAATCCGTTTAAATTAGTTTTATTTCAATGAATAATATTCGCGTAAACCTAAGAAATCATTAAATATATTATATTTTGAATTGTGACGTCACGAAATTTTGGACCCCTACCGACCCCTTCTCACACTTCGTCGACCCCTTCCACTCGCGTTAACGTGTGACATAATTTATAGACGGTCCCTTTAAAATAGTTATCTGATCTATCCAGTTATAGATATAAAGTTAAAAACTTTGATTTCGAGAAGTTATCATTTTAAGGAGTTTTCGTTCGTTAAAAGCGAATTTTAAGAACGGCGATGGATTCTGAGTAATATATTTGTTTCGAGATCTTTCTAAACTCAAATATGTAACAAGGTGAATACAGAGAGGATCTTTAGGAGTTTTCTCTCTACTAAAGGCAGTACTGAGTTGCCTCCAGTTTTACAGAAGACTATGCGACTGAATACCCCCATATCGAGCCTTTTCAGGGAAAATATCGTATGCACCAAAGATATATATTTTTACTGTAACTTTCTAAAAATTATCACCGTATATTAGAAGCAGTATGTCAATAGCCACTATTATAATAGATCAGTGATTAATTATAAACAATACGTTATAATTTTTTATACCACTGACTCGACAGACGTTCTATCTTAACTATGAATATTGAATTTGAATTGATATAATTAATAAAAAATATATTCAAAAACACAGTGTTCAATATTCTAGTGCTCTATGACAACTGACAGCTAGTTATGTAAAATATTATTCTTAAATTTGCTGATATTCCGGTCAACTTCCTTAATTTTTTCTTTCATAAGAACCTTGTCCTGACAATAATTAAACCTACAAAAAAAGAATAAGCGAAATTGTTACATTCGTTCATAGAGATTCATATGTGTGTGTATATATATATATATATATATATATATATATATATATATATATATATATATATATATATAGATCAAAAATGTATATATTAATACGTGAAGCAAAACCTTTGTTCCCCTTTTTAAGGAAATTGCGCGGATGGAGGAGTATGAAATTTCGCACACTTATTATAGATAAGGAGTGCAAAATGCTACTATATATTTTAAATAATACATAAAAAATGAATTAAATCGATAAAACATTACACACACTACCATGTATTTGACACACACACGCATATATACTCTTTCGTTTATGGTTAAAGTCTATGTGTCAAATTGAGAATAGATTATAGATTAATATTGGTTATCTTTACTGAATGTGAGATATAACCCTATATATTACGGAACCTTGATAACGTTCAAACTTATAATATTAATTAATTATGGTCGAATTTCGACCACTGGGCGACCACTAATACTTATAATTAGGAATGAAAAAATTATCTTCTGTATAAAGTGCAAATGTCGTTTACGAAAGTTTTTATGAAAAGGCTCGATATATTTCTGTGTTAAGTTTTCAAAACTCGTGAAGTTATAGGTTCAAAGTCGACGATCCGTTAAGGATGCCTTACAAGTACTCCATAAGCTATAGTAAAAATGTTCTGAATGAAACAGAAAATTTGTATGTTATACGGACTTTGAAGAGAATTCGTATTATTATATAATTAGTAAATTCCTGATGATCTTGTCTGTCTGTGTTGTAAAGGAAATAATTCACATAATTTCACTTTACAAGTCAAATAAAAATTTCAGACTAAAATGGATTATATGTCGAGTAAAACTATTTAAAAACGTGTCATTAATTGCAGCGATTAAAATTTAAGCTAATTTCTCTTCGCTTAGTAATAATTAATCATCTAGCAAAGACATTTCCACAATGTTTTTCGTTCTTTCTAAATATATATTTAATATCATGCTAATATGTTTATATATTCACTTATCCTCGCACCCTTTAGTGCACGGGGTAGGTATAATTTACATACTATTATTTCATTCGATTTCTCATCGATTTTAGTTAATTATTAGGCCGGTTCTACTACTCGTTGATTTGTATTATATTTATTATTAATATCTTATAGGTATACTGACGAGCAGAAATATTATAAAGACATTAAACTGGATTATGGAAAAGCCTGGGGAAATTCAGTATTGAAAATGTTGCATTCACCCGATAGATTTATATAAAAAAATAACAAATGTTTTATTTTGAAAAAAAAAAAAATTTAATAGTTAAGCTTTAGCGTTATGGCCATAATATCATCTGATTTTAAGACGGTACGTATTTGAATTATTTTTATAAAAATTATTTCTGCTCGACCCTATATATTTACTATATGTACTTATTATAACGATTATAATTGACAAATAAATCGTTTATTTTTTCTTAAATATTGTAAAAATTATATACACGTATAATTAGTTTGATTAAATTAATATTAGCATAGTTTTTATAAATACATAAATAAGTGTAGAGTGTGTGTAGTTCAACCGATAATGATATATTGAGCAAATATATAATAAGAATTCTTATCTATATTCATATTATAGATATTTATTGATTGCTAGGCAGTCGAGTAATTTTTTTAAATTAAATTATTATATATATTTTAATTTGGTGGTTTTCAAACGAATGTCTAAATTAAATATAAATTTAAAAAATACAGTGAATCTAAAAATATATAACATTTTATGAGATTATTGGAATAATTTAGATTAAATAATAATAAGAATATACTAGGGTTGTTATGTTTGCGAGTTTTTTTTTCCACAGGTTTGGGTTAAACATATGTTTCATATCTATTTAAGGACGACCCTCAGCGTAGTTTCATTTAGAGGTCTTGTGTTAGTTCTATAAATACCATTATAAATATAAATAATACAATTTTTTATGATTAAAAAAAAAAAAAACGGATAAAGAGAATCGGCAACACGGTTACAGAAGTTTAATGTTTTTGGTAGTTTTCTGTGGGACTTTAATTATGTTATCTGTATATGCAAGCTTTAATTTTTGGATTTAATATTTTGTAATATTAATACTAATTGATTAAAGTAACCAATAAAAAGGAAGTAGGAATATTCATGTTAATTTAGAGCGGTCAAAATATAGGTTTAAGTTTCTTACAAAAACATACATTTTTTTGTACCTGGGGATATTATAAAAAGAGGTAAACACAAATTTTGGTTTAAAAGGCGTTTATCCAGTGGACGTAATCGATAAAAAAAGGACACTCATTCGAAGTAATCTCAGAGTTACCCGATAAAACGTTTTTAAACAATAAAAAACACTCAAAATCGTGAAAAATCTTAATCGATCACTAATAATAATATTCCTTTAATATTTACACGTAGTATTTTATCGACTATTAATTATTTATTTATTATATGTATCCACAATAAGAGAAACCCCTTATTACCTTAATAGAGGGTCAAGACAGGTACTTTCATGTGATAAGATACGATCATATCATTTTTTACTATGTACATAAATCGCTTATTTCTTAGGGTTCCTTACTTCATATCAAAAAAAAAACGAAACCCCAAAATATTACTTTCTTTTTCTGTTTACTTGGACAAGACATAACTTGTCTTCAAGATTCTATCTAAGTTATTAAGACTTTAAGTTTTTTTTTTCCAAACGCTACCAGTATTGGTTTGTTAGTAAAACTGATAAAGGCTAGTTATATATTGAATCGATTATTTATCGATAAAAATGTTAAAGTTACATATAGTAATAGTAAAGCAAAGAAACATCTACCCACAATTAAACACAAAGGACGCAAAAACGTACGAACACGTTCAGGTTTATTTCGACAATAGAGATGCGATTTATCGATACTTTTTAGGGTCGACATGACACACGTACTCACGAGAAGTATGATATGTTTTTTATTTATCGATATTAGTTCACACATATATGGACATCCTTCTTTTTAATAGTTGGTCACTTTTCAGGAAGACCTTACATATGTAAATACATGTAGTGTATTTTAAATCATCTGACGCGTAACTTCGAAGTTTTTACATAGGTACCATACAAAATTAATTAAATATGACACTTTTGAAATATAAAAAAAAAACAATATGACGTTTAGGCGCCCATGTAAATTTGAATAATCTTACATTTTATTATAAATGTATGTGAGTATCAAATTAATATAATCGAAATGGCTTCCCTTTAGTGCTAAAGAGCCAGCCTACTCTCTTTACACGGCTGCTTCTATTTCATGATTTATTATCGATAGTTATATCGATAGACACCTCTAATGGTGAAATCTCTATAGCGCACTTAGACTTATTTATGCCCTTAACTCCAGAACCCAAATTTATAGTCGCAACTTAAGTTTTTATATACCTTAAGCTGAGAAAAGTTCAAGTTATCAAATTATACCTACGATTGAGATAAGGCTAAATATAATTAATCGATTTCACCGTAAACCTATCTTATTACGGTACAAGGATTAAACATTAAAATTATGTAAACCACATTTACTTGGTACCAAGAACATTCAGCATACTGTATGTATAGACTGCTTTCCTCACATCAGTAACTATCGAGAGTTATTTCGATAGATATCTTTACACTATTATAAAACGGTATAGGAATTCAAAATTAAAATTATCTAGCCCTTATTTGCTTAATGTTAAAGAAAAACCTGCCCATATATACCCCTTTCCTTCCATTAATAACTATCGATAGTTATTTCGATAGGTATCCTTACATATCCCTATCATGAGAGGGTTAATGAATTAGGAATTAAAATGATTTACACCACACTAGCTTGTTGTTAAAGAAAACACAGCCAGCTCTAATCATATAAACTGTTTTCCCTTTCATGATATATTACCGATACTTATTTCGATAGATAGCCCTATATTGTCATATAACAGTTTAGGAATTAACATTGAAATTATCTATACCACATTAGCTTGTTGTAAAATTAAACCCAGGCAAGTACTAAACATACAAACTGTTTTCCTTTCATGATTTATCATAGATAGTTAGTTCTATAAATATATCTACGGTATCATATGCTTGATGTTAAAGACAAACCAGCTCATTCTATTTATAAACTATTTTCCTTCCATTATTAATTATCGATAGATATCTCGATAGTTGTCCCTACACTATTATATGCTGGTATATGATTTGAAATTTAAAATGAACCCAAGCAAGTTCTAATAGTACAAATTGCTTTCATTTCATGATTTATTATCGATAGTCAAACTTACACTATGACCCTGATCTGAAGGTGAGAGCGTCCACGATGTCCCAGAAACTGTAGCCGCTCCAACTCCTCGGATATCATAACCTGAGGGCGGTCTCGTCGTCCAGCGAGTCCGCCTCGCAGCAGGAGACCAGCTCCTCGAAGGTCATGCCGTCGCAGGTGGTGGATATCGATGAGATGCTCCTGAAGAGCGCCTCCGTGTCCAGGTCCTCGGGCAGCTTCGTGAGGAACTGCGCCGCCGTTATGAAGTCCATGTCTTTCAGTTCCTCCTGGTACAGGTGGAGGATTCCTGAAAAATAAATAAACACTCATTAAGGACTGCTGATAGAAATTTAATTTGCGAATATTATATGATGAATTATCAACTTTTATAATATATATTTTTTTTATTTACACTCTCTCTATCCTGGCTTGTCATAATGACCACACTTCGCCTGATGGTAAACGCAATACAGTCCAGGGAAAGGGAAAATGTCATTAGGAACATCTTACATCCTTATTAGAAACTAGCTGACCCGGAGAACATCGTATCACCTATACTGTGGAATGCTAGATGACGTTAAAGTAGCTAGATTTAAAGATATTTTTAAAAACCTTTCTTTATATTTTTCGTAAAAAAAAAAAACAATGAAAAGTATCTCATGTTATTTCTAATACCTCCAAGAATACGTATACAACGTGTGAAGTAGTTTTCGCGTGAAAGCGTAACAAACAAACATACATTCACATTTATTATAATATCATAAGGGATTGAAATAAAACTAATTTAAACGGATTTTATCGCGGTTATTTATTAAATTTTGATCCCGACGTTTCGAAAGCTTTTCAGCCTTCGCGGTCACGGGGCGGACTGAGGTGTAGGTTGTCCAGAAAAGTTTATGTTACTGTGTCTACCTTCAATTTAATTTTAAATTATTAAATTAAATATTCGATTAAATTTAAAAAGTGACCACGAAGGCTGAAAAGCTTTCGAAACGTCAGGATCAAAATTTAATAAATAACCGCGATAAAATCCGTTTAAATTAGTTTTATTTCAATGAATAATATTCGCGTAAACCTGACAAATCATTATCACTAGGGATGTTAAGAAAAACCAAGTGGGTACATATGAATTTTACCATTTTTACACTTTTAGGTTTTTTTTTTTTTTTTTTTTATATTTAAGGTTTCGCGTTATGGCCATAATCTCACCTGCTCTTAAGTGACGATACGGCCCAAGTTGGTAGACACGCTAAACCTGTGGAGGAACTGGCTCTCAAGTGCAGCTGCCGGAACACACCCATTGGTATTCGACGGCAGGTTTACAACTTGAGAGTGGTAGCTAACCAGGCGGGCATTAGAAAAAGCCCTACCACCATGCTACGGTTTCCTCACGATGTTTTCCTTCACCGAAAGCTCAAGCTCATTGTAGGTGCTCGGATTCGAACCCACGCCCCTTGACGCGAAGTCGTGCACACTACCACTGAGCTATCATCGCTTCAAAAGACGTAGAAAAGGTAGAAAGGGACGTGCGCATACCGAGGGCGGTGGTGAAGAGGAACGTGTCCCCGTCCCTGAGGAAGAGGTCCCAGACCCGGCAGGTCGCGTCCAGCGGCATCGCCTTCGCGAACGCCGTGTACAGCCACTCCAGCAGGTACAGCTCCGGCGCGACCGCGCGCGCCACCTGCGGCACGTTCGCGCCCAGCAGCCGCCCGTACGCCTGCCACAGCCGCTGACAGGGCAACGACACCTCGAATTATTACCGGCCGTCTATCGCGTGTCGCATTACAGCCGGCTGAGGAACAGCGAAGTCGATATGGCAGATATCTTGTGCACCTACAATGAGCTCGAGCTTTCGGTGAGGGAAAACATCGTGAGGAAACCATAGCACGGTGGTAGGGCTTTTTCTAATGCTCACTTGCCTAGTAACCACCCTCAAGTTGCAAATCCGTCACCAAACACAAATAGATGTCTTCTGGCAGCAACACTTGCGAGCCAAATAAGCCATGATAGCTCAGTGGTAGTGTGTACGACTTCGCGTCAAGGGCGTAAGTTCGAATCCAAGCATCTACAATGAGGTTGAGCTTTCGGTGACGGAAACCATAGCTTGGTAGTAAGGCTTTTTCTAATGCCCGCCTGGGTAGCTACCACCCTCAAGTTGTAAACCTGCCGCCGAATACCAATAGGTGTGTTCCGGCAGCAGCACTTTAGAGCCAGTTCCTCCACAGGTTTAGCGTGTCTACCCAACTTGGGCCGTATCGTCACTTAAGATCAGGTGAGATTATGGCCATAACGCTAAACCTTAAGTATAAAAAAAAAAACATTTTTATTACGAAATAGAGGGCAGACTAGCAAGTGTGTCTCCTGATTGGTAAGTGGTCACCGCCGTCCACGAGCACTCACATCACCAGAGAAATGCAGGTGCGTTGCCGGACTTTAATGGGGGGACTGGTTCTCAAGTGCAGCTGCCGGAACACACTTATTAGTATTTGGCAACAGATTTTCAACTTGAGGCTGGTGGCTACCACCATGCTATGGTTTCCTCACGATGTTTTCCCTCACCGAAAGCTCAAGCTTATTGTAGGGTAATTAGATTCGAACTCACGTCCCTTGACGCGGCATCCGTACACACTACTAACTGAGCTATCACGTACTAAGAAGTAGATTGATTACAAAATCTGTAAGCACTAAGCTATCATCGCTTCAAATTGCATCGTGGTTACATAAAACCACACAATGATTTTTAAAGTGCAAAACTTCTACAGCGCGATTTGTATAGGGAGTAAATCCATGTGAGTCGTCATCGACATGGTCACGTGACGTACACATTATATACGTTCCTATTAGTATATACTTATTGCGCTGTAAACAGTTCTGATTTAAGATCAAACAATTAATTTGGATATCCGAAAATAACAAGTTTGTTTATAGTTTTAAGTTTTCACTTCTGTCGGCAGTACTTATGCCTTTGCATTATTTTTTTTATATTTTGTAGGTTTACCGAGATTTTGTAGGTGTAGGTAATGTGAAGTGGTGAAAAGTCTCGGGTGCAATTTGCGACTCCAGAGTGCGTCTTAGATTAGAAGGCAGAATATATAAGACCTCACATACTGTATGGATCAGACTACTGGGCTAGTAAGTAGACGCATGATTATCGATCGCATGCAGCAGAAATGCAAATGTTGAGATGGATGTGTGCTGTTATAAGAATGAGCAAAGTCAGGGGGAGTTTGAAATTGGCACAAGTGGTAGATCACTTGTCTTGGTTAGGGTATACTATGAGAAGAGAGAGGAAACGCCTGTGATGAGAAAAGAATGGAAAGGAAGATGAAGGCCAAAGAAAATATGGACAGTGTGAGGAAAGAAATAAAGGAAACGAGAGTGAATGAACAGATGGCAACTGAAAAAAACCTATCGGGCCAACCCGAAATAAATTGGGAACAGGACACGAAGGACACACTTTGTCCCTTTAGCATTATGGGTCAATACCACTTGATGTTAAAAGACGATGTGGACACGCTAAGCTCAGTGGAGGCTTACTGTACTAGTTCTCAAGTGCACCTACCGGAATAAACCCACAAGTATGATTTCGCAGCAATGGATATAAGTTCGAATCCACCTGCAATCAGCTTTGAATTTTGAAGGAAAAAAAATCATGCTGAAACCATACCATGGTGGTACGAGGACTTTTTCTAATGCCTGCCTGGCTAGCTACCACCCTCAACCTGAAAATCTGCTTTCAAATATCTCGAGATTTGAATTGCACTCGAGAGCTAGTGCTTCCCACTAGGTTTAACGTGTTCGCCCCTCCATCTTAGGTCACATCGTCACAACCTATTGTTAGGTTTATTTATTACATAACAGTAATATTGTATTATTAAATATTTGTAATAGTAAATTAGGGTACTTAAGTCAAACTGTCAACTGATTAATGCACTTAAAACATATTGTAAATATTTTAACTAATAAATTAGGATATTTTATGGTACTATAAGTAAAATTGTCAACTGATAACCAGCACCGCACTTAAAACATATTGTAAATATTTGAAGTAATAAATTAGGGTACTTTAGGGTTCTATAAGTCAAATTGTCGCATTTAAATACTAGACGGCTGTAGAAGTCGGCACGATTCGATCGGAAGTCGTTGTTATGTGCTGTATAGAGTAAGACGTGCAAAGTAGAAGATTGTGAAACAATATAGTTTTGTTACCTAGAGGAAGTTCTTTATTATATACGCCTATATCCCCTGACCTAAGCCTTTACTATAAACTATTTATGTTAAACGATGCCATGTAAATCTAAAAACGAGTTTAGTACCAAAGTTACAATTTATACATAATAGGTGATTGGAAAATTAAAAGCCTTATCACATACCTGCATCGTAGCACCGTCTCTAGTGAAGGCAGCTCGTAATACGCGACCGTTCAGAAGATTGGCGAAGCAAACGAAAGCTTGCGGTGCTTCCATATTCAGGATCAATACAGCAGCTATGAACGACATGCCCTGCCAATCGGATACATTCGAACTTACTATAAACCTACTGGTTGAACTTATACATTACAACAACTTGTGTATGGTGGTAGGGTTATGTCTAATGCCCGCCTGGCTATCTACCACCCTCAATAGGTGTGCTCCGGCAGTTGCACTTGAGGGCCAGGTGTAACTTGTCTACCAACTTGGGCCGTATCCTCACTTAAGATCAGGTAAGATTATGGCCATTACGCTAAACCTCAATTATATATTAAAAAAAAAAAACATTAATTACGCTATCGGTTGGTGCATCCCTAATCCCTTCCGCCCCCCCCCCCTTTTCAGCACATATTTGAAGTCAGATACCGCTGTGTCAGTACTCAAAATCGTACCCGTAACTACGCATGAAGTCGCAGATTTCGCCATCACAGAAATTATAGTTTCGTTTGCTTTGGTGTGAAATTTGAACGTACTACAGGAAGAGAAGCATCTCACCGAAGATAAAAGTGTTGTGGATTCCTTCCTTTTACAAGCTGCTTCTATATTCTGCAATATCCTATGCCAGAGTATTGTTCGTCCATTTTTTAACCGATCGTAGCTTCAACCGTTTAAAGACCTACCATAAATTGTCTATTAAATATATGACACTAGCAACCCGCCCCGGATTGGCACGGGTAATTGTGTTAATCATCTATATCCCTACTAATATTATAAATGTGAATGTAAGTTTGTTTGTACACATATTATTGGAGGTATTAGAAGTGACATAGGATACTTTTTATTGAAACAAAAATATATTTTTTTTTTACAAAAAATTAAAATAACTTATTTAACAGCTTCAATGCGAGCGAGGCCGCGGGTAAAAGCTAGTTAATTAATAATAAAAATCGGATAAGTTTGTTTACCCATTTAAACGCACTGATCCTACGAATAAAAAAAAATATAGGCTACTTAACATCACGCTACCAACGGTAGGAGCAGAGCTGTATCGAAAAACGTGACAAAAAAAAAAAACGTGGCATACAAACTGACATAGTATATAAAACTTACTTGCACGTATCCTATATCGGGTCGATAGCAGACGTACGCGGCTAGTAACTCGTGCAGAACGTCGAAGTATGGTCCACCGGGCTGGAATATACACAAATGTGGAAACGTCCTCGCTATGTCCAACTGTATCAGCTCCATCGAGCACTCGTCACCGTAATCCAACAGGTTCGGGTTCGATTTCGAACAACACTTGTCCGTTTCGCCGGCGTCCGTCGTGTGGGATTTCAAATTTTGCTCGCTGTAATTCCTCGGTATTCCCAGACGAGGGTTGTCATCGTCCGATCTCGGTTCCGTTATGCCGAGGACGTCATCGAATTCGGCCTTTTCGTCGCCGTCGGCGTCTTTGCACCGGCACGCTTTGTTGTTCACTTTTAACCGCTTCCTCCTCAGCTGCGCCTCGTGCAACTTCCGTTTGGCCTTAACGACTAAATCCTGGTACATCTCGTGTGTTATATTCAGTTTGTTCTCTATCGCCAGCTGCCAGACTTTCCCTCGGATCGCTGGCGGTAGACCGCACCACCATAGCTCTAGAGTACGTTTCGCATTTTTCCTGTAAGTTAAATTAAGTATATATCTTCTATATCACATATGATATATGTAGCAGTTTCAATGCTTCAAACTAAAAAAATAATATTCATGATCCACTATTTTATAGTGACTGTTGATTTTGTCAAGCAATTCTGATTCCGATAACAGCTATTTTCAATAAATTATACCAAAGGAGACAGGTGTAAGAACATTAAAAGTGATTTGTGCTCGTAGTGAATTATACGCGGGTCGCTTACTATTTTGGCGATAATGGCTTACACATAGTACATAGATTTATGTTGTCGCGAGCTTTTTTGTAGGACTATTTTAATCAAATATTTATATATTACACATTATATACGTGTAACTCTAACGGTTTTTGCAGCGCACGCAAGAATAGCTCGCAAATGGTAGATTTTTTTCCTACTTAACACTTGACACTTATACTTTCGACAATTCACACAAAATCTTTATAAATTATAGCCTCTGTGTCATTCTGATGCATAAGCTATAATATTGTAAAGTTTCATTAAAATCCGTCCAGTACTTTTTGCGTAAAAGAGTAACAAACAACCATACATCCAAACATCTGGATGGATGTATATCGATACTTACAAAATTTCCGCGTTTATTATATATTAGTAAGGATTTGTAAAAACGTACCTACTTAGAAGTACAGAATTTTAACTTTCGTTTATTTTTGCTTTGTGTAAAATGGAGTTGTTTAAACATTGTGTAAAACCTTTTCCGTAAAATAACATATTTTCTAATATAATTCGAATACAAATTTATATCTTTAATGAATAACAAATTAAACCATACTCTACATAGAAATGGTCAAAAAATACAGTTTAGTTTTTTTTTTCTCCTCTATTTATTTTGCTTGTTGTTATATTTTTCCTTTATTTTTGCTTACTTTAGGGACTTTACTGGTTTATGAAAAATATATAGAAACTGATTTCTTTTTATGTTATGGCGGGCATGCAAGCGTGTCACCTGATGGATCACCGCCGCCCATGGACACCCACAACATCAGGGGAATCGCAGGTACGTTGCCGGCCTTTATTTTGGAGGGACTGGCTCAAAGTGCAACTGTCGGAACACACCTAATGGTATTTAGTTCCTAGCAAGGCGGGCATCATAAAAGCCCTACCACCAGGTGGTTGGATTCGAACTCACGACCTATGACGCGGCGTTCCAACACACCACCACTGAGTTATCATCGCTACCTTATTGTTGTATTTCTCCTTTATTTTCACTTACTTGTCAAACTTTAGTGGTTTTCAAAATATATATATGTATATAGAAACCGATTTTTTTTTTAAACTAAACGAGTTTCTACAAATCTTTTATAATATATATATAACTACAATGAATGGTAAACTTTCATAGCGATAACGTTAGAGACAACTCTGCGTGATATTGTTTTCACACAACGAACAACAAAGGCGGCACAAACAAACAAAGCGTCGTGTTTAGCAAGACATCAGCGCATTGTTTAACGTAATTAGTTCGACCCGGTTTCACACATGTGAAGCATATTGTGTCCGAACACTACCGGTTTACCGATTGCACCATTTAATCACTGTCCTATACTGTATTACAACTAGCCGAAACGTGCGAATAATTCGCACGCTACAGTAATCAAACACCAAGTAATATATATTTATATATTTTTTCTTAATTATTATATATTTTTTATATATTCTCAGTAGATTACATTTGTAAATAGAACATCTATATACATATAAAACGTATTTAATTTTTACGTCTTTGTACTTTTTAGAAAAAACAATTTCTGCAAGTGACTAAGAATCAGTAATAAAATACATTCACATCATTTTTATAAATGTCTGTCTTTTTCTTTGAGCGCGCATCACTGCTAAAGTACAACGTACATGATAAAACGTCACCAAGAAAATCATTACGCATATTATCGAGTAAAATTTAGTCTTGCTTCCATTACAGTCGATTCATTACTCTATCAAACGAGCAGTTAAGTACGACACAAGAGAATCATCTGAATCACTGAAAAATATATTATCTGAAAACTTATAACAAACTTAACTGAAGTCGCGGGTAATACTATAAACAATAAAACGAATACACAAATTTAGAACAATTAGAATATTTTTAGTTAATAACAAGGAAACGTATTATTTAAAGTAATCATTTAATTATTAATTTCGACAAAGAATTAGCGGGAATATGGTAACTAGAAGCTGATTGAAAATAGTCCCTGGTCTCTGACGTGGTTTTAGAGGATGTTTTGATGAATAGCAAACGGGTAAGTGCCATAAACTCCCGTGTTAGCTCAGTGGTAGTGTGCACGACTTCGCGTCAAGGGACGTGGGTTCGAATCCAAGCACCTACAATGAGCTTGAGCTTTCGGTGAAGGAAAACATCGCGAGGAAACCATAGCATCGTGGTAGGGCTTTTTCTAATGCCCGCCTGGGTAGCTACCACCCTCAAGTTGTAAACCTGCCGCCAAATACCAATAGGTGTGTTCCGGCAGCTGCACTTGAGAGCCAGTTCCTCCACAGGTTTAGCGTGTCTACCAACTTGGGCCGTATCGTCACTTAAGATCAGGTGAGATTATGGCCATAACGCTAAACCTTAATCATAAAAAAAAAAACTTTTACTATACATTGGCACAAAAACTCTCGTAAAAAAATTATTTAGTAAAGTTTAGATCTTCATACTATTAACATCTACATTAATAAGCAGAGTTGTGAGAATCAATAATATCTAGAACACCTTATAATTAGATATCCTCTTACCACGCGTAGATCAGAACGATATAGCAAAAATTGCCAAATAGAATCAACCAAATATCTTAATATGAATATTGTATAGCGTAATATATATGCATATAACATATATTATCTAATTATGAGGTATATATCCAATTAACTTTAACAATTACAAATTCCAAACTAATTATAACTTAACACCAAGTACTTACACACTCGCTTCCAAACAAATACCTTTAATTTGGCATCTGTAACACATTCCTCTTTACGGCAATCTCCGATTCAAGTCATATGATGCTGTCAAAGCACCGCAGGTAATAATTGGGTCAAAAAACTGTTGGATATAATTAGAAATACAGTTGGTCTGTTTGAAGGGCAACTTACATGTTTTGCCAATCCGGTAGTATGGTCTGTGTCCATTCTTTGGCGTGCCTCGCAAGCCGTTCCTCGAGTCGAAAGGACTCTTGCATGCGCGCGTGCCTCGCTGCCGCCTCTCGTTCTACCCTACGTCTTGCAGCTTCGACCATCCGTGCGTGTTCCGCTTTATGCCTTAGCGCCTCTTCAGTACACTTCGCGGGTAAATTTGACGGTCTGAAAACATTTATACGCCGAATTGAATACAAAATGCGGAATTTTGAACTTTATTCATACATTTATTCTTCGCATATTTTAATACAAAGAATAACTCGTTAGAAACCTTCCAGTATTTTTAAACAATACGTTTATTTCTTCATTCCTAACACGCGACATGTCCAATGTTATGAGAAAACGTTGGAATACGTTTGCAGTTTACAACGGTGATAAATATATGTATTGTATATTTAAAATATTCATTGTTTATTGTTAAACGTATCAGTCTGTAATTTTATGAAAAAATAAATTGAATAAGTTTCCAATTTACTTGAATATTGTGTTATTATGTTTCTCAATTAATATGGATCAGAGTTCATGTATAGATTTTATTACCACGCAAAATAAACGTGTTTAAGCCAAACGGATATAAAACGCGTGGTTTCTGTGGTATTAATTAAATTACTTTATCAATATTTATATAGTTGAGTAATATCTTCTATCATTTTCTATATATTTTAAACAACAAAAAACAGTTCTAATATAGTTTTGGGTAACAAAGTAATGGAAGAAAGAGGACAAGAATGTTAACATAAATGTACAGTACAACAAAAAACGTTAAGATTAGAAACAAATAGACCAAAGTAAGTAAGAATTTAACACCAGTGGCAGAGCTATTGAGAAGTAGTAGTTAATCATGGTTTGGATATGTTATGAGAAAATGTGAAAATTACAGTAAAATTAAGTAAAGTAGAGGACCCAATGATATTATAGGCTTTTTCGAATATCATTCAGAGAGGGGATATAGGCTTATTGAAGAATATAAGGATGGAGTGGATGAGCAAGTGACGTAACTAGTTGGGTATTATAAAAGCAAGAAATGTAACATCATTGGTGCAGTATCTGATTAGAAAAATACAACATTGTTTCTTAAAATAATTAACCCTATTTATTTGAAATGATGGCAAGGTAATCTATTGTTATTAATTATTCAACATAGTCGTTCTATTCAAATGTTGCGTGCTACTTCAGACACGAAGTTTGAGCTATTATATGCTAGCTAACTAGGTTCTACTGAAGCCTTCAACTGTATTGCAAAGTTCCAAATACTCACACCTAGTTGTAAATACTAATTAGAATTAGTTGTAACGATATTTAAATACATAATTTTCATAATTATTAAGTATACAATAAATAAAACTACGAGGTTTCACTATAGTATTCAAATGAATTTGAAATCAAATCAAAAATCTTTATTCCATTTAGGCTCTAAGAAGACGCTTATAGATGTCAAAAGTACCACAGATTCTGAAAGTAAAGCAGTCATCGACAAGAACCAACAAGAACTTGGTCGGCATGTTTATATTTTTTTTATGTACCTCCATTCTTTTTTTACATAGTTACATTTACAATAGCTATTAGCGGATATACAGAGAGGGGTGTCAATTCCAGACATCACGATCGCTCATATATTGATCCACCCTATAATAGCCCTTTGAATTCAAAACTCGTTTGACATAGTGCTTGAATTTACTTTCCGGCAATTCGGTAATGTGCTTTGGGGTTTTTTTGTAATACCTAACACTATTACCTAAAAAATTGTTACTGGTCTTGTTGAGTCTAAAATAAAGGGAGATAAGTTCGTCACGCTTTTAGGGCGCATTTAGGGCATTATTGCACTTCATTGGGTACTCCATACAAGGGTTGTTCGGAAACTTATATTTACACATTATTCGTTAGCGAATCGAAACGAATATTTCGTTCAATAGTGTAATTGATAAAACATTCATTGGAATCATACACTCTACTGGCATAGTCTATACATTAAGAGTGTAACTGGGCTCATTCTGTATATTATAATAGCTGCGTCTGCGACTTCGTTCGCGTGGAACTGAAAAATATTTACCAATTTTTGTTTAGGTATCAAGATGTGAAAATAATGGACAGATTTATATAAAATCTCTTATGTTGATAAATAATACTATAAACAGTCATAGTACATAATTAGTCAAAAAAACTGAATCGATCCTCATGAATAGATATTATAACAATGTGACTGAGAATAGATAGACGTATAAAAATCTGTCACAGTAATAGTTAAATGCAAATACCATGTCTCTAGAGTTGAGAGCTGGGTCCTAAAATTGTGTAATAGTTAAATGCAAATACCATGTCTCTAGAGTTGAGAGCTGGGTCCTAAAATTGTATTCAATATAATTCAATTCCACGTAAACAAAGTCCTGAGCATAGGTACTTTGAAATATTCGAATAATCGGTACTATTGCCAAAATATCAGAATAGAAACAATAATTCCAATACTTCACATTAAACGAACACGCATTGAAGCGATGATAGCTCAGTAGTAGTGTGTACGGACTCCGCGTCAAGGGACGCGAGTTCGAATCCACCAACAAGGAGCTTGAGCTTTCGGTGAAAGAAAACATCGTGAGGAAACCATAGCATGGTGGTAGGGCTTTTTCTAAGGCCTGTCTGGCTAATAACCACCCTCAAGTTGAAAATTTCACGCCAGTGTGTTCCAGCAGTTGCACTTGAGAGCCAGTTCCTTCACAGGCTTAGCGTGTGTACAAATTGGACCGTATCGTGACATAAGATCATTTGAAATTATGCCCATAGCTTAAACAGAAATAAAAACTCAACTATAAAAAATACGACAGTTGAATTAACCAGCTACTTCGAAGCAATCGCATCGTTATGATAATATTCGAAACGATTTAATTCGAACATTATTCACCCATCCCGATTGCTTACAGAATGTCGTCTTCGACATTGATCTGTCATGTTCTGATTTTTATTTTTATTCGTATACTTAGTTATTTAGCCCTGTATTGTGTAATACAGGCGACATTTAACGTGATATAGTGAAGCTGAAGAGCATAAGTGAAGTGAATTATAAATAATCATTCGAAGCATGATACATTAGTTACCACAAAAACTCCCAAGAGAGCTTCAACAAGAGAGTCGCCATCTTGATAAAGATAGTTTCATCTGCCCAAAATGTCCAAATCTTATCACTCGAAAATGACAGTAATAGTCTCTAAAGAGAACAGAGTTACCAAGAATAAAAAAAGATAAAGAAGAGGCACATACATTTCTCAATACAACCGGGAAGTAAACACAGAACATTGCTGCAAACGTGAAGGTCGTACAACCGATCGTCAAACATAATGTCACATACGAATATTAGTTTGGCATTGGAAAAGTGTACAGCGAAAATGCGCGATGTATTATTTATGAAATACCTCACCGTTATAAAACGCGTTTGCAAACAACTTTTACACATACATAGCATTCCAACCGGAATCGTGATTATTAGAGCCACGCTGTCCATTATAAAGATTTATATGTAATGGTCCCTTGGATTTCAAGACATCGTACTAATCATAGTAATACATTACTATGTATTAATAATATATATAATATATATATATATATAGGTATAGAGATAGAAAACAGGAAACGGTGACAGGCTACTTTTTCCCGCGAAAACCTCATTGGAAGTAAAGTAAATAGAGGAATAAACTTTCTATGTAACTTTTTATTCCAGCAACCAATTTATATGACAAAATCAAAATTAAATCGAGCGAAGCCGCACCTTAAATCTAGTATGTAGGTATGATGTAATTTTGATGACATTTTAAGCAATCTTTAGATTAGCCCAGCGGTTGATTCTGTTAAGTTTAGCAGTAATAATTGGGGAAGGCTTTAGTTTATTTAACATCACGCTAATACCAATAGGAGAAAGGGACTATTCACAAAAGTTACAAGAACGGAAAAAAAATCAAATAATATTTACTTTCACGCAACGAAGTCTACGGAACAGCTAGTATATTTATAAATAGACAAAATCAAATAGATATCCAATTCTCTTCTGTTTGTAAACCGATTTTATTAGCAATATATACCTTTTATTCACACCATTACAAATAATTTTCTCATCTTTTTGATAATAACTATGGTATCATTTCAAACACAAAACGAGCAGTAGTTTTATAAAGGCTATAGTTAAATAAAGGTATTTAGTTGTCAAATCATTCTAGAAACATGTATAGACAGACGTGTTGTTGTTGTGTTGTATTGATAATTAAATTAAAATACAGTTATAATTATAAATGACTCACACATTTACCCTATTAGTATACGTTTAAACTTTGCTTAAGGTTAATACAATAATTAACTGAATGTTTCACACAACAGGCCTCAAATTTTACATAGCTTTCGGTTTGAATTTTACAATGAATACTGACGTATTTTTACAAAAATATTGTTTTTACCACTTTTCTAATAATAACATATTTTTCTTTACTCTCACACTTTATATTTGTCCATGAAATTTTCCAACTAAAATAAATTAATCATGTATTTCACCGTTAAAAAAACTGAATAGATCTTAATGTGGCATGTATTATTTTTATACATAAACTTCTGATATATGTCCTTATATTCTGTGTGTGATTTTTTATACTATTTTAATGTATACTAAGAACATCTATGTTAAGTTGCTGTAAATACCTGAAAAGTTATATCCGGGGCAGCGCCATCTTGTTAAAGCCACTTTTAAACAACAAAAAAAAAGTTGACGAATGTCATATACACATCTCATGCAGGAAGCGGTTTTATTTCGGCAATTATAAGACAGTTATGTATATAGTACGTTTTAAATCTAGAATAACACAACTTGGCACGAGCCTAGACACAGTATGAGGATTCTTACAATTAAAATAATAACATTGTTGGTAAGAACTACCTACTATAACTAACATCCAAGGATAAATTAATGTTCGTACGTGGTTTTTAATTAAAGCAATGATGGTTCGGAGATAGCGCGTACGGACATCGCATCGATCGACGTGAGTTGAATCCCTGCAATGATCCCTGAGCTTAAGTGAACATTGTTATGAAACCATAACATGACGGTAGAACATATTTTGTAATACCTGACTTGTTAGCTACCATTCCGAAGTTTTTAATTATTTTTAAGCATTACCATTTAGTAAACAATTCCTATTAACGTGATAATTAAAAAAAAACACTACAGACAGATATACCGAAAAAAATATATATTAGTTAACATATAGTACCTGGGTGACCGAGTGTAGCTCGATATTTTTTTGTAATTATATTTATTTCAAAATATATTTAAATATTAATGAGCTTAATATTTAAATATAAAGAAAGAATATAATTATATTTTTTTACAGTTACGGTTCTCGCGTTATGGACATAATCTCACCAAATCTCAAGTAACGACGCGGCCCAAGTTGGCAGACACGCTAAACCTGTGGTGGGAGGGTGTTAGCTAGCCAGACGGGCATTAGAAAAAGCCCTACCACCATGCTGGCACAATATTTCTCACACACAAAGCTCATTGCAGTTGAATTCACTTCCACTGACCCCAAGTATGTACACATTATCACTGAGCTATCATCGCTTCCACTAAAAATCAAAAATAATTTCTATTACTTTTCACGGTCTGATTCGATTTGGTTTAATTGTTATTAAATATACAAAAAAAAGAGATTATGAGACGTGCACTTTTGTTTTTTTTTTAAACACAGCTTGTGCCGACACTTAGCACAATAAGTATAATTAGGTAACACACGCCTCCCGCATTAAGCCCGCGTCGTTTCGACCGCAGTGTCCTAATTCCGTCGTAATGGTCCCCCAGAGAACACGCGCCTCACATATGCGCGGGCAGTAATCTCGGAACTATTCAAGGAATTTCTTCAACGCGGATACGGACACCAGATGGGTTGGTTAACTATCTACACGTACGTGTTACACGAGCGGTTTAAACTGGCACATTGATTTTATATACACAGGTTCGAAACCTTTTCGAAGTAAAACATTTTGTGGGTGGGCTATTCTGATCCGCAAACTTTTTGTGTGACGCCAGTTTTAGGACTGTTTTTTTTTTTTGTTAGAGTTATAAAAACCACATCTTGTTGCAATATGAGGGATATGAAGGGCATGTAGGACTAAACAGAACGAATCCTGGCATACAAAAACGTTTTTTTTTTCAAAGCAATTCCTGGATGTTCCTTTATTGTAACACTTTTTATATTATAAATGCAAATGTGAGTGTGGATGCGCTTTCACGTCCTAACTCCTCAATGGATCGTCATTAAATTTTACGTACAAGTTTTCAGGGTAGCAAGAAAATAACAAGAGATAGAAAAATAACTTTTAGAATTGGAAAATCTATGTAAACACTAGCAAAACTGCTGGCAAAGGGTAGTTTATTATTATCTACTTGAAATCTTAATCCAATAACCCCCCCCCTCACCCTCCCAAATCAATGTCCGGCCATTGCTTAAGTATTACGGTTCAAAGATGTTAAAAACGTTCATGGCAATGTGGAAATGCTGTCGTCCCAATGTAAGAAGGTTCTTTACTTTTAAATTTCTCATATTTAAGAACCCATCAAAAGTATGTTCATTGCTTATTTGTCAAATGCCGAGTCGGTGGGAAGCCATTCCACGAATTTGATATATATGGCACAATATGTACAGTTGCAAGAGTGAATTGCTTCGAAGGCAACGAGCAGACAGTCAAAAATTCAATGTAAATATCATTCGCCCCTACAACGCACAACGTGATTGTAATTTTCGACAAAACATTAGCGTTTCACCACAATCTCATCTGATGTTAAGAGACGACGTGGTCCAAGATGGTCGACAATAAGCCATGTGAAGGGACTAACTTTAAATCGCAACTGCCGAAAACATGCATAGGTATTTAGCGAATGAGTTTTGAGTTTACGCGTGTTAACTATTCAAGAGGATACTAGGTAATACACTACGAACATTCTATAGTTTCACCACGTCAGATTCCTTCATTGTAAGGATTCAAACTTACGTCCAACGACGCGGCGTCTGTACACACACAGATAGACATCATTGCATTGTTAAAAACCATTAATAAGATAATTGCAAATGATCATAATGGCGAAGGTCAAGTCGCAGGTCAAGCCAAATCTTTCTGAATAATTGTTAGGTATTGAATAGTTCTCTAAATAAAGACTTGATGTAGTTCGAAAGCATTCCCTGGTTTCCGTGGTAATGGGGGAATTGTGGCTCAACATGGTGACTTTTAATGAGTATTTGATGGTACTTCTAATTTGATGAGGCCCATGCTCCCCTTTCGTAGCGTAGTGCGAGAAGTTGTACATAAATATACCTGTTTTTACAATGTTAATACAAAAAAATGTACGTCATACTAAAGTAGCATAGAAACGATACTCTGAAATACTTTGAGGTTATTTACCTCAGTAGGCAGCGTACTTTAATTACAGTTCAAAGGTTTCCTCTCAAGGGTGTTACGACGCCATTATAAAAAATAATGAGATATAACATGAAGCCATATCTAAATTACAGTATATAAATATGAGTGTAATAGAACCTAACTTATGACATTTAAAAAAAATCTAAAGGTAATTTTAAACAATACAAATAGATAGTAGAAATTGCCAATGTTACATATATTATTTAATATTGCATAAAAATGAAAGATTTGTGTATATAATATAATATATAATAGATAAAATAAAAATATACGTTACAATAAAAATGTTTTCTTCTGTTTTAATTTTATAATATGTAGTTTATACCTCTTTCGTTTTGTTATATAAAGAATATATTTTAAATTAAAGTATTTTTATTTATATAACTAAATAATAAAAAAGACTGTGACTACACATTTATATTTTGGTGGAAACTCATTTGTCTGTTGAATTTCGTCTATTAATGCATGTAATGTAATATAACACAGTTTTTACGAAAAACATAACAGTTTTAATACATTCCGTATACGTTTAATTCAAAAACTTTAAAAAGAAAAACTTGCTAGTTATACTTTTACTAGCTGTGCCCGCGACTTTGTTCGTGTAGAACTAGAATGTTCATTTAATATTTTTTCCTGTTCGAGTAACTTTTTTCAATACAGCTTCGTTCTTATTGGTGGTAGAGGGTGAGAATACAAAAATAAGTTATGAAATCGAACTGGCAATTCTTAAGATGAGCGCGTTTCAAACGAACAAACTTTTTCGGTTTATAATATTAATATAGTATTTTTTTTGGCGGAATCTTGATCTGGCATGTGATTATTATTTTTATTTATATACTTAGTTATTTAGCCCTGTATTGTGTAATAAGCACACATTTTACTTGATGTAGTATAGCTGAAGAGCATAAGAGAAGTGAATTATGAAAATCATTCGGGATATGATATATTAGTACCCACAAAAACTCCCAACAGAACTTCAACAAGAGAGTAGCCATCTTGTTGAAGATAGTATATCTGCCCAAAATGCTCAAATCTTATCAATTGAAAATGGCAGTAATAGTCCCCAAAGTGGACTGAGTTGCCAAGAATAAAAAAGAAGAATATTAATATAGATAAGATTCATACAGTAATAAATGACATAAAATATAAAACACCGTAATGTCATTCAGTTTGCCGACGTTCTATCGATTACATAAAGGAGAAAGCGCATTTCAGTATATCGATTAAAATATTAAAATCACGATTATCAACACGAATACTTTATATTGTAATAGTTGATTGATTTAAATGACAAAATATATATAAAACTTAATAATAACGATTTTAAATATTCCATTTCCGGTTCACTACGATAACTAAGTGTAAAAATATTCGTACACACTGCTTCAGTATAAACGCACAGATAATATTTTTAATTCCTAATAAAGCCGGATGTAAGGTTAGATAACAGGGCGCCCAACTTTAAGGTACTCGCGTGAGAGAAACGTTCACAATATAAAAGGAAAAAAAAGTCACATTCACATAGCACATTTAGTGTGGTATATCAAGGGATATTGAGTTCACTGAAGCAATAATTGTTCATGGCAGCGTGTACAGAGAACGCTTCAATGGACGTGATTTAGAATGCCCGCAATAAGCCCGAGGTAAGGTTGCAATTAGAAATAAAGTAAAAGTCCTTTATTGTTGGTTAAATATATATATTTTTTATAATTAAGGTTTAGCATTGTGGCCATAGTCTCACTTGACCTTAAGTGACGATACGGCCCAAGTTGGTAGACACGCTAAATCTGTGGAAGAACTGGCTCTCAAGTGCAGCTGCTCACCTGCACACCTATTGGTATTTGGCGACAGGTTTACAACTTGAGGGTTGTAGCTACCCAGGCGGGCAATAGAAAAAGCTCTACCACCATGCTATGGTTTCCTGACGATGTTTTCCTTAATCCTTCCATTCCTTCCTTCGATCATACCTTCATCCGAAAGCTTAAGCTCATTGTAGATGTTTGGATTCGAACTCACGTCCCTTGACGTGAAGTCGTACATATTACAACTAAACGCGAAGTCGTACATATTACAACTAAAGACAACAAAAATTTTATCTACTTTTACCAACAACGTCCCCTTATTTAGCTACATAGTTGCTGCATTATAAGCTTAGTTGACGACCAACCACTCCCTAGGCTTAGCGTGTCCACCATTTTGGGCTACATCGGCACTTATCATCTGGTGAGATTGTGGTCAAGCGCTATTCCTATACAGTAATAATATAAATAATTTATTACCTTCAAAATATAAATTCTGTGCAGCTTACCTACTTAAAATTAAATAAAATGTAAAATACAACAAAGTTATTTATTTATAGTTAAGGTTTAGCGTTATGGTGACAATGTTATTTGGTGTTAAGTGACGATGTGGCCCAAGATGGTGGACACGCTAATCCTAGTGGAGGGACTGTCTCTCAAGTTTAACCACCGGAACTCACGTATAGATATTTAGCGGCAGATTTTCGACTTGAGGGTGGTAGCTAGCCAGGCGGGCATTAGAAAAAGCCCGCTATGGTTTCATACCGGTGTTTCCCTTCACCGAAAGCTGAAGTTCATTGTAGGTGGATTCGTTCTCACGTCTCTTGACGCGGCCTCCAAGCACGCTACCAACTGAGCTATCATCGCATCAAAGTTATTGATACAACCACACTATAACGTTGACATCAATACTATAGTTTAAAACTGTTTCATAGAAGCCAGCGCTCTAAGTTTGCATTATAAGTATAAATAGCCCATCTCCATATGTTGCTTGTTCCAGGGCATCTACATTTCTAAATCCAGCCCTGATTCCACTTTCTCTATAATCCGATAGATACTTCGTGAACACAACAGCACTCTGTTAGAAACGTTGCAGGAAACGCCTCGGGCAATAAACAGCTCACAAATCGCTGGGCGCGAGCTGTCATTATCATGCTATTTCCGCTTCTGTTGTATCCGCCTACATTTGAAAACCTGTGTAGATATGTTTACGCACGACTTTTGTGTTCTTCAAGATTTTCGCTTCTGATTATGTTTTTCCACAGAATGATACTATCTTTTAATTTTTTCTTATGTTTTAGCAACATAAAAACACGCGTCCGTTTCGGAGGTACGTACGTTGAAATATTTTTATTGCAACGCCATATTATGATATCATCGTGTTCATAACAATTTTGTAGTAACGACTTTAAAAAAAAAAAATTAAGATTATCATGTAAACATATATATACATTTTAATCTGATATTATATGACATAATTGATAATCAAATCAATAATAATATAATATAAAGCGGAAAAGTTTGTTTGTTCACGCATCGGTTTCAGGAACTACCGGTCAGATTTCTGAAATTCCTTTTGTATCTCATAAAGCTATCATTGACGAAGGCTTTAAAGCATTTAACGTCACGCAATCACCAACAGAAGCAAAGATGCATTAAAAAAGTTACAAAAATGAGCACAAATGATTACCCAATTCCCCCAATTGGCACGATGCGTTTTGCAGCTTCCTCTATAATGCGTGCAGCAAGCGAGTGGAATTCACTTCCGGCGTCTGTGTTTCCTTCATCTTACAATCTGGGAGTCTTTAAGCAAAGAGTGTATCGGTACTTGCTAAGTAATCGCGCTGCATCATAGCCCACTCACCATGGAGTGAGTTTTTTTTTTATTTTATTATTAAAATCTCCTGAATCACCTCGGACATGATCCAAGACCTTTTTTATTTGTATCATAGGGTGAGTTTACATATAACCGTTAAAAATTTTTAGTTCTATGCGAAAGAAGTCCCAGAAACAGCTCGTAGAATATAATAAGAATAATCATACTTTTATAGAAGAAAACTAGCTTCGCCCGTCAGCTGTTATTTTGTCCTATTCGGTAGATAATAACTCGAGCATAGCGTCATTTATCATATCATGGAATAGCTATGAACCTTCGTTTCGGTAAAAGAACTATACTAGATGAATTTCACTTCTAAAACTCAACTCGTTTAGAAGTTACACGATCACTGACAGACATACACAAGGTTTATATAACGGAATTTATGTATTTTATGTGTAACGGTATATATATATACTTTATTATAATTTTAAAAAGCTGTAAAAGCTGCCTAATACTTTTAAATTAAATTAATAAAATTGCAAACAAAAAAAAATACCAAATAAATATCCTAGGAAACAGTTATCAGTCAACAAAAATTGAAGACATATTGATATATTTAATTATGTCGTCTGTCCAAATAATATATCAGCAGTAAAGTTACTAATATTTTGTAAATTATCACATCACATATAATTATAGCTGCTCTAAAAATATACATATATTAATAGGTAAGTGAACGCTAATTCCTTAATTTGAATTCTGCCGGCGCACCCCTTACAAGTTTTTCGTGAATCCCCACACAACGTCATGTAGTCACGATACAGTCAAGGCGTCGAGGGCATAATAACGTCCTTATGTATATAACGAGCCATACATATAGCAGTTATCATAAACAAAAAGTACGATTCACACAGTATGGTGATTCGTGGTTAATTACACCAACGTCTAATGTTTTTGTCCAAAAATAAACGATAGATCAGTTATGATAAAACAAAACCACGATTCATACAGTACGACACTTTGTTCTCATTTACGTTAGCCGTCTTATGTAGCGTAGCGTAAATTTTTCGTCCAAAAATGAGATAGTAAATTTAAATAATATTAATAGTATTTTTGTCGAAATTAAAAATAAAATTATTTAAATTTTCAGTTTCGAATATTACGACCTATGAAGCACTGAAGGGTTTATTCGCTTGAGTAATTAAAATACAATATTGAAATATGAAACCAAGACGACAGATAATTATATTGTACGTTGACATTTAATTGAATTACAAACTACAGCGGGACTGCACTGTTGGGCTAGCGGTTAAAGCAATTGCCTAGCTGCAACCGCCGCGCCGAAGTGCTGTGGGTTCGAATTCTACTGTAATTCCACAAATAATTGTTATGAAGTTGCTTGTTACTTTGTGTCTACTAATAAAAACCTTCTCATCTGATATTGGCGAAATTGCCTACATAGCAGAAGTATTTTTTTATACTTAAGGTTTAGCATGATGGCCATAATCTCACCTGATCTTAAGTGACGACACGGCTCAAGTTGGTAGACACGCTAAAACTCTGGAGGAACTGGCTGTTAAGTGCAACTGTCGGAACATACCTTGGTATTTGGTGGCAGGTTTTTTAACTTGAGGGTGGTAGCTAGTCAAGCGGGCGTTAGAAAAAGCCCTGCCACCATGCTATAGTTTCCGTACGACGTTTTCCTTTACCGAAAGCTCAAGCTCATTGTAGGTGGATTCGAACTCATGATCCTTGACGGGAAGTCGTACAAACTTCCACTGAGCTATCATCGCTTAAAAATGTGTGTCACAAAACAATGTGATTCTGTGAGAAGTAACCGAAAAATTATGAAAATATACTTAAAATTATCGAGAAAAATGGCTCGAATATGCATCCATACAATTTTCCTTTTGTCTTCTTTATGGACACTCATTACACGAAGGTTTTTATGATTAGGTAGATAATATCCAGTAGATTTAGAATAACGGCTAAAATAGCCTTAATAACTGGGGTTTTATCCTTAGTTTCAGTCGTTTATAAGAAAAAAACTTTTTTTTGTAGAGTAATTTTTAATATATAGTTAGGTCTTTAATATTTTGTATAAATTATAAATCCATAAATTATTTTTCTTATAGTAGATAAACTCAGTAGCTTTCGATTAAAAAAAACAATCCGATATGTCACTTATTTTTTAAGCTATTGCATAAATGCAAGAGATGATTTTTTTCCTTAAAAAATAAATCTTCAATATAAAACTATAAGAGATATAGACTCATGTGAGCCGTTTTTCTAGATCATTTCAAGTTATATTTACGTAATTTATCGGGCAGTAACTTCTCACTGGGTGACATTTTATACATTTAGAAAAAAGTAACGTTCGGTGTGAATCGACCTCAATATCGCGTCAGTGTTAGATAACTAAAGCTATAAAGCTGGGTATTTACTATAGTAATTATTTCAATTACATACGAAATATTGATATCAGTCTGATGAAAAACGTAACATGAGTTATATTTAGAATTGTAGATAACATATCTATTGTACTGGCAATGAAAAACTGTGATCACAAAATATTATTATTTAAAAATTATGATTTCGGGTATTAGGTATTTAAATATATTAGTAAATTAATTATATGTTTCCCGCGATATTGGGTTCTTCGAAAAAATTTCAAAGAGATTTCTACGATATGGGTTCTTTAAAAAGAGGCGTGAAAAGGTATCTAAGCAGGCCAGCATGACAGTGGCGACTGACAGTGAATTTTGATTCATTGTCAGTCCCAGCTGATTTGGAATGTACAATACTTAACATCAGGTGTAGTACAGTCACTATACTGCGTGACATTAAAAGAAAAGGATGCAAAGTTAATATATTATTATGGTGTACAAAATCTAGCCTAGCTAACCGATTTCCACATATTTAAGATCCACGAATGATTTTTAATTCATTCCTTATAGCTTTCCAACAAAATTATTACAATTAGCGTATATCCAAATTGCTCTATACTTTCCTTTGAATTATAATTTAATTCATTTGAATAATATATAACAAAATTAAGTCTCTGGCTATACTATAGTCAAGCAACATTATGTAAACCTCAGGAAAAAATACGATTGCGGCATGTGTGGAAATAATAAATTGGTATTAAGTTAGAGTTTCGTTATGTGTACTAAACACTACACTTTAAAGTAATATTTAGTTTTAGTTCTTTAATGGGTACTTCAGAATATAAAAAAAAACAATAATTAATTTCTATTTTGAGTAAAACACACTGTGCCCATTTATAACATTAGATATATATTTTGAGTATCAAAGCGCTATACCTATTAATATTATAAATGCGAAAGTGAGTTTATTTGTTATGTTTTCACGTCTAAACAGCTGAATCGATTATTATGAATTTTGGTACAGAGATAGATGGAAACCCGGAAACGGTGTTAGGCTACTTTTACCGGTAACAAAACTTTTCGGGAGTGGGGTAAAGACCAGCGGGATAAACTTTGTATGAAACTTTTTATTGCGTCATACAATTTCACAAAATCAATATTAACGCGTACGAAGCCGCGGGAAAAACTAGTAACGCTCTAAAGGTCTAAACCACAGTATTTCTAACAACAATAAAACTACAATCAGTGGAGACGTCCTCGGCACAAACGTGACTTGGAAACGAAATAATTAACTTTTTCGAGAGACCATCTCGATTTGCCGCTAATTACCCAAATCACCTAAACTCAGCGTCAAAACGTGACAGAATAAGAAACGTAAAATTGTCTTTTTAATTTCGGTATCGTAGAAACATTCGCCACTGTCAATTTTCTATTAAAAATACTCATATTTGATCACAATAACCAAAGCACAGCGAAACATATACTACATTCACATTAAACCAGTAGGGCAAAATTCCACCAAAACATCCGTAGAGAACGCCTTTAATTGGAATATCATATAACTGTCGTTACCAGAGCCTACATCCCCTTCCAATGACCACGATACAACCGAGTTCAAAGTTCAAACTACGGGAGGTCAAAGGTTTTCGAACTATTAATAGTATGTGGCGCCCTTAATACATCTGATCTAAATAAAGTTTTATTACATTCACCGTCGGCGTGACGTGTTACAAGCGAGCGGAAACACCAAACACTAAATACTCCGAGCATTATAGATTTAGTATTCCAGACGTAACTTTATATGTATTTTTAATACGGGTTAATAATCAAATCGCTTGTTGAAGGCCCTTTGCAAACGTACAATTAACGGACACAAATTATACCTATTTTTTTAAAATACTTTTAAGTATTGCTTCGGACAGATAACCGTGGGGTTTAGTGGGTATTCAAGGCGACTAACATCACGTGAGTCCCACATTCCTATCTCAGTTACACCCGGCTGGCAGGGGATGCGTAAACAAATAAAGATACAAAAGGCGTATATGGGAATCATTTTGTGCGAATCAATAGAAATAACCCCTATTCTGACTCTTGGATGACCACGCGTTTTACATCCCTTTTTTATTAACATGATGTTCAAAATGACAGTACTGACTAGTGATTACGCAACCCTTAAACGCATTACCCGGGCTCAGATCAAGGCGAGAGGGGCATGTAGTAAGCCTCATCGGGTGATAAGCATTGACTTTTTTTTTCGACCTGACATACGCTGTTAACCGTAAGACAGCTAGAACGAACTTTTTGGGGCGAAGCGGGCGCAAGGGTACCAGAACGGCCGAGCCTCGGTTTGGCCTACCGCCGGAAAACGAACAAAGATTCGTGACCCTAACTAACCAACAGGTCCTTACTAAGTTTACAGGTCCTAACAATGACATCGGGCAAGCCGCGCAAGGGCCGCGGGAGTAGTCCCTTACAGAACCGTGTACTTCATGTGCGGGTGTGCACGAATGGTATGCGGTGTGGTGATGTACTCTCAGTGATGTAGAGTGTCACTGTATCGTGCGAGCAAAATCACTTGAGGGCTCTTTTTCGGAGGATCGAACCTAGAAAGGTAAGGTAAGGTAAGGTTTCTTTTAATCATGCATTTCCCAACATTTGCCAGAAATCAGGCACTGCTCTCAATACTTCTAACACATAAAGAACACTTAGACTTAGAACCAATTATCTGTGGATGACATTGATAATTGTCCCATGTGGGATTTGAACTTACAGCCCTCAGCAAGACAGTAGTGACGATAAGAGTTCTTAAACCACCACGCTAATCGTGTTTCAGTGTTCTTTCCAAAACTCTTTCGTAACAATGTCTACAATGTACGGTTTGCCCTTATTACTAAGTATAATATTCTATGAACGTTACAAGGTCCCACCATTATGTCGCCATGTAAATACAATTGAGTTGTAAAGCAGTTTTAAAACCGTCTCGAGACACCCTAACCAGCGAGAAATGAAACATGATAGGGCACTTTACGACCGAATACACTAACGACATTACAAATAGTAAAGAAGAGTTGCTACGTCAATCTTGTTCAGTTTATATATGTAGTAGTATATATAGTATGTTAGAATCTGTACCTATTGCCTAGTAAAACTCTGAAGACTTATAAAATAAAATTGATGATTTTTAGAATATGAACTTTAGCATAGCATTGGTTATATAATGCTGCTGAAAAGTGAAAAAATGCAAAATTCGTCTCCCAATGGCTAAAACACAAAATGATTTCCAGATAGTATGCTATCAGATTCATAAATAGCCAATAATAAAGCTTGTCAAAACAGCGCAATACGAACATAAAGACAACTTTCGTTTAACTTTAGATATGTATATAACACTATATACATATTGGCTAACAACAACAACAACAGGGATACAACTAATTCGGTTCATGTGAATATTCCAGTCGTTAAGAGCCATTGGGCAACAAAATTCAGTAATTCCCATTTGACGGAAGCATTCAATTAAAGTTCCGACACTGCAACTGCTATTAGAAAAATAAAGGCAAAATTGTTCATGATAACTATAGAAACAAAATTTGCCAAAAACTCCTTCCAGAAGTCTAAAAGCTGCACAGTTGAAACATACTTTTACTCACCTATCATGTTGAATCAGTGCTATAGAACTGGCAACGAGATCTTCAAACTGTTTCTCGCTCGCTGAACTACCTTGTCGCTTGTGGTGGTGAGGTGTGTTAGTCGCAGATGATACCGGGCTCAGGGAATTTGAATTTTCCGATGATAACGTTTTCGCAGCAATATTTCCACTGGATTTACTCCCGAATATCCGCCACGAGACCGTGGTCGATGATGCTTCGTGGTTCTTCGAAGAGTTGCTGCTCTTCCACGGAAACACTCCTCTGCAACAAAAACAGTAAAAATTGTAAAAAAAAAACGTAATATTTAAAGTAGATGTATGCAGTTAACGATAGCAAATTTTGTTTATATTTTTAAATAACTGTACTATTGTGTTCGTAAGAAACTAAAAATCTTGGTAGTTTATGTAACTGTTTTATAATGAGCTTGACCCGTGGACTTGGACTAAGATTTGTATTTAGCCAGTTTGTTTCTTTTTGCATTCGTCTATATACTTGTACTCTACGCGAAAATGCATTATTTTTGCAAAATATTTTTTATTGTTAATTGAAGCGATGATAGCTCAGTAGTAGTGTGTACGGACTGCGCATCAATGGAAGTGAGTTCAACTCCATCTGCAATGAGCTTGAGTTTTCGGTGAAGGAAATATCACGATCGCTTTTTCTAATGCCCGCCTGGCTAGCTATCACCCTCAAGTTGAAAATCTGCCGACAAATACCAATAGCAGTTTTCCGGCAGTTGCACTTGAGAGCCAGTTCTTCCACAGGTTTATCGTGTCAACCAACTTGGGCCGTATCGACACTTAAGATCAGGTGAGACTATGGCCATAACGATGAAACCTTAACTATAAAGAAAAGAAAAGCACGTTGAATAAACAAACAATTTTTTCCGCTTTACACATCAATTCATATGTTAATTTATAACTGTAGTCAGTGTATTTCCTTTAAATATAGATAAATATATATTCGAATTCAGAAATACAAAAATTTATACACACGGTAAAGATGCGTCCTAAGGGCTTGGTAAAACATTTTCAATGGTATGCGAAGGTAACGATTATCACTGTAATTAAAATCTCGGCGGTCTCCGCAGTTCTCACAATGAACTGTAATTACATGTCAGCATTATTCTATGTTACGGAATTATTACACACTATATTACAAAGTTATTATCTAATTTAACTAAGCAATTAGAATTCCATTCTAACCTTGCCGCAAGACGATTATATGGTCCTCGATTCGTACGCAAATACATAGACAATTACAGATGCGACTCACGTTGGTATAGACAATTAAAAATAAACAATGGAGACAAAGGTTTTTCGATGAAACAGACACTTTACTCTTTGAACTAGACAATATAGAGGATATGTTTTAACGAGGAACACGTATAACAGCGTATTTTGCATTCAATACCCTCATTAAGGTAATTAAAAACATAACAGTTTAAAAACATTACTCACTCGTGCAGTCATGGCGACAATTGTGGAATGTGGTACATTTTTTTTTTAAATCCACGTTCAAAAACTTGTGCAAGTTATGACCTATCTTTTACTTCTGAGATAATTTGTTATTATGAATAATATTACATAATTAACATCATTAATACTTCGGCGTACTAGATTTACTACTTCAGACAGAAAGTCCGTAGGAAACAATTCAAATATCAATCTTCCATAAGAGGAACAGTTATATGACAATTTACTAGGAACTCACATAAATCTCGACTACAAAATACTAACAACCGATTACAGATTTTCCAGTACCTTCCTAAAGTCTCTCGCAATGGAAAATTGAATATCTACGTGTCTAACGTTTTTCAGCATGCATTATCAGTCATATTTATTAAGTTATCCATCGTACTACGATATAAAAAAATACCAAACAAATTTTCACAAGTATACGATTATTATTACAAATTTACTTACAACAGCACTTTGCAAACATCTTGCATCTGTGATATCATACCTAAATGATAAATTTCTTTGATAACCACAACTGATCTCAAAGCGTGAAACAGACGTTAATATTGATACATGACCTTTTAATTAGAATAATAAATGAAGACCGACATTGAAGAAGTAAAAGGCATTAAGTTATTCACATGTATAATTAGTGCAGACTATATAAAACTAAATATTTGAATAATACTCGCGATCAATCTAAAAGTTGACAGTTCGGACAGTAGCGGCAGACGGAATGCCATTGTATGATAATTGCGCGTAGGTTGAGGATGTGTGATAATGCATCCAGCCGAGGCGTATTTTCGGATGTCGGATACTTGTTATATAATCATTCAAATTTCATCAGTGTTAATATAGTATATGACATATATTTTTAGACACTCATCTTTAGAATAGCTTTATTAGAATTGCGGTCAGATTTTACAGTTTCTATGTCATATAACATTCAGAATAAGAAGCTTTGCGAACTTTTTTTTATATATTTAAAGTTTAGCGTTTTATGGCAATAATCTCACCTGATCTAAAGTGACGATACGGCCCAAGTCAGTAGACACGCTAAACCTGTGGAAGAACTGGCTGTCAAATGCAACTGCCGGAACACACCTATTGGTATTTGGCGGCAGATTCTCAACTTCAGGGTGGTAGCTAGTAGTTGGGCATTAGAAAAAGCCCTACCAGCATGCTAAGGTTTCTACACGATGTTTTCCTTAACCGAAAGCTCAAACTCATTGCAGGTGCTAGGATTCAAACTCACGTCCCTTGACGCGAAGTCGTACACACTACCACTGAGTTATCATCGCTTCAACGGTTCTTTACGATTAATGAATAGATATGCCAAAACAGGCTTTAAGGGTCATCGGAGTATGAGCTCAAAGCAACAGGTCGTCCAAATATAACAGTAGGATTTCATAAATAATAATCAATAGAAATTATCGACTGTTCAATTTTTTTTTTTTCAATGTACAGAAGTAGATAAATTATCAAATCGATTGAAACCCTAAACCGTAAATAAATAATGTATTTTCTATTAATGTGAATTTGTTATATTTTTTGATCTCAATTTGTAAGTTCTCTGAAATCAATTTTATATCTTTCTTTACCTTGAATTTTACTACATAATTTAGCATCTGAATAAACATAGACACGACAAACTACGACGATTGTCATTTTAAACGAAAACATAAGACGTCTGTGTTACATAAATATATGACGATGCATTCGAATTCATTTAACACGTAAACTAATTATTATGCAATATTTAACATATTACGTCGCATCTCAAAATAAACATTCCGGAAAGCCATTCGTAGAACATATTGCGTGTAGTCTTGAACAAGTAATATCTATTACATGTGCGTAGTTTAGATTCGAATTAAACTTGCAGAGAGTATAAAAAGCAATGGCGCGTGAAAAAACATTCAAAATAATTGATCGGCATGAGAAGCATCCGAGCAACGTCCTTCGCACAATTGTAGGTTGAATTGAATTTAAGCACGATACGTTTAATTTTAATACTTAAAACAAAGCAATAAGAGCTGTAATTGAAAAGTAACATAGCTAAATGTTATTAGCGTACGTTATATTGCAGATATAATTAAGACTACATAATCCTTAACCTAATAAGGATAAAGGATTAGGTATAAAGAGATCGATTCCATATAACTTGAATTTAATAATTATATACAGAAAACAAGATATCCAAGTCGAGTCTTTAAATGGAGTAAAACCCACACGACATTCAACTGTAGATAGACACTGAACTTTCAATAAACATTGGGAAAACTCAATGTCAATAATTATATAAGCGATTTTTTATATATTTGTAAACGGCGGTTGTGCCTGTGTGAAAAGTTAACTGTTTTCAAAGCTGTTCCCATTATTTATATACATGTACGAATAGGCATAGAATTTAATAGTATAAGTTTTACGAAATAATTGGAAATTTCTCTATATTTACAGTACTTTCATTGAATTATCAATCGTGATTATCGTCGAATTTTCAACCATTGCGCCAACACTAGCTCAAAACGATACGTTCAAAATTGTCTGATGTAAATAATTTGCAATTTCTGTTTATTATATATACATATTGTTTAGTTAAAACTTTTTAATAGCGCGCGTTATAAAAAAACTTAGAAAAACATAGGCAAGGATAACATATTCGGAAAATACCAAACAATGTATGATAATTAATCTGAAGACCGATCTGTAGTACGAGCTGAGAGAATAAAAACATGGCGGGAATCATGCGCAGCTGTGCCGGGCCGCGCTTGGTACGCGGTGGTACGAGACGCGGATAATCAACGCGACCTGCCGACTCGCTAACTCGTAGGTACCACGATTAATATGTTACCTCGGTTACCTACATTAGGTAGAACGTTAGAAACAACAGTATTGTCCGCGAAAGCTGAATATTTTTACTAAAGAGTCTAATAATGTAAAGGCCATAACAGTCAGTAATGTAACAATACAAAGTGAAAAAGTTTTTTGTTTGAACTCACTAATCTTAGATCGTGGTAGTTACCAGTCGTATTTCAACAATTATTTTATTTAATACGAACCATTGAAAAATACTATAGGCTATTTAATATCACGCAAACACGAATAGAAGCAAAGTTGTATTAAAAATTTACAAAAACAGGCAAAAATTGTAAATATATTTTGATTACACCCGAACGAAATCGCGAGCACAACTAGTCAGCTTATAAATGTTCGAGATTTTGGATTTTAAACTGTGATATGCGTGCTAATATTTTGTATATTTCTGCATTCAGCAAAGAACTTTAACCCAGTTTATTTAAAATACTTATTTCGATAAAACTTACATATTTATTTATTTTCTTATTTAGTAAACACTCTCTGTATTCATGTTCGTTTGCGTGGAGCTAAAATTTTTAATTAATCATGTTCGCTCGTTTTTGTAACTTATTTTAATACTGCTTTGCTTCTATTAGTGGTAGTATGATGTCAAATAGCCTAAAGCCTTCCTTAATGAATGCTCTATCAAATGTAAAAATATTTTTTTAAATTCGACACGTAGTTCCTAAGATTAGCGCATTCAAACAAATTAATAGAAAGTTTGGAAAATGCAAAAGTGCACACCTCATGATCTCATTTTTTTTTCTATTTAATAACATTTAAACCACATCGTTTCAGATCGTAAAAATTAATAGTATTCTATTCCTATTTATACTAAAGCGTAAGACAAAAAAAAGACACGCTTAGTAAAGTATTTCGGTCGTTATCGTGATAACATAAATGGTCCGCACATACAGACACACGGACGTCCAAAACAGAACTTTTTTAAACAGTTTAAAATAAGTAAGTAAAACAACAAAATGGCATCAAAAATATTACAAGTGTTAAAATTAGTGTTTTTTCTTGATATGTGTATGTATATATTATTTTACAATTGCAATATATGATAAATATATACGTTTGAAGTTTAAAAAATCAGTTGTTTTGCATAAGGTGACAGTAGTACCCACCTCAACGCATCGCTTATGAGGCGTGCAATTACATATCCTCGGGTTTAATACCACCATCGCGACGCTTTGCATCAATTTCTATGAATTACGAACTCAATACGCTCGTTTCACCTTACGATGCTAAATCGAGTTCTCTGAATCTGTTTAAACTTACTAAACAGTAGAAAATTGCCTTTCGTCTTAGACGGTTACCGTCAGTATATAATTGCACAACTTTCACCATATAAAATCATTTGACCCCAGGATACTTGCATAAAACACCGAGCTTTGCCGTAATTAATTATACACAGTAAGAAAGTCCGTGCAATGTTAATGACTTACGAAGGTGTTATTAATTACTTCAGTACGGAAATTATCAACTTACGATCGTGAATTTCTAAAAAATGTTACGTATATTGCAATACTGGCTTCTACTTAGCAATATTCTTTATTGAAATATGGTTTATTTTCTATTATTCATCCATTCCGTTCTTTCATCAACGATACGGCCCAAATTTGTAGACACGTTAAGCCTGTTGAAGAGCTGGCTCTCAAGTGCCACTGCTGGAACACACCTATTGGTATTTGGCAGCAGATTTTGAACTTGAGGATGGTAGCTAACCAGGCGGGCATTTGAAAAAGACCTACCACCATGTTATGGTTTCCTCACGATGTTTTCCTTCACCGAAAGCTCAAGCTCACTGTAGGTAGAGTGGATTCGAACTGCTAACTACTATAGCGATGTTGTTGAAATTTGACACGTAGATAACTAGCCCTGTGGATTGTAAATTATGATAATTTTTATCCCATAAAATTAGATGGTTCTTTTTTAAATGTAATTTTGGACATTTTTTTCAGTCTTGAAACGAACTAAAAACCTAAGAGCTATATATTATCTCTCTAATGTATTACAATGCGACAAAATAGTGTATAGAAAACTAGATTTTTTAGCTGCGTCTGGTAATTTGCAATAGTAAATAAGCAAGGCTGGTGCAAAATCATACTCAGTTATTGTTTCTTTTGGCTTTAAATACTCTTTCGTGTTAATACCTATTTTGTGTCAAATAACCTAACAGAGTCGCATCCACAAGTTACTATTCATCAGTTATTACTAATACTATTGAATATTGTTGATATTAAAGCCATTTCGTTTAAACAAAGCTTTTGTAATAGATGTATATTTTTTTTTTTTATAATTGTATGACCTTTACAATAAATCACATAATAGTGTAGATGTGATAATAATATTTAAATAACTAAATTACATTGGACAATAAAGGAGCAGATAATAACGAATGTAAAGTCTGGACAATTTGTTCACTGGTTTATATAAGAGAGACGTCATATCTCAACTAAATAAAACATGTATAAATACAA
Organism: Actias luna; assembly: GCA_039707435.1. Taxonomy (NCBI): domain Eukaryota; kingdom Metazoa; phylum Arthropoda; class Insecta; order Lepidoptera; family Saturniidae; genus Actias; species Actias luna. Next base: position 15,335,394 of record JAZHAC010000008.1, on the reverse strand, counting down.
TTATCATACGTGATAACACAAAACGAAGAAAATAGATACATAGGTGCGTCACGAGGCGACGCGACGTGACGGTAGTAAAGTTGGTAAATATTAATGCTATCACTTAAGGAAACAAATGGTATAATGGAAAATATTATTTATATCCTAATGCCTATATTCTACAGCGTGTAGGTATAAGAAGAGAAATAAAAATACATTACATAGAACATTACATATAAAGCCAGATGCCGAGACTAGTCTTAAAAGAAATCACACGTATCATCAAGCGATACTAAAAAGTACCAACACAAAGTTTACTGTAATGTGTCCTGAAAGTATTGATGGTTCGGTGGTAACGTTTTCGCGCACCGACTGCATCGACGTTGTCGGTTCGAGTAACGTGTCTCAGCTTTCGTTGAAGCAAGCTATTTTGACCAAATGTTGCGCATGTAAGAGAAGACAGGAAGAGAAAATAAAATCCTCTATATATCTAACAAAGTACATCCGAATTACAATAAATAAAATAATGTTGTACATACAGGAACTCAATTATAGATTTATTACACGTAGACGAGCCTTGTCCGCGATTTCGTTCCTACTAACTAAGCATTATTTCATCATTTTTCATACAGCCTGGCTCCTATTGATGGTAGCGTAATGTTAAATAGCTTAAATCCTTCCTCAAAGACTGCTCTATCAAACGCAGAAATGATTTTTGTAATTCGACTGATAGTTCCTAAGATTAGCGCGTTCAAAAAAAGCAAACTTTTCCGCTTTATATTACAAAAATATAGATATGTACGTAGATATAAATGCATCATAATCATACGTCTTGTTATTATCAAGTGACTACAACGTATTTATATATTCAATGGCAGCCTCTGGGCTCTCAATGTAAGCGTTTGACCTCATTCACTGCGCAGACCGCCGAGCGTCTCCAACATCATTTGTGGAATGTGACGGGAACGTAACTCCCATATGCAACAAATGTGCGTCGGTCATGCAATAAAGTTGGGTCATCCTGTGACCCCCGACCGCCACTTGGATGAGTAACGTATTAAAACTATTTTATAACAGCATCCTAGTTTTAATACTATAGATATATCACCATACATGCCTACATAAGCAGTTGTCGTAACATAAAAATACAGGTACATAATTATTTATAAACAAAAAAAAATGTACTGATTTAGTTTTGTTATAATTTTATTGTACGTAATTGATAAGTTTTGAGTCAATCGATTTTTTTATTACTATAATTGACAAAAGTATATATACTAGTATAAGCTTTATATTACCTACTGTAATTTAGTATCAAATATGTTATCATTGTATCTTAGGGCGGGTGCACTTTATATTATTTTACCTACCTTTTTTGTTTTTATTATAGCATTGTGTAAAGCCAACAACAGGCGGAGCTATAACATATATATTAATATAAATTATAGCAAGGTATATTACGGTATATTTTCTATAGTAATCCGTGAGCTATAACGCTATCTTTTGGTATATTTCAAGCATAACAACATATTACAATTATATTTATAATTTTTCGTCTGTCATTTGTGTACGCTGTGAACATAACCAGTTGGATCCATTATACGATATCTAAAATTAGAAATACGTGCTCGTGCAGCGACGGCCGTAGAGATAATGAGTGCAAAAATATATATTACAGCATAGCCGTCAGTGGCAGCTTGCTATACCGTAATATTAATATATATATTATAGATCCTACTGTTGTGGGTTAAATAAGTTATCAAGCATTGCATAATAAATAACTCGGTAACATAGCGATGGTATACTTTGGGCTAGACGGGAAAGCATCGCCAATTTTGTCTTCTGGTTGTCTGTTGGTTTCTGTTAGTAAGGCTTACAAATGTGCATATTAGAAGTAAAAGTTTGCGGCCTCCTGTCGATAGCTCAGTTGCGTGCAAGTACTTTCACTGCAACGGCTGTCAATTCTCTGAATATAGTATCAGAAACGTCAAAATGTTAAATAAGACTTATAAAAGGTTAAAAAATAAAGTCTTAACTATTGCTTAAGATCAAATTAAAGAATTGAAACATCAGTATATCGCTCTCGCTCCCTCAGTCACCTCGAGCCGACTTTACCCGATCCAGCGTCACACAACAGGTTGCGGATCCAAATTTCAAAGTATCCGTATATGAAGTTTCCCTTCAACGATTATCGAAGAAATTAGTCAACAAACCGCATTTTAAAATGATTTTCGAGAGTCTTTAAAAGAAATAGAAGCTATTCATATCCGAATGAATGGTGATTACATGGTAATAAATTCAACACACTGACACTCGTTTGGTTTGCCGAGAGTCACGATCGGCCAGTGTATATTAATTCAATGGTAGAGAGTACAAACACCGCATCATTAGACGTGAGTTCGAATCTCTACAATGTGCCTGAGCTCCCCGTAAACGATTACATCGTGTTGAAACCATAACATGATGGTAAGGTAGTTTGTCATTCTCGTCCGGCTTGCAAATTGCACCCTTGCAAATCTCTTGCTAAATACTTGAACGAATGTGTTCCGGCAATTGCGTTCGTGGATCGAAAAATTAGAAAATTTAGATATAAAAATTGCCACCGCTATCTAAGGATTGCGTGGAAACCGCAGCTTGTAAAATATTGTAAAGAAAAATCTGAAAACTAAAATATTTAAGCTGAAGATTACTTTTTGAAAGCCTCGATACGACTAGGGTAACCAGGTGACAGGAATTTTCATAGCATGTCCAGAATTTCAGCTGTCTATAAGAGAAACGGGGAAGATTAGAAATTGACAAGAATAAAAAAAAAAAGAGAAAACATAAGAAATAAAATTATAATTAAATAATAAAATCTAAAAATGAGCAATCAACTAATTGTTTATTTAATCATTATTCATCTTAGCCTCGTACCACGCATATTGAAGCTTACCCGTGAGTTTTTGAAATAAGATACATTTGCTGCCGAAGTGTCATGAAATTGATTGCTAAGGCAAAGATTTCCCCAAGACAACTTATTTTCGAATTTGTTAACCCTAGGTACGATCATATTTCACTGTAATACAGCCCGTCGTAAAACACAAAAAAATTTGGCCTTCTTCTTTGTTCCCTTGATTTTTTGCAAAGATATATGTTTATTTATTTTCCTGACAAAGGGAAGGTCAAAAAATTTTAAAATCCTGCTTACGTAATACTTGAATGATCCGGAATAATAAAAAGCTGTAATATTAAAGACGCGGGCAAGTTTACGGTAACAAAGTGTATTTTTATTGACCATAGGTAATTAGAATTGACACGCGTGAGCTTGGTAACCTCATAGTATACAAAATACTAGTACATCATGAACACAATGCTATTGATTTCTGTTTAGTTTACTTGTAGTATAATGGGATATGAATATACTAAATATATATTAACATAATGATAACCGCCAACAAAGATGTAAAATGTGGACAATAGAATCGTTATATACAAATAGACAAACTGTGTACGATAACAAACGCCGACCTCAAGTTAATATTACATTTAAGCTTGAATATAAAATTACTCACATTATAATACACATCAAATATTCAAAAATAAATATAAAAAATCGGTGCTTGACTTAAGTATGTTTTTAAAATCCTCTCCTTACTAATATTATAAATGCAAAAGTGAGTTTGTTTGTCTGTTACGCTTTTACGCCTAAACCGCTGAACTGATTCTAATGAATGTTTGTATAGAGACAAATGGGAACCTGGTTTCTCTCAAAAACCTTATTGGAAGTGGGGTAGACAGAGGGATAAACTTTGTATGATACTTTTTATTGATCCGATCTGTTTGACAATATCAATAATAACGCGAGCGAAGCCGCACGTAAAAGCTAGTAATATATATTTTGCGTTATCCACAATCTCATCTGATGTTTAAATGACTATATGGTACAAGATGGTATACGCTAAACGTTGTGAAACTCTTAGTTCTCAAACGCAACTGCTGGAACACCCCCAAAGATATTTAGCGACAGATTTTCAACTTGCGGGTGGTAGGTAGCCAAGCGCACACTAAAAAATACCTTACCAGAATGCTATGGTTTAATTACGATGTATTCTGAAAGTTGAGTTTCATTACAGGGATTCTAAGTCACACCGATCTACTCTAAGTTGGTACACGCTACCACTGACCCATAGTTCCTATAAATAAGAGTAAAAAGATCCGAATTATAAATAATAAGGTGGTATGACTGACGTTTGGTTTATTGATAAAGTCTAAATGGAATAAGCTGGAGTATTTTTAGTAGAGACTGTCGAAAACACATATAAACGGTAAACAAATTCATTAAAATTCTCACAACAAGTTGACAATAATATGAATAATAATAGAAAACAAACAAGCTTGCGAAATCACTCATTCGGTCACGTAGAATAACAACAGAATATTAAAATGATTCGGCGATGCGATATCAAAATATCTAAATTGTATTCACGCCACGCCCCTGCCCATCCATTGTCGGGCGCGGATAACATTCCATTGTGTGTTCGTGACCTTACGAGCAACAGTTGCACGAATTAATGGATACAACGCCGGTGAATATTGTTGTGTATTGTTTATACGGCATATGTTCGCAAAACTACCATCAATATTGCGTAGATATACATAATCTATATTAATCCTTATTCTTACGCCTAAACCACTAAATCGATTACGATGAATTTTGGTAAGCAGATAGATGGGAACTTGGAGACGGTGATAGGTTACTTTTTCTCGCGAAAAACTTATTAGTTGGGGCATAAAGAGAGGGATAAACTTTTTTTGACACTTTTTGTTGCGTCCTTCGATTTGTTCGAAAAAATCAATATTAGCACGAATGAAACCGCATGTAAAATCTAGTTTGTTTCAACTTGCTTATCTTAGGAACCTCCCTGTATATCTATGACCTAGCATGAGTATCACTGGAAAGGTATTGAACAGATTCCGCAAAATTTGAACCCGATGATGGATAATTGACTGAGAGATACAAACTTCTTAGCAAATTATGGATTCATCGTGCGAGTGCTGGGTTCATCGAATGGTAGAAAGGAGAACTTCGAGCAGATCCCGAGACTTGTGACACGGTTGTAGGTTTATGGGACCCCTTTCCGACACGCGTCAACACTCACCCTTCACTACCCATGTTTCTCCCTCTGTCTAGTCAAATTTGGTTGGAAATTGCTATCGCAGCTTTAGAGGCACTGTCTAGTATAGAACTTACTGCAGTCCTAGACAAGCCAAGATGTTTTAGAAGATTATAGAGAGATTTTTATGGTATAACTCTCGCTCCCACTTCGACCGCGTATAAATTTGCCAATAATAGCTCGTAGAATTTATTTGTTCTTAAAAAGTCGTCCTCAAGTATGTTTGCAGCAGAGGTGTACGAGGAGAAGCGATCTTGTTTAGAAGCGATGATAGCTCAGTGGTAGTTAGTGTGTACGACTTCGCGTCAAGGGACGTGAGTTCGAATCTCACCACCTACAATGAGCTTGAGCTTTCGGTGAAGGAAAACATCGTGAGGAAACCATAGCATGGTGGTAGGGCTTTTTCTAATACCCGCCTGGGTAGCTACCACCCTCAAGTTGTAAACCTGCCGCCAAATACCAATAGGTGTGTTCCGGCAGCTGCACTTGAGAGCCAGTTCCTCCACAGATTTAGCGTGTCCACCAACTTGGGCCGTATCGTCACTTAAGATCAGGTGAGATTATGGCCATAATGCTGAACCTTAGGTATAAAAAAAAAAAAAAAAACGTTCACAAAAATGGTAAAATATTGTATCAATATGACATTCACAAACTTGAGTATAAATAGACGCCCGGTATTAAAGAAGAAATGAGAGACATATTTTCAAAAATATCAAATAATCTTTTTGTCATTTCAGATGTCCTCATATCTCGGTTACTTGATCTGGAAACTATTCGTCAGAAACGCCTCAGTTGATACGTCTCGTCGTGAATTTGATCACAGACCTTGACTATTATTTGTAAATATTATTATATTATACGGATAGCGATACCTAGAACCAAATAAATCCGGTTATTATTGATATTTACGATGCGTTTATACCTGTATAGAAATTATTTAGTTGCCTTATTATTTTTTACTTCCATTATCATTCCTTTCTATTTGTACACCTACGTATAATGTGTTAATTATATATTTAAAAAAATACACTCTCTGATTATTTTTTACATGTATACTGCCTAATACAAGTTATGTCAAAATCCGGAAAAGGTCTAATTGTATATAAGCTATTTTTAGAGACACCACTATTGAACTGTTAAATTCAATCCAGTTTCATAAACGAAATTATAAACAATAACCGATTTAATATTTTATAGCATAATTGTTAGGAATAACAAAACAATTTAAATTTAATTTATTTATTGAAATAAAACTAATTTAAACGGATTTTATCGCGGTTATTTATTAATTTTTGATCCCGACGTTTCGAAAGCTTTTCAGCCTTCGTGGTCACGGGGCGGACTGAGGTGTAGGTTGTCCAGAAAAGTTTATGTTACTGTGTCTACCTTCAATTTAATTTTTATTATTGATAGTGTTCCGATCTACGCAGAAAGAGCTCACAGTGTCTTGAGGTCTGGCAATTGGTCTTTTGGGTTCCGATTTAATTAAATGTATTATTGGATCCCAGGCTTGTGCTAGCTTCCAACCATCTTCTCTATTGAAATTTGGATGTTTTTTAATTTCAATAGCCTCACGAATCATCCTAGGAATTAATTAGGAATTAAAAAACATCCAAATTTCAATAGAGAAGATGGTTGGAAGCTAGCACAAGCCTGGGATCCAATAATACATTTAATTAAATCGGAACCCAAAAGACCAATTGCCAGACCTCAAGACACTGTGAGCTCTTTCTGCGTAGATCGGAACACTATCAATAATAAAAATTAAATTGAAGGTAGACACAGTAACATAAACTTTTCTGGACAACCTACACCTCAGTCCGCCCCGTGACCACGAAGGCTGAAAAGCTTTCGAAACGTCGGGATCAAAAATTAATAAATAACCGCGATAAAATCCGTTTAAATTAGTTTTATTTCAATGAATAATATTCGCGTAAACCTAAGAAATCATTAATTTATTTATACAAAATTAATTAATAAATCTAAATATAAACGTTCAGATATAATTATCCTCAACAAACACAAAGAGCAAACGTCATGAGTCAAAAGCCAGAAGCTATTTAATGTGAATAACTGTAAACTTGTCTTATTGTATGTAAACTCAAATATGTAACTAAAATATAGCCGCTTTGGAGACTACCACCATACTTTAATATCGCGGTTTATAAAATACATTCGCATTTGTGAGGGAGAAGGGGTGTCGTTTACTGTGACATGGGAGGCCGGGGGTTTGAGAAAACGCAATGTTCACCGCTCACAAAAAAAAAATTGGAAAATTTGACATATTACTGTAGATATTTATTAAAGTCTATTACTGCCAGCAATAATTATTAAAAGAAATTGAAATGTGTGTTATTGTCATAGATCATCTACCCCGGGGGGCGGGCTGTTCTATAATTTGTCACGTAATAAATATTTTATCTTCATCATGTCAATAAGTAATTTGTACGCCTATGTTTTTTTTTAATTCTGGCATGTGCATATATACGCTCCTTCGCCAATGTCAATTGTTTGATAACAAATTATATGTTTGACATTGGTACTTTGGTAGTATGACTATAAGCATTGAACGTTGTAACAACACATATAAATGTGAATTTTAACCATACACATTTCTTCTCCGCGCACCACCCACCGTTGACCCACTTTTTGTAAAAAGGTAGCCAAAATTTTCGCCTCATAATGTGAGACATAGATTTTCATTTTAATAAACAGACTTTCAACTTGTAGATGGTAGCTAGCCCGGCGGGTATTAGAAACAGTCCTACCACCGTGCTATGGTTTCATCACGATGTGTTCCTTCACCGAAAGCTCAAGTTCATTGAAAGTGAATTTCATGTTTATTGACACGGTGTCCGTACACACTACCAAATGAGCTATCATCGCTTTAAAACTTATCTTACTTAATAACTTACCCGCTTAGGTCAGATATGGAAAAATAAAAACAAATTCGAAATATGTTTCTTGTATTTTTTTAATATTTTGGTTCTGGATCTGGCTAACACGTTGTTAGATCGATTAGTCTTTACAGTTTCGATGGGTTTTGACTTCTTGTAATATTTGATAACATTTATTAAAATGATATCAATAATGACCTTTCATTTTAGAATTCAGACATATATATTTATAGTCTATAATCTTTAAGGCAATCAAAAAGTAAAGCCAGTCGAAATGTGCCCAATTTTAAATCAGTCTCGACTCAGCGCTCATCACGTCGAAATTTTTTATCAAAATTACCACTGATCTATCTCGGGGAAAGTATAGATAATCGTTTTCGAATTATGATTGCTCTCTAACAGTAGATTAGATTATTATAGTTAATGATTCTTGTCCATGCACGAGATGGGCGTTTTGGAAACACGGCCGTATTATGATTTCATAGTATTTGATTTAAAAAATAGGTCGCCTAGGGCCCAGATTTTGTATTTAATGGTATTGTAGATACTGACACATATTCATAAGATAATGAGTATAGTTTTTGCTATGAAACACCTATCGGCGTGCCTTGCAAATTGAAAAAATTCAAAATAAACCATTGTTTTTTTATGTTGGATATACCAAATATTTAATTCATCGTAGAACACTGAGACCAGATTCATTCGATACGATTTTTTTTTCTGATTCCTTGTATAAATGTATATAACTCGTATTCACATTTTTGCAGACACGACGTTTATGCTGCCTAATGACAATATATCGAACTTTATTACGTAAATTTATCAAAGAGACCACTACATCAGTCTTTCAACTGTGTGCAAGCCAGAATCTAATAATCATGTACAAATATCCGCTTCAATAGGTTCATTAACGTCAGTAATCATTTCAACAACATCCTAACATGAAGAAATGTAATTAATGTGAACGAACGCAAGATGTCTTGGAATCTCGTTTCCACGTTTAATTATCCATTATCTCTACAGTACTTCAAAAACCATAGCAACTGTCAGTATTACAACTTTGTAAGATAACTGGTTTTTAATTCTAGACTACACAAAGTGCTTCGTAAAACGGTAGTTCATAAAATTAGGAAGGGAACATGAAACTCTACAAACATAGCGAATCAATGGAACCCCAATATTCCATAGTAAATAATAAATACAGGGTACAACTAGTACAGTATAGAAGTAATTCCTATTTGCAATCATAGAACAACTAAAACTTGAACACATAAATACTGTGACTGAACGTTTATACCACTGCGTGAAACTGCGTCACGTGTGGCGCCGCGCCCACCTTAATCGTGAGAATGGAACTTGTACCGCAAATAAATCATACACATTCGCATTTGTCCGCGACTTTGCTCGCGTGGAATTGAAATTGTTTTTTTATATCCCTCGGAAACCTATCAAACTTCACAGGTTCCACCCGCTGGTGTAATGAGAATTTTATCTAAAGATTTCACAAAATTGGTTCAGCCGTTTGGTAGATGATTTAGGCAGCATCGTGACGACACTTGCGCTGATAGCTGAGTAGACCGACCCGGGAGAGGATCCCTCGGCCACAGTTATAGCAAATGTGTGTGCCTTCAGATGGACGAGGATTTGGAGGCCTTATAAGGAATGGACATACACATATCAATTGTTTTTTTATAGATGTGAAGCTTCCTCGGCAGCCTATCGACAATTGAATTAGTATTGAGATTGAGGTAAAGTTTCAAAGACGCATAACAGTTATACACATTGAGTTACACAAGAAAAGATAAATTTATAATATATTATGTTGAAAATGTTATCTATTCTTCTATGAGCCGCAGTGATCACTTACCATCAGCTGACACGCTTGCTCGTTTGCCCGCTATTATATAAAAAATGTAGCAGTATATATAGAATTGAGGCGATAATTTTATATTTATGCTAGCATAATGTATAGTGGTAGGGCTAAAGCTCTACCAATACCTAGAAAAATCGAATACCTGTCTGGCTAGCTGCCACCATCGAGCTGAAAAGCTGCCGCCAAATACCAATAGGTGTGTACCGGCATGAAATTATGGCCATAACGCTAAACCTTAAGTATAAAAAAAATGTACAGAAATCTAAAGGTGTGTTTTACTGTCTACTGAACCAATTTACGTTTCTATAATAATATTACCTGTTTTACATAACTTACTGATAAGATAACGCGACCGATGAACAGTTGTTAAGCGTGAATTTTTATCATGTTAATCTCTATATAGTTCCATTTTTAAATCAGAATAGACATATATATTTATCAACTATTTGTATTTTTACAAACTAGCTGTGCCCGCCGTTTCGTTTGTTTAAAATATAATTATGTTTCTCATAATTTTACAATGTTTTTATTAACTCGCTTATATGTCTGTCAGGGTGAAATTTCGTAATTGAATTTAAACTCACTTCGCGAGGAGTTAAAGTATACAGCTATACGTAGGTTTACGCGGTGCGTGCCAGTAGAGCTTTCAGTTGATATGTTTTTTACCGACATCTTTATCATTCGTCGTAATATTTCAGTGAATTTAGGCCAGACCTTAATAAATTATATACATAAATCTTCCTCATGAATTACTTCGTCCATTATTCAATACCGTGTGAAAATCTGTTGGGAATTTGTGATCCCTACCGACCACTATTACTGGGAACCACACACGACTACGTAAATTGTAGAAAAAATATAATTTATATAAAACTTTAATTTTAAGTCGATTACTTGAAAATGGACCGTAGCTCTGAAATGGATGACAAAGCATGAAAATATGAACAAAACTATTTCTTTGTTTGTTTGTTTTCGATTTTGTTGACAAACCATTATTATGCTAACTAGAACTGTTACTATCATAGGCCTTTGATAACCTATTGAAGCTTAATCATGAGAACTTTATAACGGAGGAACCCTATATTATCCTTTCGAATAAAAAGTACAGCGTACTGAATTTCATTAAATCATAAAAATAAAATATATTGTATTAATATATTTAATTATTAAATTAATTTATTAATAGATTAATAAATGAATTAAAAAAATATTTAATTAATATATTTTTAAAGCCTCTTTATCGATAACAGAATACACCCCAACGGTAATTTTCAAAAAATGATTTGGTCAGTTGCAGTTTATAATCTTCCTAGATGCTTCAAGCCGTTGCGGCCATTTATGGATGTAAAATGCCACGGACACTAAAACACTTTATTGATTTCAAATACCTATTATATTAAAAGATTAACATGTTATTGCATTTCGATACATGTGAGTTTACGTTTTCTCACATTTAAACCAGTGACGGATTTACGTTCAATGGCGCAAAGTTTATATGTCCCCTATATATATAATTATAATAATACAATGCTTTTAATCCTTACTAATATTATAAATAAGGAAGTGAGTTTGTTTGTTACGCTTTCACGCCGAAACTGCTGAATCGATTATGATGAATTTTGGTATAGAGATATATGGGACCCTGTAGACGATGATAGGTTACTTATGCTCGCAATATATTTATTGAAAGTGGGTAAAGAGAGGAATGACTTTGTATGAAACTTTTTATTGGGTCATGCGATTTGACAAAATCAATATTAACGTGAGCAGCGAGTAAAACGTAGTTAAGAAATAAAGGACACTTTCACGATTTCTTATTTAAAAAATAAAACCATTTTTTTTAAACATTGTCAAAGCAAGAAAAGAAGAATCAAAACTAAGGTCTTACAGTAGATAAAAAACAAAATTGATTTAATATTTTGCTACCTCCACAATATTGGCGCCATAAACCCTAGGCCTTATCCTAAATCCATCACTGGATAAAACCATGATTCGTGCGAGGGCACGTCACTAATAAAACACTTTACGAATCTAGCAAGACGTTAATAGGTTACGTAGCAATTACTATTCCAGTAAACGTTATGGTTAAAAGGTCAATGTCGAAACTATAGTAACAGTGGGTAAATAAAAATGAAACATCTGTGTCAATAGTTGTTTTTGTAATAGATTCGTCCCAATTGAGATGATTGGGTGGAACATTCCTTCACGCGAGCGTATTTGTGGATGGCTTATTTTTATTGTAATGTAGACAGGAATGAGCAATAGCTCCAACAGCAGCCCAAACCGAGGATCGGTCACTTCATGGCTCCTTTGCACTCGTTGCCTCTCTGGCTGAGTGCCTTCCATACTCGCCCCCCAAACTCGGTAAAGCTATGAAAGCTCTTAATGTTAACAGCATAGGTGCAATCGAAAACAAAAATTAGCAAGGTCTACTGATTATTTGTCTAATGATTATTTTTGAATAGTAAAACTATAGAAGTTTTGCGCTTTATCTGTTGGAGAACTGATCTCTCCAGATTTATAAATACCTACGACCATCCTGATTTATAAGTAAAAAGCTAACTTTAAAGTAAACAGAACTGATTAGTTAACCTCTACAGAATACGCAAATCCAATACTTTTGTAACGAAGTATAAATACTATCTGAGACACATTAACCCAGAATTCGGTAAGGTGCCATTCAGTCATAGCCTTGTACAATAATATCGAACCTTGTAACGCGGACTACGCAAGTACAGGACCTATTTACGTTTTATATCCGAGCCAGATGAACGTCACGTCGCGTCGGCGCGGGCCGCCTTTCGCGAAAATTGAACGCAAATAACAAATATAAATACGCGGGTATTGGTGAAATGAACACTTACCGTGTCTCGTTCTTTCTACTTTATATAAAAGGATTATCATAGATATTGTACGCAACATGAGAGAAAATGTTTTTCCACATAACACCTTTACAAACTAAGCCTGTTTTAAATCTTTATTTTCTTTGAGCGTGATCAAAAAGAAGACCCTCTGTCTATTTAATCTATGTGGCGGCTATCTCTAAAATCTCAAGTGTGTCCTTCGTATATATATATATACAAAAGAGTCGAGCCTTTTCTTTCTTAATGTGGTTATTAAAATCCTAACCTTTACGGACTTCCAACGCAACGCACAAACCCGCTACAAAACTCGTCGGTGAAGCACCGGACACTACCCCCAAAAGGGCACCACGGCGACACTGTAAACTCCAGTGTTGCCAGAGACCAGGGACAGCTTTCGCATCTCTTCTAGTCTCTGGCGGGATTGGCTATTCATACTTGCAGTCTTTCCGGCGTCTCCTACCTATCCGGTCTGATAGAATAGACCCACACAACTCTACGTACGAACCTCAACGCTATCGCATACAAACGCCAAAGAAAGAGTCTGGCCCTACAACTCGATAGTTAAAGTAATTTAATTATATTTCCCATATATAAAAACTAGTACTCACAGAGCGTCCGCAAACATGTTATCCATGAAACTGTTTCAGAACGTGTCAAACCGAGATGTTATATAAAGTAATATTATAAACACATGACATTTAAAGTGGATTGTTTTGGAACACACCGACGTCTCGCTGAAAAACACATGTCTGATTATCGATATTTTAACAATATAACACATGTATTGCGTTATATTCATTATTTATATTAATATTAACAAGTATAAATGTTTGATTATTTGAACGCTACGTTCAAACTTAAATTAAATTAACTAAAGTTAAAATTTAACACTAAATAAAAACGGGCAAGAAATCCTAAAAAAAAAAAAATTGTCCGCCAACGAAATCGCAGGCACAACTAGTGAACATATATTTAAATGCAGTCACGCATTTTACGACTTCAACTCAGTCCACTGTTTGTACGGTAACAGCGTAAGTCTAAAACGTCTGTCTTTTATATCTACTGCTTTAACTTTCAATTTGAAAGATGACTTGTTTTTCCAAAGCAATGAATGTAAGACGCATTCCTCCGAGACAAGTAACTTTAAACAAATCTTATGTATACAAAACTGTTTGTTTACGAGACATACGAAGGTTTTAAAACATTATGTCCGTGGTTCAGTCTGTGATTTATTATAAGCACATTGACCGATTAATTTGTTGAACTTTTGTTGTTTTATTTTCCCTAACACAGTAACTAAATATCGTTAATAAAGGTCACTGGTCGAGAAAGAAATGTTTTAAAATGATTCAATAAACTGTTTTATAATGATGCCAATATTTTAAACACACGCATGGTCCTCTTGTATCTTTATAGGCAATAGGTCTAGCGTTATAACCACAATCTCATCTGATATTAATCAAAATTTAACACAATATGATGGACACGCTAAGCTCTGGAGGCAATAACTCTCAAATAAAACTGCCCGAACATACCTATAAGTTTTTGGCGGCAGACTTTCAGCTTGAGGGTGTTACCTAGCCAGACGGGGATTAGAGAAAGCCATACCACAAAACCGACTACAATATGCCGTATCTACACACTTTTACTTACAATATCACTGTAAATAGACACCACGATGACTTCAAATCCTCCATTTAACCAAAGACCAGACACGGCTTTCTCACTTCAGTCTCCAACGGAGCTATTGATTACCTAAGACTGTACTGTTAGTGAAAAGTATACATTTATTATCAAACGATTCGATACTGAGAGCATCGTTTATTAAATATCTACATGCATTCACTTTCAAAACATAAACCAAATGACCCAGAGCCGAGTGTTTATGGCTCGTGCAATTTACACCACTCTGATTACAAACAGAGAATTGTGATTGGATGATATATCGCGAACGAACGCACATTAATAACCAAGTGTCGTAATAAAGAAATCCAGTGAAAAGTAATTTTATATAACATGCGTAGAATTTTGTAAATTATTGTTATACTGTCGAATGTTACATTGTATCAACATTGTTTTTCACGACCTTCAATATTGAAGAGTAATTTGAAAAGCACTTTAAACCAATTCAAGGGATTACATCTAGCCAATAATCGAACTAAACGTTCAACCACTTTGGTTCCATTGCGTTGTCTTTTAAGCTGAGTAACTATTACATAAATAAGTCTGGTAAAAATTAGTTTTATATAAAATACATAGGATTTTGTAAATTATTGTTTTACTGTCTTTTTTTTTTTTTTTTTTTATACTTAAGGTTTTAGCGTTATGGCCATAATCTCACCTGATCTTAAGTGACGATACGGCCCAAGTTGGTAGACACGCTAAACCTGTGGAGGAACTGGCTCTCAAGTGCTGCTGCCGGAACACACCTATTGGTATTTGGTGGCAGGTTCACAACTTGAGGGTGGTAGCTAGCCAGGCGGGTATTAGAAAAAGCCCTACCACCATGCTATGGTTTTCTCACGATGTTTTCCTTCACCGAAAGCTCAAGCTCATTGTAGGTGCTTGGGTGCGAACTCACGTCCCTTGACGCGAAGTCGTGCACACTACCACTGAGCTATCATCGCTTCAAATATTACATTATATATTAGCACCGTGTTTTCATGACGTTTAATATTGCAGAATATTTTTAAAATCATTTTAACTCAATTCAATGGATTGCATGCAGTCAAATTCCAACCAGTGGTTCAGCTACTATGGAACCTTTGCGCTAATTGTCTTTTAAACCTTATCAGATTACCAGCAATGGTCAGTTCAAAAAAGAAACATACAAATCATACAAATTTTTTTCTAGTAAGCAAAATAAACTAAAAACAATGACCCAGATGACATCTTAATTTCAATATACAGAAGTACCGACCGATCGCTTTTTACAATAGCATGTTGCCTGTACAACTTTTATGATAAAAACGTAACGTAATAAATATTTATATATATATATATATAATCAATTCAAACCTACCAATGTCATTACCTACACATAGAATTAATTTATTATTGGATATAAATATATAGATACAACATTTTTATTTTATTTATACTAGCCAAATGTGACGGTAACTGATAGGCGAAATCAATATTTTATCGTAATAATAATGTAATTTTACAAATAGGTAATGTTGAGAAATGAAACAATTGAGAAATATATTGCATAGTCATTTACGGTCGTTAACTTGTGGTGGTTAATTTTACAATATTCATGTTTTGTTTAGATTAAAGTAAAGTGACGGCACTGTTCGTGATGGTGACCACAACTCAATCCAAGATCAACGGTGACCACGAATAGATCAAAAGTTTTTTTTTATGGCATAAGGGACAAACGAGCGAGCGTGTCACCTGATGGTAAGTGATCACCGCCGCCCATGGACACCCACAGCACTAGAGGAAACGCAGGTGCATTGCCTATAGGTGGGGCTCTTAAGTGCAACTGCCGGAACACACCAATTGGTATTTGACGGCAGATTTTTAACTTGAGGGTGGAATCTAGCCCCAGGCGGTCATTAGAAAAAGTCCTACCACCATGCTATGGTTTCCTCACGATGTCTGCCTTCATCGAAAAGGACCCGAACTCACGTCCCATGACGCGGCGTTTCTACACGCTACTACTGTGCTATTCTATTATAGAATGTCGTCAGGAGCAACATTTTTACTGTTATCTCATATCTCGAAGGAACGTTTTCTTTTTATGAGGTAAAACTTTTTCTATATGTTTATTTATAATATTCACGGTATTAAATTTCATCATAATGTGTAATCATCATGTTTCTTTTCGTTTTAATGTGATGCGTACACAAGGAGATCGACTAAAATATTTGGTCGCTATATCGATAACAAAGTAAACCTACCTATAACTTTCAAATATCATTTTGCACATCAGATCTGACTTACTTACTTGACAGAAGTTACTGTTGCACGTCTCATAAGCGAAGCGTTTAGGTGGGTACTACTATAACTTCACGCAAAACAACATTTTTCAAACTTATCTCTATTTATCATATAATATATACACACAAATATCAAGAAAAACACTATTTTTAACACTCAAGATATTTTTGATGCCATATTTGTTATTTAAACTAGTTAAAAAACTGATTAAAAAACTTCTGACTTGGACGTCCGTGTGTCTGTACGTGCGGATCCAGTATGTTATCACTATAACGACCGAAATACTTTCACTAATCGAGTCATTTTTTTTTGCGCTTCAATATAATTAGGAATAGAACTCTATTACTTTTCACGGTCTGATTCGATGGGATTTCCAATTTTAGATTTTCCCATACTAGGATTAACGCTTAACGTGAAACTAAAATATATTTTTCCATTCCTTGAGTACATAACAGCCTCTGAAGATTACCTAAAAAAACAACGTTCTACCCGTTTTGGCGTCTATAAGGAATATACCTACACACGTGACATTTTATTAGTTCATCAAAAAATACTGTATTACTTTTAAATCCAACCCTAAAAATATATTCCCTAAATAAGCTTATTATTCTGTTTCGGTAGTAAAAAATAAAGTATCTAGGAAATTGTAGTTTCAAAAATAGTTTTATCTGAAATCCGTTTAGCAATACCTCAAGTGAAATCGTGAACCGAATCGGATCACGATGATCTTATTCAGTTCACACGATTCTTTCACAACGCAGAATCCGGTGTCACTGAAATAGCCAATGACATCACATATACACAACATCCACGAATATATGCTAAGTAATCCGAGTCATAAAACGAATGTAGAAACGATTCTGTAATCTCGATTATATTGTGAACCAAATCGATTGTCGTTTTCTTTACTGCCAACATGTTTATAAACAAACTAGGTGTGCACGCGACTTCGTTTGCGTGATGCCTACTTAAAATTATTTAGGCACTTTTTTCTTAGTAAATAATGACCAGTGTCTGTTTTGCATCACTGGCAACGCGTATGCAAACTTTCCTGATTATCGGTTGAACGATTAACAAATATACTATGTGGTGCCCAGGGGTCTATGGTGGTAGGCGTTTTTGTAATTCCCGCCTGGCTAGCTACCACCTTCGAGTGGAAAATCTGCTGCCAAATACCAATAAGTGTGTGCCGGCAGTGGCACTTGAGAACTAGTTCCTCCAAAGCATTGGCGTGTCTACCATCTTGGGCCAGATCGTCACTTAAGATCAGGTGAGATTATGGCCATAACGCTAAGCCTTAACTATAAAAAAGAAAGAAAAAAGGCTATTTAACTTCATTCTACTATCAACAGGAGCAAAGTTGTATTGTAAACTGTTACAAAAATGGGCAAAAATAGTAAAATAAAATATAAGTTCACATGAACGAAGTCGCAGGCCCAGCTAGTTATATACTTGAAAGCTTTCTCAATGATTGCTCTGTCAAGAAGAAATAATTTTTGAAATTCGACAGAGAATTCCTAAGATTAGCGTATACATTAACGAGCACAAAAGAAACTGCGCAAACAAGTACTCTAATATATAAAGCAAATTTTTCTCAACAACAAAGATTTCAAGAGCAATTATCACATACGAAATCAGCAATGTGAACAATGTGAACGAGTGGATTCCGGTACAAGTGGACAAAACACAAGGACCTTTTGTCCTAAATAATACAAACGAAAAAAATTAACAACAAAATCGGACTATCCAAATACAAACTAAGTACCTATATAAAGTAAATCATATTAAAAATTGATCGTATAATTATTATACACTATAAACGATTAAAATATTATAAATGGTCCAAGAAAAGTGGTTTTGCCCATAAAAAAGGTTAACAATAAGTACTACCTACATTTCAGACGTAGAAACGCCGAAGGATATTGGCGTGGGTCGAATAACAGCATTTCCCACTATCCACTTAAGAGCTTAGAATAGTAATTTGTCATTGCCGTCACTCCGTGTGAGCTTTGTCTTATAAATTACTGTCTTCTTTATATTTAGAAAATCTAATACACGAATCTGCCATTAATATCCTTGAAATACTCAAAACATCTAGAACAGAGCAAAATTTTGCAATGAATCTTAAAAACTCCTCAAGAAATAATTTCTTATATTTCGCGAACATTACTCATCGATATAAATTAATTTAAACGGATTTTTTCGCGGTTATTTATTAATTTTGATTCCGACGTTTCGAAAGCTATTCAGTCTTCGTGCACCTAGACGTACCACCATGACGGTGTTAGGTAAACTTTTATTTTTCTTATTGTGGCGAAAGAATCTATTTTCGGACTTCCTGTTCCAATGGGTTATCGCTACGAGATGGTCGTGACAAGGCCAATCCTTAAAAAGCACCATCAAATACCTAGTAAAAAGACAACACGGCGATTCAATCCTTCAGACTGCTAGAAGCGGTAATAGCTCCGTTGGTAGTGTCGGACGTGAGTTCAAATCTCTGCAATGAGCTTGAGCTATCGGTAAAGGAAAACATCATGATGAAACCATAGAATGGTGGTACGACTGTTTCTAGTATCCGCCTGGTTAGCTACCGCGTTCAATTTGAAAATCTGCAGCCAAATACCTATAATTGTATTCCTGGAGTCGCTTTAGAGAACCAGTCCCAACACTAGGCTTAGCCTCTCCACCATCTTGGACCACATCGTCACTTGACATCAGGGGAGATTATGGCCTTAACGCTAAACCTATAAACTAATAATAAAGAGACCAGGGCTCTAATTAGGGACACCTAATGTATGGTGGTCGTGTGGGACAATTTTCATGACCTACTACATCGCACTGCTTTCGATAGTTATCGATAATTCTATTAATATTCAAATAAAGTTACATAACATAACGTATTCATTCAATAGGCGCGCCGTTGTTTACAAACCGACCGCTAACCGTTCTTCGCCCGTGACGTGAAAATCTAAAATTATATTTCTGCTATCCAACTCAAGCGTACAATCATTTCTCCTGTACTCTTTCATTTATATTACATTTACATACTCTCTCATTTTTTCTTTCTACTGAAGTACTAAAGTTTAGAATAGTCAATAGTAATATTATCATTTTAACCGATTATCATGACATTTAAGATAAAACATTTATTTCGATGATACAGATACAGTCTTCGAAAAAGGGCCTAAGCTTAGCATATGCTATGGCAAATTGCTATAGCGCTGGTTTTCAGCCGAAATCAAACTTGTGTAAATACATTAGTACTGGTGGATTTGGACCAAAAGGAGAGAGTAAGCTAGCGTACACATTGTCAGTGGTGCAAATCTGAATAAACTTGAGAGATGCCGCGGGTAATTAGATTTTAGCGTTATTGCCAAAATCTCATCTGATTTTAAGTGACAATACGGCCCAAGTTGGTAGACACGCTAAACCTCTGAAGGAACTGGCTCTCAAGTGTAACTCTCTGAACACACCTATTGTTAGTATTGGTAGTTAGCCAGGCAGGCATTAGAAAAAGCCCTACCAGCATGCTATGGTTTCCTCACGATGTTTTCCTTCATCGAAAACTCAAGCTCATTGTACGTGGGTTCGAACTCACGTCCCTTGATGCGTAGACGCACACACTACCACTAAGCTATCATCGCTTTAATGATTAGAATCGATGTCCTTAACATATTTATATATAACGAACAAACTTCCCCGCTTTATAATTATTAATATTATGTATTGATAAAATCTATGTATAGATTTCTTATTACCATAACCGTAATACATATCAGTTCGTTTACCTTGTCTTATCAAAGTTATTTCTAAACAATATTTAAGCACATTGTTAGTATTAACGCTAACTCGCGTAGTCATTTTATTTTATAGGTCGAGCGTGAAAGAATATTCCGTTCGATTAGCCATTATATCGAACGGAAGGTTGACTACTATCAACCGTGTTTAAAGGAATTTACGTTGACTTTTTTTTTAAATATCGTCTCAACCTATGTACGCAATTTTGACATTATCAAGTGTTACAATACATGTTTGAAGAGACTACTTGACAATGTTTATTGTACTAGACTAAATATAGCTTTTGTTTAAAAACTTAGTTGATGGTGTGGGTCATATTTGATTTATATCAAGAATCCTTTGGCTTATCTATATTAATACTTACTGACTTGGCAAACCTTGTTCTGCCTTTTTGAGTAGACGATCACATCGACTACAGCGTCATCTATCGCGTTATGATCACTTATCGAGATAAAGAGTATCCTATCTGTCAAATTGGATCAAACTGCACAAAGTGTGCAAATTCTGATTAAAGTCGGTTCAGTAGGTTAAGAGTTCATCGCGGACAAACAACGTGACACGAAATTTATATATATATATATATATAAGTATTATAAAGCGGAAAAATTAGTGTGTTTGAACACACTAACCTTAGTAACTACCAATCGAGTTTAAAAAATATACATATTATTGTATATGATAGAGCAAATAATGTCGAAGGCTTTAGGCTATTTAACACCACGTTACCACCAATACGTGCAAAGACATATTGAAAAAAGTAACAAAAACGGGCAGAAAGTGGAAACAGCTAGTTAGCAATAAATTTATCTTATACTTCCGACGAGGTTGAATAGTCGTGAGACTACATGATGCTGGCAGAACTATGAGAATTCCTTCAAGGTCAAAAAACAACAGAAAGCACATAAGGACCATAATACAAAAATATTTTATTTTTGTAGTTAACACCCCCCAGCTATGTTGGGCATACAAAACTAACTAAACAAATTTATTAAAGAGAAAATTATGTAGCCTAAATCCATGTATGAACGTTTCTTCTTCGAATGGACTTAAGATTGCGCTGAGCAAACACTCAGAGAAGTTTGACCTAAACTAAAGCTGAGATAGGGCTAACAACAATTATTTCATACAAAATCCCATAGCGATAAGTTTAATAGTTTTGACGTGCTTTGGAGTCAACACTGTTATTTTTATTACATATGTATTATGTATAAAGATATAATATATAAATAAATGGATGTTTGTATAACTAGCACACGTTTAAACAGTGTATGACCAATCAGCATGCAAAATGGCATATGTGTACACTTTTCCAGTAATAAGAATTTTCGAATGGAATGGAGAGCATTATAGTCGAATTATTTCACCACGATGATTGGCAGAATCATGTCTGCCAGGTCAGCTAATTGTATATAATTTAAACTATTCTTTATAAGTTATGTTTCTGTATATTTTTTATTTATTTAAATACTTGGGGTCCAGCTACAAATTCACCTTTTCAGGCCAGTGATTACCTTCGAAGTAGTTTTTATTTTTCACAATTTATAGTATCTAATTTTATTGATAGAATGCCACACATAACCATGTGTCCCATCAGAGATTACAATAATTCCTCAAGTACATGTGTAATTTTTTAAACTCCACCTTACATATGTCCGAAATTAAAGTTACTTGTCACACTTAAGTGATGTCGTTTGCATGTGTAAAAAGTCGTAAAATTTATGCTTTTCAATGTAGAAGGTACACTATACGTAACTACTGATACGGTTTTAACAATTCTTTCAATATTACGAGACTACATTGTCCTTGAATACAATGGGCTATTCTTTCCGTTCTTATATAATTTAATGTTCAAACCAGATCATGTGGCCGAGACTTTGTCCGCGTGGAAATAAAAAACATTTTTTCATCACCCGGAGATAGTAAACTCTAGATGTAAAGTATCTATAAAACCAATTGCCCGTGAATTTGACAATCAAATACAAATCGATGTTTTATATTTTCCCGGTAAACTTCGTATCACCTATACTCTGGAATGCTAGATGGCGTTAAAGTAGCTCTAGATTTTGAGACTTTTTGACAAACAGTTTTTTATCTTTCGTATATTTTTTTAATAAAAAGTACCCTATGTAACTTCTAAAACCTCCAAGAATATATGTACAAAGTTTCATGATGATCGGGTAAGTAGTTTTCGCGTGAAAGAGTAACAAACAAATTTACCTTCGCATTTATAGTAGTAGTATGATAATAACATTTTCTGAGATGCTAGTTTTCAAGAACAACTGCCGGAACACAGTTATTGGTATTTGGCGGCAGATTTTAAACTTGAGGATGGTAGCTAGAGCTAGACAGGCGGGTATTAGTAAAAGCCCTACCTTCACCGAAACCTCAAGCTCATTATAGGTGGATTCGGACTCACGTCCCTTGACGCGAAGTCGTACACACCACCACTGAGCTATCATCGCTTGAAAAGGGTGTATTAATTGTTGTTTTAACTACTGAAATATACTATAAATACCTTATTTATAAAAGAACTAGCAGTGCTCGCGACGTCGTTTGCGTGGAACTAAGAATTATCTAATAATTTTTGCCCGTTTTTGTAACTTTTTTTAATACAAATTTCTTCAATTACTGTCTATCAAATACCAAAAGAAATCCGACTGGTAGTCTTTAGAATAGCTCGTTCAAACAAACAAACTTATCCGGATTATAATATTAATATAGATATATGTCGCTTTACATGATCATATCTTTGGTTTCTTTTTCAGAGATATTTAATACTCTACACAAAGACCGTTGGTGTGATGTAATAAAACTCGCTAGTAGAAATCAATTGGATCCAATTGATTGTAAATTGACTTTCATTCATATTGTTCCGTGACCTTTGTACGAAATGGTTCCGAACAAATTGTGACCCAATTTGTGTTGATCGATAAATTGACTACTAAGGCATTCAATAACTTTATCAAAATAGTCATTTTCTTATACGAGCTAAAAGAAACTATATGGAAAACAAAAAAAAACTTGACTTCCTTATTATTAAAAATTCTAATGAAACATTACCACCTGAAAATAAAATTATTAAATCCCCGAGATCCGTCGGTATATGTAATAGCATCATTGCTTCCCTGATATTCAGAGTAGCAGGGATGTTTTACAGTCTGTTTATGTATTCATAGTTTCATTCAAGACCGATAAAATAGATAATATTAATTATTAAAGATATATTACTCTGGAAGTAATCACTGAGGTGAATTGGTCAATTTGAGACAAAACGTTTGTAGTGTGCACAGATTAAGGAAGGTATATGGCTATTTAACATTACTCTGGGAGCAACAAGAGCAAAGCTGTATTGAAAAAAGTTACAAAAATCTTGTAAATAATTAAAAAAAAATTAGTTCCACGCGAACGAAATGTCGAACATAGCAAATGTATGGCGATTTATTTCTGTAAAAATATTGAAACGTATAAAAGGAAGTATTAACATGGAAAACATAACTTAAAAGTGTGGCAAAAAATCTGGATATTATACATTTAAGAGTTAACACGCATTCTGGATTCATCTGTTAGGTATCTAGCACCGCATGTGTCCCACATACTGTTAAAAAAAAAACTTGATTATCGTCCGTATCAAAGCAATATCTGTGCCCCTAGCCAAGATGTCTTTCTCTACAATCGCTGGCGTAGAGAGTATTCATAAACGTATGAGATGACATTCTCGTTTAGAATATCGACGACATATCTCAAATCTTAACTGAACTGAATGCTGAAGATAAACGCGATTTGCGAAGTAGAAAAAATAGATTTATACTAGAATATATTTCGATATTTATAAATAGCTTTTACGCGCGGTTTCGGTTGTATTAATATTGGTTTAGCCAAGCAAATCGGATGACGCAATAAAAAGTTTCATACAATGTTTATCCCTGTCTTTACCTCACTCCCAATAAGATTATCGCGAGAAAAAAATAGCCTACCGTCTCCAAGATCTCATCTATCTCTATACCAAAACTCATCATAATCGATTACGCGACTTAGGCGTGAAAGCGTAACGAATAAACTCACTTTCGTATTTCTAATATTATTAAGGATAGCTGGTCCTCTCGACTTTCCAATATCTTAAGTAAATCAATAAATAACTGCTATGAAACTCGATTCTTACACTGTTTTCTCACTTGACTACATTATTAAAGAACGCCTCCACTTCCGTATGAAGCAACTAGCATTATGGACAACTTTCACTGGACGAAATTATTTTCAACCGCGATTTAATATCGCCATTATAAATGATGAATTCGATATGTGAAACAATTACACGATCGACAGCCTTCTGTACTGAACTATTGAAAAACCGGTATTTGCAGAGATTGTATATTATTCTTTAGTATCCATACTAATATTATAAATGCGAAAGTGAGTTTGTTTGTTTGTTACGACCATACGCCTGAACCGCTGAAGTGATAGATTTTGGTACAGAAAAACTTATAGGAAGTGGGATAAAAAGAGAGGGTCAAACTTTGTATGAAACTTTTTATTGCGTCGTCCAATTTGTTTAACAATTTATTCTATATAGGTTTAGCGTTTGACCACATTCTCATCTGATTTTAAGTGTCGAGGCGGCCTTAGTTCGTAAAAGTTAAGCTTAGGCAAGTGAAACTGATTTATAAGTGGTTAATAACACATTTTGAATTTAAGTCTGGTAACAATAGACAGCACTAGGCATATGATTTCATCAAAGAAAGAATTTATTTGACATGCATACATACAACACATCATAATAACATTGTCTTATAAAACAGCAAAGTTGTAAAAGTGTCGCATGGGGTCGAAAAGGTCCCTGTCTCAGCCAGCGACTGCAGGCCTACATTCAGAAGTTCTACAACCCTGCTATTCTGACAGGGCCTTGTGGACCGTACATCGCCACGGCTGGACTATCACATATTGATTATTACAGCAATACCAATACTATTTTTTCCTATACCAAAAGCTACAGGCTCATCGCAGGGATGAGAACTCACTTCAACTAATAAGGTATTCGTAGACTCATACATAATATTACAGCCTTCATAGCAAAAAGCGAAAAGTGGTGACGTTATCTTGACAATTTTTTTTTATGTTTTCTAGAAGGGACCTACACTGTTAGCCTGGAAGGCTTTCACAGCTTCACCGGATGTTGTGATCGAGCGCTGAGGGCGCTCGAGTCCGAAAACTTTTTTAATGTTTTCATTACACATAAAATATAAACGTGTATAGCCTAAACTCTGTGTTAGATATATCATAGGTTCTCAAATTGAGCGGTACCGCCCTCCACTGGGCGCTAAGATTATCTGAGGGGCTGTTGAAAGTTCAAGTATATTGGGGGAGACTTAAAAAAATAAGTGGGCGATGGATTACATTAGAAATTTCTGTAAAAATTTAGATGAAGTATTTCTAGGTGGCGTTGGGCATTCAATTTTCCCTAAAGTGGGCGATACACCAAAAAGTTTGAGAAACACTGGATATACAGTCCAAAGCTGATTTGTCCCTTTTCTCCGAGTTATTTCTTTCGTCCCTCACATATAACGAAACGTGTGTAACCATGACGCGTCCTAGAAACTTAACTACCAATTCTCATTTATTTATCAAGTCCTGAGAAGTTTCACACTTCAAAAAGACATAATTTGCAATTTCCGTTACTTACATCTTATAAGCGGAAACGGGATACGAATCTAACGTGAGGCAATAGCGACTCTCTCACGCGACACCGATTTCAATGAACAATGTTTTGTAAGATCCACGACATATACATACTACATGCCGCCATTACGTAATAGGGAGATAAAAGTCGAAAACGTAAAAGATTATATGGAAACATTGATAAAGTACGCATAGTACTAACGTACGAGACATTATTATTTGATGTGTGAAACAGAATTATAAGTGGTTATTTGGAGTCAAAGTGTAACGTATCTACATAGGTTCGTATTCAGTACACGCACAATATATTGTCTTTGTCTCTATCTTAGTCTTGTGCTATGTGTAAAAAGTATAAATTTTATATATTGAAGGAAATCGGAGTTTTTTATTATATAATAACGGTCAAACGAGCAAGCCTGTCACCTGATGGTAAGTGACCATGGACACCCACAACGAGAGAAAGAGATAGAACATCATATATTTTGTCCAAAATTGCCTGTTTGTCTGCATGTCCGCTTGTACGGGCATCACTCTGAATTTAGTGAAAGCATTTAAATGAAATTACGTAGTTAACAACTAATCTCATCACGAAAAAATCAGTTGAGTCATTTGTTTAGTCGAACCTGCGACCTTTCAGATCCCCAGTAGAACTTGTTACCTCTGTACTACGAAACCTGTATTATATAAATAGTTTTGAATCAAAACATCACAATCGCGTTTGTTTTGACTCGTCGAGTGATAAACTCTTCATTATCTCGTATATTCAAGGAGAAATCTGAAACTTTCCGTGGACTGTGAGACAACAAACAGTGGCTTTCTCGGAATAATTTATTTTTGTGATAGTAACAGCTTAAATATACTTATTTGTAAGTAACTGAATAGTTATCGTAATCTCTGCAACAACAATACATTAGAGAACTCTACTAATTATAATTCAATTTTTTTCGTGCTTAAGAACTAAGCGTTCCACTATGGATGCTACAGCTTGTGCTACTAATACATACAGACACAACTTTCATAATTTACCACGCCGCAATGTATTTATTCCCTTAAAAAACATTAGTAACCTTCGATTGGATAAAATCTCGATTTTTATTCCACACCGGAGACTCTTGGTCCGCGCCATTTTATTTTTGTTTAATTTTGCTATTATAATATATTAACGTCGGCTTTTAACGTCTCGATTTGTAACGCCGAAGATTTCGTTAAACAAATCGGTGATATAATTCAACATTCCGCCGCCGTTCGTTAACCAGCCGTGAGTGACCAACGGATGACGCAACCGAGTTATTCGGTACCGATGACTTAAGGGAAACGAATAAACAATGACATTTGCAACGAGTCCAAAGAACGTTAATTGCTGACACACAATGCAATCATATTACCTACATATTTTAATAATGTAAATAAATACCGCATATATTTTGATTTATTGTAGCTCCTTTATCGATCTAAAAGACGTTTTATTAAACACTAGCCGTGGCTGCGAATTCGTTCGCGTAGAGCTAAAACTTATGTGATAATTTTGACCCGTTTTGTGTACTTGTTAAGATTAAATCTTTCAAACAAATAAACAAACTTTCCCTCTTTATAATACTACTAATATAGATAACATAGATGACGTATCGATTATTTTGAGTGTGACAGATATATTCACTGTGTCATATAAAATTAGTCATCGAACAGATCGAGTTTCTTGCCAGTTCTTCTCGATAACTGGGCTACTTTTCGATCCGGCACGGCGGTAGTTTTGACGTTCATAAACACCTTTTCAGGGTTTAAATTGAATGATGTATTTTGATTTGGGAAAAAAAATATCTGAAAACAGATCGACAACAAAGGAAACAGTAGAAAAAAATATTCCTTTTTTTAATGGTAAACAACACATACACACACTGCGTACATGAACCGTAATTGTTATTGACACACAATTTATTCAAAAGAGACACGTAACATATACAAATATTGAAAAGTATGCCTTTGAATGCACACAGATTTTTTTATAGTTAAGGCTTAGCGTTATGTCTATAATCTCACCTGATCTTAAGTGGCGATACGACTCAAATGCAACTGCCGGAGCACACCTATTGGTACTAGGCGGCAGATTTTCAACTTGAGGGTGGTAGCTACTAGCTAGCTAGCCAGGCGGGCATCAGAAAAGGCCCTACCACCTATCGTTTTCTCACGATGTTTTCCCTCACCAAGCTCAAGCTCATTGTAGGCGGTTGGATTCGAACTCACATCCCATGCCGCGGCGTTCCTACACACTACCACTGAGCTATCATCACACACACACAAAAAACAAATTTTAATATCGATATATAAATATGAATAAAAAAAGTTTCAAATTTCGATACGCAAAAGAAGTTGACAGCATAATACCACGTAGTATGACATCATTGAATAAAAACCAGACACAAATTAAGGTCACTTTGAACAGCTGATGGCGAGAATAAAGACACACATATAAAACAACATTCTCATAAAATTGCTAAGTTTCAACAAAGTAAGAAGTTCTTCTGAATGTTAATAATTGGAACTGAAAACCGCACTGCGTCTCAACTTGAAAATTTCAATACATTTTAGGGGATCAATATTCAGAAAATAAATTTGTAAGTGTCGATTCAATATTCATATTAACTCTGAGATAATACTCTGAGGTCTAACAAGCGAACTTAATAGAGGTTGTTACCAATCGTTTTAAAACGTTTTATCAATTAGCTAATCAAAAAAAAACTCAGTCATGTGGACTGCCGACGGAAGTGAAAACTTAAAACTATGAAAAAAATAGAGATAATCTTTTTGTATATATATAATGTATACTAATAACGCACCGAGGTATATCTATGTACATATATACACAGTATACATATAACTCATGGAAAGCGTTCGGTGACGATGACGCGAGTGCCATGATTTTTCTTCACTCAAAAAGTGCTTCGCGCGTCTTGAGAAGTTTTCACTTCAAAAAGCACTATAATGGTAAACGTAATTTGTCAAACGAATTGCGGTCGAATTTTATTCTTTATAGGTTTAGTGCTTCACTGCAATCTTATCTGATGTTAAGTGATGATTTGGGTAAAGAGGGTGGACAATAACCTTAAAGGACTGTCTCTCAAATGAAACTGACGAACACATCCATAGATATTTGGCGAGAAAATTTCGACTTGAGTGTGTTAGTCAGTCAGGCGGGCATTACAAACCTATTCCATTATCAAGGCAGAGCATCGCCTCATCGGGCGGACACAAACAACTCTTAGAAATCACAATCACAACAATGACAAGAGTGATCGAATATCTCCAGAGACTGAAATGTATTCAGTACAATCGGAGCCAACTGTGATTAGCATATGAATAGGTATTTGCTGATACTTGTGACCTCAATAGCAAATGACTGTGCGGAATAACTCAGCGTTCAGTTCCCCTACATTGTGCCATAATACGACATAGAACAGTTTTGACGATTTGTCATAGATAAATATTCTATTATTCAATGATAATCATTCGCTGTCTATACAGATAACCAGAATGTACATTTAAAGAGTCCGTATTTTCTAGATTTATGTCAAAAAAATTATTAGAATAAGTAATGCAATACATTTACATTACTTTTAGAAATGTCTACAGTACAACGTTTATGATAAAACGTCACCAAGGAAATAATCATAAAGCGTATCCTCGAGTACCATTTAGTCTTTGTTTCATTGAAATCGGTTAACTCTATCAATAGTCATTATAATATGAATAACAGCGCGAGATTAAATATTTCAGATCCACGTGAATGTAATCGCAGGCACAGCTAGTAAGAAATATGATAGTGGATTTAATATTTACTAGGTTAAACACAGTTCGCACATCATCTATTTAAGCTATATTAATTTAATTAACAGAAGTGTGTGCGCTGCCCCTCGTCTTTGGCGACATGGGTGATCAAAGTGTCGTCGCAGTACGTTTTACAGACACCACGTATTACTTATACGTTGTGATGACGAAGATAATGAAAGGCTATATTAATTAGGAAGTAATTTTCGATGCGGAAGAAATATAGTGACTGTACAGTAGACCAAGGAACTTTACCAGTATAAATGCCGTTGAAAGGTGAAAGAAATATTCATGGTGGGATGGAGATTATAGAATCTTGATCAGAACGCCTATACACCAGTTGTGATACTTGTCACGCGCGGTTTTGAGATCTATCGTAGTGTATCCCGCAGACAGGCGGTATGATAGGGATCGGTATCTAAGTGAGTTTTGATTACCATGCACATGATGATAAACTCGTGATTTTATGAAATACTTAATACTTAACTATGGTCACAATCTCACATGATGTTAAGTGAGGATGTGGTGGAAGACGGCAAGACATGAAAAAATGACTCCCGAGCAGTGATATATTGTAAGCAGGAAATGTAGGCGAGCACAAAACCAACGATCCCCAATATACCGCTAATCTTACAGTAATCGCCATTCCTATTAACATGTACTTTTATTATTATCGAGTACTTTCGTGGGCTACTATATATTTAAGAATTAAATGTATTTCTTATAGGTTATTGATCTGTGATGTAATACAACATATTGGGCACAGAGGCAACGTTCATATAACTAGTTTAGATCCTCTAATCATGATTAAAGTTTTGAACGAGAACAAGAAGCATTTTCAACTCTATTCGATGATACATTTAAGGTTTGAATTCAAATATACTGATATTAAATTAGCTTAGAAATGGTATTGATCATCTGTCTATGTTGTGAGATTAATAAAAATTCAACAATCGGGCGTTCCATTTTTTGTTGAATGATCTACTTATTATATTTATAGGTTTGAATCTTCCATAACATAGTTTTCTTTACACATGTTTTGCGTTATGGCCATAATCTCACTTGATGTTAAGCGACGAAGTCAACCAACGTGGCGGGCACGCTAAATGCAGTGGGGGGACGGGCTTTCGAGTAAAACTGCTGGAACACGCTTATAGGTATTTCGCGACACCTTTTTAATTAGAGGGTAGTAGTTAGCCATGCGGGCGTTAGAAAATGCCCCTTACTACCATGCTATGGATTCATTGCGATGTTTTCCTTCATCGAAAACTCAAGTTCATTGCAGGTGGATACGAACTCACGTCAATGGCCGCGGCGCCCACACTCGCTACCAACAAAGCTATCATCACTTTAAAGTCTTTTTGATATGGAAGAACTTGTGTACATACGTTTGCTATAGTGATCCTAAACGAGTTCACTGATTAATGTTTATACTATATAATATGCTAGTTATAATTTATGGACTATATTGCACGCCTCGTAAGCGAAACGTTGAGGTGGGTACTACTGTCAATTCACGCAAAACAACTGATTTTTCAAATTTAAAATGTCTCTATTTATCATATACTTATATATATATTATATACATACATATACATATATATATATATTACTTTTAAAATAATATATACACACATATCAAGAAAAACACTATTTTTAACGCTCGTGATATTTTTGATGCCATTTTTGTTATTTAAACTAGTTAAAAAACTGTTTAAAAAAGCTTTGTCTTGGACGTCCATGTGTCTGTACGTGCGGATCCTGTATGTTATTACGATAACGACCGAATGCTTAACTAATCGTGTCTATTTTTTTCTTACGCTTCAGTATAATTAAGAATAGAACCCTATTACATTTCACGGTCAGATTCGATGTAGTTTAATTGTTATTAAATAAACAAAAAAAAACATCTTTTTCATATTTAATATGAATGCTTAAATCAGTCATTCAATTATAATAGAGTTATGAGGCGTGCGCTTTTGGATTTTTCAAACTATTTTATAAACTGCTATAAGTTTTGTTATAAAAGTTTCAGAAGTTAGTTAACATAAAACCCGATACATTTTACTTTAATTTTAACCACCCACGCCGTGTAAAAAACCAGCCACCATTTCTGCACGAAACACTTAACACATAATTAACATATGTCGTCCTGTCCTGTCTTTACAACATGACACATGGTGTGTGTATCATCCATAGGCTGCTATATTCGATCAAAAAACCAGTATTTTATTACCACCTTGTCGGTCACAGATATCTTCATTAATTCCACGTGGTTTACTCGAAGAATTTGATAATGAAAGTTTTACCTCGGTCTGAACGGATACAAATATATTTGTCTTTACCTTGTGCAGTGTTTAGTTCAGTAATGGTAAAGACAATGTTGTTATGAATTTGAAAAAGTATTTTAGTTTCAGAGTTATAGCAACGTTCATATTTTTATATGTTAATAAAGTTTCTGATGTACTAAAGAGCTAATGACAAAAAGTATGAATGTTACCTATTTATGTATTACTCATTTTGACGTGCGTTATTCCATACATTTTTTGTTTGTTTTTTATTACGTCACTGATTCTTCAAAGACAACTTGTCTCGGAGCACTATACAGTAAACATTACATTATTGAGTTATTTAACATTTTTACCAGTATTATTAACTTTTTTGAATATACCTTTATTCGTATCGATTGTAGTGTGATGTTAAATAACCTAAAACATTACTCAATAATCGATCTATCATATAAAAATAGATATTTTGAAATCAGACTGGTAGTTCGTAAGATTAGCGGGTTCAAACAATCAAGCTTTTCCGCTTTGTAATATTACTAATAATATACATGGATATCTATATATTGGATACTATATTACATTGTATGAATAGAATTTTGAAGATAAATACAAAAACGAGTAAAAATGATGAAATAATTTTTATTTCTACACGAAATCGCGGGCAGAGCTGGTTTTTATATATACAAGTACAATACAAGTCGAACATCAAGAGAGACGCTAAAAAATTCTATAAAAAAGTTATTGAGCTTTCGACTTATAGAGCATTAGGTTTTGGTGTTTGAAATGAAGGGAAAAAATATTTTTTTCGAAATTAGGAGCTTTTCGACTTATCGAGTATCGACTTAACGGGGTTCTACTGTACTTCTGAAATGAAAAACAAAGAAACAAATTTTAATCACGTTGTCTCGGTTATTTTACTGTATGAAATAACACAAAGGTGTATAAAATAGGATACCTAAACACGCTTAATTCAAGGCTTGAACAGTCCGAGTAATCTACGCTTCAAATAAAACAATGCAAAACCAGATTGTTCTAACTATCCATTCAATACAACTAGATGTCGACAAACGCACCGAGGACAGGCGTATTTCACGTACGCTAATGTTCATGTTTATTGCTAAGGCTTCTGTCTCAGCCGACCTCATCTGTAACTTTCCAATCCAACGCTGTAATAGAAAGCTCTCGCGCCGCTCGCAACGAGTTAGAACCGCAATGGTCCGCCTCCATCGCGGCAACGTCGCCGTTTATGGCGAGGGCTTCGTTCAGCTCGCAGTGCCTTTGAAACAGGTTTCCACCGGTCAAGTATAGGGTAGAATGGCCATTGTAAGTACATTATTACGTTTGCGTTGAATTTCAACTTTATGTCTTATTGTTTTCGAACCGGATTTTAAAGAGGCTATTTATGTTGAGCCGATGTATGACCCTTACTTTCATCGCTTGGTGGTTCATGAAGTTAATGTTAATAAGCACTGTTCAGTGCTCTTAGTGGGGAGAAATTCGTTCCGGTATAGACTGGCAGTACACTGCCGCAGTATTTTGAGGAAATATGTGACGTCATAAATCTTCGCCGTTTTTGTACTGTGAGCAATGGCGTTTTCGAGGTACGGAGCTCTTGGTGCTTTGATCACGTGACCAACAGCGTTGACAATTTAATATTTATTATTATTATTCAAATATACCTGCCGTTAAGAACAGTCATAGAAAATTTAAAGAAATTGTGTGTACTGTATACTGGGTGCGTTTCGTTTTAAACAATAATCAGTATGGCTACTATAAAGGAACGGCTTTAAAGTATAATAAGCTGACGTCATACTTCAGACATTCCACATGACGTGGTCGATATGAAAACATCAGTAATGACGTAATTATCTTCTTTGATACCAACCTGACAACGACTCATCTGCAAGGGAGGACCCATACGACAGTCAACAGAGTTGATGTCTGTAACGCTGATAAGGAAGTGCAAAGGGCATGAGCGTTGTAAAGGCCTAAGTAGAACCTAAAAGAGCCAAAAATGTACGCCAACCAAAATCGAAATAATTCCAATGTTTTAAAGACTGACGTTGAAATAACTAAATCCTTAAATTAACTATTCCATTTACAAATTATTAGCGAAAAAGCTTTCCCAAATATGCCAAAAATAGTAACACCGCTTATAAAAATTGTATCAAATCAATAAAAACCATGGTCAAGTTGTGAGCTTATGAAAGTTACTAAATTACAGAAGCAAAAACATAATGTAATAGCCCAATTGAAACCCTTGAAAATTAATTGAATCACATTCAGCACTCGAAATATAATTGGCACTTATAAATGCTTGTAAGTGGCAAATTTGTATTTAATATTAGATAAGATAAAACCGAATTCATAATCCTTATGCATGACGTTACTACGAATAATATAAACACACGTTGTTAACTTTAAAAATCAATTACACCGATCTAGCTATAGGCACTTTACGTAAATCATTAAAAAAAAACGGTGTGCTTTCAAACGAGAAATGAAACATCAATATATCTGTCTCGCTCCCTTAGCCGCCTCGAGCCGACTTTACTCGAACGAACGTCACACAGAAAGATTAGCGATTAGAATTCCAAAATCCGCCCATGAGATTGTTCTACTTCAAAATCTATTCATAAACAATCGCAATACATATCTTACTATATAGTGACGTCACTATCGATTGGATACACCACGGCCCAGTGTGCAGTTGCGTCACGCACCAGCAACAGCTAAGCAGTTCAAAGACCCTTCATTAAAAATCTCAGCGAGGGAACTAGTCTTTACCGCTACGATAAAACGCCATACAAATGACATCAAGGAAGAGGAGATTCTGTATATATAGACGTCCCGTTCTCGCCAAACAAAGGGGAGTTAGAAATAAATGAGACGTAACCGTTACCTAATTCAGAAATATCGCACAACCGCACCAATGAAATCGCGCAACTGGTTTGTTTTCATACCGATAATTAGAAATCAAG
This sequence comes from Actias luna, assembly GCA_039707435.1. Taxonomy (NCBI): domain Eukaryota; kingdom Metazoa; phylum Arthropoda; class Insecta; order Lepidoptera; family Saturniidae; genus Actias; species Actias luna. Next base: position 15,300,121 of record JAZHAC010000008.1, on the reverse strand, counting down.
TGGGTTAGCGTTGATAAAATAACTACACGTAGTACGCATGCGCCGCGCGACGTTAGTAAACAATTGGATGTTCCACGAGTTATATTTTTTGTTTGTTTGGCTTCAATGTATGTTCGCTTGTTACACTAGCGAAGTACGTGCGACGTGGATTCAACATACCATTCGTTTTCCTCATAGAATAAAATAAATTACCTCAATATCACTATGTACACTACAGTTCAAACCATGATCGATTATCACAATTGAGACTTAATTGCGTCATCTTTGCCAGTATTATTTTAGGTTACGAGTGAGCCGTACGTTACTGACCTAACTACTACATTTATTTTAATTATTTGTTTTTTACCCAGACACGAATAGCAAAAAGGAGTTATGAGAACTTGATTATGTAGTTGCCCGTTGGCAGGATTTAACGGTAAAACAAATGTATCAAGAGAAAGCGTAGAGCATTTCCGACGGAGTGAAAGCAACCGATGCCAGTGTTCAAACCGCGTCGCATCGTACGGACGGCATCAAATAACCACAAATAACATGTCTCTTGTCATCACAACTGCGGTCGTTTTAACCACAGCGGCTGGTATTTATTGGTTCATGAATCGAAAAAAACCAGTGAAACAGTTGCTGAGAGAGTTGTGGCATACGATTGACATGCAGGGTGCCGGCTGCGGCGGTCTTATCGACGATTGGATCAACGTTCGGAGAAACAAAGTAGTGTTGCCAGATGCAGCGGGTAAAATCGCCGTCATTACCGGCGGAGCCAGAGGTATCGGAACCGAAGTTATCCGTGGACTGTTGCAAGCAAACGTACGCGTTATCATGGGAATAAGGAAACCGGAGCAGGCAAAAAAACTATCAGAATCAATGGAGAATGGAGAAAATTTAGAAGCATTTCAACTTGACCTCAAATCTTTGAGGTCTGTCAAAACCTTCGCTGATAACGTACTGCAAAAGTATCCCGAAATACATCTTCTAGTCAATAATGCTGGAATAATGTTCGGTGATTATGAAGTCACTGAGGATGGAGTGGAAACACAATTGGCTGTAAATCATTTGAGCCATTTTTACTTAACACATTTATTATTGCCAGCGTTAAAAAAAGGTGGAGCTACCAATGGACCTTCAAGATTTGTTAATGTGACCTCTTGTGCTCATTATCCGGGCAAAATTTATTTTGAGGATATAAATATGAAGGAAAATTACGATACAACAGCTGCATATGCACAGTCCAAATTGGCACAGGTAATTCATATTTTTTTCTTTGTAAAGACAATCAAATAAGTAGATAATTCTAATACTGAATTGCTAGGTTAAAAATGCAATAATAACAGTTACATAGCTATAAATTTAAAATAATATTGTGGACTAATTACCTTCATATATAGAGTCCCTAACTCAAAAGAACGACTTTCAAAGTCTTGTAGGTGTATATATTTCTTTCAGGTAATTTTGCATATAAGCTAATGATAAAAATTGTTGGTTTGTTAAGTAAATACATCCTTGGCATTTGAATATATTACATGTGTAAACTTTTTATCAAGGTAAAAAATTAAGCATTATTTTCAATAATAGCAGGTTGCAAAAATTTATTTTACTGCTAAAAGCAGTTTTATTAGTTGTATAATTTGAGTTTTTAGTTATTAATTTTTTTTTATTGTTGCAGTTGATGTGTGCTCGTTACATTAACAAGATACTACAAGAATCCAGTGCTCCAGTCAAGGGTTATGCAGTTCATCCTGGCATAGTCGACACTGATCTATTTGAAGGAACGTTTTTCAGAAGAGTGTTCCCATGGGCTATGAAGGTTTTCTTCAAAACACCACAGAAAGGCGCTATTTCGATCCTGTTCGCTTGTTTTGATAAGGACATAGAGAAGAAAGGAGGCCTATATATTAGTAACTGTATAGAAGGTATAAGTAACAGATTCTCTAAAAACGAAGTATACCAAAAAAGATTGTTCGAAATATCATGTAATTTAGTTGGTATTGATAAAGATAAATTTGGTGAAGTGTAATAAATGATGAATTTAATGATAACATATTTAATAAATATATTTTTAAGTCTGAACTTATTATTGCTTATTAAAATATTGTAATATCAATCAAATATAAAAAGAGATCATGTTAAATTTTTCTAGAAAAATATATAGTTATGATTAATATATAAAAATATACTTAAGTCTACTGAATAATTAAAAAGATTAATAAAAAATTTATCAAATAAATAGTTTATATGTAAATCTGATTATTTTATTTATAACACTTAGATAAATTAATTGTGTAGATATGTAACAGTATCTTAAGATAAAAGATATTCAGGGAAAATCCAAAGAAATTCTAGAGAATAATTTTTCCTTTAACATTAAAATACAAATATCTGCATGGTTGGTCTAACCGTCAACTGCTACACAAAAGTACTGTCTACTAAGTATAGTACTAATTACTGTAGGTGTAGTTGTTAGTGTGTCTGTTAATCCTTGTTTTAGAGTCCTTTGCATTCAGACATGACATTCACAAAATAGTCTATATATGTTATATCTATGTGTATGTAATTTAAACAAATGTAGTAGGTACAATACAGGTCTATAACTGTACACTATGTGAAGTTTAATTATAATTTATGCTTATTGACATAAAAGAAAGATATTTGAGATTCATTATAATGCTTCATGCTAGCATGATCATGCATAATGTAACTGTTACTATACACTGAATATTTATATACTGTGGCATGTTTTATTTATCTCTTAGTTTCTAGTACACAATTGTTTATTAAAACAATAAATTTTTCCACTATGAATAACATTTGGTCCTATTTTCAATTTGAACATAAAATCAATGTTTATATATAAAAGTCTAAGTCACAATGTTAGATACTCCTCTGAAATGGCTTGACAACAACAACCTACAAAAACATTTTTTTTTTTCATTTTTTATGGTATGGCATTAAAAATACATACAGCCCTAAATGTTTACTCTCAATCTCTAATTTTTAAATACAATCAAAGTATTCACTAAAAATAATTTATAATACAGAACAATGTTTATCAGCTCAGCTAGTTTGTATATAAAATTTTCATATCTCAGTAACAGCTCTAAAAATTTAGATTAAATTATGTATTTAAGCAGATCCCTGCATTTTGAATTTATTGTAAATTTTTATGAAAAATGAAGTTTCATAAACCAAATTATTTCTAATAAATTGATTACTTACTTTGTGTATATTTTTAATTTTAATAATTTTTTTTTTGAGATAAATACAATAAAAAAATATCAGTCTCAGCTTGACAACCCAGATATATGGATAAGTCGATAGCACTAAATCATTTATTTCTAAGTTATAGACAAAACTAATTTTGAGCTGGAGTTATAAGCATGCTTAACTTTACAGAAACAGAATCGATAGCCGAATTATTAGTTTAAAAATTGATAATACATGAGGATCAATATATTTCATACCTACTATAACTAAATAACTTATTTCAATTATCCCTGTCCTATTTTTATTTCATTAAGGTGGGTGCTTCCAAGATTTAGCAAATTATAAGTTTTATGGACACTAACAAAAGCTTTGCTCATAAATTGATCAGTGTGTGAAAATGACTTTGTAAACCTGTATTGTAAAATAAGGAAAATCTTCCATCTGCATTAACACACAGTGATATGTATTTTTATACATAATAAATATATAATGCACTACCACAGATCAAGTCCTAGGAAGCTGTCAAAGTCCTTGGGGCTAACAACGTATGCCAGTTTGGAAAAAAAAGAGATTAATTTTTAGCTACCTGGTTTATCTAAGTTCACTTACTTATTTTATTATTACACAAAATGTAGTCTGTTAATAACATTTTCTACTAGTCTTTTCAATAAATCTTTAGAAAAATACCACCAATTAGTGGATGCTAGAGCTCATTCAAAACATGTTCATAAGCACATAATAGCCACTGCTTATTAAGTATATATACTCAAAATTCTGTACATGAGTACAGCGAAGAAATGTGTCTCTATTTTATAAGCTCACCTGCTAAAAAAGCCTGAAAGCCCTTTCTTCTTCAATTTCGCTTGCTCTTTGTCTACAGAAGCGATGTCAGCAACTTCGTCTTCTTTTGACGCCCCAGAGGCAAGAGAGCACTCGGACAAACTGGACACTGTACTAGAAAACGAACCACCATCCTTCCCCCTTTGATGTCCACTCACACTACCGCCCCACTGGAGAGTACTTTTTGGAGAATCACTCGTGTCACTCTTTTCACAGGTTGACAATGAAAAATTACCTTCATCACTGAAACTACTCTTTTTCGACAACTTATCAACATCATCGGGCGAGTTCTCGACAGGCTTTACTATTTTAGGACTGACGAAATGTAGTTGTTTGGTTATAGGATTGTACGCGAGCTGCATATTATCCAAAGCTTCACTGAGACGCATCCCGCCTTTTTGGCACGGAGTAGACATCGCGATTTCGAAATTCGAACACTTTCGCCTCCAAAAGTCACATACATTGTTCATGATATCCTTTATATAAACAGAAAGCCATTATCGATAGTTCATTAAAATTAATGACTAATTTGTTATTACTCCTAATGATTATTTTGTTTGTAATATTTAAAAAAAAACAATGCTACTCTTAATGATTTTATATGATTTTTTTTAACTAAATGCGTAATCATTAGATTATATCCATAATTAACACTAAGTTCTAAATAACATAACGTTCGATAATAAAAGCATTATTATAATAACTTTGTAATTAAAATTCACTATGTTTTGTTTTTATATTTCGAAAATAAACAGATAAAAAATTAAAAAAACACAACACATCCATCATCTCCCACTTTTCATGAGAAATGAAAAAATTGATATTCATTTGACAATCTTGACATTTGTTTACTACCTGTTTTTTTATTTATTAGGGCTACTGGATATAAGTTTTTTAAGTCTACCAACTATTTGATGGGTACTTTGTTGCCAACGTATATACTAAAAATCTACCATATCGAATCATCATTCTAAGTATTTCATATATTTTATATGTAATACCCAAAACTTTAATTAAATTTAAACAGTGGCAAATCAATGTTCTTTTTATTTAAAGTATGTTGAAGTATAAATTAAACCAATATGTTATACAATAGAGTTAACGAAAAAGAATCTGTAATGAACAATTTAGCTATTTTGGGAATTAAGAATTTAGTTATTTAGTTCTATATTGTGTAACACTGGTGACATTTGATGTGATATAGTTTGGCTAATGCGCATATGAACTATGAATACTAATTTTAACACGAAAAAACATCATAGTTGCCACGAAAACTTCGTGGACAGTTTTTACAAGAGAGTCATCATCCTATTGAAGCAATACCTCTTTATCATGAAATAATGTCCGATTTTACTATGTGACATTTACATAATTGGTGATATACGGGCAACCATTAAATAAGAAGAAAACATAATATATGATAAATATGACGGACCGTAATTCCTATATTAAGACTTGAAAAGGCTGTAATCAGGTTTTTAATGAAAGCAACTATTCTTGAAGTAGGATAATTCACTAAATATTTGATACCACAAGGAAGATTTATTAGTAAAAAAACATTTTTTGGTTTGTGTTTGTGCTAAACATTGTGAACCGATCGGATTCTTTAATATTTTTATACCTATCTACAGCAGAGTAATCGTTATTTGATTTTTATTTGTAATAATAATAATAATAATAAAACAAACATTCATAATCAAAATAGTTTAATTTTTCTCATTTTCTTTATACATATTAATGTTTAAAAGCAAATAATTGGTTCCCGAAACACACATGTGTTACGTACAACATCCGATGTCGAGTTAATTTCAAACATTTTCTACCTACCTAATGCTTATGATGTCATATTGCGAAAAAGTCGAATTAGCTAAATGATTACTCCCATATTTGGAAGTACAAATAAGCCAGAGTATAAATTAAGCAATTTAAAATTACTAATAATAAAAAAAATATATAATATTATATAAATATTAACATCTATATTATTATTAAGTTGACAAATATCGACGGTGTAATATCGTTGTGTTGACCGAGTTTGATATTCAATAATACTAAATTTAATTTAATAAATATGAATCAATACTTTCATACGTTACCCATATGGTTATTTTGTTCAATACTTTTTGTTTAATTCAATATAGTTTTTCAAAAAAAAAAAACTATATGTATGTTTGTTACAATATTATGAAATGGTAATGTGTTTCTTCTTTTGGTTTATTTCGGTAAAGTAGATAGTAAAAATAAATTCTTGAATTCATATTTTATTATATTACAAGGATAGAATTATATTTTACCGATTTACATGGATTACAACTGAAATAAATTCGACGACAGAGCATAAAATAATTATTCCTAAACATACATAACGGTGCTGTTTTACCAAAACGACATCAAATTTATATGGCACCGTTACGTTAGTAATAATGAAATTGTGGTAGTTTCTCCGGAATAAGTTGGTACTGCTGAATCGTGGATCGAGATTTTAAGTTTCTCAGACATTCAACATTGAATACATAATAAAAATCGAACACATATTTTTGTGTTAATTTAAAATTATATTCTGTAACGAGTTGGGGGTCATAAGTGACCCCTATGATCCATTACCTAGATCCTTACCTATATATATATATATATATATATATATATATAAGGTCTAAACTTACCAATGCACATTCTTATAAAAATATTATAGGGCTCTCATTACAATGTTCATTTATATGAATTATGTATATGTAAATTTTAGTTGCACATAAACAAAGTCGCGGGCGAATACTAGTAACAAAATAAACGATATATGAAGACTGAACATCGATTTATATATTTCTAATAATTAAAAACACAATTTATGTACATTCTACTAATCACGGGCTGAACACGCATTTACTCCATAATAATATTGCAAAACCGAAAAGTTTGTTTGAACGCGTTAATTTTAGAAACCACCAGTTAGATTTCAAAAATTATTTTTGTATCTTATAAAGTAATCATTGAGTAAAGGTATTAAGCTATTTAACATTACGCTACCACCAACTGGAGCAGAGCTGTATTGAAAAAAGTTCCGAAAACGGGGGAAAATGATTTAATAACATTTAATTCCGCGCGGACACAGTAATATTTCTCATTGAACTCTCTATCATAATAAACGTAAATACACTTTAGGCGTTTTAAATTTAATAATATCACTAGTCTAAATAAAACTAAGTGAAACGGATTTTATCGCGGTTTTATTTATTAATTTTGATCGGAACACAAACAGAATTAAACATTGAAGTGAATGTAGACACACTGTAACATTGACTTTTCTGGACAACCTACACCTCAGCCCGTGATAACGAAGTCTGAAAAGCTTTCGAAACTTCTGGATCGAAATTAATAAATAACCGCGATAAAATCCGTTTAAATTAGTTTTATTTCGCTGAGTAATCTTCGCGTTAACATAAGAATCCATTAAATATCACTCTTGTTCAATGTCACATTAATATTATAAATATTTAATAATTTATTATTACGATTCGAATTAACATCTAATAGTAATTTCCTCGGTGCTTCTCAGTTCAGGAAATAACTCGGCTATGCAAAGATCCAGCAGATTGTAGACTAACTGGGAAAAGTTAAAAATAAAAACGGAAAATACATATTTGTTCTATATATTTTGCATTTTATACTGTCAAAACAAATCAAAACTATTCAATTTAGGCCTTAAGAAGGTGATTGTGGGCGTCAAAGCTACCACCAGTTCGGAAAGTTACGCAGTCATCGAGATGAACCGCCAAGAAAATAGATCTGCATCTTTTTAAGTCTTATTCTTATCTTTATATACAATAATTTAATGTGGTACAGTAGTTATTAGCGGATGTACAGAGAGGGGTGTCAATTCCAGACATCACAATCGCTCACATATTGATCCACACTATAATAGCGTTTTGACATCAAAACCCGTTTGACATGGTTCTTGAACCAGTGAACAATTTCACTGATATTCAAGTTGTAATCGAGTTTTCGAGTCACTCGAGTAAAATACTTACACTTATTAGAACTCGAGTAAAAAGTTATCATTCGAGCTGAGTTTCGATTGGTTTAGATTAAGAAATTTTTAAATATCTTTATCAAATCTTTACAAATACTATAAATGAGAAAATGAGTTGGTGTGTTGGTTTGTTAAGCCGATGAATCGATTGTGATGAATTTTAGTAAAGATATAGGTGGAAGCCTGGAGACAGTGACAGGCAACTTTTTCTCGTGAAAATCTTAGAGGAAGTGAAAGACTTTGTATGGAACCTTTTTATTGCGTCATCCGCTTTGTTACACAAAATATATTTATTTAATGTGATCGCGAGCGAAGTCACAGGTAATTCTATACTCGAATTTGAAAAAGCAGGCCCCGTTAGTCGTAGTTAATAGAATACAAAAGACATCTTTCTTGGAATTCTGCGAACTTTAGCAATAAATTCTAAAAGGAATTTCAGGTGATTATTTGTTTGAACTTTAAAAAATATATTTAAAAAAAAACAGTTTTTTTTGACTTTACTTTCTTCACAGATATCCAATTTCTTGCGTTATTATGTACTGTAAAAATGAGTTGATTTTTTATTTCACATTTACTCTAGATCTCAAAAATTGCGCTTTTCCAAGTCGAAATTTCACCGATTAAATCTTTTGCATCTCGAAGTTCTTGTTATATCGTTAAAGCTCTTTAACACGACATTTTTTCGCATTTCCTTTGTGTTTCTGGTTATCGGAAATCCACTGTATTATTATTTCAAAATACAGATAAACAACTCAAGTTTCAACATTCCGATGATAGCTCAGTGGTAGTGTGTACGACTTCGCATCAAGGGACGTGAGTTCGAATCCAAGCACCTACAATGAGCTTGAGCTTTCGGTGAAGGAAAATATCGTGAGGAAACCATAGCATGGTGGTAGGGCTTTTTCTAATGCCCGCCTGGGTAGCTACCACCCTCAAGTTGTAAACCTGCCGCCATATACCAATAGGTGTGTTCCGGCAGTGACACTTGGGAGCCAGTCTCTGCTATAAAAGCTGGCAACACACCTGAGATTGTTCTGGTGTTGTGGGTGTTCATGGGGCGGCGGTGATCACTTACCATCAGATGACACGCTTTCTCGTTAGCCCGCTATTACATATATACACAAAACCCTTCACATAAATTCGAGAAAAAAAATTCACCTGTTTGTTCAATTGCGGTTTCTGTATGATATCGAAGGCGTTGTTAAGGGCAAGGGCCAGCCCTGGGCCGGCGACCACACTGACACCCTGTGGCACGGCGGTGAGAAGCTGGGCTCGCGCTGCCTCTCGGTGCTGTACGGCTTCGATTCGAGGCTGGGAGGCTTTTTTACCGAATAATAAGCCTTCGGACATAAAAATACACCAAAAAAAGGACGATCAAAGCAGTCATGAGTACTGCCGACGGAAGTGAAAACTTAAAACTATAAAAAAACAGTTGCTATTTTTGCATATCCAAATTATTGTTTGATCTTTAGGACATCTTTAGGGACAAATCCAGGGTTTTATGGGAATTTGCCATCGGTTCTAAGTAGTTTTTGTACGTATTTGTAAGTAATTTTTATGCACACTGTAAGGTCGGGGTGCGAAGTAATTGACAGGTCCTTTGTGGAACGGAGTCCATAAATAAAATGACGACAAAAAAATTAAAACTTCTAAATAAAAACTGTTTATAGCAAAATAAGTGTATACAAATGGGAACGGATATAGTGTGTACGTGAACACGTCACGTGACCATGTCGATGACGACTCACATGGATTTACTCCCTATACAAGTTTTCACTTCAACAATTGACACGTCCATACCGTCTATACTGATACTAGGTCTGCCTGCAACTTCCTTCGCGTGGAATTAATATTTATTTATACATTTTTGTACGCATTTGTAACTTTTTCAATACAGCTCTGATTCACTGGCACAAATACATTTAAACGTAAACGTAGTAGAGAAACGTTCACTAATGACGTCATACTACTTTCACTTACGCAACGCTCACAACGACCCACTTGGGCGGGCAGGTCTATACTGAGGTTGGTGATTCTTTCTGAAAAAGATCTATTCTTGGATCGATTCGGATCGGAATCAAATAAATCTATTCACAAAATAATCGCGATCCAAATGATCGTACTATCAGCAAATCGATTGTTTTCTCGATTCGCTTTTCGGGTTTATATTCTGAATATAGAATTAATCATAAAAGAAACAATACATCGCAAGAATCGATTGTATCAATTTAGATATGTGAATGATAATATTTTCCATATATGTTTAGGGTAATACATTCAAATAATTGTAAATAATGTTGTATGAAAACAGATGAGAATCGAACATCTATTTTTGAAAGTGAAATATCGAAACACTAAAACGATTCGAGCTGTGAATCGATAAAAATCGATTATTCGATGAATCGATCTCAGATCGCCAACCCTAGACTGTAATACTTCATTTCACTATTCTAACTAATATTATAAACGTAAATGTAAGTTTGTTTGTTACGGTTTCACGCGAAAACTACTTAACCGATCATCACGAAACTTTGTACACATATTCTTGGAAGGATTATAAGTAATATAAGATACTTTGCATTTTTTTTTACGACAGATAAAAAACTTATTAGGTAAAGTAGTTAATAATTATAACGTTCGCAAGACAACGAAATTGATATCACCGTGGCTGTGTAGCCTATATATATATATATATATATTTATTTAATACTTAAGGTTTAGCGTTATGGCCATAATCTCATCTGATCAAGTGACGATACGACCCAAGTTGGTAGACACGCTAAACCTGTGGAGGAACTGGCTCTCAAGTACAGCTGCCGGAACACACCTATTGGTATTTGGCGGCAGGTTCACAACTAGAAGATGGTAGCTACCCAGGCGGGCATCAGAAAAAGCCCTACCACCACGCTATGGTTTCCTCACGATGTTTTCCTTCACCGAGAGCTCAAGCTCATTGTAGGTGACTACCACTGAGCTATCATCGCTTCAAATATACATACTCGCGTATAGCATATATACTGACTTTGTCCGAGTCTGATGAGATGCGCCAGCCTCCTCTCGGTAAGCAGGTTCGAGAGGAGGACGTTGAGGTGTTTATTGAACAGACCATCGACCATTGCGGCCCCGAACCCGAACCCGGTGCCGCAGACAGCGCAGAGCAACCCACGAGCTCGCACCACACGTCTCACTGGACAGGGGGATACATTTCACTTCAACCCCTCATCATCCACATTGCAACGGACTTTTTGAAGTGAAACTTCTTTAGGCGCATGAGGGTAAAATTTTTACAGATGAAACGTCACGCCGGTACGCAACGGAAGTGTCGGAAAAGAGAGAGAGAGTGATCGAGACCGATTGAGAGAGAGTGAGACAGGGCGAACGTAGCATGAGCAACTAGCCGTGGAGTGAGAGTAGGGAGCAAGCGAGTGAGAAAGATTGAGAGAGAAAGTGAGACAGAGCGAACAAGATTTATAAATTAGTTCGCCAAAGAAGTTTCACTTCTGACATGTGTACTTTGTACGCACGCATGTTTTTTTTTTATACTTAAGGTTTTAGCGTTATTGCCATTATCTCACCTGATCTTAAGTGACGATACGGCCCAAGTTTGTAGACACGCTAAACCTGTGGGGGAACTGGCGCTCAAGTGCTGCTGCCGGAACACACCTATTGGTATTTGGCGGCAGGTTCACAATTTGAGGGTGGTAGCTAACCAGGCGGGCATTAGAAAAAGCCCTACCACCATACTATTGTTTACTTCACCGAAAGCTCAAGCTCATTGTAGATGCTTGGATTCGAACCCACGTCCCTTGACGCGGAGTCGTGCACACTACCACTGAGCTATCATCGCTTCGAAGCGAAACATCGTGAGGAAACCGTAGCACGGTGGTAGGTTGGGTTGCTATTACTTCCCAAAGGGATTTTTTTAATCAACCCCCCCCCCCCATACATAAATTATCAGTATTAACTTGTGCCTAAATCATAATACATTTGCCGTTGAAATAACATGTGATTTATTTCTGTAAAACAGATAACAAATGATGTTTTATGAAACTTGTAAACAATTTTCTGAGGGATAATCGTTATCAATACTTCCGTCTGTTGTTTCTAACAAAATAAAATTATTTTATCGGTCATTACTTTGTTTCGTAATATGGATAAGATCATTTTTATAATATGGTAGCTGTGTCCGGGACTTCGTTCGAGTGGAGATAAAAATTATTTAATAGTTTTTACGCGTTTCTGTAATTTTGCTCCTATCGGTGGTAGCGTGATGTTAAATAGCCTGGAACCTTCCTCAATGATTGCTATAACAAATACGAAAAGAATCTCTGAGATTAGACTGGTAGTTCCTGAGATTGTCGCATTTAAACGGAAAAACTTTTCCGTTTTACTCCTTACTAACATTTTAAATGCGAAAGTGTGTTTGTTTGTCTGTTACGCTTTCACGCATAAAACGCTGAATCGATTACGATGAATTTTCGTATAGAGAAAGATGGTGTCCTGGAAAACCTTATTGGAAGTAGGCTGAAGAATGGGATAAACTTTATATGAAATTTTCTATTGCGTCATCCGATTTGTGTAATAAGTAAGTGGATATAAACTAGTTTTGAGGTTCAAAATATGAGGGTAGATAAAAATATCTACTGAGTATGGATGAGTACAATAATATAACTTACATAAATACATGAAGCACTGGGTGAAGCCGACGACTACAGTCTGATACCCGGTACCGCGTATCTGGGTAGCGGGTTCGACTCCGAAGTTGTTCTCGAATATCGAAGCGTGGATGTTCCGGGCGCGGCGCTGACGCAGCGACTGGAGCAGTTCCCCCTCCAACTCCTCGCTCAGCTCCTGGGCTTCCTCCACCTCACGAGCCGTGCCCTGCTTCCTGTACCCCCCCCGTACACATAGACACGATACTTTATATAATTAAAAAGACTTCAATTGCCCATAATAATCGAAACTTAAGAAGGTGACGGAAAAATATCGCGAAAAGACCATAGCATGGTGGTAGGGCTTTCTTAATGCTTGCTGGCTAGCTACCACATTCATGTTGAAAATCTGCCGCCAAATACCAATAGGTGTGTTCCGGCAGCAGCACTTGAGAGCCAGTTCCTCCACAGGTATAGCGTGTCTACCAATTTTGGCCGTATCGTCAACAAAGATCAGGTGAGATTATGGCCATAATGCATAAGTGTAAACAAAATTAGGAAATACGTTTAAACGCCGTCTCTTCACTGCTTGTTGGTTTAGTCCACCATTAATTATATTTTAAAGTGCATTTTTAAAACTCTATTTGAACACAATTCTGCCTTTTTACAACTTTTTACGATGTTTTAACTCCTTTTCTTATAAAGATGCTATGAATTTTGTAGTTTATTTTAAACTAACATCCCGACGAGTTATGTATGATACTTGAAATTCGGACCACAGCTCGGAAGTGGATGACAATGCATGAAAATGTAAATGCATGATTGTGTTTATCGATCAAAATATATATAATCGATTTATAAATAACTTCTCGATCAGCTATATAAATGAATATAGATCAAATCTGACTGACAGATGAACAGTATATATCAAAATTTCATTGACATTACCCTAAAAAGCAGAAAAAAATGTACAATGATCTTATAACGAACTAATAAGTAGGAATTAAAAGATTGGCAACGAAAAACATTGGACGCATGTTGACTATAAACAATTACAATAATTTTATACAATAAAATTAAATAAATTATATAAAATTAAATAAAATAGTCAAAAATTACAATTATTTTATGACACGCTATGTAATCTTTACAAGAAAAATTAATATTCAAAGTAGAACAAAAATTTGTTTAAATTTGAAATATAACTGATGGTGGATTAAACAAATAATAACTGAGGCGAAGTTACGTATTCATCTAATTGTACAAAATCAGAAACATGGGGAATTAAGCAAACTTTATTCAGTTATCACTTTAAGGAAACAAGTTGACTCACAGCGCCTGATATCTGTCCATATCGGAGGAGACCAACAAGTTCCTGAGGAATGTCTCCAGATGCTGGCCCTTCTCCTTCCTGAGCTTGTGCGTGACGGACTGGTAGATGTTGGCCAGGTCGGTGCTGGTCGCGTTGAGGGTGGAGGCCTGCACCACCAGCGAGAAGTCCCCGTCCTCCGTCAGGAATATGCGGAGCAGCTCGCTCGTCTGCAGCAGCCTCTTCTGCAGGAGCCGCTGGACGAAATCCTCGTACTTGTAACGCAGTATCTCTAGGGGACTGTTATCCCTGGAACAAGGGGAATCACATCAAAATCCCTCCTTCTGTTTTATTCTTGGAGAATCAGTCCTCTTTCGAGAATATTACTGCTGTTTCCGACTTAAACACAGTCAAGGTCAACATTCAAAACCTTCCTACCCTAAAATGTGGAAACGTGCTAAGAGGTAATGCGATAGGGGAGACAGAGGTAATGGATACAAAGATTGATCGCCGTAAGTGCCCCTTTTATAATATATATTATTAACGTATATAAACCTATGGGTGATCCCGTTCTAATTGCGATTTTTTTTGTATATTTAAGATTTTGAAATTAAAATTTCTCAAATTTTTTTATGCTTACCACTTATCTATTTTACTGTAAAAATAAAAATCCGTGAGGATTTTACCACAACTTCAGAACGTCAAGAACGAGAAACAAATTCTAAAATTAGTTAAATATTAAAGACAAAAATACTTGAACCGGAATTCAATATTTATTTTATTATGGAATTTGTATCTGTAGCTAAATACACCAATGCCAAGTAAGAATAGCTACACAAGGAACGAACACAAACGCTCAGACACTAAACAATTCTTTTTACACAAATAATTAGCCTAAGCCGCTAGACTAACAGTGCAGCTATGATTTATTGTTAATATAAAAATAAACATAAAAGTGTTACAGAAATAGTCTATATAATGGATTACCTAAAAACTCATTATATAAAAAAAAACATTTGTTTAAAAAAAAAAAAAAATTGACATTTGAAGTGGGATGTGTGGTGTCTATGTGGTGGCCTACCTCCTGGACGGCAGAGGCAGGTCGAGCAGCAGCGCGTCCCCGTGGAACTCGTGCAGCTTGCTGCGCAGCAGGTGGAAGTCGTGCTCGCTGCGCTCCACGCTCCAGAAGGAGGCGGAGGCCGAGGGCTCCAGCCGGTGCACGGCCAGCGTGAACACGCGGACGGTGCCGCACCGCGGCGGAACTTGCTGATTATTTGAAGCGGTCATAGCTCAGTGGTAGTGTCTACGACTTTGCGTCAAGGGACGTGAGTTCGAATCCTATCCCCTACAATGAGCTTGAGTTTGAAGGAAAACATCGTGAGGAAACTATAGCATAGTGGTAGGGCTTTTTCTATTGCCCAAAAACACATAATATACCAATTTTCATAATGATCAATCAAACGGTAATGAAATTTAGCGATTATATACACAAATATCCATTTCTATACATACATTTTTAGTTATGTTGTTAAAACGAGAAAATTACATCTAAAACCATAATAAAAAAATTACTATATGATCTTTTACTATATAAACTTTTATCCTGCGTCCACAAGAAAACCTTTCTATATATGAGACAAAATATATTATAAAGGTTGGCATAATTTGGTCCTCACTTTCTTGAATTTCACTAAATTGTGAATAGTTGTTTTGAAAGTGATGCGCTTACAAGAAGGTAGAGACAGGGAAAAAAACTTTGAATTTCGTATTGATAACAATAACAAAGCACAATACGTATAATAATTATTTTTTAAATTGACTAATTAATGTCAATTAGTAAAAATTGGCTCAATTGCAGTTTTTTATATTTTATTATGTCTTTTTGGGGTTTGAAATTACAAAATTAGAATGGAGTAAAATGAACTATAGAATAAATTACATCTACAGTAGAACCTTTAAGTCGAACATCAAGAGAGACGCGAAAAATATCGACTTATAGAGTTTTCGACTTGTAGACAATGTACGAAGTTTTGGTGTTTGAAGCGAAAGGAACAAAAAAAATTATCGAGATATGGAGGCTTTCAACTTATCGAGGTTCGACTTAACGAGTTTCTACTGTATTACACGTGTTCTAAAACTCACCATTCTTACTTCGACATTAGTCAATACGACTTTGTAATTGGTAAGATCGTTTCCCCTCAACGACTCTTCGGCCGCGATGCTGTCCAGGTACTTCAGTATATCTATGTTATCCACCCCCTCACCCTCGGACTCCTCCGAGTTGGTGAAGCAGTCCATCACTTGCCCGTCTATACTCTGCGGTTTCAGGGCACCTTTCAACTTGTTCCCTAACCTTATCGCTGTGTTTAGAAGCCTTTCGTGTGGCCTATAAAATATCATGGAACGGTCAAATTGTATTCATAAACAGCATCATCTATGGCACAAAGTATGGTATAGATCAAGAACAAGGACCATATTCAAATGTGCATAAAATGCAGTAACAATGTATTATGCTTCAAAAGTAGTTCGGTTTGTGATTCCTGAAAAATGTATTGTAGTATTTTTAACCTTGAATTCTGCATCTCTTTTTATTTAACGCCAAATGGCGACCTAACTTTTATTAATAAATGTATTATATGCTGTAAATATAAAAGAATGCTTACTTTCTAGTCATATATTTTTGATAGCCCGTCGGGACTCGACTTCCGATCATTAAATTGTAAAACTGAAACAAAATAGTTATATACTAACACGCGAACATATCATAGAAATATAATTCCTTCAAAAACACAATGTTCAGCTGATTCTGTCTACGTTGTATCTTTCTTCTATCTCATATTATAAAAGGTGTGTAAACATGACACGTTCTTGAAACTTAACTGTCAATTATCGAATAGCGGACATTTTTTAGCACGAAAATCTCACGTAATATAACCACCTTCCATCGAGCAGCTAAAGCATGGGTTTCGTCAGATTCTTACTGACTAAAAACCTACGGAATCTGTATACCTTTCACCAGGATTGATGGACCACTATCGGGTTCATCATCTAAACTCGGAAAAAGCAGCAGAAATATGGGTTTCGTCAGATTCTTACTGACTAAAAACCTACGGAATCTATATACCTTTCACCAGGATTGATGGACCACTATCGGGTTCATCATCTAAACTCGGAAAAAGCAGCAGAAATATGGGTTTCGTCAGATTCTTACTGACTAAAAACCTACGGAATCTGTGTACCTTCCACCAGTATTGATGGACCACTATCTGGTTCATCATCTAAACTCGGGAAAAGCAGCAGAAATATGGGTTTCGTCAGATTCTTACTGACTAAAAACCTACGGAATCTGTGTACCTTCCACCAGGATTGATGGACTTCTATCGGGTTCATCATCTAAACTCGGAAAAAGCAGCAGAAATATGGGTTTCGTCAGATTCTTACTGACTAAAAACCTACGGAATCTGTGTACCTTCCACCAGGATTGATGGACTTCTATCGGGTTCATCATCTAAACTCGGAAAAAGCAGCAGAAATATGGGTTTCGTCAGATTCTTACTGACTAAAAACCTACGGAATCTGTGTACCTTCCACCAGGATTGATGGACTTCTATCGGGTTCATCATCTAAACTCGGAAAAAGCAGCAGAAATATGGGTTTCGTCAGATTCTTACTGACTAAAAACCTACGGAATCTGTGTACCTTCCACCAGGATTGATGGACTTCTATCGGGTTCATCATCTAAACTCGGAAAAAGCAGCAGAAATATGGGTTTCGTCAGATTCTTACTGACTAAAAACCTACGGAATCTGTGTACCTTCCACCAGGATTGATGGACTTCTATCGGGTTCATCATCTAAACTCGGAAAAAGCAGCAGAAATATGGGTTTCGTCAGATTCTTACTGACTAAAAACCTACGGAATCTGTGTACCTTCCACCAGGATTGATGGACTTCTATCGGATTCATCATCTAAACTCGGAAAAAGCAGCAGAAATATGGGTTTCGTCAGATTCTTACTGACTAAAAACCTACGGAATCTGTGTACCTTCCACCAGGATTGATGGACTTCTATCGGGTTCATCATCTAAACTCGGAAAAAGCAGCAGAAATATGGGTTTCGTCAGATTCTTACTGACTAAAAACCTACGGAATCTGTGTACCTTCCACCAGGATTGATGGACCACTATCTGGTTCATTATCTAAACTCGGAAATAGCAGCAGAAATATGGGTTTCGTCAGATTCTTACTGACTAAAAACCTACGGAATCTGTGTACCTTCCACCAGGATTGATGGACTTCTATCGGATTCATCATCTAAACTCGGAAAAAGCAGCAGAAATATGGGTTTCGTCAGATTCTTACTGACTAAAAACCTACGGAATCTGTGTACCTTCCACCAGGATTGATGGACCACTATCTGGTTCATTATCTAAACTCGGAAATAGCAGCAGAAATATGGGTTTCGTCAGATTCTTACTGACTAAAAACCTACGGAATCTGTGTACCTTCCACCAGGATTGATGGACCACTATCTGGTTCATTATCTAAACTCGGAAATAGCAGCAGAAATATGGGTTTCGTCAGATTCTTACTGACTAAAAACCTACGGAATCTGTGTACCTTCCACCAGGATTGATGGACCACTATCTGGTTCATTATCTAAACTCGGAAATAGCAGCAGAAATATGGGTTTCGTCAGATTCTTACTGACTAAAAACCTACGGAATCTGTGTACCTTCCACCAGGATTGATGGACTTCTATCGGGTTCATCATCTAAACTCGGAAAAAGCAGCAGAAATATGGGTTTCGTCATATTCTTACTGACTAAAAACCGACGGAGTCTGTGTACCTTCCACCAGTATTGATGGACTTCTATCGGGTTCATCATCTAAACCCGGAAAAAGCAGCAGAAATATGGGTTTCGTCAGATTCTTACTGACTAAAAACTTACGGAATCTGTGTACCTTCCACCAGGATTGATGGACTTCTATCGGGTTCATCATCTAAACTCGGAAAAAGCAGCAGAAATATGGGTTTCGTCAGATTCTTACTGACTAAAAACCTACGGAATCTGTGTACCTTCCACCAGGATTGATGGACTTCTATCGGGTTCATCATCTAAACTCGGAAAAAGCAGCAGAAATATGGGTTTCGTCATATTCTTACTGACTAAAAACCGACGGAGTCTGTGTACCTTCCACCAGTATTGATGGACTTCTATCGGGTTCATCATCTAAACCCGGAAAAAGCAGCAGAAATATGGGTTTCGTCAGATTCTTACTGACTAAAAACTTACGGAATCTGTGTACCTTCCACCAGGATTGATGGACTTCTATCGGGTTCATCATCTAAACTCGGAAAAAGCAGCAGAAATATGGGTTTCGTCAGATTCTTACTGACTAAAAACCTATGGAGTCTGTGTACCTTCCACCAGTATTGATGGACCACTATCTGGTTCATCATCTAAACTCGGAAAAAGCAGCAGAAATATGGGTTTCGTCAGATTCTTACTGACTAAAAAGCTATGGAGTCTGTGTACCTTCCACCAGTATTGATGGACCACTATCTGGTTCATCATCTAAACTCGGAAAAAGCAGCAGAAATATGGGTTTCGTCATATTCTTACTGACTAAAAACCTATGGAGTCTGTGTACCTTCCACCAGTATTGATGGACCACTATCTGGTTCATCATCTAAACTCGGAAAAAGCAGCAGAAATATGGGTTTCGTCAGATTCTTACTGACTAAAAAGCTATGGAGTCTGTGTACCTTCCACCAGTATTGATGGACCACTATCTGGTTCATCATCTAAACTCGGAAAAAGCAGCAGAAATATGGGTTTCGTCATATTCTTACTGACTAAAAACCTATGGAGTCTGTGTACCTTCCACTAGGATTGATGGACCACTATCTGGTTCATCATCTAAACTCGGAAAAAGCAGCAGAAATATGGGTTTCGTCAGATTCTTACTGACTAAAAACCTACGGAATCTGTGTACCTTCCACCAGGATTGATGGACTTCTATCGGGTTCATCATCTAAACTCGGAAAAAGCAGCAGAAATATGGGTTTCGTCATATTCTTACTGACTAAAAACCGACGGAGTCTGTGTACCTTCCACCAGTATTGATGGACTTCTATCGGGTTCATCATCTAAACCCGGAAAAAGCAGCAGAAATATGGGTTTCGTCAGATTCTTACTGACTAAAAACTTACGGAATCTGTGTACCTTCCACCAGGATTGATGGACTTCTATCGGGTTCATCATCTAAACTCGGAAAAAGCAGCAGAAATATGGGTTTCGTCAGATTCTTACTGACTAAAAACCTATGGAGTCTGTGTACCTTCCACCAGTATTGATGGACCACTATCTGGTTCATCATCTAAACTCGGAAAAAGCAGCAGAAATATGGGTTTCGTCAGATTCTTACTGACTAAAAAGCTATGGAGTCTGTGTACCTTCCACCAGTATTGATGGACCACTATCTGGTTCATCATCTAAACTCGGAAAAAGCAGCAGAAATATGGGTTTCGTCATATTCTTACTGACTAAAAACCTATGGAGTCTGTGTACCTTCCACCAGTATTGATGGACCACTATCTGGTTCATCATCTAAACTCGGAAAAAGCAGCAGAAATATGGGTTTCGTCAGATTCTTACTGACTAAAAAGCTATGGAGTCTGTGTACCTTCCACCAGTATTGATGGACCACTATCTGGTTCATCATCTAAACTCGGAAAAAGCAGCAGAAATATGGGTTTCGTCATATTCTTACTGACTAAAAACCTATGGAGTCTGTGTACCTTCCACTAGGATTGATGGACCACTATCTGGTTCATCATCTAAACTCGGAAAAAGCAGCAGAAATATGGGTTTCGTCAGATTCTTACTGACTAAAAACCTACGGAATCTGTGTACCTTCCACCAGGATTGATGGACTTCTATCGGGTTCATCATCTAAACTCGGAAAAAGCAGCAGAAATATGGGTTTCGTCAGATTCTTACTGACTAAAAACCTACGGAATCTGTGTACCTTCCACCAGGATTGATGGACTTCTATCGGGTTCATCATCTAAACTCGGAAAAAGCAGCAGAAATATGGGTTTCGTCAGATTCTTACTGACTAAAAACCTACGGAATCTGTGTACCTTCCACCAGGATTGATGGACTTCTATCGGGTTCATCATCTAAACTCGGAAAAAGCAGCAGAAATATGGGTTTCGTCAGATTCTTACTGACTAAAAACCTACGGAATCTGTGTACCTTCCACCAGGATTGATGGACTTCTATCGGGTTCATCATCTAAACTCGGAAAAAGCAGCAGAAATATGGGTTTCGTCAGATTCTTACTGACTAAAAACCTACGGAATCTGTGTACCTTCCACCAGGATTGATGGACCACTATCGGGTTCATCATCTAAACCCGGAAAATCAAAAAGAAAAATCCACTTACCTCTTCGCTATGTAGAAATCTGGGCAACATTATTTTCTCCAAGACGCTGTGCGATTGTCTCGCCGCTTGGTACAGAGCTCGACTCGTTTGTAGCCTGCAATCAATAGTTAAATTAACTTGACTGATATCCACCATTTTCATGAATTTTTGAAAGTGAAAATTCCTGTAGGAAGCGCTTTGAAATTCTTATCGGCAACCTTTTTGTGTGATGCTCGTTCGAGTAAAGTCGGCTCTAAGCGAACGAAAGGTATAGTGATGAATCACAATTGTCGTATATTCTTAAACAGACACTGTTAGTTTCCGATACGTTACAGCGTTACAGCCACAATCTCACCTGATTTTAGGTGGTGCATGGTGGTAGGGCTTTTTCTAACGCCCGCCTGGCTAGCTACCACCCTCAATTTGTACACCTGCCGCCAAATACCAATAGGTGTGTTCCGGCAGCAGCACTTGAGAGCCAGTTCCTCCACAGGTTTAGCGTGTCTATCAACTTGGGCCGTATCGTCACTTAAGATCAGGTGAGATTATGGACATAACGCTAAACATTTAGTACAAAAAAAAAAAAAAAAATAGATGTTCGATTCTTACCTGTTTTCATACAACATTATTTACAAATATTTGAAACACATACAAAGAACATACAACATACACAAAAATTATTATTATTGTCATATCTAAATAAAATAAAACCGATTCTTGTGATGTACTTGTTTCTTCGAGCTTGAGCTTTCGGTGAAGGAAAACATCGTGAGGAAACTATAGCATGGTGGTAGGGCTTTTTCTAATGCCCGCCTGGCTAGCTACCACCCTCAAGTTGTAAAACCTGCCGCCAAATACCAATAGGTGTGTTCCGGCAGCAGCACTTGAGAGCCAGTTCCTCCACAGGTTCAGCGTGTCTACCAACTTGGGCCGTATCGTCACTTAAGATCAGGTGAGATCATGGCCATAACGCTAAACCTAGTGCAAGGACTAGCTCTCAAGTGCAACTGTTGTAACTAAACTAGTTATTTGGCGGTTTTTCAATTTCCGGGTGGTAGCTAGTCAGGTAAAGCCCTTCCACCATGCTATGGTTTCCTCACGATGTTTTCCTTCACCGAAAGCTCAAGCTCGTAGAAACAAGTACATCACAACAATCGGTTTTATTTTATTTAGATATGACAATAATAACAATTTCTGTGTATGTTGTATGTTCTTTGTATGTGTTTCAAATATTTGTAAATAATGTTGTATGAAAACAGGTAAAAATCGAACATCTAATTTTTTTTTTTATACTTAAGGTTTAGCGTTATGGCCATAATCTCACCTGATCTTAAGTGACGATACGGCCCAAGTTGGTAGACACGCTAAACCTGTAGAGGAACTGGCTCTCAAGTGCTGCTGCCGGAACACACCTATTGGTATTTATCGGCAGGTTCACAACTTGAGGGTGGTAGCTACCCAGGCGGGCATTAGAAAAAGCCCTACCACCATGCTATGGTCTCCTCACGATGTTCTCCTTCACCGAAAGCTCAAGCTCATTGTTCAAGCTCAAGCGCACTACCACTGAGCTATCATCGCTTCAAAACCTTAATTTTGAGTTTTGAGTACACTATACGCACATACCAAGTAAGAACATTATTCGTATCCACTCCCTCACCTTTTAATGCTGTCAGGGCTCTGCAGCAACTCGTATAACTCCTTGGCCAGTGCCGGTTCCAGGGGGACCCGACTGATGCTCTCATCGCATACGTATAAGGAATACAAATCCGATGCTTCCTTGTGCAGAGTTTCCTTCTCCGCATCGCTCAGTTCCGGGTTCAATATTTTTATTTGTAACGATTCTGAGGCGTTCAGAATTGCATTCGGTCAGATATATGAAGAAAGAAAGGTTTGTGTTATCAAACAGAGAGATAGATCGAGAAATGAATCGTAAGTAATACGGTTTTTTTATAGTTAATGCTTAGACGTTATGGCCATAATCTCACCTGATCTTAAGTGATGATATGGCCCAAGTTGGTAGACACGCTGAACTTTTCGAAGAACTGGCTCTGAAGTGCATCTACCGGAACACACCTACTGGTATTTGACGGCAGATTTTTAACTTGAGGGTGGTAGCTAGCCAGGCGGACATTAGAAAAGCCCTACCACCATGCTATAGTTTCCTCACGATGTTTTCCTACAACCAAAGCTAATTGTAGGTGGATTCAAACTCACGTCCCTTGACGCGAAGTCGTACACAACACTGAGCTATTTATATTTTTCATTTTGGGTCATTTTAACTGTATCGGTTCTAAAGTATATAAATATGGCGATAAACCTTTGTTTTAATCCATTAACAGACTTGATCTCGTATTTTACAATCGCAATGCGAATACACCGGTCGGGTCATGATACGGGCATGCGGCAAGACTCATCGAGTGGCAAACACCATCAAATACCAACTAGAAACACCACAATGACATTCAAACCCTCATATTTGCAGAGGTCAGGCACAGTTTTTTTTTATACTCAAGGTTTAGCGTTATGGCCATAATCTCACCTGATCTTAAAGTGACGATACGGCCTAAATTACGGAGTAAGGAACTGGCTCTCAAGTGCAGCTGCCGGAACACACCTATTAGTATTTGGCGGCAGGTTTACAACTTGAGGGTGGTAGCTAGGCAGGCGGGCATTAGAAAAAACCCTACCACTATGCTATGCTTTCCTCACGATGTTTTCCTTCACCGCAAGCTCAAGCTCATTGTAGGTGCTTGGATTCGAACCCACGTCCCTTGACGCGGAGTCGTGCACACTACCACTGAGCTACCATCGCTTCAGTTTTCACTGTTCTTCTAGTCTTTGTTCCTCTGATCCTCTGATGTTGTGGGTGTTTATGGGCGGCGGTTATCACTTACCATAAAAAAAAACAAATGGGTACCTAAAAAAAAATAAGATCTTTTACTATTTACTTACTAATATCTTTATAAAACTGCAATAAATGTATGTGGCTCGTGTTCTTCATGTATTGCATGAACGCGTAAAAGTAGTCCTGATCGTTCATCACCATCTCCAAGTCGATTTTCAGCAACTTGGATCTCTCAGTGTACAACGAATCCGACTGACGGACGAATGTCTCCAGGAATTCTACCTGATGACAACATGTTCGTTTATTTTACACCCGTAATACAGTAGAACCTCTATAAGTCGAACATCAGGGCCTCAAGACGCCACTAAATTCGAGTTATAGAGTTTTCGACTTATAGAGAATGGAAGTTTCGGTGTTTGAAGAGAAGGAAATAAAACATTTATTCGATGATTTGGAAGTTTACAACTTATCGAGGTTCGACTTAACGAGGTTATACTGTATAACTAGCTGTGCCCACTAATTCGAACGTGTGGAACTAAAATTTATTTATAACTTTTTTTTCTAGAACAGTATTTTTTTTCTAAAATAAAGGTAGCTTAAGTTACTCTTCGTAACGTCAGCTTTCTGCCAGCGAAAGCTCGACAAAATGGGTCCAGCCGTTTCAGAAATAACCGGAACAAAAAGCCAGACTATCTGTTTTTGTTAATTTGTATAGACTATCTGTGCCCCCAAAAATTATTTTTCTATATCCCGGGAAAAATACTTTGGCTGGATTAAGAGTACTTTTCCTATATATTTCTTTATTAATCCTATATATAAAAAAAATCGTACACAGGGTAGTAGACGTAATATCTGATCTCTGAACATTGGAAGCCTTAAATAGACGACTGTTGGTTATATATTTACATTTATATAGATAATTCACTATTGTCACCAAGATACGTGTGTCAATCAATAAAATCAATTTATATTGCACAGAGAAAACAAAATACCATTTTTCCTCACTGAAGGAATATAATAGAGTATAGGTTGGAAGAATTAAATGCTTTAAATGCAAATCTATATTGATATTATGAATCGGAAATAAAACACGGAATTCAAAAGCTATTTTCGTATAGAGCAATCATTAAGGACGGTTTTAGGCTATTTAACATAACGCTACTATCAATAGAAGCAAACCTGTATTGAAAAAAGTTACAAAAATAGGCGATTAGTTTTTAAATACTAGACTTTACGTGCAGTTCCGCTCGCGTAAATATTAATTTTGTCAAACAAATCGGATGACGCAATAAGAAGTTTTATACAAAATTTAACCCTCCCTTTATCCTACTTCCTCTAAGGTTTTCACAAGATTAAGTAGCTTATCACCGTCTTCAGGTTCTCAACTATCTCTATAGCAAAGTTCATCATAATCGAATCAGCGGTTTAGGCGTGAAAAAGTACCAAACAAACATACTCTAGTTGAAAATCTCCCGCTAATACCAATAGGTGTGTTTCAGCAGTTGAACTTGAGAGCCAATTATTTCAAAGTTTTATCGGGTCTACCAACTTGAGCCGTATCGTCACTTAAGATCAGGTGAGATTATGGTCTGAACTATAAAAAAATAAAACATTTTCGCATTCATAATATTAGTAAGGATGTTTAGTTTCACGCGAACGAAATAGGGTGCACAGCGAGTATAGTATGTGTTAATTACTTCTTCTGAAGGAGAAATACTGAGTTCCTAGAGTAATAAAGTCCATATAGTTAGTGTGTCGGTACATATATGTTGATAGCCAACCTTGTAATTAGGTGTAGTAGGGAGCTCCGCCATGGTTTCATCTCCAGTCGCTAATAAAATTAGAGTGTTTAATATATACGGGTCGGCCAACACGTCGGTCAAGGACAAAAGAACCCAACCGGCGAATATTTCCCTGATTAATACGCGAAACACTCTGAAAAACGTATAACCTATGTCAATAATGGCGAGCCAATGGCACGCGACCAACCATTTCGGCTCGCCACCGATCACAAAGATCTTTATGAACTGAGAAAAGAAGATATATATAAAGAAAATTTATTGAAATAAAACTAATTTAAACGGATTTTATCGCGGTTATTTATTGATTTTCGAAAGCTTTTCAGCCTTCGTGGTCACGGGGCGGACTGTCCGTAAAATCCGTTTAAATTAGTTTTATTTCAATGAATAATATTCGCGTAAACATAAGAAATCATTATATAAAGAAAATTTCCTCATAAACAAGAAAATATAATAAATATAAATTTAGATTGGCATGCAATATAAATAAAAGTATCTAATATAACAAAATTTTAGTACCATGGAATTCGTTATCCGACATATGTATTTAACTGTTTAAAGAAGCTGACATGTAACTTTAATTTAACTGAGGCATTGGTGTATTTTTTATGTAGTAAATAAAGAGTTTTGATTTGCTACTGTTTAGTCTTATTATTTTCCAAATATTCACGAAATCAAAATTAATTGACGGCACGCCATGGTCTCGTTAAATATTTATTTGTAAAAATGGCACATTGATACATAAGGTCAGTCACCCCTGGCTTGGGTTACCAGATTTTACCAGACAGGAATTTCCCTGACATGTTCGGGATTTCAGATGTCTATCAGAGAACCAGGGAAAATTGGAAATTGACAGGAATTAAAAAAAAGAAAAACATAAGGTATAATGTTATTATTAAAGAACAAAGTTTTTTTTTATTATTAACTAGCTGACGCCACAGATGTTTTCCTGCCTTAACTATGAATATTGAATGCGAATTGGTATAATAATTAATTTAAATATTATTTTTTTTAATTTAAAAACATAATGTTTAGTATTGCAATACTCTATGACAACTGAAAGTTATGTAAAATAATATTGGAGTTAAGTTTTTATTTTTAATTTTTAAATGATACGCTCAACTTCCTTAATTTTTTCTTGCATAATAACATTCTCCTGACAATAATTAACACAACAAAAAAAGAATTAGCGAAATTGTTTCATCCGTTCAAGCGTGATGCGATGACCAACGGAAATAAAGATACATGTTTAAATATATAGAAGAATGAAATAATTATTCAAGAATAAAATAATAATTAGCAGTCAACTAATTTATTAATTATTTATCTGAACCTCGTACCATGTATCTTTTTAAAGTAAGATACTTTTGCTGCCGAATTATCAGGAAATTTATTGCTAAGGCAAGGTATTTTCCAGGAAAACTTATTTTCGGATCTGGTGACCCCTCCCCTGACCTATATAGTTAATTTACAATATATCTGCATTATTCTTTATTCATAGCAAAAATAAGGTTGAAATGCTGATAGCTTAGTTGGTAATGTTTAAAGATGAACGGCAAAGGACTTAAGTTCGAATACCTGTCATGAGCTTGAGCTTTCGGTGAAGTAAAACATCGCGATGAAACTATAGCATGATAGTAGGAATATTTTTGACGGTGAAAAATTGCCGCCAATTACCTATAGATGTATTCCGGGTCCGGCAGTTGCACTTGAGAGCCAGTCCCTCCACTAGCTTTAGCGTGTCCACCATCTTGGGCCACCCCGTCGCTTAACATCAGGTTAGATTGTGACCATAACGCTAACCTTTAACTATAAAAAACACCATACCGGGCCGTTTTATATGAACAATCGATTCTTAAGGAACGGATTCCAAAAAGGGGGCAAAGTTTTCGCGTCACGTATATAGGATAACTTTCTAACTAGTATCGGCTATCGGCAGAGCTGATAGCTCATTGCTAGCATGTATGGACGTCGCGTGAATGTACGTGTGTTCGAATAAATATTATGGTAGGGCTTTGATAGTACCCTGGTCAGGATCATCAGGAGATTTAAACAACAAAAAACTGGGCAAATAATGCGTACGTTTCGTCTATTCAGTGTCGATAAGTGGTTAAGTTGAAGGGTAAAACTCACGAATTCTTCAGCTCCTGACTCCTGAGGAGGTGCGGCATGAGCGCGTTGGTGAGACAGCGCAGGTACTCGAGCTCGGCGGAGCGGTTCGAGGCGGCGGGGTGCGCGGGGTGCGCGGGGTGCGAGGGGTGCGCGGGGTGCGCGGGGTGCGCGGGGTGCGCGGGGTGCGCGGGGTGCGCGGGGTGCGCGGGGTGCGCGGGGTGCGCGACCCTGCCCTCGCACCACAACGAGTAGTGCCGGAGAGCGCATGGTATCAGCCGTTCCGTTAGAAACTTCGAGTAGTTTACCTAACGAACATACGAGTATCACGTCACGCGTGTCTATACCAATACTGGCTGACCCGGCGGACGTTGTCCTGTCTTAACTATGAGTATTGGATTTAAATTGGTATAATTGATATAAAAAAATGCTTCGAAAGCATAGTGTTTATTATTGTAATGCTCTATGACAACAGAGTATATGTAAAATTTATATTGACGTTGTTTTTTTTTTTAATTTTCATGTTCCACTCTACATTCTTGAATTTTTCTTCCATAAGAACCTTCTCCAGACAATAATTAACACAACAAAAGAAGAAGCGATATTGCTCCATCCGTTCACGCGTGATGCGATGACCTAGGGAAATAGATTCATTTTTATATATATACATAGATCATAAAGCGGAACAGTATGTTTTTTTTTATATACTTTAGGTTTAGCATTATGGCCATAAACTCACCTGATCTTAAGTGACGATACGGCCCAAGTTGGTAGACACGCTAAACCTGTGGAGGAACTGGCTCTCAAGTGCAGCTGCCGGAACACACCTATTGGTATTTGGCGGCAGGTTTACAACTTGAGGATGGTAGCTACCCAAGCGGGCATTAGAAAAAGCCCTTCCACCACGCTATGGTTTCCTCACGATGTTTTCCTTCACCGAAAGCTCAAGCTCATTGTAGGTGCTTGGATTCGAACTCACGTCCCTTGACGGGAAGTCGTACACACTGCCACTTAAAGTTTGTTTGAAAGCATTCACCTTAGGAATTACTAGTCGAATTACAAAAAAAAAAAAATTTCATAGAGCAACCATCGAAGACTTTAGGCTATTTAAGGCATTGTAGCATCACGCTACCAGCAATATGAGCACAGTTATACAGTGGTTCTCTTGCACCGAGTCCTCGCACCACAACGAGCAGTGCCAGAGGGCACATGGTATCAGGCGCTTTATTAGAAACCTCGAATAGTTTATCTACCGAACACGTAACACGTCACTCATATTAAGTATATTACAGAGCTTCTACTCCGACTACGAAAGGTCGGAACTTCCGATTGATTTTACATCTCCCACCCAGACTTCGGTACTTTTGAATCGGAGGTTATAACAGAGATCGCAATACAACTAGTAACTGCGGCTAGAATAAGAACCCAAGTACAAATTTCACCTTCCTAGTTTTTTGTATGGAATAGGCGGCAAACGAGCAAGCGTGTCAAGTGACGGTAAGTGATCACCGCCGCCAATGGACACCCATAACAGAGGAATCGCAGGCCAGCAGCCTTTATAGGAGGAACTAAATTTTCAGCTTGAGAGTGGTAGCTAGCAAGGCGGGTATTAGAAAAAGCCCTACCAACATGCTATGGTTTCTGCACGATGTGTTCCGTCACCGAAAGCTCAAGCTTATTGTAGGTGGTTGGATTAGAACTCACGTCCCATGACGCGGCGTTCCTATGAGCTACCACTGAGTTATCATATTCTTATATAGAGATTTGTATATATAAGAAGGTTATAAAATGGAAAAAATTGCTTACTTGAAGGCACTTATATAGGAGGCAACCAGTTGAATTAACAAAAGGATATTTTTCTAGTTAATAGGGCAATATCATCAAGGATGGCTTTAGGCTATTTTACATCAAGCAATTTTTTAAAATCAATTATCCATAACCATTTACTCAACAGCACAACCCAATATACCCAAATCTTACTTATAAATCCGGTCAGATTATTTAATATTACCAAAAACCCCCTTACCTTTATGGCTCGTTGTAACAAGCAAGATGACGCATATCGAAGTTGATGCCTCAACTCGTCGACAAAGAACGGCCGCAAACTGATCTTGCTATACCAAGTATTTATAAAATTATCCAAAATTGTATTGTAGAACTGGAAAGTAAATTAACTAAAGAGCTTTTATATTAACATAACTTCTATTCACTTACCTCGTAGGTACAGTATTTCAATAATCATACAAGCTTAAGTAACATAATCTGGAATACAATTTTCTGTAATAATTTCATATTACTTAATTATATGCATTTATTTATATACAAAAAATTTCATTACTTAAGTTGTATATTTAGTTTAAAATTACTAAACTATACAAAAACAGTTAACAATATAAAACATATTACAACAACTTACATCTTCTATGGCCTGATCAAGTTGCTTATGGATTTGTAAGCCCACCCAGGGCTCCGCATTTGTGCTTGTGTCATGTCTTGTGCAATCTTTGGACCCACATGCTAAACAACCCTGTAACATTTGTTAATATACTAAAATGCAAACACATAATAGTGTTTCTTAAAATAAAAATATAGAAATTAAATTCAATTAAAGAACATGTTTTATAATTCATATTACCAATAAATAACTGTGACCATCAAACAATATTGGAAGTAATAGTATTTAAAATTTTTGATAAATAGAATGAATGTTTACTAAGATAAGATACTGTATAATAAGATAATAAGTTTAATAAGATACTCTATAAAAATGATAAGTAATTTCACTTTAGTTTTAGTAATTTGTTCAACTTTATAAAACTAAATTATATATAATCATAAATACGCATTACGTTTCCTATCACCTTATATTTCTAGTTAGTAAGGCAAGTCTTTATATAAATATAAAACTGTTTTCAAAAATCTACTTCATTTGCCTCTATACTATTATATTTAATTGTAAATAAATAAAATAACTATCTTCTATATGATTTTCTCAGATATAAAAATAACTTTAGTTTATAGGACGGCAATGTATATACAAGTTCCACGAATTCTAAGTAAAGTAACAAAGTAAACAAACTTTGTCAACCTACTTTGATTGGTTCCTTTTGTGCATCTTCTGTGATATGACCGAAGAAATGGTACCGTAATTTATCTACATAATTATATAAAATTGTTGAATTTAGGCCGTTATAACAAGCTAGACACCCCAAAAGATAGCTAAAAGCTATTGTAACAAAGTGAAATCTGAAAATTTTAAATTTACGTTATTCACCAACTTTGCGACATAAAAAATTCAAACCTATTTTCTAAAATAGAACACACTTGTAGAAATAAAGTACAGCTACGGAGGTACAAATAATTCCTGTGTATATAATGTAAATTTGATTATCAAATTTCTCTGCAAACTCCGTTTGACATCTTTCAGTCATGGTAGCGAATAGTGACGTTTAACAGTTTGTGTGGTAAGATAAAATTTGGAAGTAATAGTAGAAAAACATAAATTTTATTTGTAGATTAATGGAAAAATAATATCGTTTATAAAATAGATTCTCACTAATTAATTCATTAAATTATTTGTCAATTTTTGTAAGATAGTTTACTTTCTTTTACAAATATATTTCATATATTTACAGTTTCAGAACTTAGCTGGTCATATCAAATGAGAATTTACTATTAAAAACTTGTATCCAGTATTCTTAATACATAAAACAAATCTATAATTTGATTTTTGAACGAATACTAATGATAACCTATGAATTATTATGGAATGAAATTATTTTAATATCTTAGATATATCTGTGTATTTTTGTAGCAAAACACTGCAAAGGTTATATTATAGATATTCATTTAACTATATTATGTAAGTATAGTGTTCTAAATTTTACAAAAAATAGTATTATATATTGGATATTATTTTAAATTTTTCCTAAAAAATAGAGAAAGAATTAAAGTTTACAAGATGTAACATATTTTGGTTAGTATCACTGTTATGATTTTAATATTAAAAATGTTTACATTATTTAAAATCTATAAAAGTAATTTCGCACAATGACTTTAATGCAATATAACAATAAAATGAAAACACTGCATCTTTTGTTAATTTATACAGAGTTTTTATAAAGAAAGTGTATAAAGAATAATATTATTGTGCAAAAGTACGTTTCAAAATTTGGAAAGTACATTTTTTAGTTTTTAATTATTCCCCAATAACATTTGTATTATTTTTATCATGAGTATTATTGTCTTACTCAACATTATTATGTTAAAAAATCCTTATTTGAAATTAGCACAGCTTCAAAGCTTAGGACAGACTGGGTGTAAGACTAATTAGATATTTAGTATACATTCCAAACTAAAATAGAATTGTAATTACAGATCAATATGGCACTACAACAATGCTTTAGTCGAGTTATAAAAAAATTAGTTGTTCAAAACAGTGTTTTAAAACACAATGTTAAACAGACATATTGCGAGCTACACCACAGGCACAGTAGCAGTACAGCTGGCAGAAAATTTACAGACAGACATGAATGGGTTGTTGTAGAAAAAGACATAGGTACTGTTGGCATAAGTAAATATGCACAAGAATCTCTTGGTGATATTGTATTTGCCCAACTTCCTGATCTAGGAACTAAATTAAATGCCGGTGACGAATGCGGAGCTTTGGAAAGTGTCAAAGCGGCCAGTGAGATTTATTCCCCAGTGTCTGGGGTGGTTCAAGAGAAAAACAAAGATGTTGAGCAGAAGCCAGGTTTAATAAACACATCATATTATGACAAAGGTTGGTTGTTTAAACTGAAATTGACAAAACCAGAAGAACTGAATGAACTGATGACAGAGGAGCAGTATGAGACATTCTTGAAGACAGATATAGAAAAACATGAAGAGTAGGTTATTTCTATTCAATATAATGTTGAATAGTAATGTAGATGTTAATAAATTATTGTTGATAATATTATTTACCTATCGTCTATTGTATATTGTCTTCACAGACATATTCCTACACAATTATAAGTTTTAAATAAAAACAAAATAATAAAAGATAATTGGAATAGTTAATATTGGCCATTTGGTGTGAGAGTATTTTGTAGAGTGTTGTGGTACTGGTAAAGCCAGTGCTGACTCATAAAAGGCACTGTTCAACCAAATGGGACTTATCATGGCCTGTAACATATAATTATTAAATATCATATTAATTAATACTTGAGAAAGGTTATTTGTGCAAATAAATTATATATCTGTTTGTCACTTAATTATATAGCAATAGTATACATTAATAGATTCTTAAGTTTGAAGCTAATATACTTTGATAAGATAAAAACTGTATTTCTATAGGTGTATCTTTCTGGTAATCTATTATAAAATATTAGAAAATGGGCGTTACTTGCACTTTAGCCTAAAATTACTAGCTTCTATTATATTTAATGAAAAAAAAAATCATACTTTTTTTTTTCAAACATAGCAACAGCCTATCAATTTCAGATGACTGTGCAAAATTCACTCTAAAAATAGTAGTAGGTCCTTTCATAGTTAATACAACAGTTTCATAGTGAGAAATAAAAAAAAGTACTAGAAAATAAATATATAATATATTTTCTTCTTACCAAGAACACTAATTTTTCTTATAGGTGAAGTGTAATAAGTGGGTTACTAGTAGTAAATAAAACATCGAAAAATGTGCGTTATCGTCTTTATTACATAATAACAATAGTGCATCCCTTAAATCTTATATAAAATGAATAAGTAAACACGATTTACTACTTTGGTATTAGTTATATAATAAAATGCCGATACTAAACGAGATCCATACATAAATTCTTTAGGTAACTACATCATATAAAATTAATTTCCTTTTTGTCACACAAATTAATGCCATAAACTTTGTTAGAATCCTTTATCACAATTATTTATTAATACAAAGTTCACACACATATATATTAATATTATAAAGTGGAAAAGTAAATTTGTTTGCTTGAATGTGCAAATCTTAGGTATTACCAGTTGGATTTCAAAAGATCTTTTTGTATGCGATAGAGCAATCATTGAGGAGGACTTTTAACATCACGCTACCACCAATAGGAGCAAAGCTATATTGATAAAAAGTAAAAAAAACTGACAGTAATTATTAAGTAATTATTATTACTGGAACTAAAACTATTATTAATTACACGCGAACGAAGTCGCAGGCACAGCTAGTAATTAATAAAATTATATGTAATACATAACTAAAAACAATACTGCATAAATATTTTGCATTGAAACAGAATACTATTGGCTTAATAATGAACATTTATGGTTTATACTTCGATGGTTGCATTTACAAAACTATACTTGTTATATGTAAAAAAAAATTGAGCGTAATATTACTTATGACTAGACATATATAGAGGATATTATTACGTTTCTTTTCTTAAATTATTTTAGGATTTTCATGCAATTTAATTTGGATTTATAATTAAATTGTGCTGCACTGTTATTGAAAAGTAAAATATTTGATTGGTACCCCAATTATTATTAATTTATTTATTTATACCCCTGAACACTATAATTAATTGTTTATCGTATATTTGTAAAAAATGCCTAATTTATTTTACTATATACTTGCTTTTGTTGTTAATGTTGTTATTAAGAATGTTATCATGATTAAAGTAACAAGTTTTAACGCACCATAACTGGATTTGGGTCCCAGCTGAAAATCAGCGCTGAGTAATTTGGATACCTCAGCATATGCTGAGCTGGACGCCCTATGATAGTAATAAGATATGAACTAATATTATTTATGTATTTTCTTTTTTTTATGTTTTTATTTATAGTTTGATTTCTTGCTTGCATGTCTTTTATTAGCATTAAGCATTCTCTTTGTTTCGTTCTTTTACAATTTGTATATGAGGCTGGCACGTGCAAGTTACATTTTTTTTAAATACTGTAATTAAAAAATAGTATATATATATTTGATGCATTATGTTGTAATTATGTTAGAATTTTGTTATACATAATTGAGGAATTAAGCAAAATTAATTGACCTACAATTAATAAACCAAAGGAACATATATTTTAAATTATCACTAGAAATTCAGGAGAATCTTACAACTCGACCTGTCTTTGGCCGAGTCCGGTTTAAAAATTAAACTTCATATTTGACATTGGCAAAAATGCTAACACAACAGAAGCAATAATTAAAAAAATACAGTTATAATCATTATCGGTTCCTTACAACTAATTTTATTATTAATTAAAATCTACAAAGATATCATTATCTTAAGTAATATAATTGGCAAATGTTCACACTATATCCCTGTGGATTATAATAATATATGTTTATATTTAATAGAAACATTACATAAATACAAGTAATAAAAAGCATTATTTATAATACAATGAACTTAGAGCATATATAAAATCCTGAAAGTTACAGAAATTGACTGTCTCAAGTTTCACTTAAACAATAATATTTTTCGATAGCCTTGAAGTAAGACGCTTCCATTAAAAAGGAATTAAATTTTATCACTTGAATATTGGTTTTTAATATTTGTCATTGGTAACTCAGTTATACATAGCTTATCCCGCGGTTACGTCTGCGCGTATTATTTTCATGTTTTATTTATTTACTTACACCAACACGGTAAAGTGACTACACTGAAACTGATTGTAGGAACAATAAGAACAGATTAATGCGAAAGTAGTTTCGTTTGTTTGTTACATTTTCACGACAAACCGGTCGAATTCATTTCGATAGACTTCAGTATAGAGATAAATTGGACTTTAAAGACACTATTTTTGAAAAGCAAAAAAAAACCGTGTGTTAGACACATGACAGAAGTGAATAATTCATCAAAGGACAATAATAATACGTAACACAACTGTAAAGAATGAAATAAAATTTATTGGCACGGTAGATATGGTGTTATAATATCGATACTGAATGCGATTGATGCGTCCCGCTCTCCCATGTAACGCTCGCCGAGCGAGGATAGCAGTAACGCGTTGACTATAATCTCTCTCGCTCCCTTAGTCGACTTCACCCGAACGAGCGTTATATAATCGACTGTGACGGCTCAGTCTAATTCACAACTAGCTAAAGAAATACTAGCCGGGTATAAAGCAGTTTTCACTTCAAAAATCACCCCTTAAAGCGGTACAATAAGGGGATGATTTATTACGCAACTCCACGCAAACGGACCCGCGGGCGCAGCTATTTAAAAATAAAGCAATTAATTTCATATAAAATAAAATTTCCTTAATATGTAATCATCTATCCCTGATTCCTAGAGGGATCAATTTCCGACGACGTTCCAAAAGTCCACTTAACGTTAAACGGTTTCTCTACAGACAAGTCAACGTTCACCGTCAATACTCTAGTGTCACTCGTGTAGGTGAATCCGCAGGGCTTGACGCACGGCGCGTCATTAATACTGACAGTTTTGACTGACGGCTGGTTATACACGATTATAGTGTTTATGGAGGGAACCCCGTAGCCCCACCAGTTGATTCTACTTTGGAGTACAGTCGAGTTGAGTGTGAACTCGATATGACTGTATTTCTTCTCTTCGTAGCTGTCTGTAGTTGGAATTAATTTCTACATTAAATATTCTAAACTTCATAAAATATTTATCGATATTTCTAAAAAAAAACTACATAACACTATTTATTTCAAACATAATTATTATTGAGTATTTGAGATACTTCTTGTAACGATGGAGAAAATCGTAACTCTTAGCTGATAACGCTGAAGGTCGTCAATTTATACCATATTTTTTTGTTATAGTTAGGGTTCAGCATCATGGCCACAAACGCACCTGATGTTAAGTGACGATGTGGCTCAAAATGGCGGACACGCTAATCACGTACAGGGTCCGGCTCTCAAGTGCAACTGCCGGAACACACCTATAGGTATTTGGCGACAAATTTTCAACTTGAGGCTGGTAGAAAAACCCTACCACCATGTTATGGTGTCATATCTAGTGATTTACATTTTTACATCGATATCTGAACTTTGAAAAACAACACCGTGACATCTAGTCTTGTGAAACTCTTCAAAAAGAACAGTTAAACAAATTATCCAACAGAACCTTTGGGACCATCAAGCTAAAGTATGTCTCCTCCAATACCGGAAGATGTAACATCACGCATTAACATGTAACACGCTAACCGAATTTCAAAAATAATTCTTTGAGATACCTAATGATGATCAAATATGCATATTTAATAAGCACGACGCAACAGAATTACAACCAAGAAACTCACTATAAACCGTTCCCAATAATTATTTACAGCATAAACACCAGAAATATAGAAAATGGTGTAAACAATAGAAAAATATAAATCTTACGTCCCGTCGATGATGTTGTCGTCTCGAGTGCCTCGCGTTAAATGCTCTTACTAGCCTTTTTTTTTTTTTTTTTTTTCGAAAGGGCCTGCACTGTTAGCCTTAGGGGCTTTTACAGCTTCACCTGACCTAGTGGGGTGAGCGCTGAAGGCGCTCAAACCCGCGGGGCCTCTTACTAGCCGTGCTCGCATAGTATTTATACAACTCGGTATCATCAATTACCCTCGATTAACTATCCTTCTAACAGTATTTTATCATCAATTACTCTCGATTAACTATCCTTCTAACAGTATTTTATCATCAATTACTCTCGATTAACTATCCTTCTAACAGTATTTTATCATCAATTACTCTCGATTAACTATCCTTCTAACAGTATTTTATCATCAATTACTCTCGATTAACTATCCTTCTAACAGTATTTTATCATCAATTACTCTCGATTAACTATCCTTCTAACAGTATTTTATCATCAATTACCCTCGATTAACTATCCTTCTAACAGTATTTTATCATCAATTACCCTCGATTAACTATCCTTCTAACAGTATTTTGTCATCAATTACCCTCGATTAACTATCCTTCTAACAGTATTTTATCATCAATTACCCTCGATTAACTATCCTTCTAACAGTATTTTATATTCAAAATATATATTTTTTTAATATCTCCCCATTGGTTCCGTCTTAAATGAAATATAGTTCAATAGAACTGGTACGATAAACTCACTGAGACTGTCTCCATCATCCCAGTATAGTTCTCCGTGAGCATCGGTGTCCGTATCCGGGACCACGAGCAGCTGGAGCGGGGAGCTCCTGGTGATGGTGGTGCTGACTGGACCCCGGGCTGGTGGCTCTTGCAGCGGGAGTATACCTCCCCCCTAAAATTATATACATGGTCTTAAACTTATACACATTATCAATGTAGTTCTAAATACTTTCAGAACAGACCCATATGAATACCCTGTATGTTTGCCAAAGTTATCGAAGCATTAGTGCTGCCGGCTGTGCAATCGCACACTAAATATATTTTGTTTCAGCATCAACACGGTTTTGAAGCGATGATAGCTCAGTGGTAGTGTGTACGACTTCGCATCAAGGGACGTGAGTCCGAATCCACCTACAATGTTATCTTGAGCTTTCGATTAAAGAAACCATAGCATAGTGGTAGAGCTTTTTTTAATGTCCGCCAGGCTAGCAACAACTCTCAAGTTGAAAATCTGCTGCCAAATACCAATAGCCAATCAAAAGCTTCAATTCTGAGAGATACAAAACATAGTCGGGTGTCCCTCAAGGATCCCATTTGGGGGCTTGGCTTTTTAATGTTTCCATAAATGACATAGTACATTGTTAGAGCATTATCAAGCTTTTTTTTATGGAATTGGCGGCAAACGAGTAAGCGTGTCACCTGAAAGTAATCATCACTGCCGTCTATGACACCTAAAACACCAGAACAATCGCAGGTGCGTTGCCCGCCTTAATAGGAGGGACTGGCTCTCAAATGCCACTGTCAGAACACACCTATAGGTATTTGGCGTCGTATGTTTAACTGCATTAACCCGGTGATGCAAGAATAATGCGATGGTACTTGATGGAACAAAATATGTTTTCATGTGAAATTCACCAGAAATCACCGAATAGCGCATACCAGCTATAATATTGAGGGTCTTAAACTTAACGAGGTACTTAATATAACTGAATTGGTTGAATGAATGAATGAACGAATGAATGAATGAGCGAGTGAATGAATGAATGGGTGATTGAATGAGTGAATTCTTTATTGCACTTTAAAAATGTACACTGGCGATCTTAAGGCATTTTTAATTACTACCATTGTAATCAGTGCAAATAAAATAATTGGTGGAAATGTGAAAAAGGGTCGTCGATTTGATAGCTGAGTGAGAACACTCACTTTCACAGCGACGGTTTCGTTCTCGGAGAAGGTTCGCCATTCCCCGCTACCGATGTAGGAGCCGTCGTATATGCGGTACCAGCGGCGCGGCGCGGACAGGTACCCGCGCGCGGTGCGGGCGCCGGGCTCCAGCACGGCCGTCACCAGCACGTGCGGGCCCACCAGGAACTGCCCGTCTATATCGCGTATCGCAGGGTTCTGCAGCTCCCTACGACACCAACAGTGGTAGTGTGTACGACTTCGCGCCAAAGGACGTGAGCTCGAATCCAACTACAATGAGCTCGAGCTTCCGGCGAAGGAGAACATCGTGAGGAAACCATAGCATGGTGGTAGGGCTTTTTCTAATGCCCGCCTGGGTAGCTACCACCCTCTAGTTGTGAACCTGCCGCTAAATACCAATAGGTGTGTTCCGGCAGCAGCACTTGAGAGCCAGTTTCTCCACAGGTTTAGCGTGTCTACCAACTTGGGCCGTATCGTCACTTAAGATCAGGTGAGATCATGGCCATAACGCTAAACCTTAAGAATGAAAAAAAAAAAAAAAAAAAAAAAGAACATCGTGAGGAAGTCATAGCATAGTGGCAGGGTATTTTCTAATCGCTGGGGTGACTTCGCCCCAGGAAGGCGACAGATGGCCGTGGGGTTTCTAGTGGGTGTTCCCGGCGCTTAGCGCTGGGTGAGTCCCACATACCCCTCTCAGTCCACCCGGGCTGGGAGGGGATGCATAAATGCATTTCCCCACGATAAAAAAATGGGTATTTTCTAATGCCCGCCTTGCTAGCTACCACCCTCAAGTTGTAAATCTACCGTCAAATACCAATAGGTGCGCCGGCAGTTGCACTTGAGAGCCAGTTCCTCCACAGGTTAACTTGGGCCGTATCGTCACTTAAGATCAGATGAGATTATGACCATTCTAACCTTAACTATAAACAAAAACTTATTGACTTTTTTATTTTAAGTATCGACGTGAGAGTTTTTGACGAGGTCTTGGTCTGATTTTTATTTTCTAATCATATACTTAGTTATTTAGCGCTGTATTATGTGATATAGGTGACATTTTACATGATGCAGTGTAGCTGAAGAGCATAAGAGAAGTGAACTATCGATAAACATTTTTAACACATTAGTTGCCACAAAAAATC
The DNA here is from genome assembly GCA_039707435.1 of Actias luna. Classification (NCBI taxonomy): domain Eukaryota; kingdom Metazoa; phylum Arthropoda; class Insecta; order Lepidoptera; family Saturniidae; genus Actias; species Actias luna. The sequence goes on along the minus strand of JAZHAC010000008.1, from coordinate 15,259,531 downwards.
CCAAGAACGCTTCAACAAGACAGTCACCATTTTCAATCATTGAACGTAACGACCGAGTAGAGATTTACTGTTCGCTGCCACTCTTGGAAATTGGATACATAGGATATGTAAATTCCTTTTTCTTACAACCCGACATACGCTGTTACCCTAAAGGTCTTTCACAGTTTCATAGAACTTTTGGGGGCCGAATGCTGAGTGCAGTCAGCCCCGAGGGTGTAGGTTTCTACATTGGCGATGGGTGGTAGATTGAAAGAGGAAAGCCGAAGCAAAAAATAAAAGGTTCTTACTTTACAGAATATTAGCTTTTCACAACCGTCGCCGACGTTTTTATGGCGGTTATCCATAAACCGAATAGAACAAAATATTTTATCCCGTTACGACTGCCAGTCAACGTAGTTATTTTTACTATAATGACATATATGGAAACGTTTAACAAATCCATCCCGCCTCTATATCGATTGTCATATCTCGAAAAACGTGGCATAATTAGATTACATACTTTATATTTTCAAAAAGATATTTGTTAAGCTATTAAATTCAATGTGCGTTAATGCCATTTCTTATATTGACTTACCTAATTAAAATCAAATTTCCGTTAATTTACACCTATTAGTTATTAATAACTAATCTCAATTTATTATATCACAATAAATGCTTTAGGTAAACAAATGTATCACACACTATTTTAAAATACAATCTAAAAACAAAAAACAAACAAAGAAAGTATCTATTAAAGTACTATAAATATAATTTTTAATTTAGAGATATGATACGCTCATCTTTACTCACTTGCTCTTGTAAAATAGACGTATCTCTACCATTATCATAACTTTAATATCGATTTTGTCAAATAAATCGGATGATGTGATGAAAAGTTCATATAAAGTTTATACCTCTACTTACCTTACCTCCAAAAAAGATTTCGTGAGATAAGCAACCTATCCCCGTCTCCAGGGTTCCATCTATCTCTGTACCAAATTTCATCACAATCGATTCAGCGGTTTAGGCGTGAAAGCGTAACAAGCAAACAATCTCACCTTCGCATTTATAATATTAGTACGATAATATTATCTTTTGTAAGTATTGTACCGAATTTATTTAATTAATGTAAGCTCGAGGGTCTTCTTTTTATCCCATTTTTTCCTAATATTGTCTCCCACTAAACTACAGCTTTAGTTCAAAAGATAGCTTTTTGGATAAATCTCTAATATATATTAACCACTGGCTTAGATAATGACTTTATGACGCGTTTTTAAGGTCAGGGGTGTTCGGTAGTGTACTCACTCGAAGAATAGGGGTCGTATGAGGGTGTCGCCATAGACATGCGCCCTCCAGAACAGCGTGTAGTAGTACGGGAGGAGCCGGTAGCGGAGCCGCAGCGCGCGCCGGGACGCTTCCACCACCCTCGGGCCGAGGCTCACCGGGTCTTGAGGCTATACAACATTTGAAGCGACTATGGCTCAATTGTACGAACTCAAGAGACGTCAGTTCGAATTCACTCAACGATGAAACCGTAACATGAAGGTATGGTGGTAGAAAACTTTCTAATGCCTTCCTGGTCAGCAATGCAGTTCCTCCGTTAGGCTCAACATCGAGTCACATGAAAATTGTCAGGACAGGACAAGCGATGATAGCTCAGTGGTAGTGTGCACGACTTCGCGTCAAGGGACGTGGGTTCGAACCCAAGCACCTACAATGAGCTTGAGCTTTCGGTGAAGGAAAACATCGTGAGGAAACCATAGCATGGTGGTAGGGCATTTTCTAATGCCCGCCTGGGTAGCTACCACCCTCAAGTTGTAAACCTGCCGCCAAATACCAATAGGTGTGTTCCGGCAGCAGCACTTGAGAGCCAGTTCCTCCACAGGTTTAGCGTGTCTACCAACTTGGGCCGTATCGTCACTTAAGATCAGGTGAGATTATGGCCATAACGCTAAACCTTAACTATAAAAAAAAAAAAAAAAAAAAAAAAAACCAGTCAGCGTATAAAGTCTATACACTCGTCTTGTATATCTCACATCAAAAAACATTTTTGCATACTCTATAGGGTTATGGCCACAATCTGACCTGATGTTAAATGGCCCAAGATGGTGGACACGCTAAGGCTAGTAAAGGGACGAGCTCTCAAGTGCAACCGCCGGAACACACCTATAGGTATTTGGCGACACATTTTCAGATGCGAGCACTGGAAAAAGCCCTACCACCATGTTATGTTTTCACGAAGACGATTTCCTTCACCGGAAGCTCAATAGTTGTTGGATTCTACACACTACCAACTGAGCTATCATCGCTTCGAAATGAAGTCGCGCACACAGATATATAGATTATTAAATATTTATCGAGTTCCTTGCCGGTTTATCTTGACGACTATATTATTTAATGATTTCTTAGGTTTACGCGAATATTATTCATTGAAATAAAACTAATTTAAACGGATTTTATCGCGGTTATTTATTAAATTTTGATCCCGACGTTTCGAAAGCTTTTCAGCCTTCGTGGTCACGGGAATCATCTTAGAGAAGATGGTTGGAAGCTAGCACAAGCCTGGGATCCAATTATACATTTAATTAAATCGGAACCCAAAAGACCAATTGCCAGACCTCAAGACACTGTGAGCTCTTTCTGCGTAGATCGGAACATTATAAATATTAAAAATTAAATTGAAGGTAGACACAGTAACATAAACTTTTCTGGACAATCTACACCTCAGTCCGCCCCGTGACCGCGAAGGCTGAAAAGCTTTCGAAACGTCGGGATCAAAATTTAATAAATAACCGCGATAAAATCCGTTTAAATTAGTTTTATTTCAATGACTATATTATTTTCCGAACCGGGCCTAAATCCAATAATACGATTTGATACGTGGGAATTCCTGAAAAATATATTGTCGCAGTTAGAATTCTTTATGCGACGTACCGTGGATGAGTCGGAGTTGTGGTTCCTGGAGAAGGGGTAGAAGGCGCCGAGCTGCATCCACCTCGTGCAGAGCTCGGGGGTTGTGTTCCCGTTGAACCCGCAGATGTCGGCCCCCATCATCGGTATTCCGTACAGGCTGTAGCTCAGTAACTCTACCCCGATACGGAAATAAACCAAGCAGACATGAATACTGCCGACAGAAGCGAAAACTCAAAACTATAAACAAACGGTCGTTACTTTTGCGTATCCAAATTAATCGTTTGGTTTTAATTTAAAACTTGACAGCGCACTAAATGTATACAAATAGGAACGGATATAGCTCAGCGGTAGTGTGTACGTCTTTGCGTCAAAGAACGTGAGTTCGAATCCAACCACCTACAATGAGCTTGAGCTTTCGTTGAAGGGAAAAATCGTGAGGAAGCCATAGCATGGTGGTAGCGCTTTTACTGACGCCCGACTGGCTAGCTACCACCCTCAAGTCGAAAATCTGCCGCCAAATACCAATAGTTGTATTCCGGTAGTTGCACTTGAGAGCCAGTTCCTTCACAGGGTTAGCGTGTCTACCATCTTGGGCCGTATCGTCACTTAAGATCAGGTGAGATTATGGTCATAACGCTAAACCATAACTATAAAAAAAAAAAAGTGAACACGTCACGTGACCATGTCGATGACGACTCACATGTATTTACTCCCTATACGTATAACATGTGTTCTTTAGATCACGCGACAGAAGTGAAAACATCATCAATGCGTGATTAGCAATACGAAACGCAACTGACGCGTCATTCTCTCTCGCGTAATGTTATCTCTCTCGTTCGTTTGGTCGGTTCGAGCCGACTTTACCCGAACCAGCGTTACATAGCCGAGCGTGTAAGGGCCTCAGTCCCATTCATTCAGTCATCCATTGTCGACATAATAAACTGTTACAAGCCTCAACGAAGTATTTCAAAGTCACTTGTATATCGGTGCTGCACCTATATCTATATGCAAATTTTTTTTCTTGAACCGTGGAAAAGTGTTGACACTTTAATTAATAAATAAGTACAATAGAAACCAAAGTCAATCAAAACCACTGTGAGATAACTCGACGGTAATTAGAGTCACTGAATGAAGTTTAAATCGCAGGATAAAGCCAACGAAATATACCTAATTATAAGCAAGTCGAGATAGAAAAACAAACTGGTCGAGATCCAATTTAGTATTGATCTCTGCCACTTACCACTTAAATCTATCAATAGATGTGATATTTTATATCTTATAAAACGAACAGAATAAAACCCCTCTCCCATATAAGCTTGTTGTTTCTTGCTCTAAATTCGGCCTTCAAATCAGTAGCTAAGAATTTTGCACGCCTCATAAGCGAAGCGTTCATAATCTCACCTGATCATAAGTGACGATACGGCCCAAGATGGTAGACACGCTACACCTGTGCTGAAACTGGCTCTCAAGAGCAACTGCCTGTTGGAACACACCTATTGGTATTCGGCGGCAGATTTTCACCTTGAGGGTGGTAGCTAGCCAGGCGGGCATTAGAAAAAGCCCTACCATCATGCTGTTTTCCTTCACCGAAAGCTCAAGCTCATTTCAGGTGGTTGGATTCGAACTCACGTCCCTTGAAGTCGTACACACTACCACTGAGCTATCATCGCTTCAACAGATCCTCCTCCCCAGCCCAACAGAAGATAGAAGAACACCTTAGGGTTTTAGTGGGTACTACCGGCGAGTCCCACATACCCCTCCCACCCCATCAGGGAGGGGATGCCTGAAATCATTTACCCACGATAAACAAAAACCACAATACCCGGTATGGTCATCTTCATGTCGTGCCAGTCGCTGGTGATGTCCCCGCTCCAGTGCCCGGAGTAACGGCCCAGGCCCACGAAATTTGCCCGGGATATTATGAAGGGCCTTTTCCCGCGGATCTCTTGTAAAGCGCTATCAATCATACAAAATTAATATAAAACATTACAATAATTAATTTCTTATTATTTTGACTACCATTGATTTTGAAGTGGTGATAGCTCAGTGGTAGTGTGTACGACTTTGCGTCAAGGGACGTGAGTTCGTAATCCCACCACCTACAATGAGCTTGAGCTTTCGGTGAAGGAAAACATCGTGAGGTAACCATAGCATGGCGGTAGCGCTTTTTCCGATGCCCCCCTGGCTAGCAACCACCCTCATGTTGAAAATCTGCCGCCAAATACTAATGGGTGTGTTCCGGAAGTTGCACTTGAGAGCCAGTTCCTCCACAGGTTTAGCGTGTCTGCTAACTTGGACCGTATCGTCACTTAAGATCAGATGAGATTATGGCCATAGCGCTAAGCCTTACCTATAAAAAAAAATTCAAAGTAAAATTTCAAAGAACCATTGCATTTACATTTCGATTCAAGAAAAATAAATGCCAAAAACGAATCTCTATTTCCCTTGGTCATCGCATCACGCGGGACGAACGGAATAATTTCGCTAATTATTTTTTTGTTGTGTTAATTATTGTCAGGAAAGGGTTCTTATGAAAGAAAAAATTAAATACGCTGAGCGGAACATTAGAAAATTTTAAAAAACTCAACGACAATATACATAACTCATAGTTGTCATAGAGCATTACAATAATAAATACTATGGTTTTAAATCATATATTTTTTTAAATAAAATATACCAATTCGAATTAAACATTTATAGTTAAGACAGGACAACGTCTGTCGGGTCAACTAGTAACTAATAAAGAAATAAGTTTAAACTGTCTATGTAATGACATACAGCACAAGAAAGATAAACAAAACTATTATGCACCATTGTATATCTAATATACAGTTTTACTGAAACTATCTTTTGTGTGCTTCAATTTGCAAATTATATAGTTTCAATACATTCCGTTCGATTTATAATATAGTATTTCTTATTACAACTCCAAACTAAATAAGTGCCTATTTTTGTTTTTCGCGTCTATAACATTGCATTGCGAAACGTTGCGGGTTAGAAGTAAAACATTGGGCGCATGTAATTTGATTCTATACGTACAATATTGACAGCATTCTATATTAACATAGATATTAAAACATTTTCTTAAATTCGACGTTTAAATATAAAATCAACAGGGAAAGTATTAACTCAAGGTCATTAAATTTAGTGTCTTACAAGTTAGAAGGTGACTTACTAGTTAGTAGGAATGACAGACAAGTTAGAAAACGACTTACAAGCAAGAAGATAGCTTACAAGTTAATGAGGTTGGTTAATAACTTAGTGGGAAGGATTTACAAGTTAGCGGGGAAGGCTAATAACTCACTGGGAAGGATTTACAAGTTAGTAGGATTGGCTAATAACTTAGTGGGAAGGATTTACAAGTTAGTCGGATTGGTTAATAACTTAGTGGGATGGATTTACAAGTTAGCGGGGATGGCTAATAACTCACTGGGAAGGATTTACAAGTTTGTAGGATTGGCTAATAACTTAGTGGGAAGGATTTACAAGTTAGCGGGGATGGCTAATAACTCACTGGGAAGGATTTATAAGTTAGTAGGATTGGCTAATAACTTAGTGGGAACGACTTACAAGATAGTGAGGTTGGCTAATAACTTAGTGGGAAGGATTTACAAGTTAGTAGGATTGGCTAATAACTTAGTGGGAAGGATTTACAAGATAGTGGGATTGGCTAATAACTTAGTGGGAAGGATTTACAAGATAGTGGGATTGGCTAATAACTTAGTGGGAAGGATTTACAAGTTAGTAGGATTGGCTAATAACTTAGTGGGAAGAACTTACAAGTTAGTGGGAAGGGCTTACAAGTTGAAAGGCGGTTTATAATGTAGTATGAACGGCTTACAAGTTGAAAGGCGGTTTATAATGTAGCGTGAACGGCTTACAAGTTAGTGGCGATGGCTTCGGTGATGGAGTAGAGGTTGTGCAGGTCGTAGTGCCGGCCGGCGTGGTGCCGCGCCTCCATGCACAGCGTGTGCGTGCACAGCCGCGGGTCGCGCGTGCGCGGCGCGTACGGGACCCGCTCGGGCTCGCACCGCCCGTGCAGCGGACCGTCCGCGAAGTTCGACGGCTCGTTCATATCCTGACGGGCAAGCGTCACACCTGACGGTAAGTGATCCTGACCCATCGACACTCATCGACACACACAACACCGGAAGTACCGCAGGTGCCTTGCAGACCTTTATAGGAGGTACTGGCACTCATGAATATAGTAACATAAAAGGACACCATCCCAATGGAGGTGGTTTCGAATCCCCACAATGGGGATATAGGTGTTGTGTTCCAGCAAGTTTTGAAGTGATGATAACGCAGTGGTACGACTTCGCGTCCAGCGACGTGAGTTTGAATCGAACCACCTGAAATGAGCTTGAGCTTTCGGTGAAGGAAAATATCGTGAAGGAAACATAGCATGGTGGTAGAGCTTTTTCTAATGCCCGCCTGGCTAGCTACCACCCTCAAGTTGAAAATCTACCGCCAAATACCAATACGTGTGTTCCGGCAGCTGCACTTGAGAGCCAGTTCCTCCACAGGTTTAGCGTATCTACTAACTTGGACCGTATCGTCACTTAAAATCAAGTGGGATTATGGCCATAACGCTAAACCTTAACTTTAAACAATATATATATATATACATATACTGTACTTGAGAACCAGTCCCACCACTAGGCTTAACGTGTCCGCCATTTTGGGTCACATCGTCAATTTACTTCAAATTAATTCAATCAAATCAATACTCTAAGCCTATGAAGCATAAAAAAACCTGACGTAAGAAAATAAAATTAAATATTAAAGTAATGTATTTTCCTTGTGTATGTATAATAAAACTAGCTGACCTGACATACGTTGTCCTATCTTGACTATGAGTATTAAATTAGAATCGGTATAACTAATAAAAAATATTATTCAAAAATATAGAATAATTACTATTATAATGCCCTATGACAATTGACAGTTATGTAAAATAATATTGGCGTTAAGTTTTGTTATAAATTTTCGCAAATTTCCTAACGTTTTCTCTCAACTTCCGTAATTTTTTCTTTCAATAGAACCTTATCCTGACAATAAATAACAAAATAAAAAAATAATTAGAGAAATTGTTCCATCCGTTCACGCGTGATGCGATGACCAATGGAAATATAATTTCATTTATATATATATAGACCGTTTATTTTGAAAGTGGTGTAAGTCCATTTTTGAGAAAAATGAGCTATCACGTAATTCATGCTTAATTTAATGTATTTTTTTTTATATAAAACTACTCCGTGTTTAATTTCTCAAAAAAAAAATCCCATGTTTTGTGTACAACTTAAAATCGGTCGGTAAATGAAATTGCATTATCAACAAATATGGTGACCTTTAATTTTCTCGAAACAAAAAAAAATTGACTTACACCACTTTCAAAATAAACGGTTCGTATATAAATATTCACTTACGATCCAGGCTCCATCGTACGGTACAAGTTTATGGAAGTCGGTCATCATCTCGACCCAATACGCGGTCGAGTTCGGATGTGTGAAGTCCGGGAACACAGTCGAACCCGAATTCCATACCTTTACAGAAAACAGAGAAACTAACACACACAGCACTGTGAGGTATTTATTATATACTAGCTGACCCGACAGACATTGTACTGTTTAATATTGAATTATAGTGAATTTTATAGAAAAACAAAATATTATTCTAAAACAGTGTTTATTATTGTAATACTCTATGACAACTGACAGTCATGTAAAATTAATATTGTCATTAAATTGTTAAATTTTTCTTTAACACGAACCATCTCCTGACAATAATTAACAGAACAAAAAAAGAATGAACGAAATTTTTCCATCCGGTCACGCGTGATGCGATGATCAAGGGAAATAGAAATTCATTTTTATATATATAGACATGAGAAAAAAGAAATGACAATTATCCTCTTAAGATACTCACTCATAATAAAACGTTCAATATAAACGGATAAAATATACAATTCTCAATACCGTCATACAAAATGTCTAAGGAAACTGTCAAAAAATCACTAAAGTGTATAAGTTTATATTTTATTCTAAAATTTCAGACCAACATTAATAGTCTAATATCTATACTGGATTTTACGTGCGGCTTAGCCTATCTCCGTCTCCATAGACCCATCTATCTCTATACCAAAATTCATTGTAATCGATTCAGCAGTTTAGGCATAAAAGCGTAACAAACAAATAAACTCACATTCGTATTTATAATATTAGTATTAGTATTGTTTATATTAATATTATAAATCAGAAGAGTTTGTTTCGACGAGCTAACCTTAGTAACTACCTGTCGGATTTCGCATGTTCTTTGTATTTTTTTGAGCAATCATTGAGGAAGGTTTTAAGCTATTTAACATCACGCTACCCCCAATAGGAGCAAAGCTGTATTCAAATAAGTTACAAAAAGTTTGGTGAATCCAAAAGTGCACGCCTCATAATCTCATTATTATTTACTTACTAAAAATTATACCACATCGAATCAGACCGTGAAAAGCAATAGGGTTCTATTCCTAATTATACTGAAGCATAAGAAAAAAAATACTCGATTAGTAAAGTATTTCTGTTCGTAATAACATACAGGATCCGCACATACAGACATAAGGACGTACAAGACGGAACGTTTTTAAACAGTTTTTTAACTAGTTTAAATGACATCAAAAATATCATAAGTGTTAAAAATAGTATTTTTTCTTGATATGAGTGTGTGTATATATTATTTTACAAGTGTAATATATGATAAATAGAGACATTTTAAATTTGTAAAATCAGTTACATCAGTACTCACCTCAACGCTTATAAAAATGTTATATATAAGTTTAAATATACTTGTCAATCCGATAATATAAATTGCATTACCTTGCCGATAAAAGGTTGGTTTGTCGAGTTTTTGATGAATACATCCATTTCGATTCCTCGATCATAGGGCGGGTAGGTGCCGGCCGCCTCCGACGCACTTATACCGGGGTCTGTAAGTATTAATGGAACCGTCTCATTTCTATTTACTTGTAATTTTATTTTTTATTTCGAAGGGACCTACACTATTAGCTTGAGGAGCTTTTAAAGCTTGACCGAACTTCGGCTTGGGCTGTTGCCGAAGCGCGAAAGAGAGAATCGAGCGCGGTACTAGTATATAAATAGAATAATAAAATATAGAAATGTTATTTTAAGGACGCGAAAAATTGTACATTAAGATGTATTAAAAAGGCAAAATCGAAACTAACTGATCCCTTTCGAGATCTGAAAAACTCATTTTGGTTTGTACTGTGCCATGGCAGGCGAGGCAAGACTGTACTGTGCGTCCTCCCTACCTAAATAGATGATAAAAATTGTATTTTCTTACCTTTACTAGCTTAGTATTTGCTCGTACCTCGAGTAAAGTTGTATAATATGATACAAGATAATAAAGTGCTAAGGTCTTGAAAGGAATTACTTTCTAGACTTTCAAAACACTATTTTAGCTTATATATGTATGAGTGCTTGGTCATACATTTTCAATTTGAGGGTGGTAGCTAATCGACCGTTCTAATGCTATGATTCTATCAAAATATTTTTCTCGAAGAAAAGTTTAAGTGTCTTTGCTAACTAACTGGATGCTAAGTAATGGTCCATCACCATTTTATCGACTAAGGTTAAGCATTAAGACCATAATCTCACCTGATCTTAAGTGACGATACGGCCCAAGATGGTAGACACGCTAAACCTGTAGAGAAACTGGCTCTCAAATGCAACTGCCAGAACATACCTATAGGTATTTGGCGGCACATTCGCAACTTGAAGGTGGTAGCTAGCCAGGCAGGCATTAGAAAAAGCCCTACCCAATATACATATACAGAATAATATTATACATGTTAATGTCTTATGCGGTTTATTTACAAATTATGTACAGTTATATTCGACAAAAAGTGGTAAAAACAATAAATTTAAAATCAATTCAACAGTCATCTTTCCATCGGAACTGTAATTTAATCTGCGCTAACATCGTACTGCACCGAATTTAAATACTTCGGTTGCCTCATGCAATACTCATTACCTTAGTATTGTTTTACCCATGATTATGGGTAGGAGTTTTTCCATTGGGTATGGCGATAATCTTTCTGAAAAAGATACGATTCTTGGATCGACCCAGATTTTTTTTTTACACTGAAAATCGATTCTTCGATTAATCGATCTCAGATCGTCATCTCTACAGTATCCACTTTACAAATATATAATATACCTATCTCGTTACTGAACGTATGTTATTAAACCCACAACTATGTTCTACATCACCTTACATACAATTGATTAAAAAAAAACACAATTAGTGTATTCATTTTGTGTTTTTACATAAGTACCCATATGATAGATTAAAGTGACAACAATAAGTCAAGAATTCGAATAACTACGACAGTATTAAATAAAACTATAAAGGTAATAATGAAGTTACCAATTATAATCATGTAGTGCATCCCCTCGCTGTGCAGTTGGTTCACGAAGTCCGGGAGGCCGGCGAACTTCTCCGTGTCGTATGTGAAATCGTTCTGCTTGTGCATATAGTCTATGTCGTTCCATTGGACGTCCTGGAATAAATAAAATAATGCACACACGTAATAATGCACACCCATGTCCGTAACGTACGTGTTGCGCGCGTGTCCGTGTTGCGTGCGTGTCCGTATTGCGTGCGTGTCCGTATTGCGTGCGTGTTCGTATTGCGTGCGTGTCCGTATTGCGTGCGTGTCCGTATTGCGTGCGTGTCCGTATTGCGTACGTGTCCGTATTGCGTGTGTGTACAATTTGCGTGCGTGTCTGTATTTCATGTGTGTACGTATTCTGTACATGTAAGTATTGCGTGCTTGCCCGTATTGTGTTCGTGTCGGTATCGCCTGCACATATTTTAAACATTTAGGATATTCTTAAGAAAAAGATATATTACGTCTGATATTAAAAAATCTATATTGCTTATAGCGAAAATGCAATATTTTATTATATATCAACCTCAAGTAGTTTAACTTGTATGTCAACGATTGGTATAATGCATATCCTTTAGACAAAAATACTACAAACTCTGTAGCTTTCTAGGAAAATTAATAAGGCTACTGATACTTCTAGTATTTACCATATAATTTAGACTCAAGCCTTATGTGTCATCTACAATTAATATAAGAACTACATAAATACCCACAAAAGGAATGCCCGCATCCCTGTTGCTCTGCCAAACTTGTTTAGTCACGTTCAAGTTACCGTAATTGAATCTGCGAGACAAAAACATTGTAGTTAAATTAAAAAAAAAACAATTCTAAATTATGAAATAATACAGTTAGTAACGTTGAACAATATTAACAAAGCTAAATCAATTATAACCAGTAGCAGTCTTCATCTTGTTTAATCTTAGCAACTTACTCCTTTTAAGAAACTATTATTGCCATTTTCAAATGATAAGATTTGGACATTTTGGACAGATGAAACTATCTTCGACAAGATGGCGACTCTCTTGGGAGTTTTTGTGGCAACTAATATATCATGTTACGAATGATTACTTATAATTCACTATACTTATGCTCTTCAGCTTCACCAAATCCTGTATAAATGTCGCCTATATTACACAATACAGGTATAAATAACTAATTATACGAATGAAAATAAAAATCACAACATGGCAGATCAAGATCACGCCGGAAACTCCTCTGCTTTCACTCATTTACTACGTTGACCAGATAAACCTTTATTAACCATATAGATAGTCGTAGTATTCACTCATAAAAAAGAACCGTTCGAGGGTAGAAAATAAATAAAATATGTTTCTGATTCAAAATGTCACTGTGAAACGAAAGAAGTAATGTATTGTTGGTAAATAAATAAATTAAATTATCTACTTCTACCAACAATAACCCCTTATTAGGTAGATGCTACAGTATTCTTTATGGTAGATACTGCAGCGCTGGTATTCAATAAGAGTTCTACCTCTGGAAGAAGTATTGTGACTTGTAGGTTAACAGAGAAATAACTTTTAGCGAATTCATAATTAATACTACAAAATAATAACACAGGGTATAATTTGTTAGTTACAACAAAAAATCCCTGTACAGTTTCAACAAGAAAGTTAATATCTGCTTAAAAAGTTGTATGAACGTTGAGCATGATCTCGTTAACATTTCGTCAACAAAGGTTGCAAGTTTTCAACTTATGTTAAGTTATGCAATCGGTTGATCCACTTTGTCTCATAAGAAATGCAAACTGTATATGACTATCCATGAATCGGTCATAGGGGTTGAGGGTGATTAGGTCACGCGGTTTAGTGGTTTCAATTACGAATCTTTGGTAGATTACTTGCAAAGATAAAATTCAAGCAAGGTGATAGATGTTATAGGTCTAAGTGATCATTTGACATACTTGCAAAGATGAATACAAAACGCGGTCACGAGGGTTAACAAAAATAAATTGCGATCATTTAATAAGCTCACCTGCAAATATGGACACAAAATGCAGTCACGGGGGTTAAGAGGTATGAGTTGAAATCATTTGAGATTTATTCGCAAACATGAAATTATAGCCCGGTCACGGGGGTTAAGAGAAATAACTAGCGATCATTTAATAGACTTGCTTACAAATATGGGAACAAAATGCGGTCACGGGGGTTAAGAGGTATAAGTTGAAATCATTTGAGATCTATTTGCAAACATTAAATCATAGCCCCGTCATGGGGGTTAAGAGAAATAACTAGCGATCATTTAATAGACTTGCTTGCAAATATGGGAACAAAATGCAGTCACGGGGGTTAAGAGGTATGAGTTGAAATCATTTGAGATTTATTCGCAAACATGAAATCATAGCCCGGTCACGGGGGTTAAGAGAAATAACTAGCGATCATTTAATAGACTTGCTTGCAAACATGGGAACAAAATGCGGTCACGGGGGTTAAAAGGTATGAGTTGCAATATTTTTGACAGACTTACTTGCACAGATGGAAACCAAGCGACCAGTAGGGCGGCATGAAGGGCCGGCCGACCAATTCAGTGTACTGCGCGATCACGTCCTGCGGAGAGGGGCCGAGGAACACGAATAGGTTTATGACCCCACCTATGGTTCGATACGTTATGCCGGGGGTCGGCTGCAGTACTATGTCTGGAAATACATATTATTGTTTAACATTAGTTTCGAAGTGACGATAGCTCAGTCGTAGTGTCAAGGGACATGAGTTCGAATCCAACTGCAATGAGCTTGTGCTCTTAGTGAAGGAAAACATCGTGGTGAAACCATAGCACGGTGGAAAATAAGGATTTTTACACCTTAGTAAATGAATTTGTGACATAATGTAAATTAGAACATGTCAATCACGCAACGAATATATTAAAAAAAATAAGTTTTTGATATCGTATTAATATAGTTTGCAGTTATTATTTCTAATAGCGTTTTAAATATAAAACAGAGAAGTGGGTATATATTAAAATAATATATTACTATTAAAATATGAAAATTAAGATATACATTGATCATACTGTTGTCAGTTATATATAAACAGAGTGAGTATTGAAATTTATATATAAAGAATAAGGTTTTATTTTTTATTTAGAAGCGATGCTAGCGCAGTGGTGTGTACGACTTCGCGTCAATGGACGTGAGTTCGAATCCAACCACCTACAATGAGCTTGAGCTTTCGGTGAAGGAAAACATCATGAGGAAACCGTAGCATGGTGGTAGGGCTTTTTCTGATGCCCGTCTGGGTAGCTACCACCCTCAAGTAGAAAATCTGCCGCCAAATACCAATAGGTGTGTTCCGGCAGCTGCACTTGAGAGCCAGTTCCTCCACAGGTTCAGCGTGTCTACCAACTTGGGCCGTATCGTCACTTAAGATCAGGTGAGATAATGGCCATTACGCTAAGCATTAACTATAAAAAAAGTATAAAATTTCTTATATGTAAGAAACATAATTTATTTAATGTACTTATAATTTCATACCCATAGCGTTAGAATTAAGTAGCAGTGTTCCGTGTGTCTTTCCATCGTGTTCTACCGCCATATAGTAAGGCTGGGATCCGTACAGATTTACCTGTAAACATTTTACTGTTAAACAAATCCTGTTTATGTACAACCTAGTATAAAAATAAGCTTTATAACCAAATTTTTACTTATGATAAAAAATGGTTTTTCATAAACAATTTCTATATTTCTATGGCTAAACGTTCATAGTAAGGACGAAAATAGACATTTAATAGACTATTTTAAAGTGTTTTATACAAAAATATTTTTAGCCTTTTTCTGTTAAATGCCTTACTGGCCAATAAGAAGCTATACCGAAGTTATAGCAGTTTCAGTGTAAATTTTACAGAGTCGCATTCAAGGTAACGGGCACTACAGTCTCCCCCGTGACCCCCCGGGGACCCCACCTGTCTTTATAATGAATTCGCGACCATAACAGTTTCTCATTACATTATATTATGTCATTGGTTTCTTATAAAGTTAAAAATCGAACTCGTATACTGTAATATGTATACATGCTATTATGTAAGACTGATAATCAAAAAAGGCCTTTGTATATTTGAAATTGATTATATTTTGTGATAATTAAAAACTTTACAATACTAATACCATTTACAGAAACTTACAAACTATACACATCTGTACAGGATTTTCGAACAAATACATAAAATTTATTTTAAGATATATTTCTTTGTTAATTCTTTATTCAGATGAAATGTTTGTTGATATAATTAAATTACAAGAAGCAATTAAAACCTGTTACACTAAAGGTCAGAGTTCAAACGTGTTAGTAGGGAAATGTATGTAATTGAATTACGACACCCATACACATGGTGATTTTAACGTAACTGTAAGTTATTGTTTGTCATATTTTGGAATCAATAATTATATGTCGGAAACGCTCACAAACCGGTATGATCGCAGCGCCCCAAGACTTATTTTAATCTATTGATCAATACTATACAAAATCAAGTCATTTTGCCCGAGTATAATAAAAAAATTCCTAAATATTTAAATCTTGTAGCGGCTATAGATTATACCGTAAGACGCCCCGACGACCCCCATTCCCGACCCCAACGAAAAATCCCCTTATACCTGAAATTACACTTTCATAGTAAGATATCTTAAAATAACGGTGGTCGCTCCTTTAGTCGCATCGAGCCGACATTACCCGAACGAGCGTCACACAAAATAGTTACGGATCAAAACTTCAAAGCCCTCCCATAAAAAAAAACACTTCAAAATATTCTTACAAATTGAAAACATGTAATGGCTACCAAAAAAAAACCGGAAGACCCCAGACGACCCCGACCCCCGACCCCAAGGGAAAATCTCTAGAATCCTCTAAGCAGAAATTCGAGATGAGATATCTTATCTTGTTTGATACTTTGTACTTACACCTTCCTCGGGAACTCGGTCCCGATTAAAGATGGCCATCGTCTTCCAGTTCATATCGTTCATGAACCTGGCCCTCTTCTCGCCCAAACCGAACACTTGGTCCGTCGGCAGCACGGCCGATATCTGCAGCAACTTGTCCGATAGAATTACACCACCGCTCGCGTCTTTTGTATCGAAACTGGAATATTAAATGGACAAGCCCGTAGATGTCAGGAAAATGAAAAACGGCACAAGTGGTAAATCACTTGTCCTGGTTCGGATATATCATGAGAAGAGAGGAAACGCATGTGTTGAGAATTGTAATGGTCATGAATGAAGCCCAAAGAATGATAGAGCGTGTGAGGGATGAGATGAAAGAAAAGGGAGTGAATGAAGAGATGACGGCTGATAGAGATTTATGGAAGATGAAAATGTAAATAGACAAACCCGTAGATGTGATAACACTGCTGCTGGGCTGGCGAGAAGACGGATGCGATGTGTGCTGTTACAGGGATGGACGAATTCAGGGAAATGAAAAGCGGCACAAGTGGTAGATCACTTGTCCTGGTTCGGATGTATCATGAGAAGAGAGGAAACGCATGTGTTGAGAATTGTAATGGTTATGAATGAAGCCCAAAGAATGATAGAGTGTGTGAGGGATGAGACGAAAGAAAGGGAGTGAATGAAGAGATGACGGATGATAGAGATTTATGGAAGATGAAAATGTAAATAGACAAACCCGTAGATGTAATAACACTGCTGCTGGGCTGGCGAGAAGACGGATGCGATGTGTGCTGTTACAGGGATGGACGAATTCAGGGAAATGAAAAGCGGCACAAGTGGTAGATCACTTGTCCTGGTTCGGATGTATCATGAGAAGAGAGGAAACGCATGTGTTGAGGATTGTAATGGTTATGAATGAAGCCCAAAGAATGATAGAGCGTGTGAGGGATGAGATGAAAGGAAAGGGAGTGAATGAAGAGATGACGGATGATAGAGATTTATGGAAGATGAAAATGTAAATAGACAAACCCGTAGATGTGATAACACTGCTGCTGGGCTGGCGAGAAGACGGATGCGATGTGTGCTGTTACAGGGATGGACGAATTCAGGAAAATGAAAAGCGGCACAAGTGGTAGATCACTTGTCCTGGTTCGGATGTATCATGAGAAGAGAGGAAACGCATGTGTTGAGAATTGTAATGGTCATGAATGAAGCCCAAAGAATGATAGAGTGTGTGTGAGATGAGACGAAAGAAAGGGAGTGAATGAAGAGATGATGGCTGATAGAGATTTATGGAAGATGAAAATGTAAATAGACAAACCCGTAGATGTCAGGAAAATGAAAAGCGGCACAAGTGGTAAATCACTTGTCCTGGTTCGGACATTTCATGAGAAGAGAGGAAACGCATGTGTTGAGAATTGTAATGGTTATGAATGAAGCCCAAAGAATGATAGAGCGTGTGAGGGATGAGATGAAAGGAAAGGGAGTGAATGAAGAGATGACGGCAGATAGAGATTTATGGAAGATGAAAATTGATTGCACCGACATAACTCGAGAACGGCAAAAGAAGATGTAATAACACTGTAACTGTATTTAAAATCGCGATCCACTTGTTTATGTATATAAAACTAGCTGTACCCGCGACTTCGTTCGCGTGGAATTAAAATTTTATTTAATCACTTTTGTCCGTTTCTATACCTTTCATCAATACAGATATGCTCCTGTTGGTGGTAGCGTGATGTTAAATAGTCTAAAACATTTCGCGATTGTTGTATCGAATACAAAAATCTTTTTTTTCCTTTTTATAATTATATATTAATTTAATTTAATTAAAATATTAATTTTTATAATTTGAAGCGATGATAGCTCAGTGGTAGTGTGTACGACTTCGCGTCACGGGACGTGAGTTCGCATCCATGCACCTACAGTGAGCTTGAGCTTTCGGTGAAGGAAAAACATCGTGATGAAACCATAGCATAGTGGTAGGGCTTTTTCTAATGCCCGCCTGGGTAGCTACCACCCTCAAGTTGTAAACCTGCCGCCAAATACCAATAGGTGTGTTCCGGCAGTTGCACTTGAGAGCCAGTTCCTCCACAGGTTTAGCGTGTCTACCAACTTGGGCCGTATCGTCACTTAAGATCACGTGAGATTATGGCCATAATGCTAAACCTTAAGTGTAAAAAAAAAATATATACATGAAAACTTTCCATCGTATTTCGTCGACATTAAAAAGAGTCGATTGCAACCATAGGTCGAATTGACATTGATAACACAGTTGATAGTGTGTACGACGCCGCGTCAAGGGACGTGAGTTCGAATACAATGAGCCCGTGCTTCCGGCGAAGGAAAACAACGTGATGAAACCATAGCATAGTGGTAGGGCTTTTTCAAATGCCCGCCGGGCTAACTACCACTCTTAAAATGAAAATATACCACCAAATACCTATAGGTGTGTTCCGGCAGTTGCACTTGAGAGCCAGTCTCTTCACTAGACTTAGCGTGTCCACCATCTTGGGTCACGTCACCACTTAACATCAGATGAGGTTTCAGCGATAACTGTTAAAAATAACTTACATAGTGACATTATCCGAGTTCCTTATCACTTTGAAACCGATGTTACCGCCCTCTTCCACGTGCACTCTGTACTTCATATTGGACAGTTGTTTCGGCACCACACTTATCTCAGGGTACGGTGGTTCGAATCTGTTTTTCTCCGCGTCAGTAATCTGGAAAATTTAAACAAAATATTAATTTATAGTAGTGTATATATACACATATGTGGGCGGTTTTGGATAAAATTACACTGTATAATAAGTACTTTTAAGTAATTATTCCTTTGTCGGTTGAATAGAGGCTGAAGTTAACATGGTAATCAATAAACTTAGATAATTTAAACGTTTAAATACATTATCTTAGCTAGTAAGAGGTTTTTCAACAGCGGAAAATATTATAAGCTCCAAACGGAACTGTCTACTTCCCGAGAATGATAATTTATTGATTTTCTTTTATACAAATATAGATATAACAGAAAAAAAAATACCAATTTTACATTCAAAGATATTTTTTGAATGAAAAATATTAAAAAAAAACAGTAAATAAGTATGTGATGTAGTAAACTACTCTATAGTCGTTTAGTTTGTCATAAAAAAAACGTTAATTATTTTTTTTTATACATGTCTGTGAAAGACAAATCATTAAATGACAACATAAAAAAATAATTGCCTTCATCTAGTTAGCCGTTAGCTAGTTAACTGAGAGTTAAACCATCAGTTAATTTAATTTACCGGTTTAATTAGCTATGAGTATTGGTTAGGTTGTTGCTAGCTAAGCTAATTACCTTAGTTAACTTTTTTACTATTATTTTTATATAGTAAGGGTTTTTTAGCGTTATGGGCATAATCTCACCTGATCTTAAGCGACGATACGGCCCAAGTTTGTAGACACGCTGAACCTGTGGAGGAACTGGCTCTCAAGTGCTGCTGCCGGAACACACCTATTGGTATTTGGCGGCAGATTTTCAACTTGAGGGTAGTTGACAGCCAGGCGGGCCACCATGCTATGGTTTCCTCACAATATTTTCTTTACCGAAAGTTCATGCTCATTGTAGGTGGATTCAAACTTTCTTCCCTTGACGCGAAATCATACACACTATCACTGAGCCATTATCGCTTCAAAATAGTTGGCTTAACTAGCTAAATTGTACAGACCTAGACATTACTCCATCATAGTTCGTTATAGAAAACTATAAAAAAACATCCTTAATGTATTTCAATATCACTCGATATATCTTACAATCAAGTGGGTTGATAGATATCTGTTGCCTAGAAAAGGTGTGAAAATTGTTCCTACTCTTACAGCACGAATAAGTCCACTTATATATAAGTAATCCACTTCGTCTTCATTTTTTGGTGCGTCTATCGCGTGTCGCATTACAGCCGGCTGGGGAGTAGGGGTAAAATGAGCGGCGCCCATGGCTCGCATCAGCTGACCGTCTAGCATCGATTTCCCATTACCATTCCCATTTTCGAATTATTAAAATTAAAACCCCTCCCACATGATTTTCCTCCCCCACATCGAATAATTTCAATTTATATATAACGTATATACGTTACATATATTGTAATGTAAAAAAAAAAACTAACATAGGTAGTGGAAGATTTTTGCTCCTTCCATGTTTGACCGTAATCAGTTGCTGCACTTACCATGAATTATATGTTGTTTGTATAAATATATAAGTGTAAGTAACTGTGAATGAACGATCTTTATTAAATTATTAATCTTAATATATAAAAATTTAATGTCACGTTGTTTGTCCACGATGAACTCTTAAACTACTGAACCGATTTTAATCAAATCTTTCACATTGTACGCAGTTCGGTCCAACTCGAGAGATAGGATACTTCTTATCTCGAACAAGAACAAGGTCTTCGAAGTCAGCTAATAATAATTTAACAAACCAAGATACGTACCTTAATCTGAACCACGTCGTCAGATAGATACTTGATAACCAGTTTGGCAATATCGAAGTCGTCCGGATATCCGGACGGGCGCGACCTCTCGTAATACGCGGTTAGCGTGTGCTTGTCCTCGGTCATGTTTAAGAACCTAAACGTGTCGTACTGAGGGGGGTAGTAGCAGTACGGAACATCCCTACCAGTGGCTTCTTTCCAGCAACAACCTGGGAAATGAGTTCATAGAAAGAGAAACTAAAAGATTACTAAACAAGACACTGGCTAGAAGCTATTGGAGGTGGGGTGGGTATTTAGAAATTATTGAAGAAGAAAGCAGAGGGTACATCGAAGATCGATAGGTAGTAAAACAACTACCACATGCTAATGATTTCTTAGGCTTACGCGAATATTATTCATTGAAATAAAACTAATTTAAACGGATTTTATCGCGGTTATTTGTTAAATTTTGATCCCGACGTTTCGAAAGCTTTTCAGCCTTCGCGGTCACGGGGCGGACTGAGGTGTAGGTTGTCCAGAAAAGTTTATGTTACTGTGTCTACCTTCAATTTAATTTTTATTATTACATACACATGCTAGTTAAAAAAGTTTATATTAACTAGGAGAAAGGGTAAGAGTATAGAGGACATAGTGAAAGTAAATTAGGCAATTCCTCAGCCAAATAATATTACGTAAGAAAGGAGAATAAAAAGTGAGATACAGTTGATTGGGTGGTTTCTCTAATAAATTATATTGAGTAAGGGAAAGAAGAAGAAAAAAGTGAATATTGGGGAATGTACATTTTTCTATTAAATTATAATCAGCAAGGGAAGAATGAAGGAAAATGTGAATGTGGGGAATCTACATTAATCTATTTCCCTAATAAATTATATTGAATTATATTGAACAAGCGAAGAAACAATAGGTTAGAGGACTGCACTATTTAATTGAGTTAGGGAAGAATGAAGGAAAAAGTGAATGTGGGGAATCTACATTATTCTATTTCTCTATTCAATTATATTGAGTAAGGGAAAGATTGAAGGAAAAAGTGAATGTGAGGACAGTAGATTAGAGGATTGTTCTATTAAATTATATTGAGTAATTGGAATAAGAAAGGGAAAAGTGAGTGTAATGAAAGTAAATTAGGGGATTTCCCTTTTATGTGTAGTAAGGGGAAGAAGTAAGAAAAAAATAAATGTACGGAAAGTAATGTCTAAAATGAGTACATATATATATCAGCGTTTGACACGTCATGACTATCGAGAGAAGAAATCAAATTAATATGAAAAAGGATGAGGGGAGGCGCGACACGAGAAAACTAATTTTTATAAATTCTCATTTGTGTATCATTAAACCAATTAAATTATTTACATTTCGCTATAGGTATTTTAAAACATACAATTGCATTAATAGTAGGATAGCCGATTAATCTATTAAGTTATATTGAGTAAAGGGAAAAGAGGAAAATTGGTTGTGGTGAAAGTAGATGAGAAGCTTTTCCCTATTATATTATGAGTACGTAATGAACAAAATGACGAACGGAGAAGTGAATACAGAGAAAGTAGATTAAGTGATTTCTCCCATAAAAATTAAACGGTGTAAGCCGAAAGAGGATGAAAAAAGTAAACGTGGGGCAAATAAACTAAACGATATCTCTATTAGATTATATCAAGTGAAAAGCGGAAGAAAAAAGGAGATGTGATAAAAGTAGATTAAACGTTTTCTCAATTAAATTATATCGAGTAAAGGAAAAGGGAAGTTAAGGATACGATAAGATAAGGGAAGGGAAGATAGTAAAGTGAAAAAGTAGGTTATGCAATTTAATTCATGTAAGTATTTTTAAATTTTAGATACACTGACCTCGTTTAGCGCAGTTCTCTTTGTTAATTTCACCTTGAGGGTAACAATCGAAGCGCATATTCTCTTCGACTTTTTGACACAAGTCATGCAATACTTCAGCAGGGCGTCCGCTGTAAACGCTCTTTTTGTTAAACTCCGTCTTCCTTTGATCGTTCGTTGCGTTACTTTTGTTTCTCGTACTCAGATTGCTGTGATCGTGGTACCGATGTTCCGGGGTCAACTAAAATTTTTATATAATATTTCTAAACACCTAATTGACGCCAAGACGTTTTACTACCTAAAAGTAGATGATCCCGTAGTTCAGTAACCAATATCTGTAATGTTTTGAAGATTTTAACTGTTATGGTTGGTTTTCTAGCCAAAATCTTGTATAAATACACTGCTATGTGGTTCTAAGGATTTTACAGCGAACTGTGGTGGCCAAAAAGAATGCAATGTAATTTAGACAGAATTTAATTATATAAAAAACCTCTATGTTATTCAATATCAAAACTACTTTTTCCACATAGCAGATATCGGGTTGATAACAGTTTTCAAATTATGTAGTTTTAATTTATCCGCTTTGCAATAAGCACTTGAGTTTTTCGTTTACTACGGAAGCCTTAATGACTTCAGTTGAAATAGAAAAGGGTGTAGTGGACTAGAATTCATCCCTGGTGTCTATTACCATCCCCCTATACTTAGTGAGCCTCCAAGTGAAGACTGAATATACAAATGACGGGAAAACATGATGGGTCGTTGATCGTGTCTTCCATTACTACCAGTTTAAGGCAATGATGACTGTGAGTTCGAATCCCTGAAATGTGCTTGAGTGTTCGGTGATAGAAAACCTTCCGATAACACCATAGCAAGGTAAAGCATTTTCGAATACTCGCTTCGCTAATTACCAGTTTCAAATTGAAAATCTGGAGGCAAATAGATAGGTTCTGGTGAATGCACTTGAGAGCCATTTCCTCCGCTAGGCTTAAAGCATCCACCATCATGAGTCACATAGTCACTTAACATTAAGTGAGATTGTGGATAAACCTAAGTATGTGCTGAAGACCACACAACAGTAGTAAGATAGCAATATATCTCTCTCGAGCATCACTCAAAAAAGTTGCAGTTAAAAATTTCAAAGTCCTAAGAAGATTCACTTCAAAAGTTAGATCTGCCAAGCGTGTTCTTACGAACCATAGTAATGAATTTGAACCATATTTCCTAAGCCACAATTGTTAAGTTGTCAAAATTTTACAAAATAACATAATCTTTCTATGGAAGTTGTAAACTTAGATACTTACTTTTTCATACGGCATGGGGGACAATGGTTTCTTGACATTCTCAGGATGTGTTTTCTCCCACGGTTTTCTGGTAATGAATGTTTAATTTTTTTAATTTTTCCAATCCAATAGACTGATACACAACCGTAATGTAACAATAATAATGTTCTAAATGTTCAAAGCTGATAATATAGTTACACATATACACTTTAATACAAAACTGTGCTGATTTCTTTAGAAATCATTCGAGTATTTAGTAAGCATCAAAAAGAGGTGTGGGGCTTTGCTTACCTTTTTTTGGGGGTTGGGATTGGGCAGTCTAGACGGTAATTAGGTCAGCAATATCAATTTATTTACTTTTTCTGATTTTTAGAGAAATACTAGCACAATCGTGGTGATGAAAGGTTTTTTTTTATAGTTAAGATTGTAACATTATGGCCATAATCTCACCTGATCTTAAGTGAAGATACGGCCCAAGTTGGTAGACACGCTAAACCTGTGTAAGGACTGGCTCTTAACTGTAACTGCCGGAACACACCTATTGGTATTTGGCGGCAGATTTTCAGCTTGAGGGTATTAGAAAAAGCCCTACTACCATGCAAATACGAAGGTGATTGTATAGATTACTGGTAAATAATATTTTGACTTCCAAAATGTAACAATACCTATTTTTGAAACCGCTGCATAAAGAATGTTACCCAAATCTATTAAACAAAATGATAATATTGTCATATTTTTTAAACAAAAACTATTGACATACAATTGTATCTCATCTTTTGAAGAAATTTGTAATATGTTTTTCAAACACGTTTAAGTCACAGTACTGCACTTAATGATAACATTACAATACAAAAACAACGGTGACCGTCGAGAGATATCAATTTATCGGTGGTGGTCGCTGTCATACCGTCCTAAAAGCCTCTCGACAACCAAAAATACACTTAAACGTGACAATATCGGATTAATTTCTATTTGTATGGAAGTCACGACTCAATCAGGTTTATATATTAAACATACATTAATAATAGATATCGAATGTATAGGTATAGAATCAGGTATAGATATTGAGGGTATTACTTATATAAGTTTAATTACTCTACATTATAGATAATAATGTAACAAATTATAGGGCCGTATAAAAGTCTACAACCCGGAAAAGTCCGGACGGATGGTAACACTAGTCAAGTGTCTCTATAAGCTCAAACCTTGGTATACTGGAAAACCTCTATAATACTACTTATTACTTAGTACTTTAAGTACTTACTTATAAAGTTCTTCTTCCCAAGCGCCGCCGACAGCACTGCCGACCGCCCACCACGTACCAACACAGAGGGCACATATTAAAGCGATGCCCAACATCCCTGAACCGACGCCCGGGAGGTGGTCCCAAATACGTAAGATCACGTTGCGCTGATCGGAGAAGCGTTGGTATCTAGTAAGAGTTTTAAAGCAGTCATGAGTATTACCCACAGAAGTGAAACCTTTAAACAAACAGTTTTCTTTGGATATCTAATTGTTTGAACTTTTACAATTAAAACTTGTAAATGAAAACTGTTTACAGCGCAATAAGTTATCGTTAACTTGTCATGTGACCATGTCCATGTCGACTTACATGAATTTACTCTCTGTCCAAACTTTCCTATAGAAGTTTTTACTGCAAAAACAGTATACCTAATAACTTATCTTCAGTTTATTTTATTTTTTATTGTTAAGGTTTATGGTGGACACGCTAAGCCTAGTGGAGGGACTGGCTCTCAAGTGTAACTGCCGGAGCGCACCTATAGGTATTAGACTGCAGATTTTCAACTTGAGGGTGGTGGCTTACGGCATTACAGAAAGATAATTATTTTCAAACCACATTTCACACCAGTTAATTTAAAGAATAACTGCCTATATTTTTTACTGCTTTATGACAATAATCTTACCTGATATTAAGTGACGACATGGCCTAAGATGGTGAACACGCTAAGCCAAGTGGAGAGACTGGCTTTCAAGTGCAACTACCAAAACACACGTATAGATAGTTACCGACACATTGCCAATTTGAGGGTGGTAGCTAAACAGGCGCTACCACTATGCTATGGTTTTATCACAATATTTTTCTCCACCGAAAGCTCAGGCTCATTGCAGAGACTGGAACTGACGACCATGGACACGTTGTCCATACACACTACTCATTGAGCCATCATCACTTCGAAACGACGAAATTACTTGACTTTGACCAGTTGGCTTAATTGTCGACACAATATCATCTCTCCATTAGGACAACACTAAATAGCGCTATAAAATGCGCAGTAAAATAATACGTACTTAATTAGAGTTTTCACTTTATTTATTTACCTTCTTCTTGTTTAAATATGTACAGTAGAACCCCTATAAGTCGAACATAAAGTGAGACGCTAAAAAATTCGAAATATAGAGTTTTCGACCAATGGAGAATGGATGTATTGTGTTTGAAGCGAAGGGAACAAATATTTTTTTCGAGATTTGGAGGTTTTCAACTTATCGAGGTTCGACTTAACGAGGTTCTACTGTATTATGTTTTAAAAATATAACAATTAAAATACATAAAAAACCATTATATGTTATGTAAACCGAAAACAAAAATTAGGATATATATAGATATAGCTGAACTTGCAAATGTTTAAATAAAACAATATATTTATATTAACAAATAAAACTTACATCATGAATTCACAATTTTCAAAAGAGTTGGCAAGTACTATACAAGTACAAGTTGACTTACTTTGAATAAAATTACCCAAGAAATAATCAATCCCTTGTCATCTTTCATTATATATAACTTATGATCAATTTTATTATTAAAACATAAAGGATATACAACCATTAGTGATAATAATGATGACCCCAAACAAAAGATAATTGTAAAACAAAGGAAGTCCTTCATGACTCCTGTTCTGTTTATTTTGAACTTTAATCACATGCATACATTTTTACTTTTTTTATATTGTTGGTAGTGTTAGTTTTGTCAATGTGTTATCACATTCAATTTGGGCTTCAGTTTAGTATCCATCTTTTTATTATTTTTATTTTATTCTTCATCTGACTGTTGAATGTTGTGTTCTCCATAGTTATAAATAAATATACATACATAGCAATATTTTGTGTAAAAGAATTTAGCTTTACCTGTTAAAATTTAATTTTTAAACAACAAATTGATTTTGTTTTTATCTCTTTATCGTAGAAACAATGTCCCAGATTCCTAAAATAAACATATTATAAAACTGTAACAAAACTAAATCTTCGTATAAAATATGTTTTGATAATTAATAATTGGGTCTTAGTTATTTATATTAGATATAAGTATTTATATTAACATAAAAGGTTATTAATCCAAGTAGACTTTTATTTATTTATGTATAATAAAAGATATATAACAAAAGACAATAGGAGTTTGTAGACAAGATCTACCTATTAGAAATTAAAAGTATGTATGACAAATACTATTTTCTTTGCATTACCTACAATGGTAGTAATTTTTCTAACTACATGGAAATACATCCATACATACATAAGTAGAAGAAAGAAGAGTTTTCTATGCAAAAGAGCAAAGGAATTTCATTATGATGATATAGTACATATATGATATAGTTTGTGGCAATAAGAAAATGTGGTAAAGATATTATCATCCTTACTAAATTCAGTAAAGGAATGATCTCACAACAGTTAAAACAGACATATCCATATTATGATACCCAAAATAATAAGGATTTAATGACATATCTGGTTAGATGCAGCAACTCTCATCAATCTATAAGAGTCAATCAGTCTATAAGACTATCATTCTACATTCTTCATTTGAACAAAGAATATGACGAGACATCTGAAAATGTTCTATTGGTATGTTAATCATTCTTTTTGTGCAAGAATAACTGTCTTATTGTCTGGTGCTGTTGACATTGGAAATGGGCTTTCTTATTATCTATATTGGTATTATAAAGAGAAAAAGTTCTTTGTTTGTTTGAATTTATAATCTTAGAAAGTAGCAATTGGATTTAAAAAATTCTTTTAGTATTTGATATAGAGCAATCATTGAGGAAAGCTTTAGGCTATTTAACATCTCACTGCCACTAATAGGAGCAAAGCTGTATTGAAACAAGGTACAAAACTAGGCAAATCTTCTTAAATAATTATTATCTTCATGAGAATGAAGTTGGGGGCACAGATAATTTTCAACAAAAGGTATCTACTTTTAGTTTTAAAAGGATTTAATATTGTAGCCTGGAAACAACTTTTACAGTATGAAAAATTATTGAACTTTTTAATCTAAGGAAAGTTACACACCAGAAAAACTTTGATAAGTATCAAGTAATTTCTATAATTTCTTTACAACATATTTTACTTAACCACTTAGCTCTGAAGTGTATTACAGTAAATGTTGAGGAACAGTGATATGGTCATTAGGTATGCTAACCACAGAGTTTCAAGTTACACTTGAACATAATAGAGTGTATAGGATTAATGTCTATGTTCTTCTTCTCTAAAGAAACATATAATTTAACTAGATTTTACATGTTGCTTTGCTCGCGTTAATATCGATTTTATAAAACAAATCAGATGATGCAGTAAAAATTTTCATACAAAGTTTTTTCCTCTATTTACCCCATTTCCAAATATAGATTTCTCATGAAAAAGTAGCCTATCTCCATCTCATAGTCCAATCTATCTGTGTACCAAAATTCAGCACCACAGATTTGGTTTAGGCGTGAAAGCATAACAAACGAAGTCACTTTCACATTTATAATAATAGTATGATATTATTTAATCTCTAATATAAATGATATTTAAATGTATGATTTTGTCATGAAATGCAGCCATTCTCCTTTTATATCCTTTTTATTTTTGTTTATTGTCTATAAATAAATAAGAATTTAGGTAATTATTACATATTTTAAATGCAAATTAATGTTATAGGACTTATAACAAAAAAAAGTGTACAACAAGGTCTATCTGGCCAGATAGCAGTGAATACAAGCTGATTGCCATAGAGTTCGCTTTTAGAATTGGCATATAATGACCCAGTAATTAATAGAATTTGCAAGATAATAGCAGATCAGATAAATTTGACCTTTATAACTCACAAATTGCCTGCTTATAATAGTGATAGATATATGTATATTTTAAGAGAGGAAGCAAAAAAGGGTGAAAGGGTGAGGTATAATACCTTTAAGTTAAAAATGATATATTTATAGAAATCTAACTGGTACTTTCTTTATTTCTTTTTCTTAGATCATATTTTACAACTGTGATACATTTGTTTATGTGAAGCATACATGCCTCCTTGATTTTTATGATTTGTCATTGTTTTATTGTGTTATAATAAACTGGGGTTAGTGATTATTAAGTTAATAAGTGTAAGTAAGTATATGTTTATTTCAATTCAGTAAGTCAGCATAAGAAACTGCAATAATTTACTTAGAATTTAATTGATTGACAGATTTCTTTTAGAAAATAAAAAGCATACAATCCATTTAAGTCAAGCTTTTAGAGATATGACAATCGATATATAAGTGGGACGCATTTCCTAAACATTTCCATATATGTCTTTTAATAAAACTAACTTTGTTGACTAGCAGTCATAAACTGAAAAACGTTTTGTTTTATTGGGTTTATGGGTCTTTAATGGCCATAAAACATTGGTGACTGTGGTGAAGAGCTGATATTCTGTTAGGTTAGAACATTTTTAAGCTCCTGATGCCCTTTTTCAAACTTAAATCCTTCACCACTGCTAGCTGGTATATGTAACAAAAAGTAGTTATTCTTTGTTTGTTGCCTTTGCTTTCCTATACAATTATTCAATTGTGACGAAACATGGTTAAGGTGTTGGGCTGGGTATACTGTACCTATTGGGATATAGACTATACAGAAATGACTTTGATTAGAGTGTTGAACATACAAATAAATACCTGGACAAGTATAATAAAAATATATATTAAATATCATTTAAAAAATTATATTCACCTATGTTCTCGTGATGCTGATTCTCCTTCATTCCTCGATTTTAACGGAATAGCACTAAATAAGGGCGCTCTGCCACCCATCTTACTATATTTCCCAAAGGGAGCGAACGAGTTTGGCGTAGAATTTTTAAATGTTGCATTTTTAGAACCACCAAGAGACGTCTCTGTCTGGTGATTTTTAGAACAGCTTCCATTATCAAGAAATTTTGACATTTTATCACCTTCATACTGAAGGCGGTAATTGATGTTATCGTTAAGAGTTAATAAATCAGTTTTAGAACTTGAAGGTTTATCGCAAAACTCTTCGAAGGATACAATCTCATAGTCATCCTCATTACCGCCAGATTTTTCCGGTTTATAAGGTATTTTTGTCATTGTCTTTATGTCGATGCGCGACGCGCTCAATCTATTGTATCAATCTACTTACGGAACCACAGACTAATACACCGTTTCGTCAATTAAACGTTGGATGCATGATACCAAGCGATGTCTTTTAAATAAAATTAAAATTGAGCATTAAATTTCAAAACACAAACACAGTCAAGTAAACATGCGTAATCCGAGACCCACCAACACAACCACAAAGCCGTCTATGACATTTTTATAAACATTTTGTTTTTTGTTTATTAGTGCTGTCAAAAGTGTCAAACGGCCACAAATCTTTCAGAACGAATGTATGAACGAATGATTTAAATGAATAAAAATTAAATCATTTTAATAGTTTATTTAAATTATTAATTCATATAAGAATATTCATAACACTTGTATATTATTAGATTGTTTCATTTCCATTCTCGACCTATATTTCAAGATATAATCAATAACCTACAATAAATAACCACAGATTTTTTGTTAATTAATTGAAAATATAAATCACAGTAATTACTTTAAAAATACATTCCTAGAAATTTTTAAAATATAAATAACACAAACTACTGTATAATATATAGAAAGTAAGATTAATCGATGGAAGAAAAAAGGGTAGTTATAAATTTAATATTTTCATGACATTAGAGGTACATAAGTAAATATCTTACAAATGCGTGTACAACATGGTGGACTGTTTATATTTATAGTATTCCTTTTTTATTTGTGGCGTGGTTTAAATAACACATTATTCAATATGAACTGGAAATGTGTACGGTTTTTGTTAACGGCTACAGCGACAGTCATCGTCACTTCCCAGGTTGCAAAGAAGATATATAATTATTTATTTGATTCAAGAAAATCATTACCTGAAACACATAACGAGGATACGTCTTGTGAATTAATAAATATTAAAAACCGAGAGATAAACGACGTAATTCTATTTTCTGACGACGTCATACGTCATACTATTAGGATACCACCGAACAAAGATATAACAATATGTGAAAGCAGAGAGCTCAATTGTTTTAAGCTAATTAAGTATATTAAATCAACAAGGGAAACTCTTGATGTTTGTATGTACCTGATAACTAGTAGCGAAATAGCCGAACAAATCATAAGATTGGGACAAAGACATGTTATAGTGCGAATAGTTGTTGACAGCGATATGGCATACACACCTCCATCACAAATAAAAAAATTAAAGGAATATAGTAAGTAAAACATTGTAAAAGTATTATAAAATTAAATATGACCTAGACTATATACTCGTTTCTTAAAATTAAATTTTATTATAAACTGTGTGAGATATTACAATATTTTTTGTACTTGTTATAAAAAAAATATCGTATATATTTTCAGGTTTTATTAACGTACAGACAAACAAAAAATCAATTTTAATGCATCATAAATTTTGCATCATAGACGGACCAAAAGCTGTAAAGCGTAAGAATACTTTAAGGGAATACGCCGAAAAACTAAACGTCCATACACAATTCAGTAAAACTGTTAAACAGTTAAAAAATAAGCAATTAAAAGGCTTCGTTATGTCTGGTTCACTAAATTGGTCAACCCAGGCGATGGTTTCGAATCATGAAAGTGTTATTGTAACATCACATCCAAACATTGTTAGTAAATTTGAAAAAGAATTCGAAACTTTATGGATCGAGAATGAACCGGTAAATTTATATCTTTTATCTTTTGTTGTAATATTGTAGTTGTATTTTTTTGGGAAAAATATTAATTACAAAAGATTAAATTTTTAATTTCAGGCCATCAAGTCCATGACATGTTAAGTTAATGAAGAAACTTTTATTTTTAAGGTGAGATTTATCGTATTATTTGATATAGTAATAAATCTATAGCAACATGTTTCTTTACAATAAAATTAAACTAGAAAATTAAATAAAACCATATAAGGCGTGGCGTCGCGTTCCTGGTGTCTAATAACATCAAAGTAATGTTAAAATTTGCAACCATACTTATAATATGTACATCTCACATTTTCAGTAATTTTACACTAAAATTTAGTAGCACATGGATATTTTACACTGATTTTATAATAATTTGCATTCAAGTTTTTATTCAGTTTTACTCAATATTGTTTATGTATATTATTTTGTAAAGAATGAAAATTTTCATTTATATGGTAATTCTATTCTGCTGGTACAATAACTGTTTTACTTCAACTCATGAAAACTATGTAATATATTATAAATTGATTTAAACTGATATATGCACTAGCAGACGTGGAATGGAATTTTTCTGGCGTTTCAGTCGTAGTAGGTGGTTGTATTTAGTCAAGTATTATTTTATAACAGTAGTAATATTTTCAGTTCTAATGAATTTAATGCAAAGCGGGATTCATACTGTATTCTGAATAAATTATTTAAACTGTTTCTTTGTTTTTAGTTAACTTCTGAAAATATCAGACTTATACAATAGAAATTTGACGTAGAATAATGCGTAGACACACCGACTAAAAACGGACTTTCCGATCACGTACTAGTGACGGTAAAAAGGCAAACAAAGTCGGGTGCCTCAGCTAGTTGTCTTGTAAATTATTTGTTCCATATTTGCAAGTGAAATTATCATGTTTCACGTTCGGTGTTTTTGTAATTTAATTACCATTTACAAAATTTTACACAGTAACGTATCAGAACATAATAAAGATAAATATATATATATAACTTACTTTTACAACTTAGAAATAATGCCAAGGAAAGTTATAACCATAAAGAAAATGTGTCTTGACGCCCTCTATTGAGTATTAGTGTAAAAAAAGTTGAATGAACATTATACATCTGTCGCCGATGACAGAAGAGTAACCATAGACAAGTCCATGTGCACTTCACAGACTAGTGCACTTCAATTTCGATCGATCATATGTTTTCTTTGTGTAGTTTTTTCAGCCGCTGTAATTCGAATTGGTTATAAACTTCACGTGTTTTGTCGCCAGTTATACCCCAGTGAAAGTGTATTTTAGTTAATTCATTGCTAATGAACGTCGCTACGTGTCAAAATAATTTTCTGTGCTATAAATTACGGAGTGCATAAAAAGTGCATTTCTGTGTGCACGTGCTTGCATTTTTCAGCCGAATATCAAAGTTTCAGTTTGAAAGTGTTTTGAAAAAAGATTGAATATTGTGTAAAATATTCCTCCTTGTGTTTTACCGCTTACGCAGTAACGGAAACTAGTAACATAATGCCTAAAAGTTTTAAATGAAATCTTAGGTTGGAATTAAAACTTTGGTTATATTTTGTTATATGTTTTTATTATGTATCGTGAATTGTGGATGAATATTACAATGGATGAAGTGTTAGTGGTATGTATTATTAATTTTGCGATGTTTATTTGCTATATATAATCATAAAAACATAACATTACCAGAGGGCATTCTATAAAGGTCATGTTTTTTTCTCTCAAATTCCTATAAAATTTGCGTAATATTTTTAATTTATAATAACATTCATAGAGTACTGAACACTGTCAAATATTTAAAATAATAATATTACAACAAGTAAAATATAACCTACATTAATTATTTACACATCTTGAATTATACACATAATTACTCATATGGCCTGTTCACTTAGTATTTGTATGTGTTATAAATTACGAACATAACATTCTTTAGATTTAAAAAAATATTTTTATTCACAGTAATTCTGATGACACATGTGGTCATTTATTATAGAGACAGTTTCATTCAATACCTACTCAAGAACGATGAATAAACGTTAGACCAATAATTATCATAAACATTCTTTTAGAAGGATTATTTTCATTGAAGGTTTTAAATAATGTTTTCTTTTTATTAATTATGATAACCAGAACTTAAGTGTTATTTATATTTTCAAAAATTCCTCAGTAGCCCATTTAAAATATATGAATTCCATATCCATTCAAACAATCATTATTTTTAATTTTGCAAGCATATTGTTAACTACTTTCTGGTCTACTAAGGATAATATTTTTAAATAATAAAAGTGACTTTGTACAATAATCTATTTTTCTTTTTTTTTTCAGATATGTGCTACAAATTATTTAGTGTTCCCGTATTGGATAAAAAGTGCTTATAACATATTTATAACATGATCAAGTGTATAAAGAACTATTTTTTTTTTTTAAATGTGTATTGAAGTGTCATTGGATGCAGTGTTATTCCCTAGATGGGGGCTGTTTGGATTATCGTTTTACTGATGAGCTTTTAGTAACGCTACTTGCCGTAAGATGGCTCTGGTAAGAAATATTTGCTTTTTCTGTACACTGACATCTAGCGACGCGTAGCTAGATTGTTACCTAGTTATTCAATTCGACAATAGACGGCGCAATTTTGAATGAAATTTACTTGAATGTAGGTAGTGTTTAAATAACGTAACACTTGGTGGTGATACTGCTTGGTGCAGTTAATAATAATTTTTTGTCATTTTGTATTGCTCTACCGTCGGCTAGATGTCGCCACTTGTACTGAATTTTCATTCTGGCATTGTTTTATTTTATAATCTTCAACAATATCAAAGTTTAGAAACGATTTCGTAGTGAGTTTATTTGAAATTAATTTCTTTGTATATTGGATGCTGTTTTTATTATTCTTGTCGTAAGTGCTACATACCGAAATATTATATATAAACACAATAAAACGTGATAATTTTAGTGATTTAAAAATGTCAATATGGGGCAGTAGTGACTTTGTCAATATATAACTAGCTGTGCCCACGGCTTCGTTTGCACGAAACTAAAAAAGATTTATTGATTTTTGCCTATTTTTGTAACTTTTACTAATACAGCTTTGCCCCTATTGGTCTTAGCGTAATGTTAAATACCCTAAAGCTTTTCTATATAATTCTTCTATTCAATACAAAAATCATTTTTGAAATCCGGCTGGTAGGTTCAAAGATTAACGCTTTCAAACAAACAAACACTTTTCCGCTTATAATATCTATATAGATAGTTATCGGTAGTTACCAGTAGAACATTCAGCCGGTTTTACCACCCTACAAATATTTCAAAATTAAAATGAATTTTTTAAAATTAGTTAGGTGCCATCGTCTCGTATAATGTCTATTTGTTACTATGAAATTATCTTTTTACTGCATATGATTAAGATTTTAGTACGGAATGGACACTATAATTCAAAATCCTACAGCGGATGATAGCCCATTTTTCGTAACTTGGAGAAAAATACATTTCGTTCATTTGTATTTCGTATTAAATTGTACGTGCGGCTTTGCTCGCGTTAATATTGATGTTGTCAAACAAATACACATTAAAACGTTTTGTGCAAAGTTATCCCTCTCTTTACGCAATTCCTATAAGATTTTCAAGAGAAAAAGTACTCTATCTCCCTCTCCATTTTCTATCTATCTCTATACCAAACTTCATTATAATCGATTCAGCGGTTTAGGCCTGAAAGCGTAACAAACAAACTAACTCACTTTTGTATTTATAATATTAGTATGATGATTATCAACCTCGCCTTGATGAAGTTTTCACCTCTGTCGTGTTATTTTAAGCACAAATCGGTTTTTGTTTTCTTACAGACAGTAGATAAAAGCCCTATGATTATTTGAAAACAATACATCTCGAGTTCACAAACACCCACGTTCGATACGTTTGTTTGAGTTCTGTTATATTTGCTATCATAGGATTGAGGCAAACGTATTGTGTAAACTATATAGTGGCTGAGCAACCTAAATACTGTTCATTGCAAATAATGTGTTGGGCGTTTGCGCAATTCTATAAATAAAAACTTAATTCTAAACATAAGGGGTGGACGTGGATACTTTTGTTCGAATGAATCGCAAACACTACATAATAGACATGACACTCTGTATAACAAATGGTGCGATGGTAGTGCCCTATCGCCCCCGCTTATACAGTGAAATAAAATTCCTCAATGTCACTTATAAAGTAATAGTAAACTGATCGAATTGTCGATTGTTACAAGCCGTCCTTTATTAGCCACTTCCTCCGTAAGCGAGTTATATTCCGTTTGTGGACAAAACATCCGGTGCTGTTAACCCCTTCCACGGCTTTGTTTGTAAATATATATACAAAAAAAGGCATTTAAAATGTTAAACTTTACGTGAGTCACTCCGGTCGCGGGGTTGAGACGGGGCAGGTGTGATCAACAAATGGTACTGACTTTTTATTGTTTTTGTTGCTGTTATTGCCAGCTGGAGTACTACGAAGCGTTTAAACCTTATATTAAGACAGTTTGGGCCTTTTGTTATAGACTTAGCGTTATGGCTACAATCTCACCTGACGTTAAGTGACGATGTAAACCAAGACGGTGAACACGCTAAGCCTAGTAAGGGGCTGGCTCCTAAGTACAACTGCCGGAACACACTTAGAGGTATTTGGGTAGTAAATAGTAAAAGCTCTACCATTATGCAAAATAAAAATGTAATCACAAATAGTATAAAGTATTCCAGAGTCCTTTCCTGATGAATTTAAAATTCACTCTCCACTCCAAACACTGTCCTATAAATGCCCTTCTATTATCTACTAGCTGTGCCTGCGACTTCTTTCGTGTAGAACTAAAAATTATTTCATTATTTTGTAACTTATTCAATACAGATCAGCTCCTATAAGTGGTAGCGTAATGTTAAATAGCCTAAAAGCCTTCCTCAATAATTGCTCTATGAAATATAAAACGAGTTTTTGAAATCCGCCTGTTAGTTTCTAAGATTAACGCCTTCAAACAAACTCTTCAGCTTTATTATATTAACTAGCTAGGCACCCGATATCGCGTGGAACTATAAATTATTTTATAATTTTGCCCGCTTTTGTAACTTATTTTAATACAACTTTGCCTCTATTGGTGGCAGCGTGATGTTAAATGACTAATACCTTCCTCAATGATTGTTCTATCGAATATAAAAATATTTTTTGTCATTCCAGTTAGTTCCAAGATTAGCGCGTCCAAACAAATAGAATTTTTCGCTTTATAGTACTAATATAACTTGACGAAACCACGAAATCATTTGTATAAGTAGCTTTTTCATCTACCTGTGCTTCCAAAAAATAAATAAATTTTGATTTTTTTTAACAACTAACGAGCAGTTTGTATTCTAGCGTATTGCCAGAAGTTAACGCTGCCAGAGATCTCAGATTAAAATTATGTGTTTCCCCCATTCATGGAATTTATATTCACTTTGTGCATTATGAATTATTTATACCTGTTTTATTATTATTTGATTTTCTGTGGTTGATTACGATTTCTTTGGTCATTTTTATGATTGCCATAATGGGTAAGCAACGGGCAGTGAGATAACTTTTTAAATATGATAGGGTTGCCAGAAAGAAATAAGATGTTCTTTTTGCGTACGTTAGTAGATAAAAGAGTTTATGACTTTTAGGAATATAAAATATTTCGTGTTACTTACATCCGTGTTTGATTCGTTTGTTTATTTTCTATTTAAATGCGCTATTTTAGGATTTTCATTAATTTTATTATTTATTTTATATAGCGGCTCAGTTGAAATCTTAATAGAGTGTCAATTGGAACAGCGTTGGCAGACCCGTGAGAGATTATTACTGTACTAGGGTCGTAAAATTATTGAACTTTCAATAAATTTATTGTAATTTATAAAATTATATTTAATTTCTATCTCAAATTATTAGTTATTGAAAATATATTTTTTTTAAATGCCAGGTAAACATTGATTATTGTAAAACTAACTTATCATATTAATGTTTGTCTAAAAACATTACTAGAAGACACACATTTGTTCTAGCTTTAAGAATTCGTTCTGGTTATATTCCATTGAATAAATTTAATTTCTTAATGAAAAAATGAAGCAACACACCAAAATGGAGGATATGCGATTCAGAATAAGACGTATATCCCATTTTAATACGAACGAACCGAATACAGATACAACGAATCTATAAAACGACAAATATTTAAACATTGTTACAATATAAGTATATGCTACGAAATACTGGCTCGCTCAACATCAGAAGAAGCCAAATTATATATCTATATATATATACATATATATATTAAGGTTAAAAAAAAGTTGTTATAGGCTGATGCAGTCCACAAAAAGATTGTACGCGTTGGATTGTATATTGAATAGATCATCAATATCATTAAAATTATGTTACACATAAAATAATAATTGTACATCTGCTAACGCTGATTGGAAACGACATGACTCTAATAGGATGAGTGAAAAATCAGCTTGCAACTAAGAATATATGTGAAAACTTGTTTTAAATTATATACGATATTTAAAAAGTTCTTGACCCTCAGCCATGTTTTAGAGTGTGATTTATAGTTTAATTAGACATTCAGATTTCAATATACTTTCATACCGAGCGGATATTAAAATATTGTTCCAATGACATATGACATTATATCGGATATTTCCAGTAAGAATATTTGATGTCAAAACGCTGCTACAGAGTATAGGATCAATATGTGACGGTGCTGATGTTTGGAATGAACACCCCTCTGCTAATAACTATTGTGAACGCATTTTTTAAATAGTTTTGGCTTAGCGTTATGGCCATAATCTCACCTGATCTTAAGTGATAAAACGGTCAAAGTTAGTAGACACGCTAACCTGTGGAGGAACTGGCTGTAAAGGGCAAGTGCCAGAAGTGCGAGGGTGGTGGCTAGCCAGGCAGAGACCGGAAAAGCCCTACCACCATGCTATGGTGTCCTTACGATGTTTTCCTTCACCGAAAGCTCAAGCTCATTGTAGGTGGTGGGATTCGAACTCACGTGCCCTTGACGCAAAGTCGTACACACTACCACCGAGCTATCATCGCTTCAGGTTATTATTCGCGAATTTTTATTAGAAAAAGGGTATATATAAAGGATAAAACCCAAATCGAGGTTACTTCCGGTACTTGTCGATGAATGGGTTATTTACCAAACCACCACCAGTTTTGACGTTCATAAACGCATTCTCATGTCTAAATTCAGTGACTTTTGGTTTAACGTGTGCGACTATTATTGTTTAGCCGACTGTCGAAAATCTTGTAGGTTGGATTAACCCATTCCTCCCCACTGTCATTTTTTAGGACACTATTTTCTTAATATCTTGTTACGTATTAGGACTTTTAATTTTATTATTTAAACATTTATTACAGCGAAATTATAATAAAAATATGAATTTCATCAGAAATAATAAAAATACAAGTCCTAATAGGTAAAAAGAATTTTTGAAAATAGTGTCCTAAAAATATGACAGTGGGGAGGAATGGGTTAACGATAACTGTCGGTAAATAATCAATCATTTATCGTTTTTTTTAATAGTTCTGTGCATACTATAAAAATACTTTTTAGGCAATGATAGCTCAGTTGGTAATGTGTACGAACGCCGCGTAGAAGGACGAATATACCTACAATGAGTTTTTGCATGAAACCATCGTGATGAAATCATACCATGATGGTAGTAGGACTTTTTCTAACACTCAGCTGGCTAGCTACCACCCTCAGGTTGAAAATCTGCCGCTAACACCTATAGGTGTGTTCCAGGAGTTGCATTTGAGAGCCAACCTCTGAACTAGGCACAGCGTGTTTACCATTTTGGGCCACATCGTGACGTAACATCAGGTGAGAATGCGGCCATAACGCTAAAAGTTAATTATAATAAATACTACTTTAATACATTCGTTAAATACAAAGAGGATTTTTATACAGTTTCTGTGTTACGTAAAGGAAATAATTCTACAGCCTGTACATTGATTAATATGGGAATACCGATGCGTTCGTTACGAGAACCTCAATGGACGCATTCAAATAAGTGTTGATTTCCAAGTATGTGGTTGTGTGTCGGTCCGTGGTCGCGTCGCGCCGGTTCAAGGCTTGTTCATTCAAATTTCCATCGTTTTAATTGCGTAACGTGTTGCCGCCGGTGCATAGTTTGGGCCGGTTTTGATAAACTTATGCGGGTAATTACTGTATGTCCACTTACGTGACTCTAGCTTCGTCTCATTCAGAAATAGATGTGTAGACGCTTTCAATAGAGATATTATATTACCTCGTCGGGCAGACGTTGTTCTGCTCCTTTCACCTGATGTTAAGTGATGATGGGGGCCAATATAGTGGACACACTAAGCCCGGTGGAGGAACTGGCGCTCAAGTGCAACTGCCGGAAAAAACTTATAGGTGTTTGGCGGCAGATTTTCATCCTGACGGGTGGTAGCTAGCTAGGCGAACATTAGAAAAAGCCCTACCACTACCGTGGCTCAGGTGGTTCAGGCTCGTGGCGTCGTTAGGTACACAGTACAAACTACCAACTGTGCCATAATAGCTTCATACCATGAAATTGCATTAACCATGTCGATAATATAAATTTACTATTATTTTCAATAAGTCAACTCATTACATTACATCAGTAACGAACAGACGTGAATAAGATGTATATAAAGATGTATAACAGTAGATGGTTTGAATCATAGTAATGATGGCTTCTAAATTAAATACCGTAGGCGTGGCTTAGTGTTAAAGAGAATAATTGAGATTAAGAAAATCTTATTTGTTAAGTAATGGTAAATTATTCTAATAAGATTAATTTATTTACGGGGCTGGGCACGGAGAGAAACACGCGTAGCCTCTTAAACCTACATCCATATTACAAGGACCCGGTACCCGCATGGTGAATCCGTGAAACGCTTAGAAGTTTGTCTTAGTCTTTTAGGAATGCAATTTTGTTTTGCTATATTCACAATTATATAGTTTTCAGTCTTAGAGCATCAGCATTATCCTAGTGCTTGACTAGATTCTTCAATATTTTCCTTTACTATATAGTTAAATTTAATTAGACATTATCAAATGGAAAATTATTAATATTATCAAATTGAAAAGTTTGTATGAACGCACTAATCTTAGGAACTACCAATCGCATTTCAAAAATTCTTATTGCATTTGACAGGACAATCATTAACATCACGCTACCTATAATAGGAGCAAAGCTGTATTGAATAAAGTTAGATAAAGATGTATAATAATTCATAGTTCGACGTGGTCGAAATCGTTATTACGTATATATTAGTTACAAAATAATTTAATCAACGGGCAAAGTAATTTCATTTCCTTTGATTGGGAAAGTCAACTATTTACGTGACCTCAAAATAAAGATACATCAAATTCTTATTTAGAATCAAATTGGAGGGAGGGGGGTTTTAAAATAATCATCTCGCGTTTACTTTTTTTATGTCAACATATAACTATAATATAATTAATGCTTAGGTGTTCAATTCCATTACCATTTGTAAAATTTAAACAATTTTACAAATGTTATGCACGGTGGTAGGGCTTTTACATACGCCCACCTTGTTAGATACCTCAGTTAAAAACCTGCCATCAAATACTTATCGTTGCATTCCTGCAGATGCACTTTAGAACCAGTCCTTCCACTAGACTAACCGTGTTCATCACCTTGGCTCGCATCGTCACTCCATTTGTTAATGATCTACCCGCTGTACAATATTTCTCTAAAGTGATTTAGTCGAGTGAATACTGTAATATATGTTTACTTGTCAGTGTCAGTAAATAATTCGCGAGTACAAACACTGGGAGGTACGTTGAGCAATAAAGCCTATGACAATCATAAGCCCCGCTCCCTTTATACTGGCAATAAAATTTATGACCATCTAAATCAGTGTGATAATGGACTCCGTGCATCATTCGGTTGCATTATTATTCACAAATATTATATAATTTACGATCAATTCAGATATGTTTCTTTTATGACCCACTCGTAACGTGGGGCGTGTGTCTCTTAGCGAGATTGATATCTTTGGGATTTGGATGGATATAGATAGTTAGGAAGGCTGATCCGACTGAATCCCAAATGCCGTTTAACTAGGGGCAATGAGATCTGCCTGTGTGTGTCTTATAATCATGCATTCGCATGGTGGTAGGGCTTTTTTACTACCACCCTGAAGCTCAAAATCAGCTGCCAAATATCTGTAGGTATGTTCCTGTAGTTGCACTCGCGAATCTGTCCCTGTACTGGTTTTAACGGGTCCACCATTTTGGGCTACATCGTCACTAAATATCTTGTGTTTATTGTTTACAAACAGAAATACAAATCATTCCTCTTGATAGTATTAGTATACATTTTTATAGATATAGATAAAAAATATTGTGTGGTTTAATTAAACTCCCGTTTCTTCTGGTTCAGCTTGTTTAGAAATTAGC
This sequence comes from Actias luna, assembly GCA_039707435.1. Lineage (NCBI taxonomy): Eukaryota > Metazoa > Arthropoda > Insecta > Lepidoptera > Saturniidae > Actias > Actias luna. Next base: position 15,217,215 of record JAZHAC010000008.1, on the reverse strand, counting down.
CGGTATATATTTAACTGCTTAGAGGTTAGTAAACCTCACGTTACGTGTCCAGTTCAGGTTCACGTTAACCTGTAGGTTAATACATTTGATAACCCAACGATAACCTGCTTTTGGAGTCTATTATGGTAATCATGTGGCAATGCGGTCATTTTGACGTGTACCTAACCAAAAAGAAACTGTAGAAGATTTCTCTACTTTCAGTAACGTATTTCGTATTATCGAATGTATTTGTTCTAGTTTTATTGTCCATTATTATTTAAGAGATATACCATCATTAATATATGGCAAAATGTATTAGATCTTCGAGATTACCATATATAGATTTCTAATTTCTCACCCATGTACCTTAGAGGTCTGTTATCCTTGAGTTATCGAGTTTTAAATTTAAATTTTATTTAAATAATTAAATTTTATTTATAAACTTATTACCATGCGCAGTGGTGAAGATTTCATTGCGATCAAACTTATACCACATGAATAAATAACTACACTACCAATTATGCATTAGACGTGCCAAACCCCGTATCTAGATTAACGTATAGCGCGTCTATACACGTATGATATATTGATTCTTTTGTATTATGATTTATTCTTATGTGCTCACTACCTTCCTGGTTCTGTCGGAATTGCATCTTCAGACGTTGCAGCTTGCAACTTCAACAATAGGGTCTACGTCACGGATACAATATAGAAATGCTCCAAATTCTTATTGTCTGCTTACGAATAATTGTATTTTACCGTCAAGAGACGCCATCACCTGCGTCAGTTGAGAATGCAAAAAAAAAAAAAGATCCCCGATTCTACCGGTCTTCGTTACTATTTCTTATGTTCTCTGTATACCTGAGGTTTATTGTCTGTCGAGCTACCCTTAAGACGGTACTGTTTATGCAATTATATCCTTATTTTAATGGGAGCAAAGTTGTTTTGTGTTAGCACGATTAGGATTGGTTATGTCCTTTAGACATTGATTGCGGATGGCGTCTTCCCGCCAGGTGTGAGACGCTCGATTTTTTTTTTCTTAATCTAGCGAGTAAGGCACTGGTGTTCGATTTATTACGCAATTGGTGCAAGATTCGCATTTAAAAATTGTAAAGAGGGGCTGGGAAAAATATATATTGCATCGAAGGTATGTAATTATGAATGATTATGTTTTAGTTAAGTCACGTGCTGCAGCCGAGTTCGGGTTTATGTTTTTTTCTTTTCACAACAGTCTGCTTAATCTGTGGTACGTGATGTCGCCTCTGAATCGACTTCATTGACTACTTAATCGATTTTGAATAGACAATGGCTTAATTGCCATTCGTCGGGCAACTTTTTATTGTTCGACGCTGAGTTATAGCTCTCTCTACTGTTGTTTCCGAGAACGAAATAAGATCTATTATTTTGTATGCGTCCAACGGCTTCTAAGTTTTTTTTGTCACCAAATTCTTTTAATTCAATCGGATTAGAATATAATTGTGTTTGGTTTGATCTATACGTTGCTACTGCTTCTTTTATATGAAATAATTCATTTACATGTTTTAGTTCATAGTTTTCTTAATTTATTTAATTCTGGCATTAGTTTATCTTTTCCTTTATTTAAATATCGGCACTACTGTTTAATTATAAATTTTGCGTTCTATGTAAAATAAATTCTGAGTCATTTATTTACAATCTACCATTTGCCCATGACTTCGTTTACTTAGTTAAAATTATCTTATTGTAACTTATTTTTTACGATGTAAGGAGATGCTAAGCCTAGTGGATAAATTGCTTCTTGAGTGCAACTGCCGGAACACACCTATATTCTTTGGCGACAGATTTTCAAATAAATTTAAGAGTGGGGTAGAAAAATCCCTACCACCGTGGGTTTTCACAACGATGTTTTCCTTCGCCGAAAATTCAAGCTCATTACTGGTTGATTGAAACGCACGTCCAACGACGTAAAGTCTTTACACACGACCCATTCAGCTATCATCGCTTCAAAGATCGTTTTAAATTTATTATTACGAATAAAATGGAATTTTCGAAGTTAACATTCGAAATTATCTTGTTAAATTTGGCTGCAGGAAATAACTGCTCATGACGTGGGAACTGGCGTTTTATGTTTTAAAAAAATGACGCATCAGTCAATCACACGTGATCGCTTAACAATAGTTCCCGCGCTTCGGCGTTGAATGAACGAGTGAGTGAATGGAGTGTTATGACGTGTTAATACGCAGCGGGCGGCTGATGACCGGACTTGTGTCGCGCGCCATTAAACTTGACCAAAACACTCATCCGAATTGATTTTAAATGTATCGGCTCTTATGAATTTTAACTTGAGTAATTGTTCAAGCGTTCTCGAGATTTAAGCCTAGTGCGAATAACGGGTAAAATTAAAAGAAATACTATATAATTATTACCATGTCCGCAGCTTCGTGCGCGTGTAACTAAATATTGTTTATTAATTTTTGCCCGTTTTTGTTTTAACCTTTTCCAATACAGCTTCGCTCCTACTAGTGGTAGCGTGATGTTAAATAGCCTAGAACCTTCCCCAATGATTACTTTTTGAAATCGGACTGCTAGTTGCCACGATTAACGCGTTCAAACAAGCGAACTTTCCGTTCTATAATAATAATACTCATTTAACAAGATTTAATATTTAATTACACATATAGAACTACGGAACGGTTAGTCTCGGATCGTTTTGCTCTTTAGAATAAATTTCAAAATCAGTACTGAACATTACGATACGCATTTTAATTTTTAATTAATCGTCGATGTTAATGAGAGGTATGGGCTTATTGATAAATATTAATCCATTTCTTTTTTTCCTTAACAACACGGCTCAGGCCACGTCCGTTACTTTATTAATTCTAGAATACTAAACATTTGTTCTTTGAATATTTTAGACTGTGCATTACAAGAGTGCAAGAAGTGCATAACGTTACGTTTCATGGGATTTTCATAGCTAATTTATTGATAACAAAAAAAAACTCGAGCGCTTGTCTATATTAATACTATACAGCGGAAAAGTTTGTTTGTTTGTTTATTTTTTCATAGCTAAAGTTTTGGCGTTGAGGCCACAATCTCACCTTATGTTAAGTGACGATGTGGCTCAAAATGTTTGCCACGCTATGCCTAGATGAAGGACTTTAAAAGTTATTTTTGTATTTGATAGAGCTTTGATTGAGAAAGGCTTTAGGCTATTTAACATCGCGCTACCACGAACAGGATCAAAGCTGTATTGAAATAAGTTACAATAACGGACCGGAAATGACTAAATAAACTTTAGTTTAAATGAAACCGCAGACACAGCTAGTACCTATCCGAGCTAGTGACAAGCCTTAGATATCGCATGCCTGGGTCAGATGGTATATATCCAATATTAAGGTTCATCACTTTATCATCATGTACTGTCTGTCAAGTTGTGGAAATGATTGCATGTCGCCATGATTGCTAGGACTCACGATAAGTGCCTAATTCTCAGTCACCAATATCAATCACCGTTGTTTTTGGATTGTACTGAGTCACTGAACCATGCTTTCCGTGCTAACATATTATAATTAAATAAAACGAACCAGAGCTGGTCCCTCAAATAAAACTGTTAACTTATGTCAAGAGACAGTAGCGTCTGAATTCGAAGGTAAATACTGTAAGAGAAAAAGACTTACCATGATATTATAGTACGTATTATGCGTCAGTGTATATTATTTGTGCATTGCAATTTTATTAGAACCTATATTTTTCAGAGCGACCTCTGATATTTTTTTGTTTTGTTATTTCGGTATAAATGTATTTACATATGTGCTCTTGCAATATGCCGCGTTGGCTACTTGAAGGGAACTCGTGAAACAGCAATGCCCATATAAAATCCAAACGGCGACTCTGTAGGAATAGCTTTTGCCTTGATACTACATCGTCTGGAACTTTAGCACGCAAGAAGCATGTAAGTTTTTGCCTTAAATGATTAAGTGGTTAATAGTAACAACTTTTTAAGCGTTAGTTACTCGAGTGTATCATAATCAGTGTCTCGGACTAACAAAAACGCTTTACGAGTGTTTCAGCAGGTTGGGTTCGCGTGTCGAGACTCACACCTCGGTCCGCGCCGGTTGTACCCGCTTGCGGGATATTACAGGAGCCGCGGCGGTTATGTGCGTGTCTTGCTTTAAATTGATGGTTCTTGCTTTTTCACAGGTCCGTATTAAGGTATCTAATTGCAGTTTTATAGGGTAACGTCAAAATGTTTAAATCAAAGAGTTATAGATTCGTCATATTTGAAGTGAAGACTTCTTTAAACGCGTTTATATTGTGGGTATTGAATAAGACTGAACTGAACTGGTCGGTTACGTAACCCTCGTTCGGGTAAAGTCGGCTCGAGTCGACTAAAGAAGCGAGAGGGATGAGTCTACGTGTCATTGCTATACTTGCCGTGTCAATTCGTTTTATGTTACATGTTACAGTTTGTTTTACTTTACAGTTGTATTTTGTATTGATAACCTCGCCTTACTGAAGTTTATACATCTCACTTTTTTGTTTAATTTATTGGTTATTGGTAATATTGGTAATGGTAATTATAATAAAAACGCATATGTCAGCATAGAGCACGGGATAGAAGTCGGAATTCTTAAATAAGATCGCACAAAAGGGAAACGCGTTTATACAAAACTGTATCTTAGTTTGTGTGTCTAATATATAGTATTTATTGTGTATATATTACATCTTCTAAGGATCACAAAGACTTGAAATTTCACTCTAAATTCATGTCCAATTATATAAGTTACATTTCCAAACTATTGTTTGACTTTAGTTATAGTCGTTAACAAACCTTACTCGGTTGAACTGTTTGTTACACAATACTTGTAACAACACTATAACGTATTGTACGTAATATAACCAAATTATGCTGTAATATATTGTTATACAAAAACACTTCAAACTGATGCCTTGTCGATATTTTTTTATATTTTATTAATATTAATATTATTGTTTGTTCATTCTGTAGTTATTACTTGAGTATAAGACATATAAAAATTTTCTTCTTATTATAATAGCCATGGTAATTATGGTGAAAACTGTCATACACGGAGAACTATGTATATTAATAGTATAAAGCGGAAAGGTTTGTTTGTTTGTATGGGTAAGGAACTTCCAGTCTGATTTCAAAAAATATTTTTGTATTTGAAAAAACAATTATTGAGGAATGCTTTAGGCTATTTAACATCACGCTACCACCAACAGAAGTTGTATTGAAAAAAGTTACAAAAACAAGCAGAAGTGATTAAATAATTTTAGTTCTACGCGACCGAAGTCGCAGGCACAGTTAGTAGTATACAGTCATTTAACGACTTATTTAGTATCACAACACAATTACATTTGAAGTGTACTCAAAAGTTTTTAGTGCTGGGAGATAATAAAGGGAGGCGAAGTCCCCTAATTCGCCCTTCATTACTTCTCTGTGCGTGTATTAAATATTAATGGGGCATCGTTAGCGCACACGCGACTGCGTCTAGACGGGAAGCGATAAAGCCGTTTTTATGGATTGAATGTAATCTCTTCCCCTCTTATTCTAGATTTACCCCCATCGGTATGTCTGGATGCGTGTATGTAGGCTTACTCGATACACTGCATCTGAATAGTTTTTCTAGACTTTATTATACCAATAAACATGAGATAAAACTATTAGACGATGCGGCATTTACAGTGCCATATAGTAAGAGCATTGTAATGTTGTGTGAAATTGCTAGTACCGTTACTTCTGACGAAAATTTAGTGCAGGGGTCGTCCTGAATCAAAGCGAGGAGTGAATCAGCTCTTCGGATACGACATAATCTTTTTCTTTGTGATCACACGTAGAGTAACCTTTGTTCTGTTTATTATGTTACTGTTGCTTCAAAATGTGTGTTACAAAATAAATGCAACGCTATGATTTACATGCGATTTCAATATGTGTATATTAAAAATATAGCTTTGAGCTTTTTAATATGTATTTTATGTCTATTAAAACAGGTACATTGGATATTAAAGGTTGTTTGTTTTTATAAACTCCAAGTAAAATAAAACTCTATTCAGTTTCTTTTTTTATAACTTATAGGTTTAGCGTTATGTCCACAATCTCACCTGATGTTAAGTGACGATGTGGCTCAAGATGATGGATACTCTAAGCCTAGTGGAGGGACTGGCACTCAGGTGAAACTGCTGGAACACATCTATAGGTATTTGATGGCAGATTTTTAACTTGAGCGTGGTAACTAGCCAGCTGAACATTAGAAAAAACCCTACCACCATATTATAGTTAACTTAAGCTCATTTTAGGTGTATTCGAATTCATGTCCATTGATGCGGCGCCCATACACACAATCAACTGAGCCATTGCTTCTTTGAAAATAAAAGCAGCTCTAATTAGAATTCTGTCATAGTAAATAATGTAAAACCCGTCACCGACTATAGTTACTACGTTTGTTAGAACTAGAACAAGTTGAAATCACTGTGGTCGTGCTTTCAATATTATATATTACCATTCGCTGATTTATTGATATAATCAACAAGTATGCGAGACATGAAGTCTGTCTTCCTCATTTTCTACAGATTTCCAATTATTATAAATGTATGCATTTAAAATTTCTCCCTATATAGAAGGCCATAATTAATATGTTATTAACTGTACGTGTTTATCAAACTCGTATGAACGCAAATAAAAATAAATTTTAATAACGCTATTACTCTTATGAAACACCGAATGGATTAATTAATTGATTCATGAGTTATTAATTCCATTAGTGACAGTCGTAATCGTCCATCCCTAGTCGTTTTGACAGATCTACTTCGCGCCTAACTTTGAAACGAGAATGCGTGAGATATCGCTCGAGGCGAAACTCGGGATTTAAAATGGCGGAGAATGTGAATGAACGAACGAATTATAAGGCAAAAAAAAAATAATAAAACTGACAGTGTTTTTGCTTATTAAGTTTATGAAAAGGTGCATTGGTATTTGTACGTTTTTATTTTTATTTTTTGATATTGAATTTTGTCAATCACTCGAGATGTACCGTTGCACTGTAAACTCATTGCTTTGTTGATGATTGCAAAAACTATAAGGAAATGACACACATTAAAATAGCGATCGAGATGATGAGATTGTTTCAATTCCTACGTATAATAAAACCATAACCAGTTTTGAATACGTTTTTTAATGTGTGTATGCTTTTGTTTCACTTTTTTAGCACTTAGACGTTGATGCATCTGTTCAAAGATTTATTAATGGAGAATTGATTTTCGATTTGAAATAAAAAGCATGGAGTGATTGTTGAATACAATGAATAGAAAGTAATGACGTTTGATGTCTGAACGGTTGATTATTTTTTTATGCTAATATATATTCTATATTCATGCTAATAATTTATTGATAGGCCTCGTACCGCATTGGTAGCAAAGCCTACCTCCGCTACCTCCGCGGACCTCCGCTAATTATTGACTTTATCTAGGGTATATTAGATGGTAATCTCTATATATATACCATTGTATGTACAGCATTTTTAAATAAAGTGTCGTCAAGTAGATATATATATATATATATATAATATATATATATATATATATATATATATATGTATGTATATATATAAACTTGGTTAAAAGTAGACAGTATAAATGCGAACGAAATCGAGGCCAAAGGCATTGCTAAGTTTGATTTAAATGATTGTTTGTGTAATTACGTCGCTGTGTTCCATTTGAGTCTACTTCATTTAAAAATAAACCTCTTAATACGTACAAATTCCAAAACCTTGGTATTGTTTACTCTGTTGTACATACAATGGTATATACTCTCCATTTAAAGAGAACTTTTGATTACGAGAAAAATTCGCAGTACCTTAAAGCTTTGATGTATACATATAGTATTTTTTATGGAGTAGGCGACAAACGAGCAAGCGTATCATCTGATGGTAAGTGATCACCGCCGCCCAGACACCCACAACACCAGAGGAGTCGCAGGTGTATTGTTGGTCTTTACAGGAGGGAGTGGCTCTCAAAGGTCACTGCCGAAACACATCTAATGGTATTTGGCGGCAGATTTTCAACTTGGGGTTGGTAGCTAGCCAGGCGGGCATTAGAAAAAGCCCTACCACCATGCTATGGTTTCCTCTTGATGTTTTTCCTTCACCAAAAGCTCAAGCTCATTGTAGGTGGTTGGTCTACACTGTATCTAAAACAAATGAAAGTTTTTTTATTCCATACTTTAACATAAAGAGCCTGAAAGTGGGAATATATGATTTGGTAAGCTGTGTCTAGTTCTATGGTTTATTATACAATGATAGAATACAAGCTGTGTCCGCGGCTTCGTTCGCCTGGAACTAATAATTATTTAATAATTATTGCGTGATGTGTAATGTTTTTCGATACAGCTTTTCTCCTATTGATTATAGAAACACAGTCAAAAATGTAAAAAAAATGTTTGCAATCTGAGTGGTTGTTCCTGAAATTAACGCATTCTAACAAACTTCCGCTTTAAAATATTAATATAGATACCGGCGTCGTATTCACATATGTACAAAGGTTTAACTCTATCAGTAGGTATACAAAAGTATTTTTTATAAAAAGCTTATTTTAAAATTTTGACATGGGCTAAATAATTCCCTGTCTAAATCCGCGTAGGTACGTATGGAACAAGTCGCCGCGGGTAAAACGCTTTTGTTGTCGTTTTTTTTGGTATCCAATTGCGCCATAGACCTAAGAACACGTGCTGTCTTCGGAAAAATACGACTTTGGGGTCGCCTTCGATATAGTTTAGACATGAGACGCAGGGTGTGTATTTTTTGTACGGTGACTATGATTTTATATCTATTCGGTACATTTACAATTATGTATATATAATTATATCGATTGCATTTTGCTGTTATCGTTACGAATTAGCGATTGTATGTACTTAATTTGGTGGAGGTAACGAGTGGAAAATAATAATTTAGTTTTCACTGCCAGTTGTCATTAAATAGAATAACGCTGAATATGTTTCAAACTGTTTAACATGCTATTATAAATGTATAGTTTAAGATGTATTAATGATGATAAGAATTTTTAGTCGCTGTGAAATTTTACATTATATAGTAATTTTAAATTATTACAGGAGGTTTTGGCACGGTCTGAATCTATTATATATTGATTGACATTAAAATTCTGACATTTATGTCATTTGATACTATATTTATTTATTTAAAGTAGTCAACAGTCGTTAAATTTATTTTACATAAATAATTATTAACATATTGAGTTGGCTAAAAGAGATTCCAATGATATAACATAATATAATAAAATGTATACCTGACAAAACTAATGTTAAATTATAAATGTAGTGCTCATTTTCAAGTTAGCAAGAACATGAACAACAAATCAAATAAAAAATTGAGTAAAATGTATATGTAAATAAGTGTGCGCGCGCGTGCGCAGTCTGTGTGTCTTTATAAATGTGTGAGAAAGTACGTATGGGTGAATTATGAGTGTCAATTGCATAGGTTTAATAAAGGTTGAGAACATATAAATATAATGTAACATATTGTAATATAGGTTTGGTTATGGTGTACAAGTGAAGTGAAATAAAAATAATAGATGAAAATATGCTTTTGTCAGTTATTAAAGGGCAGCTGCCATCTTGTTCAAGCGTTATTTTTAATTCTATGAAATTAGTAAAAGATTCTGCCCTTGTGATACTGATAGGTATATATAAACTGACTTTAGGAACTACAGTTAGAAAACAATTAACTTTGTTTGATGTTGCAGTGGTTATAATGGCTAAGTTTAGAAGAAAATGTAAAATTCATGCCAGAATGTAAAATATTAATTTGACATTCGTAGGTTCGTGCTCCGCCATTTACTAATGAATTTATCTAAATTTGCGTACATTTACCCATTTATATTTATACAACAAATAAGTAATCGCAAAAGAAAACATTGCGAGGACACCTAAACGTTTGAGAACATCTGGTATTGGTACTGCTATGTCTCAGAAAACCCATACAACAAATATTGGTAAAAGCAATTTATTAAAATTTGGTTCTATATTAATCAAAAAATAGAATATTTACTATTTGTCGCATTACGGTAGAATATAGCAGCAACATTTCAAGTTATAAACACTCTTCGGGGTAAAATACAGTTAGAGCACGCATTTATCTAACTTTAAAACTATGAAACAAACTTTTGCGGTTAATAATCACATGGTTATGTGTAGTGCTTAATGCATAACTACGAAGTGTTATATTGCTAAGTAATGCTCACACGTTCAATGTCTACGATTTTGTTTCTTTTTTTACCACGCCGTGTATTAATTTTATGAGACGTGAGCGTAACGATCTTTTGATATCGACGATTCCATCTGTTTTATGACGTAATAACAGTTTTAATCAAAATTCCCGATCGTAACTTTAAATTTTTACGACTGCGCACTCGTGTCGGGCCCGATGTAGAAATGGTAGGGGTGTAAGGCATCGTTTGTCCGCGGAACTAACGTCGTTTGGTCGTATTAAACGTGAGCCGATGCGCCGGCTGCGGCAGATGGTACACCTCCCTATTCAATTGGCCATCTTGGAGCCGAACTGCCGGTTTTTTTTCCCTTGTCCCCCCTCTGCCCCCCTTCGAAACTGATTGTGATCAGCGCCATTGTAATGTGCGTTGTATTCCTGCGCTATTGTTGTACGTTATATTTCTAAGATGGAAACGTCTTTCTAAAGGGAATTGCGATTATATTTCTGCTGTTTCTGGGAATTTGTTAAGTCAGCTGCGGGTAAGGTTCCACGTTTTCGGATTAGTGGTTCATTGCGATGCTATTGTTGATATTTTGTAACTAGGTACTTACGAATGTTGTGTTATTGTCGACATTATTGGAATTTCCGAGAGCTAGGGATTGGCTGTTCTTTGTTTTGAATTTGTAATGGTGCGTGGGAATTAAGACCGTGTGGGTTAACTTTGCCGTTCATGCTTTAACAGTTTGAGTGTTTTAATTAGATTTGATGACTTTTGAAACGTTCTATGTAAGAAAAAAAAATAATCTCTTTATAGCGATACTTTAGAGATAGTATTTTGCGTGGCGTTATGGAGATTCGTCGATAAACGGAGAGATGAAAATATTGTATGGACTATAAGGCAAACCGATCAAAGTCAAATAATATCGACATTTTAGGGAGTTTGTCGTAAAATCGAGTGGCGTTAAATGAAATTATTTTTTTGAGAATATATTAAGGTTTGTTTATTTCTGTAACATTATGTTAATGCTCTTAGGTGTAAAAAGAAGGCATACTTAATAAGTTAAGCTTTTTTAAAATTCACATTCAGTGCCAATATGAACTGAAATTCAATTTGTTAGCAATTCAAATGTCTTTTTTTACAATGGTTTTTCTTAACCTTTTTCATTCATAATATCTGGTTTCTAGGTATATTCAACGTCGGCAAATTAAAAGCGACGTAGTGAGGTATTTAAGTGCTCTGGAGAAAGTCGAAATTATACCGTGATAAGAGCGTGCCGCCGCTCTTTACAGCTCTCGAGGATCTAACATAACCACTTGTTATGAAGTGGCCCACTCGTGCTTACCACAAAGTCGTACTTCTGACTTTACGGCGTAGCTTCCCCTGGTTACTTTACAAAAAGGGCTCTTGTGTAGCGAAGTTACTATCACGGGTAAATAAGTGGATTAGTCTTCAAGTATCTTACTAGACTGGGGTTGAGCTGAAATTCTAGTGCGTCTTATATATGATAATGGTTAAATATCCTTGTACCTTTATTCTTCTAATACATACGTAATGTAACGGAGAATAAATGGACAAAGGCGTTCTCTTAAAGGCATGTGTCAACCACATTTTTTTAATTCTTTATAGTTTTAGTATTTTGGTAATTAATATTCAACTTGAAGATGACAACTAACTAGATAACCTCTAAAATATCCCAAAAACCATGTTACGTTTCTATTAAATTTTCGTTTTAAACTCACTTCGACCGATATGTTTCCGCATACACTACCGTTGCAACATTATTGCTTACTGAAGAATCCTCATCAACTATAAAGCGTTTGCTATTACAATGTCTCCTACATTGTTAAGTTAACACAATTAAGTTAACTACAATGTTATGTCTGCCGCACGGTGTTGAAGTCCTAAAGGAATGGTTTTTCAAAGAGGGACAGTCGAGAAGTAGTAATTTTAAGGGCAGCATCACGGCTCCAGTCTGCGTAAGGTGTGCTGTAAATCTTTAAAAGGTATATCGATTATCAAAGGGTATATCGATTACTCAGTTGTTACAGACCGTGGAGGTTGCGTTAAGTTGTTCTCAGAGTCTCGTTCCACAATCGCTATATTTTACAGCAGAGCTTCCGCTTACTACAATGTATATTCCGAACGTTCCTAACTCAGTTGCCTCACACAGTCGCGTTACTACCGAGGATAACACTTAATCAAATAACCAACTTATTTCACAGTCATTACACCAACAGCGTAAGATCAATACAACGGCTTTTATAAGTATAGTAAAATATAAGTATAGTTATTGTTCGTAGTGGAATCACCCCATTCACTAAAAGTATGTAGTATAATTATGTTTTTTGTATTATTATGTCTCCACACCAATAAGCAGTAGACGTAGTATTTAACACAATATCAGTTCAATTGTAAAGTCTTTATTAAAATAGCTCAAGAAATTTATAAACTTTATCATTCCTTTATTTTACTGCGTGGTCATTCAGTCTTTACGGTGTTTTCCTTCACCGTTAACCGACAGTGTCACTGATTCATTACTAACTTCCTATCAGATAGTGATTACAGATTTAATGATTACTTTTCTCTTAATCAGATCTATTGTTATTTGCTTTTTTACTCCGAGATTTCTGAAATGGTCGATATGAAAGAAATGCTCTGAATTGTTTCAAGTATGGGAAAATTATTCTACGAAGGTTTTCGAAACATTTCTTCCGCTCGGTCCCTGGTCCCATAGGGTTTTGTTAGTATGTTTAAACGTTTTGAAATGTATTGAACAAGCAGTGCACGTAGTAACGATAACGTGCGTTCGCTTCGATCTCTGTGAGTTTTGTGACCCTTCATTGGCTCCAATTGAGTTCGTTTCGTCCTATTTGTACGTTTATTTACAAGATTGTCTCGGAACTGTTACGCCCGAGACCGTCATGTATTTGTTATACATTGTTTCGTTTATTGACGCTTTGTTTATAAATTGGTGTATTAATTTAGTTTGTTCATATTTTGTGAGATTTTTAAAAGCGTTGGATATTTTCCCAAGGATCACTTTTCGGTTTTTCTAAATGTCCCAACTGCAATAGTTTAGTGAGGACTACAAGGAGCACTGTTGTTCATTATTGTAAATTCCAAATAAATAATTGGTATTGCTTTCTTTGTAATGATGTAATAGCTAAGATCACGAATATCGTAATTTTATTATAGGTAAAAATATACTTAAAATCAAAATTCATGAACCTACTATGTCGAAACAAGCGTTACGAACATCATTCTAGTTGTAATTTGTCGGTAATGCGCCCTTTTTCAATTCGCCAGATGTCCATTACGTAACGAAATTAGTGGGTATTCTTTAGGTTCCATCGCATTCGAGTCACGTATAGGCTGTCGCAGCGCATCTAACTGTTCTCGTTTTAATCTCGAAGGAATGTTGGATGCTCATAATGACATCACTCTTGGAGTTATGGACCAATAAATAGGAAGGATTTAAATGGAAGGCGACGCGACGGCGTCAACCCCTTGCTGGATGGGTGCCTTTTCCTGAAAGTTATTTCAGTTATTTCGATAAATGCGCTTTATTATGAACGTGGTAGTAGTGACTCTCGACTCTTTATACACTTCTGTGATATATTGAGTCCATTTCGCTGGATATTATCGTTTACGTTGAATATAATGGAAATTTTGTAAATGTCGAATATGGGGGTGTTCTTTATTTTAAAGCATCGTATTACTGTTGAGTTTTAGTTATTTTACTGAAATTTAAAGATATACAAAATTTTATTAATATTGTGCTGTTTTCTGGAAGCTATATTTAAATTAAACTAGCTTGTGTCTGAACCTATAACCTTAATCCGTTTTCGAGAATTGAAAACGCAACATCTCAGTCTTTCCTCAATGACAGGTTTTAATAAACGATCCACTGATTGCATTTGTTAATGATGTAGTTTAGTTTTGTTTAAATTCTTATTAAGAAATAGATTTTATATATTAATAGACTTTTTCAGTCTGTCATGTGAGTTAAAAAATTGCATAAAATTCAACAAAACGACAAGTGACATTTCCTCTTTACCACTGGCTCAATTGACTCGGTAAACAGATATTTTAATCATTGATTACACTTGCGTGAACATTCGCAGAATTCTAACCGACTATATGCAACACACTTGGATCGCATAAGAATAGGTCTCATGTCGGTCTATTTTTTTAGTAGAATCTAAGTTTAGTGAAGACACTGTACCTGACGGTTAGCAGAGTATACTCTATCTTTTAAGGTAATTGCTTCATTGATGGTATACAACTATTTAGGTATCTTGGTATATCACTGGCTGATCCAGGAATTCGAAACGAACCTATTAATGTTTCACTGTTGCGGTTTTTAGTTATTAGTATGCGTTGGTAGCGAATTAAGACGAGCGTAATCGTCATATCCTACCATTGTGCAAGTTATTGTCATCTCTATATATAAAAACGCGTGTCACGATGTTTATCCATGCTAATCTCGAAAATTATTTAGTCTTCTTTTTTTATAATTTATATATTTAGCACCACACTCATCTGATGTTAAGTGACGATGTGGCCCAAGATGGTGGACACATTAAGTCTAGTGAGGGGACAGGCTCTTCAGTGCAACTCCTGGAGCACACTTACGGGTATTTGGTTGCAGATTTTCAATTTGACGACGTTATATGCCAGATGGGCATTAGAAAAAACATTACCAGCAAGTTATGGTTTCATATCAATATTTTATTTTACCGAAAGCTCAAGCTCATTGCAGGGATTTGAAGTCAGGTCTATAGACGCGGCGTCCGTAAACGCTAACAATTGTTTGAAAATGTATTCCGTCATGTAATTTTTATTAATTGTATTGCATGGTCCAAATTGAGAGGTGGGATAGTTTTAAACCTAATAAAAGACCCTCAACTTGAACGCGATGATTGATTGAACTTGATGACGCTGCAGTCGCTTTATAGACGTAGGACAAGTGCATTAGCAAGGCATGACAAAACGCATCGAAAAGGCTTACTTATAAATAATGCGTAGGACAAGTACGTTCCAGTCATTATGCTCTTACACAAAGTCAGTACAATCCTTTAGTTAGGTATTTAGATTTGCGTACATAATCTGCGCTGTAACTGAGTAGGTTAGTTGCTTAGCATAGGATGGAATTAGGATTAGTCAGACGTGCGGTATCTAATCGCACACAACAACAGTCCAAGCTTAGATTCGGTCACTTCTGCACTCGCCCACAATGCTGTGAAAGCTCCTAAGCCCCTAAGGCTAATAATATATGTCCAATCGAAAAAAAAACTGGTAAGGCCAGAACAAAGTCTGGCCGACCAGCTAATGTACTATATATAGTAAACTCATAAGTAATTTACAGATTTGATTTGTGTAAAGGAGTTTTTGTAATGATTTTATTACAACATTATACGAAGAAACCCTTGACATTTTATATTAATGCGATGACGTGATTCTCCAACAATAAACATCCCCATAACTGTACACTAAATGGTTTTTATTTTTATTGGCTAAATTTTGCTGTTTCGAGCCGGACATTAATTGCTTGTTTTGTCATCTTTAACTACATTTTCATGTTTATTCCCAGATATCCCCTTATGTTTGTCCCATTAAGCTTTATATACATTGTGATAAATTGTATTTTTGTTCTTTTCACCTCTCTCTTTCCCCCCGTTTTCGTAGAAGGCAGTATCTTCTCTGTCACGTAATAAACAACATTGTCTAGACTCATGTTGAATGTACTGAGTTTGCAATCCAGAGATAGAAACTAAATGCCTTTATACGTTTTGAAATGCCTTTATACGTTTTGTGAATGTTTGTGCTTTATTGTCGAAACGACTTAACTTTTTCCAAAGTTAGGCCCTTATAATGGGTTGACGCAATTCGCGAAACGACTGCTTTGTGTTTTGTTGTAAATTGTTTTAATGA
Organism: Actias luna; assembly: GCA_039707435.1. Lineage (NCBI taxonomy): Eukaryota > Metazoa > Arthropoda > Insecta > Lepidoptera > Saturniidae > Actias > Actias luna. The sequence continues at coordinate 15,201,084 of JAZHAC010000008.1, read as the reverse complement.
GTTGTACAAATTTCATGTGATTTGACAATAAAGCTTTATAATTAATTCGAAACATAATATTTATTAATTTGTCTGCATATTATGTTTAGGTTTTCTTTATCTTTCAACTGGCTAAGGATAAACATAAATACTTACGTATCTTGAAATGTGTTTTTAATTACGAAACGTAACTGTAAGACTTAAATAATAATGGGATTGATTTACACATTTATGAAACAGCCAATTGAAAATAAATAAAAAAACATGTTTGCGGATTAGGCGTGTTTTGGAAACAAGATTAAATAACTGCGGACAAATCCCTTTACGCAGGTCAATTGAAAGGACCAACCGTGAAGCTATGAAACGAATGCGATAGATTTATTGATCGTGAACAAATCGTGGCCGATCGTGCTTATCTAATTCCGACGGCAAATATTAGTCGACCGCATTCCGGGAATGTGGACCGGCTGAAATCATACGTGCGGGGAGAATGCCGTCCGGGACATAGGTATACACAGGGCTGCCACACAATGCTCTAGTATAGTATATTATTAAAATATATCGTATAAGGAAGACAGTATACATTTTCGAGAATAATTACTTTCGGCTACATAGTTTATAGTATGGTCCTACCATTTTTATCTCTCCATAAGAGTTAGCAAGTTTCAACCGATTTAACTTTTAGGCCAGCTTGTTGAATACAACGGTTACATATATTTTCAGCTCATAGGTTTTACCACAATAATTACAATCCAAGATATAATTTATTAAAGCTGGGATGTATTCCCTCGGGAGCTATTTGAATTAAAAATACCCCGATAATTTGCAATTTGATCGGTTACAAGTGCCATTTGTTATACAAAAACAATATAATAATTATAAAATTAATTCTCTACCAACTTTAATTGTTTACAGGTTTTAAAACCTATGCAATATAGCTACCATCTCACCTAATGTTAAGTGACTGGCATTAGAATACCCCTACCACCATGCATCTTGATGACGGTGGTAAGATACGACGATTATGTTTAACTAGATCCCAATCAGGTATAATATCTGTCACAATGGAACGTTTAGGTGTGTTACTTTCCTGGGTCAGTCGGTCATTATCCAGTAATCGAAGAGGGTAGTAGACTTTTTAGCCGACTGGTTCGTGATCCATAGTTTTGAAAGAATTCCAAGTTCTTATTTCCAAAAGTGCCTGAATACCTACTACATCTTTACCAGTATTATAAATGCGAAAGAAACAAACTTGTTTGCTACTCTTTCACGCCTAAACCGCTGAATCGATTATGATGAAACGTTTTACTACGTCATTCGATTTGTTTGAGAAAATCAATATTAACGCGCACATAAGATCTAGTTGGTAATAATTTCAGAACAAGTGTCAAGGTTTGATGATGCGTCTTGGCGTTCTTGAGCTAGGTTACTATTGAACTATCGTCACCTTTGCTGAAACGAAACCCCGCTTGCCTTTTGTTCCTTTCGACTGTATGGTCTACGATTGTCATTCATCTGAATTGTCTGTCAGTGCGGACATCGAACCGGGTGTTTTGTTTGTTATTGCGGTGGTCCTTAATATTTTCGAAACTACCTGAACATATATTCGTGTCAGGGAGAAGCAGGTAGTTAATTTTAGGACCTCAACCACGAGAAGTATTTTCTCGTAGGGTTGCCACACGGAGTTATCACTGTGGAGAATGTGTGTATTGAGTTTGGAGAGCGAGTTTGCTCGTGCAATTCCATCGTATATTATAAGTTATTGATGATGAAACTATGAAATCAATGCGAAACGTAGACATAATATTATGAAATTAAAATGTATTAAAAATCAATCGTAATATAAAATCACCATAAATAATTTAAAATAACTGAATTTACTACACAAAAGCCTCTATTATAACGGATATCAAAACTGCGACTTTTATATTCGATTAACTAAATATACTTTTTTATTTGTCTTCATGTTATTTGTAGAATTGTATGCATGTCATTTATTTCATGTATACCTATATTGAGTTATATAAATAGGTACTTAAATAAATTATTTCCGATTGAAACTGAAATTATTTCTCATTTAATTTATCTGTGATTAGTTTTCCATATTAATGGCTATTATTAAGTAGCAAAATATGCGATTATGTTTGTATAAGACAATATCTAAAACTTACGATTCCATTCTAAAATTCCCTCTACTAATTTAGAGTTACTTTCAGGGTAGGATATTTTTTTATTATTAATTTTCGTATAATAATTAATGCGTACGAAGTCACAGGCGGTTGTTAGTGTAAAATAAAGCGTTGTATTTATTCTTTAATACAGATTGTGGAACAAGGATATATATATAAATAAATAAAATACACAGTACACTATAGTTACAGCAATGCTTAAATATGTATAACTTTTACATACTTCATATGGTTATTATTTACATTAAATAAATATAAGATATACATGATAGTTACAAGGAACTGTATTAAATTACTGTATTAATTTTTGCGATTTATATTATTTTTAGTGCTATTCTAAAATCGCACCTAATATTAGTCACGTCAGTAAAATAACTTTCAAATATATATTATTTATTAACTATACTCCTTTTTTCGAGAAGCCATTATTGGTAGTTCGATAATCTAATCGGGTGAGACCAAAATGCACTTAGCTGAAAGGCAACAAGCTCAAAAGTGCCAAGATGGTCGACTCTTGTCTGATACACTTACCGTTATTGAAAAACATTGTATTCATATAATATCTAGAACCTGTAACGTAATGATTCATTATTTATATATACGGTTTACGATCGTCCCGAGTAATGTCTACAAGTTCCCGTCAGAATAAACATGCGATGCGACTCATCCGTCTATTTGATCGCTGCAGTTACGATGCACTAAACGTATGTACACACGGAACAATGTTATCAGCGAACTGGCACACGCGTCGCTGACACTTTGGCCGGGCCCGTCAACTACGGCGTCACACGGCAGCACGAACAACTTTGTGTTTCCAAGTCGGTCGGTACGTTGGTTGATACGGGGCTATCGTAAAACCCGCCCTCCCCACGTTGATATATTATTAACGATGCCGTTTGTTTTACTGTCGCATATTAAATTTTGACGCGGAAAAGCGGCTGATTGATGCTCCCTATGTCGGAGATTAATATCCGGGTTGTTTTTCCAAATGCCTCAGTTTTATTTAGTCTCTTAGGGTCGTCATTATAAGCGGTTACTTTTTCTAAGCTATTTTTTACATGGCTTATTTTACTAGCTTAACCGGACGTTGGGGCAATTGTAGAAAGTAATCTTCGGTTGATTACATTAGCAAATATGCACAAGGGTGCGGAAATGGTCGAACCGCGCCGCGGATATTTATTGGTATACTATTCGGCGAATACAATCTAACGTTGATTTTCAATTCTTGTACTCATAGATGTTAGCTCGCCAGGTGGGCATTCTAAAAATCCCTACTACCATGCGAGGTTTCCCTTCAGTGTTAGCTCACGCTTATTGTAATAATTCAAAACTACAACGCGTTTAAGTACCTGCCATCATTTGTTCAGTGTTACACACCAAAAGAAGTACAAATTCAATTCAGTATTGTTGTACTCGTATGTACATATACATTGTATCAACCACGGAGCGTGAAGTGAAGTAAAATATAAAAGATCAGGCAATTCCTAATTATAGTTGAAGTCAAGCGATTTCCACTAATTAATATTAAAAACTAATTAAAAATTACTATCTATTGTTTTTGTAACATAATTTACACTTAAAATTCATTTCACAGTTACTGCAGCCAAATATCTATAGTATAGATTCTATACATTTAATTTTAAACTGAGATAAATCTGTACTACTTTCTGAATTGCTAACGTCACAGTCCAGATATCCCTTGCCTAATTACAGAATCGAATGATTGGATTTTATCTCATATAAATGCTTACTAATATGCTATATAGCTAATGGCAATGCACTAATTGAGCTGTATTATGCGGTAATGTTCACTAGACCCTGATTATTTATTATTCTGAATAAATTAGTTTTTGTATTGTTAGGTAGATCACGTAGACGGTTTTTTGTGTATATAATAAAATGTAGTGAAGAATGAATTTAAATTTGAGCTTTGTGGAACTTTTCAAAGAACATTAATGAATAATTCTTTGTTGAATTAAATGTTTATTGCTTTAAGTAGAAGCAATTGTAATTATGTTTTCGGAAATATTTTACATTTATTCACATTCTATTTAGTTATTTTTGATCCGATGTTGCTTATCGTACGGTGAGGATGGAGGCTAGACAAATTAAATTTTAGATTTTTCCATCACGACCCTTTCTTTAATGTATTCTATATACTATATTTCTATAGTGTAACGGTTATCCATAGCGCGTATGTTATTGGCTGTGCCCAGTCATAGGTGCACGCTTATTGGTTCAAGACAGCCTGTAAGTTCTCAACTAATGCGCTGATATAGTTTGTACACGTCGAACGCGTCAGCTATTTCATAGCGTATTATAATGAATTGAATGTTGTAAAATAAAATGTTTATTTTCACACCTAGGAAATATACATTAATTATGATATTTACTATATATTCCTTCATTTTGCGTTTTATTTAATTGCTCATATAAGCTAGTAAATGTTTTATTTTTATTTATTAATTAATAATTATATACGTTTATCAATAATAATATACTACGCAAGGTAATTCGTTATAAACCAATGTTCCACGACATTCACTTTTTTTTTTAATTAAATTCAAAGGTTCTCTTTATTAAACGAGTTAGTATTGGTACTATTTCTGACGGTATTAATACATTGACCAATGTCGCTTTCGTACCGTCCTACAAGTATCTCAGGAGCTTTATTTTAATGGGTGTCTATTGAAACCTAATAAACTAAAAAGGACTTCTATGATAGGCTTATCATGCGTATGGTGGTCTGGCCCAACTAGGTATATCCATACTTTTATATATTACTAGCTACTAATCGCGGTTCCACTCGCATTAATATTGGATGAGGCAATAAAGTTTCATACTAAGTTTATTTTTCTTTTTACCTCACTTCCTATAAGTTTTTCACGAGAAAAAGTAGCCTATCACTGTTTCCAAGGTCCCTTCTATTTCTATACCAATATTAATCGATTCAGCGGTCTAGGCGAGAAAGCGTAACAAACAAACAAGGTCACTTTCTTAAGTTTAACTTAAGTTATCGTATATTAGTAAGGATAAGTATTATGATGATAAACCCGTCACAATTACTATCCATTGGTTTATCATGTTTTGAGTCTAACAAGTTTATTCCCAGCCGTTGAGAAGTTTGAATAGACCCACGGAACATTTTTTTTCCTAAATTGAATCTTTTACCCTCTATTCTGTACAGAATAGATTTTGTAGGAACTCTTTTATTTGATAGGATATATAGTCCTTTTTTTCTTGTGTCCTCACATTATTTCTACAGAATATTGTATATGCACAAAACAAATAATATATCAGTGTTATAGATTAAGTTAAATGTGAGGTTAAGTGTCTGAAAAGGGTACGACGACCTGAACTGTAGATTTCTGTACTCTACACATAAAAATACCTTTTTGGTTTATGCATAATATTATTAATATTCATTCATTATCAACGTAGGAAATTCCAGTAATATTTGCCAAACAGTTTCCAAGTGATATGTATACGAACAAACACATAAAAAAATTAAGTCCGGTGAAGCTGTCAAACCTCTGAAGGCTAACAACGTATGTCAGATCGAAAAAACACGTAAAATCGAAATAATTTTAGGAACTTTACAATAGGTAGGTAGCTTTAGATACTCTGCTTGGTATTAACACTTGAATGTACAGTAGAATCCAGTTATAACGACGATCAAAGGACCGGTGATATTTCGTCCTCCAAACCGGTAGTTGCCCTTAACGAACTGATTTTTATTAATTGTTCGATTAATTTATGTATTTATTAAAATAATCACATGCATAATGTACATAAATATTTACATATTGATATGTATATGACTTTCACTGATAAAAATATTGAAAGCAAAATGTCAAATAATCCGTCGTTAAAAGCGTTCGGTCGTTGTAAGCGGAGTCGTAATAAACGGATGTATTTACATAGTGGATCATATTAAAATTAGCATATGTTATATGACATATACTTACGTCGTTAAAAGAATCGTTCTAAACGAACTACATTGTATGTAAGGTGTGTTTGATTAAATTCCAATTCGAAACGTTGCCGCGCGTATATCTAAGAGGGAGTAAATTTCTTTATCGAGTCGTTTTCACCGTCATCGAAGAGTTATTGGTTATTGTCAATAGGCCGCGCATTGTTCGGCTCTAGAGGTGGCATCGTTTCCGAATGTTATCTCTTCTCTCCGAAGGCAGTAAATTTTAAATGAATCGCCCTTTAATTCTTGATCGCGGGAAGTACAATCTCCTTTTTTATTTCGTTTGTTAAGAGTTGGCGCCTCGATGTGATTTTTTTGCCAGACTTTTTTATACATTAGCATATCGTAGCTCGTTCGTTTTCTTTGCGAAATAATATATTGTAATGTCTTATAATATATTGAATATATATAAATTCTTATAATATATAAAACCTTGGGTCACGATGTTCATCCACACTAATTTTGAAAACTCGGGAAATGTTGGTGTATTACTTGATCCTTGAGATATACAAGAGCCTTGATAGATGAAGTGCTTCTATTTCGATAAGTAACCCTGAAGGCGACAGGGTTGTGATGCTATGGTCAAGTTATTGACTACTGGAAAGGGTACAACAAAACCTACCAAGGTCAGCTAGTTACAATATAAATTTTGATAAGCATAAAAATGAATACAAATTATGTCAGAAACAGCTCTAACGATTTCGATGAAGTTTTGTATTTATACAGATTCTTGCTTTTTAATGCGTCTATTTGCTATAATTTTTCCTAAAAATCAGTTATTTGAAAATAGTGTTAACTAAAATAATTATTTAAATTCTAGTATTTTATTTAATTAATGCATTTCTACGTACCTATATTCGTAAAGTACGGATCCCTAATCAATATTGTACGTAATTAAATATGTATTGTTAGAAATAAGAAGAGGAGTAGTTTAAAAATATAAATCTCACGTAACTTCGGTGGTGCTCCAGCTATATACGATGAATACGCCTCGAATGCTTCGCTTAGACAGAGCCCATAGCCGCGCTAATATAATAATCGGTGTTAATAAACTATCCTCCTCCCAGTCGTTTCCAAGAGTTTATATTTTGAATAAACAAATAAAAAAAAATAGTTGTTCAGTCACCCAGGCACTTAAGAGTTATTACAAGCAACGTTCTATCAATGAAAGAATTTTACAGATTTGAATATTAGTTCCACAAATTATTCGTTGCTTATATAATATTTTATCTCTTATAATAGTGCTAACTGGATCTTCATATGCACTTTCCATTAGTTGTCAACTCGACTGGTGCGCTGTCTATCACTGTCAGAGAATACCATAAAATCTTTCTCCCTGAAAAAGCTTCAATCTCATTTTTTTTTGTTTTAATAAAATAAGAATTAATATTTTATAACTTTTTAACGTAACTATGACATAATCTGTTTGTTTTTCCCTTTTCATAACTGTAGATTTTATAAAATATTGTTTCCATAATGATGCTTTTATGACTATAAGTTTCTTACGAAAAGCCGGTCCTCATTTTCGTTTGTTTGATTATCCTGTGCATTCGAATTTTCCATTGAATTTTTTTATCTCTTCGATAAAATCCGATGAGATCTGTTCTGCCAATGATAACGAAACTTTCGCGGATATTTTCGTATTGTTTGAACTTTACAATTCCTAGTTTATTTACTGTTATAACTCTTAGGAGTTTCTAGGTCAGCCGCAGAATAAGAGTAATACAGTATGCAATCATCAAATATTTTTTAATTAAAATATCTAAATCCATCATAATACAATGCTGTTTATTTTTTATAATAATGCTAATTTTCTACGTCATAAGCCTTATGTTACCGTAGAGTCGGCACAACATGTTTTACTTCTTCCACTCTACTTTATCAACACTCATCTCGTTATTCATAGTTTTTCCTGACACAGTCCATCCACCTTCATACTTAACATTCTTTTAGTTCATATGGCTCTCGTCTCTCCTCATAATAAGCCCACACTAACCTATTACACCTCAACTTCTCCGCCACTATTTTCATACTTCCTTGAATTTTTAATATCGATGCTAATGTTTAGTACATTTTAGATATATTCAACTTCACGATTACCTTAGCAGTTCAAGTAATTACCTCAGCGCTGAGTGCTGTAGGTTCGAATCCTTTATGTGTATGTTATTCGTATAATCCACGAACGATTGTTCTAATTTTGGATGTTACTTCATATTTCTTTTGAATGTTTATGAATACCCGCGTTACAGGGTATGAGTCTGTGGTTTTGGTAATATAGTAAAAAAAAGTAAATACTCGTATGAGGCTCATTGAATGAGAGTCACCATTACCCGTTAAAAATACACCAAGGAGATTCAAAATTCATCTTATTACTAGAGACTTCTTTCGCACTTCCTCGACTCAAGACGTGGTCAGTACTGCGCAAGTGGCCTTTTATTTTTTTTTGTTAAATCTGATTCTATGTAGTATTAAAACAGGGTAAGTATTATTCGTATATGATATAAGCTAGACCGGTACCCAATAAGAACAGATACTGGATTGGACTTAAATATCATATAAGAAATCATACGTTAGTAGTTAGTTTCAATATTTTCTAGTTAACGTACTTTCCTACATTCCTTCATTCATTCTTATGCAGCTTATTTCTTTAGATATTATTATTATGAATTTATGTGCCTTTAGTTTATTTTGTGTTATTACTTTTTTTTCTAAATTGCAATGATAACTCATTTATATCTGTTTGTAATTTTTTTTCTAAAATGTACTTTATGCATTGAAATAAAACTAATTTAAACGGATTTTATCGCGGTTATTTATTAAATTATTTCAATGAATAATATTCGCGTAAACCTAAGAAATCATTATGTACTTTATGCTCTAATAGGTTGTTTTATATATTCACCATAAGTTTGTTTCGGCATTTGGTAACACGATAAAATTACTAGGGGAAGTGGGAGGCAGTGTGAGCTTGTTCATAGATTTTCATCTCGTGTATAGTAGCTACACAAGTAGGCATATTTTTTTTTATCACGATGTTTTCCTTCATAGCAATCTCATGTTTCTAACATTGATTCAAGAATACATAGCGATCGCTACGTTTTTATCATTACTAGCAGAAAATTATCAGGTGACAATAAGTTGGCGAATGGCAGAATAAAATGTTCTTGTTAAAGTCATTTTAAACTTACCATACTGTTTCTATCTTGTTAATGGTATCGCAGCTGTCGCTAAGGCGAATTTACGCGACGGGTAAAATATTCCGCATTCTTCGAAGTTTTCTCTATAAAGATTGAGTTAATCGCTTGCGCACCATCCCACGTGCCCGAGCGTTAAGGCCAAGATTATTCGGAATTTTTAATGATTAGCTATTTATTAGAATGTCTGCTGCCCATACATTGTTAACTTTATAAAACACAGCTGTGTCTGCGATTTCATACGCGTGAGACTAACTAATAATTTTCTATTCTTCCGAGATAGTACATTTTTCTGAATAAACAGTACACTTTTTATGCTAATGGTCAGCAAATATCAGACGGCTCATCCGATGGTTAGTGGTTACCGTCGCCTATGGACAGCCATAACACCGGAGGTATTACAGCCATGTTGCTAACTTTCACAGATAGGGCCGGTTCTCGTTTACTACGCCGGAACACAGAGGTTCATATTAAACCCTTATTTCGCGGCAGTTTCAACCCGAGAGTGGTCGTTTTAATATTTTAAAAACGTTTTTGTAATAGCTGTGAAAACGAGGACGATCGATTGCTGTAGAATTTTCGAAATATTTAATATTTATTGTGGTATAATTATTATAATTTAAATAAACATGTTTTTTCATTACAATGGATACAATTCGTTTGTTAGAGGGTGCTTTCATTTAAATCAATAACTACCTCATTTAAAATTGGTTTCGTGATGGTAAATATACAGAACACCACATTATAGTACGTCACCTGAAACACTGGTTACAAGTCGGTTGCAAAGGCAATTTCTAATATGTAACTTTTTTTGCAGGCGAAGCAAATGTTATATTAAGTACAGTATTATAGTTTAATATCTGGGCCGTCAGTTTTGCTCGGTGCCTTACAAAAAATAAAGAAAGAACATTTATTTAGATAATATATATAGATTTCTTTTTCTCACAGAACTATAAATTATTTAATATATTTTTCCCGTTTTTGGAACCTTTATAAATACAGCTATGCTTCGATTGGTGGTAGCCTGATATTAAATAAACTCCAGCCTTCCTCAGTAATTGTTCTATAAAATATAAACTCAAATCTATGATATATAATGAGATCCGACTGACAGTTCCTAAAATTAGCGCGTTCAAACACGAAAACTTTTCAGCTTTATAGTATTAATATATATATATGCTTATTATAGGGTACTTTACGTTACAATAAATGCCTTTAGCCATTCCACAATTCGACCACGGTCGTCTTAGTCGCAGCGGAAACACATTGAATGACAATGTTATTTTTCACCTACGGTAGTCTCCCAATAACTCATCTATAAGGGTGTTTCTTTACTTCATTCAACTTCAGTTGATTGTAACATTCAGACGCAACTGGAACGAGACAAACTGCGGTCGTGAGGGTGATTGTTGTGAATTCTAATTGTAATTATCATCTATACCATCAAAATGGTCATAAAAACCATAGATATGCAGTGATTTTAATCATCATAAAGCCGTCCTCGACGATTGCTCTAACAAATACGAAAAAAATTTTTGCACTCCGACTGGTAGCTCCTTAGCTTAGCACGTTCAAACAGACAATCAAACTTTCCGCCTTATCATATAAGGAAGAAAAATGTCGCAAAGAAACCGGACTATTTTCTAATTTCCGTCTGGTTCGCTACCTCCATACAAGTTGCATGTTTGTCGGGATTCCTATAAGGCGTGTTCCGCTAGTTGCATTCTCTTCAATAGGATAAGCGTGTCCATATCTTGGGCCACATCGTCACCTATTGTGCGGTCAAATTGTGACTTAACGTATAATATATAAAAAGAGTTATAATCTAGATTATTTACAGCAAGACCGAGAGGGAGTGTCTCAGTGAACCGACATCCGCATTCCAGTGAAGCGGTAGTTCTATACCAGTTTGTACGGGTTAAAGGCCGGACATTATCGGACTGTGCCCCCTTAACCGGCGTTATGAGCTATTGTGGCAGGATGTCGGGAATAACCGGCTGAGTCAGAGCTAGCAGCCAGTCAGTGCGCCGCCCACGGGCCACTCGCATAGCGATGGCCGATTCTGAAATCTCTCAAACGTTTTAAGAATATCTATGCAATTGCGCCTTTTTGATGTGAATTTGTCCATAGTGCGATTTGGATTGGGAGTAAATTCATGTAAGTCGTCATCGACATGGTCACGTTACGTATTAACGATAACACTATATCTGTTCCTATTAGTGTGACTTAAACACATAGTCTTGTAAACAGTTTTGATTTGCAAGTTTTAATTTAAGATCAAACAATTAATTTGATTTTTTTTATAGTTAAGGCTTAGCGTTATGGCCATAATCTCACCTGATCTTAAGTGACGATACGGCTCAAGTTAGTAGACACGCTAAACCTTTGGAGGAACTGGTTCTCAAGTGCAACTGCCGGAACACACCTATTGGTATTTGGTGGCAGATTTTCAACTTGAGGGTGGTAGCTAGCCAGGTGAGCATCAGAAAAACCCCTACCACCATGCTATGGTTTCGTCACGATGTTTTCCTTCACCGAAAGCTGAAGCTTATTGTAGGTGGTTGGATTCGAACTCACGTCTCTTGACACAAAGCTATACACACTACCACTAAGCTATCATCGCTTAAAATACAAACATAACTATTTGTTTATAGTTTTAAGTTTTCACTTCTGTCAGCAGTCCATGACTGCTTTTATTTTGTTCAATTATTGGTATTAGATGATTCCCTGGTCACGTACATCAGTACTGTTAGGCAATCAATTGGTTTCTTTGAACGGTCTAAGTTCTTTTCTATCTTTCCAATTGAAAGCGATTTTATATGATGAATGTATTCAAATAATTCACAAATGCATTGATTAATATGCATATATACATTCTTCAATTTTGTTTGGATAGGGTTTTCTAAATCGGACCCTATTTACTCATCAGTTTAATTGAACACGAATTATTAAGATTGATTTATTAAAACAATTTGTAGATGCAGATTTTAAAATAATTAAAAAATTTGAACCCTTGTCGTTACTTAATATTATAAAAACGAAATTCAGCTTGTTTGTTTGTAACGCTTTCACGCCTAAACCGCTGAATAGATATAGAATACATATTATATGCATTTTGATATAGAGAGAGATTGGAACCTGAAGACGTTGGTAGGTTTCTTTTTTTTTCGAAAATCTTCTAGGAAGTGAGGTAAAGACAGGGAGATAAACTTTGTATGAAACTTTTCGGTGCGTCATTCGATTGGTTTAACAAAATCAATATTTACGCGAGCGAAGCCGCATGTAAAATCTAGGATATTATAAAATGTACTAAGAATATTAAAGCAATTGTTATTTTTAGTTCAATTATTGTTTGGAATACGGCTCTCTCTGGACACACTCGTCAGTTTCTTTAACCAATTGACACGATTTTCTAAGACGATTGTTTTCAATTAATTCATTGATTTTTTGAGAAAGTGTTTGGTAAATTGTAAAAATGAATAGTACCGAAAAATATAAACAAATCACGTGATACGTTTAAAGTAATTCGTAACGTTTATTTAATAGCTACCATTAGGTATGTACGTACGTGTAATTACGATGTATTTTCTCTCTCGTAGAGATACGCTCGATATAAATCTGCTTGCGTACGACACGCAATTTCTTTGGACGTGACACATTTTATATACATATTGTCGTCGTATCTAATAAAATGAATGGATCGACGAATTTATATTTTCAATGTCACGCCTCGTGAATTCAGATAGGTGATGTGCCAAATTCTGTAGATGTTTTTTTTTTCAAGGTCTAACAGATAAGTGGGAGTAGGTATATAGGTTAGTGGGAAAATTATATCGGTGCGCGATTGTGCCGGATAGAAACGAAGTTAGCTATAAAACTGTATAAAAGATTAATGTCTCGACAAGTGTTATCGTAATCGTGTTTCTATGCGATGCATTTTGTGTTTTGATATGATTATATTTAAAAAAAATCTTGTTGTATTTTTTTTTAGTTGTCGCCATTTGCGGATATATGTACACTGGATAATCTAGAATCACATCATATACTTAAAGTACTAAATATACATGTTAAACAGGATGGTAGTACTAAGTGATTGAAATCTATTACTTATAGGTAATCTAGAAGTTAAACCCATTCCTCCACACTGTCATATTCTAGGACACTATTTTCAAAATTTTGCTACGTATTAGGACTTTTATTTTTATTTTTCAGATGAAATTCATATTTTTACACTATTTTTCTAGTAAAACAAATTTTTTTCGCTGTAAAAATGTTTAAATAATAAAAATGAAAGTCCTAATACGTAAAAAGACATTTTGAAAATAGTGTCCTAAAAATAAGTCAGTGGGGAGAAATGCAACAGTATGCTTACTGGCGTCTGTTTCCGACCGTTCGCCTCACAACAAAACTCTAGGAACTAATTTTAAGGGACATTAAACAGACTACTAGATTGCTTTATATATAAGTACTAGCTGACCTGGCAGAATTTGTTCTGCCTTTTCGAGTAGTCAATTACATCGACCACAGCGTCATCTATCGCGTTATGATCACTTATCTCTAAAAAGTATCCGATCAAACTGCACACAGTGAGCAAAATTTGATTTAAATCGGTTCAGTAGTTTAGGAGTTAATCGCGGACAAATAGCGTGGCACGAAATTTATATATATATATATAAAGATTTTATAGATAAAGTTAACTGGTATAGAAATAAAATTAAGTATCTATTTTTTTAACAACTCCTGTATAAGTCGCGAGCTATGTGTAGCGAGCGATATTCACTTACTACGACTCTACAATAATAACTTTTTGAACACACGGATAATTAATACAAACTTTTATTTAATCCAAGCGATATTTCCTAAGATTAGCGCGCTCAAACAAACAAACAAGCTTTTCCGCATTATAATATTAATATAGAATTACAATGCGTGTGAGTACAGAGGTCGTGCGTCGACGTATCGCTCTCTATCTCAGGTTTGCCGCTGTCTCATATTGTAAGTATATTAGTAAATCGCATCTATAAATAGTGCAACGTTCATACATTGTGTGTGTAATGTTACATGGTCGCGTGTGCCAAGTCGATTTGTACGCTATGCGGGACCAGAAATACCTCCTGATTCATTGCCCTGCACTTATTTTGCAATTATGACGTTCCGCGCTTATCTATCGACGGTATTTCAAATAGATGCCGTCTGAAGTATAGCGATTGAAGAATATTTCACAGTTTAACAGGGATTTATACTTTGATAATTAATTTGCGATGTTTTTTATACTGACTCAATGTGGTGAACACGCTAAGCATAGCGGAGGGACTGGCTCTCAAGTGCAACTGCCGGAACATACCTATAGGTCTTTAGCGGCAGATTTTCAACTTGAGAGTGGTAATCAACCAGGCGGACATTAGAAAACGCCCTGCCGTCATGCTATTATGGTTTCTTCATCGAAAGCTCATGCTATGCAGGTGGATTCGAAGTCATGTTCCTTGACGCAGCGTTCGTACACACTACTAACTGATATATCATCATTTCTAAATGTCAAGAATCAATGGTATATATTGTATTAAGATGTCCCCACAAGGTCTGCAAGATTGTTGTGGTTTCTCGTGGTTTCTGCTAGTTTTATAAGCCTCTTGTCAAAGTTAACTTAATTTTTTTTATAGTTAAGTTTTACCGTTATGGCCATAATCTCACCTGATCTTAAGTGACGATACGGCCCAAGATGGTAGACATGCTAAACCTGTGAAGGAAATGGTTGGAAATGCTATGGTTTCCTCACGATGTTTTCCTTCACCGAAAGCTCAAGCTCATTGTAGGTGGTTGGATTCGAACTCAAGTCCCTTGACGTAAAGTCGTACACACTACCACTGAGCTATCAATTATTCACCAAGGCAAAAATTTGGGGAAATTCTTTTTTGTCCTAGCTCAGCATAATGGCTGTATTCCGCTTGATGTAAATCCATTACCGTCCAAGAACAGCAGTAACTGTCGTGAGGGTAAATTACCTCTGTCAACCGCGACTGCCACGCCGTCCTACAAAGTTCTGGCAGTTTTCCCGTGTTTATTATTTCGTCAGAGAACTTTTAACAGCATTGACTGCGAAATGCTTATTTATATGATATATATGGTATTATTGAAAACGTGCGGCTTTGCTCGCGTTATGGATTTTGTCAACCAAATCGGATTACGCCATAAAAAGTTTCGTACCAAGTTTATCTTTATATTTACCCCACTTCCAAATCATATTGATTTCGCAAGAAAAAGAAGCGTATCTCCCTCTCCTGGGTCCCATCTATCTCTGTACGAAAATTTATCACAGTCGATTTAGCGGCTTCGCCGTAAAAGTGTAACAAACAAACTCACTTGCGCACTTGTAATACTAGTATGATGGTTTTTTTTCTTTTGTTATAGTTAAGGCTTAGCGTAATGGCCATAATCTCACCTGATATTAAGTGACGATACGGCCCAAGTTGGTAGACACGCTAAACCTGTGGAGGAACTGGCTCTCAAGTGTAACTGTCGGAACACACCTATTGGTATTTGGCGGCAGATTTTCAAACTTGCGGGTGGTAGCTAGCCAAGCGGGCATCAGAAAAAGCCCTACCGCCATGCAAATATATATAATGATACAATGAACGATATGATAGTATGATAATTGAGTAATCCTTTCCGTGCTACTATATATAAAGAAAGTATGCATGCGATTTTATCAATGTCACGTCTGAAAGACTTTGTGTACACAATTAACCACCAAAATGAGAACGATTATCTCTGGGGATCCCACAAATAATTTTTTTTCCCTGTGACTCGAACCGAGAGCACTTCAATCTTGCGGCAAGGCAGCTGCTTTAAGCCAGTTGTGCAGTTAAAATAAAATAAAAAACCATTCATAAGTTCTGTAATCTGGATTTTAAAGCGATGATAGCTCAATGGAAGTGTGTACTACTTCGCGTCAAGGGACCTGAGTTCGAATTCACCTTCAATGAGCTTGAGATTTCGGTGAAAGAAAACATCGCGTGGGAACCATAGCATGGTGGTAGGCCTTTTTCTGATACTCGCTTGCCTAGCAACCACCCTCAAGTTGAAAATCTGCCGTCAGATACCGATAGATGTGTTCGGGCAGTTGCACTTGAGAGCCAGTTCCTTCACAGGTTTAGCGTGTCTACAAACATCGACCGTATCCTAACTTAAGATTTGGTGAGATTATAGCCAGTACGGTAAAACTTAACTATATATTTTTTTATTAATAACTTTATATAGCTTTAGTCCAAAACTATTAAGTACAAAGGTTATAATATAGTAATGCATTCTATTCGATTGTTAAGGATTTCGCTTAATTTAATCATAATGATTTCTTAGGTTTACGCGAATATTATTCATTGAAATAAAACTAATTTAAACGGATTTTAATAAATAACCGCGATAAAATCCGTTTAAATTAGTTTTATTTCAATAATTTAATCATATTTATCTGTACTATTTAGTAGGGGGCTTACCGTAGAGCCCGCATCTTAACTAATCAATATTCTAACAGCGATATACCTCGGCAACTGGCTAATTATACTCTAGGCGGAGGTAATCAACTTGGTATTTTATACGGCTTTGCGTTCATGTCGTTTCGATTGTATGCCGATATCGTGTTACTATGCTATCGTAGTCGGTAATCGATAGATAAAAATGTACTATTTTCAGCACGAAAATTGCTTTTAAAACCTATACGCTGACGAAGAACGGATTTTGAAGATCTCGAAGGGAAAAAACGGGAACGAAGTCGATGACTCCTGCTAATATTTCTATATATTACAAACCGTGTCCGCGATTCCGTTCGCGTGGAATTTTAATTTTGTTTAATCATTTTCATAAAATAAATGTAATATAGCCTATGTTATTTGGGGCTAATGTAGCATTATAATAGTGAAAGAATTTTTGAAATCGGTTCATTAGTTACTGAGTTTATTCGTTACAAATAAAAATACAAATCTTTCCTCTTTATAATATCGGTATAGATTTCTTAAACCATCTGCGAACCCATTGATCTTATCATATAGTTCAAATAATTATTCTAAATGTCTATAACAGGTTATAGGGCAATATTTTTAATTGTCGAAATCTTGATACTTAGATAATTGGTTAGTATTTTCAAGGACCCATACATCGTAGGGCCTGTTTTTTTAATATACAGTTAAGGTTTAGCATTATGGTCGTAATCTCACCTAATCTTAAGTGACGATACCGCTCAAGTTGGTAGACACGTTAAACCAGTGAATGAACTAGTTGTCAAGTGCAACTGCCCGAACACACCTGTTGGCATTTGGCGGCAGACTATCAACTTTCGCCTGGCAGGCATTAGAAAAAGTCCTAGTACCAAGTGTTCTTTTCCTCACGATGTTTCCCTTCACCGAAAGTTCAAGCCCATTGTAGGTGGATTCGAACTCACGTTCCTTGACGCGGTGTCCGTACACACTACCACTGAGCTGACATCGCTTCGCATTACTTTAAAGCATTTGTTTTTACTAAATAAAGAATGATAAAATGTATCTCATTATTCTTCTTCTTTATACTTAGTAGCTACCTATTTATACACAATATTGCTGCCAATGTCATGTAGAATATATATAAAAAGTTGCAGAATTCATATAACACTGAAGAAAATATTGATTCAATTGTTAAAACTGTCTCGGGAGTATTTGTAACGAATAACAAATTATACTCTAGTTTTTATTAATAATGAACATATGTACATTAAACAAAATATATCGTTAATATAATATTAAATATGACCAAAAATTTAACATTATGAAGAAAAAAAGAATATGAAGTTAACTTCACCAAGGCAGTTACGATCCTGTCAAAAATTCCTTAGATATTATTATATCATACTATCTGACCCGACAAATATTGTTCTGTCTTATTAATGATTTCTAGTGAATACTTTGGTTGTATTAAGAAATGAGAGGATGTGGGTAGGAGGGTGCAAATTAAGAGTTCTATGTATTTTTAATGCCACATCATAATTATTTTTTTGGATGGACCATCCTTTTCATTTAGGGATATGAAAAATAGATCAGGATCGATTCTCAGCTACCGAATATACATATAACATTTCATAAAAATCGGTCAAGCCGTTTCAGAGGAGTATGGCAACGACACTGTGACACGACAATTATACATATAAGATTATGTAAACGATATAAAGCTGTCGGATAAATTGTAGTTGAGTTTTGGATGTATTTTAATATTGCTCGTCGAGTATAGGTGATGGGTTGACAGGCGTCGCCTAAAATAGCAGTCGACGCTGCACATAATGGTACATCCCGTGCGTCTGTTGCGTCATAATGGCGGCGCCGGCGCCGTGTCGCGTCTCTCATGTCGGTCACTGTGCCAGCGCGCGGGCGAACCGAGCCGAGCCGAGCCGAGCTGAGCCGAGCCGAGCCGAGCCGAGCCGTACACCTGCGAGCGCCTCGTCGCCTCACGTGCTCTATCCACAGGGATATTGCGTTTCGTTCGTAAACTAAACAATATCCCGTGATTTTTAAAAGTAAAAACTCCTTTAGACGCCTTTTGTTTGCACGTGACACAACACGATCCAAACACATTCTATATATTTGTTTGGTGACGTATTTCATTCAAAATCCTAGTATTTACCGACTTTCTCATCGCACCGCATAAACATTATTCGACCTCGGGACAAAGCGAGAGGTGCGTGTAGACACATCAGGGACAAGCACCCGACTCTACCCGCTGAAAACCACCACGACGACATGACATTTCAACCGCCTGTGTTGCCAGAGACCAGGGACAAATTTAACACTTCCCTACGAGCTAATCTAGTTTTATGTTTATGCATGTATGTTTTTAGTGATTCTTATACGGGGCCAATTTAAGTACTTAAAATGAAAAAACTACCCTCATTGTGTACCTAGAGAGGTGAACTTCTTAGCTATCCAGGGATTCACCGTGCAAGTGCCGGGTTCGCCGTGTCGCAGAGGGAACCTCCCAGCAGTGTCCAAGACTTGTGACACGCATGTAGGTTTAATGGGCCTCTTTTCGACACGCGTCAACACTCACCTTCACTACTCGCGTTTCTCTAACTGCCTAGCCAAATTTGATAAGAGCCTCCTAGCACTGTTTAAGGGACACGTAATATAAAACTTTTTGCAGTCGTAGACAAGCCATTGGTCCTTTAGTAGATTATAGAGAGATTTTACTGGTATACCTCTCTCTTCCACTTCGAGCACGTATAAATTGACTACGTAGCGATTCCTCTTCAGGTCATTTAGTTGAATGTAGTATTTATTTGTTGTTACAGCGTGTTCTTTTGGTATATCTGTTACCCATGGTACAGTGAGGTCAAGCAGTACAATGTGTACCTGATCTTAAGTGACGATACGGCCCAAGTTGGTAGACACGCTAAACCTGTGGAGGGTCTGGCTCTCAAGTGCAACTGCCGGAACACACCTGTTGGTGTTTGGCGGTAGATTTTTAACTTGAGGGTGCTAGCTAGCCAGGCGGGCATTAGAAAAAGCCCTCCCACCATGCCTACACTTGCAGCTTTACGTATAATTTGAAATATTCCGTCGTGGCGACGAGAGTAACCCCCATGTCCAGGAGCACTTTGCATTCTGCTAATAAGTGCCTTGCTGTACCTGTTGCCTCACCTCAAGTACAGCAAGATTTTTCGGAGGCTTTCCCCCATGTTATTAGATTGATTGAGTCTAATGAGTCGGTGTACACGTATGCTTTAAGCTTTTGACTGTACGGTTAGCCTAGTGGTTAAGGTAGTTGCCTTTACTGTATTATTCCCGGCGAAATCGCCCATGTAAGCAGATAATATAATAAAAAAGTGCATTAACCGTGTTTTTTAAGAGCGTAATATTGGATAATTATACGCCTACATAAAACAAAGTTATTGGCAAGTATGCAATGGGTTTCATTATGCATGAGGGGTTAGGATAGGTCATTGACGAATAGTGGAACGCATCGTAAATATTATAAATTTAAAGTCGCTATCGTGTCGTAATTACGTCATGCAGCCAGCGAGTGCATTTGTATATGTGTAGGTAGTTGTGTGATATCGGCGAACACGCTGTCCACGCGTGCTTTTCACGCGTTCAAACGTATACACAATGTCACCTCATTCCGGGGTTGCCAGCCAACTGACAACCGGTTGCACTGTAATTTATCTGGCTTACCGTGTTACCGGGTCGTAATAAAATAATAAAAAAAAAACCCGATAAACTAAATCAAACTACATGTTCTGATTATAATTTTATAATATCTATTTGTATTAATATTTTAAAGCGGAAATGTTTGTTCGTTCCTTTGTTTGAACGCGCATATCTCAGCAAGAACTACTCGGATTTCAAAAATATTTTTTTTATTTGATAGAGCAATTATTGAGGAAGGCTTGAAGCTGTTTAGTATCACGCTATTACCAATAGGAGCAAAACTGTATTGAAAAAAGTACAAGAACGGGCAAAAAATATTAAATAATTGTTAGTGTCACGCGAAAGAAATCGCGGGCACAGCTACTACTTAATTAAATAAAGCTGAAAAGTGTGTCAGAACGCATCAATCTCAGGAACTATGGGTCAGATTTGAAAATTATTTTTTGCATTTGTTATTCCAACTATTGAGAGAGGTTTGCTATGAAATTTTACATAGGGTCCATTTTATCGAGATACAAGTAACTATTAATGGAAAAGATCTTTAGATTAAAGTGAACAAAGTTGCAAGCATCGCTGGTACTCATATAAACAGAGTCTACCAGCTACATCGTACACGTGGTACAAAAAGTCATATTTCTCACCCACTTTTTCTGGTTAAAAGGTACCATTTGTGCTATTCTGTACACCTAACAACGTGTATTAAAAAAATGTGGTATTCAGTTGAGCAAACAAATAAACAAACAAACTCATATCGTTTTTTTTTATTACTTAGAATAGATGTTTGTATGAAATCAATAAACGATAATACTCTTTGACACGTGGAAGTCTTTTATTAAGGAGTATTACTAAACTGATTATGGCTATTTTTTACACTTATAGGAAGAGCTATATTATCCTTTATGATTACTTATTATGTGTCTATTTATTTATTATTATATTTTACGTGCGGCTTCGCCCGCGTTTATATCGATTTTGTCAAACACACCGTATGACGCAATAAGAAGTCTCATACAAAGTTTATTCCTCTATTTACCCCACTTACAATAAATATTGCGCGAGAAAAAGTAGCCTATCTCTGTCTCCTGGGCCCCATCTGTCTCTGTTATAATATTAGTATGATGATAATGATTATTCAAAAATACTATTATTACTGTGTAGGCAGTTGAAAACCCCGCGTTACAAGACAGTTGGCTTCCGCACTGAATGTTTTTTTATTTTTAAATGCGAACAGTGATAAATACAAATGTATTGCAGTTTTCTTTTTTAGCGATTCTAATAGCGAGGACTCAGTCATACGACTTTGAATATGACATTCTGGAGAATCGCTTATTTTTGTCACGGCTCGTTGGGGATCTTTCCGCCTCATCGATCAGTTACTGGGGTCCGTTGGGTGGTGGAGACTTTTAAACTGTGTAATTTAATAATTATTACTGATCCCACAGTGATCTGATTGTGTTGTATGTATTTATATAGCCGTTGTAATAGGAAAAATGGCTAACATTATAAATATATTACTGGTTTTTCTAGGTTCTTCAGATATGTCAAGCTCTGTAACTCTGTCAGAGTGCCATCAATTCCATTTTTTTTACTAAAATCTTTTCTAAGACTATATAAGAGCAAACCAAACAGGAATTGCACATGTCCTGGTATTCATATCGTGAGCTCTACCTATTCTTGAGTTAATAAAATTCAATTCTAGATTTTCAGATATATCTCTTTTTTATTTATATAATTATTATTTATATTCCCCTAGTGTTGTACTTACCATCGTGTGATCCGCTTGCTCGTTTGCTTCCTATTACATAAAAAAGTATATATGGTACTTACCGATTTTTTTGTTAATTATGCATAAAAAATCCGTTAAATCAATAAAAAAAACAATACTCACGCTACAATGTATTTGACACACACACATATTTACTCTTTTGTTTATTGTTAAAGTCTGTGGTCGAATTGTGAATATATTATAGATTAATATTGTTTGTCTTTGCTGAATGTCAAACGTAACCCCATATACGTGTCTTTGACAACAGAACCTTGATGACGTTCAAACTTATAATTGAAATTAATTATGGTCCAATTTCGACCACTGAGCGACCACTAGTGTACTGAAATATCTCTGTATATTATGTATAAATATTAATTAGTCTTGTCAATATTGTTCCTATTTAATATAAAGAGGGACGGAGACGTACCTAAATGTAATAAATGTGGTCCGAGAATGTTATTACATGGCGTTGTGTTGCTCGTTACAGACGTATAGGGGAGAGCCGAGGTGTGTAGTGACCATGAATTGATGTGAATTTGTATACTTGCAAATTAAGATTTAAGTTATTACTGAGTTAAGTAATTATCATAAATTCCGGTATAATTACTCTAAAATAATGAAAGATGTGCACCTCTCATCTATTGAAATGAAAACTTGTTTCACTCGGTTAGCGTTACATGAGAGGGCATGACGCACCAGTTGCATTCAGTATCATCATAAACACCGTATGTGCTGTGTCAATACGTTTTGTTTAATATGTTATAGTTTCACGTAATTTCTGTATATTTCTTGCTCGTAATTAATGGTTAGATATATATGTACGTAGTTAATGACTTCCATTACTCACGAAAGTAGATGTAAATGACTTTTCACAGAGAAGTAACTAATCTTTGAACACAATAGTTGGCAGTCTGGTCGAATTTTAGACTGACAATGAGAATAACAATCGCCGGGCTAGTTTATTATTAAAAGTGCTGAGAAAATATTGAATATTATAAAATGCAAAAGTTACGAACAAGATCGTCCATATTTTAGACAGTAATTATAAAATGTACAAATTTCGGTATTATACATTTTTTCAATCACTTTCAAAATACAATATGAATATTTATATTTAAGCGCGAGTTGATTCCATTAAGACGAATAACATTACAATATAAGCACAATAAAATTAATTATCTTATGTTAAATGGATTATAACAAGTAGGTATGGTTTTTGCTTATTTGCTTATCTCAGACAAGAGGTCATTCATACGTATATAATTAAAAATATTATCTATCTTTTATTTTAAAATTAAAATGTAAACTTTTTATCACCCATTTCGTATATAAAAATAGCATAAATATAGTAATAAATAACTAACTTAAAATGTATTAATGCAAGCGTTTGCATACTTAATGACTTGTATAACATTAACAAATTTACTAATTCATATTTTTCATTAATTAAAAACTGCGGTATAATTAATTTTGTATAATTATTATTTGTATAATAAATTTACTAAAATCGTCGGATAATTCTTGTTTAAAAAAATCGCGCTATATAAAAAAGGCACATATATTCAGTATGATTTTATGATACCAGTAGTACTTATGTATATTACATATTAGCTTCGTTTACGTGAACTTGAATTTTATTTCATATAGAACTTACTACCGTTTACCCGCGGCTCCGCTCGCTTTCATATTGATTTTGTCAACCACATTTATTTCATGATGTCAGTGTCGGTTACTCTATATTATAATTACAACGCAGTCGCACCTCTGTTAAGAGTAGTTTGAAAAATATATATCGTCTATTTTTTTGGATAAGCTAATATTTTTATGATTGATGACACATCTAGATAGAAATAGAAAATACTATGTCAAAGCACATACCTCAAAGTGTGATACTTTCATAGTAAAATGTATGGATGGATGGATGTATGTATGTGTGGAATAGCGTTAGTGATTGTGTAAGGGTTTTGTAGACTTTGTGAATACGTGATTTTTTTGCTCAGTAAAACTATCACTATCATTGACTTATAATATATTTATAAGAGTTCAATTACACTTCCATGTATAAAAAAAAATATTCCATGTGTTAATCTATACTAGTGGTATTTCGGCAATGAGTTTGGCCTTGCTTGAAGACAACATGATGATAGTACAATAAAAAATACGATATAGATAACGCCTCTCAATCGGACAAAAAACTCCCTAAAACGTCGAAATTGTCATGCTGTTCGTACAATAATATTTTCTTTTCATTTAGCAATAATTCTCTCTATATAGAGTCTGCACGCTTTATCATAATCACAAGTTGTTTTCTTTTATTCATTATGCTTAGCTGGCGATGGAATAAATATTTCTTAATAATTTATACCAGTTTCTGGAACATTGTTCATTACAGCTATGTTCCTATTTGTAGTACCGTAGTAGCTATGTCCGCGACTTCCTTCGCATGGACTTAAAAAATATATTTAATAATTTTGTGCCCAGCTTTGCTTCTATTGGTGTTAGCGTGATGTTGAATAGTCTAAAACTACACTCAACAATTGCTCTATCAAATACAAAAAATCTTTTTTAAATCCGAGTAGTACTTCCTAAGATTAGCGCGTTCAAACAAACAAACTTTTTCCATTTATATTATTATTAATATAGTTAAGTACATATGTGTTATGGAGGTGGTCACAAGTAGAAACAAAACATGGGCTCTGTAATTCTGCAAGGGTGGAACAGAACACGACCTATTCGCAGATGTAATGTACGCGGCTTTGACGAGCTTTGACGAGCTTTGTCACCGCGTCGGCAATGAGGGGGAGAGTCAACGATGAGCGACCAATATGGGTTGTTAGCTTTATGACGTCTCATAGATTACAT
This sequence comes from Actias luna, assembly GCA_039707435.1. Classification (NCBI taxonomy): domain Eukaryota; kingdom Metazoa; phylum Arthropoda; class Insecta; order Lepidoptera; family Saturniidae; genus Actias; species Actias luna. Next base: position 15,175,951 of record JAZHAC010000008.1, on the reverse strand, counting down.
TCCCCTATAATAATATTAGATAGAGAAATATTGATTTCTAACAAAACAGTGACTGATGTCGAGATTTTTATATATTATAACAGGCATATATCAACTTAACTTCCAGCTGTCGATGTTATGAAGCGACGATAGTTCAGTAGGCAGTGTTTACGGGCGACGCGTTAATGGACGTGAGTTTGAATCGCTGTTATGAGCCTGAGGTTTCATTGAAGGAAAACATTGTGATGAAACCATAGCTGGCTAGCTACTACCTACAAATTGAAAATCTGCCGTCAAATACCTATAGGTGTGTACAGGGTTTTGAACTTGAAAGCCAGCCCTCCACTAGGTTTAGCGCGTCTACCAACCTGGCCCGTAACGTGATTTAACATCATTTATAATTGTAACCACACAACGCTGGAACGTATAAACCATACTGTAGCAACTAACTGTGTCTATTTTGGAATATAATTGCATGTTAAAGTTTTAACCCTTCATCATGACGTGAAAATAAATTGTTTTTCCACTTAAAAGCCGGCCGCTAGCGAATCTATTTGATACATCTTCCGACCCTCCGAAACTGTCATTACCAAGCGATCTGAGATACCCCGTTCCGATAAGCGAACAACAAATTGCTTTATGTCATCAGTTATTACAATCTTTCGGTTGATCGTAGGGTATGTTTATTATTATATTTTAATACATTTTAGTAACAAATACGATGTTTTATCAACGATTAAAATTCACCAATTTGTATAATCTTATACCTGCATTTTTTCTATACACTACTACAAATACTAGCTTTACCCGTGGCTCCACTCGCGTTAGTATTGATTTTGTCAACCAATTCTTTACCCTACTTCCTATAAGTTTTTAAAATTCATCATAATCGATTAAGCGAGTTTAAAAACTGGACGTAAAGATAGTTTTTTTTTTATAGTTCATAGGATTAGCATTACGGCCACAAACTCAGCTGATGTTAAGTGACGATGCGGCCCAAGATGGTGGAAACGCTAAAGTGGAGTGAATAGTTCTCAAGTGCATCTGCCGGAAGCCATCTGTAGGTGTTTAGTAGCAGATTTTCATATTAAGGGTGGTATTAGACAAAGTCTAACCGCCATCCTATGGTTTTTATTACGATCTTTTTATTCACCGAAAACTCAAGCTCATAGCAGGGTATTCGAACTCAGGTCAATTGACGCGGCACCCGTATACGCTACCTCTGAGCTATCACCTCAGCTGATATACCTCAGAAGTATACCGCAAAGGATACTTGTTTAAAAAAATGTAAATTAAACAACTTGATCCGTGAAATCACAGCATTCACTATTAGTATAAGCCATAACTGTGCCATTTAACACCGTATACAATTTCTTGGGTTGAGCTTAATAACGTTTTATCTAAACGCCTCCCCGACTGCCTCGCGGGCACACTGCCTCACCAAGTTTTGACTAACATTGGACCAACTTATGCGGGAGTGTCCAGTTTCTGTTTAAATATATATTTTATTTAAAAAAAAAAACCTTTTTCAACTGTTTATTTTGAAAATGATTATGGTAGGGCAATGCAGGAAAAATAAAATGAGGCATAGTTGCAAATGTTCAAATAAATATTAAATAATAAAATGGTTAGGTATATGTAAACTATAACTTTTTTTATAATAGCAGTTGGAAAGTTATGTTTTAGGCACGGAAGAGAGACATATATTTAGAAGACTATTAAGTATGAAAGTAGACTGATATAGGAACAGAAAAGACCTACAAAGGTATGAATGGTTTGTGCTAGGAATAATATATGGATACAAGTTGTTAATACTGAATCCATACCGAATTTACGAAGTACGATATTATTATTTTTTAGTTTGTGATACAAGTTATTACATGTATTTTAATATTATATAGTGGAAAATTTTGCTTATTCGAATGGGTTAATCTAAGGAACTACCAGTCGGATTTCAAAAGTTATTTATTTATTTGATACAAAAATCATTAAGGAAGGTTTTAGGCTATTTAACATCGCGCTACCACCGTGAAGCGTAAAAACAAACAAACAAACCGTTACAAAAACAAGCAACAATTATTAAATGTTTTTTTATCTTAGCTCGTCAAAGTGACTGTTCTGTACCTGATGTTAAGTACAGTACAGTTCAAAAATAGCAGCGACCGTCGAGAGAACGACAATCCATTGCCATTCGCTACTATCATGCCGGCCTGGGTAAATGCTTTTTATGTTTCGCTTGAAGGATCCGATGTTATATGAGGAAGGGAATACATGGGCCGGAAGACTGTTCCAAAACATCATGGTACGGCAAAAGTACGACATATCAAACATTTTTGGTTCGAGACGTAATGGGGTTTACAGTGAAGCTGTGGTTCCGAAGTCTAGCACGTGTGGTTCTCTTGTGGAAAGGAGGATAAGAGATAGGTTGAATATAGCTCTTTAAAACACTCACCGTGAATGAAGTCACGGGCATAGCTAGTATTGAATATGTGCAACCCGGTTTATATTGAGTCGTGTTCGCATAACGTCGTCCATTTGTGATATAGATTCGTAACAAAGTGGCGGAGTCTCAAAACTTTCTGCTGTTAAACGTCGAAGTTTCATTAAAATTTGCGGAAGGTTTTCCTCCCTCGTTCGTGATTACTGCAAGTTAGTGTTCTTCTCTACTCGAGTTTGGCTGCTATAAGTGTTTCGGATTTCTCATGATTTATGTATCCATTTTTGCTTTATTCAGATATATTTTTAAAATAAAATATCTATTATTAATCGGATTATTTATCGTAAGGAATTTGTAATTTCAGCGTTCTGTCATTTGGGATCTTGAAATACAGACAAGAAAATTGTTAACTGTCAATATACTGAAGTATGTTTATCGTAGTAATAATTTTCTCCTGACTTGTGACTATTTCGTATTTCCTATTTAATAAGTACAAGGTAAACCCGATAAAACATCTTTGTTGGCTTTTCGTGACCCCTTGAGTGAGTTTCCTTAACCGCGTAGGAATTATTTTAACCTTTATACTTGTTCTCGAGAGTTACATTCAATCATAGACAAATTTTAAATTTCATAGCTGTGTTTTCGATGCACATACACATATATGAAAACCATTGCCGGATGATACAACAAAAAAAAAAGATTTCTATATTCAACGCACTTATTCGTAAGGCTGATGCCGTCATATAAGATGTACTCATGTCTAGTGCAAAATTTTAACGTTATAAATTTTGCATTTTTGGGGGCCTGCGTAACTTTATGTGCAACCGGAATGTGTCCACAAAGGCACGTTTGGCTATGCATCGGGGTGTGCTAGTCCCTACACTTATGTATGTAAGCGAGTGCTGGGTCTGGCAGAAGAAACATGAAAGCAAGATTAATGCAGTAGATATGAGAAGTCCAAGAAGTATAGCTGGCATAAGAATGATAGATAAAGTAAGGAATAGTGTGATAAGGGAACGTTGTGGTGTGGTAGAGGATGTAGTGACAAAGATAGAGAAAGGAATGCTTAATTGGTATGGGCATGTAGAGAGGATGGATAAAAGAAGATGAACAAAACAAATTTACAAGGCGAGTGTGACTGGGCAAGCTGGTAAGGGTCGACCTACGCGAACATATCTCGATCAGATCGAGGACGTTCTGGAGAAAGGCCAGGTCAAAAGTACCCGTAACCGAAGAGCATGTATGAAAGTAGAAGATGCGAAAGATGTATGTCAGGATCGTAGCAAGTGGAAGGATGTGCTCTGTGCATTCCCTTATGGGAGAGAGGCGTGATGTATGTATGAATTTTGCCGAGCGTGAGTAAATTACTACATCGTATTTAGTTTCCTATAAACTATCCACGACTTCGTTTGCTTGAAATTATAATTTTATTTAATAACTTTTGTAACTTTTTTCAGTTCAGCTTTGCTGCTATTGGCGTGACCACGATATTAAAAGCCTTCCTCGATGAATGCCCTATCCAATACAAAAATAATTTTTAAAATCTGTCTAGTAGTTCCTAAGATAAGAGCGTCCTTTTTATAGTTAAAGTATTAACGTTATGGCCATAATCTCACTTGATCTTACGTGACGATACGGCCCAAATTGGTAGACACGCTAAACCTGTTGAGGGACTGGCTCTCAAGTGCAGCTGCCGGAACACACTTATTGGTATTTGGCGGCAGATTTTTAGCTTGATGGTGGTTGCTTGCCAGGCGGGCATTAGAAAAAGCCCTACGACCATGCTATGGTTTCCTTATGATGTTTTCCTTCACCGAAATTTCAAGCTCACTAACGTGGTTGGATTCGAACTCACGTCCCTTGACGTGAAATCGTGCAGACTACCACTGCGCTGTCATCGCTTCAAAACTTTTTTGCTATATAATATTAATATATATTGTCATTTACAGTAAGTACGCATTCGTAAGTACTGACCAATTATTTGTTGTTAATTGTCGAATTAAGTCAGCCGAGACCGGACTTGAAGTGTTGACCCTTAAAGATTAATTAATTGTCGGCCCCGCATCCGGTTGAGTCTGGGACTAGACTCTGAGTGTACTCACTCATTTTACTTGTCGACTTAAGTAATATTATGAACAACTTGCTGCACTTGCGACTTTGTGCATATTTTTCTATTTTTTTAGATAAAAGGACGTCTATGTCCTTTTATATTCCCCGGACAACGTGTATGCAAAATCCCATAATCATCAGTGGAGTAGTTAAGCCGTGAAGTGATTTTTTTTTTCATACGGTTTCATTTCATAGTCTTTGCTATAGATTGTAATCTCTGCATACCGATATGTAGGAACTGTGTATTTTATGGTGTTATTAAGAGATGACGTTAAATAGAGAGAAAATATTGTATACTCTAAATAGAATTGATTATTGATACTTTAAGCTTATTTATATCGTCCAAAGTTCGTTCAATGGACGAAAATCGACCATATTTATTATTCATAAATATCAAAAACAGTGTTTTTTTTTTTAATATAACCATCTTAATCCGTAGCGGATAAATTGAAAACGTATTCAATTTCAAATTCTGTGCCAAGATAAGAATACTTTAAATATACGTCGAGGGAAAACCATTTGTTGATTACAACTATTAACTTTAATATGTACCTATAACTATAAACCAGGGAAACCCATAATGCGCGTAGTTATCTACCTTCAGGCATGCGACCGATAGGGTTTTCGTGTAGCTTGTAAATCTTTATGTATTTAATATTCTTGTGTATGCGTATAAATTTATCATGCCTTAATATATTTAACAACTCAGTTGAGTGTAAATATAACAATGGATCTTTGTTACATATGTATTATTAGCTGTATCCGAGACTTTTGTTCGTGCGGAACTAAAAATGTTTTATAATTTTTTGCCCGTTTATCTAACTTTTTTAAATACAGTTTTACTCATATTGGTAATGGCGTTAAATAGCCATAGACTTTCTCAATGATTGCTCTATAAAATACAAAAAAAGTTTTGAAATTCGACTGATAGTTCCTAAGATAAGTGCGTTCAAACAAACAAACAAAGTTTTCAGGTTTATAATATTAATAGAATCACCGTATTCTGACTTCATCTTTTTATTTAGTAGCAGCGTATTAGATAATTATGCCAGTGAAGTAGAATGGTAAATTCTATAGCAAATTCATACAACGTTTTGAAACGATAGTGACTCTTCTTTTTCTGACCAGGGAGTTTTAGGAGTTAGGGAGTTTAGTAGCCTGAGTAAGGTGGACCCTAGGCTTTTAGCGGATTATAAAGATGGCAATTTTTTTCAATTTTTTTTAAGTCTGACAGTAATTAAACATACTTTTAGTTGTAATACTTAAATGGTATTAGATCTAGCCAGGTATTGTAACACTCGGAAGCTAGTGGCACGGGATAAATCGGTAAGCAGAACGTAACCTATGACAGTTATTGTATGTACAAGTATATGCTGGTCTTGATCTAGTCTCACGTTAATGTTATGACTTACCACCCTACCATCACCACTACCACATCACAAGTGTTATCATAAGAAATGTTAGGTATGTGGTGTACGTACGTACATTCGTTATCGGTTTTAGGAGTTTCCCGTTTTGAACATTACGTATCGGATGAGCGTAAAACGTTCGTGGTAAGGTTTATTTTTATTTTAACGTACGTTTTACTATCACTGGATTTATAACCGTTATGTATTTCAACATGCACCGTACAGTTGACATGCGAACAGTGGTCTAACTAGGACAATATAAGTATGTAACTTGTTCTTGATTAGAAAATTGTTACTTATTCATACTAACCATAGCTTATAATGTGATTTAAATTTAACAAATCTTGTAGGAATAACACAGACATAACATACTCATTTGCATGCTATTATAATGAAACTTTTGAAGCCCGTTTTTATGGAATATGGAATATAGTACCGAGAAGATTATATAAGGTAAAAAAAACGGAATTTTTGTATACTAAGTCTTCTCGATTGTTATTTTTGTTTGCAATAATACGATTTAGTGTAATAAATATCTATTTATGTAATTTATAATCAAGACAAATGTATAAAACTAGGTTTGTTATGATTCCTACATTAGAGTTGTTATGGCTATCTACATCTAGACTTATATTTATCATATTAAGCTTTTTTTATATAGTTAAGGCTTAACGTTGTGGCCATAATCTCACCTGATCTTAAGTGATGATACGGCCCAAGTTGGTAGACACGCTAAACCTTTGGCGGAACTGGCTCTCAAGTGTAACCGCCGGAACACACCTATCGGTATTTGACGGCAGATTCTCAACTTGAGGGCGGTAGCTAGCCAGGCGCGTATCAGTTTTAGTGTGTTTGTCGATTAATCGAGTGATGTTTAATTACATTGATTGTTTACATTCTCTATTTACTTTTCAAGAAAGCAAATCATGCATTTTGCCTATACGACATTGGACTTGTAAATGTGACTTAATTAAACCTTAACATATACGTTCACTTTCCGTCCATCTGACAGTCTAGAAAGTGATGATGAATCTGCTAAACACATACCTGATGATTGTACGTTATTTGCGCCTAGAAATTATAATAAAGTTGCTATCCTCTTGCAAAAATGTACAATTGAACCTCTGTTTGATATGTACTACCACGACCTAGTATAATGAAGGTATCTATATATAAAGCGCCAAGGATTTGCCCTACCACATCAGTGTATATAGCTGGCTCGATGTCGGCAACAACGGTACTGTATGATTTACTTGCTTTTAATTTAACTCTCGGTACAAGTCATAGGCTTTATAGTTTCAAGCACCATCCTGGGTGTTTAACTTACACTGATTCATTTTAAATAAACAAGATGTCGAGAGATAAAGGTAGGCTACGAGTTTATAAGATTTATCTACTGGCCTGTTCAAGCAAATTTATTTCTCCCTTCGATCTTTTGGATTACAATTAACAAGGTGTTAGTCAGTTTTTGATAATCTTGCAATACACATTGTCAGTGTCTTAAGTTGATTAGAATTTTAATCTTTCAAATTTATACTGGCATTTCGTTGGTTTTAAGGCCAGAAGGACGACGTAGGAGCTTGATTATTAATGCCAATTAAATCTTGGTAAAGCAGTATTGTTTGTGCTGCTATGTTACCCAATATAATGGTGTAGATAAGCTTTCTTTGAGAATTATGTTTTCTTAGTCATAATTGCTTTGCATTTTTATAAAAATCAGAGAAATGCAGTACCAAATAATGAAATCTGATCTCAGTTGTTTTACGCGTGGATTATTTACATCTTTCACATACTATGAAATAATCTTTCAATGGACCGTTGCGAATAGATGCTGTAGAATATATCAATTCATCGTGAAATTGATAAGTAGAAATCACTAGACATCCTCGATGCATACTATAAGTTTGTTACTTGCACTAAACTATAAGAGCCTTGACATGAAACATAAACGAAAATATATTTTAAACCTTATTTACTAAACGTTAAACCACATCGTGCTTTCTGTATTACCTCTGCGGCAATGGTACAGTAATAACGCAAGTTTTGTAGACCAAGTACAAATCATTCATGAAATGTGTTGAGTTATTTGATTTACAGCTGGTTTGATGTTTACACGAATTCATTGCATCCAAGGTGTTATAACACTGCGCATTTGAAATACAGTAAATTTGAATTGAAATCTTTTTGTTAAAATATTTTAGCAGCTACTAACACCTTATGTTAGACAAAATATATTAAATGTTAACGAAAGTTGTAAGGGAAAATGTCTCTAAATCTGTTAATTCCTATGACAGCATACGTACAGAGAACATGACATCGTGTAACCGCATTGAATAAATAAAGCCTTGATTTAAGCCCTCAACTTTGTTCAGTATTCACGGGGGGGACATTTGCCAAATTGCTTCACAAAACATGTACGCATGTCGCGTTCGCTATGTCTGCTAGACGACCAGACGTCTGTTTACCTTATTCTGCTAAATGATCATAGATTTCGCAAATGCTGTTTTGGCGGACTGTTGATTGTGTTACTTCTACATAAATAAGATCATTTGTGACCGTCACTGTAGCAAACATTAGCTGGTAGATTTAAAGAAAATCTTAGTCTTCAATATTATCATTAATATAAATATTTTGAACAAGTTTTCATGTGACAAATAAGTATTCATTGATTTATTCTGATTTCACATATTCACTTATTTCTATTACATAGTATAGGAATCGTACTGTATATAATATATATAACAATTTGTTTGTGTATGTTTTCAAGTAGGCTTAAGATCAGAAGTCGAAGTATATTAGATTAGATTTTTGCGTGATTCGGTGAATTTTGGTAACGAACGGATCAATAATTTTCTTTCTGGTTTTTGATTTCCAGCTATGATAATTAGTGCTATATGCGAATCCTGGTCGGGTTGCTAGTGTTAAATAAGATGCATAAATTGAAATACAAAAAGCAGACAGTATTAGAGAATGTAAATATGATTGACCATGTACAGAATGCATATTAACTTAAGTACAAAGTAAGTTTCCGCTGTGTGTTCGATTTAAGTTAATTGTTTATTGTTAAATGGTGTCAATGATAGTGTAACTTTAGCAGTATATAATCTGATATACATATAAATCACAATTACAATCATTTTTTAGTTTGCTTATAAACGACGAAAAATTGCTTGGGGTATTTATTATGATGTTCTTTTTCGTCATAATAGAAAAGTATGTATAAAAATAGAAGCATAAAACTGTTACTGAGTCATTTCATAATTTTAAAATTGTTTTCAGTTTAGAAGCTTTTGTTATTTTTATGTCTACCACAAGCGCCGTAAATCGTGTAAACATGTTATAATACATTTATAAAGTTTGCACGTAATCGTAAGGTTTTCAGGAATGTTACGGGTCCAATTAACCCACAATCGTTGTTCGAAGCATAAAAATATGTATTAACCGCATTCTGTTGCGATTGTGGACGAGGAAAATTGACGACTTCCTTGTAAAGTAGATGCCGTGCGCGTTATAATTCCGCTGTGAATGGTTTTATGCGAAAGTTATTGTCTCACATTGTAGTTCGTTGCGACGGACTGGAAACGTGGATTCATTTAAACCTATTATCAGGTGCAATTTTTTATTGCTAATATTTAATAGCCCGGTACGTAGATATACTTTGTAAAAGAATATATTCATTTTTGAGTTTAGTAGCTAGCAGGTTTCTACTGAAAATCGGAAGGTCGATACTTTGCAATCTTGGTCGGAAAGTGGAATTTTATGGACAGTTAAACTTTTACTTATTTTTATCTTTATGTATAATAAAATATGATATCGTTCTTCATTTTAAGCTGTGACACTGTACTCCAAATTGCAGTATCTTAAGTAACCATAGCTATTAAAAATCAAGTTTTTTTTAAATTTCTTTTAAAAGATATTTTCCTGTTTTTGTAGATGTACTTAAAAATGGGTGCATTTTTCTAACTATGTTAGTCTTTTTATTTTCGATACGAACAGCGTATCTAAGAATCAAACGAAGGGGTTGATATTTGGCCGTGACTGGTTCGATTGGTGATAAATCTGCCACAGAGGTTCTCTTTTGGCTTGTCTTTTGGGGATCTGTTAGAGTATATCCTCCTTTCAAAAGGCTCCCAAGCCGCTTTGCCTGCGACTATTGGTATGCATTTCCGTTCGTTTTCATGCTTATCATCAAGTATGATGATGTCAGTTTACCGTGTTACTTTAACTGAGGTAAGATTACCAAGCTCACATATAAAAACGTATACGTAAGAACGTAATAACGTTGGGCAGTAATTTTCGATGACAATGGTAAAAAAAAACAATTATTATACGGGTTAAAAGCCCAAACGTTTAACTACGTGTTCATTATTTAAAATTGTCGTCATAAAAAAAAGTGTAAATATGTATATAAGTTAACTGTAAACGACAATGGTGCGGCAGGTTCACACGGGCCGTCGAGTTGGTCCGTTTTGTTTGGTTTCCACGCGCGGTGCGCCCGCGGCAAATTGCGGCACATTGTCGGAGCGGCATTAATCATTGTAAACGCCAGGAAAATAGTATAATGGTTGCTAAATCCACTACTTATCGGCTGTCGGCCGGCTCTAGCTCTAGTTCTGTGTGGTGCAAGTTGCAAGCGTTTCTCTTGATTCTGCAGTTTCAAATTCTGATCCGCAAGCTTCTTGTGTGACGCTCATGCGGATATGCCAACTAAGGGAGCGGGAGAGGTATAGTGATGTTTCACTTCGTGTGGTCTTAGCACGCACCGTTTTCTTTACTTTTTCTCTTTGGCATATATATAATTATATCTATTTTGTCAGTTCTTTATCTGGATGTTAAATATCTATAAGCATGTAGTATACCAACTATTTAGTTAATATTTTACTACAAACTTTACTTAGTTCGAAATTATATTGTCATCTCTGAAATTGGGTCTCAAAGTTTTTCTTTCTGTGTACATACTACGTATCTATACATTATATATAATCTTAGCTAGCCCCCACAGACTTTGGATTATATATTACAGTAGTTAATAAGTTAATTGCAACTCCATCTATGTTGCCACAGGATAGCATAAAATTATCCATGAAAAAATTCATTTAATGCCAGTGAGTCAAATAGTATTAGAATTTGATGATTTCAAACATGCACACTCATACATCCATTTTAATGTATACAGGTTTACAATAATCAATTCTATAATGTTAGCCTTATTAAAGCAAATATTTTAGTTGAGATTTATTGACAGCCATCATTCGTATTGGAGTTCTTAAATGACTTGAATAGGGTTACAATATCTGAAGGTAAAAGCGGTCTTTATGTTTGACTGTACAGTTTAGTTATTAAAGAGAACCACATTTTACATGTAATATTTTTTACTCTTCATGAGGTTTTCGTTTTGATTACAATCTCTCTTGTAGTTAAGTGTGGTAGCTAGATAGAGATCCATTAGAAAATGTCCTTCTATTTTGCTATGGTTTTATCTCGTTATTTTACTTTTTCTGGGATTGGAACTTAAATTGATAGATATAAACAATTATGACTACAAATTATTTTATATTTTACAATGTTCTTTCAATAATCAAGCTGTAAATAAAAAAGAAACATAATTTAATTATCATTTCCGTGTAGAATTGATTTTTAAGAAATATATGGTATTGAATTTCGGTTTCATCTAAGTTTAAGTCGTTTCATTTTTTCGTTAAATTAAATCGCTTCTGCTTTTGTTTTGTGACAGAGAGAATCATTCTTTATTCTAGTTGCGCCCCTCGAAAGAGGACGAGTGACAAATGATGTACAATATTGGAAAAAAGCACCCGGCCATTGTCACCGTTGGCGCGGCGCGGCTCGTTGCCCATAACTGAAAATCGCTGTTTGTTCTTTAATAGTATAATGGACGTGTTTTTTTTTTTTTTCAAAGTTTTTAGCAACGGTTTTAGCGGATGCTTTCTATGCATCTTTTATCGAGATTTTTGTATAAGATACTGTATAGAAAAAAAATATAAAAGTGCGTTAATATATTTCTGTTTGAATGCTAATACATTTTTAGTCTTGTAATGTAGCATTTTATGTATGATATTGCAATATATTTACATCTCGTTGATAATTTCTTTTAACGTCTTTTGTTTGTGGTCACACCTGTTTGGGCTCTAGCTATTGAAGGGCTTACAACTTCACGTATAATTTACTTTTTCGTGGTCCTGTCATGAAGCACCTTTGTTATTTATTAATGTGGTGTTTAAAATTCCACTCTTTACGGATTTCCTCATCGCAACGCGCTATCGCGATTGTATTATCTGGGCTTAGGCCAAGTCGAACCCTATCTAACACTACCTACGCACCACAGTGACACTTTAAACTCCCGTGTACTCAGACACCAGGGACAGCTATAACACTTCTTCTAGTGTTATGAAGCACCTTGCGTCCTACTGATAATTGCCTATTACCGCACCACAAATATAAATTCCCAGATGCTTTCTCCCGTCTTACTAAATTACTCTGGTTTTTGTAAATCATTTGGAAGGCGTTATGATAAAACTTCAATAAAGCAGGAGATCAATCATGTATTTAAGTGCCTCAATTTAGGGCTAACTATTTCAAACAAATTATTTTGGATAGTTTATTTTCATAGCTTGTCAAACCAATATGTTAGGGGAAGTTTAAAAGTGGCGCCAGTGGCCGAAAAGTTGAAAGGGAATCGTTTGTCTTGGTTTGGACATGCCATGAGTAGAGAAGAAACGCATGTGGTGAGAACAGTAATAGTTATAAATGTTGAATGATGGAAAGGAAGAGGAAGGCCAAAGAAAAAATGAATAGAGTGTGTGAGGAATGATATAAGAAAAGGGAGTAAATGAATAGATGGCAGCTGATAGAGATATATGGAAGAAAAAAAAGTGTATTGCATCGACCCTAAATGACTTTGGAACAAGTTGGGGGCAGTAGGATGATGATTTTCGACTAGCACGACTAACGTACTTGTGTGTAGAATACGATTATGATACTAAACATATTTGATTTATATCAGTGTTAACTGAAAATACATTCTTTATATAGTTAAGGTCTAGTGTTGTGTCCACAATCTCACCTGATGTTAAGTGACAATGTGGCCCAAGATGATGGATACGCTAAGCCCACTGGAGGGACTGGCTCCCTAGTACAACGGTCGGAACACACCTATAGGTATTCAGCGGTAGATTTTTTAACTTGAGTGAGCAAACATGCGATAGTTCCATCACTATGTTTTCCTTTACCGAAAGATCAAATTCATTGTAGGTAGATTCGATCACACGTCTCTTGACGCGACGACAGTAGATACTACTAATTGAGCTATCTACTTGAAAATACAATAAGTATGTAGTATATCGATACTTGAATAAATAAAATAAAGAATTTGCTGTCGCAGTAGTAACGAAAGAATGCGTGCACGATGTATCTATGAAATATTTGTTCCGCCGCGCCGACCCACAAAACATGTTATCTGAAGCGTTTTTATGGACTACGCGGAATAAGGGCAAAGGGCTGACAAAAAATATCTCCAGACGAACCGGTATATCGCTCTTTTATATTGGCACCTGCCACTTACATAAAGTATAGATAAGGCGACTAACGCCATTCATTATAGATAAAAGCATTATAGAACACGTAAGATTTCCTGTTTAATTTTCTTTTGTCTTGGGTGAACCCTGTACAATTGATATACGCTGATAACGTTCATAATTCGTACTCGAATTCTAGATATGCCTTTTTTATAGTAATTTGTTTCATCTTTCGTTCTTACAGCACAAACTGCTAATACTTTATTGCACTTTAGAGTACTATATCGGCTACTAATAGTATTGTAGAAAAAAATGTCATTAGAGGTTGTGAAAATAGAGGAATTAACAAAAATTAACAAATACGAGTTTACATTGAAATATTAGTATTTCATATCTTTATGCAAATATATATACGTACCTACATACACTTACACAGGACAGATATACAATTACTCATTATCACATATCCAAAATTATATATCTAATAAGCTTGATTCCTTCCACAACATGGAATAAAACTACAACAGATAATAGAAATTACGATCACGATGTTTTTTTCCGACCTGACATATGCTGTTAGCCATAAGGACTTTTACAGCTTCACCGCACTTTTTGGGGGCGAATGCTGAGGGAACTCAGCCCTGCGGCAGCGGGTGCAAGGGTGCCAGAATGGCCGAACCTTGGCTTGGGCTACTACCGGAAAACGAACAAAGACTCGCGATCCTAACTAACTACGGTAACGAGGGATTGAAGAGAAAAAAGGAAACGAAATTACTGGCAATTTTTTTAAGGCACCTACACTGTATGCTTAAAAGGCTTTTACTGCTTCACCGGACGTGAAAGAGCGAGCGCGGAGGACGCTCAAGCTCGAGGGACAACTTGCGCAAGAGTGTCACTAGTGAATGAACCTCGGCTTCGTTTATTGCCGGGACGCGATAGTCGAACGTGGTACTAACTAAAATAGGGAGAGTGATTGCACTGTGCCACAATGCCGCGAAGGATTGTAGCTGTGAAACCCTAGCTGGCGGTGGTCACTGACAATAACTTGTATCTGTCTATATATGCATATTGCATAGCTATCATGACACAAGGTTTGCTTGTCTACATCTAAAGTAATATTAAAAAGCGGAAAAGTTTGTTTGTCTGTTTGAAAGTGCTAACCTTAAGAACTACCAGTCGGATATCGAAAATATTTTTTTGTATCTAACAGCGTAATCATTAAAGAAGGTTTTACAAGAATGGGGAAAATATTAAATTATTTTTTTAGTTTCACGCAAACGAAGCCCCGCCCGCAGCCATTTCTTGAAGAAAAAAAAAGGTTGTGAAGTTGTGTTAAAAAAGTTTATGATGTGATTAACTTTATTTTGCATTATTATTTGTCTTCTGTTCAGTTAAACAGTTAGTTAAGTTCCTAACTAGTACGTTAAGAGTGAAATAATTAAACAACGAAAATAACTTATCTATACCCACATATGCATACCATAATAGAAGTAAAACCGCGTTCCGACTTGCTTAGAATGTCTCGAGTATAGAGCATAAATAATACGTAAAACTACGGTACTAAAGTTCTTTTGTTGTCTGTGAATAGATTGTAATGAATTATTGACTAGTTTCTTTTGTACGTTTCAGACGATTTTTGGTATTCTATGAAACGGATTCTGTACGTAACTCGTACATTGTCCTTTTTTAAACTGATTGATTACTTCTTGTTAACTGAAAGCCTGTACCTGCCTGTGAAATACTGCCTTTGTAGGTATCTGTCTTGAGTATTGTTAACCTTAACTAACGTTTAACGTCGTATATATACATTTAATCAATTCTTACATTTCACAACTTTTATTTTTTACTTTCGGGGTTTAACTTTAATCTGTAACAAAACTGTTATCAGCAGCGTAAAAGCTTGCTTGAAGCTACAGAATTACGTTGTAATATTATAAAAATCTATTAGTACTGACAATTTAAATGATTTTAATAATTTTTGGATTGTATTGCATTGAGCTACAATTTGTATTTTTTAGAAT
The DNA here is from genome assembly GCA_039707435.1 of Actias luna. Classification (NCBI taxonomy): domain Eukaryota; kingdom Metazoa; phylum Arthropoda; class Insecta; order Lepidoptera; family Saturniidae; genus Actias; species Actias luna. The sequence continues at coordinate 15,160,464 of JAZHAC010000008.1, read as the reverse complement.
ACTTTCCTACGAAGGTTTAGACATTAAAATAATTTAATTAAAAGGTTTAATGTCTAGACATTAAATAAAAAAAACTGTTCTGGCGAAACTAAAATTACATATCCTTCTGAACATGCTAATAACACTTTCTCCTTGTGTTATGTATTACCCCACTGGTATTATTCATTAGCGTCGAGACAGTTTCGGCTGGTAATACTAGGGTACAGTGTATGTGCTATCAGACAGCGACTATCTCAGACAACATATCACTCGTTTTGTGTTGCCAGCGTGTGCGAATTTTTGTAATGTCTGCGCATAATACAATATTAAATTATTTATTTATTTCTACAATAATTAGACGAAATCATAACTCTTTTATTTTGATATTTACGTAATATCATTTGAGTATTCCATCTTTTAAAAAAGAAGTATTAGAAGAAGTAAGAGGTATTTGAAATTTCTTAGACAATTTTAATAACATAACCTGCAACTATTTAAATATTTTAAGATAAATACAATGTTAGGCTTAAAAGACTTGTATCTAAAGGCCACAAAAATAAAAATTCTAAAGTTTTCGTGTATAACTCAATCGAGCAAATTAATAATTCGCCCCTATGCGTATGCCAATTTTCCTGTGACCGCAAATTTTTCGTTATGAGGGCGACTGAGTCATGTTTAATTATGGTTCGCGGAATACAAAAGATTTTAATGATAACGAAATTGACACGCGGCTGATATATGTACGATGCTATCTACCCTCGAGTACCTTCCCTATCAATATACACGCGGACTGGACATATGTACTGTACTAAAATATTGGAACATTCTTGGAACATTATGTCAAATGGCGATAACTTCGGACTAATCGCAACTCGATCAGTAAATTAAAAAACCCGGTACATATTTCATATATACATTTTTATATTGCAGATTCGTAAAAAATATTGTTTTGTATACAAGATATAAAAATGTACAATAGTTACCTTAATCTGTTGATTGTGTATTGTGAGTTTGAATTACTTCATTTATTGTGCTGGATTTAGTGCTGGATATGGTCCCATCTGTGGTTTGTCCGGCTCTTTCTTTACTCCTATCCGATTCTTAGGTTTTCGCGATCCATAGCTCATTTTTGACACTGTCTTATTGGCTTTATTTGTATCTATATATGTAACTTAAAGTCTCTTACAACGTAATTTTTGACAACATCGTCGAGTCGAGTCTTCTGAATTGTTTGAAAATTTGCCCACGTGTCAAGAGCCAGTGACAATACAATAACATCATGTCCGAGTATCCTGGCCAGGATACTAAAATACTAAACAAAAATCAGCAGGCTTTTTTGTAGAATGTAGTATGACACCACAGATGTGGAGATATTTGGAAGAGTTTACAGCTCAGCTACCGTGTGTACCGAATGAACGTGAGATCGATCCCAATGAGATTGAGCTTTCGGTGAAGAAAGACATTGTGATGAAACCATAGTACGGTAATAAGCTTTTGTCTAATGCCCGGCTAGCTAATTACAACTTGTAAGTTGATTGCCAATCTGCCGTCAAATACCGTTTGATGTTGAAGTTGCACTTGAAAGCCAGTCTCTCTACTAGGTTATTAAACGTGTCCATCAGGTCCCATCATTATTTGACATCAGGTGAAATTATGACCATAATGCTAAACCTACAACGTATAAAAAGGTTTTTTCATTTTTAATATTTATTAGATACTAGCTTTTACTCGCGGCTCCGTTCACTTTATTTAATTGTTTTTTGTCAAATCGGTGGACGCAATAAAAAGTTTCATACAAAGTTTATCCCTCTCTTTACCCCACTCCTAATAGGTTTTTTCGCGAGGAAAAGTAGCCTATCATCGTCTCCAAGGTCGAAGGTCTCAAATCGAGTGAACGATTTAGGTGTGAAAGCGTAACAAACAAACTATCTCAATTTCGCATTTATAATATTAGTAAGGATTAATATGTAAACTACATTATACTTCGCTCAGTTTAAAGATAAACCCCCAAAACGTTGAAAATACTTAAATAAGGTTGTTATAACACGTTGTCCACATAAATGTATCTTCTCTCCACTTACCTACAAGTCTTAATAACCCCATAAAATTCGTGGGTCCTTAAGTTTCGTTCTGTAAACTTCATATTTGGTATATCTCTTTCCATTCTACATTTTGCATTTCTTGTTATATACTCGGCACGTGTGACCTTATTTATTAGTAGGGTTCAATTACTTGCTCGGTGACGATAAGTAGCATTTGTTCAAATAGTTTTAAATAAATAGAAAATGAGTTCGATTTAAAGATATTTTGAACTGCGTCAAGCTGAAGTAACAATTCGTACTTAATAAGAAACAATAGTAATAAGTCTTGAACAGATAAACACGACTCCTGGTTGCATACTGGTGTTTTGCAATGTTCTGGAAGTTGCGGTTAAATACCTGATCTTGGACAGTTATTAATATGATCCACAAGTTTTATCAGAGATTGGGTGATACATTGTATCCGTTACTTGTGGACTTATAAAACTCAGCTTTTACCGGAGGTATAGAAATAAGTTTTAGATTAACAAAAGCTACATTATAGGAAGCAAAGTCGCAGCAAAAGTCTAATGCACTGTTATTATGTTGTAAAAGTTGTATGATGGAAGTATTTTATATATTGTAGCTGCGCCCGCGACTACGTTCGCAAGGACCTAAAAATTATTCAAAAATAATTGTCCGTTTTTGTAACTTTTTTCAATTCAGCCCTGCTCCTGTTGGTGGTAGTATGATTATAAATAACCTAAAGCCTTCCTCAGTGATTGCTCAATCAAATACAGAAGGAATTTTTGAAATCGACTGGTAGTTCCTAAGATTAGCGCCTTCAAACAAACAAACATACTTTTCCGATTTCTAGGTATGACATACTTCACTACATATATTTCATTGTATATATTTTAAGCGCGTTATTCAATAAAATAATTCCCATAAAACGTCTTATACAGTGTCCAATAATTACTCAAAATTTAATGACTCCACATACGGGCCCTCAGACCATTACAATGCATTTCAATTTAAGTCGGTTATTAATAAATAAGAGAGCTTATTGTGAGTAAAGAAAAAAAAATACCCCCACGCCACTCTAAATGTGTGAATACGGGACTATTCCGAAAACGGCCAGTCAATTATTATTAAGTCATTAATGGTATAGAAACGTATGGCGTTAAATAGTACACCCGCATGTTGTGCACGCGACTTTATAACTAAGCTCGGACCCAACTATTGATTTTTTTTCCGTCAATACAATTTAAACCTTTGTGTAACCGCGTGTGGGCACGTTTCGTTCGGAATTGAAGTTATTACTTTGGACAGAGTAATTTAAACCTTATCGCTTTTGATATAGGCGTCGAAAGATAGTAGAGGCATAAAAACCGTGTGTCGGTTAAATATTTATTGCAAACATATTGCATTTAGATGCAGCTTTAGGCCCTCTAATTTATTAGTTTTTTTGTTGACCGTCCATATGGAAGTTACGTTGCGAATATTAATAAATTGTTGATTATGTTAACCCCCATGGGTGTTGCTTCAAGGCGTTTCATAGTCTGCATTCGGTTAATGCTATCTCTAATTTGATTTTTATATTCGTTTCTATAGTCTTTAATCTATATTATAAAGCAGAGAAGTTACTTTGTTTGAATGCGGAACTACCGGTTAGATTTCACCATTTCTTTTTTGTATTTGATAGAGCAATAGTGGAGCAAAGGTCTAGGCTACTTACACTACAAAGCCACTTGAGCTTCTAAGATTAACACGTTCAAACAAACAAACAAACTTTTCCACCTTATAATATTAATACAAGCTGTATTCTATAATCTCTGTAATCTACTGTAATTGTTTATGATGGCTTACGAGTTATTTGACCCGAAGGAAAACAATTACTAGGTGACTTGTATGGTTTTTGTTTTCACTTATATAACGTATTATTGACTAGCTTTATCCTGCGTTTTCGCTCGCGTCAATATTGATTTTGTCAAATGAAACGGGTAACGCAATAAAAAAATTCATACAAAGTTTATCCCTCTCTTTAGCCTAATTCCAATAAGGTTTTCACAAGAAAAAGTAGCCTAGCACCGTCTATAGCTTCCCACCTATCTATATATACCAAAATTCACCATAATCATAATTCAGCGGTTTAGGTGTGGAAGCGTAACAAACAAACAAACTCACTTTCACATTTATAATATTAGTATGATTACTAATTTTGACACCACCGTCTCGCGTTTTCGACGCGTTTCGTGTTCCTGTCCAAACATACTTTTATAAAAAAAAAAGAAGGCGTTCGAACCGGAAACTAATGGGGCTTGTGTCAACAAGGTCCTTCTGCGAAACTGCAATTAGCTTTAACTTATTCAAAAACCTTTTACAGAACGATATTTGTTCATTGGAAGAAAAAAAAAAGAATTGAAAGGACTCGTTTTGGAGTTGTTTTTTATTTTAGATCTTATAGTATTGCCAGAAGGGTAGTTGTTGGGGAGTAAATTGTTACTATACAGCTTCACTAAGAAAAGAGTAACATGAAAGTGAATTAGTAAAAACTTTCGCCGATACCATGTCCTTAAAATTTGTGGTATATCTGTCTATTTAAATAGGGATTTGGCGGAAAAGGATGTAAGCTATACCATAAATATTCAGAAAAGTCATGATCCATATCAGAACATTAATTATAAACTTTAATATGGAAAAAAGGACCATAAAACAGAAGTGAAACCTCATAACTTTATCTCTCTCACGCCTTTAGTCGACGACTCGAGCCAGCTTTACCCGAAAGAGCGTTACGTAGCCGAGCGTGTTGGATCATTCTCATTCAATACCCACAACATAAAGCACTAAATGCGTCTAAATAAGTTTTCACTTTCATAACGTATAATAATTAGTTAATAATCTTTGTATATTATATGAAAACGCTTTTTTTGTGTATATGAAATCGCTAACAGTAACACCGTTTGACAGGTATCCATGAATATGTGCACATAATATATAATAGCTGTGCCTGTGACTTTGTTCGCGTGGACTTAAAATTATTCAATCTCGCGCCGTCATTCAAATTACAATAACTTTTGATAGAGTAAACCGATTTTAATGAAACTAAGGCTAAATGTTACACGAGGTTACGCTTTATGTTTTCCTTGGTGACGTTTTATTATAAACGTAGTACTCTAGCAGTGATGCGTGCACAAACAGACCGACAGATATTTCTAAAATTATGAAAAAGTATTTTATTATTTAATCTCAGTCACTTGCAATATTTTTTTCACAGAATTTTTAAAAGTACAGACACGTTAAATTAATATTCTTATTATATGTTTTATATAATTCATATGGAAATTATTGTCGTGCTATTTCTGGAGGCGTCATATAGCGTCGCAATCAAGATAATAATTAGATTAGCTAGTCAAATCTTGAAATGAAAATTTGATTTGGGAAATATGCATATAATTAGAGCCATTTTTATAAAACCTAAAACGACTATTATATAAAATGAAAGCTGAACCGACAAACGTTGCTCTGTTTTAACTATGAATATTGAATACAAATTGGTATAATGAATAAAAAAAATAGTTCAGTTAAATTGATATTGCAGTTGTCTTTTTAATTATTTTTTAATTTGCTGATATTCCGGTCAACTGCCTTAATTTTTCCTTTCATAAGAACCTTGTCCTGACGATAATTAACCCAACGATAAAAGAATTAGCGAAATTGTTCCATCCGTTCACGCGTAATGCGATGACCAAAGGAAATAGAGATTCATTGATATATATATATATATATATATATATATATATATATATATATATATATATATATATAAGAGATTTTTCAAGTGAAAGCGTGATATCTGTTCAGACGGATATGATGTTCCATTTTCTACATTATCTAAGTTGAGTTATACCACTGGTTCATATCATAACGTGTGTATATATCGCCCATTTAGATCGTAAAGACTTATAGGGAGGTTATATTAAAACACCTTTATCGAGCACTTAACTAATATCGATATAAAAACCAGGTCCACATATAAGTTTTCACAATATTAAGAAACTTTTGAATAGATAAAGTGTTCTTTATCTTCTAATATTTTTCATATAATCTTGTCTGATAATTTTGTTGTGTAAAGTTTCCATTGCGTCGTCCGTTTGAGGTGTTTTATTCTTGGGATATCGATATTATTTTCACTGAATACTAATAGACATTTTGTCTACCGTTATCGGAGTTCATAAAACTAAGGGTAATAATAGTATGGCTTCATTCTTTATTAATATTAGTGTTCGTTTAGTTGAACATAATCATTATTGAACATTTGAGTAAATATTTGTAAATAAAAAAATATTTCTATTGGTAAAATGGTAAAGTTTGTTAAAGTTATTAGACCAGGCAAAAACAAAGGCTAACAGATACAGGAGAAAGCATACTGTACTGTTTTGTGTTTGCCTGTTTATACATATACTAACTATGCCTGCGACTTTGTTCGCGTGGAACTAAATACTATATAAATATTTTTTAATCTTACCCGTTTTTGTAACTTTTTTTAATACAGCTGTGCTCCTATTAGTAGTAGCGTGGTGATAAATATTCTAAAGCCTGTCTCAATGATTGTTTCATCAAATACACAAAGAATTTATGAAATCTGATAAGTAGTTCCTAACATTAGTGCGTTCGAACAAATAAACTTTTCTGGTTTATAATATAAATATAGATAGGTTCATGTAGATATATAAGATACTCTATTTTACATTATATATATCAATAATCATTGTAAATTACGTTAAAATACATGCGCTTGTATGTTGTCGTGCTATTTGCTCTACATTGCTATTGTATTGTAGTGTTGTTTGTTCTACGATTAAACTCACAATATCGTGAAATCGATGAATCTAAAATTGGAACGATCCAGAATTAGGACCCCCGAGACATAACATCAAGAAGTCGTGACCTCCCATAGCAGTTATCTTCGCACGATAACGTGTCGCGTTGACGACCGATAGCAGAGCTATGTAGGTCTTGATGTTGACGAATGTATTATTTAACGGCCGTAAGACCGACGAGGAAAATGCACGTATCCATCCGTACTATGTTCGCTTTTGATTTACAACGTCAAACGTGTTAGTATTTTTAACTTATCCATTGCAGTAATTATGTGAAGTTACTTATTACTTATTTCTGCGTTCTTTTTGAACTTGTTTCATATATACACTGTCATTTTTCATTGTAACGGACAAACATATTTTATATAAAAGTATATCTGTAAATGTAATATGTTTATTGTTACTTATTATAGAAAATGGGGGTTGGTTGGGTAGGGGGAGGGGTGTTTGACGGATTCTCGTTCCTTTATTATGTATTTGGCAAAAGTAAAGCGATAGTATCGTCGCAAATAATAGGGAATAAATAAGCAAATTATCTATATCTGATACATAATACTAATTTACCATTTCGAAGCAAATATTTGCTTTGGCGCTACGCGTAACAATAGATCGATCTCTCCGCTAATGGCGGTATTTTTTGGTATTGTACAGTACTTACAATCATGCGAAGTGCCCTCACTTGTCCATTCTACTGTAGACAGGCGAAATTACCTTAGAGTATTTATGTTCATAAAGCATTGTAATTCTTCATAGTAAAGACTTCATCGTAAATTTAGTGCGAATATTTTTGGACTCGTGCCTCATAGCAATCGCAACGTGATGTTGCATATATCAAATGGACTGACACGTAAACAAATATTAACGTTGAAAATTATAGTTTTGGTTATATGCAAATTTTAGAAGTGTGTGTCATTATTTAGGAATATTAAACCATTGGGTCATTTAATTCTGTCAAATTTTAAGAGATTAGCTGACTTTGTACTCCGTACTGATGTTAGATATACTAACTAATAGAAGTAAATACGGATATCGGCTTGCCGTGCACGCAACTACGTCTTCACTCTGCGCCGGTCGGTGTGCTAATGCCCCAGCACCGCGCGATCCGCAGAGTGCATTGCTCGAGACAACAGACTACAGAAAGTAACTTTTATAAATGTATAATAGAAACAAACCATAGTTATTATATTTTTCACTAGCTTTTACCTGTGGCTTCGCTAGCTTGAATATTGATTTTGTTAAACGAATCAGACACCTAACTTTATCCCACTTCCAATAAGTTATCGCGAGAAAAAGTAACCTATCACCGTCTCCAGGTTCCCATCTATCTCTATACCAAAAATATTAGTATGAATAATATCAAATAATAACTAATTAATATTCCAATGTAGATTTCAGAGATGTGTACACTACAGTACAATATAACTGCTTTAGAACCACGTAAAAGTTATTGAAATCTATTGATTTATGCTTACCCATTGTATAAATACGAGGTCTCCGAATTTACGTTGAATGTTTTGAGAAAGCTTCAAATTGCGTTAATACAAGACTACTTTTACAGCCGAGTGCCACGCGAAATGTGTCCCAACGCGACGTAAACGAGGCAAGGGGAAGCCCTCCGGATGTTTTGTAAATATTTAAAACGAAAGCTGCAAGAGGGAGCAACGTCTTACATAGTTACACCCTTTCCAAAGGGTGCCGGAACATAAGTTTAGAATAAATGTAAGCTGATATAATGTTTCTCAAAATGAGAAAATAATACTTACCTAAATCACAGACTTTAATGATGAGATAATAATGTGTTACGTCTGTCGATTTGTTTGTTTTCTAACAATATTTGCTGTATTCCTTCTCCAATCTTATATCAAATTATTAACAATACTTCCTAGGAACACTAAAAACTATATTATGCACTGTTAGTACCCTTAACGGACGCAAAGGTTGGGCGTACACATAAAAGTTAAGTATCAGAGAATCTAACGTACTTTTGCGACACTATCAAATGACCATTCTCGCAGAGAGTCAACCCCAATCTCCATCGCGAAGAAATAAACATTCAGTTTCCATTTCTACATTACATACAGTATAAAGTTTATTGGTAGTTACACTATAGTACGGGGATCATAATTTTCCCGTTCTAACTCCAACTCAATCATGAAAATGGTACCTATGTATATACTACATACATAAACTACAAATTAGAAGTAAGGGCGGTGACACACAGCCCCGCACAGTTGCAATATGCACGGTTCGAAAAATATAGAGATATATTTGAAGCGATGATAGCTTAGTTGGTAGTGGTTACAGACGTCGCGGCAATAGATGTGTTCGAAACCACCTGCAATGAGCTTGAGTTTTCGGTGAAATGAAACGTCATGATGAAACCATATCATGGTAGTTGGGCTTTTTGTAATGCCCGCCTAACTAGCTACCATCCTTGAGATGAAAATCCGCCGCCAAATACCTATAGGTGTGTTCCACTTGAGAACCAGTTCCTCCACTAGGTTTAGCGTGACCACCATCATGGGCCACATCGTCACTTTACGTCAGGTGAGATTATGGCCATAACGCTAATATCTCGATTCAGCATTACCGACACGAGCGTAACGAAGGGTGCACTTTCGTTCACGGTCAACTAAAGAATGCAAAACGCGCCAAGAAGCTTTTACTTCGACAAGCCGCAAATTTACAAATACTTTTTTAATAAATGAAATATTATCTTAACCTAATATCGAAATCTCTGTTCTAGTTATTTGTCATTAAATTAGCTATATTCATTTGACTGAGCAAGTAGAAAATAAATGTATTTGACTATATTGTTAATGCAGTTCGCTGTGAACACCTATGTGATACCGGCTTTATGATTGGTTTAAAATAATTTTCATTTTGGTGTACTTTCTTGTGAGTTGTAAAATCGAAACATATTCCGTGATGTCGCTAATGAGTCAGAGACATTCGCTAATTTATTTGTATAGATTTTAAAATGTTTTGTTATGTAGAAAACAAGTTATAACTTTGGAATATTGTGAAGAGGACGCGTGTATATCTATATTAATATTATAATGTGGAAAAGTTTGTTTATTTGTTTAAGTGCTAATCTCACGAAATACCAGTCGGATTTTAAATTTTTTAATTTTATATTTTATAGAGAAATCGCTTAGGAAGGCTTTAGGTTATATAACATCACGCTACTACCAATAGAAGCAATTTTTTTTTTTATGGAAAGGGGTAAACGTACAAGCGTATCACCTGACGGTAAGTGATTATCGTCGCCCATGGACACCCACGACACTAAAGTTACAAAAACGAGCATAAATTATTAAATTAAATTTTAGCTCCACGCGAACGAACTCGTGTGGCACAGCTCGTATATAAATAATAATTTAACACAATTATTTGTATTGTTCGAGGCGTCTATGCATCGTAAACTTTGACGATTTTACTATATTTAATAACTATTTCTTACTTATAATGTACTTGTAGTATGTAGTTTCTTAGAATAGCGCGTTCAAACAAACTTATTCGCTTTATAATATTAATATAGATATTCAATTGTAAGGCTTTTTATTATAATGACTCATTAAATACATCTAGTCAATGTTGTCTGCTCTACGATATCAAATATGCGAAATGGAGTTTTTCAGTTTGTTACATTTTCACGTCTATACCGCTGAATCGATTGTGATGAATTTTGGTATAGAGATAGATGGGGCCTTGGAGACGGCGAGAGACTACTTTTTCTCGCGAAAAACTTATTTGAAGTGGGAATTTTATAGGGTGGAATAGGTGTATGAAACTGTTTGTTGCGTCATCCGATTTAACAAATTGAATATTAACGTGAGCGAAGCCGCGGGTAAAAGCGTGATATTGGCAGAATTGCCTACATAGGCAGATGCTATTATAAAAATATGACAGCGAAGTAACCTTATATTATAGTAGTTACTGATCACTGGCAAGGGTAGAACATAATTTGTAAAAATACTATATAACTTTTTTGATTTTATCGCTTTTATTTTGGCGTGAGAACATTCTAGATGAATGCATAACTAAATGCATTGGACTAAAGCTATTTGCGTCATATCCGTTTGTGAATAAACCGACCATGTTATGTGAGTATTAGGCAGTTCTTTTATCTTTTTAAATGAATTGGTTTGTCTTCGTTCGTAAGATTTGAGCGAGTGGTGGCACAGAAGGAACAGTCTGTTTTGTCGCGAATTCTATTACCGCTGCGATATTTCCTAGTTAAGTTGAGATGAGAAGCAGGAATATAGTTGCAACATTAATTATTAATAACTGTTTTATGTGGTTTGAATGCTTTGAAGTCTTGATAGGTCAGAGAGACGACACACAAGTGAATATTGCCTCATAACATAGTTCCTGTGATGTATTCCAACGAGTTAGTCGAGAAAAAGCTCATGTAATATCTTCACGTTATAGGACATCGTAGACAAATAACCTGGTTTTATGTTCCAGCGATGACTAGAACTTCCAGAGCCTTTAATTCTTTTATCCTCTAACCTTTATCCTTTTATATTTAACCTTTAATCGCGGCTTCGCTTACGTTAGTATTGATTTTGTCAAATCGGTTGACGCAATAAAAAGTTTCATACTAAGTTTGTTTCTCTCTTTACTCCACTTCCAATAAGTTTTTTGGCGAGAAAATATAGTATATCACCGTCTCCAAGGTCCTCTCTATCTCTGAGCCAAAAGTCATCACAATCGATTCAGCGGTTTAGGCGTGAAAGCGTAATAAACTATCAAACTTACTCTCGCATATTCTTTCTTTTTTTATGTAATAGAGGGCAAACGAGCCAGCGTGTCACCTGATGGTAAGTGATGACAGCCGCCCATGGACACCCACATCATCAGGGGAATTGCAGGTGCGTTGCCGGCCTTTATTGGAGGGACGGGCTCTCAAGTGCAACTACCGGAACACACCTATTGGTATTTGGCGGCAGATTTCCAACTTGAAGGTGATAACTAACCAGGCGGGCATTAGAAAAATCCCTACCACCATGCTATGGTTTCCTTACGATGTTTTCCTTCACCGAAAACTCAAGCTTATTGTAGGTGGTTGGATTTGAACTTACGTCCTATGGCGCGGCCTTCCTACACACTACAATTGAGCTATCATCGCTTCATATATGTATATATAATACTAGTAAGGAAAATATTGTTTAAATGTTTCTTGTAAATATGTATAAATACAGGTGATTTATATACTCTATAAGGACATTTAGAACTTATCAAATAGATGTTATCCCTTTTTATGACGCTTGCAAATATTTGTATATAAGAAATAGGCAATAAGAACAGTCATTGTTATGTTGTCATAGCTGTATTTAATTAAATCAAATATTTATATACAAGTTGTTGACTTTTGCGTGAACCTTCTGGGCTCTTCCTTGCTTGGCGTTTGGCATTCATGTCCGCTGGGTCGCAACCAAGGGCGACAGACAATGTGACTTCTATTCGCCTTTGGCCGGGAGAGGTAAACAAACTAAGTACGTATGACTCGTCTGCGGTTTCCATACGGGATACACTTTCCTAATTAAAAACGTTTCCTTTGTGAAGAACGCTCCTATTGGCTTGTATACTTTATTTCATTTTGTGTATCTTTAATTGTAAAAGTGGCTTAGTTATCGGGGTTCAAAGTCCTATTGACATAGTTACAGTAATTATAAACTTGCACAATAGTATAAAACTTACAGATATTAAAATTATTAAGAGATACCTAACCCTAGAAGAGGCAACATAAAACCTTTTATAGAATCTAAAGGGATGGAACATAAAAAGATTAATATAGCGTTCGGTTCTGATCATGGAACTATTCTAATAGTTAAAAAATGCGGTGGCAATTTCCGAAGAAGTTAAAATTTCCAAGTGACTTCATTCTTATTCCGTACGCGCTGCCGACCGGACGTGTTGCAACTACGAAGTATAAAATAAATCACGTAATAAAGCTTAATGGTGTGGATGCAATATGTGGACGCCATTATCACTAATACAACTGTTATTACACCAATGTATTTTTGAAAATATTGTAGAATACTCTGGTAACTGGCTTGGAATACATAAGTGTTTATGTTAGTCACTTTGATGATATATCGAATGTCACCCTGTGATTTTTTTAATCGTTTTACGTTAATGACTGTTGAAAAACGGCTGGGCTAGGAAAGCAGGTAAGTATTAGAGAATATTCTAGCACAATGTTATGTTTAATTAAAATGTAATGTATTATATACCTTTAGTTTCATATTAGGATTCTGAGCTTATCTTCGAGCAATTATGGCTTGAAATTGACAAAACAGATCGCCATTACGTCTTCTATAGTAATATTATAAAGAGGAAATATTTGTATTTTTGTTTGTAACGAATAAATTTGAGAGCCACTGGATTGGCCCTATTTCAGTGTGCAACAGCTTCGGACTTCTTCATCAGTCGGCTGCTGGTGTCGTCTGAACGAGATTTAGAAGGCTCTTTAGGATTGGCATCAGATTCTGCTTCTCTACGGGAAGTCTTGCAGGAAGCCAGACCTGTGTTTTCCGGGGTTCTGGCTGTTCGGTGCGGTAAATTTCCTGTATATTTAGGATAGTTTTTATGGCAATAAATGACCCTATCCCTGAACGCAGTAGATGACGCTGTGATTAAATTATTGGCTACAGCAAAAGGCGAAGATGGTCAGCAGAGATGGTTGTTATTTTAGTTCATCCTATATTCTTATAATGAATTTGCTACGTATGTAAATTTTATATATGGACCGTTTATTTTGAAAGTGTTGTAAGTCCATTTTTGAGAAAAATGAACTTTCACGAAATTCATGCTTAATTTAATGTAATTTTTTTATATATAACTAGTCCGTGTTTAATTTCTCAAAAAAATCACATGTTTTGTACAACTTAAAATCAGTCGGTCGGTAAATGAAATTGCATTATCAACAAATATAGTAAGTAACCTTTAATTTTCTTGAAACAAAAGAAAATGGACTTACACCACTTTCAAAATAAACGGTCCGTATGTTACCTACTCCGGAATGAATAGTGTTCATAAGCGAAGTAGTTCGATAGCGAACATCCACTTACCATTGATGGAATTCGACAATAAATATGTTCGTGCCCGTAACGAAACCGGTGTCGTGCCTTTGATTAAATATACATGAACTTGACATTGGTGTTGGTTAATGTGCACGTCCGTCTGTCTGTGTGACGCAATCGTGTACCGCGCCGCTCGTTCCCGAGTCGGTCTCACGGGCCGGTGCATATCGTTGACCTCTAGGCACACTGTTGTAGTTTGTTCACTCATTGAGGAAGCCGTTGGGAAATTAAATGAATTGTAATCTATATATATTTATAGGAAAGTATTCCACTTATAGATTACCATATCTCCAAAATTATTCTTTCGATTGGATAAATCGTTCTTATGCATCTTGTTTTATTTGTTTATGTATTATAGATTTTGCGTTATGGGGCCACAATTTCACCTGATGTTAAGTAACGATGTGGCACAAGCTGGTAGATACGAAAAGCCTAATGGTGGGACTGGTTCTGAAGTGCATCCTTCGGAACACACCTATTGGTATTTGGAGGCAGATTTTCAATTTGCGAGGGCTAGAGGCTGGCATCAGAAAAAGCCATGCTATGGTTGCCATCATGCTATGGTTTTCTCACGATATTTCATTCATCGAAAGTTCAAGGTCATTGCAGGTGGATTCAAACTCACGGCCTTTGACATGGTTGAATAGTCAACTGAATTACGAAAATCATACACATCGGTCGTAAAACCCTATATAATACATATTACCATACACAGGTGATTAATCAAACATTTATATGGCTTGTTGTACACTTGGTGTACGGTGGTCGAAAATATTTCGCGCGTGCTATCAAATGAAACCGGGTCTTTGAGACTGTTTCAGATGTACGCAGGTCTCTGCCAACCCTCTTTTAGCGTGATATCAACATTTACCATAACGATAAGTATGTTACTATAAAAACATTTTAAGAACTAGTTCAGTTTAACGAGAATTTGCAAATACCAATGTGGAGTTTAGTGCTAATTGGTTGATTAGTGAAATTTAAATACGTGCATATTGGTGACGCACCGGCGCTCTGAAGTCATTTGGGGGCTCCGGCGAGGAAAACTGCATTCGGGTGGGGTATTGTTTCGAATTTGTCCCATAGTACACATGCATATATATATGCGAGTTACCGTCTTGAATCACGTCGTCGAATAATTTAGCTGAGGTCGTTATCGAATGTTAAAATAAATTAACATAATACAAACAAAATAGAAAAAATCTTTAATTTGTGATTGAGAAACGGTTACTATGGAATTATGAAATAGATTTTGTAGTCTCTGAATAAAAAGTATTTATAGTTTACATGTAAATTTCACTCTTCCGTATGTAGTTTGTAGAAAAGTATCTAGGAGACATCTTTAATGTCATAATTGTAATATTTTCTGTAAATTATCCCGGCTAATTTTCGTTTTTCATTCATGATATTATTTAATTTCCGTTGACTCTTGACACCTGTACAAATTATTAAGTCCTGCAGACGATACTAAGTTAGCGAAAATTATGTAAAAACTTTTCTTTAATTTGTAAAACGGACTGGTACAAGTAATACTGAAACTAAACACGCAAGACCAAGACCACATATGAAGGCCTGAACGACAATATATAAATTCCGTTAAAATTATCTGCTAAATTAGTATTCGTAATTCCTTTTTTCATGAGGAGATAAAGTACTTTATTGTATTTGCAATTTCCAATTAGCCTTACAAGATTTTAACACTGATTATAAAAGTGTAAGTATGTTAAAAGCCTCGATCGTGATGTAAATAATGAAATACTTTTCATGCATTTATTTTAATACGTAATGGTTTATTTATTAATGGAGTATCAAGTTTAATATCACATAAATAATTGTGTATACATGCCTTGTACCGTTTGCAATATATTACATACGAAGTTCGAACGATAGCTCATATTAATATGATTAACTTGGGATTTGGGAATAAATGTTTGAACGGGCAATAACGTAATATATAATGTCTACATTTATTACCCGCTGATGGAATTGGTAATAATCGGAATGTTGTTGGTTCGTTTGTTTACTTATGTAAGTATATATTGGAATAAATATGATTACACATGTATGTATATAATTCTAAATAAATGTTAAGTAATGTATTATTCATACAAACATAGTGTTTGAGGTGTGGTAGGACACGTTGATTATGTACTATACCTACTATACATTTGTATAGTGATGCCGGCTCAATTGATTGTGTGTACGGACGCCGTGTAAATAGACATGATTTAAGTGAACATAATTCTGACGACATAAAATGGTGGTAGGAATTTTTCTAATACTCGCTAGCTACCATTCTCAAGTTGAAAAACTACCAAATATCTATAGGCGTGTTCCGGTGGTTGCACGTGAGTGCCAGTCTCCCCACTAGGTTTAACGGATCCACCGTCTTGTGCCAGACCGTTACTTAACATTAGGTGAGATTGTGACCCTTACGCTAAAACCTATAAACTATTAAAAAAAGTCTCCTGTTGGACGTAACTTTCTTAAGCCGCACCGTTCTCTATAATCTTTATCCCAACTCATATATTCCCGTGGAAGGAAAAAAGTTAAAATTAGTAACACGTAAATATAAAGCTTTAGGGTGCCTGTTCGTTCGCGTGTTATTAAAATTTATTGTACTATCAAATCTCTTAAAAATATTTTATTCAATTTAGGGCCTGAGAAGGCGCATAATGATGTCAAAACCAGCACCGGTTCGAACTTCACCAGTCAAACCTCGTCAGTTTTCCGGCAGAACAATGATATGGGGCTTTTAAAAAAGATTGCAATACGTTCTTCAGGATCAGTAACATAGCTCGAATACTGTTGCTGTTGTCAGTTACCATCATGTGAGGCGTCTGCCTGTTAGCATAAAAATAATCGAGAAAGACTATCAAGGAACTCGATTTGGTTATATTAATGTTTATTTTTCGGGAACAGTACTTTATTTTTTAATAATAGGTCTATGTCATTTTATGTGGCCTTGACAATGTGTGTGACAATTTTCATGATGCTTCGTTGCGTAGTTACAGCGTGAAAGCGTGACAAACAAGCCGGCTTGACAGGCGTGACTGACGGAGGCTAGTTTTACTTACGACTGGATCGTACTTGGGTATTGAACTCTATCATGTGAAGTGCACTCATCATGTCGGGCTAGGATATAAAACACTTACATTCGCAATTACAATTTTAGTTCCGCTCATTGCACTAGTCTGGTCGTCTGAGAGGGCCGCTCGCCAGGCTGCAAGGACGTGGCCCGGCTTACCATTAGGCCGATCGTAAATTCGAACCCGCGTCGCCCTAGCAAAGTGATAGATGAACGTGAGGTTTTAGTAGGTGTTCCCGGCGTCTTGGCTACGGGCTAATCACAAACTCATTCGCTTCATGATATTTTGGTGTTGTATTATAATTATTTCACCAGTGTCATGTGATTGACAAGTTTTTACTCGGCTGCGTTTAACTTCGTAACGAGTTCCAACCGCTCCTGTCGCTCCCACAGCAGGTTGAGCGTGACGATGCACTGCTCGAACGGTAACATTGTTTGCAGCAAGCGCCTATCGCGTATTCGATCACGGTGCATCGACCGGCACAGAACTAACGGTACCGGGTGGGCCTAGGATTGTCTATCTGGATGGTTCGTATACTACCTAACACCGTCACAACAAAGATAACATACAGAAAGTACATTTTCATTCCAACTTAATCGATCGACATTCAACAACAATCTTGGGGTTTGTATTAACCGCTTGTGTAATCGCAGGGTCGTGTTTGGACAGTATGTTAGTAGATGTTAAGTTTGTCCGGTCTGCTTTTCTTTCGTATGACAATAAAAAGGATTCTTGTAGTCCTTTAAAACAGAAATTTAAAAAGGGTATTTTACAGGTACAATGAAGTCTTGTTCATGTTAAAATTGTCATTTTAATGTCACTATTACTAACAACCTGATATGGACGCAAGAATTCACCAAAAATGTTGCAAAATTAGCCTGTTCCTTTATTACGTTTTTCGCAAAAACGAGACGATAGCAAAAGTAGCAAATAATAGGCAATAAAGAAACTAATTAAGTACAGTAAAGTTGTTGCACGATACAAGTTTGCAATTTCCTAGTAAATATTTGCAAAGTACAATAAAAAGGCCGGTTTGTCCCGAGATTGCTAAAAAATGCGTGTCAACTTTTGCGCGAACTAATTGGAGCTGCGTCGAGAACGTACCTTCTGTGATTATATAGTTTGTGGCGCCCATGCTGTGACGGTGGGATAATTAGCGTGAAGATAATAAACGTAAAAATGTTACGTTTATTATGTTGTAAAGGGTATATTTGAAGCGCAGACGACCTAAATAGAGCTTAGGCGTGGACGGGTGAAGTGTTTGAATTGCTCTGCTCGTTACATAGAGTTACGGGTCATAGAATTCAATTAATAAAGAACTATAAAAACAAAATAAATTGTAACCATTTTGTCTAAGATATAGAAAGCCAGGAAACTCGTATTTTTGTAACGTTGTTTAGTGGAATTGAGAAAAGAAATACAGCTGTTTAGATGCCAAGACAGGAGAGCAATACCCGCTTAATTCAGTGTATATCGAATCTTTTGAGGACAAAAAATCTTAAGCGCTAATTACACATTTTACAGTAGAGCTTTTTCATTTCTAATTAAAAAGTATCTATTGTATTTTTATAAAAGAATGACTTGTTCGTAATTAACCACTGTTCTATTAAAATAGAGGCTATTAACATACTACTGCTAACTTAGAAAGATATTTTGAAGAGGTAAGACCTGGACCGTACCAAGTATGTGAAGTCACACATATTATATTCCTGACGCTTGTGGGTGAGTTCTATACGAACTGAATATTCATTCAAAATTCTATTGTAAATATATGTCACTTGTGGTTGGTACCCAGAAACGGAACATTTGTACCAAAGCCGTAGGTCTGTTGCTAGATGCCTTTCACTGTGTTTCAGCGGCCGCATTTGTGAGCCAGGCAGTTTAGTGTCTAGACCTGGGGTTCCCAAAGTGTGCGCCGCGGCGCCCTGATGCGCCATAGAGAGTGATGAAGGGTGCCATTAGGGAATTCTTTTTACCATTCCCCAATTTAAGTGCTCGCGAGTACAAAATAAATAATTGCACACCTCATAAGCGAAGCGTTCAGGTGGGTACTACTGTCACATCACACAAAACAACAGATTTTTCAAACTTAAAATATCTCTATTTATTATATATTGCACTTGTAAAATAATATTTACACACACATATCAATAAAAACCCTATATTTAACACTCATGATATATTTGATGCCATTTTTTTATTTAAACTAGTTAAAAAACTTTTCTGTCCGTACGTCCGTGTGTGTCTGTATGTGCGATCGAAATACTTTACTAATCGAGTTACTTTTCATTACCGATTACTTTACACTGTCTGATTCGATGTGGTTTAATTGTTCATAAATAAACAAAAAAAAGAGATTATAAGTGCACACTTCTGAATTTTCCAAACTTTTTAATTTATATACTTACCTACGTGTTCGCAAACTGTTGATTTTATGTTCATATAAATAAACAGTTTGGATTCATAATGTGGATGTTTTAAATTTTGTGCCCATCTACATCAGTAGTATAATTGTACCTTCTATTTCGACCAGCTAGATAGGTTAGTGCGCCGCGACAAAATAGTTAACGTGTACGTGTGCCCCGAAATGAAAAAGATTGGGAACCCTTGATCTAGACCGATCGTATTACTTTCAGCTAAACATATTTAACATAGTTAAGAATATATATATTCAAACGTAATCTATATTAATATTATAAAGCGGAAATGTTTGTATGTTTGTTTGAACGCATTAATTTTAGATACTACCTGGTGGATTTTTAAAATTGATTTGTGTATTTAGCGCTACTACTAATAGGAGCAAAGCTGTATTGAAAAAAATTACAAAAAAGAGGCAAAAATTATTAAATGATTTTTAGTCCCATGCGAAGAAAGTCGCGGGAAAAAAATCTTGAAATATGTGTGTATATAATTATTCCTTCAGTAACTAGGCGATTTATATTCATAAAACTTTTTCACGGAATGTTCCTTCCGAGTTGTGTGGACTTATTGTTTGGAGGAATAAAGTATATTATATGTATATGTAAATATAATATATCGCTATATTGGTTTGGATGATTCGTTTTTTGATATTTGTTATATCAGAGATCATAAGTTATTCAAAGTGACGGAGTAGTATTGACCCGGTTACAGAGTACGGAATTAGGAAAAAAATATTTCGATGATATTTGTTTAATTTGAATCGATTTTGAATATAAATCCAGTGTACGGACATTATATCGACTTACGTGAGTTCGAACCCCTGCAATGAGCTTTAGCTTTCGGTAAAAGATAACGGCAGGTATTGCATTTTGTCATGCCCCCTCTCTCTTGTCGCTATTTACCTATCGATATGTTTCGGCAGTTAGACTTGAAAACCAGTCCCAGCACTAGGCTTGGCGTGTCCAATATTTTGAGCCACATCGAAACAAACTTAAAGAAACTTACAAAATAATTTTGTGTCATTTAAATTTTATTATAAGTTTTATAAAGCGTATTTTGATGAGTTTGTTGCAAATTCTTGAGTAAATTTTAGTGCACTATGGACAAGACCTAGCAATTTTATGTAAATTCAAACCGTTCCGAGTTGCCAAAGCGCTTTGTCTAGTCTTTAGCAGAGACCGAGAGGTCGTTCAACTCACCTTGGTGGCGCCCTTTGTGGGAATTAGATTTTTACACTTAGGTAATGGATTCACCCCGCCCACGCGCAACCGCGTTCAGTGCCATCAGCCTTGCGCTTTTATTACGTTTCGCATGCAACATTTGTTTGTATATTGAACACTAGGACTGTGCCAAAATATAATAAATAGTTTTAAAAATAAGAAAAAGGGTCTTGGGATAATACATTTACGCTTCACGGCCAGGGGCACCCGAAAGGATATGTGGCACTCGCCCCACGCTAGCTGCCAGAAATATCCACTAAAACCCCACGGCCATCTGTCGCCTGGGGCCATCGCACGGGGCGGTGTGAGTTCGATCTAGCAATTACTGAGTGGCTTCAGAGATCGATCTGGCCTGATGTTAAGCAGGACTTCGTTTGCGGAGAACTAAAAATTATTTAACAAAAAAAAAAATTTTTTTTTTTTAATTCTTATTTACTCCTATTAATGCTACCGTGATGTTAAATTATCTCTTCCTCAATAATTTTTCTATCAAATACAAAAATAATTTGTAATATCCAGCTGGCAGTTCTTAAGATTAGCGCGTCTAAACAAATTTTTCCGCTTTATAATATCAATATAAGATGTGCTAATTTTAATTGATCTAAGGGTCAGTTGCTAAGTAAATCATTCGTACTACGGATCAAGCCCTGTATTACGGGGATCTTTACAAGCGCACGATTACACTAAGTGACATCCAGAGCATAGGTACTTGTAATGTGTGGGATTTGAAAATACAACATTCATCACCGCGATACCAGAGTAGAAATCTCTAATTATGGCAATGAGTCATAAATCATAAAGGCATTTGAATCGTTATCAGTGGAAAATAAGGTTTATTCGAGTTACGTATGGCTAAGTTTCAAAAGGAAGGAGAGGAGTATACATAACTATTTACGCTAAGTGATTTTAAACAAGTGATTAATGTTTCTGGTATTTTAAAATGCTAATTGTTGTATGTTTCAATTTATAAAATATTATTTCTGACTGCGACAGTTTTTACTATTCATTGTAATTAAAATGTAAAGAGATAATAAAAAAAAATGTAAACACTTAAAGCCTGTTTTTAATATGAAATCACTTTTGATTGTTGATATACGTACATACAAACGTATTTCATCGTGTTATGGGTATATAAGAAGCAAGTGAGAGACACGGTTTCTCTGTTACACTAGATTGAAAGATTACCTTCTGGTAAGATAGGTTACAGTTGAAATGACTTTGATCTGATTTTATTGGTTAAAACTAGATGTAACTGAAATAATTGAAAGTTATCTAGATTCTTCAATTATTAGTACAAGTTTAAATCAGCCATAACAAAAATGTTTAATTTATCTTTATAAATAAAAACGTATGTTTCTCTGTACGCTTATCCTTTATACTTATGTTCCTAAATTATTCATACACCCACGAATGTTTCTGACCAAAAATAGCTCTTTTTTCATAACGCATGCCGAGTATTACTAATTATTTATAAACTTATATTAACTTCTACTGTTTATTCTATATTAAATCATAACAAACAGCTTAAAGCAAATTTAAAGTTCGTTTCGACTAGGTACTTGAACGTAGCCCTCTGAAATATGAAATGATTTTCCACTAGCCAATGTTTGTGTTTAAATGTTTTACCGGCTTATCATATATGCCTTTCTTTTATAAATCATAAAGGATTCATTCATAACGGTTGTATTATTTCTGATTCTTTTGATGAAATATTTGATAAACTTCGAATCGAAGGCGAACGACCGCATTGGGCAAAAAATCTCGCCGCAAGCAACCCCGCATTGCACCAAAGTGGGCGGCGCGCCTCTGCTCGGGGCCCGGCGCGGACTGCGGCGCGCTGCAAACCTCTTGTTTATAGAGCATTCAGCGTGCCACCCGCCGGCCATTACTAAAATTATTTCACGATATTATATTTTATAATAAACGTTAGCGAAGACCCCCGAGCTCGGTGACTTTTTCACATGTAATCGCTCCGTAACAAGTTTTCTTCTTGTCCGGATTGTACAACATGTTGCGGCTACTTGTGAGGCCGTGAGATTGTTACTTGCTGTTTTATTAATAAAAAGATACCTAAACGTTTGTAAAGTTTGTCACAAGAGTTTAAATCTAAATTCATATTATAAAGAATGATTTGTATTTTTGTTTGTAACGAATAAATACAAGAACTAATGGACCCATTTCAAAAATTCCTTCACCGTTAGAATGTTACATTAGCCCTGAGTAATATAGACTATGTCACATTTTTTTATGAAAATGCTTAAATAAAATTATTATTCCACGCGTACGGATTCGCGGATACAGCTAGTAGTAATAAGTAAAATTAGTTTATGAAACATATACGGATATCATAATTGAAGGCAATATGGGATAAGATAGAACGTAATAATGTATTCACCATACACTAGGTGCAATATGCAGCCCCGACGTCCAAGGCCATGTGTTCAATTCTCTGCAATGAACTTGAGCTTTCGGTGAAGGAAAACATCGTGACAAAACCATACCATGGTAATAGGGCTTTTTCTAATACCCACCTGGCTAGCTACCAACCTGAAGTTGAAAAGCTGGAGTCAGTCCCTCTACTAGGCCTAGCGTGTCCACCATCTTGGGTCACATGGTCACTTAACATCAGCTGAGATTATGGCCGTAACGCTAACCCTATGAGCTATAAAAAAAAAAAAACAGTAGTAGTTTAAAAGATAGTCTCACAGAAGCGTTTCTCACCATATGTATGATGGTCTAATACGTACCCCTACAACCCCGCATAATAAAAGCGACACAAAATGACAATATATCTGATTGATAACAGTGAAACCAGGTTGTAAGAGTTCGCTTAGTAACCCCCGGAAGATAGTTATAGCACGTATCTGAGGCAGTCTGGGTACACGCACGATAAGGTACTACTGCTACGAGAATCCGACCTCGGTCATCGAAATCACGACTTATAGGTACAACAGATAGTATATAGCGTTATCGGTCGTAACTATGCGAATATATTATCAGTAGTTGCGAAACGCCTCGGGTTGTAATGTTTGCCTTACGATAAACGTTTTGAGTTACAATGGGATACGTGTGAAATGCGGATAAAGAAGCCATGGGCTTGAGTAAGTTGCTATGATTTATAAGCTATACTTCCTTTGGTGCGCTGTGAGAAATCCTGTAGCGTGATTTTACCATGTATATATGGTGATACACCATGAGGTTAGCTGAGGGTTACATACGCATGTGTAGCATACTGGTAGGACTTTTTCTAATAACCAACTGGCTAGCTATCGCCCTCAAGTTAAAAATCTGCCGCCAAATACCTATAAGTGTGTCCCGGCAGTTGCACTTGAGAACCAGTCTCTTTGCGTATCCACCATCTTGGGATACATCGACACTTACGATCAAGTGAGATTGTGGTTATAACGCTGAACCTATAAAGCATCAAAAAACTTGTTAAGTGCTTTATTTAATATTTAATTTCTTAAGTTAAAATCATAAATATTTTTATAATTGTGTATATTATTTAATTTCGCGTTTCGAACTTTTCGACTCTGATCAAAGCGGTTAAGTTACAATATGTGAATATCATCCCTAATTGTATTTACGTTAAAGAAGAAAGTAGAAAAAATGGTATAGAAAACAGAAAACAATAATAGAGACGGGAGAAGTTTAAGAGAAATAGATTAGCGAAATATAAATTAGAAACACTAATGATGGAAAAACCATGTACGGAAACCGTTTTGATCGGTGTAAGTTGTGGAACCTAAGCGATGACTGAGGTTTAAGTGAAGGAAAATATAAAGATGAAACTGTAACATTTTCTTATGTACGCTAGGCTAGCTATCACTCTGAAGTGGATATCAGTTTTCAAACTCAAACAGGTGTGTTTGGGTGGCTCCATTTGATTCCAATAGTTCCTCCATTACACAAATATCAAGCCAAGATGGTGTCCAAAGGATTTTTTTTAAACTTATGAAAATAAATAAATGTAGAAGTAGAGTAAGATCGAAAAAAGTTTATAATGACAGTCAATAATGGAGATTCCAGAATCGCCAAATATAATTCTTCCATAAATTAGGTAAACTATTCCATAAATTATTCCATAAAAAAAGGTGCACAGCAATGATGATCATATTATCAGAAAATAAATAAACACGAGAATAAGTTTCTTATATAATTAATATAGGCGTGTTGATACAATAGTCACATAGGTTTTCATTTCAAAGTCATTGCCCTGAGTTATGGCTAAAAAACGTACTTACATGGCTTATGTAAATCTTTTTTTTTGTTGATTTCCTAAACAGTAATTAGTGCCGCCACTTCTTAGCCAGTGTTATGGAACAATGTTGAATGAAAAGGTTTATACAATAAATATAATTTTAATTGCTCATTAAATAAAATGATTAAATTAACGTCTAATTATCTTTTTAACGCACAAAACTTGCATAGAAAAAATCGTTTGAACTTGCGTACACGAATCAAACTATTTGTATTGTGTATTAATAATACAATACAGTATAAACCTTATTGTTAAGGAGACAGTGATAATATTTCTTAAAAACATGATTAACATGTCGCAAGATTCTCAGTTGCCGTACATTTTTATGTTTGCACATCACTCGAGCTTTGATTTTATTATTAAATAACTACCAATTTAAGTAGAACTATAACAGGGAAGATAAATAAGCACCTCGTGCGTTCGTTTTATAATTTTTTGTGGATCACGACAATCTGGTGACCAAATATGCGGAAAATTCTCATACTTCCGACAAGCTTGCGTTGTACTGTGTGAACGAGCATATGATATCAAGATAACCTTACTGGTCCAGTTTGAGGGCGTTTTGATTTGTTATTTTATAATTATTACCGTTAACAAAGGGTAAATTTTATTGGAAAAAAGAATTATGCAAAACGGACACCGTAAATAAATGGTTGTATGTATGTACCAAAACGATATCAAAAAATACATCTGAACTCAATCATAATAATTAGACACATAAATGAACGGTCTGTCGGTGGTAATAAAAACAGTTTAATTTTATATATCCGGACGAATCCGTGGAAATTTGCCATCTATCCATCATGTCCGTGTGAACCGCACGGATAGATAGCTTATCGGTCGATTACCGGTTGGATATGGGCATTAAATTAAACATAATTGAATCGTTTCTAAGCGACTATTTCACCGCATTAAAACCTTGAAGAGATAACAGGCCATTGGACTTTTCCTTTCACATTTATAATAATTTCAATAAATATTACGTTTCAGAATTAATTAAATATATTATATTGCAAAAAACTTTTTTGAAATTTTAAACGATTTTGTACATATAATAGCGGGTAAACGAGCTAGCGTGGCCCCTGATGGTAAGTGATCACCGCCGCCCATGGACACCCACAACACCTTGGGAATTCCAGGTGCGTTGCCGGCCTTTTTATAGGAGAGACTGGTTGTCGAGTGCAATTGCCGGAACACACCTATCGGTATTTGGCGGTAGATTTTTAACTTGAGGTAGGTGGCTTGCTATGGTTTCCTCACGATGTTTTCCTTCAACGAAAGCTCAAACTCATTGTAGGTGGTTGGGTTCGAACTCACGTCCTATGACGCGGCGTTCCTACACACTACCACTGAGCTATCGTCGTTTCAATAGCTTGTTAATGTAATTGGTTGAAATATTAAACTAAAAATGTTTTTTTCATCTGCAATTAATCCAGTATTCATAATCAGAGCTACCTTATGTAACCTGGAGAGAATTGTCCCATACAAACATTGTAAATTAATATATTTACTTTACTTATTTGCGGTGTCATACTTCAGTAACATGTCTATAATATTTATTGATTACGTTGTGCCTCTGACTTCTTTCGCGTGGACCTCATAAATTATTTTATCATTTTTTGCCCGTTTTTATAACTTTTGTCAATACAGCTTTGCTTCTCTTGGTGATAGTGTGATATTAAATAGCCTAAGCCTTATTCAATTGTTGCTGTATCAAATACAAGGTATAAAAAAAGAAAATTCCGTTTCATACTATTAACAAGTTTTTCGTGCGGCTTCGCTCGATTTAATATTGATTTCGTCAAACAAATCGGATGACGCAATAAAAAGTTTCATACAAAGTTTATCCCTCTCTTTAACCCATTTCCAATGTGTTTTCACGAGAAAAAGTAGCCTATCACCGTTTCCAGATACCCATCTATCTTTATACCACATTTCACTATATTCGATTCAGCGGTTTAGGTGTGAAAGCGTAATAAACAAACAAATTCACTTTCGCATTTATAACATTAGTATGAGAAGTATGATTTGCTGTGTCTATGACTACGATCGGGTGATTTTTAGCAATTGAATTCTAAAAAAGTGATTTTATAGAAGTACCGTTTTTTATTTGGAGTACAGAACTCTAAAATTATTAATTTTAAAACAGTACACATTTTTGTAGATTCACTAAAAAGCTGGTCATGTAGTTACTGTCGACAGTTCGGAATTAGGTTGAGCAATAGAAATTCGGTAAAGAAAAAACGTTAATGACTATTTCATACGCAATAAAATTTGTTGATTAACTTGCTCCCATAAAAAATGAACTATAAATATGTTGATGATCTGTTGCTGTGGGTTGATTTTTTTTTAATGTGGAACCGAATCGGTGTCTTCAGTCTTTGACATAATTACGAAATGCTGATTGGAGATTATGTAAAATTTAAGTCTTGAATGCGCAGTGATGTCATTCATATGTCACAATACATTTTTTGGCGTTTTTGGTACATAATTTTCAAACCGTACGAAAATATTCGTTACACAAATTTTACATCCATTTTTTTTATATTCAATTCAGTATTGATTGTACATTTAGGGGTTAAGAGATGTTAAAATGTAAGTACGTGGTATATTTCGCGTATAGTATTTTTTATTGCAACTGATAGAAATTATCGGTTGACATGTTACCTTTTTTAATTAATAAATTTTGTAGACTATTTCTTAGTAGAATATAAAATTTGGTAGCCTTAATTTTTTTTTAAGTATTCTCTCTATTTTAGTGTTTCAATATTATATATGTATTCATATAAATATATAGCTGAAGTAATAGAGTAAGATAGACCAATTACAAAACAATTCTGTCTGACTGGACCAACAACCTCTATACGCCTGGCATAACACTCGCCATATTGTGGCACTTAGGCTTTGGCCTATCCTTCTTCGGGATTGTCAAAGAAGCTTGCAGGATGGTAACAATTTCTCTTAAACTTCTTATCTCCCAGTGGTGGCTGTTGTTTTCGATTTGACTAAGCTTACCGAGATTTTACCGTGCCTATGAAATAGATTCCGTAATCGATGAGTAATATTCCTTTCTTTTGTTTCAGATGCATCGAGTTCAGTAGCCGATAACAACTTTTGAGTAACTTGTAAGTATATATAACTATATGTAACAACTTTTACTTTCGTTGTCCTGTAAAGTTGAGCAACCGTCTCCTTGTCACCGTGATCTTTCCTTCTTATAATTATTATTATTATTCTTCATAATAATAATATTATTATAATTATATATTATTCTTGATTATGATATTGAAGAAGCTGTGAAGAGGGAGCTAAGCAATCCAGCATAATAGCCGTGAATTGCCAGTCACCGCTGAATAGGAGTATACTGTATTTAATATCGGGTTCAAAGCAGTCACTTTGCACTCGTAGGTGACGCGGTTGTTCAGTTTTTAATAGTCTGTGAAAATATTAGACTATTTTTCTTTATATTATGACATCTGCCAATGTAGGCGATTTGACCAATGTCCAGTGTGACTTGTGTCAAGACTTTATAACCACAATTATTTATGAATCACACAAATAATTGTCTTGCGGCGGGACTCGAAGTCACAGAGCACTTTGGCAAGGATAGATTTCTGTATAATTTTTTTATCGTATGGGTATTCAATTATTTCCTTTCAGTCTTATATTCTCAAAGACTCGATACCAGAGTTTATAGGTAAATATCTTATTCCTATATCTTCTGAATTCAATGTGTAGTTTAAATATTTAATGTGCTGTTTTTTTATTTTAGTAAACGTTTATTTATCATGTGAAAATAGAGCTTCCAGACGGTTGGTAAATAACAAATAAATTAAGATACATTCAATATACCTATTGATTTGTAAGTATGGCATTAAAAAGGAACTGCCGTCTATACGCCATGGTACGTATAAAATCTGCCGCCAAATACCAATAGGTGCGTACCAAAAAAGTACATACACGAATGTAGATGATTATTTAACGGAAGACGGAAGTTAGTGTGTTGTTTAAATCCCTTGACTGTATTGTGTATAGAAAATAATTATCCTTTAAGAGAAAGTGAGAGGTTAGCTAGTGCATTTATTGCGTTAGTGAAGAGCGGATATATACATATCACGGCTAGAATTACGAGCGAAAGTGTTTTTTTTTATACTTAAGGTTTAGCATTATGGCCATAATCTCACCTGATCTTAAGTGACGATACTGCTCAAGTTGGTAGACAGGCTAAACCTGTGAAGGAACTGGCTCTCATATACAACTGCTGAAACGCACCTATTGGTATTTGGCGGCAGGTTTACAACTTGAGGGTGGTAGCTTTATATTTTATTTTACGGTTATTTATATATAAATAAAATAAAATGACAACCTATTCTCATCTTGATGATTACTCTCGCCGACAGTTATGTATGTATATTGATATTGCCCGGCCCCTCTCGCCGGTGTCATCGATCATGGCACAATGGCGCGGGTGGCTCCATGCAAACGGCTACAGTTAGCGACCTGCGCTGATTTGTCACCCGCGTGAACTTTCTATATATGCGTATTGTGGATTGAAAAGAAAAAAAAATAACATTTTTATGTATAAGCTTTTTTCATTTTTTATAGGTTTCGTGTTATAACTAGAATCTCACTGGATATTACGATACGGCCCAAGATGGGAGACAGGCTAAACCTGTGGAGGAACTGACTCTCAAGTGCAACTGCCGGAACACACCTATTGTTATTTGGCGGCAAATTTTATAATTAAGTGTGGTAGCTAGTCAGGCGGGCTCAAACTTTCGTAGGTGGATCTGAACTCACCTCCATTGACGCGGAGTCGGTATACTCTACCACTGAGCTATCATCACTATGTATCCGTTTTTAAAGATAAATTGTGCAGGCTGAATAATTATATCAATGGAATGCGTATCCAAAGTCTGTAGGTTCGAGCCTTGGAATGTGACAACGAATTCTTCGGAATTCCCACATACATATTTAATTGAAACTTAATTAATGAACTCTCGACGAATAATGAAGGAAACGTTGTGATGAAACCTGATCATTTGAGAAATGTTTTTGTAGTGTCAACATTTAGGGAAAGTAGTGAAGTTGGAATTTATTATTATTATACAAAGAGTTTTTATATTGTTTTGAGGTTATTGAATAAGACTGAACTAAAACGCGTGGCTATGTAATGCTCGTTCGGGTAAAGTCGGATCGAGTCGATTGAGGATTTGTTTTGTTTCGAGAAATTTAAAGGTTACTATATTTGTTGATAATGCAATTTCATTTACCGACCGATTTTAAGTTGTACAAAACATGGAATTTTTGTGACTATTTAAACACGGACTAGTTATATATAAAAAAAATTACATTAAATTAAGCATGAATTACGTGATAGCTCATTGTTCTCAAAAATGGACTTACACCACATTTAAAATAAACGGTCCATATAGTCAACGCGTCACAGCTATACTCGGTCGGTGTACAGTACATGAAAGAGATTAACGCATCAATCGCATTCAGTATTGGCATAAACCTCATATGTGTCATGCCAATACGTTTTATTTAATTTGTTATCGTTATATTATTAACTTCGTCTAGATGAAGTTTTTACTTATGCAAACACAGTTTCTTTTCCCGATCGCTCCAAGCTATTGTAACTATTACATAGCGTATGCATCTATATAAATAATATAAACCAGAAAACTTTGTTTGAATGCTCTAATCTCAGGAACTACTGGTCGATTTAAAAAAATAATTTTGTCTAAAAATTATGAAGTCTTTATTTAACATCGCGCTACCACCAATAGTAGCAAAGCTGTATTGAATACATTTACAGGAACGGGCAAAAAATATTAAAATCTTATAATTCCACGCACATATAACCATGATGTATATAATTGTATAGTTAATCGACTGTGTATACGTGGGTTGATACAGAATGCAAATTTATAATGATTTATTTATGAAAGTAATAATTTGTGTACGTAAAGTTCGCATCCCTCGTTTGATTAGGAAGTTTATACATTATTTATGACACAACAAAAGCTTATTGCTCGAAGCTCGGCCAAGTTTCAAGAATGTGACGCGTCATTGCCTACTTACTCTTTTATAGCAACGTTTCCATTGCCTTATTATATAGTGATTTTATAAAAAAAAAAAATATATATATATATATATTTTATTTGGTCAATATTTTGCCGTTCGTCTTGGTTTGGACATGTCATGAAAAGCGAGGAAACGCGTGCGCTGAGAAAATTTATAGATATGAACGTAGAAGGATGGAAAGGAAGTGGGAGGCCAAAGAAAAGATGGATAGAGTGCGTGGGGAATGAGATGAAAGTATAGGGAGTGAATGAAGGGATGGTGGCCGATAGACATATATAGAAGAATAAAACGTATCGTGCCTACCCGAAATAACTTCGAAACAGGATAAGAAGATGATAATTTGGCCAATATTATAAAGCGGAAAAGTTTGTTTGTTTGTTTATTTGAACGCGTTAATCTTAGGTTTTTCAAAAATGTCGGACTTCCTTTTGTGTTTGATAGATCAATCGTTTAAGACGAATTTAGACTATTTTAAATCACACCACCGCCACTAGGAGCAAAGCTGTATTGAAAAAAGTTACAAGCACGGGCAAAAATGAATAAATATTTTTTAGTACCACGTGTACGAAGTCGCTGGTCAGAGCTTACATCATATTTTTTCTGTATTTATCTACGGCTGACTGAAATATGTTCATAAACCTAAGTACGATTTTCTCAAAGGTGATTTTTATTTGTTTTTTGTTTGGAAAATGCCCTACCATGCTAGGATTAGAATAGAGTTTTTCTAAAAACTTTTGTTTTAATATTGCTCAATAAAGTGACTGCACTGCACCTGGTGTTAAGCACAGTACAATCCTATTCAGCGGCTACTGATATTGAACCAAAATTCAGTGCCAGTCTCCGTTGTCATGCTGACCTGCTTAGGTACCTGCTCACCTCTTCACGCCTCTTTTTTACATTATTTTATTGCATGATATATTTATGGCGGTAAACTTTCAAATCATACCAACAATAATGGAGTTTTGGAAATTTTTTGGCATGTTCTTTATACGTGTCCTTAAACAAAACTTTATACGCATTTTTAAAGATTACAATCAATGTATATGAAATATAAACCGAAAAATTAAAGTATAATGACTGAATATTGCAGATTTATGTTTATAAGTTGAGAAATCGAATTTCAAATAATGATGCAAAATAATTATAACTTCCAACTAATTTCACGATCTGTTAAATCGTTATAATAATATTCTCAACGATCTCGCATAACAAGCCTGATGAAGTACCTGTAACTTCAATTCGTTCATCTAATTCATATCGGCCAACTCGTTTAGAAACAAATATATCAAAGGAGCATGCTACAAAACAAATAAATACTATAGCTGATAAATTACATGAACAGGAATGGTTATGTAGTCAATTTATACGCGGTCCAGATGTATATCAGTAAAATCTATATATAATCTACTAAAAGATCTTGCCCTGTCTAGGACTGCAATAAGTTCTATATAAGAACGTGTATCTAAAACTGCGATAGCAGGATCCTACCAAATTAGGTTAGGCAGTGAGAGAAACACAAGGAGCGAATGTGAGTGTTGACGCACGCCGGATAGGAGTCCCTTAAACCTACATCCGTGTCTCGGGAACTGCACGGAGTCTCTCTCTCTCTGTCACACGATGGAAGTTCGTCTCTCTCTTTACACTAAAAGTTGTATACAAATTTCTATGTAGAAACATATAGGCTACGATGTGTAGTTTTACTTTTTGACACATTTGTGATTTATTGACGGAAAATACGTTTATCATAACATCGAATTATTTCTTTATCTATTTAAGTTTATAAGTGTTATATAGTGAGATTGCCTGCTTTGATTTTTTTTTAACTTAAGAGATATTGCGTTATGGCTACAATCTCACTGGATAATAAGTGACGATTGGCCCCAAGATGGTGAACATCCTAAGCATCATTGTAGGTGGATTCGAACTGACCTATTGACTTGACGTACGTCCCCACAAACAACAAAGCTATCTTCGTTTCGATTCTATATAACGCAAACATGTATTAATAAAGAAATTTCGAAAAAATACGTATACAAGCCCTTAAGATTTCATTAATGAAATCTTGATTTATTTGAAATAAGACCACACTTTCCCCTTCCCGCTGCGACGTTGACGTGTGTGAATGGAAACTTGATCCGTGCGTCGCCGTGGGGTGAATAAATTCCATACATCTTTGGCCAACGTACAGTTAACGGTTTTCTAAGTATTATTGCCGGTTTTTGTTATGAAAATGATGGTTATTAGCGATTTTCTATCGGTTGCGGTAGGCAGTGTGCAGATCGTAGGATACATATATGTTATATCAGCAACGTTTGTGTGGTGTTTAATTTTTATATATTTTTTATATACTTGACGTAGATACCTAAATTTTAGATTTTATATAAAGTTACTATTTTCCTTAATTTTATTTATATAAAAAGACACAAGCCTTTGGTATAAATAGAAAGAATTTTGGCCATATTTCCTTCTTATTCAATAACGTTAATGCGTTACATACATATATATATACATATATAAGTTTTCATTTCGTTATTCTTACATTGCGTCTAAGACACACGTGTAAAATATTACATTTGTCTATTTGTACACAAATATAAAACTGTTCAATATAAAAATAACAGTGACTAAGGAGCCTCATAAATATATAATATAAAACGTCTCCCCTTTATTACTCGGCTTCGAACCCGCGACCTCCGCAATGGCGAATTAGCCATTCAATTATTCAATATAACATCATTAACATGTTTTAATACGGCCTCCTTGTAGTTTCGTGGAGGAAAAACAATCCGATGGCGGTCGTACGACGAAAAAATTAATTTACATTGAAAAATGGACTGTAATGTACTGAAAGCGCTCGTGTACCGAGTAGATTAATTTATTTATATTCCACATATATGGATAATGAAACGGTTGGCTGGTGAAATTCTTTATGGTAATTGTATTGATTCCGCTTTTTTTTTACTATACCAACTATGCAAGATTATTGGTTATTGTAATCCAAGAACAGTAATGCGAGGCGATATATGAACGTTCTTTGATAGTCGCCGATATGGCTACCAGTATTTAGATAACAGATGAGAGGAAACGCATGCGGTGTGATAAGTAATGGATATGAATGTTGAAGGCTGGAAGGAGAGGAATGAGATGAGAGAAAAGGGAGTGAATGAAGAGATGGCGGCTGATAGAGATTTATGGAAGGAGAAATTTTTTCTAAAAGAATTGCTTCCGTTACTACGCACACATGAAGCTAGTTCGTATCTCTGACATATATCGGAAGCTTCCAACTCTTGATGTTTCTTCACATGAATTGTTGTAGTTAGATTCAAGCCAAGAGACGCCATTGGAAATTTAGAACTATTGAGAGATTGTTTGAAGGGCTTAGTCAGTGGTAGGTGGAGTTTAGTGAGTGTGACTAATTTCCAGTCCAGTTCAGTCTTACAGTCTTGTCCGAGTTCAATTTGAGAGAGATATCAGTTAAGGGACCTACCATCAAAATTTTTTGGTATTCACGGTATTGGGTTTTAGTAGTTTTTTTTTAAGTGAGTACTGCTGCTATTTTGAAAAATTTTGACAGCTTGCAATGATTTCTATTGCTATGATATTATGGTATCGCGCACAACGCTATTCGTGGCTTGTTTCATTAGAATAGCGGCGAAATTTTAATAGAAAAGGAATGGCTGGGAAGTGTTGTTGCTATCCAGTTTTCAATACCATTGTTATAAGGAAAAGGTATATACCTTAAAACACTATAGCACATTAATGTACTACTCATATGTAGTTTAACTCCATCGCATGTCTAAGCGACATAAATCTTCCTTTAAGTGTACCGGCGCAATAACTTTCTACTGATGCTGGGGTCGACTAATAAATTTATAACTGAAGGGTCATTTCAGGCAACTCTATGGTGTTCGGTTTAAATCGAGATTGTGTACAGTCGGAAGATTAAACAGTTCGTATGTTTGCGATAACGTTGCTTTATGATAGCCGAGTTTAACTGTAATAGCAATCACAAATTAAATAGGTTCATATTTGTTTTATAATAATTATAGAATGGCCTGGTAATGTCTTATTAAAATCCTTGTCGTCTCGTGTGTTCTCATGTCACCTAATATTAGTTATTAAAAAAAATGGTACTTGAACCTTCCGGCTCATAATGTTCAGGCACTCAAGACCCGGTGCCTACACTAAGTTTTGCGTGACCACCATCTTATGCCACATCGTCATATAACTTCAGATGAAATTGTGGCTAAACGCTAAAGCTATAAAGCATTTAAACAATCATATGAACGGTATGAAATGACTATGGAAAATCCAGTATATTTTTGTGACGGACAGTACCGCAATACGTTCGCAGTGAATTATAAAAACAGACAGACATAACTATTCCCGCAACAATAGACACGCTAGAATGTTTACGACTCTACGTCGAGGTTTTTACTACACTCCGTACGTACATACGTACATACGAGTAAATAATGTAGCGGTGAACGCATTGCGAGTACGACGTTCAATTATTCAATCTTAATCGATTTTTATTTTATTTTTTAAATGCTAACGTTATGGTAATAATCTCACCTGATTTTCAGTGACGATACGGCCAAAGATGGTAAACACGCTAAATCTGTGGAGGAACTGGCTCTCAAGTGCAACTGCTAGAACACACCTATTGATATTTGGCGGAAGATTTTCAACATGAGGATGGTAACTAAAGAAGTAAAGTCAGTTCGAGTCGAGTCAGGGAACGAAACACGTATAATAAGTCGACGCGTCACTCTTGTATTTGCTCGGCGAACGTTACATCAGCGAGTATGTCGCATCAGTTGCATTTAATATCGACATGAACACCGTATGTGCCGTGCTAATTACTTTCATTTTATACGTTATAATTGTATTTCGTAACATTAATCTAGCCTTGATGAAATTTTGCTCTTAAGCACACTTTTTTTGCACGTCTCATACCGTGAAGCGGATGAGGTAGTGCTCTACTCTCTACACGTCAAAATCAAGCCATTTTTTTCTATTAAACTACCGCTACGACAACCAATTTGCATTTATACGATAATACCAGTATATATATTTCAAAAAAACACTTCAAATAATTGAACTCGTAATTATTTTTTTTTTACTTAAGGTTTAGCGTTGTGGCCATAATCTCACCTGATCTTAAGTGACGATACGGCCCAAGTTGGTAGACACACTAAACCTGTGGAGGAACTGGCTCTCAAGTGCTGCTGCCGGAACACACCTATTGGTATTTGGCGGCAGGTTTACAACTTGAGGGTGGTAGCTACCCAGGCGAGCATTAGAAAAAGCCCTACCACCATGTTATGGTTTCCTCACGATGTTTTCCTTCACCGAAAGCTCAAGCTCAATGTAGGTGCTTGGATTCGAACCCACGTCCCTTGACGCGAAATCGTGCACACTACCACTGAGCTATCATCGCTCCAAAATTCTGTATTTCACTTCATTCGCTACCGACGAGAAATATCAGTGTAAAAAAAATTTTGATATCATTTTCACTCTCGTACAAGTATTTCCTTAATTTTTTAATGATGTTCACGATCGTTCTACGAACACAAGTTATCATAAGGAGGTAAAAAGAATTCCTGTGCGCTCCATACTCCAGCATAGTGGTGACACGTGTTATCTGTCGTTTCTTTATCTCTCATCAGGAACGAAGTGTTCCGTCGAGTGCTGTTCGAGTACCCTATTGTGTTTACTCTCGAATCGACCGCCGGAGTGACAATTGTAACAGTTGTTGCGACGTCATTACTACTTCGACTCTTACAATGTTAGTGCTCTATGTACTGGCTTGATATTGCTTTTAATATCTATAGCTATGAGGCATGATTTATGAGCAGACAATGGTGGAAAGGCGTTGTAGATTTGTTTGTTTTGTTTTAGATCCTTAAGAATAAAATAGACTGAGTTCCGGTGCAAGGGCGATTGATTTCGTCATCCCTTACCTGACGGAACGATTAAACGTAGGACATGGTACCTTGACCTTCCGGTTGCGCAGGCTCTCACGTCACACTGTTGTTTCGGGAGTTACCTGTTTGCCATCGACCGTGAGATCATTGTGATTTTTTTATATGTTGCGCAGTATAGTGACTCTACTGCACCTAGTGTTAAGAACAGTACAATTCAGAACAGCGGTGACTGACATTGATCCAAAGTTGACAGTCAGTCATCGCTGTCATGCTGGCCCGCTTAGATACCTTTTCACGCCTCTTTTGAAGGATCCCATGTCATAGGAGGGTGGGAACACGCTGGCCTGAAGACGGTTCCACAGCTCCACGGTACGGCAAAAATATGAATCAGAAAACTTTTTTGATTTGATTGAGCGTTAGAGGACGCCATTCGCACATTAACATTCTAAGCCGCGTGAAACTCGAAACTCTAACATCAAATAAGATTGTGGCCGTAACGCTTAAAAGTTAGTAGATTTTTTTTTTATCCAGGTCTTAGAGCCATCTGCTTAACATCTCTCGGTGTATCCCAGCAGATGCACTTGAAGACGATTCCTTCTTTTTTATATTTCATGAACTCGTATATGTTTATACGCTACCGATTAATTATGTATGAGGCGCGATGATTATCGGTACAATAGTTATTGTAGGTTTATGTTAAATAAAACAGGGAAGACAAGTGCAGCCGTGTTATTTTACAGTCGATTTATTCTATTAAACGTTAGTTTAAAGTTCATTTAACAAGATATGTCGATCAAAATGGTTATATTCTCAACAACCCACACGGAATAGTATAAAATAATAGTAACCGTGACGGGTAAATCTAACGGGCTATCGTGACGCTGAAATACCGTATTAAATATTTTCCTTGGGCATGTGTAATGAGGATTTGTTATAAAACATGTCATCCAAATCGAATTAGTAGTTTCTGAGAAACATACAAACATGCATACAATTCGATAGCAAAACATCTTTTTGAAGTTGGTTAAAAAAAAAATGAATATTTTAAAGAACAATTTTGCGTCTCTAAAATAATTTTTGTCAACTCAATTTTAATCTCGCATAATACTGGTACTTAAATATTTCCATAATATATTTCCGGACATTAATTAATAAATACAAAACGAAATAAATTATAAACGATACGAAATGTCCTATAGGACTAATAAATTCCCATAATTGGTAATGAATGTGCTTAGTGCTCACGACCGACGTAGTAATTGGAACACTGGCCTATAATTAAAGGCGTCATTTTACACAGAAAGTAGGCACCCGAATTATTATACAAAATTACTACCCGCAGTGCACTTTTCCAACTTATAATTATGCGTCGGAAGTTTCGACTTGCGAGCGGGTCCTCGCATCGTCTATTCTCGAATCACAACGGTCGCCAATCTCACTCTTATGTCATAAGAAACAAAAGCTACACGAGTATAATAATTATTAGACCACTAATGCACTTTTTCCGACGAAAGATTAATTTCGAAGCAAAATTAGCTGGACACCCGATACCTACAATTTAAGGCAGTATTAACTTTATATCTTTGAGTGTAAGCCCTTAGTTTGTTCCGAACTGGTGCATATTGTTCGTCGTTTACGCAAAGGGTCAATTACCTAGGGCACGTGCACGGCTCATAAAACATAAATATGTTTGAATTACATATACGTGCACACTTAAAACGAGCGAATGGACGTAATAATCGGGCTTCTGGAGTGTTTATTATCGGGTTCAGCGTTACCGGTTTAAGTTTGATTAAAATAATTCCTGTTCAATTTGGTACTTTCAGTGTATGTAAGATATATCCTGTTCAGTATTGCACTGTCACTATATATAAAACAATTCCTGTTCTGTTTTGTAATATCACCATATATAAAATAATTATTATATTCTTTTTTGTTTTATACTGTCACTATATAACACTTCTTTATTTGATTCACAATTGGATATATTTTATTGTACATTGTTTTGTATAAAGTGGCACAGACAAAAGAGTTCAGTACTTTTTATCTTGTTTGTCAAACGGTTTTCTTTTTTTTTTTAATATATGGCATCTAATAATATGTAGGCATACTCGCTTATGTCAAGTGTCAAGGGCTTTATAAACACAATTAACGACTAAACTCAAAATAATTATTTGTGTAATCCTCTGCGAAACTCGAATTGACTGCACTGCGGTGCGCCGGTTATAGCGAGGCACTTGCTTTGATCGTTAGGCCGACCATGCAGTCTGGTGTTGTAAATATAAAAAAAAAATAGTTTCTTGGCGACGTTCACAAGAATTTCTTGAAGTTTTCAATTATTATTATGATGGATTCTCGACCGTGAGGTGGACATGTAATTTGTATGAAAAATGGATTACTAATGATGTTTTTACTCTACATGTATACGACAAATTATTATTTTTGTTTTTTATATAAAGCTGTTTCCGGATTACGGGTTAATTTTACGGGTAGCTTATGAAGATTTCAAGAAAAATGCAAATGAAAGAAGAAAGAAAAAGTCATTTATTCATAATGCACACAAAGTATATAAAAGTAGATATAAATTACACCCCTGGCATTATGAAATGAATGAAAGCATGGTGTAGGGCTTTTTCTAATGCCCGCCTGGCTAGCTACCATCAAGTTGAAAATCTGCCGCAAAACACCTATTGGTGTGTTCCGGCAGTTGCACTTGAGAGCCAGTCGCTCCACTAGGCTTAATGTGTCCACGATCTATGGTCACAGTCATTTAAAACCAGGTGAGTTTGTGGCCATAACGCTAAACCTTAACTATAAAAAAATGATGTCCAGCTAAGCATATGCTGAAGTGTCTTAGAAACTACTCAGCGCTGATTTCTAGCTGGAATCCGGTGAAAGTCAGCGTATGTACAAATACAGTATGTGTATTATTTCCTTTTTGTTGTTAATTAGAATATCAATACGTAGGTAATTATCTAAATCTGTATGTATCTTTTATAATATAATAGTGAATTTGTAATGAGTAAATAATTGAATTGATTACTTAACTACGAATTAATTACAAATCCTTGATTCGTGACCTCATTACATAAATGGGTACATGTTTTGATAACAATTTATATGCGTGTACTAAATTATCGATAGTAGATATTAAAGATAGATTAAATAAACCTATCGAATGCTGACGATACTAGGTGGAGCCACGTCTAGTAAATAACGAGTTTCGCTTTGGAAAAGTAATACTTTACAGAAATATTTAGACTGAATCATTTACTAATTTCTATTTGGCACGCAACGTAGACTAGGTTTTATTCAGGGAAATTCTAGTCTTTTAAGATTCGTTTGTTGTGTATACCGTCTTGACGCTGCTGTATCACATTCGTTTGCTTCTGAAGTGTAATTGTTTACTTTTTTTTTAACTATAATGTGTTATTGCATGGTTATAGATAACTCTATATCCAAATAAATATTTAATTTCGATATATTTATATTTGTACACGCGTAGCACAATTATCGAAACAACGGACATCGAAATACAAAAAATAATAACGCGCATTTCTATCATAAAATGAATAAGCTTAGAAACACTATAATTAATCAATTATTTTATCACAAAACTAAGGCAAAAAAAACCTAACACACCTGCACGAATATCAGGCTAAACTAATTTAAAGCCGAAGATGTTTCCGTGAATGTAGTTATCGACAAAAAACCGAAAAGCCACCAACGTTTTATATCCATAAGGATATTGACAGATGTTTAAGGGCTCATTACTCGCAAAGGGACGGAGGGTATATCTAATTTACGATGACAATTAACTCAGTCACCTGTCTGTTTGATATAAAATACGAGGCAGATGAAGTCTTGAATAGTTAAAACAATAAAGATTACGGTGGGAAATAAGAGGTAAAGGGTTTGTTCCCTTTAATTTGAGTTTTAGTTAATCTTATTTAGTTTTACTGCAGCAACCTATGTCAGTGTGGAAAGAAGGGGTTTCGTTTTTATACTTAGTGTTTTATTTTTGCATGGTGCCAGGTCATTTTCTAATATCTGCTTTTTATATACTTTATAAGCTAATAAGATTTAGTATCAATCCTCGATCGAAAAAAAAGGGAATCAAAATTCTCATCACAATCGACCGTAATACAGAATCATAATGCTAATGTTACGTAATGTGAGATGGAAACACATTTAAGTCAAAAATGAAATAATTCAAGTGATTTATACTTAGATCGATCATGGACGATAAACATGCAACAAATTAATGTAATTGGGATATGAAAGCAGGTGACGGCAACGCAAACGTATTGGTCAGAGAAACAATGTTCGACCTTCAGAACCACCTGTCGTGGCACCTTGAGTGAAAACTAATTAAAATAATGCTACAAACGACGCTCGTGGCACAAAAGCCTTTGAAAAGCGAGAAGTAACAGTAATGGAAGGTACACAGCTCATAGATTTCCGATTCATAATTTTTTTATTATAACCAATGGTGCATCTTTTGTTTTCAGAGGTTTAGCGGAATGGTCTTCCTGGTAAAGTTCGTTTTGTTATTGATGAATATAGTTTTATTGTTTACATATAAGAGCACTGTTTGGGATCTACAATAGTTGAAACAGCGTCCAAATATCTGTTTATTTTACGGTCGCCTTTTGTTATAAGACTTATTTTAATCGAGC
Source organism: Actias luna (assembly GCA_039707435.1). Lineage (NCBI taxonomy): Eukaryota > Metazoa > Arthropoda > Insecta > Lepidoptera > Saturniidae > Actias > Actias luna. The sequence goes on along the minus strand of JAZHAC010000008.1, from coordinate 15,118,803 downwards.
GTAACTTCCATGTACTTTAATTGTCTTTTGAATGAATACCTTTCCTTCGATATTTTAAAAGTAATTGTCTCTATTAAATACATTCATACCATGAATTTTTAATTAACTATCGTCGTTTGTACGGTCGAATATCATTTTCCGATGTCAAGATGATTAGATGCTCGTGCTTCACATCCTACGAAATGCGCGGTAACTTTTTTCAATCTTCTCAAAAAAAAAAAAACGTTGACTGGTTTTAGTAGGCGCCAAAAAGCCGGCGTTCTGAGAACGGGCATGAATGAAAAAAGCCATAAAGTAAAGTTTTACCTCACCGACAAACGGTTTAACGTGCCGATGCACCGAAATTGTTGGCTTTTCAACGATAACACAAAACGAAGGCGGGTTTTTTGTCCGCATCGCTTTATCTACTTCGCTAGGATCGTTTCCGAAGATCTTTATAGTTATACTAGCTGTGTCCGTGGCTCCGTTCGCGGGGAACTAAAATTTTATTTAATCTATTTCAGTACAAAATGTTATATAGCTTTTGTTGCAAAGGGTTAATGTAGCATTCGAATAGTGAAAGAATGTTTGAAATCGGTCCAGTAGTTCTTGAGTTTGTTCGTTAGAAACAAAAAAAATCAAACAAACCTTTCCTCTTTATAATATTAGTATACAAAAACTAGTTATATGCTGTATTTAAACGTCATCTTAATGTTACTTTTTGTGACGTTGTTATCGTCGACGAAAGCACTCACGATAATCTCACGCCGTCATTCAGATTACAACAATTTTTGATAGAGTTAACCGATTTTAACGAAAGTAAGACTAGATTTTACTCGAGGATACGCTCTATATTTTCCTGGGTGACGTTTTATCATGAAAGCTGTATTTTCGCAGTGAAGCGTGTACAAACAAATAGACAGACATTTCTAAAAAAGTAACTTATCCTACTGACGTGAAGCTGCCAGAACGGTATCGCAGTGATGACGCTTGAAGTGTCGCAGAAATGAAGTTGTCGTTATTCATGTATTCACTGTACGGAATAAATACACAATAATACATTAATAAACAACAGTTTTTGAAGGGCCGAGAATAGGAAATAAAACTTTCATAACCGTATTTAGGTTTAAATACTTGACCAGGAAAATTAATGGGGTTATGATTATCGAAAATTCAATCAGATTCTGAATTTAGTCTGTGCAGGCGACCTATGGTTAAAAACAAAATTAAAATAAAATAAACAAAAAATCATCATTTGCAACAGTGGCTCGATCACGTCCAGTGAGGTATTCCATAATTATGGTTACATAGTAGTTGCCCTGCAAATGTAAAAAGTAAAAAGAATCGATGTGCTTGAAAAAAATAATCTCCTTAATTGGCCGTGTATATGTTAATATGAGAAACGAGTAAAACAATTAATTGGTCTCCATTTTGAAAATTGATTATTATTATAAAATCATTGTATTTCTGCGCTTGCAAAATGGCTGAAGGTAATAAGTAAGTTAGTATCAATCATATGTCTGTCTACACATTACATGCTTGGTTAATTAGTGTTAGGTAATTACAAAAAAAAAAATTTAATCCAAACGTTTATTTAGCATCTTTACAGTCATCTACCGATCTGCGGATTATCTATATTGTTTTAAGGACAATTAATTAAAGTAAAATAATTTTGACATTCTAGAGAGTTTGGCGACAAATCGAGCGACGTTAAACAAAGTTTACACTGTATTTTAATGTTTTTATGTTATTTAAAAGCCTGTTTCATTATTCCAACATCTATCCCCTGCGGGTATTTTATTACACGTTAAAATTACCGGCGATATTTTGCGGCTATTAAAAATCGCGTGCCTTTTTTTGTACACCCCGTCGCCGCGCTGGTGAAACAATAACGTGATTGGCAACCAACCCCCGCCCGGGCTAACCCACCCTTATAACTATAGAATTACTTCTCGGAATTCTCGTTGCCACGTTTCGACACCGACGACCGTTTCGTATTTTGTAGAGCTTTATAATTTTTTCCTTATTTCACGGTAAATACTTTTTCGTGTATTTTACTTTTCTACTTTAATATTGTTTTGGGTGTATTTTGTTTCTTATGTTAATGGTAGCGTTCATTAAAATAATTATTTACAGGAGCGTGGGATAGAAAATACATTATAAAGAGCTTTTTTTGAATATAAGAATACATTGAGTTGTTTTTATAGTTTGAAGTGAGTTTGTTTGTTTATTACGTTTTCACGCCTAAACCGCTGAATCGATTATGTTGATTTTTGGTATAGAGATAGATGGGAATCTGCGGACGGTGATAGGCTACTTTTTCTCGCGAAAAACTTATTGGAAGTGGGGTAAAGAGAGATATAAACTTTGTATGAAACTTTTTATTGCGTCATTTGTTTTGTTTGACGAAATCAATATTAACGCGAACGAAGCCGAAGGTAAAAGCTAGTAAATCTTCTGCTAGGCTGATAAAATTTCTCCTTATACCTTTTTAACGGATCCTATGTTGTACGAAGAACATTTCATATATCATCGTCCACGTAGAATTTGCGAACTTATTTGTGTCGTACTGTGATACACACCACTTTGAACTGATGGTTCCGAAGACCGGTAACCATAGTTCTGTGCTGAAAGGTGAAGAATGGTACAAATTTAAACAATACTCCAGAATATTCCGTACAATATTCATACGAAAGGTAAAGCGGCGACTCTCTATGATATATTTAGTGTAACATTTTATATTACCAGTGTGTACCATTTAAAATAGTGTACCATTTAAAAACATTGTTCTATGTTGATAAAAAATACTTGTGTGTTTTGTTGGTTTGCTATAAGTGCGAAAGTATATGTGTTTGCGAATCTGTCGTTCACACGTTGTACAACTCAACGAATGTAATTATTTTTGTAATAGAAATAGATATGACACACATATATGTATATTATGTGTGAATAACTATTATTTTCATTGATGTGTTTTTTACATTTACTGATAATAATAACGATGGAATCTAAAAACTAAGAATTCTACAAAGTTTTCGCTTAGAACGGTTATAGTCCCATCCCGATGGGTCCAGTGGTATTGATGCGATTGAGCATCAAAGAAACTGTAATTTTCTTTTATATATATACATAATAGCTGTGCCCGCGACTTCGTTCGCGTGTAATCAGAAATTATTTATTAATCAAAGCCCATTTTTGTACCTTTTTTCAATACAACTTCGCATCTACTGGAACTATCGTGATATTAAATAGTCTAAAACCTTCCTCAATGATTACTCCAAATACAAAAAAAATAAAAAATCCGACTGGTAGTCCCTGAGATTAACACGTTCAAACAAACAAAAAACTCTTTTGCTTTATAATATTAATATAAATATCCTTACTAATATTATAAACACGAAAGTGAGTTTGTTTGTGACGCTTTTACTACTAAACCGCTGAATCGATTATGATAAATTTGGCTTTAGAGACGATTCTCTAAGGCTTCTTTGTCTCTTTTAAAAAACTTATAGAAAGTGGGATAAATAGACGGATAAACTTTGTATGAAACTTTTTATTGCGTCATCTGATTTTTTCAAACTTTAGAAAATAATTGCTTACAAAGTCTGAATTTCCGGTAAAATTAATAGCATTTGATAGAAAAATGATTATTTATCGATTGACAACCAGAATCAGTGGAGAAAATTGATATTAACGCGAGCGGAGCCGGGTGCAAAAGCTAGTAAATTATAAAACTTGAAAGCTTGTAAAAACGCCTCCAAAATTGCCAGTGGTCTATGAATATACGGGAAAGATCCCTTCGTAAACGATGTTGTTAGATATACAGTCGCAAGTATCCGGCTGTTGCCACGATGACGTCTGAATTCCAAGACAATTCCGCCGAATTGACAGACCCATTAGAGAGGTCGGCCATTCACCGTCTGCCTGTGTAGTTCACTTAAGTCAGATTGCATTCATTAACTACATTAGGGCATTAGTCTCAGATTATCTCGCAGATATCTAGACGTCTCGGTTGGTATTTATATACTCGAGCGATGTCGTGCTCAGGTCGGAAAGTTCAGCAGACACTGTTACATTCAGATTATTATTGCATGATGTAATTTGAGATTCTCGTGGATTTGATTAATTAAGGATTTGTATGATTTTGAGACCTGTTTTACAGCTGCATGGATATGATATAACTTTATGTAAAATTGTTGCTAGTGTAGATTTTTTATACACTTTTCAAGCTCCAACTATCGTTATTCTAATTGTAATAAAATTAACGTATATTTTTTTTTTAAATATGTAAGCAATTTTACCAAATTTAAGGAAGAACGACTTTGTAGCCACAATTAACAGACACAGTAAGAACCAAACACAGAACAATCATATGTGGATTTTATAAATACGTTGTATTGTACGAGATTCGAAGCCACAACACTTAGGCGTGCTGATTACGGCAAGGCAACCATTTTAACCGCTGAGCCAACTGCGCAGTCATTCCTGAACTTTAGCACTAAAGATTATACTTAAGTCTCTCTATATTGACAAGTCAATATGTCGAGCGTTTTCAGGAAAAACATCGTAAACGGCAATTTGCACTTAGCACGAGAAATTTTGGTATTCCTAATTAAAAAGTATTTTTATACTTATAATATCTTTATTAAAAAATATTACTTGTTCATAATTAACCACCGATTTATTAAAATAGTGGATATTACCTACTAATGTGCAGAAATATTTTTAGGAGGTTATTTAGGTTATTAGGCTATTTATAAATATAGGAGGTTAATAGTGAAAAAAAGTTCTCAAGAATTTTGGCGTTTACTAGGTTTTTCCTGAATTATGACTATGGTAGTAATAATCCAAAAGTGCACGCCTCACAATCTAATTTTTTGTTGTTGTTTATTTAATAACAGTTAAACCACATCGAATCAGACTGAAAAGTAATAGGCTTCTATTCCTAATTATACTGAAGCGTAAGAAAAAAAAAACTCGATTAGTAAAGTATTTCGGTCGTTATCGTGATAACATACAGGATCCGCACATACAAACACACGGACGTCCAAGACAGAACTTTTTTAACTAATTTAAATAACAAAAATGGCATCAAAAATATCATGAGTGTTAAAAATACTGTTTGTTCTCTATATGTGTGCGTATATATTATTTTACAAGTGCAATATATGATCAATAGAGACATTTTAAGTTTGAAAAATCAGTTGTTTTGCGTGAAGTGACAGTAGTACCCGCCTCAACGCTTCGCCTATAAGGCGTGCAATGATATCTACTCTTAGCTATCTACTAGCTTTTAAGTGCGGCTTCGCTCGCGTTAATATTGATTTCGTGAAACAAATCTGATGACGCAATAAAAACTTTCATACAAACTTTATCTCTCTCTTTATCCAGCTTCCAATACAAAGGTTTTCGGGAGAAAAAGTAGCTTATCACCGTCTCCAGGTCCCCATATATCTCTACACCAAAATTCATCATAATCGATTCAGCGGTTTAGAAATGAAGGCTTAACAAACAAACTCACTTTCGCATTTATAATATTATAATATGGAGGATGATACTCAGTGTATATCTCCCTCCGCCCCTTTCCTTAGAGTTGCGCTGCCAATGTACCGGCATCTATTACCGTTTCAAACTAGGGTGACACAAGTCCAGAAATATCCGACTATTTGGCGGCAACATTCATTACACCGTCGTGTTATTTGTTATTACAACATTTATGTTATATTAATTATTAAGATTATAAGCGACTAAGCTGCGTTTTGATATATCGTTGACTCTAGTAATTAGTTATCATTTCAATTATGTATCTATATTTAATATTATTGAGCGAAAAAGTTTTTTGTTTGTTTGAACAGGCTAACCTTAGGAACGTCCACATGGATTAAAAAAAAAATGAATTTGTTAGAGCAATCATCGCGGATGGCCTTAGGCTATTTAACATCACGCTACCACCAAAAGGAGTAAAGCTGTATTGAAAAAAGTTACAGAACGAGCAAAAATCTTTAAACATTTTTTATTTAGTTCACGTGAACGAATAACTGCTTTATATAGAAACAATTTATGGCTTTACTGTGGGTTTTTATTAAATGGAAAGCACATCTTATTGTATGGACAAAAGATAAACCAACTAACATCCAGTAATCAAATCAAATCAAAACTCTTTATAGAACTTAGGCTCTGAGACCGCTCTTATGAACGTCAAAAACTATCTCCCACTCGAAAACGAACCTGGGCATCGAGAAGAACCTGCAAGACACTCGATCTGTTTATATATTATTTAGGATTTTTTATTTATTCCGGTTTCAGTAATATTATGTAAAAACGTATTATTAAATTTGACATTAAATTGAACATGCAATGTATTTTGTTTTGATAAAAATAGATTCGGTATAATAGGTACAACAGTTAAATTGGTTCTGTGATGTTTCTTAGCCAATTGAATAAGAAGGGTTGAGTGAAGGCAAATACATTTTATAAATTGAATTACATGTCAGCTGAAAGGCCTCATCGAGTGTCCTCGAGTTTATTATCGAGGTAAATACAGATAAATTTTAATGTCACAAATTTGTCACGGAAGTGTTTAAATTTCGTGTTTTCATGTCAATTGAGAAATTTCAATAGACCGCCGGCAACCTTGGCATACCCTCGTTCTGTTATAATATAATTAGTATATTGTTTTTATACGGAATTATTTAAGGTTGTTCTTATTTCTATAAAAATGTTTTTAGTTTGAACAGATCCTATTATATAAGTTGGTACAATATTTGTACAAAATTCATATTGTTTCATTGTAAATTAAAATACGTATATTATTGTATCTACATTATAAGACCGCAAAAACACGGATTCGGACATATTTAAATTGTTAACAATTTTGATTTTAAGCGTTGACTTTCGTACTCTATTTCATGTAAAAAGTTAGATGAAAATCGATAGAATTTGTTTTAAAACACAAATAGATGTAAAGTTACTAATACATATTTATTTAAAATCATTTATCGTAATTGATTACCGCAAAACAAATAATATTGTTGTATTTTATCAATGTTTTAATGAAAATTGTAATCCTCAAATTAGTTTATATCAGTTTGTATCACACATTTTTTTATACTTTATGTATTTAGAAATTTTAAATTAAATTTTTACCAGTACTTTATTGTCTGCATGACGCGAGGGGAGTGACGAGGATAGACTTGATTGGGGGTAACTACGTAGTTGTGGAATTATAGGAGCTGGTAGGATGCGGTGCTGGCAATATGACATTAGTATCGATATTACATTAGTAACCAATCCCCCTGACTGTGTTCCGGAAGTTGTACTTAAGAGTTAGTCTCTTCACTAGGCTTAACATCTTGGGACACATCCTCACTTTAGATCAGATGAGATTGTGGGTAAACCTGTAAAATATAAAAAAATGTAGGATTTGAAAGATTGCCTATCATACCTTTGTTTGTTAGCCATCATATTTGAACAGCTGTTAATAGAATTAGTAATATACCAGTCGTTAGGAAAAGTGTGGTAATGGATCCTTAAATTATATATTTGTAACCATACTATAAATACTACAATAATATAGTCATAATAATTAATAATCCTTACTAATATTATAAATGCGAGAGTGAGTTTGTTGGTTTGTTGATTCGTTACGCTTTCACGCCTAAACCGCTGAATTGATTATGATGCATTTTGTTATAGAGATAAATTGGAACCTAGAGACGGTGATAGGCTACTTTTTGTCGCTAATCTTTACGAATATCTAATTGTAAGTTAGGTAAAGTGAGGGATAAACCCTGTATAAAACTTTTATTGCTTCACCAGATTTGTTTGACAAATCAATATTAACGCGAACAAAGCCACAGTTAAAAGCTAGTCGAGCATAAAAATAAAAAAAAGAATTAAATCTAGCTATCGGTGTGAGTAGCCGCCAGCGCAGTTTAGGCGCGGCCGTTCCTCCATAGTTTTCTATCCCCGGGACATGTCTAAATCGGGCCCGTTGTCGTTGTCGGTCTAATTCCGTGCGGTCCACGCGCCTCGCATTGTCGACTTCCTATTGCGTAACGGGAAGACAATTGGTTACGTCATGGCACTTGGGTGAATGCACTTTTATTTATTAGGTTGTGACCCGGTACAGTGGTGTATACGGGAGATCCTCAATTTTAACACGCGCAATCCTTATCATTACTTATAGTATTATAAATGCGAAAGTGAGTTTGTTTGTTTGTTGCGCTCTCTCGCCTCAGCCACTGAATCGATTATGATAAGTTTTGATGAGGAGATATTTGGGAACCTGGAGACGGTGATAGGTTACTTATTGTCGTGAAAAACTTGTTAGCAGTGCGGTTAAGGTAGGGGTAAACTTAGTATATAACTTTTTATTGCTTCATTCGATTTCCTTGAAACTTTAGACAATGATTGCTTATAATTTAATTTTAACACGAGCGGAGCCGCGGGTAAGCGCTAGTATAATATCATGAAGTTTGCGAGCGTGCTTTACGTGCTAACGGCTGAACCAATTCTAATGAAATTTAGTATGGTGCTAGCTGATACCCTGAATTTACACATAGGCTATTTTCTATCCTGAAACTCTTTCAAACTAATTTTCGGCTTCGTCATTCAATAGGCTCGATTGATTTTGATGAAACAGCAGGTAACAAACACTGCAGAGCGCAGCTAGTTTTATATAGCTTTTGTGTCTGACACATAATTATTGTTTTCATTGTACTAATGAGGGTGAATCATCTGTGTGAAGGAATTTTTCATATGGTTGATTGATACGTCAATTGTTGTTTGAGAATTGCCCACAGAATCGTGTCGAGGTTGTGTTTATTGATTGTTCGCATAGTTACGTGTTTATATGAACAGCAAAATTTATACTAATTCATTCATGTTTTTTACAATGAGTTTTTTGTTCGATTTTGCTACAGTATTATCGTGCCGCCGTGCATGTAAATGCTTGTTTCTATTAGAGCTTTGGTTCCAAAGCTCGTGGCGCAGGGGTGTTGAATAAGGCAATTTACCTCGGGTTGTAAGTTTAGGGGTTGATAAACTCGTAGGTTTAAAGAATAAATTAGCTTACTATAGTGCTGTACATCTAAGGCGTGTCGTATTACAGATTGTTCATTTGATCTTGAGGCGTTATTTGATTTTTAAGATATTGTTTTGATCTTGAGCCGTATCCAAACGTAATTTTTGAATATTATGCAATGTTTCTATTAGAGGAATTTCGGCGTGTCTTTAAATCTATATTACTGCAGGAAAAAGGTGCAAATATCAAGTTAATGCAAAGTATTAGGATTGTATTTAATTAAAAACCTCCATCAAGTTTGACAGTGGAAGTGGTATGGAACCAGTAGCAGATGCAGTATTGTGTCTACAGTTACGGTGCAATATTCACTGGTATATCGAAGCTCAACCACAAGGACATGATAGATCTATAGATGACATGTTATTATTAGACCCAGAATTGTGACTAGATTAGTTTCGCATTATTTTGGCATATATCATGGTTTCCTGCTGCTGTAAGTTCAGGCAATATGTCTGGGGGTTTTCATGTCAAAATACTAGTATAGGGTGGATCAGTACGTGAACAATAGTGGTACCTATAATTAATATCCCTCTCTGTGCGTCCACTAAAAAGTGTTCTAACTGTAATTTCTACGTAAAGAAAGGTTTAACTACTCGAGTTTCTCGCCGGTTATTCTCGACGACTGAGTTGTTTTCCGAACTGGTGGTAGTTTTGGCGTTCACATGCGCCTTTTCAAGGGCCAAATAGAATAAAGTGTGTCGATTTGATTTGCTGTTGACTGCGTTTTACCATACATACAATATGCGTACATTTGTTTGCCAAATAAATTGTGTAGTTACTGTTCCTTGACACTACCAGTACTCGTTTTATTACTCGACATAATATGATGATAAAATTAAGATCACGTTTGAAGAGTGGTGTCATTAAGCCGATAAACAAAGGATGGGTGAAATCGCATCGGAAAGCCAGTACCGAGTGTGTCGAGAACGACTTATTTAGAAAGCTGAATGAAAGCAGTATTAGTCATGTTCGGATGGCGATAGTGATAACATCATATCTCTGGTACGTGGGCGTGTCTCGGATCACGGTGACAGTTCTTTTGGCAGTCCAGATTAGTTTGGCAGATTCAGAGATTAGATAGGGATGCGGTGCGATTGAACTGTTTTGGATGTATCGCTTCCTGTAAACTCACTCATTTGGAATATTTAATTTGTTATGTAATTTTCGATTTCCTTTCTTCTTACACCGAGACTAAGAAGTTAAATTGGCTACGAATTTTGCACAGTGAACTCCGCATTGATAAACATGGCTCTCATTCTACAATAAACTGGGACTTTTGAACTTTAAAATATATGTGTATCTTGACAGCAAAATTTGCATACAAGTCTATCGCTACTGATAACGTGTCACTATTTTGAATAATATAAGCAATTAACATCAGATAATGTTGTGGGCATAATGCTGACGTATATAAAAATCAACTGCATTTTTATATGTACTTGGAATTTTAACTGGTAATGATCGATGTATTGTCGTCTGTTCTCTCTTTTATAAAAGAATGTCGATTACTCGGTTGAGGAATTACAGTTTGAAGTTTACGTTCAACATTTGGTAATTTTAAAGAATTCAAATTGCGTAACGGTCAACTTGTCAAACGCATCTCCCAATTTGCATATTCTCTCATTAACTTAATGTAGAATGTTTTTATTGAAGCTAGAATAGATTTTAAACAATTTTTCACTAGTATAACTAATGATAAACATTCGACGCAATCACAAGTACGTGCTAATGTTGTAAAAACTGGACCTACACTAAATTTTGTAGTTGTATTTTTATGATTCAATTAATTTTATAAAAATCTATTTAACAGAGCATAGTATCTGAACTTATAAAAAATGGAACATTCAACAAAAATGCAAAGTTAATTGGCAATAATTAATGTTACATCTATACCTATATTATAAAGAGGAAAGATTTGTATTTTTGTTTGTAACGATTAGACTAAAGAACTACAGGACCGATTTCAAAAATTCTTTCACCGTCAGAGTGCTACATTAGCCCTCAGTAACATAGGTTATATAACATTTAGGGAGCTAATGTCACTCGCGTCTGTAGGCTTTACTCTAGTGTCCTTATAAGTTACTCTACACAGTTCTCAACTCTAGAGGAATCGCAGGTGCGTTTCCGGCCTTTATTGGAGCGACTGGCTCTCAAGTGCAAATGCGGAAACTCACATATTGGTTAGAAAAAACCCTACCTACTACCATGCTATGGTGTCCTCACGATGTTTTCCTTCACCGAAAGCTAAAGCTCATTGTAGATGGCTGGATTCGAACTCACGTACCATGACGCTGCGTGCCTTCACACTACCAACTGAGCTATTATCGCTTAAATATAAAATGAATATAAGTTATAGTGCCTTTCCGTACGTTAATTGCGGATATAAACCATTTTGCTGATTCGATGAAGCGTTTTCTTGATTTAAAATAACATAAAAATAATCATTAAGTGTCTAATGGTTATTTGTGGAGAAGCATACGGACCGTAAAGACTAATTAATATATACAATTTGATAATTTCACGTTTATGTTATAACTAGCTGCGCCCGCGACTTCATTCGCGTGAAATTAAAATTTATTTAATATTATTTTTCCCGTTTTTGTAACTTTAATCGATACAGCTTTGCTGCTATTGGTGGTAGCGTCATGCTAAATAGCTTAAAGGCTTGGTCAATGGTTCCTCTATCAAATACATTATTTATTATATCATATTGCAATCCGACTGGTAGTTCCTAAGATTAACGCGTTCAAACAAACAAACTTTTCAGCTTTATAACATTTGTATAGATAGTTTAGCATTATGGCCACAATCTGATCTGATGTTACGCGACAATCTGGCCCCCAAGATGGTAGACACGCAAATCCTAGTAGACAGACTGGCTCTCAAGTGCAACTGCCGGAACACTTATAGGTAGCCAGCTGCTAGCCAAGTGGGTATAAGAAAAAGCCCTACCATCATCATGCCATAGTTAATCCGTTCGCAAAGTACTTTTATTTAATCAGTCTTGTCTGATAGTTTACACGTACCATATGGTTCTTCACAGCACAAATATTTTAGTACTGACTCGTTCCGGAGTTCCACTATCACGGACTTAAGTATTGATATTGCTGTACGAACTTTAGCTTGCATTTTACCACTACGGAAACCAAACGCGAACTACTTAAATTAAATTAAATAAAATAAAAAGACATAAAATACGAACATTACAATTTAAATTGATAAAGTTATTTTTAATCCAACGTGTAAATATCTAAACGCCCTGTAACATTGTATGTAGAGACATGATTAATGATCAAGACGGATATGGAATTCGCGGACGAAGTCGAGGGCAGCGGCTAGTAGCAGTATATTCGCGGAGGGTCGTCTCGTAATTGCATACGAGTATAAAAAATTCCGAGCGACGTTTGGCACGTGCATGCGAGGAGTGCCCACTGACCGTGAAGAAGTTAGCGGTGGCGTTTCCCGGGTCGACAGCCTTTTCATTTTAATTGGATGACTCTTTTTTTTTTCATCGCAATATGTCAGTCGTACAGGTGTAGGCGTCGGCATGGTCACTACTCTATTCGCTAGTTGTGTTTTTAAATCGATAATGAGCTTACATTAAAACCCAATCGATTGTGACGGGGAAATAGTCCTTATAAAAAAAGGTAATTAATGATGATCGCTATAAGGAGATTCAATTTTCTTTAAACATGGCTGAAGGTGAAATATGCGTATGGTAAAATTGCGGTGGAACCAAATGTGTATGTATTATTTTTTAATTACAACGAGCTTGTTATTTATTATCGAATATATTTTGTTTTAAACTTATGTCTGTCTGTGTATCCTCGTGTATGAGAGTGCCTTCGAAACTAGATTTGCTGAAATTTAAAACGGTGTTAATAAATACAAAGTATTAATACATAGAATACGTTTTATGTCATAAAATAGAACGATACCTTCGGGATAAGGAATGAAAGGTACCATTTTGTAGTTAAAGAATTGGTCATGGATTTTTTATATATAATTTTATTTGACAATCTATATAAATAAAATTTAATACTTATTTTTGTGGTCATTTTTTATGTATTCCTAAACGATACATCTGATTGTGATGAAGCTTTCATTTTATAGTTCTGCGAACACCCGAGAAGATTATTCGTCAAAAAAAAATATTATTTGTTTGCATTGAACTGAGACCTATTTTTCTATCCCTACGAAACAGTCATTGTTGTAAATGAAGACTACCCTAAGTCCTTTTCTGTATCTCTAACAACGTGTATGCAAAATTTCACGATGATCTCTTTTATAGTTAAAGGATGAATGCGTAACAGACAAATAAATAAACCGACATTCGTATTTATATTGTTCGGATATTAACAGTATAGTTTACCGTAGGTGAAAAGTAATAAAATAGAGATTTAACACATAAGGAATGCTGCTACGCCATGTTGATCCATATACGCGCCCATGAGCGTCAAGTAATTAATACGTGCCCTTCCAATTCTTCATTAGATATCAGACGCGTTTTTCTTGTATGCGCTCGAGTCGCAGAGCTTTTTCACGTACTGAGTAGTATATTCGAACTAAACTCAATGGTAATACTCTGAATATTTAGAATTATTATAGTCTATTTTTAATACTTTCTCGTGTTTCTAGTTTGATCGCAAGGCAAAATGCCCTTAAATTAAGCACACTTCAACCCCAAAGGGCTCCTGAAAGATTGGTAGCCCATCGTAGATCGTGACTGTCGTACCGTCGTGTAGACATCCTGGCAAATAATATATAATGACACTTACAATACTACTACTACTACTAATACTACTACTGCTACGACTATTACTACTACTACTACTACTACTTACTTACTTATATATACAATGTACAAACCCAAAATAGAGCAATCCACATCGGTCGATCCTGGAACGCGACATGCCTAAGCGTGTTGCTATTGAAAGTTGTATATCTGTGCCCTAGCCAGGTTGTCTTACAACTATTGCTAACGTAGAGTAAAAAATAAAAATGCGTGGGATAACACATAACTCGTAAATTTGTCGCACATAATTTGTTTTCTTTTTACGTTGAATATCTTAAAATACAACTTGGCTAGGGGAACTTTTGTGAGATAGCTGATGAAGATGGCAACACCCAAGTCTAGTAAAGTTTTACTTCGTTTCACTGTTAAATCTCCGAAGGTGTTTACAGATTGTTGACAGAGAAACAGTTTGAGAGGTGATCGCTTATCAGATGTGTATGATGACTGACCTTAACTGTTCTATTGTTATATTAAGAGTACTGTTGCAATGAAATATTCGATATAAAGCTTTCTCTTGTATGATTCAAATACATATCCTTTCACGAAGTGTATTTTTAGAGTTACTTATTCAAGTTTTGTCATTTTCTATTAGCTGAATTGTATTAGGCCTAATACGAGTTTTTCCATTGCTTGAATATTTTTTGATCAGGTTTTAGTGTTTTTTATACTATCGTGTCATACATTTTTAGTTGATTTTATTATATACACTTTATGATTTATATATTATATATGTATACCAGTTTGCAGATATCATTAACATTGTGTGGTACAGAGATATTTTAGTCCAAGTGAAATTATCTAAAGATAGTTCTTCAATCGATGTTGACGAAACCGTTCCACAATAACCTTATTGATACAATTGGCGACAATGCAATTTTATATATCCGGTGACAGCTACTCAATGACTTACTGTACGTCTTTGAAAAAGAAATATTATATTAATTAAAACGAGGTCAACTATGAGTAAATAATTCATATGTACCTCCATAGAATACAATAATATTTTCGTACAGTGAGAACGAACGTCTGTTTTTAGCGATCTCATTTTACAAACAGGAACTGTCTGTGGAAAAAATAAAATTGGAACAAGTGAATCAATTTCACAGCTCTTTATCGATGCATGTGATCCAAGGCATCGTTCTGTTTAGCCAGATGTCGCAGTATCGTCACTTTACTAAGGTATTATTTTGTAATATTTCTTTATAATATTATTATACATTTATCAGGTTTTTTTTTGTGTTATTATAACACATTTTCAATGTGACGAATTCTTTAATTTACCACGGTCCCGTGTATTACAAGTTATGACATTCTTATATTGTTTTCAGTTCATTAATGATTCAGTCCCTTGTATAGGCCTGTCAATGACATGTTAAGCGGAACATTTCCTGGGAAGACACTCGCTTCAGTTTGTTCAATAAAACAATATTGTAATTATTGTGAACCGGGGTTTTTATGATTAAGAATGAATTTTAATTAAAGATATTTATTTTCGAGTTATTTCTGGTCATGACCTATGTCAATCTGTTCACTAGATCTAGATTTTAAGGTTATCTAAGAAATCATTTTTTTTAATTACTTATTCATATATATACTTAATGAATACTACATTAATTTTAGTACCTATTTCTGAACATTGTGGGCATTAGTGTATTAAACTAATTGTAAGGAATAATTATCGCTTTAATTTTACGTACTTATCGAAGTTCTGTCACACTGTCAATGTATTAAGAACTTAGTTTACGACAAATTTCCCAACAAAGCCATTTCGTTTTAATAAAATAAATCCTTTATGTTAAACCATTATCACTGTCTTTAATTTCATAGAAAAGTGCAGTAGTCACGGAGTGATACGTGTAGGTAGAAAGGGACAGACAAACAGATAAAGTTTGTAGTATTTTGGTAATACTTATATCAAAACACACCTTGACTACAATAAAAACAATATAGATATTTAGGTGAGTGAAAGCTTTCTTGTTTTAGTCTAAAAAAATGTTGCACTTTCTTTGCATAGTATTCCTCTATCGTGCAGCATTTGTATTCAGGTGTCTTTCTGTATATAATTGTGAAATTAATATTTCATTCACTTATTTCGTCAGTATAGGACAGGTTTAGTCCTGTCATTCCGCTCTGAGGCAATGTCAGTACAATCCTTTAGTTTAGGAGGTTTGTTCGCGCTCTTAATTTAGGTTATTGTAGAGTAGGTTTTTCTGCTTAGTTTAAGACCCTGCTTAGTATTATCACGATCGTGGTTTGTTTTCGCATCCTCGGCAACAGCACATGCCGAAGATCGACCACTTCATGGGCCCCTTCTCCTCGTTGCCTCTGGCTGAGTGCCTTAGTTCTCGCCCCCAAAGCTCGGTGAAGCTGTGAAATACGTTAGAGCTAACAGCGTAGGTCCCGTATAAAAAAAACATGCATTTACTACTTCGATTTTCACATTCTTATCGACATAAATACGATCGGATATTGTGACGGAATTTTCTGTACTTCGTTTTTGTTATTGTGGTTGTGTTTTTGTTTTTTTATTGTTTCCGGTTTCCGAGGAGGCCGGCCGGGTTCCCGGGTTATCTTCACGTTCTATTTTACTAGTTGATATTCTGAGCGTTATCTATGAACGTGTTAGTTACTACATACTGAGCGTTAAGTGGTACAACAGTTTGTTGCAACTTTGTATGTGCATTGTGTCCCGTATTACTTCTCGCTTCCTGGATTTCTTTGTGAACATATTTATTATATTATTAGACGTACTTCTTAGATGTCAATGAGTTCACCGTGCGGATCAGGGGTCCATCGTGTGGCAGAGAGGGAAACTTTGGGCATTGCCCAACACTTGTGACACGGATGTAGGTTTAAGAAGCCCTTTTTCTACGCACTTCAACACGATTCTTAGCTATTCGTATTTTTTTCCCAGCCCGGACAAATTTGTTAAGGAGCCAACTAGCACAGTTTCAGATACACGTTCTAATATATGATTTTCTGCAGTCCTAGACAGGCGAAGAGCATTTAACAGATATTATCTGATTTGAAGCGTAGTAAGAGAATTGGCTCGTTAAGTGCAACTTTCGGAACATACCTGTGGGTATGTAGGATGAAATATTATTAACACGAGATGGCTCGGTGGATGTTAGATAATGGCCTACGATCATGATGTATGCTTTACCGAAAATTGAAGGGTCATTGTAAGAACTCATTCATCAACTCAACTGTTGGTTGAGAACAGTCGAAGAACATTACAATGTCACCATTGTTGATTATTATGAATATTTAAATAATAATTTATATTCAATCGCATTATGCAGTCGGCTGTACTCTTAATTGATATTTGGAATTAATTGTATTTTTCATTTAGTATTAATCGTATTACAAACAATCCTACCATCATGATATAGTTTCAACGCAATGTTTTCCTTCACGGGAAGCTCAAGCTCATTGCAGGTGGATTCGAACCGACGTCTCTTAACGCGGCTGAACTGAGTTATGATCGCATCAAATCAGAAATGATGCTAGCTTTATTTTTAGTTAGCAATAGGGAAGTCCCGCATACTCAAAAGTGTAAGCAGAGACGTTTAGGAACACGGACGAATTTAGTGTACATTGTGTTTCTATCGTAACATATTATCGCTTCTAGCAAGTTTATTGATCTTTAATTCTCGGTAACTCGGTACAGTGGGTCAGTGTTAAAGAACACTTGCAGATAATGCGGGTAAATGTAAACACGCGGCGGGCGGTCGGACGGCATTTTAGCTTGGTCTGCACATCCGGTCTTCGGCCGGAGGTCCTCTTTTCGAGGATATTGTTATGTCAGATGATAATAACAGATTCCTAGGGATCCGTTTACATCGTAAAATAAATGCATATATGTTTAATACATAAATATTTTTTGCTTAGGCGTGTCGTATTCTGAGATCAGCTATGTACTTACTAAATTAGTTTGGTAGATTGAGACAGAGTTGTTACCACCATGTACATGACGATAATAATACCTGGAAGAAAGCAGGCAGACATACAGATAAAAATAAAAATATCAAATAGATTTACGATCTATATATATCGCTATAAAAAATCGCTTAGCAATTTCTGAACACCTCCTTAATCCGTAGTTAGATTTGCCTTGACCCCCCCTCTCCACCTCTAAGCTCACGTGAATTTTGTTATGTTTTTGAGGATAAATATGCTATGAACAACTTATTTTGCTTGAAATTTTACTTTATTTTCTCAGATAAAAATTACGGTACTTGCCAGGACATCGTCTCTCCTGCACGAGTTTGGGTAACATTTATCTCGACCCCCCGCCCCCAAACAAGCCGCTCGTAATTAACAAATACTCCCTTTTACACCGATTGTAATTTCTAAACAATTTTTTATTAATGTACAAATTCGTTTTCGTTATAATTTTGTTTCTATTTATAACCTTTTAGTCGGAATAATGGAAAAGAGGTCGCTCCTATCGGCGTTTTAGTTATTGGAATCGTGTACGCCGACTTCCGACTTATCAAACGCTTTACTATTACGTCGGGGAAGTCCGTTTCCGCTCGCAATAGGGACGTAAGTACGTGTTACGTAATTATTTATAGAGTATCGATAAGTCCGGGTTATCGACGACCGTTCTCGGTGAACTTCGTTCTTGTAATTTGTTGCTACATTCGATAACGATGACCGATTCTAAGGCATACTTATAATTCGTTGATTTTTTTTACGGCAATAAATAAACAAATTATGGAGCAATAAACAGAGGTAAAATGTATATGCAGGAATAGCTGTGGCAGAAAGGAAAACTATGAGCAGTGTCCGAAACTTACGACGAGGATGTAGGTTCAAAGAGGCCTCCTTTCGACAATTCAACACTCACCTTCACCGCTCGTATTACTCTATCTCAGAACTGTATAAACCATTCCCGATAATGATGATAATGATTTGCATCAATACCAAAACAGTGTCAATAATAGAAAAATATAATACTTACATCCATTCGGAGATGTTCCAGCGAAGTACGATGATTTCCCCTCGAGTGCCTCACTTAGACTGAACTCATAGCCGCGCTCGTCTCTCACTTTATATAGTAATTGGTGCTATAAACTATCCTCGTATAACTTTATTCCTAACATATATATCTCTTATTATAAAGATGTTTGTTTTTAGGACATAATATATGAAACTAGTGATCTGATTTAAAGATATATCTCGCCAATATAAGGCAATCCTTTCCTTGACTAGTACATATAAACTATATTTTATTCTAAATAAAATTTATATAGTATTAACGAAGTCGTGATCGATTGGTTATGTAAATATACATAAAATCGATGCATGTTTGTTGACTATACATTTTAAAACGAGTAGACCGATTTTGAAGCCATTATCAGACAATCTAAGATTAGTCCACTGAATGATTATATGAAATACGGCGGTAGCTATCGGATGAACAGTTTTTATGGTTCGCGCAAAAACCGGGCACGGCGCTAGTTTTTAATTTAAAAAAAGGTTTAATTTAAATTATCATATAACTTAACGTTTCGACTGAATCGCGAACATCAAGAGTAATATCGGTCAAAGCTTAAGCGTGACGCGTTCTGTGCTACATTTAATATAAAATGTCAAAGTCACTTTGCGACAACCATAAACGCGGAGATAAAATTTTGAACATTGAATCTCTTTTGATTTATTATGCTTCACGATTGGTCAGTTTTTATCCCCCACCCTTGATCGTCCTTGTCTTTGAATTTTATTGCACTTTATCACGTTATCAGGTACAACATAGTCACTTTGCTGTGTTACTATAAAAAAGAGGTGTCTTATAGACCCGATTGAAACGGTGTTATTTTCGCTGTATCGTTTTGGGGTTTGTATTAAGTAAAAATAAAATACAATATTAAAAGTAAAAATATTATTGCATGCTCTCGAAATTGACGATAAACTGAATCGATTGAAAAAACTTTTATTTTCCTAGGTGATCGCGAAGTGCCTCATAAATCACTGCAAAAGCATGTCGGATTTTGGTATCGTTTTTCAATTTCACCTTTGGTCTTTGTAGCTCGTCACCCACTAAGTATCCATTTTTAAATTAAAGAATATAATTCGTATTTGTGAAAGGAAAAAATTACAAATAAAAAAGGTCAGTGACTTTATGGAATTACAAAAATATATATTCTCGCATTCAACCAACATATCAATTTGTGCTAAATGTAAAATGAATGTCGATAAATAATGAACTCAGAACTATTCGCCACTATGCCATTTGCATTTAATATTTTAATTTGGTTACTACGTATAATACTTATGTGGTTAAATATAAAGGTCAATGTTGAATACGAAGCAGCCATTGTGTACGTTTAGCGTACCCATAATGAGTGGTTCATGGCGTGTGCGACATACGTGGGTAGATTGTTTTGACAAACGGTCAAGGGCACACCAGAGCGTCCGTTGCTTTGAAGGTCAATTTTTCGGCTGAGAATCTCGAGAACGCGGCTAATCCTTCCTATTTCGACATTATATCACTGAATACTGCTCGCTTCCGAACAGTGTTGGCAGACCCGTGATAATTTTTTTGTGTACCAATTCTGTAAAATTATTTTACGGTATATTATTATATTTATTTTCTATTTGAAAACGTTTTTATTGGAAATGTAGCTTGTTAAAATACTAGGTAAACATTGATCAGTGTAAAAATAACCAATCATATTAATGTATGTCTAAGAATATAGTTGTTATTGGCTGGCGCTGTCCACGAAAAGGTTGTACGCTTATTATTGAAGAGATCATAAAATGTTTGTACGTGTACAATAATATATTGTATGTCTGCCAGCACTGATTCCTAAGTTGTTATATTTTTAATTAGTTGTAGTTACCCACCGTTGGATCGAAATAAACTTAAATACTATTCATTGATTTCCTTTGTTACGTCGTTTCCGGGTACAAAGTATAGCCTACGTTCGATCCTCCGGATAGGAGCCCTCGAGTAACTCTACTCGCGCGATACAGTAACACTCTACATCATCACACCGCATACCATCGATGCACGCCCACACACGTTACGTACACGGTTCTATAAGGGATTACCCCCACGGACCTTGCGCGGTTTGCCCGATAAGGGATAAGGTCTTGCTAGGATCACTAAATTAGTAAGTTAGGACCTGTTGGTTTGTTAGGATCGCGAATCCTTGTTCTCTTTCCGGCAGCCGAGTTACGGTCATCCTGGCACCCTTGCGCTCGCTGCCTCGGAGCTGAGTGCCCTCAGCGCTCGCCCTAAAAAGTTCGGTGAAGCTGTCAAAGCCCTTAATGCTAACAGCATACGTCAAGTTCAAAAAAGGTGCAAAGTATACAAAGAGGCTAATTGGCTTATAGTTTGCTCCGTAAGTAAATTAAGTCTGGTTGATATTGTAGTCATGGCAATGGGTAATGCTGCGTTCACGGTAGTTATAATAAAGTGCAAATACTTTGTTGAACCAATATATTTATCCAAAGACGAAAGTGAGGTTATCGACATCCTAACTGATCAAAGGATACCGATCAAATTAAAAGACCTCCTGCATGATCCGACCGGGCTTATTGTATGGCAGTGAAACTTGACCTGCCCTAGGTAGACATATTCAACAGCTACACGTCACTGAGATGAAGATGCTGCTATGGAAGTGTGGCATTACACGGCTTAATCGCATGCCTTTGAATTCGTGCCGTCGCGGACCTAGGCAGGAGAAGACCAGGCTAGGTGGAGGTTGGTAAGTCGGAAAATAGACCTTGATACTAGGCCGGGGAAACGCTAGGCAAGAAAATTGTAGCTGATAGTGATTACATTATAATACAAGGGTGTTATATTATTAATAGGTAGGTAATCTATCAATCGTAGACGGTTTTATGTTAGCCTGCTTCATTTGTAATAGCAGGGTAATCACTAGTTAATTCCGATACGCAAGTAACCAAAGAGTTAATTAATATATTAGATTTTGATGTATAACTGTACATTTTGTAAAGTTATATTTCGTGACCGATGATATAAAGTCGATACGATTTAAGAATATGTCATCTATTTATTATAAAATAAATTTGTTTAAAAAAATCTTGCGTTTACCGACCCCGTGTTAGATTGTTATCCACAGGGCGTGATATTATTCTTTATAGTGATTATTTTCTTCGACTGTCTAGACAAAGGTTGTGTTGTATGTTATACATAAAATTCAAGTAAAAAGATTTTCTTTTTTACACTCCTGCAAAAATATATTAACTCTCTTATTATGAAAGGTTTTTTGTACGTTTCATAAAGGTTCTTATTTATTTTATGTTTTTGTTGGAAAAGTCTGTTGGCTGTTATTAACTTTTTTTTACTAGTATATTCCGATATGCACTGCCAGCACTGTAAGGCGTGACTTCAGTTTAGTATATTGCGAAGCCGTCCCTTTATAATTAGCTATACTGGTTACTGTTCAAAATGGAACGCACTCCAGTATACTGGCGTCCATGATTTTTGTTCAATACATAAGAGTTGCTTTAAATTTTCCATGTATTATGAACAGCTAGAATTTTTCTTAAACCAATATTCAATAATAACTTTAATAATTATCAATAGTGGAAGCTGTTACACTTCTAAACGCTCTTGATCACGTGATCAAAGCTCTGAGAGCACCTTACGTCGAAATACCCGTTGCTCACACTACAAAAGCTGACGACGATTTATGGTCTAGGACATTGCGGCATTATACTAACAGTCCAAACGGAAAGAATTTCTCCGCAGTAAGAGCACTGAACAAAGCTAGTAGTGTATATCGGAACATACCCAACCTCTTCACTGTTACTATCGCTTTCAATTCGTCGTTGTTAAGATCACTCGATTAGTAAGTTTGGACCTGTTGGTTAGTTAGGCACGTGAATCCTTGTTTATTTTCCGGCAGCAGTTCAAGCCGGGGTTTAGCCATTTTGGCACCCTTGCGCCCGCTGCCTTGGAGCTGAGTGCCCTCAACACCCGTCCCAAAAACTTCGGTGAATCTGTCAAAGCCCTACGGCTAACAGCGTATGTCAGTATGAAAAAAAATACCTTTCAATTACGCACGCAACGCGTGCAACATTGATGTATCCTATTCATTATGCGAAGGTACGACAAACAGATAATAAAATACAAAACGATCAATTCAAAATTGTACATGTAACATATTATTATAGCGCAATGGGGTATTTTAATGCCTAGTTATCTGTCTGTGGAAACGGCAATTTTGTCGCCACAATGTCGACACCGGCCGCTGTTTGATAATAATCGCATGAAACGCGATGCATCTATTATGCGTTTATTGTCCTGCCCACTCGCCGTACGAGCCCCATGCAGAGATCTTATCAATACGGTACTGGTATCGCCGTTATCTGCCAATGTACCTATGTTTCTATGTGAGCGTGTCGAACACCTTTGTATGTGCGCTTCTTTTTTTTGTGAAATAAAAGTTACAAATTAGGCGGTAGTTTATTTTTATTGTGGAATAATGACGATAGTCGAAATCTATGAAATCTATAGAGCAAACTCAGACTTATCTCTGCCTTAACTGCAGAATTGAAGGTTATAGTCGCAACGTAAGCCTTTGTTTACTTTAACCTGAGCAAAGTCCAAATCGTCAAATTATAGCTATGGTTGAGACAAGGCTATGCAGGCTTTACAGATCATCCTTTATATCACGCTTTATATCACCCTAAAAATATGTTTGTGATAACAGACTTTATGGGATATGCAAATGCCATGGAAAGGCATAAATTACTCCGTGAATATGGATACTAACTTGTTGGCGTGTCGCTATGGGTGTACCCAGAAAGTTTAGGCATTGAATACTATAATGTTATAGCTGTGTCCGCGACTTCGTTTGCGTGAAACTAAAAACTTTTTAAAATAAGTTTTGCCATTTTTTGTAACTTTGTCAATGCAGCTTCTTTTCTATTGGCGATAGTGGGATTTTAAATAGCTTAAAACCATCGTCAATAATTGCGCTACAAAATTAAAACCGTAAAAATTAGTGTGTCAAAACGAACAAACATTTACAATAATTAGGATTGCCATAAAACCAGAGACATGCACAGTCAAAAAAAATTACCAACATCATAGACGAAGAGTTTGCCGCAGTTGAGGCAGCAAGTCAAACGATTTTAATATAATAATAATAATTTTATATATTACTTTTATTGAGGAATCAATATAAAAATAGTAATGAAAAAAAAAATGTAGCAGATCAAAAGTCTGCGGTTTAGGCAAAAAACGACCAAACAAACTTTTCCGCTTTGTAATATGAATACAGAATAGATATGTAAAACTTATGAAACTATGTCATTCTAATATATATCATTTTCGTGATCGACTGAGTGCCCTTGACACTGGAAAGTATAAAGTGTGCAGTCGAATCGAAACAGATTATAAATAAGTTTGTAATGGCACTCTACGCCGGTCGATGAGAGTTCAAGGCAGTTCATCCCTTCGCTGCGTAATTTATAGCATTTTTAGTTCAATGGTAAAAGGTTTGACTTTTGTTTTTTAGCGGCTATTTAACCACATCTCTTAGTAATATATGAATTAATAGTAATAATTAAAACTCGCGTATAACTCCGAATAATGTCAATAAAAATCTACCAGCTGTCTTGCTTCGCATTTTTACCAATTAACTGCGCTTGATCTTAAAATCCGATTTGTGGATCCTTATATTGTAAGCATGGGATCTGGTGGTGAGCATGTAGCCCTCCTATATTTCCTACATACATACATACGATCACGCTTCTCTCCCATATGGGTAGGCAGAGACCACATCCTTCCACTTGCTACGATACTGACATACATCTTTCGCTTCATCTATTTTCATAAGCACCTTCATACATGCTCTTCGGTTACGGGTACTTTTGACCTGGCCTTTCTCCAGAACGTCCTCGATCTGATTGAGATATGTTCACCTACGTCGACCCTTACCAGCTTGCCCAGTCACACTCGCCTTGTAAATTTGTTTTGTCAATCTTCGTTCATCCATCCTCACTACATGTCCATACCAATTAAGCACCCCTTTCTCTATCTTTGTCACTACATCCTCTACCACACCACAACGTTCCCTTGTCACACTATTGCTTACTTTATCTATCATTCTCATGCCAGCTATACTTCTTAGACTTCTTATCTCTATATTTATATCCTTATATTTCCTATACTAAGTTAACACTTCATTCTCTGTATAATTGTTAGGAAACATTTATGACAGGGAAACAAAGCTACACCTATTGAATACTATGAGAATAAAAATTATTCATCTCTTGAAGTGCTTAATTTGCTTAAATTGACTATTAAAAACAAGATGGTTTTAGCTCTCGATTCTGTTTACGTAAAAATTATAATCTATTTTGAAAACACGTATGAATTGATTTCATTCCGTTTATCTGTATGTGACAGTGGCAGAGCGGAGGTACTTCCAGTAACCGACGCAATCAATAGGTAAGAATAAACGAGTTTGTATATCGAGGTTGTATATATGGCCAACGTCGACAAGATATAGAAGAACCATGGCATTGGACGTAAAACTAAAATACGCCTGGTTTTTTCTGCTTTATTGTATGGCACCGCGACGTGGACAGCAGTAAAATAGATTCTACATGCAGTGATTGCAAAAGTTTCTCAACCTTGGACAAGTATGAGAACAAAGGAGTCCATATTTAGAGAGCTTGAAATCACTACACAACTTCCTACTGTCTGCCGAGAAAGAACCTTGAGCTTCTTCCAACATATTAGCGATCTCTAAGGCACTATCTGGAGTAGAATATAATCATGCGTAAAATGGACGGTAGACGTGCTCCAGAAAGGGCGCCTACAAGATTATGGTATAAGGTGTATCGAATACCATCTGAATTACCCAAGCCAACCTCACCTGCACACGGTGCTTCTTGCTGACTAACCGACGAGGCTCTGGCGATTGTTGGTCCCACGTTTGGTTTTGGCCGTGGTCATGATGGTTAGCCATCTATTCCTTGATCCGTCACAGCTTGGTGGTAGGGTTATTCCGACTGGTTAGCGATCACCGCCAGGTTAAGAGTGCCGCATAATAAAGGTTCATTATGAGCCTTTGTGTTCCGGTATGGTGTTTTTATTTATTTTTTATACTAAAGGTTTAGCGTTATGGCAGTAATCACACCTGATCTTTAGTGACGATACGGCCCAAGTCGGTAGACACGCTAAACCTGTGGTGAGACTGGCTCTCAAGTGCATCTGCCGGAACACACCAATTGGTATTTGGCGGCTGATTTTCAACTTGAGGGTGGTTGCTAGCCAGGCGGGCATTAGGTAATCCCTACCACCATGCTATGGTTACCTCAAGATGTTTTCCTTCACCGAAAGCTCAAGCTCATTGTAGGTGGTTGGATTCGAACTCAAGTCCTTTGACGCGAAGTCGTACACACTACCACTGAGCTATTATCGCTTCAAATGGTGAAAGAGAACCAGACCTTTTCGGCAACGGCAAATTTAGCAACATGGCTGTAATATCCCTGGTGTTGCGGCTGACTATAGACGACTATAACCTTTTACCAGTACACAGGCCGTTTGCTGTTTAATAGCAAAAAAACGGTCCAACATAATAAGAAAGGCTGCGGGCGACAGCATGCATCGAGTGTCCCACTGTTACATATGACCGCAGCCAATGGAAACTGTTTACTCGTCGTGGTCTCGATGCTCAGCAGTGAGAGAACGATGATAGAAGCGATATTAAAGCATCGACAGAGATTGTACTACATGTATTTTTCAATGTAGACGTACATATGTGTTCTTAAATCTGTATAATTAGAAGGGGGAGATTTGGGATTTGGGATTGAGATTTGAGTGAGGGAAATTGTGGAAATGGAATATTGAGATAAATATTAATAATCTATGTGTAAGAACGGTATTTTTAATTCTGGTAAAAAACAGTCATAATTTATATAGTTGTCTTATATAACTTTACAATCCAGAGAAAAACAGTGTCCGAATTGTCTTGTCCGCGCAGATTTATTAGGACGAGTGACAAGGTGAGTGTAACGTTATACGTAAATGTTGTTGCGTCGAGTTATTCTTGTGAATATTATTTTAGCGCATTTCCGTTGAAACGATTTATAACAACATCATAATATATTTAGCGTATAGCTAACAGTGATTTATATGCAAAAATTAAGTTTGAAATTACGCATCTGTCACTGAGAAGCAGTTTTAATATATAGGTTTTATCTACCCGGATTTGTAAGCAATGGGAAAGTGGTACCAGATATCTTGTTGGTAGTGTGTACGGATGCCCTGTCATGGGACGTGACTTTGAATCCACTTGCAATGAACATGAAACATCGTCATGAAACCATAGCATGGTGGTAGGGTTTTTCCGTATGCTCACCTGGCTAGCTATCACACTCATTTTGAAAATCTTCCGCTAAATATCTGTAGGTGTGTTCCGCCAGTTGCACTCGAGAGTTAGTCCCTCCAAAAGGCTTAGTGTGTCTATATAAAAAAACAAGTTTTAAAAATGTATAAAGTGAATAATTCACACTTTATTTGTTTAAGAATTCCAGTAAAGCCGTTTCACTGTTTGATTGTGATCTAAAAGGGACTTCCGTGAAGGGCTTAAGCGGCCCGGAAAGTGGATAAGCACTCCTGAATTATAATACGGTTATGCATATTTATTATTTACACGAAGAGGGATACACGCTATGACTAACGAAGGCTCTTTCAAATTTATATTAAATCTAGCTATTCCCGGCACTTCGTTCGGAATACGCAATAAAAAGTTTCATACAAAGTGTATCGCTCTCTTTATCCCACATCCAATAAGTTTGTCGTAAGAAAAAGTATCCTATCTCTGTATCCTGAGTCCCATTTATCTTTGTTCCAAAATTCATCACAATCGATTCAGCGGTTTAAGTGTGAAATCGTAACAAACAAACAAACTTACTTTCGCGTTAATAATATTAATATGGATTTTTGGCCGTGTTTGTTTCTTTTACATATACTATACATAATACAAGTATATTTGTAATACAGTTATGCTCCTAGCTCTGGTAGCGCGATGTTACGTAGCTATAATACAAAAAGATTTTTCGAGATCCGAACGGTATTTCCTAAGATAAGCGCGTTCTCACAAACAAACGTACTTTTCCGCTATATAATATTAACATAGATTGTAGTACTTATCAAGTAGTAAATTAGTTATAGTAGTAAATTGTACTGTACCTCATGGTAAGCCATTTTTTTTTTGATAACTATGGGCAGCAGCAATACTATCACATTACCACCAATAATGTCGTTAATTTTTGAGACCGCATTTGATTTCTTTTCTTAAGAGCTCTAATAACGCTCTGGGTAATCCGTTCGGTAATCCGAACATAAGCAAACATAATGTTTTTTTTTATAGTTAAGGCTTAGCGTTATGGCCATAATCTCACCTGATGTTAAGCGATGATACGGCCCAAGTTGGTAGACACACTAAACCTGTGGAGGAACTGGCTGTCAAGTGTACCTGCCGGAACACATCTATTGGTATATGGCGACAGATTTTCAATTTGAGGGTGGTAGCCAGGCGGGCATCAGAAAAAGCCCTACCACCATGCTATGATTTCCTCGTGATATTTTCATTCACCGAAAGCTCAAGCTCATTGTAGGTGGTTGGATTCGATTTCACGTCCCTTGACGCAAAGTCGTGCACACTAGCACTGAGCTATCGTCGCTTTAAAACTAACTTCTAGAGAACTATAGTGTTGGCACGTTAGAGTATTAGAGTTAGAGTAACCAGCCGAGATTGGAAGGTGTGAGTTTGAAACAGTCTAAAAACTATACTGTAATACTTGCAGATTGGCAATCTATGGAACAGCTGTCGCTAACATGCCGCCCTGCAAGCTTCCCGTCGATAACTGGGTAACTTTTAATTGAATTAACTTTATAGGTTCGCTTTATACACACCTTCGATGTAGATCTACATTACCCAATCCAGTCAGAGTTTATTCGATAGCTTTTAAAAATTAGAATGTAGTCAATATTTTAGTTTTGATGTAGTGTCTACTATGCATCGTTACTGGGCTTATTTGTTGGATATGCCGTTGAATTGCATTTTAAATTAGAAGGATTCGAATTCAGTCGTGATGTATGTTGTTCAATTTTAACTTGTGTTATATACCACCTCTACTGCTTATTAATATGGACACTTAATAATACTATATACTTTGAATTAATTAAATGGAGGGTAGTTGATAACACAGATTAGTGTATCCGTTCGATGCGAGCGCGGCTGGGGTTGAGTCGAAGTGACACTCGAGGCGAGACCAGTCTAAGCTAAGGGTTCATTTGTGTTAAGAACGTTCGACACTACGGAAGTGTTGTAGTGAGCGGAAGTTCTTCTGTAAAATATAACGATTGAGAAACGAGACTCTGAGTATGGTTTAACGCAACCTCCACGATCTGTATCACTAGTTTGGGTTTTCCTGTTTTTATACGTACCTATCTATTTTTATTTTATTAGTTTTTGTTGATTTTTTTTACTATTTTCTTTATTTATAAATTCAGTTATTAATTCTATGAGACTTCCAAAAACTTTTTAATTGTGTATATACCCTAAGATTTTTTTAAAATAAAGGCTGGTTTTTGAAATCGAGCGACAAAAGTCTATGAAATATATAAGAAGCACTGAGGCGATATATAACAAGTTATTAAAGTACATATTATACTGGGCTTGGTTGACTTGTGTGTTGCGAATAACTTGTTGTCGTATCGTATCAGCTTAAAACATTTATACATAGTCCCAACGCTAATTCGAATATAACAGCACCTATAAATGTTGTTGATTCAAAACTACAGATAAGTTAGCTCAGTGGCAGTGTGTAGGAACGCCATGTCATGGGCCGTGAGTTCGAGGAAAACATCGTGAGGAAACAATAGCATGGTGGTAGGGCTTTTCTGATGCCTGCCTGGCTAGATACCACCCTCAGGTTGAAAATCTGCCGCCAAATACTAATAGGTGTGTTCCGGCAGTTGCACTTGAGAGCCAATTCCTCCAAAATAAAGGTGGGCAACGCACCTGCGATAGCCCTGGTCTTGTGGGTGGGTGTCCATGGGCAGTGGTGATCACTTACCATCAATATATAATCAATATATAAAAAATATAAAAAAAAATATATGTTCAATGTTCAGTTCCGTTTCACAATAAGGAGATTACAGAGTGCACTTATTATAAAAGTATGTAAAAGAACATCACTTACAGCTAACGCTTTGTTATTGGTTCTATCGCATTCGGTGAATGATTGAAAATGTTTTGAAAAAAAAAAACGAAACAAAAACAAAATTAGTTTGCTGACAAAGCGACAAAGTGCTTCGAGGGCCCGTCGCGTCGCGTCGGCTTCAAACATGAAGCAGAGTCGCGTGAAAGATAAATAAACGATCGACCTGAGAGGGCGCCACTATCGGCGCGAGACTGAGAACAAACAGGCAGACAAACAAATAACTTATTTATTCTACACGACAATAGGCGTTCCGTCTCAGGCGGTCACGGTAGCGGCCATCTTGCCGCGCAGACGCGCATAGATTAAAAATAAAAGTAAACAGTAGATAGAAAACATGATCGAAAATCTATCGGTGGACCAAAAAGTTTGGAACATGATTCATCATGTTTTACTGGAATAGCGATTTATTCTCGTTGGCGCTTAAAGAAACTTAAATTCAAATCATTCCGTGATAGGAACGTTGGGAAAATCGATGTCAAGTGTCGGAATTCTTTTCAGCTTATGGTAACGGATTACGTTCTAAAATTCTACGGCGTGTAATTAGTTTTAATACGACTTAGAAATATTAAATACATAAATATATTTGAACTAATTTCTTCGTGTACTGCATAATAACATGATATAGGATGTTTATACGGGAAGTTTTTGAAGTAAAACTTTTTTACGCACGCGTGACTTGGGAGTAAGCTGATGTATGCGTGACGAGAGCGTTACGAAAAGTGTGATCGGACGAAACGAACGGAAGTTGAGAGGGATATTTAAGTTAGTGAAGATAGAAAGAGAGAGAGATTATTTTCGTATATTACTGTATGGGCAAGAGAGAGAGGTGCGAGCACACGTTTTCCTTCTCTCTTTCTATCATAACCAGAGAAGTATTACTTAAGTCGTGTGGTCTAAAGCACACTTTTTTTTATGCAAAATATATTATTTTTGTATCTATACAAAAAAATAGATTAAACTGTCTGTCTGTGATGTCAAAATAACAACGGTTTACTAAATGCATATATAAAAGTGTATACGGTATTTAATAAAAAAAAATATCTGTCTATTTGTTCCGGCTAATTTATCAAACAGTTTGACGGCACTTTCGCTGTTATACTGATATTATAAGAAAAAAATGGTTACTTTATTCAAGTCCTTGAGAACGATATTGCGACCAGAGCTATTAATACATGTTAAAGATTACGGTTTAATTAACTCATAGATCTATATTGTTAGGTTTCAATGTTTGGGTACATATTAATGAAAATTATAAAAACGGATAAAATGTATTAAATAATAATGAGTTCCACGCGAACGTCGTCGCGGGGACAGCTAGTATATGCTAAAGACGTTCGTAAGAACCGAGGTGATCGGCGACGCTGGGATACGCTGCATACACGATTGTGATTCCGCTCTGGTCGGCCATCAATCTATACCTCTCTGGGACTAGTTACGCAAACGCGCAAAAAGTCCAAGTGTAACGACCGAATACACGCCCTTGAACTTCTCGAGAACACGTGCCGGCACACTGACAGACACGGCCATTAATATTCAAAGCGTAAACTACTAGAAACGAGAGGAAACGCCTTACCGGGTACAGCGCACGCTGCGGAATGCATTATTATTAGTCCTGGTAGTAATAGTGTCAGGCCACTCGCTGACTGCCATCCATCATTTCGGACGTACAAATAAATTTGTAGCCGGTGCGTGTGCATCTCAATGATCTCACCCGTCAAACCGATATCTGAAGATCTCTATTAGATTTGACAAGAAAATCGCCTTTTTTTAGTTAGTACTGAGGTGTTGCAGCTTTGCCTGCGACATTGTTCGTGTGGTGGTAAACTACTGGAATAGTACATCTTTCTGCATGATAGTACCCTATGTCGTTTTCTGTACCCCTAATGATACGTATGCAAAGTTTTATGATGACCGGTTCAGTAGTGAAAACGTAAAATTGCAAGAAGCAAACAAACATCCAAATTTTTTATGTTCATTAGAATTTAAAGATTCTGTATCAACTTTATGTAGGAAATTTTCTATAATCACCTGTTTTTTTTTTATATTATAGAAGATCTATAATGTCTCATTTTAAAATATCATTATGCAAGAGTCAATACCAGTTCCTTGATGTAGTCAATTTCGCATCTGTTTTATGTGTTAAAGTTTTTAAAATATTGTCTACAAAGTTTGATAAAGACTTGCAAAGTCGTTTCTTGTACATACCTCGTGTATACTCTCTTCGTATAAGGAATATTCAAGATTATAAATTTATATTGGGATCGTTTTATACTTCTGAATGATTTGATATTATTTTAATTTATTTAATATAGTTAATAACAAGATTGTTATTCACATTAGCTGGTCTCGCAGGTGTTGTTTTGTCCTTTTAAATCTGTCTGCATGAATATGAATTAATGTATATTCTTCATTAGAAAACACTTATACCTGCAGATTTTTTGTTTTGCTCGGTTAAATAAAACCGGAGCTAGCGAGTTTCTAAATATATAAATGGTCATATTAACATATGCAATATGGATCATTTGTAGATTAATAATGATTAATTTTACCAGAACAGATGTTTTGATAACCAGGAATAGATTAATGGATATTTTTTTATAGATATAGTAGGAATATTTGAAGATTTACTTTTAAGAAGTAGCTGGATCTGAATAATGGAAGAGTAAAAGTTAAAACTCAAACAAAACACTACTTTTATTTATTTTATAAGCTCACTGTTGTACCCGCGTCTTTATTCACGTGGACTTTTAAAATGGTTTAAAAAGTGCCGTCTTCAGAAATGAATAGTAGTACTAACAAACAGACAGACAGCGTTTATTTAAAAGTATATATTTTCATATGCTTTTTGTAATGTACTGTTATTTTGACCACACAAACAAACACATCAATTTTATTTATTTGTATAGTTTAACAAGTCATACAGGCTTCCTGGGTCCATAGATCAGTAAATTGTGTAAACTGTTTAGTTGACTTTGCACATACCAACGGATGTGGAAGGGTTTCAAGTTAACACTTCTCTATCGACAAATTTATTTACACGTATCCGGTATCACTAACATGAAATATATAATATACAATTAGCAAGGTTTTAGGCAATAATCTATATTAATATCAAAAGTTAATTTGTTTGAACGCGTTAATCTCAGGAACTGTCAATCGGAATAAAAAAAAAAAATGTATTTTTAGAGCAATCATTGAGGAAGGCTTTAGCTTATTAAACATCACGCTACCACCAATAGAAGGAAGGTATTATTTATAAAATTTCCAAAAATAATGATTTTCAGTTCCATGCGAACGAATTCGCAGACACAGCTGGTGCAAAATAAATTGATATTTTTATTTCCAGTCCAGTGAAGATTCGAATGTCGGTATTTCTTTATTCTTAAGCTTATATAAAAAAATACATTTTATCATAGTAATAATATGTTTTTGTGGCTCGTGCTCGATCCTCCAGTGGCAGGTCAATGTACGTGTTCTTATATCCGCACTCTACTATACTTTAATTATTATACTAAGATCTGATAGTATTACAATATAAATATAGCTAATGATATATAATGATATATATTTATTTGATGATAATTTTTTTTTTGTAGTAAGGTAAAGTGCCTTCACTGTATCTGACACGGTATATAAAAATATTTGGCTCACACGAGTCACCTTTGAAATATTTAATTGAAAATTACAATTTTACGAGCCCGGGTAGTATGCATGGTGATACGACTATTTCAAACGCCCGCCTGGCTAGTTACCACCCTCACGTTGAAAATGTACCGCCAAATACCTACAAGTGTGTTCCGGCAGTTGCACTTGAGAGCCAGTCCCTCCACTGGGCTTAGCGTATCCACCAACTTGGGCTACGTCGTCACTTAGCATTACGTAGCCAGAAATAAAGTTTAATGGAAAATGTAGGAACACTAAATTCCGAAACGAAATCTGCAACTCGAATTATTAACTTGAATATCTCATGACACTAAAATAATCATCTCTCCAATTAAAGAGAAAATTTACTATAGGACTATGTACAATTTATTTATTCTACCACACAGTAAATTAAAATCTCTTCTTCATCATTTACTAACTATTACAGGGATTAGAAGACAATTTTGTGGCTTATTCATTTTGGGCGAAAATTTAAATGTACTAT
The DNA here is from genome assembly GCA_039707435.1 of Actias luna. Taxonomy (NCBI): domain Eukaryota; kingdom Metazoa; phylum Arthropoda; class Insecta; order Lepidoptera; family Saturniidae; genus Actias; species Actias luna. Next base: position 15,084,570 of record JAZHAC010000008.1, on the reverse strand, counting down.
TTCGGAATTCGGATATAACAAACTAGCTATGCCTGCGAATTTGTTCGCGTTGGAAATAGAATTTTTGTGTAATAATTTTTGCCTGTCTGTGTAACTTTTATCAATACAGTTTTGTTCTTATTGGTAGTAGCTGTATTATACACACATCTACGTCGGAATATTAATTAGTTAATTATTTGTTCGTATATAAAATATAATAACTATGCATTTCTTGATCTGTCGTCTCGAGGGACGCATTCTGCTGATGGCGCGGTGGTGTGGCAATTAGCAGACCGGCCGGCGGAAACGAAGACGGAGTTGCGTGTGCGGCGTGACGATATCTCTATTTACTTATGTTAGTATATTATATATCAACATGGAGTACAATATGCGCATTAGGTACAGTATACGTTACTGTAGCGTACGTTAAATAGCCTAAAGCCTACTTCAGTGACTGCTCTACCAAATACAAAATTAATTTTTGCAATCTGATTAGTAGTGCCTTCGCGCCTTCAAATAAATCAAACAAACTTTCCCGTTTTATAATATTTATATAGATAATATAGGCGGTTGGAACTGGTTGTGTCCTATAGAATCGTTAAAATAAAACATTCATATCGACTGGAAGGAATAAAACCCGATGCCTGTGACGCGTCCGGCCTTGAACTGTTGTAGATCATATAATATATTTGGCAAGACGTCGAAACCGATAAAACGGAGCTCGAAAAAGAATCTATATAGGTTTTTATAGCTGCACTCGTAAAAACTAGCTTGATTCGGTGTTGTGGATACAAAAACGATCCGTATATATCGCTTGTAAGATGTCCTAATTCCTCTTTTATTATTTATTTGTCGTCTTTTTTTTTTTTTTCGGAATACTCCGCTGGGTTATTGGCTTTTATTATTGTCGATCTTTGCGGTTTCTAATATAAATGTTGACAGAATTATCTGGTCAGATGTCGTTTTGGGATATGTATTCGCTGTAGGTGGGTAATAAACTTGATAAGCACCTTTCGGAAGTTCGTTTTTATGTTACCTCGTGTTTTTGTTTTAGTAAACATTTATAGGGATTATTAGTGTAATAGGTATGAATCTTTGTATATGAAAATCTCTCGTACGTCTGCTATTGGTCGTGTGAATTCTAAACGAATTGACTAATCGAATAAAATTCATGCAGTATGTTTCTTCTATCGAGACGGTGGTTGATAGCTGTTTTATAATATGATAGATGGAGCTGTGGTGAATATTATTAACTCCGAATGGCGTGGTTAGTACAACGTCTATCGGGCCAGTTTACGTATCAAAATGTCGTCTATGAAGGCTGTGTTTTGTTTCTTACTCGATTTCATTGTTAAATATAGTTTATGTGGTTTTTTAATTTAGGTGATAATAATTTTTTTTTTTATTTATAGTTGACCAAACGTACCTGTAATTTTTATTCTATAAATTTGAATAATTTTTTGGTATAAGATATTTATTAACGTTTCTGGTATTGTACTAATGTGATTGTAAACTATCACAGATTTTTCATATACTTATTGATGCTCAAGCAAACTGTCATGATGTATACTCAAAGCTGGTTATTCACTACAAACAATTCAGCTTTAATCTCGAGCTTTTTGTTTTGATAAATAAATTAGTAATCAACTTGCTAAATGAGGTAGTTTCTGAGTGTTGCATTTAAATGTTGACAGAAAAAAATCGAAATAAATATGTTGGCCTATACATATAACAAAGTACGTTGTAAGTATAAGTTAATTATATTTTATTTGATAATGTTAGTCGTTAGATTTGGCTCAGTCACGGTTTTGTCATGTATAAACAATTAGTTGACTTTTTGTATATGACACTTCCGCTCAAGTTGTGTCGCCACTCAAAAACAACATTATCAAAAAAAATGCGATTTGAATTTATATTTTATTATAGTTAAGGTTTAGCGTTATGGCCATAATCTCACCTGATCCTAAGTGACGATACGGCCCAAGTTGGTAGACACGCTAAGCCTGTGGAGGAACTGGCTCTTAAATGCACTGCCTAAACAAACCTATTGGTATTTGGCGGCAGATTTTAAACTTGAGGGTGGTGGATATACAGGCGGGCAGTAGAAAAAGTTCTACCATCATGCTATGGTATCCTCACGATGTTTTTCTTCACCGAAACCTTAAGCTCATTGTAGGTAGATTCGAACTCACGCCCTTGATGCGGTGTCTGTACATTCTACCACTGTGTTATTATCGCTTCTATAATGCTTATCTTATGTTTAAGAGGTATTATTTTAATTGATAACGCTTAACAGCAAATAAATGCTCGCTTGAAATTGCAAAATGACGTTTCAATATCCTGATAACAATAAAATGATATTAATATTTTTGAAGTTGTAACAGTATCCGAGCGGACATGATATCTTTATAAGTGACATGTTGTTTGTAATTAACGACTGATATATTTAAATAGTGGCTATTAATATACTGGTTCTAATTTACGAAGATATTTTGTAGAAGGTTAAAATAAAAAACATTGCTAAGATTTTTGGCGGTTACGAGATGAAAGATGTGGCCTTTATTTGCCGGTAGTATTGTATAAGTCTACGAATCGTTTACATATTCCAATTACGTTACTTTCACACGTAGAGACAAGACCAGACTTGACAAAGGAAAATTCAAATGATCCTCATCGAACGTCACAAGTCGGTGAACTCCAGCCGTGTGTACTGGCTCTTACGCAGTGCGCTAAGATGTATTATTTCTGGCAATGAACTTAACGTTCACGGTCAACATTATACTATATTTAGATTGGACACATGCGTACGTCCATTAAAAAGTTTGTTTTCATATAGCAACAAAGATTTTTACAATTAATTTCGTTACCGAGGTGCGCGTTAATGTTTGCTAGGTTTGTTTCTGGTGCTGGTGAAAACTATAAAAAGTTTTTTTTTTATATAATAAAATTAGTCTTATGATCTGTCTATATAGTCTATATATACTTCAATGATAGAGTGCGTATCTTCGAAGATATTGACGAATATAATTAGTGATGATAATGTTCATGTTACAAAAACTGAGAGAGCTTTAGTGACGTGCTGTTATCTGATAGAAAAGTGTTTTGTTGTCCTTAGTAAAATGTATTTATAAATGTCCTGCTCGCGTCTGCCTAGGTTACGAGAAAGGTATATGGGATCCGTCTGGTACGGACCAGTAAAAATAAAAATATAATCTTCATTTTCCGGTCCTGCTCATGCCAGAGACTAGGAATATTTCTCAGATTTCTTGTAATGACTAGCTCTACATGGCATAGGTTGCGATACCATGGGAAAATAAAGTATTTTCGATTTCTTGTTTGTTTTTTTTTTTTTTTTTTTTTTTAATTTAATGAACCTTCCCGAGCTGACGCATAACTACTGATTAGTCTCAAATAATAACTGAGGAAAGCGTATAGCATAAGTTTATATATAAATATTTGTTTTTATTCGATTTTAATGTTGATACTTTCGGTATTTGTTTGTAAAGACACAACAGGTAGGATTATAATTTTGTTTATTTATAATGAATAGCGTGCGATGATAGGAAGGTAAATATTTCAAC